>CM043011.1:14947781-16244605 GCA_023678885.1 Pogostemon cablin
AACCCCAAGACCCCCAAATTTCTTAGGATGACATATAATTTATCATTTTTATCAGTTGAGTATCACTTTTAATTTTAAAGATTATCACATATTATTACATTTTATAAATTTATAATATATAAATTAAATGAATAATAAATTTTGAATTATTACATTTTTATATAATAAAAAATATAAATTAAATAAGAAAAACGTAAAAAATATATATATATATATATATAAGTCCTAGAGTATGTATTATGTGAGACCGTCTCACGAATCCCCTTACATGAGATAGATTATCCATGCATCAAAAAAGATATATTTGAAATTAAACTAAAAAATAGATAAATAAAAAGAAGGTTATTGTTTGGTTACATTTATTAATTATGATTAAGCCTAAGAATTGATTAAGGAGAAAGAATCGGGCTTGCTTTAAGCGCTGTTGCCAATTGCAATTGTATAAACAATTGACATGTTTATCTTTCGTATTTTCTTGATAAATTATTTTATTAATTATTAAAAAAATTATTATTTTTTAAAAAAAAAATTCATAATCAGGTATAACTTTTTTTATAAATTATCACTACTTATTCATTTTACGAATTGATTATAAAATAATTTACTTGATCGATTATCAATTTTTATTAATCAAATGTCATTTTTCTAATTAAAATTATTATAAATTTTTATTTATCTCACGAATGGTTCATATAATTGTGCAATTGGACGCTTATCATTTTTTACTTATTATAAATATCAATTTCTATAAAAAATATTATTATTTTTTATTTGTCCCACTAATTATTTATTATGAAATAATTTAATTGGTCAATTATAATTTTCCCATAGTATCACTTTTATTAAAAATATTATCACTTTTTTATCAATTCTATAAATTGTTCGTAAAATTCACTTTTATACTTATTTATCACTTTTTTATTGAAGATGTTATCATATTTTTTTAAATGTTATCATTTTTCATTTATAATATAAATTGTTCATGAAATAGTTCACATCACCGTTGTCACTTTTCATCAATTGAATATCATTTTTCTTTATAAAGACTATCACTTCTTATTTTTCTTGCGAAATAAGATAGAATCACATAATTAAGTCTTTATCATTATGAATTATTCCTAACATAATTCAAACAAAAAGTTATCATTTTTATTTGATCAGCATTTTTTTATATTAAAAAAATATTACTATTTTTTTAAAATATAATCACATTTTATAAATTTATAATAATTAAATTAAAAAATAAAATTTTATTTATTATATTTTTAAATAATAAAAATATAAATTAAATAAGAAAAACGTATAAAAATATATACACACATGTAAGAACCTAATTAATCTCACTTTCAAAATTTATTTTTAAATTTTCTAATTTAATATCAACCAAATAAGGCTCTTAAAAATTATTTACGTCCAATTAATTTACTCTAACAAATTTTTTATTTTTCAAATTTCACAATAATCAAACAGGGCCCTTTAAAATTATTTAATTAGGCTAATTGATGATCCGTCTCACATAAGGGTATCCGTGAGACGGTCTAAACCAAGTCATTTCTTAAATCCTAATTAATTTCTCTTTCATAATTAATTTTTAAATTTTCTAATTCAATATTAACCAAAAAAGGCCCTTTAAATTTATTTAGACTTAATTTATTTTACCCTAAAACCAATTTTTTTATTTTTTTATTTCATAACAACCAAACATGGCCCTCTAAAATTAGTTAATTGAGTTAATAGATGATCCGTCTCACATAAAAGGATTTTAAGATAGTCTCACCCAAGTCTTTGTCATTAAGATGTGGTCTCCTCTGCAATTAATGTTTTTTTATATATTTTTTATATCTTTTTAATTTTATTATATTTAAAAAATCAGAGTCAAACTGCAGGGCACCAGTGCACTTGAACAATCTAAACTGTTAGATCATATTCTTATTTAATTTAATCCTTACCATTAAATAAAATAATTAAAAATAAATACAATAACTACCCACTACACCCTCACATTTACCCTTTAAACCTTCAGGTGCACTGGTGCGCTCTAGAATAACCCAAAAAAATCATTATACCCTAAATGCTAAGAGTGAAATATACTCTAAACTACAACATTAAAATTAAAATTATTCCCTAAATCCTAAATCTTAATGGTGAAATATACCTTAAACCACAAGAGTAAAATTACAATTATACCCTAAACGCTAATGGTAAATTATATCATAAATTATAAGGGAAAATTACAATTATACTGTAAACAATAAAGAAAAAATATACCTTAAAAAAAATGAAGAAATTACAATTATACCCTAAATCTTAAACCCTAAGAGTGAAATATAATCTATATTAAAATAGTAAAATTACAATTATATCTTTAATATTAATTCTAATCCTTAAAATAAACAATAAACTTTAGGAGTAAAATATGTCCTAAACCAATAGATATGAATATACCTTGAACTACCATGACATATTTTCAATTATACTCCTAAAATTAAATTTAAAAAAATTAAAAAAATAAAAATAGAAAAACAAAAACGAAAATAACGAAAAATAAATAAATCAGCAATGTTAGGCGGATCATTCGTCAACTAATTTTTATAATAAAAAAATAAAAAATAAGAAAGGCGGCTGTGGCCAGTCACCCGTCTAGCAAACTTCTCGCTGTGCGTATTCATGTGACTGTAATTAATTAAGGGTGATAGTTTTTACTTTTCTTATATTTTTCAAAATCAATAGTTTTATTTTCTGTAAAAAAATATAATAAAATAAAATCAATGATTTTATTAATTATTTAAATTACAAGTAATATTTTACTCCATGGCAAAGACTTGTGTGAGACGTGAAACGATCCGAAAGTGATAATTTTTATAATAAAAAATAATACTAAATTAATAAAAAGTGATAATGTTATTTCATGAACAATTTATAGTATAAATGAAAAGTGATAACATTTTATAGTTAAAATGATAACTATTTTAAAAAATATAAAATTGCCTCACGTGAGACAATCTCACACAAGACCTACCCGTTTTTAATAGACAAAAATTTGGGTGGGATCGTCTTACGTAAAGATTTAAGTGAGATGGATAAAAAGTAATAATTTTTATAATTAAAAGTGATCTTCAATTAATGAAAAGTAATAATGCTATTTTATGAGCAATTTATAGTATAAATAAAAAATGATAACATTTTATAACAAAAATAATAATATTTTATAACAAATGTGATAATTTATTTGAAAGGTGTAAATTAATGATCTCAAGTGAGATGACTCACACAAGACTTGTCCTTTTTAAAGTATACTCATATGATAACTATAAAAATTAACAGTGATAGTGGAAAATTCAAAAGTGATATATATATATATATATATATATATATATATATATATATAAAGTGATACACTTAGTGTTGAATTTCATAAATTAAAAAGTGATAATATTTTTAATAAAAGTAATATTTGAACAAGATAAAGTGATACTGGACTAATCAAATTATTATTGGCGTTCGATCGTTTGGTTAACATGAACCGTTAGGGTTCCATACATTTCTAACAGTCAGCGGAAGCAAGAAACAAGAAACATATTACCTTTCACCAGGGTATGTTGGAGAAGATGAATTCTCGCCGGCAACCTACGCAGCCTCACCATTTTGGGCATAACTCTCTCATCTAATGTCGGAATTGAGTGATCTATGAGCCAAAACGAACCTCTCTTTCGTGGCTTTCCATCAACATATCCCACGTCCTATTTTGAAGTCTGTAAGATTTTATAAAAATCATACAAGTTGACAGAAAGCAACAGCAAATGACCTCTTGATCTTCTGTTGTATTCCTAAGTCCAATCTCGACGTCGTGTGGGTGACGATCTTCGAAATCTTCTCAATTTGCTGTTCCGGCTATCTTTTTCATGTGTTAGGCGTGTCTCACTTAAGTTGAGATGACTTATATATGGGCTACAGCAGGGACCAGGAGGAGAAATTAGAGTTGAGCCTCCATTGGGCTTAAGTATCCAAGCTTAGCCCAAAATTTATACTTAAGTCCAATAATAATAATATATACCACTAAAATATTATTACTGCACTAACGTTCTAATCCCATAATTGCGTTATGGGCTCCTTTTTATTATGAGCCCGACAGTCTCCCCATGTTTAAGATATACAATGCCCATTAATTAATTAAGTTACTGACAACTCCATTAATTAATATCTCATCCGAGAGTAGTACCACTCAACCTCATTATCATGCCGGAATAAATCCACATGCAGCGTTTACATGATAATCCTTACGAGCTCCTCAAGGGGACATCATCAATCTATGTTGGACATGGATTCCTTATACAATCAACAGCACACCATAAAGACAGCACTATTTCTCAACTCACCGAGTTTGTTGATTTAATTACATGTAAATCTCACCCATTGATGAATCAAAGAAATACATACTATCTTACGTGTCGAGGATATTGTATAGGGATTAAGAGCACGAACATCTATAATAATTGAGATCAAGTTCTCCTATATAAACAGTACAAGTCGAACGATCTCAAGCGGTCCCGCTCAATACACACGAAGTACACTAATGTGATTCTATAGTCTAGACAAACTAATATCAAATCATACTACAACCATCCCGATAGAGAGTCCCCGTCTATCTCGGTTGTGAGCATCTGTTTATACTTTATAAGGAAATCGATAATATGATTTTTCGCGTGTTGTCGCACAATATATTATCTATAGTATAAAGTAAGTGGACTATTGCATCGTGCATATTAATAAATTGTAAGACGCAATCATTTGATCATTGATTCTCATTTCAAATAAATTGTTAAAACATTGTTCATACAAAAAGCTAGACTTTTAGTATACAATCCAACAATCTCCCACTTATACTAAAAGACTATGCTGTTATGTCTTCTGCCATACATCTGAATCCCACTCCCACTACACGACCATTAAAAGCTCTCGCCTTAAGGTCCTTGTAAATGAATTTACTAGGCTATCCTCCGATGCAATCTTGGTGACAACAACCTTCCCTTCATCATACGATTTCTCATAATAGGTGGTACTCGCGCTCCATGTGTTTAATTGCCTTATGGGCTTGTGATTTCTTCAAGTTTGCAACTGCACCATTATTATCAAAATAAATTGTGATAACCTTGGGCAAACTTAGAAACACTTCAAAGTCCATCACGAAGTTTCTAGAGTCATATAGATACTTTGGTTGCCTCATAGGCTCCAATTTATCATCTCTCCATGATGGAGTCTGGAGTCTGAGATATATTCCTATATAACACTCCTCCACATTATGACTCAACTTCCTAAAATTAAACACATAACCATTGAGGTGGATTTACTGCCGTCCCTATTTGATTTGAAAAATCTGAATCTATGTAACCCCTAAGAAGCAAGAATCTATCCAGTAAGCCCACATATAGTTTCTAGTCCTTTTCTGGTACTTCAAAATTATGTGTTACCATAGTTCAATATTCTTTTATCGGGTTACCTTGATACCCACTGTTCATTCCTTTGGCAAACAGATATCCATACTCGTGCATAGTATTACTTAGATTAAGCTTTCTTATTCGCCAAAACATAAGGAATTGCTTTCATCACCTTTATCTTCTTTTTGTGTCTCAAGACACATTTCCTTAGATAAAGTCACATGCTAAAACTAATAAGGATCATATCATCTCACGAAGCTTGAGACAAGCGTAACATCCTTTCTTGTGATCTGTATTACCATGATCAAAAGGATATTTTTGCTTCTCTTAAGTCCCTCATCTCATACCGCTTTATCAACCATACCCATACGCCCGACAATACTTTTTCATTGTCTCCAATGAGCAATATAACATCTACGTACAATACAAGAAATACCACCATGTTTCCGTACTCTCTTCAATACACAGACACATCCGCACATAAATAAATCCATATGCCTGGATTTTCTCATCAAAACAGATGTTCCAAAATCTTGAAGCTTGATTTAGTCCATCGATGGATAATTTCAAGCTTACTGTCACAATGCTTTTAACCATTTACAATGAATCACTCTGGTTGCTTCACATAGATGTTTTTCTCAAGACATCCAATTAGGAAAGCTGTCTTGACATCTATTTGCTATCCCTCATATTTCATATGAGTAGCAACAGATAAAAGAGTCCGAATCAATATAGGCATAGCTATCGGCGAACAGGTTTTCTCATAATCGAACCTTTTCTTTCTGATTATATCTTTTCACAACAAGCTTTACTTCCAAGGTTTTCACCTTACCATTTGATCCTCTTTTATTTCATATGACTACTTCCAATAGCTTTTAAACCATTCAGGGGTCGTACGAGCTCCCAGATCTAATTTAGAATCCATAGATTCTATCTTAAAAATCATTGTAATTTACTAAGACTCTGTATTTCTATCTTGTAGTGCTTCGTCGTATCCTTGGGTCAATTCCATATTTACTAGGGACTAAGTCTCACGACTCTCCCAAAATATAAATCTATCCGGTTGTAGAACAATCCTCCCACTATAATAAAACGCTACATGCAATTGTGTATCAGACGTATCACACGTTGCAGTTTTCTTGTAGTATATCCTCTTGTACTATTGGTACTATACTATGTGTTTTCCCTTTCACTTCTTTTAGAACAACTTATACATAGGTTTGTGATTTATTACACAGTCTTTTTTCAAAAATCTAGTGTTTGTGTTAACAATCACCCTTCGATCTTTTGGACTAAATAAATCACCTTTTATTTTTCTAGGATATCCTACAAACAGACAAACATTCATACGAATTACTGTTTCTAGGGCATATCCATATGCAACAGATACTACTTTTGTAGTATTACCCATGTATATTACAATCTCATCATCACTTAGTTGCAGGCTTTTAGTGACTCCGGTATCTACAGACAACGTGTCAGTAAATGCCATCACTAATCATGCTTCAACGACTAGTGAATGAGATACTAATCTTGTTCACATCATGATGAAAATGGCTTTCCTTCGACACATGTTTTGTCAGAAGTTCCCCACCATATACAACCTCTCGTACTTTAGGTAGAACTTGCTTAAAAATTCCAGGCAAATTATGGAGAATAAATTAATATAGGTTTCCCCTTCAATTTTTACTCCAAGCATTCCCAATTCATTCATCAACTTATCCATGACCTCTTGCCTTTATAACTTACTCAAGTATCTGAAGAGTCGCATGAGACCATCATATTTCTATAAACCTCTCACCTCTTCACTAGAGACTTTAAAAGACATCATGGGACATCCTAAGTGAGAACACACTTATATTTTCTCAAGCAGTAAAATTCGAAACCAAGATTCTTTCTAATCATCTAATTTTGGAAATATAATTTCTTCAGTAAACAATAAGCGAGATAAAACTATTTTGAAAATTCAGAGAATCATAAATAAATACATCGATCAAAATTTTGAATTTATCCATTTATATTGATTCCCTCAAAATAATATAAAAATAAAATTCACCGACATCTCAAGCACCGTGAGTCTGCAAGCCACGATACTGTGGACGTTTACAAACCCGAACATTTACAAGAGAAGGTTTTACCCATTAATTTTATTTGTCAACCTAGCCTCATGACAAAATAATTAATAGTCGGTTCCTCTTTAGCCATGCAAATAAAAGCAGTGACTCCGATGGGGAGGATACTTATTATTTACATTTAAGTGTACACCATTATTTGACCCCAAGTCCGCAGCCTAAGCTTATGTGCCTTACAGATAGAGAAGTACACACGCGCTCGTATAACTTCCTACAGTCATCAATTATAAGTTTATATAGTGATCTGCAAATAAACTCATCCGATGGGGAAGAAGGTCTATGCCAACATGCAAGTTCATGTGCATCACATTACAAACAATAATTATTTAATGAAGTCTGTATCAGTGATCCGTAAATAAACTCATCCGATGGGGAGGAAGGTCTATGCCAACATACAAGTTTACTCACATCACTTACAAACCAATAATGGAGTCCGCGGGAATTAATTATCAATCCCCTCTCCCACTTAGTTATTTAATACCGAGGGTTTTTACATGCACATAATATTCAATAATAAAATACGTAACCTAGTATGCTCCTATTACGACACATAAGGCAGTAAATCAAATAGCTTATGCTTCCAAATATATAACAATAATTGACAAATAAAGCAACTATAGTAATTACATATAAGGAAAGAAAATAAAATTGCCAAATAATTAGTTGACTTGGTCAACAAATAAAGCAATCAAATTTGGGAGACTTGCACAAGAAGTAGGAAGAAATTGTGCTCCAAGCTAACTCCCAAACCCACACGGATGCACAGCTATGCCCGGAAACCACCACCTGGCGATGCTCCAGACATGGCGTGCCTATCGGAAAAACATGTCCTTCACTGGAATGCCATCGCACAGCCACCGGAGAACTACCATGGCTACTGGAAAAACAAATGCCAGTTTTTCCAAGCTGTGTCCATGCTCGCGGGAAATCGGTTACCCAGCCACTTCAAAAGACTACCAAAATTCCGACGCTGCTCTATCCGAGCAATAACCGCCTTTTGTAAACTAGTTATTCTTACAGGAACAATAGACTATGTCTGGCTTCAGCATGCCATCGGGCAAAATCTAGCAAACGTTTGTCACCGATCACCGTGATACGCACGCCCACCAGCAGTCATGATTTGCCATCACACATGACTGCCATGATCCAGACCCACTCGTGACTTGCTGGAGACTCGATCAGGGTATCCAGAAATTCGTAAGCCTGACCACTCAGTGAAGACCCGCTCGGAACTCATAGTGGACTCGCCCGAAACCCCGGTGTGACTCGATCGGAACTGCCGCTTACAACCAGGCACCGCCATGCCGCCTTATTCACGTCGCCTATTATCGATGATCATGTCGATAGCCCGATGGGATTGTGCCACCCATACGCAGACAGAGTCGCCATCATGATGTAGCTCATCCCTGATGAACAGACATGGCCCATCGCTGTCTTCACTGATCAACGACATCCAACAAGTCTTCAATGCTCAGACGTCAGCACACCATGGCTGGTACCTTCCGTTCTGTCACGCTGTCAAGCCCATCATTCGCGCTTCCTTTCTATCGCCGTATGGCCATGGCTTTCAGCACTGTTTATCGCCCGTCATGCCGCCACCGGTTGATAAGAATCTGCTAAACTCTAGCCGCCAACTGATGAGAGTGAAAATTAGCATGTTTTAGTATACAATTTAACACCTTCTTGATTGGAATTGTTGTCATATACTAGCACAAGTGTCTTATATTCAATATATGTGAGAAAAAGGTGCATTTGAGGTATTTTATTGTGTTTTAGGTGGAAAGAGGATCAACAGTGCAAAGTTGGATCGAGAAAAGGTGCAACTTGTGCAGTGAATGCTCAAAAATGCACGTCTAACTTGTGAAAAATCCTAGGTTGAACTCCATGCCTGGGACGCATCCGGATCCAATTTTTACACCCCAAGTGCATGTTTCTGCATGTTTTTACACCCCAAGTGCGTGTTTTCATCTGAAAAGCCCATCCAAGGCCCATAAGGAGAGCTTACAAGTATAAAAGGGGATGTAGATCACACCAAGAAGACAATACGACACAATAGAATTAGATTGGATACAACATAACACAACCATCCTACACCCCACAAGGGGGGTTCACCCCCAACCATCATCCACATACTTTCCTCCATTCATCCATCACTTTGAAGATTCATTTGTGGAATCAAGATGAGAACTAAGAGGAGAATTCAAGACAGAGAAGGACGCGACGACTCCCACATCTAGGGTTTTATTCATTTCCTAATTTATCTTGTATTTTCCAGACATTCGGGTAAGATCTATCCAACACCCATGATTATTCTTCGTAACATCATGGGCTAGAGCCTTTTTGGTAGAACTAGGGTTGTGAAGGTTTTTACCAATTAATTGAACTTTCGTGTGTAAACTCCATACAACACTACTTATGGATTTATTTTTTATATTATTGTGCCTTTTTAATTCATACTCACGGTCGTTTTGTACATCATTAACTGTTATGTAGAGTCTGAATACATATCTTGGTTATTGATTGAGTGCGTTCACCGCTGAACAGGATTCCATGTTATGATTCTAAGTGAGGGGACTCCGAAGCTTCATTAGAACTATCATATATGAATACTTATTAATTGAATTGAATTCGGGTTATTAAGTAGGATAAAAAGGATAATTTTATAGTACTTATAAAGGAAGATCATATCGGATTAGAGTACCAATTGGCTAGGGAAATAATTAATACTGATAGTACCTAGAAAGGAGGGGTGGAATTATATCTCTTGCTCCGAGGTTATTCACACGTGTTATACGCATGTTTACTTGTGTCTATAGAGTAGATATGCATGGCTTAGTGATGCGTCCATATTCCATAAGGCAGAGTCGGATATCAACACACGAAAGGGAGATTAATGAGTGAAACTGGATTATCCTAGAGCTACCTATTCTCCTACTTGATCCACTTTCGTATTCTTCGAGTCATCTTTTATTTTATTTGTTATTTAATTTAATTATTAGTAGATTAATAATTAAACCTCAAATCTTATTGCTACTTGTCCTAATTAATTTAGTTAATAATTAAATTGATAATACGCTGTCCTTTGGGTTCGATATTCACTTGGTCGCTTGCTTAAGCTGTAAATAATATCCTTAATACTTGGAGATTAATTTTACGCGCAAAGAAAACGCGCATCACCAGCCTCCAGCCTTGAGATGCACGCTGCTCACCAAAGAACATGCGTCGTTCGCTGCTAGCAACATGCCAGCAGTGGCTACCGGTCACCCCTCCTGCTGATGTCGAAAACATGCCGCCGTTTGAGCACCAGCGCACCAGCCCGTACTTTGTCTCGCAAGTAGTCCAGTCGACAGCCACGACTCAACCCCACCAACGATTCAAAACTTAAAGCCTTGTGCTTTGTTCATGCTAGACGCCATGATTTAGCGCCTACAGCAACTTTACGACTCGGCACAATGCTTGGATATTACACATCACCAGGAATTCACACTCCATCGGGCATCAGCAACTCATTGATGGACGAACTCGCTCATCACCCGAATGCCTCTATGCCCCATCCGCACATCACTGCCGTGTACACTTTAGGAGTGACCAAGTACCATCAACAATCACTATTCATCCATTGCCCAACTTCGTGCGAGGCATGAACCAACTAGCCTTTCATTCGCCATCACGACATCCACGTCTGTTATCAACCACTCGTGTTGCGCAGCCATGTGGTGATTGTGTGTGCCGCGTACAATTAGGGTGTTTGATGAGAGTGTAAATTCACATATTTTGGGCTCTGATTTGCATGGAAATGGAGTATGATTTAGTCTTTATTGAGATGAATCGGTACGTTTATGGGAAAGTCACGAATCAGAGGGTACAAGGGCTATTTGAACAAATTTGTATAGGAAGACATGATTTTAGAGGCGAGATTAGAGTGTTGCTCGACCAAGTTAGTCTGTTCGACCAGGGCCAGTATGGTCAAACAGAGGGTAACAAGTCGAGCAGATCGCCGAATCCTGTCCAGAGAAGTGGCTCGACTTGGAGGTGTTGCTCGACCAACATCGGCTTAGTCGAGCAGATGAGAAGAAGTCGAACAAAGTAGATGAAACTTACAGTGAGCTCATTCGACTTGAAGGGCTCGCTCGACCAAACATCAATATGGTCGTGCAAGAGTAGTTTGGTCGAACAAAATGCCAAAATCATCCAGAGAGCTTGCTCGACCAGTAGCTCCTTGTTCGACCATTGTTCAACCAGTATGCCTTGGTCGAACGGCATGTCGCTGATGCTATTTATGGTAATTCCGGATGTCTTTTATCAAATTTGACATGTGCATCAAGCAAAGGCCCATCCTAAGCCCGTAAGGAGGTCCCATGGGTATAAAAGAAGAGCTCTCGCAGGAGGAAGAGACACACAACACAAGACAATATACATCTTCCTTCATCCACCAAACCCTACCATCATCCGAAGGGGTTGTGAGAGAGGTTCATCTGGTGAGTCAAGTATGATCATAACAACTAGCCATAATTATTCCTAAATCAATCATGGGCTAGAACCACCTTAGTAGTTCTAGGGTTATGAAAGTTTTATGAGTTAATCGAATTTCCATGTGTAAACTCCGTACAACACTACTTGTGGTTTATTTTATATAAGATTGTGCTTTTTCAATTCATACTCACGGTTGTTTTGTGCATCATTAATTGCTATGTAGAGTCTGAATACATCTCTTGGTTATTGATTGAGTGCGTTCACCGTTGAGCAGAATCATATGTTATAATTCTAAGTGAAGGGATTCCAAAGTCTTATTAGAACTATCTTATATAGATACTTGTTAATTGAATTATATTCGGGTTAATAAGTAGGATAAAGAGTATTACTTTATAGTACCTAAAAATGGAGATCAAATCGGGTTAGAGTACTAAGTGCACGGGAAATAATTGATTATGATAGTACCTAGAAAGGGGGGTGAAGTATACGTCTTACTCCAAGGATATTCACATGTGTCTATGCTTGCTTACTTGTGTCTATAGAATATGCTTGCATGGTTTAGTGATGCGTCCATAAACTACAAGGCAGAGTCAGACATCAACACATGGAAAGAAAATTAATAAATAAAACTAGATTACCTGAAGAACTACTCCATTACTTACTTGATCACAACCGAATTTCTACTATTGCTTGTTTATTTATCTTGTTATCTTAATTATACGTTATTTAGTTTCGTAATAAAATCAAATCAGATTTGCCAATGTAATCATAGTTGACTAGAATATAATTAAATTGATAATAATTCGTCCCTAGGGTTCGATAATCACTTGGTCGTCTATCGAGACTACAATTGATATCCTCATACTTGGGGATTATTTTGTGTGTTGAGAAAATACTCATCAAGTTCTTGGCGCCGTTGCCGGGGATGGCGTTAAATATCTTTTGATTATATCTAGTTTAATTAAGATTATTTTATTCTTGTTTTTGATTTCTAACACTTATTCTTCTTAGGTGTATGCTCACAAGATCAAAGAAAGGTGAATTAGAGCCATATAATCCAGAGATTGGAGCATCGTCAAGGAAGAAAAAGAAGAAGAAGAATAAGAACAAGAACGTAGATCCAACTGAAGCTCTTAATTTAGGAGTTGAAGTTGACGTGCTGAATTCGCAAACGATTGAAGCTGCAACCGAAGATAATTTGGAAGCAGAGACAGTCATCATGGCAACGAATCCTGATACACTTGCCATCCGTGAAGTCTTTAAGAACAATAGAGGGGGCAATGCTGGGTTGTTAGGAGCGAGAGGGACCGGAGCCAATTTCAATTTACACCCTGCTCTTATCACCATGATTGAAAGGAGTCCCTTCTCTGGGAAAACATTCGAAGATCCTCAGCAACATCTTAATAAGTTCCTTAGGTATGCAAGTACATAAAAAGATACAGGAGTTCATGAGGATGCGAGAAAGATCATATTGTTTAAATTCTCGTTGAATGAAAAGGCGAGAGATTGATATGATAATCTTGAGGCTGCTGAATGTGATACATGGGAGAAGTTGAAAGTGAAATTCTTAGATTGATACATGCCACCTTCCAAGGTGTTCAAGATGAAGCAAGAAATCAATCAATTTTCTATCCATGGTAATGAGAAGTTTCATGAAGCTTGGGACATGTTCGAGGACATGCTTCGCAAGTGTCCTCAACATGGGCTATCTAAGGCCAAATATATCAGTATATTCTACAATGGGTTGGACAGCGACTCTCGAGTGTTACTTGATGCTTCTTCTAATGGAGCATTGCTTACGAAGTCACCCATTGAGGTCGAGAAACTTTTCTAGGATATATCGATGAACCTAAGGGATTGGCCGACTGATAGAGTGAGAGACACTTTTGTCCTTGGTAAAGTAGCACAGGTTGAGCACACTATGGTGAAGTCAGGGGGAGATGATGAGATCGTCTCCAGGTTGGCTAATATTAGTAAGCTACTAGAGTCAAAAAAATAGATCACTGATTTATCTCAGAGAGTACCAATGATACAGCAGGATGGTGACTATAAAGGAGCAATCCAAGAAGAGATCGAGGAGGCAAACTACGCCATGGGTCAAAGTATTCAAGGAACTAGGTACCTGAATCAAGGAAATCAGAATTATCAGGGGAATTACAACCACCATGGTCCCCCGGGTAATTACCAACAACCTAGGAGGCCGGAGTTTTCATGGAGCAATTCGAACAACGTGATGCAACCTCCTATAAGTGTTGATCAGGGAGCAAAAGTGGAAGAAGAAAAGCTGGGTTTTGAGGATACTGTGAACAGGTACATGGCGAGAAATGATGCAAGAGTAGACCGTCTTGAGGCCAAGTTAGAGAAGAAGATTGATGATAACCATAAGGATTTGTCCACGCAAGTGAAAGACCTCACTTTGTTGATGGTGGAAATGGCTGGGAATGTAAACATATTGACTCAATCTATTGAGAAGGGGAAGTTCCCATCTCAAAGTATTGAGAATCCAAAGTCTTGTCATGCCATCACATTGAGGTCAGGAATGCGATATGAGAGTCCGATGCTGCCTGCAAGTCAAACCGAAGGAAATAGGAGAGTAGCTCGACCAGATTAGAGTTCCTCGACCAGACCAACTGGTCGAGCAGAGGTCGAACAACTTTAGAAAAAATAGAATTCTGATACTCTATTTTCTGACCAACCATTCGACCAACACCATGCCGTTCGACCTGACCATCTTGGTCGAACGGAGGTCGAACAAAAGCAGTACGATGAGAGCTCGTGAATCGATAACTTGCTCGACCAGAACTAATTTGTTCGACCACACCACATCGATCGAATAGAGGTCAAGCAAGATGTTCTGGACCAGAGTATGCGATCAGACAGGCTGCTCGACCAAAACCAAGTTGCTCGACCAATCCACCCTGGTCAAACTGAGGTCGAGCAGAACAGTTCAGAGTCCGATTCGATACTGAATGCGACACCTGTTGATCAGAACACTCCAGCTACATCTCAAAAGCAGAATACCGAGCTTACAGTGATAGAAAAAAATGGGAAAGAGCCAAAAGGTTGAGAGCCGAGAAGGATAAAGCAGAGAAGGTTGAACGTGATGAATGGGGAATTCCCAAAACAAAGATACCTCTGCCTTTTCCTCTCAAGCTAGTTAAGAAAGGATTAGAGGAAAAGTTCAAGAAGTTTTCGGAGATCATAAACAAAATAAGATTGAACATTCCTTTCTCTAAAGCAATTTTGGAGATGCCGTACTATGCCCGCTTTCTTAAGGATATTCTTTTGAAGAAGAGGAGCTTGAACAGAATTGAGATGGTGAATTTGTCTGAAAACTACAGCTCAATCATTCAAAGAAAGCTGCCAGCGAAGTTAAAAGATCCGGGAAGCTTCATAATCTTATGTGAAATTGGAAAGGGGCCGACACGTCGAGCCTTGTATGATCTTGGGGCAAGTATCAATCTGATGATGTTGTCCACTTTTAAAAGGCTTAGTTTGGGGGAGTTAACTCCCACATCGGTGGCTCTACAGCTAGCGGATAGGTCTATGACATTTCTGAAAGGAGTAATCAAAGACGTTCTAGTAAAAGTTGAAAAGCTAGTCTTTCCTGTGGATTTTCTAGTGCTTGAGATGGAAAACAACAAGGATAATATTCCCTTGATCTTAGGAATACTGTTCCTTACAACCGTTGGGGCTATGATAGATGTGCAAAAGGGTGAGCTACGGTTGAGGATGGATAAAGAAGAAGTCCTGTTTAACTTGGACAAAGCAATAAAGATGCCAATGGAGACGCAATATCACAACATTGATGTAGTGGAGGAGATTGTGAATGAGGACATGTCTTTGATTCTATCAAAGGATCCTCTTGAGACATGTTTGATGGAGTCTCTTACTTTTCCCACTACAGAGCTAGATGATCTCTCCAATGAGGTATATATTGAATTTCTTGAAAACTTGCTTGCTTTGGGTGATGACAGGTATGAATCGCAAAAGACAAACGTTGAAGAGGTCAAGTAGACTAGGAAGTACTTACCTTTGGACAGAGAGAGTTCACCTCAAGAAGAAAAGAAAGAGGAGTTGAAACCACTACCAGAGCACTTGAAGTATGCTTATCTTGGTGACAATAGAAAATATTCGGTAATTGTATCTTCTTCTCTTGATGATAATCAACTTGAAGATTTGTTAGATGTGCTTAGGAAGTATAAGTCTGCGATTGGGTGGTCTCTTGATGATTTGAAATGTATTAGCCCTTCGTATTGCACACATCGAATAAGGTTATTAGATGAGGCCAATAGTAGCATTTAGAATCTGTGGAGGGTGAATCCTGCTATTTAAGAAGTGATTAGAAAGTATATCCTAATATGGCTAGATGCTGGAATTATATATCCTATTAATGATAGTCCCCATGTGAGTCCATTGCATGTTGTAGCTAAGAAGGGGGGCATGACTATAGTGAAAGTCGAAGATGGAGAGACCTTAACCACTAGGATTCCTACGGGATGGCGTGTGTGTACGGATTATAGGAAGTTGAATGAAAATATATGCAAAGACCATTTTCCCCTTCCTTTCATGGATCAAATGCTTGATCGTCTTGCTGAGTATGAGTATTATTGCTTCTTGGATGGGTACTCGAGTTATAATCAAATCATGATTGCACCCGAGGATCAAGAAAAGACTACTTTCACTTGCCCGTATGAAACTTTTTCCTTTAGAAAGATGCCTTTTGGATTGTGTAACGCACCTGTTACATTTCAGCATTGAATAATGGCCATATTTGATAGGTTGATAGAGAAGATCATGGAGGTATTTATGGATGACTTTTCTATATTTGGTTCCTCTTTTGATACTTGTTTATCTAACCTTGCTACTGTTTTGAAGAGATACCAAGATACTAATCTTGTCTTGAATTGGGAGAAGTGTCACTAATCTTGTCATGGTAAGATATGGGATTGTTCTTGGCCATCATATCTCGGCCAAGGGATTGCAGGTGGACAGAGCAAAGGTGGTGGTAATCGAGAAGCTTCCACCACCTAAAAATGAGAAAGGAGTGCGGTCTTTCCTTGGACACGCCAGTTTTTATAGAAGATTTATAAAAGACTTCTCGAAATACTCCAAGCCTTATCTCATTTACTTGAAAAGGATGTGCCCTTCATGTTTGATGAGGAATGTCTAACAGCTTTTCAGGTTTTGAAGGAGGCGCTTATTACTGCACCTATCTTGATCACACCGGGTTGGACTCGGTCGTTTGTACTTATATGTGATGCGAGTGATTTAGCACTTGGGGTGGTGCTTGGGCAGTTGAGGGATAAGAAGTTTTGTGCCATTTACTATGCGAGTAAGACTTTCGATGCGGCACAAAAGAACTACACTGTGGCTGAAAAGGAGTTTCTTGCTATAGTGTATGCATTCAATAAGTTTCGATAGTACTTGGTTGGCATGAAGACGATAGTGTATACGGATCACTCTGAGATCCGATACTTGATGGAGAAAAAGGAAACAAAGCCAAGAAATATTAGATGGATTCTTCTTCTACAGGAGTTCGATATGGAGATCTGAGATAAAAAAGGTACAGAAAACGTTTTGGCGGATCACCTATCAAGGTTGGAGACGAGGGATCACTGCGATAATTCGTTTGATTACATAGAATAGATGTTCCTTGATGAGAAGATCATGGCGGTGCTTGTTGAAGGAGCTGAAAATGCTTGTGTAGTAGCTGCCCAAGGGATGGATCCATGGTATGCGATTATGTAAATACATTGCTGTAGGAGAAATTCCAAGAGATCTCAACCGATATCAACTTGCAAAGTTCAAGCGAGACGTTGAGACTTTTATATGGTATGATCTGTTTGTCTATAAGATATGTATGGATTCCATAGTTCTTAGGTGTGTGCCGGAGATGGAGATGGAGAGCGTTCTTGAGTTTTGCCATGCACAGCCTAACGGGGGGCACTTTGGAGCACAAAAGACGGCAGAAAAGGTACTTCAGTCAGCCCTTTATTGGCCTATCTTGTTCAACAACTGTGAAACCTATGTGGCGTCGTGTGATAAATGTCAAAAAATGGGGAACATAAGTCGACGAGATAAGATGCCACTGTAGCCGAGCATTGTTGTCGAGATCTTCGATATATAGGGGATCGATTTCATGGGACTTTTTCCCCCATCTAATGAATTTATCTACATTCTCTTAGCTTTGGACTATGTTTCTAAGTGGGTGGAGGCGATTCCCACTCGTGTGAATGATTCAAGGACTGTTTTATCTTTCTTGAAGAAATATTTCTTTGCCCGTTATGGAGTTCCTAGAGCACTAGTGAGTGATGGAGGGTCTCACTTTGTCAACAAACTTATTGAAAAGATGCTCAAGAATTATGGAGTTAAGCATTGGGTCAGTACACCCTATCACCCTCAAGCGAATGGGCAAGCGGAAGTCTCCAACCGCCAAGTGAAGAAAATCTTGGAGAAGGTAGTTGGAACCAATAGGAAGGATTTAGCTATGAAGCTTGATGATGTTTTGTGGGGGTTCCGAACTACTTATAAGACAGTGTTGGATATGTCACCGTATCAAATCGTCTATGAGAAGCCGTGCCAATTACCCGTAGAGGTTCAGCACAAAGCTTTTTGGGCTTTAAGAAGTTTGAACTTGTCCTTAAGAGATCAAAAGGAGTTGGGGATAACTCATATTAATCAATTGGATGAGTTTCGAAATCGAGCTTATAAGAACTCAGAGATTTATAAGGAGAGAATGAAGAAATGGCATGATTCAAAGATCTTATACAAGGAGTTCAAGAAATGTGATAAGGTATTGCTTTTTAACTCTCGTTTGAAGCTTTTCATAGGAAAATTGAAATCAAAGTGGACGGGGCCATTCATTATCCATAGAGCCTACAGAGGGGGGAGTTTTGAGCTTATGGACAAGGATGGGGACATTATTGCGGCGAATGGGCATCGATTGAAGCATTACAAGTCGCCGGATGATGCTTATGTCATCTTTGAGGATACCTTGCACTAGATTGGTACCGTCGTGACTTTCCAACGTTAAACATGAGCGCTTGTTGGGGGCCTTCTCTCCCGTTTTATTGCTTTAATTTCATTAGTGTGAATAAGAAATTTTCATATTTGATGTGCTTATCTTTCAGAAATTATATCTCTTTACAAACTTAATTTCGCCTATGATTTCTACTAAGTTTGGGGGGTGTGATATACTTACCTCATATAGCATGGAGAATATGATCTTTTCGTTGTAATGTTTGCTAGTAGAGTTGATTTTTTGCGGTATATTAAAACTTTAGCCGGTTTTGATACATTGATTTTTTTGCAATTCGCCTAGTGTTGAGTGGAGAGTATTTGTTTTTGGTGTGATTGCGGAGTTATACTTGATGCTATATGGGTTCTCTAGCTTAATTTTTGGATATCTTGATACTTGATGTTGTCCTAGAGTTGAATATTGCAGGGAGATACGAGAAGGGTACAAACTTTAGGAAGATTGTGAGTCTGTTCGACATAAAAGTAGCTGTTTGCCAAGGATTTTTGATCGAGTAATGGTCGAGCAAATGGCAAATATCTTCCAGATTGGTTGTTCAACTAAACCCTTCCAGCTCGACCACGATGCTGGAGTCGAGCAATGGTCGAACAAAGTGGGAAAAACTTCCAAAGAGTTTGTTCGACCAATCAGTGGTTGTTCGACCAGGAGTATGAAATCGAACAATGATCGAGCAAGACAGAGAAAAATAGGTGGCGCGGCGAGGCAAGTTACTCGACTTCAAGCACCTGTTTGACCACTCGCATTAGGTCGAACAGAGGTTGAGCAAAATGCACAAGTTGTCCCAAAAGGTTGTTCGACCTCAACTATTTTGTTCGACGAAGGAATCCAAGTCAAACGAAGGTCGAGGAAAATGTCAAAATTATCCAGAGACATCGTTCGACTTAGCACGAGTTTTTTGACCAAGATGTGGGGTTCGAACGAAAGTCGAATAAGTTAGGGAAAAATAGGAGCTCGACTACACGCGTGGTTCGACTTTCAGATGCTGTTCGATCGAGAAAATCAGGTCGAACGGAGATCGAGCTAGGCAATTTTAAAGGTTAGATCTGGGTCGTTCAGCTTAGAGGCATTGTTCGACCATACCTAACAAGTCGAGTTGAGGTCGAATGGGGATTGGGAGCATTTTTAAAAAGGTATCATTCCATTCGACACACCCACTTCTGTCACCCTTTCTTGAGAACCATTTCGTAATCGTATGTTCTTCTCCTTAACTTCCTTCCGACACTTTAATCCTCTCTTCCACACACTTTAAGTCCAATTTTGAGGGGTTGCAAGATCCAAATTTGGATTTTCACTCGAACTTGTGGGGATTTTCGCTCTTGTTCACTACACACACACTATGTCAAACAAAGGTATATTTTCTCCTCACTTTACTTGCGGATTGTGTTGATGATGATTAGTGAAGAATGGGTGAGTGGATTCATGCTAGATTTGGTTTGAATTGATTGTTGAATTGCTTGTGTTATTATCCAAGATTGCATTCGGAATTCCTTGAAATGTGCTTCGTTAAATTGTGGAAATTTTGAGAAATTGATGTTGTATGAAGCATGGGCTTGAGTTTAATTTTGAGTCATACATATGGGCTCATTGAAATTGGGTATTGATGTGATGCAATTGATGATGGGATTTGAGCATGTTTTAAGTGTGAACTTAGTGAAATTTGGAGTTGATTTGCTAGTATGTTTGTGTGGAGTAGTGTTAGATTACTTGAATCTTGATATTCTTGATTGAATGTATTGGTTTAGAGTTCGTTTGTGATTGAGGAATACTTGAAATTGAGTTGAATTGGATATATGAATTTGAATTCTTGAGTAGGATTCATGCTAGACTTAGGCTTGGTATTGTTTATCTCTTTTGTTGCATATTGAAGTACAACTTTTGTAGGGAAAGAGATTGCTTCTTCTTCAAAGAGGAAGGGAAATAAGTCACCCCCGTTGGTGGAGATAGTCAAAAAGATTAAGATGGATAAAAGGAAAACGCCAAGGGGATTTTGGAATCAAGATAGGTGATTGGGAAGAGAAACATGAGCTGTGGAATGCAATCTTGCTGAAGATAAGAAGGACGAGGTATCAAGACGATCGAGCCATGATGGACATGAACATTATCAACGACATTCATTGGATATTCAACCGAGTGGGCATCGCAACATTCAAGGAGATGAAGAGGGAGACATACTTTCACATCACTGCGGAAGTTTTGTGCACGCCGAGGGTGGAGCGTGGTGATGGGTACCTTCCCTATGGTATTCATACGCAAATAGGTGGTCATGAGCGGACTATGTGGGCTTGTGAGTTCAACGAGATCATTAGCTGTGAGTACGTTGTTGGAAATGAGAGTAATGACTTCAGGGCAAATGATTTTTGGAGAGCTATAACGGGCAGGCAAGAGAACTACAATTCCAACACTTCTAAGGTTGCCTTCATTCGCAACCCCGTTATTACCTATATGGATCGGATCTTGGGAAATACATTGTTTATAAGGTCTGAAGGGTGCTGTATCCCAAGGGGAGAACTCTATGTCCTATGGTGCATGCTCAATGGAGTTCGCTTCAATGTAGCAGCTTACTTCTTCCATCAACTTTGCAAGTTCGCCACGCATGGTTTTCAGAGAGTAAACATTGGGGGGCTGATCACTATCATAGCAGAGTCCTACAGGGTTGATTTGAGTAGATATTAGCCTGTTCGAGAGGATCTGCAATTGATCTTGACCTCATGTGTCAGGATGGGGCTTACTGAGAGAGTGGATGATGCTTGGATGTTCATCCGAGGAAAGGAGTCTCGAACACTTCAGTTTCCATTGGTGATAGCCGACCTCACTACTGTGAGGAACAACAATAATTGGTTAATGAATACGACGGCGCACACAGTGATCTCTGAGACATGCTTAGGCAGAGGGAATTGGAGACTACTGGCTGAGTTGAGGGAGCAAGGAATCGGCTTGGACAAGGACATGATTCTTATTGGAGATCCAGCTGATTTTGAGGAGGAGCCACAACCACCACAAGCTTTTAATTATCAGGAGGACATGCCTCCGATGCAGCCTCAGCAACCGTTTGAGCAAGAATTCTTCGAACCGCCACCACCACAACCACATCACTATTGGATGGCCCAAGATCAGTTCTATCGGGAGCAATTCCGACTGATGCATGAGCATTTCACCACTCTCAACGCTAACCAGAAAGAAACGAACAGACAGCTGGCATTTGCGAATGCTAACTATGCTGCACTCAACACGCGTTATGTTGAGATGGATGGACGGTTGAGGCAGTTACAGGATCATGGGTGCATGATGGATAGGAATCTCGGTGCCTTGCATAGAGATGTGGACCGGATATGGCTGGAGATGGGAGATAATGATGATGAGGGAGGTTAGGATGATGATGATGCTCCGGAGGAGTGATGAGCGTCATGTTTTTCTTCTCTGATTCTTCTCATCTCCCATTCTCTTTTCTACTTTACAGGTGCTGGTTGGAGTGATTGGGTGTAGTGATGATTCATGCGTGGGTGGTCTGTATTTGATAATGATGTTGATGAATGTTATGCGCTTGGGATAAATTCTTGACGAAATGGGTCTTATGTTAATGCACGATAATTTGTTAATGGCGAGCATGTCTATTTGTACTTGTAATTCATAAGAAATTAAGGTTGATTACATGCTTTGAAGAGTGCTTAGGATTCTATTAACCTTGTGAGGATTTGAGCCTTCTGATCGTGTTATGTCATGATTCTTCATTCTTGAGAGTCATTTATATACTCGTATTCTAGAACTTGACCTAGAGTCTTGTGTGAAATTTATAATTAATAAGTACTAGGAAGTGAACTTAGGCAGTTATTGTTCATCGAGTTACTTAGCCAAATTTAGCTTATCCTATATAATTATCTTTGCAAGCCCTTTTGAGCCTTTAAGCTTTTTTTTGGCAAGCCTTGATAATGAGTCGTTTACCTTCTGAGCCTTAAACACCAATTACTAGTAAAGAGTGGAGGTAGACTAATGCTCGAGGAAACCTTGAAGAGGAGTAGAAGGAGAGATTTGGTGAAAGCAAATTCGAGAAACAAAAAGTTAAATCTTGTAAGGAATAGTGCTTGAAATCGGTAACCCGAATGCTAGAGAGGGTAGTGCCCGAAACTAGTACCCTTATACTTGAAGAACACCAGAATTGGAGTGTGACTTCGGAAAAGCAGTTGATTCAAGTAAAGATGAAGGAATGGTATATGAATGTGATCGTTGAGACGAAGAAGTAAAGAGGAAGCAACTGAAAACAATATACCAAGGTAACTCTTTACTAGTAAAGTTAGTCAATTATCTATATTCTTCCACCTTAACCAAAGAGCCAACATTACATCCTTGAAGCAAGTCCTTTGTGATCCTAGTATTGAGTCGATTATGGATGGAGTTTTGAGACCATTGTCTAGCTTATGGTTACGAGAGCATATAAATTGAAATTGAGTGCTGATATCAACCATAAGGTGTATATCTTTTACACTTGAGTGAGAGAGTAAATACTTACCCGTTAGCTAGATGACTTAGCACTCGTAGAAGTATTGTGATTGATTGATATTTTTTATGTGAATGAAAGGTATGATAGTTGCATGTTTTAAGTTAATATAATTGCATGTGTTCTGATATTGTACCTTGTGATTACACTCTCTGGATTATTCTAATTTTCGTTGTCTCAGGATGAGCAACATGTAAGTTTGGGGGTTTGATGAGAGTGTAAATTAACATATTTTGGGCTCTGATTTGCATGGAAATAGAGTACGATTTAGTCTTTTATTGAGATGAATCGGTACGTTTATGGAAAGTCACGAATCAGAGGGTACAAGGGCTATTTCAGCATATTTGTATAGGAAAACAAGTGAAAAAGGCTCGGAATTAGAAGACACGATTTCAGAGGCGAGATTAGAGTATTGCTCGACCAAGTTAGTCTGTTCGACCAGGGTCAGTGTGGTCGAACAGAGGGTGACAAGTCGAGCAGATTACCAAAACCCATCCAAAGAAGCGGCTCGACTTGGAGGTGTTGCTAGACCAACATCGGCTTGGTCGAGCAGATGAGAAGAAGTCGAATAAAGTGGACGAAACTTATAGTGAGCTCATTCGACTTGAAGGGCTCGCTCGACCAAAGATCAATGTGGTTGAGCAAGAGTAGTTTGGTGGAACAGAATGCTAAAATCATCCAGAGAGCTTGTTCGACCAGTAGCTCCTTGTTCGACCATTGTTCGACCAGTATGCCTTGGTCGAACGGCATGTCGCTGATGCTATTTATGGTAATTCCGGATGTCTTTTACTAAATTTGACATGTGCTTCAAGAAAAGGCCTATCCTAAGCCCGTAAAGAGGTCCCATGGGTATAAAAGAAGAGCTCTCGCAGGAGGAAGAGACACACAACATAAGACAACATACATCTTCCTTTATCCACCAAACCCTACCATCATCTGAAGGGATTGTGAGAGAGGTTCGTTTGGCGAGTCAAGTAAGATCATACCAACTAGCCATGATTGTTCCTAGATCAATCATCAGCTAAAACCACATTGGTAGTTCTAGGGTTATGAAAGTTTTATGAGTTAATCGAATTTCCATGTGTAAACTCCGTACAACACTACTTGTGATTTACTTTATACAATATTGTACTTTTTCAATTTATACTCATAGTTATTTTGTGCATCATTAACTGCTATGTAGAGTCTGAATACATATCTTGGTTATTGATTGAGTGCGTTCACCGCTGAGCAGAATCATATGTTATAATTCTAAGTGAAGGGATTCCGAAGTCTTATTAGAACTATCTTATATAGATACTTGTTAATTGAATTATATTCGGGTTAATAAGTAGGATAAAGAGTATTACTTTATAGTACCTAAAAAGGGAGATCAAATCGGGTTAGAGTACTTAGTGCACGAGAAATAATTGATTATGATAGTACCTAGAAAGGGGGGTGAAGTATACGTCTTGCTCCAAGGATATTCACATATGTCATACGCTTGCTTACTTGTGTCTATAGAGTACGCTTGCATGGTTTAGTGATGCGTACATAAACTACAAGGCAGAGTCAGACATCAACATATGGAAAGAAAATTAATAAATAAAACTGGATTACCTGAAGAACTACTCCATTACTTACTTGATCACAACTGAATTTCTACTCTTGCTTGTTTATTTATCTTGCTATCTTAATTATATGTTATTTAGTTTCGTAATCAAACCAAATCAGATTTGCCAACGTAATCTTAGTTGACTAGAATATAATTGAATTGATAATAATCCGTCCCTAGGGTTGGAAAATCACTTGGTCGCTTATCGAGACTACAATTGATATCCTTATACTTGGGGATTATTTTGTGTGTTGAGAAAACGCTTATCAGTGTTCAACAAGAAAATAAATTCTAAAACCCTAACATCATGTACACATATAAACTCTAGCATAACGTTTCACGCTTCACTACGAAACTGAAGCTCTAATACCAATTATTGGCATTCGATCATTTGGTTAACATGAACCATTAGGGTTCCATACATTTGTAACAGTCAGCGGAAGTAAGAAACAAGAAACATATTACCTTTCACCAGGGTATGTTGGAGAAGATAAATTCTCGTCGGCAGCTTGTGCAGCCTCACTATTTTGGGTATAACTCTCTCACCTGATGTCAAAATTGAGTGATCTACGTGCCAAAACGATCCACTCTTCTGTGGCTTTCCGTCAATATATCCTACGTCCTATTTTAAACTCTATAAGATTTTATAAAAATCATACAAATTGGTAGACAGCAGCAGCAGCAAACGACCTCTTGATCTTCTGCTGTATTCCCAAGTCCAATCTCGATGTCGTGTGAGCGAAGATCTTCGACGATCTCACTTAGGGTTAGAACAACTAAGATGGCTTATATATGGGCAACAGCAGGGACCAGGAGGAGAAATTAGAGTTGGGCCTCCATTGGGCTTAAGTATCCATGCTTAGCCCAAAGCTTATACTTAAGTCTAATAATAATAATATATACCACTAAAATATTATTACTGCATTACCGTTCTAATCCCATAATTACGTTATGGGCTCGTTCTTATTATGAGCCCGACAGTCTCTCCATATTTAAGATATACAATGCCTATTAATTAATTAAGTTACTGACAACTCCATTAATTAATATCTCATCCGAGAGTAGTACCACTCAACCTTATTATCATGCCGTAATAAATCTACCTGCAGGGTTTACATGATAATCCTTATGAGCTCCTCAAGGGGACATCTTTAACCTATGTCGGACATGGATTCCTTCTACAATCAACAGCACACCATAGAGATAACAATATTTCCCAACTCACTGAGTTTGTTGATTTAATTACATGTAAATCTCACCCATTGATGAATCAAAGAAATACTACGTGTCAAGGTTATTGTATAGGGATCAAGAGCACGAACATCCATAATAGCTGAGATCAAGTTCTCCTATATAGACAGTATAAGTCGAACGATCTCAAGCGGTCCCGCTCAATATACACGAAGTGCACTAATGTGATTCTATAGTCAAGACAAACTAATGTCAAATCACACTACAACCATCCCGATAGAGAGTCCCCGTCTATCTCGGTTGTGAGTATCTGTTTATACTTTATAAGAAAATTGATAATATGATATTCCGCGTGTTGTCGCACAACATATTATCTACAGTATAAAGTAAGTGGACTATTGCATCGTGCATATAAATAAATTATAAGATGCAATCATTTGATCATTGATTCTCATTTCAAATAAATTGTTAAAACATTGTTCATACAAAAAGCTAGACTTTTAGTATATAATCCAACAATTTTTCATAAATAATGAGACAAAAAATGATAACATTTTGAATAAAAGTTATACTTGATTAAGGAAAAGTGATACATATCTAATTAAACTATTTAATGAAATTTTTACAGGACAGATAAAAGTGATAACATTTTTAATAAAAAGTGTTATTTGATCAAAGTAAAGTGATAAATTTCCAATTAAATTATTTAATGAATATATTTTATAAAAAATAAAAAAGTAATAATATTTTAATGAAAAGTGATACCTAATAAAAAAAATTTAATATTTATTTATATAAATTTTTTCATGAGCTATTAGTATAATAAATAAAATGTAAAGTTATTATCCAAACATTTTATCACTTATATATTTTGACACAATTTACGTTAATGGGATTTCTAAAGAAAATATTTTCTTCTTTATTTATAAATAATAATAGACATATAATAAATAATAATATATCATTATATATTAAAATAAAACAAGCCCAACTAAATGGTTAAAAAAAAAGTTAAAACGCAAACAAAATAAATTATTTAATTATGTTGGGTGGCTTAATTACGTGCTTTCAACCTATATCAAGTAACAAGTTGCATGCGGATCCGTGATTTTTCACATAGTTTATATTTGACCCGTTTCACGAAATGAGATCCGTGAGATGGTGTCACACAAGTCTTTGTCAACCTTTGATTTATGGACAAGTTCTATACAAGGTACGTCCTTTAATGAATTTTCTTAAGGGTAGGTCTTGTGTGAGACCGTCTCACAAATAATTTGTGAGATGTATTATTCATTCACCCAATTAATTATATTTTATAGGGTTATTTGCGTAAAAAGTCTCCACCTTTACTTCAATTGCAAATTAGTCTAAACCTTTGAAATTTGGCAAATGAGTATATCACCTTTGCAAGGGATTGCAAATCAAGTCATGGGTCCAAATTTGACTATCCAATTCCAACGTGGAAAATAAAATTTTAAAAAAAAATTCCTGCAAACCCTTTCCTCTCCAAATTTCCTGTCTCAACTTTTCATCCTCTTAAATTTCCATTGACTGCTCGCTCAGTTTCCAATCGGAAAAGACTCTTCGCTGGAAGCCTCAACAACTCTCCGCCCAACGAAGGTCGAGGCCTCTTTCAGCCGGAAAAGACTCACCGGTCACCATATGAAGGAGTTCAGCGCCGTCAACTGCCACCACCGTGGGCAGCCGGCCCGCGTTGCCTCAGTCCAGTCGCGAAAGCCGAGACATCCGGAGCCCGTAGCGCTACCACCGACGTGCGCCGTGGATGCCGCTTCAGATCTGCCGGATCGAATACACCCATCTCCATCGCGCGTTGGTGCAGCATCCCACTATGTTCTCTATTGTAAGTGTTGATGAATAAGATCAGTGTAGAAATTTTAAAGAAAATGTTAATGAATATTTTAAGTGAAATTAGCACCGGGGTGAGAACAAATCATCCTCGCGATCCTCCTTCTTCATAGTTGTGTTTGTCAGAAGGGAAATTTAGAGAGATAGGTTGCAGGAAAAATATTTTTTTTTTAATTTTTATTTTGCACATTGGATTTGGGCAGTTAAAATTGATCAAAATCTGATCGGTGGCTTAATTTGCAATCCCTTGCCAAGATGATATACTTATTTACCAAATTTCAAAGATTTAGATTAATTTAAAATTAAATCAAAGGTGAAGATTTTTTACGCAATTAACCCTATTTTATATATTAATTTAAAACAAAAATAAGAAAAAGAAGGGCTGTGTTTGTTATACGAATTTAAGTCAGGGGATGCATTTATCGAAGTGCTATGCCCGTAAAATTAATTTTTTAAAAAAAATTATTATTATTATTAATTAATTAATTGTTCTTCAACGATTCTATTATCACTTTATATTAATTGTGTATCACTTTTAAAAATGTTATCACACTTTAGGGTCCGACTACGGAGCACCTGGTGCACCGGAATAATCTTGTACATTAGATTACAAAATAACTACCCACTACCATACTTTAACTTATAAATACTGGGGTGCAGGTGCACCACAAAATCACCCAACATTTTATTCATCTACAAATAGTTAATAAGATAATTTAATTAAACAATTATCATTTTTTTTTATCATTTATCACTTTTTATTAAAAATATTATTACTTTTTACTTTTTTGATCTTGAAATAATTCAATTTCATGGATATCACTTTTTTCTTTAATTAGGAATTTAAAATATTATCATGTTTTTATCAATCTATAAATTGTTCGTGAAATATAATTTTATAATTTGTTATCACTTTTTATTAAAGATATTATCACTCCTCCTTTAAAATGTGTCACTTTTCATTTATATTATAAATTGTTCAAGAAATAGTTCACAACATTATTATCACTTTTATATAAATTGAATATTACTTTTCATTATAAAAGTAATCACATTTTATGAATTTATAATATTAAAATAAAAATAATAAATTAAATTAATAACAAAATTTAAAATAATAAAAGATATAAATTAAATAAGAAAAATTTTAAAATATGTATACATGTGCCTAACTAATTTTCTTCCATAATTAATTTTTTTAATTTTATAATTTCGTAGCAACCAAACAGAGCCCTTAAAAAATATTTAAACACCATTTATTTTCTTCTATAATTAAAATTTTAATTTTCTTATTTGATTACAATCAAAAAGGGTCATTTGAAATTATTTAAATGGATTAATAAATGATCTGTCTCATAAAGTAAGATGCGTGAGACAGTCTCACCCAAGTCTTTGATTTAACCTAAATATATTATAGCATATATCTTTTTCAATGCATGGCAGTGTCTCATTGTATCAAGGCTTAAGTGTCAAATTTTCACTGATTTACTATAAAATAACACTCCTTCCGTCTCGCATTAACGTTTGCATTTTTTATTTTAGTTTGTTTCAAGTTAAGATTTACATTTAATTTTTTTGTCAAGTTGGCCTACACAAAACAATTAATGGATCCATTACTTATAAATACCACTTTTTAACCGTATTTAAATTTAATTATATTAAAAATTAATTAACCATTAATCTCTACATGAAAATAGAATATAGATTGGGGATTAGTCAATCGTTGGTCAAATATTAAAAAAATAGGTTTATTTGTATTGTGTTCAAAATTAATTAAAGATATTACTACAATCTATCAGATTAAATTACGATAAAAAATATTCATGATGTCTTAAAAAATATTTACATATATTTTGGTATTCAAATTATATTATGATAAAAAAATCCTCACGACTCCAGATTATATTACGATAAAAAAATCCAATTAAAAAATATTTATGTAAACTATTTAGATAAGTATTTAGAATATTTATATATATATATATATATATTGGTATCCAGATTATATTACGATAAAAGATGTGATATATTAAAAAATATTTAGATAAGTATTCTGAATATGTAGATATATTTGGTATCAGATTAGATTACGATAAGAAATTTGCAGTATTCATTAATAATTAGATAAGTATTCATAATATTTAAACATATTTAATATATTAGATGAAATTTGCAGTATTCATAAAAAATTAGATAAGTATTCAAAGATGAGAAATCTGCATGATTTATTTAGAAATATTTAGATAAGTATGCAGAATATTTGGATATATTTTGTATCCAAATTAGATTACATAAGAAATTTGTAGTATCCAAAAATAATTAGATAATTATTTAGAATATTTAAACATATTTTCGTATCCAAATTATATAAAATAAGAAATTCGTATGATGTATTCTGAAATATTTAGATAAGTATTCAAAATATTTAGATATATTTTTTTGTATCAAATTATATTACAATAAAAAATCTGCATGTAGTCTGAAATATTTAAAATTCATGAAGTTGGATGTCGTGATTTCAAAACTATTGATTTAATTTCACTAGTATTTAGATGTTGCGTTGTTAGAATTGATATTCTAAACATTAAGAATACATATATTCAAAAATCATGATTTAATATTTAGTAAAATAATGTATTTAATACGGTTGTATTTAGCGACATTCATAAAAGGGTAGTTAAGACTTTTCATCATCTATTTTTGTACCTGGTAGTAATAAAATATATACTTTATATCTGCTAATAATTTTAGTATATATTTTGTACTAAATAGTAATAATTCCAAATATAAAATATTTTATTATTTTCTTATTACATCTATATCTATCTATACATATATAAAAGTAAAATGATTTTGCTAAAATTAGACTCAATTTTTTCCCCCCTTTTCTAATTTTACCTATTTTGAAAACCTTTTAATTTAATCCTAATCCTTTATTATTTAAGAATTCATCTTCACCATTAACCATCCCTTGACATTTTTATTCAACAAATTTTAAATACCTCCTTTTCTAATTTATTTATATATATATATTTTTATAAGCAAAATGATTTATTTTTCCCCCCTTTTCTAATTTTACCTATTTTGGAAACCTTTTAATTTAATCCTAATCCTTTATTATTTAAGAATTCATCTTCACCATTAACCATCCCTTGACATTTTTATTCAACAAATTTTAAATACCTCCTTTTCTAATTTATTTATATATATATTTTTATAAGCAAAATGATTTTGCTAAATTGGACTCAATTTTTCCCTTCTTTTCTAATTTTACCTCTTTTGGAAACATTTTAATTTCATCCTAATCCTTTATTATTTAAGAATTCATCTTCACCATTAACCATCCCTTGACATTTTTATTCAACAAATTTTAAGTACCTCATTTTCTAATTTATTTATATATTTTTATTCAATAAATTTTAATACTTCTTTTTCAGAATTGGTTATGACTAAAGATGAAATTAAGTCATGCATTGAAAGTTTTCAAATAAACCCTTGAGGAAAATTGGACTCAATTTTCCCCCCTTTTTTAATTTTACCTCTTTTGGAAACATTTTAATTTAATCTTAATCCTTTATTATATAAGAATTCATCTTCACCATTAAACATCCCTTGACATTTTTATTCAACAAATTTTAAGTACCTCTTTAATTGTCATTTAAAAATTTAAGTACATCCTTTAGGGTTTAGAAACAAATCTCAACCTGGTTTAGGGTTTAGGGATTTAGGGTTTAGGATTTAAGGGTTTAGGGTTTTAGGGTTTTATTTTTTTTAATTGTCTATTTTAATTGATGAACATATATATTGGAATCAATTTTCCCCCTTTTTTAATTTTACCTCTTTTGGAAATCAATGCATAATTCTTATGACACACGTTAACATCAAAGAAGTAATGGACCCAAAAATAGTCCCATTTATCTATTTTAAATTCAAATAAAAATGGTTCATATTGAGCAGCCCAACGAAAAGCTTGATGAGGGGAGCCCTACGAAAAGCTTGATGAGGGGCAGAAGTGCGAATTTGCTATGCCTCGAGTTATCACTTCCTCTTCTCTCTGATATTCTTCCTATCGCCGCCGAGCTGTTCCTTTCCTCTGTGTTCTACCGTTGTTCTCGATCTCGACCACGACTCAGCTACATCAGTAAGGTATTTTTTATTGGTAAAATCTATCCCTATATATTCTCTCTATTTTAGTTTAATATATTTATCACATCTTTATATTAGGTAGGTTAAATTTGTTCTTACAACATATTTTGCCAAATTCTTATACATAAATGAAACTTTTATTATTCAGAAGTTTTCAAAGATACGCCTAATTTTTTTAATTTAGATATTAAATAATTAATTGATTTTTATTAACAGCTGTTCTCAATCTCCACTGTTTATATTATTCAAAAAATATTTTAAAGATACGTCTAATTTTTTTAATTTAGGTATTAACCTATTAATTGATTTTTATTAACAGTTGTTCTCAATCTCCACATGATCAGTAAGCTTTTTAATTTCCCTTAACCTTATCGGTTTTACTGATTTTTGTGATTGCCAAAATGTACCCTTATATATCCTCTCTATTTCAGTTTAATATATTTATCACATCTTTATATTAGGTAGGTTAAATTTATTCTTTCAGCATATTTGACCAAATACCTATACAAAAATAAAATTAATATTAATTAATTTTTGAAAAATTTAAATATTAACTTATTAATTGATTAATTTTATATAATATTTATTTCTTTGGTTTCTCTTTATATATAAAATAAAATATAAAAACAATATTTTTGGTTGCAGTGTGTAAAACTCTCATTCTTCTTATTATTGTAATCAAAATGTTTCTACTTCTTTAACATGTCTAGCAACTTCGTCCTCATCAAGGACCTTAGAAAAGGTTTGAGTGCATTCAAGATGAAGTTGAGATGTGTTCGTCTTTATGAGATCGAGAAAAATGAGAAAAAACATATTGAGTGCGTGTTTGCTGATTCTGAGGTATTTTATATACAATTTATAATATGTTACATAGTTCTTCATAGAGAATATAACTGATTTTAATGAGTTCATTTAACTTTTCTTTCAGGGAGATCGTATTCAATCTACTATATGGTCTCATCATCTCCAAAGATTTACTCCTATCATCAGGGAAGGGGGGGTCTTCAATCTTATGAATTTGGGCCTTGATGATACATTCAAGTTTAAGGGTAAAGCGTCCGAAACAACATTTCGTCTTCTATTCGTATACAACACAACAGCTACCAGGGTTGTTGATCCACACTTCCCTATGAACATGTACTTCTTTATACCCATTGAAGATCTGTTGGTTCAAACTGATATCAATGAGAATGAACTAATAGGTATCTAATTCTTATACTATTGTATTTTGCCTAGTTGCTTCGAATTCATTTTTAATTATGTTGGATATTGTTGTATATATTAAATTTGCTTCGAATTCATTTTTAATTATGTTGAACATTGTTGTATATATTAAATTTCTTCATATAGATAATAGTGGATGCTAACAGAAATCTATATTTCTTTTATATATTCCAGATGTCATTGGAAAACTTGCTGGAATAGTTTCAAAAAAGATGGTCTGTTGGCGGAACACCCACCAAGATTATGGAATTTAATCTTGAGGATTTTAAGTAAATTTCAATAAATTGTTCTTTTTATTTATTTTAAATTAGAATCTCTACCATTAGTTATTATAATTTTCTAATGTGTTTTTATTAATGTTGATATATTCAATAAATATTCTATTATTTATATAACAGATTTGATCAAAAATGTTTAGAAAATTCACAAACATTAAATTCTATACATTCCTTAATCATTATTTCACATATACATTTCCATATATATAAATAGAGGTATACTCATATATTGTGAAATACACTAAGATTTTAGGTTGAAAATTCGATCTCATATGTGTCATTTAATTAACATAATTCCGTGGAGAAGGATGTAATAGGTGGGATAGTCTCTGTTTTCAGCTTCATCAAATAACAAGGTAAATGTTTACTACTCAATTCTTTGATGAAAATATAAAATTATCAAAATTTCATTAATTTTAGTGTGTATTGTTAATAATATTTATTTATTCATTTATTTATTTTGGATATTTGGATGTTTTTTGCAAATCTAAGTAAATTAAATTAGTGGTAGAGATTAAATTAAAGTACTCCATAATCTAACGTTTAAAATCATCTAGGTGCATCGTAAATGGACTCTAAATTAGAACATAGGTATAAAACAAAATAAACTACTGTATCATAGGCTAACAAATTGAAAACATGAAGTTTCTTACCATTCTAGATGAGTCTAAATCATCTATAATGAAAAAGAAAATGCTTATTTTATATAATTAATTAATCGAACAAAGGTTATAACACACGAGCGCACTTCTTTTTTACCTAAAAGTAGAGTTTCAAAATTCCTAACTAAAAAACTTCTTAAAATTATAAGAAAACGAAAATTTATCTGACATTCATTTATAATCCTTAATACAACAAATTAAAAAATTTTTAAAGAATTTTGATTAATTATTTTTTGTTTTTGTGTCTACTTTAACAAATCTAATAAGTCTAATAAAACTACTTTAAACAGAGTGCTCAATTCATTAGGGTAAAATAATCTGCACATTATAGAGAAAAGTATGAAGAAAATACAACGATCTACAACAATTGGAGGCAAACGTAAACTGGATCATTCAAATGATAGAGGTTAGTTTTGTGAAGTTCATTTATAGAATTCATATAAAGCCCATAGAAGTTCATTTATAGAATTAATCATATTCTGTATAATAATATATATTTAACAGTTTTTTTAATATGTAGTTTATAATGAAGATATTTCTTCTACGAGTTCGACTAAATTTGTTTTTGGAAGTTCAATTAACTACAGCAGCTCTTCACTACATGAAGTTCCTATACCAACTCTATCTGGTAATTAAAATGTTTATTTTTTATAAATTTTTAATGTAATTTATTTGAAATGTCCAATTCTGGTGTTCCGAAATAAATCTATTTTCTAATATTTTTGTTTAAATAAACAACAATTTGGAGAACATTTTGATAACCAAACAATGTCTGATAATCAAAACAAGTATACGGAAGCAATCACATTGAATAAATCGACAGAGGATACGTCTATAAAAAATCTTCTGAGTGTTGATTACTTAGGGGATGTACCTGTTCATCACGATTTTAATTTAGATGAACATTATAATAATATGGATGAACCTATCATTGAAGCATCTTTGGAAAATAACAGCGCACTTGATGGTGATGGAGGAGAGCATAAATTCTGTAAGATTAAATTTCAATATTCAAATTACATCGTTCACAAATTTTTTTTACCATTAATTATAAGTTTATTTACTATATATAGCAGCTTCAATGTATTGGGATATTGGAGATCCATCTCAAGAATGTGAGCACTGCGGTTCGAAATTTTGGTATGACGAGAGATTGAAGTCCTATCCAAAAGCAACACGTGCTAAATTTTCTCTTTGCTGCATGAATGGAAAAGTAAAACTTTCATATATGCGTGAACCACCAGATTCACTATTTGAACTTCTCACTGGATCGAGTGTGAAGTCAAATCACTACAAAAATAATATAAGATTATTTAACTCAATGTTCTCTTTCACATCAATGGGGGGGAAGATAGACAACACATACAATGATGGTAAATCTCCGCCTATGTTTCGAATTAGTGGACAGAATTATCATTTATTAGGTAGCCTTCTACCGCCAGATGGTAAACCCCCAAAGTTTTCACAGCTTTATATTTATGATGTGGAGAATGAAGTTAGCAATCGAATGAAGTCTGTTGGGTTAGTATTCAGTCATTTATACTTTCATATTTTTATACTATTTTTTCACATACAAATAAATTATTGTATTCCATTTTTCGTCTAAATATCAAGAATTTATAAATTTTATTAATATGTAACCACGTTCTTAATCTAAAACCGTTTCATTTCAGGATGGAACAAAAGATAAATGCTATCCATGGAGAAATTGTAGCCGATTTGAGAACAATGTTGAATACTTATAATGTGTTTGCTAAGAACTGTTGAATGGTGGGACAAAAATTGAACGATGGAAATGATGATGTCAGACTGGTCCTTAAAGGTAGAAGAGGAACTGATGGAAGAACATACAACACTCCTACCGTATCCAAAGTGGCAGCTTTATTTGTTGGTGATTTTGAACAGGATATGGGAAACAGAGATATAATAGTAGAAACAAAGAGTGGATTACTACAAAGAATCAACGAATTAAATGCAGCATATTTAGCTCTACAATACCCTCTGTTGTTTCCTCATGGGGAGGACGGATACCGGGAGGACGTTCTATTAAATGGTTACATTGACGGTGTTTCCAATGGAAGAAAGAATGTCAGTATGAGGGATTTCTTTGCATTCCGTTTGCAAGATAGAGACAATGAGTTCTCTACAATCTTGAAGTCTAAGAGATTGTTCCAACAGTTTATTGTAGATGGATACACTATGATTGAAGCTGGAAGAACGAAGTTTATAAGACTGAACCAAAAGAAATTACGAAGCCACATGTATAAGGGGTCTTCAAGATGCTGTTTTGCAAGGAGAAACAAACTCCAAGAAAATAGGTAGAAGGATTATTCTTCCACCTACTTTCACAGGCAGCCCAAGATATATGGTCCAAAACTACCAGGATGCAATGGCCATATGTAGATGGACAGGATATCCAAACCTTTTCATCACATTTACCTGTAACCCAAAGTGGCCAGCGATTGAAAGATTTGTTCAATCTAAAGGATTAAAAGTCGATGATCGCCCAGATATCATAGCTAGAGTATTCAAGATTAAGTTGGATAGACTTATTGAGGATCTACGAATAAAGAAAATTTTTGGAAAAGTAAATGCAGGTATCTTACAAAACAAATCATATTCAATTTTTTTTAAATTTCTATGGTTCCAAAATAAACTATTTATGATTGTCAATTTTTTTATTGAATTAATTTTTCTTTTTACAGTGGTATATACAATTGAATTTCAAAAAAGAGGACTTCCACAAGCACACATCCTACTTTTCTTACAAGACAAAAGGAAAGACCCAACTGGGAATGACGTTGATAGAATAATCTCAGCTGAAATTCCAGATGGACAAGCAGATCCGGAATATTTTTCTGCTGTGAGGGACTACATGATTCATGGACCATGTGGAGACATATACAAGTACGCACCATGTATGTCAGAGAACGAAGTCTGCACTAAGTACTTTCCAAAGAAATATTGTGATTCCACATCTATAGATAATGATGGATACCCAATATACAGGAGAAGAGAAGATGGAAGAACTGTTTCCAAGAACGGTGTGTTACTGGACAATCAATACGTTGTTCCGCACAACCACGAACATTTATTGAAATTTGGCGCCCACATAAATGTTGAATGGTGCAATCAATCAAGATCGATTAAGTACCTCTTCAAGTACGTGAACAGGGTTTGGACAGGATTTCAACCACCTTCACAAGATCTTCAGAAGGAGACATGGTGGAAACCGTCGATGAAATAGATATGTATTACGACTGTCGTTATATTTCTCCATGTGAGGCAGCATGGAAGACTTTTGGATTTGAGATTCAATACAGATATCCACATGTTGAAAGACTAGCTTTTCATCTGGAAAATGAACAACCCGTGATATTCAATGATTCAGAAACACTGGATTCAATAATGACCAAACCTTCAATTAAGGAGAGCATGTTCTTGGGATGGTTTGAAGCAAATAAGATATACCCAGAAGCCAGGGAATTGACATACGCTGAATTCCCTCAGAAATTTGTTTGGAAGAAAGACTTGAGAATATGGACCAAGCGCACTAAAGGCTTTTCCGTTGGTAGAATTTGCTATGTCCCTCCAGGGGCTAGAGATTCTTATTATCTAAGGATTCTATTGAACGTTGTCCGGGGTGCAACATGTTATTCAGATTTTCTGAAGAATGAAGGAGAGGATCACAAAACATTAAGGGAAGCATGTTATGCACGTGGACTCCTAGAAGATGACAAAGAGTACATAGATGTTATTCACGAAGCTGCTTCTTGGGGAACTTCACCATTGCTCCGGAACATGTTTGTTAATCTTTTAATTTCAGGAACAATGAGCAAACCTGAAGATGTTTGGAAAGCATGCTGGAAAGACATGTCTGAGGATATCTTACATAATCAGAGGAAGAGCTTAAGATACAAAGGTGATGTATAGCAGAAACGAGCTATTTTATCTTTAAATGTTTTAAATTATCTTTTACTAATCATCAAAATATTTCTTCTCCAGAATTGGTCATGACTTAAGATGAAATTAAGAATGGTTGTCTTCATGAGATAGATCATGCATTGAGAGTTTTCAACAAAACCCTTGAGGACTTTGAAGGGATTCCTGTACCAAAAGATGAAGAAATCCAAAATCATCATAACGATTGATATCAACTGAATTAATGTACAACAAAGCTGATCAGAGAAAACAAGTGGATGAGATGTTGGACCAACTGAATTCAGATCAGAAGCATATTTATGACAGCGTGATGAATAATTTGAAAACTAATTCTGGCGGAGTTTATTTTGTTTGATATCAGCAACTGTGAGATCTAGAGGAGACATTGTGTTGAATGTTGCTTCTAGCGGCATCACATCCCTTCTTTTACCAGGGGGACGCACCGCTCATTCTAGATTTTGTATTCCACTTTCAGCGTCTGAGGATTCAACGTGCAATATAAAACAAGGAAGCCATCTAGCTCAGCTACTCTTAATCTGCAAAATGATCATTTGGGATGAAGCACCAATGGTGAATAGATGGTGCATAGAGGCCTTGGATAAAACAATGAGAGATATAATGCAGGTACAGAATGAAGACAATTTAATGAAACCATTCGGTGGAAAAACAGTTGTTTTTGGTGGTGATTTCAGGCAGGTCCTTCCAGTAATTCCAAAGGGAAAGCGACAAGACGTGGTTAGGGCAACCATGAATTCTTCCTACTTGTGGGACGAATGCAAAGTAATGAGACTTACGAAGAACATGCGTCTGCTATCAATGAAGAATTCGTCTGATGCAATTGAATTAAAAAATTTTACAGAATGGATATCAGGTATAGGTGATGGTACTTTAGGCTGCCAGTTGATAATGGCACAGTGGTTACTATACCAAAAGACATATTGCTTGATTCTAATGAAGATCCTGTCAAAGAAATAGTCGATGCAATATATCCAAATTTCTTAATGTCGGTGGATGATCCCAATTATCTCCAGCAGCGTGCTATACTTGCCCCAACACTCGAATCTGTTGACTCAATAAATGAGTACATGATTTCTTTGAACAGAACAGAATCCAAAACTTATCTTAGTTCAGACTCTGCATCAAAATCTGACTCTAACGTTGATATATTGGCTGATGTCCACACGCCAGAATTCCTCAATTCAATTAAATATTCTGGAATACCTAACCATGAACTCATTTTGAAGATTGGAACACCAGTAATGCTCCTAAGAAATTTAGATCATGCCAGGGGATTGTGTAACGGGACAAGGCTGGTGATTACGAAACTAGGAGACAGAGTTTTGCAGGCTAAAGTCCTAACAGGTAACAGTGCAGGTCAACGTGTTCTAATTCTAAGATTAACATTGACACATTCAGACTCTAGAATTCCTTTTAGGTTCCAAATGAGACAATTTCCAATAATAGTCTCTTACGCAATGACAATAAATAAAAGTCAGGGACAATCATTGAACCACATTGGCATCTACCTAAAGAGACCAATTTTTGGTCACGGTCAGTTGTATGTTGCAGTATCTAGAGTTACAAATCGTAAAGGTTTGAAAATCATGCTTTGTGATAAGAAAGACATTGACAGCAGTACCTGTAAGAATGTTGTTTTTAGAGAAGTTTTTAGAAATTTATAACTTTCTATTTTATATGTATTTTGAAAATGATACTACTTTATGAAATTTCTATTTTTTTTTAATAATTACTAAATTTTTCATAATCAAATTTTCATTTATGTATGTATTTTTTTAATACAATCTGACTAAATGTTTATTGATTAACCAGTTCTTAAAACTTTACAATCGCATAATTGGATTGTAATGCTTCATATTTCCCCTAAAATTAAACAACCCATTATATATATGGTTCTATTATAAAAACTCATGACCGTACGACGCACGGCTCCGGGTAAATACTAGTTACATATTAAAAGTAATATATATTATTATTATTATATTTTGTAGTAAAAGATGTAATACTTCTTTTTTATATTTATTTACTAAAAAATAAATTATCTATATAATAATTTAATTGATTGATTATCACTTTCTATCGATTAGATATCACTTTTATTAAATGAATTATCACTTTTAATTAATCCTAATAATTGTTCAAAAAATATTTCAATTGATCGGTTATCATTTTTCTTGATTAGATATCACTTTTTATCAAAAATATTATATTTTTTCTTGATTCTATTTGTTATTTATAAAATAAAATACTATTAAATAATTATCACTTTTTGTTTATTAGTTATTACTTGTTATTAATAATGTTAATACTTTTTATCCATCCTATGAATTATTCATAAAATTGTTCAATTGCACGGTTATCACTTTACATTTATCAGATATCACTTTTTATTACAATAAATGATATCACTTTTTATTTATGAAATACTTTTTAATTACTTAATCAGTTATCACTTTTTCTTAAAAATATTACTCCCTCCGTCCCAACTTTAACTTCACACTTTCCGTTTTGGTCCGTCCCAACTCCCAAATTCAACTTCATACTTCCATAAAAGGAAAAAGCAACTAACTAATATCCCTCTAACATACTTTAATTTCAAATTTGCCAATACTTTTTTAACACACAAAACATACTTTATCATTTATTTATTACCCAAAAATATCATACTATCCCCAAAAGTTAGTCAAAAAGTAAATTTTCTTAAACTCCGTATTTACAATAAACGTGAAGTTGAATTTGGGATGGAGGGAGTATAACTTTTATTAAAAATGTTAACTCTTTTATACATCCTATGAATTGTTCATTAAAAAAAATTAATTTAACGGTTATCACTTTTTCTTGATCATATATTAATTTTATTAAAAATATTATCACTCTTTATCATTTTCATGAATTCTTCGAAAATAATTAAATGAGACGAATATTATTTTTTTTTTTAAATAATATACTACTATTTTATATCAAATCTAAAAAAAATAAACATTCATCTCAGTATAATATCTATGAAAAACGTAACAGAATTAAAAAGAGAAATTACTAAACATTAAGTTTAGGGTTTATTACTCTCATATACACACTTTTAAGCATATTTACTATTAGATACATGGAATTTAAATAATTACTCTTACATACAAAATATTAAAGTAAAATACCAAATATAACCTTATACTCCATACACTTTTAAACAACACAACCCTACCCCTCACCCACCCATCAGCGTTGACGGCTGTTGACCGACCGTTGACCAGCGTTGACTGACTGTCGACCGGCGTTGACCAGCCGTCGACCGGCGTTGACCAGCCGTTGACCGGCATTGGCCGCCGTTGACCGCCGCTGGTCGCCGTCGCCTGCTGCCGAAATTTAAAATGTGCAAAAATAAAATTGTGCAGAACAATTGTGCAAATACATAGGGGTATTTATGGTATCACAATCATAATTATGTAGTTATGTGTAATAGTACTTTGAGTCATGTAGTTTATAGCAATTATGCATTTTTTGTGTACCTCCTAGTAAGTGACCCTTAAGTTTAATTAAAACAACATTCCAATTATAAAATAAATTTAATAATAATATTAAGATAAAAAATTTATGCTAAATTAATTGTGAATAAAGATAAAATAAAAAATAGAAAAAAAACTGAGAGAATAATGGAAAATATCAATTTAAAATCTATCTATCTATACATATATAAAATCAAACCTAAACTTTTACTTTTATTTTCAATTTTTTTTAAAATTTTACTCTATTTAGAAATAATTCAATTTTAATCTTAACTGTTCAAATAATACTTTTGATTTCAATCATAAAATTTAATTATATAATAATGAATTTTATTATTTAAATTTTATTTTTTTATTTTACAATATAAATTTGGTAAAAACTTTTGTTTTAATTTTTTTTTCAATTTTACTCTATTTAGAAATAATTCAATTTTAATCTTGATCATCCAAATAACGTTTTTGATTTCAATCATAAAATTTGATTATACTAATAATGGATTTTATTACTTAAAATTTACTTTTTTTTATTTTACAATATAAATTTGGTAAATATGGGATATATTTTTGGCATATTTGACTAATTTTTAATCAATATATGCTTAATTTATTTATATATACATATATAAAAACAAACATAATTTCTATTTTTATCTTCAATTTTTCTCCATCTTTTAAATTTTAGTAAATTTAGTTTTCATTCAATTTTAATTTTGACTGTCTATTACTTTTTATCTTAATCATGATCCTATTTATGCCAATAATAAATTATTTATTTATTTCTTAATTAACAATATAAATTTGATAAATATGAAAAATATTATGGCATATATTCTATTAGACGAAGTCTCTTGTGAGACATTACTTATGTGAGACGTGTTAAAGTATGTCTATTATCTATATATATATATATATATATATATATATATATATATATATATATATATATATATATATATATATATATATATATAATAACACAATAGTGCTATTTTAGGAAACTTCCCGCCAAAACTAACTTACTATAAATAGTAATGTGCTAAAAACTAAAAATAAAAATACATGTGTAAAATATTAATGATGTGTGAAATGTACTTGCTTTAGAGAGAGTGAGATGAAGTATTAGTAATCAATTTTTGTAATCAATCAAAATATTTTGTTCTTATCTTTATTTAAAAATTTATCTAATATTTTAAATGTTTATAACTTATTTATTTTAAATTTATGTTACATGAAAATTATTTCAAATTATTCGTCATTTCAAGATCTTCGATTTGACATCCATATTAATAACATAATATAGTAGGAATTACAAAATTTCAAATTTAATAAAAAAATTATTTTAAATGATTCTTTATCACAATTTATTAATAAGTAAAGTATCTATAAATGAGTAAAAATATTTAAATTAAAATTCTATTTAATTATTTATTATTGAAATTTTAAAAATTCTAATCATTAATGATTTTAGTTTGATATATATTATTAAGTGAATTTTTTATTGATAACTATGTATTATTTAAGAGTAAAGTTTTTTTTTAAATAAAAAAATTAAATATATTTCATTTTAAAAATATACATAATTTTATTTGTGTAAGGCTTCTAGAAGAAGAAGCTTGAAGCTTTTGGAATAAGCTTGTGCAAGGCTTCTACAAAAAGTTTGGTGCAAATCTTTCATGGGAAGCATGTGATATTTAAATATATATATATATATATATATATATATATATATATATATATATATATATATATATATATATATATATATATATATATATATATATAGGCTACTAAAGATAAAAAAATTTTATACAAAAATATCCGACTATAATAGGCAGTTGAGCGGACGTGGCGGAGGAGTGGTCGAGCGGACATGGCGAAGGAGTAGCTGATTGAGGTAGCGGCCACTCCTCCACCACGTCCGTTCAACTGCCTATTATAGTCGGACATGGCGAAGAAGTAGCCGATTGAGGTAGCGGAGGAGCTTCTATAGCCAATGTAGAATATGTGCTCCCAAAAGAACACTTAATTGGCAATGGGATGCATTTTGGATTCTTTGTAAAAAGAAAATAAAGAAGTTCTCATCCTATGCATGGATAGTCTTTGATGAGTAAGATTATTTTTTATTAGTTTGACTTTTTAATGAATGAAAATTTGTTTAACAAGATAGTTTTTTCATCATCAAACTCATCTTCAATTTTTGCTATTCATAATTGTGGATAGAATTACGGATATTCTCTTTATTTACATTAAATAAATTAATTCATATTATATGTATAATTTTGACATGAAAATGGAGGAAGAAGAAAGAGTTAGAAGGAATTGTAAGAAATGGAAGATTGAATTGAATAAGATGAATGAAATAAGAGATAGAGAAATAAAATGGAGCATCATGAAGAGTGAAGTGAGTGCAAGGCTAAAAAAAATGATGTGTTGTACAAGTACGAATAGATGTTCCTCAAAATAAAATTATTCAAAATATTATTTTTAATTAGTTATAGCAATAAAATATTAAATTGTCAATTGAATGTGAATCTAAAATATAAGCATTTGATCATGGTTGGAGAAAAATTGTATGACTAGATATTTGAAACATTAGATCTTTTATATATATCTTTATAATTTTAAAGATATAAAATAGTAATCTACAAATTATTCGAATAGATGTTTCTCAGAATAAAATTATTCGAAATAATTTTTGTAATAAGTTATACTAATTAAATATTAAATTATCTATTGAATGTGAATTCAAAATATAAGCATGTGATCATGGTTGGAGAAAAATTGTGTGACTAAAAATTTGAAATATTTGTTCTTTTTTATACATCTTTATAATTTTAAAGATATAAATTAGTAATCTACAAATGTAACGTATTATTAATTTATTAAATTAGAAAGGATTAAAAAAATACTATCATCAACGCATTTATTAAATTAGAAAGGATTAAGAAATATTATTCTCAAATCATTAACTTAGAAGAGAAAATAAATTGTTCAAAAGTTGCATCGATCATTCACATCATGTAAAAATTGCATAGATCATTTATATATGGTAAAATGCATAGAAAATTATCGATCATTCACATCATCATGTAAAAATTGCATAGATTATTTACATATGGTAAAATGCGTAGAAAATTATGATAAACATATGTTGTTTAGATATTTAGAAGTGATAAAAATTTAGATTTTTTTTATCTAACCATGAATATATCGTTGAAATAACACGATAAATATATGGATATAAAAATGTTACAATTTTAACTTACATGTGAGAAATAAGTTTCTAAATAATACAAAATTTGTAAAATATTAGTAAAGTTTACAAATCATTAATACTATTAATTTATAAGTGCTTGCCAAAAATATTTTTTTAAATTGTGAGTTGGCGGCTCCACGTTGCTCCTTGAAAAATTTTGTGTATGTGGCGCTCCCGAAATTAATGTTTATTATATTTATTTTAATTTAAAATAATTAATATTTTGTAATCCTACCATTAATACATCTTAATTTAAATATTTAATAATCCTACTATTAATACATAATAATATTATTTTAAGTTTATATAAGTAATTTAATTTAATAATTTAAATATTTTTTTATTTAATCCATAATTTTTTTGTGAATTTTAAATTATTTATTTTCATTGGATTTTAAATTATTTATATTCATATTCAGCATATACATTTTAATTAAGGTATGGTACAATCGATTAGTTATAAAATTTTGGTAAATTATTAATTTTTATTGGTTTAAATTATTATTTATTTTCATAATTTACAAGTGCTTGCCAAAAATATTTTTTTTAAATTGTGAGGTGGCGGCGCCACGTTGCTCCTTGAAAATTTTTGTGTATGTGGCTCTCCCACGTTGATCCCGCAATTAATGTTTATTATATTTAATTTAATTTAAAATAATTAATATTTTATAATCCTACCATTAATACATCTTAATTTAAATATTTAATAATCCTACCATTAATACATAATAATATAATTTTAAGTTTATATAAGTAATTTAATTTAATACTTTAAATATTTTTTATTTAATCCATAAATTTTATGTGAATTTTAATTTATTTATTTTCATTGGATTTTAAATTATTTATTTTCATATTTAGCATATACATTTTAATAAAGGTATGGTATAATCGCTTAGTTATAAAGTTTTGGTAAATTATTTATTTTCATTGGATTTTAAATTATTTATTTTCATATTTAGCATATACATTTTTAATAAAGGTATGGTACAATCGTTATAAAGTTTTGATAAATTTATAGTATTATGTAATAATATTATTTTAAGTAATTTTTTAAATATTATTTTAAGTAATTTTCTTATAAAAGTTTATGTAAGTAGTTAAATTTAATACTTTAAATATTTTTGATTTAATCTGTAAATTTGGTGTGTATTTTAAATTATTTATTTTCATATTTAGCATATAAATTTTAATTAAGGCATAGTACAATCGAATCAATTAGTTATAAAGTTTTGGTAAATTTATAGTATTATGTAATAATATTATTTTAGGTAATTTTCTTAATACTATTTTAAGTAATTTTCTTATAAAAGTTTATGTAAGTAGTTAAATTTATTACTTTAAATATTTTGATTTAATCTGTAAATTTGGTGTGTATTTTAAATTATTTATTTCCATATTTAGCATATAAATTTTAATTAAGGCATAGTACAATCGATTAGTTATAAATTTTTGATAAATTTATGAAGAAACAAAAATTTTTTGTTGTCGTTTGATTATTTAAATTAAGATTTAATAATTTTAGGAAAGATGGAGTATATTATTAAAATTTAATATTTTTAAAGTAATTTTGGTGTTGATTTTAAATTATTTATTACCATATTTATCATATAAATTCATTGTATATAAGTATATGACATAATACAATTGATTAATATCCATCTATAGTGAAATTTTTTTACCTCCATTGCAATCTTTATACTGTTTCTTTTTTCCTTTATTAAATCATGTCATCAATTTATGATCCTGTGTCTGAATTACTATGCAAAAGGAGACTTGGCGAATTAAAGTTAAATACTTGAGGCTTTGGATATCATACCTTGATAATACAGACAAAAAAACATACCTGGATATGATTATAATGGATGAAAAGGTAAGTCTTAGTTGATTATAATGATTAAATATTCTTTAAGTATACGGTATATTTTATATTTCCACAACTTTTAGATTATTAACATGATAAGGTTTTTTATTTAATTATTATTATATTATATGTGTAGGGTCCGAAGATTCAAGCAACAATTCGCCATAAACACATCTTAAAATTTGAGAAATTGTTAAGTGAGGGGGTAACATATATTAGATCAAATTTTCGTGTTGCTGAAAATATTGGATCGGTCCTTATTACAAATCATGAATTCAAGTTGAACATCCATAATTACACGTTGGTGCGATTGACTTCGCCATTGAAAATCAACAAAACTGGCTTGAATTTTATTAATTTTGATACAATCAATTCTCAAGACAACACTAGAAATACAGTACTCATAGGTATGTTTTAAAAGTTTATTATTATTTTTTAATAAAAACTAATTATACTTTTAAAAAAAATTAGTTCTATTTTTTCTTACAATGACAACATCCACAGACATAATTGCTTTGGTGGTAAAAATAGGAGATATAATTTGTGTTAGTGTAAGGGGCAAGCCTACAGATAAAATTGATATTGAGCTTGAAGATGAACAATAACTTTCTTTTAAAATATTTATTCATATTTTTTTTAACTCAATTTTTATGTTTAATATTTTTTTAATTAAAATTTTAACATCAATTTAAGACACACAATCATGAATTGTACATTGTGGGGAGAATATGCAAGACAATTGATGCAATACAAGAGGAACAATCCAAACCAAACACTTATTATTGTTCTTGAGTATGCCAAAATCAACAATAAATATAGAGGTACATTTTTTTTAAAACTCATTTTATTTATGTATGATTCTGTATGTATTTAGATGTCATTAGATGTTTGTTCTAATATATTTAGCCATTAATCATATATTATTTGTCCTCTAATTTCTTAGATATATGTTTTAACAATAATAATAATTATTATTATTATATAAAAATTTAAATCATACTTTTTTTGAAATATGCTATAGGAAAAAACATATCAAATTCTTGGAATGCAACAAGGATAACAATTAATGAAGATATAAAAGAAGTTCATGATTTCTGAAAGAGATATGCGCTCAATCTATACATTACATTTAGTGATTTTTTCTTTTAAAAAATATATATATATCTATAAATTTTAATATTTATGCATTTGGAATGTAGCATGGGTTTAATAGGCCATGATAGATTGCCTAGACAGTCTCATATAAATCATATTGGTAGAAGCTTCGTTTTTTAAGAATTTACACCAGATGTAGAAGTGATATATCTTGCAGAAATACAAGACATCAAGGATGTAAATATTCCATTATAATTTTTTTGTTTTAAAATATTTTTATTACAAAGATTAAAATGCATTACAATTATTGTATAACTTATGTTAATTTATATTTTCATCATGGATTTTAGGAAAACTATGGCATTGTTGTTGCAAATGCTCAAAGGATCCAAACTCAATATGGATGGTACTATAATGGATGTAACAAATGCACCAAGAAAGTTATTGATAAATCTGGAGTCCCTTACTGTGAGAAGTGTAAGAAGGACATACCAGTACCTATGCCACAGTAAGTTTTATTTTTTCTTTGAAAGTTTAACATATTTTTTAAAATTTACTATTTTCTTTTGAAAATAACAAATAAAATTTTATTAAGTTATTTTGCATTTCAACAGATATAAATTCATCTCAAGGTTGCCGATGAAACTGGGAGTACTTCCTTTATAGTAATTGATAGAGAAATTAGGCCAATCATTGAAAAAATAGCAGCCGAACTCATTGAAAATCTTGAGAAGGTATTTTATAATTTTCATATACTGACATCTATAAAGAATAGAATTACATTAATCAAATTTCACATATTACAAATTTTCACATGACTGAAAGATATGACATAAATTGGAATTTAGTTTGCAAAATACAACATACATGTTATACCTATCCTATCTTTTATTATAATTCTTTTTTATTTTTTTATTAGCTGGACTTGGTTGGATCATTTCCTAAAGAGCTTGACACTCTTATTGGTTCGAAATTTATCTTTAGATTCCATATCTCTGAAAGAAATATAAGTAGTCAATGAAATGTATACACTGTGATGAAAGTATCTTCAGATCCTACTATGATCAAGGCTATAATGAATAGATTAAAAGCGAAAAAGGTATTGAAGTTCAAAATTAAAAATGCATTTATGGTGATTTGCTCCATCTTTTCTAACTGTTATATTATACTGTTATTTTTATGTTTACATACAGCCTTTAGGATCCTCCATGAATGATGTTTTTCAAATAAAATGAGTATTCCAAAAGGGAGGCGTAAATTGGTTGACATTGAGACTATTGATGATGATGAAAATAATGCTCTGAATCAGACTAAAATGCCGGCCACTAATAAAAGGATGATTCAAGTAAAAGTTGAAGATAATCAATCGTAAGAAACAAAACCTATTACTTCATGAAATACTTAAGATTTATCCATAAATTTTATTATAACTGCATATTTAGATTATCATAATTTTTATGAAACTATGAATGATTATTTTAATTCTATTATCAATTCTATCCTTCAAACTTTTCTAGAATCAAGAATTAATGTTTATTTCAATACCATTACCAACTCTGTTTCCATATAAAGTAGACATGCGCTACCACAAGAATAGAATTCAAAATCTAAATTTTCTCATACAAAATTAATTTATTCAAAATAGTCTCAAAAAATTTAATTTTACCTACAAATAAAACCATAACTTTTAACTTTTTCTCTAAAATGGTCATTTAAACCTAAAAATGATCAATTTTATTTATAAGTTTTCTATAACTTTTAACTTGACCAAATTAATTATTGCATAACTTACACACAGTTTAGGCTTTAAATTTTATAAAAATAAAGACAAATGACAAAAACTGAAAATTATTTTATGATATAATAACTTGGCTATAATATTTTATGAAAACTAAAATAATACATCGATGTTCGATAGTTATACATACAACATATTAACAAAAACATAAGAACCATATTTGAATCATAATCTACAACAACTTCATAAGTTAAAATGCAGACCAATCAGTTTGACAAAAAATATCAATTACTTAAAGTGCATAGAAAATATTATTCACAGTTTTAACAAAATCTCTCTTTTCCCTTCTTCGAAGATTTTATATCTCAGAGGATCAATTGAAGAATTACACCTTGATTGAGTTAGAAAAACTATTGCTAAAACATGGCAGTAGTCTTAAAAGGTTTAGTTGTATGCCATTTTTAGATTTCAATGTCGTGGTGGATGGACGAAATAAGCTCATTCTGGAAGAGACGTGTTATGATAGAGCAGACATGAATCAAACCCATAACAGATTATATGGATCTTTAACGGATGAGCAACGTACCGTGTATGAAACTGTGATGAGAGCAGTTACCTGCAATAACGGAGTAATGTTCTTTCTTTATGGATTTGGGGGAACAGGAAAAAATTTTATTTGGAATACGTTATCTGCTGCTTTGAGAAAAGACGATCGCATCGTCATTAATGTAGCATCGAGTGGAATAGTAGCGCTTCTACTTCCAGGAGGACGAACCGCCCACTCCAGGTTTCCAATACCTTTGTAGGTGAATCAAAACTCCACGTGCAATATTAAGCCCGAAACTGAATTGTGCACATTGCTTCAAAAAAGTAGTCTCATTATATGGGATGAAGCGCCAATGGTAAAGAGGTATTGTTTTGAGGCTCTTAATAGGAGTTTGAGAGACATTATGAGGTTGAGCAGCCCTATTCTATTAAAAAATCCATTTGGAGGGAAAATGGTGGTTTTTGGTGGAGATTTTAGACAAATTTTACCTGTAGTTACAAATGGCACCCACGAGGATATAATATCAGCAACAATCAACTCTTCGAGCGTATGGGATGACTGTACAATGCTAACACTCATAAAAAATATGAGGCTGCATTCTGAAAAAGAAGAATCTTGAAAATAATGAACATGATATTGTTGAGTTCTCTGATTGGATATTGAAAGTTGGTAATGGTGATGTTGGAAAAGGTAATGATGGAGAGCACACAATTGAGATCCCTTCGGACCTACTAATATTGAACGATGAGAACCCAGTGGATGCTATTGTTAATAGTATATATCCATTATTATTGAAAAATTACAATACACCAGGATATTTTGAGGATAGATCAATTCTAGCTCCTACACATAGAGTGGTAGAGACTGTCAATGACCACATGCTAAATGTATTTCCTGGGAAAGCAAGAGAATATCATAGTTCAGATAAAATCTGTCTAAATGATAGATCACCCAACACTAATAGACTATATTCGGAAGATTTTTTAAATTCTCTTAAGTGTTGTGGACTCCCTAATCATGTTTTAGTACTTAAGGTAGGAGTTCCAATAATGCTCCTCAGAAACATTGATCAAGCTTCAGGATTATGCAATGGAACTAGATTGATAGTAACTAAATTGGGGATTCATGATATTGAAGTTAAGATAATAGGTGGTAAAAATAAAGAGAGCTTGGTGTTAAATCCTAGAATGATTTTGGGTCCAACGGACAACACACTACCAGTTATGTTTCAAAGGGGACAATTTTCAGTGTTGGTGTATTTTGCGGTGACTATAAACAAGAGTCAGGGACAATCATTATCGAGTGTTGAGTTTTTCCTAACGAAACATGTTTTTACACATGATCAGTTATATGTAGCACTCTCCAGGGTGAAGAGTAGGGCAGACCTAAAAATACTTTGTCTGGATGAAGAAGGGAAATCAAGCAACAGCACAGTTGATGTTGTGTTTGGTGAGGTTTTTAGAAATTACAGTAATTAATGTTACTAGTAATATAAAAATGATTATATTTTACTTTTTATTTATTTCAATTCAGTTACATAATATACCATTTAAAGGTAAACATCATAATTACAATAAATAAAGATAAATATATACGAACATGAAAAACAAAATGAAAATAACATTACATCAAAACATATCGAAATTAACATAATAAAGTAAAGATCATTTAAAAAAGTTATATTATAAAAAATATAACCCGTGTAATACATGGGGAAACATACTAGTAAATAATATTGTTGATATCGAAGAAAAATAATTATAAATAATAGAATTCATTAAAATTATATACTCCAGTAAAATAGAAGACGTGGAATAAGGAAGAAATGAAAGATATATGCTATCAATTATTTTGATGGAGAGTATGGTAAGAATAGTGTAATATTGTTAAAATATATATAATTTAGTACAGTGATTAAAATACACCATTAACCACAAATATTAAATTACAGTTATACCTTACAATATCCTTTGAAAAAGTATAAACTCTTGATGTTTGCTTGGGTATAAGTAAGAGTAAGAATGTTGGTTTTACGATTGGGTGAATTTAGTAAATACAACAAATATTGTTAATTTAGGTTTATTTTGGGAATTTAAATAGGAGTGACAAATTTAAAATTAAAGTGAATTTTGAGGTCATTAGATAAAGGTTTTTTTTAATAGGGGTGTGAAGGTTGTTATTATACAGACTAATGAGAAAGTGTGAAATCTTTTTTAGGGTGGAAGGAGTATTAATTACGGTATGAGTTTTTTTTATAAATAATATAAAAGTTATTTAAAAAATACTCCCTCCGTCCCGGACTTATGTTCACCGGCACTGTAGATACGGAGTTTAAGAAATATTGCTTTTTGACCAATTTTATAGACTTTTAGGGGTATTGTGGTATTTTAGGGAATAAATAAATTATAAAGTATGTTATGTGTGTTAGGTGGGAGTAGTATTTTTTAAATTAAGATAACTTTTGAGGTTGTTGGTTGATGTGAAATTTTCTTTTTTGGGTGGTGAACATAAGTGTGAGATGGATGAAAACGGAAAGTGTGAATATAAGTTTGGGACTGAGGAAGTATATGTTACTGAGTATATTATTGTTGATAAAACTGTAATAATATATTTAATGAAAAAATTGTAATCGATCTTATGTTTTTTATTATTTTAGTTTTATTAATTATTTTGTAATTGAGTAGGTAGTTGTATTTTGTATTTATAATAAATTGGAATTGTTTGCAAGAGTGAGATAATAAGCAGTTAACTTTTTAAAAAAGAGTGGTTAAAAATTATCATAAAGTCTTGCTAATATCTAAGTTAAAACGAGAAATTCTATAGATTTTGCTATGTCATTTGTAACTTTATTTAATATGCTTAACATAAACTAAACTGTACATTTTTTGTTTTTGAAAAAACTCTAAAATAGTTATTATGATATTCATTATAGTCCTAAACTTTTCAATTTTATTTTGATTTCGTCCCAAAATAATAATTTTCACCTATTTTTTCTCATAACTTTGAAAAAGCACCAATTTAATCCCATAGTTTAGTCATATGAAATTAAAAAATTAAATATTTTAAGTGAAAATAGTTATTTAGGTGAAAATTAAAAAATTATGAGAATATTATTTTGAATAAATTAAGTTTCTTAAACCTAATTTTAATACAAAATTAACTGTATATTGCTCTTCAATATTATATTTTATTCTCAATTCATTATTGATGAATGCTATAATTTATTTATTAGGTATATTCTATAATCATTGTCACATTTTAATTTCTATTTTTAAAATTTATATATTTATATTTTAACTTCACTTTATTTATTTATGATACTTTTATAATAATTTAGTTTAATTTTTATTCTTTTCCGTGCAATGCACGGGTGTATTACTAGTTTAGATAAAGTAAGTTTAATAGTTGTTAAGGTATGTTTTCTAAGGTATGCTGAATTATGGATTAAAGTATGATTTTAGTATGTTATAATTTGATTTATTATTGACATACTTTAACTTCAAATAAACATACTTTATCTATAAAATAAGCATACTTTAGTGATGGGTCGACTCGTCTCACAAAAAATCCATCTCACAAGAGAGTGTCTCATTTTATTAAGGGTAAGTTTTAGGTGAGACCGTCTCACGAATCCTTTTATGTGAGACGGATCATATATTATCCATTAATATAAAAATAAAAATAAAAAATAAAAAATAAAAAATAGTTAACTAAAACAAGGGTCTTGTTTGGTTAAGCTAATTAAGATTATTAAAACTTTAATAAATTAGCGCCGGTCATGTTCGTGGCAACGCACGCATATATTTCAAGTTTTCAGTTTTAATAAATATTATTATATTTTATTATTATTTTATTATATTTATTAATTATTCAATTATAATAATATTATTAATAATTATTTATTTATCAGATAGTTAACTATTCTATTATCACTTTATCTTAATCGAATATCACTTTATATTAAAAACATTATTACTTTTATAGTTACGACAAATTTTTCATGAAATAATAGTACTAATAATTAAATTAAACGAATATCACTTTTTTTTTATTACAAATCATTTTATTACAAATTATTTTTTATTTAAAATATTATCACATTTTATTCATTCTATAAATTGTTCGTGAAATACACTTTTGTAATTAGTCATCACTTTTATTTAATGATATTATCACTTTTCTATTATAATGTTATCACTTTTTTATAATATAAATTTTATGAAACAGTTCATAACAACCATTATCACTTTTTATCAAAAATATTATCACATTTTATTCATTCTATAAATTATTTGTAAAATAAACTTTGATAATTAGTTATCACTTTTTATTAAAGATGTTATCACTTTTTGTTTATAATGTTATCACTTATCATTTAAAATATACATTGTTCATGTAATAGTTCACAGCACCATTATCACTTTTCATCAATTGAGTATCACATTTTATAAATTAATAATATTTAAATAAAAAATAAATTATGTTGATGCGTGTTTTTGGCCTCGTTAATTTGGGTTTAATATAAATGGATTATGACACAACGAAACCAAGAACGATCACAATCAAACATGAGACAACCAAAAACAAGAGATTATGAATTATCGAGAACCGAATTTCCACCAAAGAACTGTATCCGATTTTATTACTCTCCCTTAGAACAACACTCATAAAACTCTCCTCTCTTCTAAGTGTAATGTCTAAAGTGAGCATGAGTAACCTGTCTCTCTCATGTGAGAGATGCTACTTATACTATCTACAAAACCCTAATACGGAGCCAATCGCCATGCACCACTTGGATGAAGACAAGTCGTCTTTAATGAAGCTGTCTGGTACGCCGACCAGCTTGGGGAGGAGTCTGGGCGCCACGGGTTGCTTTTACAGGGTTTCGCAGAGCGCTTCTATCCTTTGCTGGATTTCCATTGGTAATTAGGGGAGGATGTTTCAGTTACTTGCTGTCTTCTAGTTAGGATTTCTGTCCAAGACATCCCTTCTTCCCGTTAGCCTTGTCTTGTAGCTTGCTGCACTTGTCAGTCTCCATGATGGTGTCTACGCTTTGCTCCCCCATTCCTGTTATTCATCTGGTCCTCGGGCAAGTCGACTCTCGATGTTGTGATGCTCGTCCTAACCCTCGGGCAGGAGAAGAATACCGTCGAGGTTCTCTGTCGAGGGTGCTTCGGGCTTTTGTCCCTTTAATGGGTTTCCTCTTTGTCCATTCTTTAATTGGGCCTTAGGGCTGGTAGTGATCTCCTTGGATTATCTTGGCTGTCCATTCAGCACTTATTCTCGAACTGAGCTGCCTGAAGACTGGGCCTCCTTATTCAAGTATTTAAAGGTTATCGGGCCTTAGGCCTACTAAGCATGGGGGATATAATACCCATAACATTAGTCCCTCGAGCTTGAATAATATCATGATTTGAGATCGTTCAGGATTGAATCGTACTTCAAGGGTTATATCACTCATGCTTTGGCACTTGCGATACCAGGATTCTTCCATCTTGGCTCCTTGTCGTTTTCGCTTGCTATCTATGTTCCTAGATTATCGGGTTCTCTGAGACGTCTCTGAGATATTTTCACTGACGTGGGAGGTATTTCTGACATTTGGGTGTAACTGTTGATTCAAAATTTGAAATTTAAATATTTTGTCACTTTTCCTTTTCATTCTCTCTCCTTTTTCTCCTTTTGATTCTATAGGCGGTTAGCATTCCTCTTATATGGTGTGCTCATTCCCTTCCTCTAGGTATTATTCTTCTTCTCTCTTTTCCTTTCTTCCCCTGGCTCTATCACTTTGCGTCTCTTAATTTTTCGCTTTCGTCGCCTAGGGTTTCCTTCCATCTTTCTCTCAGTACCCTATTCTCCTCTCGTTACAATTTTGAATGATATGGCTTCCGAGGGTTCTGTCTCTCCTCTTAGATCTCCTAGATCTCTCTCGTTTGACTGATTCTTCACTTGGTAGTTCGGGGTCCTCTTCTTCACTTTCGAAAGAAGATTCGAGTTCCCACTCTCCTTCTTGACTTGCTTTTGATCAGAGGGTTGCCAATTTCATTTCTAATTTTACGTTGGATCGCAATCCTTAGATTGCTGACGTCGGTCCCGGGTTACTGGCTCATCTCGAAGAACTTCCGCGATGGGATAAGGATGTCTCCTTTTTCGCTGCCGAGATCTCTTCTACTCTTGATGTTCTTGGTTAAAAAAGAGCACTATAATTGCTCTCAGCAAATTCCAGTGTGGGGAAGGTATCAATTTCTTCCTTCCTTCTTCCGATGGCCATATGTGTTATGCTCCGCCGAACGCTGTTGCAGCCTATGAGCTGCAACTTGAGCTCGGCCTCCGGTTTCCTCTTCATCCTTGTATCCAGGATATCTTCGAGTTTTGGGGCATGGCCCCTGCTCAATTGGCTCACTTTTTATTAAAGATGTTATCACTTTTTGTTTATAATGTTATCACTTTTCATTTAAATTATACATTGTTCATGTAATAGTTCACAGCACCATTATCACTTTTCATCAATTGAGTATCACATTTTATAAATTAATAATATTTAAATAAAAAATAAATTATGTTGATGCGTGTTTTTGGCCTCGTTAATTTGGGTTTAATATAAATGGATTATGACATAACGAAACCAAGAACGATCACAATCAAACATGAGACAACCACAAACAAGAGATTATGAATTATCGAGAACTGAATTTCCACCAAAGAACTGTATCCGATTTTATTACTGTCCCTTAGAACAACACTCATAAAACTCTCCTCTCTTCTAAGTGTAATGTCTAAAGTGAGCATGAGTAACCTGTCTCTCTCATGTGAGAGATGCTACTTATACTATCTACAAACCCTAATACGGAGCCAATCGTCATGCACCACTTGGATGAAGACAAGTCGTCTTTAATGAAGCTGTCTGGTACGCCGACCAGCTTGGGGAGGAGTCTGGGCGCCACGGGTTGCTTTTACAGGGTTTCGCAGAGCGCTTCTATCCTTTGCTGGATTTCCATTGGTAATTAGGGGAGGATGTTTCAGTTACTTGCTGTCTTCTAGTTAGGATTTCTGTCCAAGACATCCCTTCTTCCCGTTAGCCTTGTCTTGTAGCCTGCTGCACTTGTCAGTCTCCATGATGGTGTCTACGCTTTGCTCCCCCATTCCTGTTATTCATCTGGTCCTCGGGCAAGTCGACTCTCGATGTTGTGATGCTGGTCCTAACCCTCGGGCAGGAGAAGGATACCGTTGAGGTTCTCTGTCGATGGTGCTTTGGGCTTTTGTCCCTTTAATGGGTTTCCTCTTTGTCCATTCTTTAATTGGGCCTTAGGGCTGGTAGTGATCTCCTTGGATTATCTTGGCTGTCCATTCAGCACTTATTCTCGAACTGAGCTGCCTGAAGACTGGGCCTCCTTATTCAAGTATTTAAAGGTTATCGGGCCTTAGGCCTACTAAGCATGGGGGATATAATACACATAACATTAGTCCCTCGAGCTTGAATAATATCATGATTTGAGATCGTTCAGGATCGAATCGTACTTCACGGGTTATATCCCTCATGCTTTGGCACTTGCGATACCAGGATTCTTCCATCTTGGCTCCTTTTCGTTTTCACTTGCTATCTTTGTTCCTAGATTGTCGGGTTCTCTGAGACGTCTCTGAGATAATTTCACTGAGGTGGGATGTATTTCTGACATTTGGGTGTAACTGTTGATTCAAAATTTGAAATTTAAATATTTTGTCACTTTTCCTTTTCATTCTCTCTCCTTTTTCTCCTTTTGATTCTATAGGCGGTTAGCATTCCTCTTATATGGTGTGCTCATTCCCTTCCTCCAGGTATTATTCTTCTTCTCTCTTTTCCTTTCTTCCCCTGGCTCTATCGCTTTGCGTCTCTTAATTTTTCGCTTTCGTCGCCTAGGGTTTCCTTCCATCTTTCTCTCAGTACCCTATTCTCCTCTAGTTACAATTTTGAATGATATGGCTTCCGAGGGTTCTGTCTCTCCTCTTAGATCTCCTAGATCTCTCTTGTTTGACTGATTCTTCACTTGGTAGTTCGGGGTCCTCTTCTTCACTTTCGAAAGAAGATTCGAGTTCCCACTCTCCTTCTTGACTTGCTTTTGATCAGAGGGTTGCCAATTTCATTTCTAATTTTATGTTGGATCGCAATCCTTAGATTGCTGACGTCGGTCCCGGGTTACTGGCTCATCTCGAAGAACTTCCGCGATGGGATAAGGATGTCTCCTTTTTCGCTGCCGAGATCTCTTCTACTCTTGATGTTCTTGGTTAAAAAAGAGCACTATAATTGCTCTCAGCAAATTCCAGTGTGGGGAAGGTATCAATTTCTTCCTTCCTTCTTCCGATGGCCATATGTGTTATGCTCCGCCGAACGCTATTACAGCCTATGAGCTGCAACTTGAGCTCGGCCTCCGGTTTCCTCTTCATCCTTGTATCCAGGATATCTTCGAGTTTTGGGGCATGGCCCTTGCTCAATTGGCTCCCAACGGTTGGGCGGCTTTGATGGGGATTTTGGTTCTTTTCAGCAAGAAAAAGTACCCCTTCTTGACTACCGCTGAAATTAACTTCATGTATCGTCTTACCCCAAATAATAGGACAAAGGGATATTATTATTTGGTACCTCGTCATGCCAATCTTGTTGCTTTTTTGCCCAGTTCGGTTAAGGGATGGAAAAATTCATGGTTTTGGGTTCGCGGGCCATGGAGGAGAACTTCTGTCTATGACCTCGGGGATCCTCGAAACCCCACGGTGCTCCTTAGAAGCTCCTTCTTCAACCCTGTTCTCAGTGCATGTATGTCTGTTCCGGTTCCCTTCTATACCATTTGGGATATTCTAATGTTTCTTTATTTTGGTTTAAGCAGTAGGTGAATCGTGTGCTCTTGAGATGTTGCAGGCGGGATTCCAGGATGCATTCCGTCGTATTCGCAAACTCTCTGACAAAAAATGCCACTACAAGCGTGTTCTCAGATGGAAGAATCTTTTCCGAACTGGCTTTACTACCTCAGCTATAGTTATGCCAGGTGATTTTTTGTCTTTGCTTTTTCATCTGCGGTGCTTGCAGTATAGCTCTCCCTTTCATATTAATCCTTCCTCTTTTCTATTATGCCTAGGGGAAGAGAAGCGTCTCATGCCTGATATTGCCTGTATAGCTATTATCCCCTCTGCTCGTTAGCAGGCCGCGCTCAACAAGGGCAAAAAGAAGGTTTCTAAGTTTCCTTCCCAGAAGTTTTCTGGAGCCCCTCTTGCCGTTCAGCCCCTTACTTCTGTCAAGATTGAAGAACCTTCGGATCCTGTTTTCTTGAGATTGGATGTCGACATCATCCGGGGGTCGGCTATGGGTCCTGGAGAGAAAGTTTCTAAAAAAGCCCCTCGAGCCTCGAAGTCTAAGAAAGGGGGTCAGGGTCGTTGTTGCCAAGTCTGTTGTCCCTAAACAAAAGTATAAGTTGAAAGATGAGAGTTATGAGGAAGGTATTCATGATAGTACCGCTCTCATCGTCCGTCCATCGAAGAAGGTTAGGGATGATGATGATGGTGCTACTGCTGGCGGTTCCTCCACCGCGCATGGAACTGCCCTTCGGGAGACCGTCGAAGTTTGTGACATCAGCTCTTCTCCCTCTCCTGAAGCCTTTACTCGGTCTCCTTTTATTATTCTCGGTCAACCAGGTAGCTCTACCCCCAACCAGCCTTCTGCAGACTCTAGGTGGTACTCCCAGTGAATTGGCCTCTCGTTGATCTCCTTCCGAGATATGGCAATACTATCGGGGAAAAACTCCCTTGTGTTTTTGGGAACGTGGTGGATCTTCTACTGGGGGTGCTTCTTCTGTTCTGCCCTTGTTGGATGACGCTACTCCCTTTCTTCCCATAGATCCGGTAGCCAACCGAGAACTTCTCCAGAGGCATGGGCACTTGGATGAGGCTGGGAAAACCTTCCTCCATTCTCAGGAGCTTCTGTTTGATTTTGACGCTCCAGCGTGTCTGGCTCGTGCTACCACTTTTCCTTTTAAGGGTTGTACCCAAGAGCTCATCGATCACATGGAGAATATGTCTACTGATGATTCTCTCTACAGCATCTCCAGCTATCTTGGTCGACAAGCGCTTCATGCCATTAATGTCTTGCACCGTATTTCTGAGTTGGAACAAGGTGACTTCCATTTGAAAAATGAGATTGCCTCTCTTCTTCAAAAGGCAAAAGATCAGAAGAAGAAAGCATCTGAGGCGAGCGCTGCCGATGCTATAATTAGAGGTGAGTTGAGGATCGAGTAGGATAAGAAGGCTGGGCTTCAAGAGAATTTCGAGACCCTTCGTGCTCGGTATGAGAGTCTATTGGCTAACTCTGAAAAAGAGAGGAGCACTCTGGAGCTTCAAAATAAGGTACTTTTAGAAAAAGTTGCTGCTTTGGAGGTGAAGCATCAGGAAGAAATCGAGGTAAAGGAAAGCCAATTTTGAGCCAATTTGTCCCAAGTCCAGAATAGTCTTCATGCCCTCCAGGTGTCTTCTGCACAAGATCTAGAGAGTACAGTAGGAAAAGGAAGCGTCGAAGGATTCGTATGCCCAGAAAATTAGAGCTACTGAGGATGTAGTAGCCGAGGTCCTAAGGGAATGTGATGGGGCCGTGGCCGAAATAAACCATGTGAAGGATGTGTTTCTCTTATCAGAGGCTGACAATCTCTGCTATAGAGAAGTCATCGTTCCAAAAACCAAGATTCATTATTTCTTTTCTTGTGTTGCTGCTCTGGCCCAAGCTTCTTCCAAGAAACCCCATCCCGACTGTCTTGACGATATGCGTGACATTCTTCGCTAAGCCATTAGTGAAGAGAAGATGCCTTCGGGGGAGACTTTAAAGGATGATCTTGATTTTAGGGTGCTTGGCGAGTATTCTGACTTTATCACTGATATCCCTAAGGAGTGTTCTAAAGATTCCGAGGAGAATGGGTCCGATGAGGAATTTGCTGATGGTGTCTTGGATCTTTCCACAATTGATTCCAGGGATAGAGACCCTCTTGCCGAACTTTCCACCGAATCTTTAAGGGTACCTGTCCAAGAGGCATACGCTGAGGCTGAATTCCCTAAATCCGGTGATGCACTCGCTTCCAGTCAAGTTGCTACTGCCGAGGCCTCCGAATCTCTGCCTTCTGAGACTGCCAAAGTTCCCCCAATTCTTTCGATCTCCCTTCGGGTAGTACTGGGGAAGTTGATTTTTCATTGGGGCCGGCAACCTCCGAGGTCCCTTTAGGTATCTCCGAAGATGTGTCGCCTAGAGGTGGGGACTCGAAGTCTACAGATGCGGCTGATTCCAAAACCCTCCTAGCTGATTGATGAAGTATTATCGAGCCCCCTGTGTTGAATAGGATGTATATTCCTTTTTGAAGTTCATTCTGAAAATTTCTTGTATTTTTTCTTTATCTCGAGTAGTAGGATTTTCCGTGATCTCCACCTCATTTGTAATCCGCCTCTTATGAATGGAATATTTTTTCTTCATTATTTGTAAGTCTCGCAAGGGCTTTCTGGTAATTTACCTTTACTTTATAGCATAACCGCCATTTTCTATTGTGGCCTGTCACGTCTTTAGTCAAGCGTTATGTGGGTTAATCTGGGCCTTCCACTCTCCTTGGAAGTTGTAATGTCCCGGTGTCCTAGCCGTTGGATCCTAGCTGTTTTTGGTCCATTATTTCTAGTAATAATGCGTGTTGCTCTCCAATTTTGTCAGAAAACTTCCGTTCTGATTTTTAAAATTCAAATCTTTCGTGTCCTTCGCGTATATCCTTGCATTTCCCTTTAACTGCATCCCCAAATATTCTTGCGATTTCTGAAATCTTCCTTGTCTCTCCTTCCTACTAAACCCTAGTTCTTGCATCTCTGGTTAATAGAAGATGTTTGGTGAAGGCACTCCACCTCCGCCTGATGTTCAGGAAGTGAACACTTTCGATTCTATGCTGGCGCGCCATGTGCGGCTTAGTGTTCGTAGTTCAAATCGTCTTTGCAGGATGCCGCGTCCCAATTTGAGGGATTTATCTACTTCATCCTCCTCTGGTGGTAACCAGGCTTCTATTCCCTCTCCTGATCAGTAACTGGTCCCCGTCGTGCAGGCTACGGGTGCTGGCGGTGCATCAAAACTTGTCGATGCAGAGTTAGGTGCCATTTTGCCCTTGAATGTGGGGGATTATCTTCCTGTTCATCGGGATATCGACGATTTGGGGGCAGCTCTTCGAGGGATGGCTCAGCGACTCGACTGGGTGCCACTCTCTAGGTTGCCCGTGGGGTATTTGAAAGAACTTCACTAGTTGTACGGTAATCTGAATGTTATCTTCGAGCTTTCTTTAAATGGTGTTTCCATTTTCGATCCCCCTCCAGTTTGTACTGCTTTTTACTATTCTCTCTTTCTTGCCGGTCTGCGTCTCCCTATCCCCCTTGTTATTGGTTTGCTATTGCAGAGGTGGGATATGGCCATAGGTCTGTTGTTGCCCTCCTCTTAGTTACGTTTGATATCTACCATACCATTTAAGACCCTTTCGAACTTGAATTTCTTTTCTTTTATGCTCTGTCCGGTCGTTCTGGGGGCTTCTACCATTTGTTTCCTCATAATAACCATCATTTAGTGGGGGCTTCTGACGTTATCTGTAGAAGTTGGGAGCAGGCCTGATTCTGGTTGGGTGGTGATTATCTTATCCATGTGAATGGTGTTACCGTGACTTTTCCTACTCGATTTCTTTCGCTGAATAAGTGTATGATTCTTCCCTGTCCTCTGGGCTTTGGACTATTTCCTGTGATTCCTCATGTTCTTTTTTTAATATATATCATGCAGATCCCCCTCGTCGTCCCCTCACATGGCTGAGTGATGGGTTTCGTCGCATTTATGAGGTTTTATCTCATGGGGAGAATTCCTACCGCGTCTCTCCATTACTTCAAGAGCCTGTTCTAGTTTCTTCTGGGTTGTCCACCCTTGGCCGCTGCGCAACAGCTAGTACTCATTACTTTGATCCTCTGATTGTTTTCTTCGCTCGTTCCAGTTCTTTTTATTCTACATTTGACCTTCTTTTCATATTCCTCCAGGTGAGCTCCAGATTGCCTTGTCTACTGTAAGGCCTACTTCCTCTATGGCCGGTCTGTCGCTAACTCCAGACAAGCATGTATACCAATTTTCTGACAAGGAAGCTGACTCGGACTATTCTGCTCGTTCTTCTTCCCGCGACGAAGACAAAGAAATAGATGACTTGTCTGTTGGGTCTGATGACTTCAAACTCGGGGAGGACCTTTTGGTAGAGCAGTTTCCTGAGAATAGGGTCTTGCCCCCTTTGTCTCCTCCCCATGATCGGTTGTGGCATTCTCTTGTTACCCCTCCCGATTTTTCTTCTGTCGATAGTTCGGGGTCTACCTCTGCCTCATTACTCGGAAAGAAAGGGAGAGATGTTTATGAATAGGGTGGGCCTTCTCGGCTAACTGGAATCAGCTTTGTACCTTGCCAGTCCCTATCCGTTGGTGAGTTTGACCTTCTTGCAAACAGGTTAAGAGGGCTGATTACCTTGGCTCGTGCCTCCTTGTCCCTTCCGTGTTTGTTGAATTCTCACCAGTGGTGTCCTTTTGCAGATCCTCCTATCGCCGAGCCCGAAGGTGAAGAAAATCCTAAAGAGGATCCGAAAGAGGAACCAGAAGAAGATCCCGAAGAGGACCTAGAAGAGGACCCGAAAGAGGATCCAGAAGAGGATCCCGAAGAAGAGATGGAAGCTCTTGACCTTGAGGTGGGTAGTGATTCCGAGGTCGAGGATTACGATATGATGGTTGGGCCTAGGGTGATGTCTACTCTCATGGCTGTTTCTGAGAAAGTGGTTTATGCTAGTTTTACTCCTTTTGATCCTCCAGTTGTCCCGACAATTCCCCTTATTAATTCAACTCCGAAAGGTGTTTCCGAAACTACTTGTCCTACCAACGTCGATATCAAAGCCAAGAGGCTGGCTGCCGAGAGGGCCCAAACTTGCAGAAACGGTGTGGTTGAGGAAGATGACGAGCCTGACTTGTCCAAGTTGCAGGAGTGGAGGACTCAGGGCTTTATCCAGAGTGTTTCCCATCATATGGATCATCGTGTTCCTCCTACCGTTATTCCCAGTTCTCTTTCTCAAAACTCTTCCGGCTTAGCTGTGATGGTCGGGGCTGCTGTTGCTTCCCTTTCCTCCTCTCTGCAAATTATGGATCAATATTGATTAATTGCCAGTCGGCTTGTAGACCGTTCTAAGGGGTCCTCTGCTAGTTTCGAGGAAAGATTGAATGCCTTGGAAATCGAGAATGCCAAGCTAACTTCCCTTGTTGCATATTAGAAAGAACAATTGGAGGTTTCAGATTTTGAGGTTGGGGTAGGGCGAGCCACTCTTGCGTCCGTGAAGGTGAGCCTGACTGAAGCTGAAGTTGCTAGAGATTCTGCGAGAGTTGAAGTTGTCGAAGCCCAGGCTAGGTTGGCTGAAGCAGAAGCTCGTATTTGAGCCCTGGAGCAGCGTATTCTGTGCCTTGGCTCAGCAGAGGAGAGGGTTATCCGTGCTGAGGCTCAGCTAAAGGAAATGGAGGATAAGATAGCGAGCATCTTTCCATCTCTTAATAGCTGGAAGAAAGACTGATGTCCTTTTGCTTCCTCCTTTTGTCGGTTGACTTTTGTTTTATCCTAATTCTGGTGTTGCTTGGAATTGTACTTGCTATGATTGTTTATGAATTTTGGGTACTGATCTCCTCTCTCTTTTTTATTTTATCCTTGTTGGGTAGTTGCGTTCGTCAATGTCTCTCGGTTTGTAAACTTGAGTATTTATGAATAGCTGTTTTATCCCTTCTTAACTTGCGGTTGTCAGTGTGCTTTGGCCTGCATTTATCACCTGTTGTTCATCTTTGTTTTGTTCACTTTTCGTGGCAATGTTTATACTTTTATTTGAGCCTCCTATTTCCGTTTGAACGTCTGCGGTTTTGAGGTTCTGCCTGATCTTGAGACTCCGATCCTTCACCTAGATTATCTTTCGGCTTCGGAACCTCTGGCTTTGCTTAGATTCCAAAATATAGCCCCTTGCCTCTCAGCTATTTATTCTGTATTGCACTTTCGTTACATCTCCTGCGTTATTCTGAAGCTTATATCCTTTGTTCTAACCATGATATTCCGACCTTCCTGTACATCCGCTATGTGTACATATTTGTATTTATTTTACACGATATCTCAAAGTCTGCTCCATTTACTCCGAACCCGATATTTTGACCATTATATATATATCCATTATATATATGTTTGCGTCCCTTTCCGACGCTATTCCAAGGTCTATTGCTACCTTCTCATTCTGGTTCTGATATTTCAATCTTTATCCGAAATGATATATTCCAATTCCATCGAGGCTCTCTTGATTAGCCTTTTAACTCTGGTCTGATATTTTAATTTTTGTTTTGACCTCTAATCCCAATGTTTTGATTTTTATTCCGATCCCAAAAATGATATTCCCAAAACTAATTTCTCTTTTCTGAACCCGACGCTTCAATACCCAAGAGGTTCGGGACTTACCCCTTTTGCTTTGATTCTGATTCTACCCTCTTATTTCGGCAAGCCTTCTGTTTCCAATTTTGGTTGTTTCTTTTAAGTATCCCTTATTCTTTAATTTTGGTTCTATTTCGATCACTGATATTTTATAAGCCCTTTTATTTTATGCTTGTGTTATTCTCATTGGTGGAGGTTCTCTTTGTTGTTCTGTATGACCACAGGACTCCCGGCAACTCTTTAGGCCATTTACCATCTAACTTTTACAACCTGACTTTCAATGTGTCTTTGATGATCTTCTTCACCGCCTCGACCTGCCCGTTAGATTGTGGGTGGTATGGTGTGGAGGACCACTTCTTACTGTTGTAGTCTTCACAAAACTTTCTCAGTCTAGCATTGTCAAATTACTTGCCATTATCGGTCACTATGGCAAACGGTATCCCGAACCGGCATATGATTTTTTCCCAAATGATTTTTTTGACCAGAGCCTCGGTAATCATCGAGAGGGGTTCTGTCTCAGCCCACTTTGTGAAATAATCTACTACCACGATAGCGAATTTGTTTCCTCCGTTTTCGGTAGGCATCGGTCCGATTAAATCAATTCCCTATTTCACGAAGGGCCATGGGTTGAAAACTGAATTCAGCTGTTCCGAAGGTGCTCTAACTATTGGAGCCAGTCTTTGACAAGTTACGCATGTTCTCGCATATTGAGTGGCGTCCTTTTTTTGCGTTGGCCAGAAGTAATCTTACCTGACCACTTTGTGTGCTAGAGCGATCCCACCTGTATGATTCCCGCATATGCCTTCATGTATCTCTGCTAGTACATTGCTCGCCTCCTCAGGAGTTACATTGCTCGCTTCCTCAGGAGTTAGGCATTTCAAGAGTGGTGATGAATATCCTCTCTTGTACAACTTTCCTTCTATTAAGACGTATCTCGCCGATCGAAGCCTAATTTGCCAAGCCTTGTCCTTATCCGAGGGTACTTTTCCTTCTTCCAGATATACCCTGATCGGAGTCATTCATGACTCTTCTGTTGATTGGTCATTCAGAACCCACACGGTGGTGTCTGATGGGTTCTCCTGCCTCACGATATTTATGTTATTTAGGTCCTCAGCGTTCGACGCTGTGGCCAGCTTAGCCAATTTGTTGGCTCCCATATTGTCTTTCCTGTCGATGAATTCTAAAAACACTGTTTGAACTTCTGCAGTGTGCATGCAGCCAATCCTCTATAGTGGCTCATGTGTTCATCCTTGGCCTCATATTCCCCTTTCATCTGGTTCACCACCAACTGTGAGTCGTTATATATCATCAGCTTATCTGCTCCCATGGCCAGCGCCATTCTCAAACCTATCAGTAGGGCCTCATATTCTGTCTCGTTGTTAGTGGCTAAGAAACCGAACCTGATTGCAGTCGAGAATGTTTTCCCTGATGGAGTCAGTATGATGATTCCGGCTCCTCATGCTACTGCCGTTGCAGAACCGTCCACGTACATGACCCAAGGTTTTATTTTCTCCTCGCCAGTTGGTATAGGGAAAGTCAGTTCCAATATGAAGTCCGCCATGACTTGCCCCTTGACTGCTTCCTCGATAAATACGCTATATCGAACTGCCCCAATTTGATGGACCATTTTAGCAGTCTCCCTACTGCGTCTGGCCTTTGGAGTACTTGCCTCAAAGGAAATGTCATCATTACTTTAATGTATGCTCTATAAAGTATGGTCTCAACTTCCTCTAGCTCATAACGAGAGCGTATGCTATTTTCTCCATTACCGGGTATCTAAGCTCTGCGTCTCTCAAGTATTGACTTACGAAGTACACTGGCTTTTAATTCTTCTCCTCCATTTTGATCAATACTGAACTAATTTCTGTTCCCGATACTGCTAGGTATAGCTGTATCTCGCCTGATTAGGGTTTAGAGAGAATCTTGGGATCTGATAACTTCCTTTTGATTTCGTCAAACGCTTTCCCGCACTCTTCCATCCATTCAAACTTGGCCTTTTTGATGATGTCAAAAAAGGGCTTACATTTATCGGATGCTTTAACATGAACCTGTTTAAGGCGGCCAACCTACCCGTCAGATTCTGAACCTCTTTCATGTGCCTCGGTGAGTCCATCATTAGGATCGCTTCCACCTTTTCCTGGTTCATCTCGATCTCCCTTGAGCTGACCAAGTATCCAATAAAACTTCCCTTGCTCACTCCGAACGTACATTTCTTTTGGTTTAGCTTCATTCCATAGTGTCAGAAGATTTCGAAAACCTTTTCTAGATGGTTGAAATGATCCATCCTTTCCTGGATCTTCACCACGGTATCGTCCACGTAGACCTCAACTGTCTTCCCGATCTCTCCTTCGAACATCTTGTTAACCAATCTTTGATAAGTGGCCCCTGCATTCCTTAGACCGAACGACATGATGTTCTATTCATAAACTCCATTTTCGCAGAAAAAGGCCATATTTGCCTTATCATCCGGGTGCATTGGGATTTGATAGTACCCCGAAAATGCATCCATGAAGCTCGTAATCTCATGTTCTGCCCTGGCATCGACCATCTGGTTGATTGATGGGAGGGGATAACTATCTTTTGGGCATGCCTTGTTTAAGTCGATGTTTGCCTAATTTGTAGCACTCACGAGCAAGAATACTCGATCGTTGTAGTAGTATATCCCAAGAAAAATTATCAATCCACAAAGGAGTTATGTTCGGACTAGCAAAATACGTGAGCTCATGTTCATGTCATTTTTGTAAAGATGATCGAGGGTTTTGAGATGATTAACACTAAAGCAAGTAACAAGTAAATAAAAATAGCAAATAAGAAAATGACAAGTAAAGAAAATGGGTGCTAAAGTTCAAATATGGAAAAACATGGGATTAGAAACATTCAAGCACACTCGATTCATATTATCATGCAAAAGGAATTTAACTCAATTGATGTAGACTAAGGGTGATCACGATTGTATCCTAAGCTCCCTTTCGTGTTACAAAGGTTGTTGATCCATTTTAGACTCCCAAAAGCACTTAAGATCAAAGCCCAACATTAACCCCTTCCATCTAGGTACTAGTTAGACTAAACTCTCCCTTTTTGTGTACTAAGGCCAATGATGAGTGATATTTTCACCTAGATTTTAGTGTCTTTTTATATGTGTTTTCGTATATTTTTATCCGTATTTTATGTGTTATTTGGTTGTGTTTTGTGTTTTCATGGAAATGTGTGTGAATGAGCTTAAACCTACTATTTTCACTTTTTATTTGATGCTAAATAGGATAAGGAAGATGTAGGAAAAAGCGGAACTCAATTTGGAGTTGAAACGAGGGAGAACGAGCCAAAACAGTGAAGGAATCAGGGCAGCAGCAACACGACTGGCCGTGTCGGTGGCACGAGCCGTGTCGCAGTACACGACTCGTGTAGCTAACACGGGCCTGTCCAGAATGGTCGTGCGGCAACATCTATTCATCCAACACGACCACCACTTGGCCGTGTTGCGGAGCTCGACTCGTGTTGCAGCACACGACCCGTGTAGCCAACACGGGCCTGTAAGCGATGGCCGTGCGGGAGCATCAGTTCACGCAACACGGGCACCTCATGGCCGTGTTGCGCCACACGACTCGTGTCGTGTCTTGGATCAGAAAAATATCAGAATCCTTCTAGAAGGCCCAAAAGGGTATAAATACCCCTCCATTCATATTTTATAAAAAAAATCCGAAATCCACTCTTCCACACACACCTCACACACCATTTCTTCCATTTTCCACCATCATCTTCATCCATTCTTCATCCACCCATCTACACTTGATCCCCTCCATCAAATTCACCATCCAAGTGATCAAGGAAGCAAGGGAGAGTGAGATCACAAGAAGAAGAAGGAGATCTCCATTGAAGCACTTCAAAGGGGGAATCTAATTCTAATTTTTGTGCATTTCTTTATAGATTGATCATGTTTTGTAAGGATCTTAATGTCTATGTTAATTTTCTTATGGATATGAGAGGCTAATCTCCTTTGTGAGATTAGCTCCATGATTGGTGTTGGATAATTTAGTTTTTATGCAAATTGATTTTAATCTTGAATGGGCTTTGTGTTATTTCTATCATTGATTGTTGATTGCTTGATGTATATGATGATTTGTGTGGTTAATTGTCATGGGCATGTGATTAGATTGAGAAATCAATTATGTGTTTAGGATAGTTCATTGAATCATTTCATCATACACTTCATGTGCATTAATTTAGAATGAGATAGAGATATCCTTCTAGATTTAGAACCCTTTGATAGAACATTTGATTAGCTTAATCGAGAGGTTGGTTGATTAAATGAGGAGACCGAAACAATTAGTGAATTCATAGTACCTTAAAAGGGAATATTGCTTATGATTTAGTACCTAATTAGGGAACTCATAGAGTAATTAGTACCTAGTGGGAGGTGTTTGCTATTGTCTCGATCCTATGTGCGTTTGGGAGCCTTGTTAAGGGCCTACATCCTATCCATCTCGAGAGAGAGTTTAGGTGGAATTAGTGATCGCTTCTATACCTTGTCTATGAGGGATTAGAATTAATTGCATGATTACTTAATTATCTATGCCATGATTGTTGTTAATCTCATCCTTGCATCATTTGGAACCATCTTATCTTTGCATTCATTTTATCTTTATTTCTTGCTTTAGCATAATTGCATTCATTTGCTCCTATCCTCTCTTCCGTCGTCCTTATAAAATCACGATAAACTTGAGATCGCTTAAACTCTAGTACCTTCCTCCCTGTGGTTCGATAATTTCTTTAATTGGTCATGCCCACTATATTATGGCCAACGAATTGATTGGTTCCCCTCATTGAATTCAAATATCCTTTCGGTCAAACCCAAAATCAATGTCTAATCATGCCTTCCTAATACTATAGAGGGTCGTTTCCATCTCACTCCAAGCAATACATACATGAACATCATGATAGCATTTAATTACCACAAATAATCCATTGATCAACAATCCATTAAACCAATAAACATTCATGAATAACAAACCATGCCATCACAACATCAAGACAATTAAACTCCATGAATAGAAATCAACATCAATTAAACCAAAAAACAATTTAATCCACATGATAATATAAATCTAATATGCTCTTCATGCTCCTAATCCCACTAGAGGGATTAGTCTATCATGATAAAAGTAACAAAATAAATAAATGATTCATTACAAATACCCATAGTCTTAGATCTAAAGAAATACAAAATGAATGGATTCTCCCCTATCAATTTCTTGAAGAGAATCTTCTATTCTTCTTGATCTCCACCTCTAGCTCTTGATTTTGAAGTCTTTAGCACCAAAAATGGAAGATATGATGGGTGGATGAAGATGGATGAAGGTGGATGAAGATGGATGAAGATGAAGGTGGAAAATGAAAGAAATGGTGTGTGATGTGTGTGTAGAGGATGGGATTTTCGGATCTTCTGCCAATTGTTGAATAAAGGGGTATTTATACCCCTATGGAGGCTTCTAGAAGGATCTGAAAATTTCTGCATGAACATACACGACACGAGTCGTGCTCTGCAACATGGCCACGAGGTGGCCGTGTTGTGTCTTCTGATGCTGCCGCACGGCCTTTCCTTACAGGGCCGTGTTACGCAACACGGCTCGTGTGCTGCAACACGAGTCGTGTGTTGTAACACGGGCACAGGGTGGTCGTGTTGGCTCTTCTGATGTCGGCACACGGCCACTTCTTCCAGGGCCGTGTTGGCTACACGGCTCGTGCTGCCAACTCGACTCGTGCAACTGGACACGGCCTTAAGTTGCCCGTGTTGAATGACTAGGTGTCGCTGCACGGCCACCTCTTACAGGGCCGTGTTGGCTACACGGCCCATGTTGGTGCTGGCTCCTGTTTTTCTTCACTGTTTTGGCTCATTCTCCCTCGTTTCAACTCTGAATTGAGATCCGCTTTTTCCTACATCTTCCTTATCATGTTTAGCATCCAATAAGAAGTGAAAATCTTAAGTTTAAGCTCATTCACACACATTTCAATAAAAACACAAAACACAACCAAATAACACATAAAATACGAATAAAATAATACGAAAACACATCTAAAAAGGCACTAAAATGTAGGTGAAAATAGCTCTAATCAACCCCCCAAACTTAAGGTGTTGCTCGTCCCCGAGCAATGAAAATGACAAATCAAAAGGAGAAATTTTCACCTAGAAAAGACTAAACGAATATAAGCAATAACACATCGTTAGCAATAATAACAACAAACTATGCTAAGTCATCCTACAACATTAAAATCATGACATGAGAAATTAACAAGTTCAATCAAAAGAGAATAAAGTGTAATATAGTTCCTTTTAAGTCCAAGCCTCACAATGGATATTGATGTCTCTCAACACTCTTTTGAAATAGGGTAAATCACACTCATTAATCGATTGGCTCGACTCGCTATAAGCTTGCTCGCGGACTATATTAACAAACCACCAAAATTTCAATTAATGATCAAAAAGGTCTTTAATTAGAATGTCTGGATAGGCTCTTTGGTATGGTAGGAAGTATATGGATAAGAGTGACTCAACAAGTGTAAGTAATCAAAGAGATGGCCAATTTCCTCAACTTCTCCACTTTTCTTTCTTCTTTTCTTATCTTTACAATCTCAAGCACTATTCATTAACTTTCCTTGGATTGAGCTTCTTTTGATGCATGCTTCCTATCTTTGAATTTTGTTTACTTGAGCATTTTGATGTTGATTTGCTCCTTTCTTACTTTGAGGTTGCATGTGCATTCTTGTTTTGCTCTTTTCATCATTTTTCTCGCTTGTTTACCATTCCCTTTTCTTCTTTTGCTAATCAATCAATCCTTTCTAGCTACCATCTCCTCAATCACCCACATAAAGGTATATATAAGCTTGAACGAGTAATTAAGGCTTGTAATGTGCTAAATTCACAAGAAATAGGCTTATAGGCTCAAAATGGTTAACTAAGGATGATGTTCATGGTAGGGAACATATATGGCAATGACTATAATAACAAGGATGGCCTTAGATCATTTCACCAATCTCCACTAATCGGGCTCGTTCCTATAGTCCTTGAGCAAGTTCTAACTTATCAAACACAACCGATCCACTCATGAAGAAATACCATGTATGCATGGTTGAGGCTCAAATGTTCACAAGCTTGTGCTCGGACCTTAAGGAACTTATCACACCACATTCATCTCAAAATTGAACAAGTTAAGTAAAACATGTCACAATTTGAAAGTGTAGAGATTCTTAATCATAACTTGTCATTACTTACTACCACAATATATCATCACTCATATTCAAAAATGACTCACAACCTCTCTAAACAAACCACCAAACATACCAAGACAAAAATAAGAAAACTAAAAAAACATAAAATAAAGACTCAACAAACAATAAACAACCAAAAACACAAAACATTCAAAAACACAAAATACCATCATCCATAAGAAAATTAAGCACACAATCATCCCAACCTTTATTTAAAAGGAAATCCTAAATTACGAAAGTAAACCTCCCACAAACATAACACATGAAGTAACATGCTAGTTACAACAATCCAAATCGAAATCAAATCATTTCAAGTAATAAAATGATAAGGTGTAGAGTACTCCCTCGATAGGCATTTGGTAAGGAAAGCGTTAGCTCCAAGCTCCATCATGCTTCCAATACCTCTCATTCATGCTCAAACACTCAACAAACACCATTATTTCAACAATTTCATTATGAATATGGACTATCATGCACTTCAACACCACCAATCATGCCAAAATCAACCCAAACTCATGAGAAAAATTTTAAAATTTTAAAATTGACCCAATTTTACAAGAATCATACTCAAGTGGTGAGTCACACCACACACTCTCCCCCCAAACTTCAATCGAAACAAGAGTTGAGACTTAAGTTTGCAAAAAGTGGTGAGACTTACCCTTGTAGTTTCCATTGATGATCTTCTTGTTGAGAAGTAACCGCATCCACACGACTCAAGCGATGTCCACCACGCACTAGTACCTCCCAAACTTAACTCGAGACAAGAGTCACGAATTAAGTTTGCAACAAATGGTTGAACATGTCAACTTGAATCCATGAAGCATTTCTCTTTTCTTCAATGAGATTTTTTCCATGAGCACAATCAACCTACAAGGCCAAAACAAACAAACAACAAAAACAAAGTAATAAAGATAGTGATGGGGTGCCTCCCATCAAGCGCTAAGTTTAACGTCTTCAAGTTGGACGAATTTAAGCTCTTAACAGTCGGAAAAATCCAAGACCCCATCGGGCCGCATCTTCACTTTAAACATCTCTTTAGCAACCTTTTTATCCACACTTCGTGCTCCTTTAACACTTGAGCTCACTTCGTTTCCTCTTTTCCTCACATTCTTAAATCCCGGAGGTCCGTTATCAATCTTCAAATCAACATGTGGATCTCCCCCAAGCGTATTTCTTTTTGAAGAAACATTTCCTGCAATTTCAAGCATAAAGTTAGTTAATTCTTCATCTTTTAAAATCGCACTTACCACTTCATCTCGAATATCCGGAGGCTTAATGGGTGGCTTCAAATGAAGATTTCGCCCTATTAAATCCTTGCTTGATAACACCAATTCTCTTTCATGTGATCGGAGTGTGAGTTCCTTCTTATCCATGTCAAATTTTGCTTTTGCGGTTGCCAAAAGCGGCCTTCCAAAAATTAATGGAATCCAAGGATTCGCTTGCTTCTCAACTATCATAAAATCCACCGGAAATACAAAATCCTCTATTTGCACAAGCGTAACCTCCACAACTCCATGGGGCTTTATCATTGAACCATCCATTATTCCGATTTCCACATCCGTTTCCTTTAACCTCCCAATGTCAAGTTTTTCAAAAATCTCCAAAGGCATTACATTAATGCTTGAACCAAGATCACATATAGCATTAAAGTGTTCCCCATTTCCAATTTTACAAGTAAGAACGAATTTACCAAGGTATTCCACCTTTAATGAAGCATCAACTTCAACAATGTCATGATCTTGTTTCAACATCATCTCTTCATCACACTTACTTTCATCATCCAACAAAGACAGAAATTCACCAATTATCATCTCATCATCCAAAGACCAATCTTCATCAATGCCAATGTCCTCCTCCACATTTGACACAATTTCATCACAAACTACTTTTTCAACCTTGGAACCAATGTTTGTTGTTTCCACCAACCCGTTCTCCATCTTACTTTCCATGTTGCACACGGTAACATACAAACATTGCTCCTTAGGATTAGTTACCGTGGTAGAGGGGAACTTTCCTTGTTGATGTTGAGATCCAACGGAGGAAGCAATTTGTCCCATTTGATGTTCAAAAGCTCTCATCCTATTGTCGGACTTCTTCTCATTTTCCTCCATTCTAGCCTCCATCTTTTTCATAAATGCTAGCAATGTCTCTTCCACCGATGCTTTACCCTCTCCATTCGATGGTTTGGCACTTGGATCGAATCCCGGAGGATATGACACGGCGGCTTGAGGATTAGAGTAAGAAAGATTCTCATGCTTCCTCGGAGCTTGATAATTTCCACTTGATTGATTGAAATTGCTTCCCCGAGCTTGTCCTTGATATCCTCCTTGGTAATTACCTTGATTAGAAGGATAATTACTTTGAAAATTCCCTTGATGTTGGAAATTTCCTTGGTAATTTCTCCTATCTAAATAGGCAACATCCTCTATATTTTGCTTCTCATTGCTCTCCTCATTTGAATTAGTACTCGTGCTTCCCCTTTGACTTACTCCTTGAGTGATCAAATTCAATTGCTTAGTTAAAGCATTGATGCTTTCATTAAATTCTTTCATGTCTTGGCCTTGAAACACATCGCTCTTCACTTTATGCACACTTTCCACTTGAGCCACCTTTCCGTATGCATAACCTCCCAATATCCTCTCGGACGGCCATTGATAAGCATTCATTGCAATATCTTCAAAATTTTCCATAGCTTTCATCGCATCCACTCCAAATATAGATCCTCCGGATGAGGCATCTACATGTATCCGATGTTGTTGGCTCAACCCTTGATAGAAGAAAGCCACTTGTTGATTCTCATGAAAGTCATGTTGAGGGCACTTTCTTAGCATCTCCTTGTAGCATTCCCATGCTTCATAAAAGCTTTCATCCGGAAGTTGCTTAAACTGAGTGATAAGGCTCTTCAATTGGAGTGTCTTTGAAGGAGGAAAGTATTTGTTTAGGAACCTTTGCTCAAGATCTTCCCATGTGTTACAACTTCCCAAAGGAATTGCATTATACCATGCCTTAGCCTTGTCTCTTAAAGAAAAAGAGAACAACCTCATCCGAATAGCATCTTCCGATACTCCATTCATCTTAATGGTATTTGCCACCTCCAAGAAGCTAGCTAGATGCATGTTTGGATCCTCAAGAGGACCTCCCCCAAACTGATTTTCTTTGACCATGTTGATCAATCCGGTCTTGATTTCTAAATTGTTGGCTTGAACCGGAGGAACCATATTGTGTACGGCTCTCGGTTGGAAGTAATCCCGGATTGCTCTAGGCCTTGGCCTCTCTTGAGGTATTTGCACATTTCCTTGCATAGCTTGGTTATTGAACATATTAACCATCTCTTGGACATTTCTACGAACATGTGGTTGTGCCTCTTGTTGTTGGAGTATCCTTTGAGCTTCTTGATTGGCAAGCAATTGCATATATTCTTGATTTTGAGCAAAGAAATTCCTCATTATCTCCGCTTGATTCTCTTGCACTCCTTCTTGTACCCCCCTTTGATCTTGTAAAGGATCTTGGGATGGGTTATAATTAGCATTCTCTCCACATTGATTCTCCATATTTGTTCCTTTTCTAGCTCTCCGTCTCTCTCGCTTCCTTTGTCGCGCGGCATTTTCTATCTCCAAATTCAAAGGAATGATCGATTGACTTCCCTTTGATCTTGTGATCATAAAACACCTACGAAAATTCAAAGAGTGAGAACACAAACAACAATAGAAAACAAAGTAAAAATAAAATAAAAAGTATCCTTATCAAGAACAACTAAAACAATAACACAGTACTCGACTAGTCCGTCAAACTCCCCTTTTGCAACGGCGCCATTTTCTTTGGTTCCTAATTTGTAGCACTCACGAGCAAGAATACTCGATCGTTGTAGTAGTATATCCCAAGAAAAATTATCAATCCACAAAGGAGTTATGTTCGGACTAGCAAAATATGTGAGCTCATGTTCATGTCGTTTTTGTAAAGATGATCGGGGGTTTTGAGATGATTAACACTAAAGCAAGTAACAAGTAAATAAAAATAGCAAATAAGAAAATGACAAGTAAAGAAAATGGGTGCTAAAGTTCAAATATGGAAAAACATGGGATTAGAAACATCCAAGCACACTCAATTCATATTATCATGCAAAAGGAATTTAACTCAATTGATGTAGACTAAGGGTGATCACGATTGTATCCTAAGCTCCCTTTCGGGTTACAAAGGTTGTTGATCCATTTTAAACTCCCAAAAGCACTTAAGATCAAAGCCCAACATTAACCCCTTCCATCTAGGTACTAGTTAGACTAAACTCTCCCTTTTTGTGTACTAAGGCCAACGAATGGATTGGTTCCCCACATTGAATTCAAATATCCTTTCGGTCAAATCCAAACTCAATGTCTAATCATGCCTTCCTAATACTATAGAGGGTCGTTTCCGTCTCACTCCAAGCAATACATACATGAACATCATGATAGCATTTAATTATCACAAATAATCCATTGATCAACAATCCATTAAACCAATAAACATTCATGAATAACAAACCATGCCATCACAACATCAAGACAATTAAACTCCATGAATAGAAATCAACATCAATTAAACCAAAAAACCAATTTAATCCACATGATAATATAAATCTAATATGCTCTTCATGCTCCTAATCCCACTAGAGGGATTAGCCTATCATGATAAAAGTAACAAAACAAATAAATAATTCATTACAAATACCCATAGTCTTAGATCTAAAGAAATACAAAATGAATGGATTCTCCCCTATCAATTTCTTGAAGAGAATCTTCAATTCTTCTTGATCTCCACCTCTAGCTCTTGATTTTGAAGTCTTTAGCACCAAAAATGGAAGATATGATGGGTGGATGAAGATGGATGAAGATGGATGAAGATGAAGGTGGAAAATGGAAGAAATGGTGTGTGATGTGTGTGTAGAGGATGGGATTTTCGGATCTTCTGTCAATTATTGAATAAAGAGGTATTTATATCCCTATGGAGGCTGCTAGAAGGATCTGGAAATTTCTGCAGGAACATACACGACACGAGTCGTGCTCTGCAACACGGCCACGAGGTGACCGTGTTGTGTCTTCTGATGCTGCCGCACGGCCTTTTCTTACAGGGCCGTGTTACGCAACACGGCTCGTGTGCTGTAACACGAGTCGTGTGTTGTAACACGGGTACAGGGTGGTCGTGTTGGCTCTTCTGATGTCGGCACACGGCCACTTCTTCCAGGACCGTGTTGGCTACAATGCTCGTGCTGCCAACTCGACTTGTGCAACTGGACATGGCCTTAAGTTGCCCGTGTTGAATGACTAGGTGTCGCCACACGACCACCTCTTACAGGGCCGTGTTGGCTACACGGCCCGTGTTGGTGCTGGCTCCTGTTTTTCTTCACTGTTTTGGCTCGTTCTCCCTCGTTTCAACTCTGAATTGAGATCCGCTTTTTCCTACATCTTCCTTATCATGTTTAGCATCCAATAAGAAGTGAAAATCTTAAGTTTAAGCTCATTCACACACATTTCAATAAAAACACAAAACGCAACCAAATAACACATAAAATACGGATAAAATAATACGAAAACACATCTAAAAAGACACTAAAATGTAGGTGAAAATAGCTCTAATCAGTCGATAAAATCGATGTACAGTCTCCATGATCCCTCTTTCTTGTTCACCATAACCGGATTTTGTACCCTTATCGAGTATTTGCATTCACTATTTCTTCCGCTTGCCAACATCTTATGCACTTCCAATTCCATAGTCGTATTCTTCTCTGGGCTAAATTTCCTCTTTTTCTGGTGGAATGGTGGGATACTAGGATAGATGTTCAACCTGTGACAGGCGTACTTAGGGTGTACTCCGGGTGTTTCATTTGGGTTCCAAGCAAATACATCCAGATTCTCTTTTAGTAGCTGGGTAAGCTCTTACTTGAATTCACTTTCTCATTCTGTCCAGATTTTAACTTTGATATCAGCATTTTCCCGATCCAGCTGTACTACCTCTGCTTTTCCTCTCACCGAGGCTCCTTCCCTTAGTTTCGTCTTCAGATCCTCATCTGGGGTCACTGGCTTCCGTCTCGGCTCCCTTGCCGCTGTCTCATTCTTTTCTATTTCCTAAACAATCGGATCTGGACGTGCTTCAGTTATTGCGAGGAGCATGTTATTCCCTTGTTCCTTAACTTCTTTTCCTCCACCGATTATCATGATCACGTTAAGTTCATTTTCCTCTTATTCTCCCTATAATGGTTCTTCGGTTCCCATCCGCAGTTCATGACTCTCTCCTTCTTCCATGATATCTTCAAAGTTTAATATCTCATAATCCATTTCATGATAACTTAGATATTCTACCTTATCTATAAACGAACACTCTCTCGCCCTTCTTTGATTTCCTATCACCGTCGCTACCCTGCCGTCTGTTGTGACAAACTTGAGGCATTGATGAAGGATGGACGGAATAGCTCCAAAGGTGTGAATCAACGGGCGCCCCATTATACAGTTGTAAGTAGAGGCTTGGTCTACAACTTTGAATGTTAGCTATTTTTGCATCCGGGTCTTCCCATCCGAACCTTCTAACTGAACTGATAAATCAACTTCCATGGTTGGCCTAGTCAACGTGTTACCGAATCCTTTGATCTCGTCACTACAAGGACTCACCTTGTGATGACGCTCTCCTCCCAAATTTTCAAATACCTCTTTAAAGATTATATTGGCATATGCCCTGGTATCTACCAAACATCTATGAACTTTGACCCCCGACAGCACAGGCGAAATAACTAATGGATCGGAATAAGGGGTACTTACTCCGTAGAAGTCTGCTTCTATGAAGACAATGTCTGCTTCCATTATCCCCGTGTCGGCGAGGTTAGTGACCACATTGAGGGATTTGTTGGTCTAAATCCCTCAGTTCCGCCTTTCTCCTCCTCTTTGATGCAGTGGTAAGTGCCTGAGAGGTTCTAATATAGGGAGTTTCTTCTATGGGCTCCATCATGTGTATTTCTCCTGGTCTATCTCCCATCGGGGCTTGCCCACCTATCCTGTCAAACACAGGTGTCGTCCTGGAGGTGGAGAGGGGTAGAGGCATCCCTTTTCCATTCCACCCTCTGCTCGGAGACCTTTGTCGACTCGGGAGAGGGGGAAGATTAGCATCTCTCCGATATACGCTCGGCCTCGGAGCCCGCAACATTTCTCTTAATTTTCCTTCCTTAAATAACTTCCACAATTCCGTGATTAAGTCTCGACATTGATCGGTTTATACCCATGCATCTGATGGTACATGCAATACTTCCGAGGGTTGGTGAGCTCCGAGGTTCGAAGGACTGGCTTCGGCGTCCGGAGAACTTGTTGATCCTTAACATAGTAGAAGACCTCGATAATATTTAGGTTGGTTCTCGACTTTAGTTCCTCGTACATTTGTTGTACCTTGGAGTCCTCCGTGAAAGGTTTGAAAGTGGCGGGTGTTTTGTATTCCTTTGTCCCTCTTGTGCTGACCTTCTTCTTGCTCGGTTCTATCGAGGCGCTTTGGTTGCTTGCCTTTTTTTCCATCTTGGAATATCTTCCGCTTGGATGTACTCATTCGTCATGACCATGAAGGCCGCGTAAGACGCGGGTGGCTTAAGCTGTACCGCTTTCTATAAGCTAGTTTCTGGGTGAAGTGCTCCCATCACCGTGATGAGGCAAGCTTCGTCCCCCATGACTTCCCCCATTGACCTCTGCTCATTGAACCTTTTCAGAAAATCTCGAAAGCTTTCTATCGAACCCTGGCGGATGTTAGCCAGCTTATGCTTTGCTTCCTTCGGTGCCCCAAGATATGAGTATTGCATCAGGAAGACCTCCATCAATTTTCCCCAACTCGTGATAAAGGTAGCTGGGACCGCCCTGAACCAGACGTGGGCCTTGTTTCCTAGGGTAAGTTTGAACATCCTGCATAATGTGATCTCGTTCGCACCTTGCGCCCTCATCCACATCAGGTATTTTTCAATGTGAGAGTAAGGATTGTAATCACAATAAAAATCTAGTTGGAGGGAAACTTGATTCCTTGTTGCCGAGGGGCATTGCTGATTTTCACCGTGAAAGGTGAGGGGGCCACCGAGGACTGAAAAACTCCTCCTGTTCCCGACATCTTCTTTTCCAGATCCGTGAAGCACTTGTTCACTTCTTTGTTTATCAAGGCATGTAGGTCTCTGGTTGGGGCATTCGAAAATGCCTCCCTATTCTCTGACCATACCTCTGCCTAGGACTTCTTTCGTCTTATCCCTCTCCGTGAGGTGGGTCTCCTATTTCTTCTGCTCCGTGGTAAAAAAAACTCATTAGTGGGTAGGTCTTCCCATGAAGGGTCTTGGCTCTCCTGTGAGTATGGTGCCGAAGATGAGTAGGATCTCTGATTCCTTGGTCTCCTGCATCTGTTATGCCTTCTTTGAGAGACGGATGGGGTTCTTCGTGGGGCTTTGTCCTCTGCCAAAATTTCCCAAGTTGCGGGTCGACCTCTCCTCTAATTTTATATGTGAGGTTGATGAGGTCCTTTTCCTCTCGGCCTTTCCCTGGGTAGAGGATTCTCAACCTTTTTATTCCATCCAAGTCTTGGTTGCATCTGAGCGCCATTCCCCATGGATACTTATGGGGATGGGGGATTCCTCATCCCTAGATTCCCTCCTGGTTGCGGTTGTCTTTGAGCTCCCGTTTTCGAGCGGTGGAGGTATTCACTGCGCCTGACTTCTGCTGGAGTCTCGTTCACACTTTTTCTTTCTCCAACATTCCTCCTCCGTATGAAGTTGATAGTTTCTCTTTCATCCCCTCTGTTGTGTTCCTTCCTGGCATCTTTCTTCCTTTCGAGGTCTTTTCATAGATCGTCGTGGCTTCCTCTGTGAGGACCGCTAAAGCCCAACCTCCTCGGTTGAACCGGGAGAGCTTCGGCAGTGTACTCGTCAATCACCCTTCGAATCTTTTCATTCATCTCTTTCGTCTTCTGAGGGTCGTCCTGATTTGGGACAAGAATAATCCTCGCCGGAGTGGGCACCTCCATGACCGGTGCGCTGATTTGGATATTATTTCCACTTCTCATGATATTTCATTGGGCTCTGGAACACTCTCCCCTTTCTTCATTTTCGTGGATTGCAAATCCTTCACCTCCCATCTCGAATTCAAGAAGCAGAACAAGAACCAAAGGATTTTTCTCACAGAATTGAACCAAAAACTTAAGAAAAACAGAACAGGGGCAGCTAATCGTAACATTCTCAAAGACGGCGCCAGATGTTGATGTGTATTTTTGGCCTCGTTAATTTAGGTTTAATAGAAATTGATTATGACATAACGAAACCAAGAACGATCACAATCAAACATGAGACAACCACAAATAAGAGATTATGAATTATCGAGAACTGAATTTCCACCAAAGAATTGTATCCAATTTTATTACTCTCCCTTAGAACAACACTCATAAAATCCTCCTCCCTTCTAAGTGTAATGTCTGAAGTGAGCATGAGTAACTTGCCTCTCTCATGTGAGAGAGGCTACTTATACTATCTACAAACCCTAATCTGGAGCCTATCACCTTGCGTCACTTGGATGAAGACAAGCCATATTTAATGAAGCTGTCTAGTACGCCGACCATCCTGGGGAGGAGTCTGGGTGCCACGGGTTGCTTTTACAGGGTTTCGCAGAGCGCTTCTGTCCTTTGCTGGTTTTCCATTGGTAGTTAGGGAAGGATGTGTCAGTTACTTGTTGTCTTCTATTTAGGGTACGCCGACTATCCCTTCTTCCCGTTAGCCTTGTCTTTTAGCCTGCTGCACTTGTTAGTCTCCATGATGGTGTCTGTGCTTTGCTCCCCCATTCCTGTTATTCTTATGGTCCTCGGGCAGGTCGACTCCTGATGTTGTGATGCTCATCCGAACCCTCGGGCAAGAGAAGGATACCGTCGAGGTTCCCTGTCGAGGGTGCTTCGGGCTTCTGTCCCTTTAATGGGTTCTCTCTTTGTCCTTTCTTTAATTGGGCCTTTGGGCTGGTAGTGATCTCCTTGGGTTGCCTTGACTGTCCATTCAGCACTTATTCTCAAACTGAGCCGCCTAAAGACCGGGCCTCCTTCAAGTATTTAAAGGTTATCGGGCCTTGGGCCTACTAAGCATGGGGGATATAATACCCATAACAAATTAAATGAATAGCAAATTTAAATTAATAAAAAATTTCATAATAAAAATATAATTTAAAAAATAACATCATATATATACAAAAAAAATATATATATATATATAAAAGACCTAATTAATTTACTTTTATAATTAAATTTTCAATTTTCTAATTTGACTACAACCAAACAGGGCCCTTACAAATATAAATAATGAGTTATTGGGTGATCCTTCTCACATAAGATGATTCGTGAGACGATCTCACACAAGTCTTTGCCTTTTTAATAAATATTGATACAATATTAAAGAAGAAATGATATTATCATAATTGAACTATTTAATAGTATAAAAGAAGAAGTGATAATTATCATAATTAAACTATTTACTAGTATATAATTAGTAGAACATATTATAAATGATAACATTTTTAATTAAAAGTGATACATAAAAAAAAAAAAAAATGATAACTATTCATTTGAACTATTTCATGCATAAACAATATGATAAATATGAAGTGATAATATTATTAATATAAAGTGACATGTAATCATAAAAAAAGTAATAAATGTCCAGTTATATTTATTAGATAAATTCGTAAGATTAATAATTAAAAGTGATAACATTTTTATTTATTAAAAAGTGATACCTAATTGTAAAAAGTGATAATTTATTAATTAAACTATTATGACTAATTAAAAGGATAGATAAAAAGTGATAATATTATTGAGAAAAAGTGATATCTAATTAATGAAAAGTGATAATCGTTCAATTGAAATATATAATAAACAATCCTTGAGCTAATAAGCATTTCGCTGAATAAAAAGTTAACACATTTTTAACAAAAAATTGATACATAAAAAAGATAAAACGATAAACATCAATTGCACCATTTCATGGTAAACAATTTATAGAATGAATAAAAAGTGATAACATTATTAATGAAGAATGATATATTTAATTAATGAAAAGTGATAATCATATACTTGAACAATTTTATAAATTTCGCAAGACAAATAAAAAGTGATAGTATTTTTAATAAACTAGTATTTACTCGGCCGCATGTTGCGCGGACATGGATATTTTTTAAATATTTTATATGTAAACTTTTATTTTTTTATGAGGTTAATAATATTCCCTTGGAATTGAAGAGTGATTTAGTTTAATCTAAAACCACAACGATCTCTTGCATGACTTGATTGTGATTCTTAAATCGGTATCATCTATAACTATGAAGACTGAAATGCTTAGTTTGGGAAGAAGCATGAGAAATGTGATAGTTTTACCTGGTAATATTGATCAGATTGATGAGTACACGTTTGTCGTTTTAGGTTGAATTTTTCATTTGTTGATATTAGCATGTAATAGAGTTTGAGCATGGAACTAAATATTTGGAAGAATCTGCAAATTCATTGTCACATTAGATAGAACTTTTCATGAGAAAGATTATACATATGTAATGATGAGAAAGGTAGTGATATGTAAAGTTGAAGGGTTATCAAAGCCATTACCAAATAGAAATGTCTCATACCTAAAACATTGCTTTTGAAAGTTGACATTTTCCAAATTCTACCAAACTTACTGGTTCGCATTTTATCGATGGATAATCGATGAATATGAACCTGCAAAGAAAATTTAAAAATGAAAAAAAATAACTATAGAGAAAGGGTGATCGAAGGATTATCAAAGTCATTACCAAACAAAAATATCTATCACATGTACCTGTATCAGTAAATGTCTGTCGCCCATATATACCCGTATCTACAACATAGCTTTTGAAAGTTGACATTTTACAAATTCTATCAAACTTACTCATTCACACTTTATAGGTGGATAATCAATGAATATGGAATTGCAAAGAAAACACAAAAATATAGAAATAAAAAAAATATATATAACTACAGAGAATGAGTGATCGAAGGGTTATCAAAGATATTACCGAACAAAAATATCCATCACCCGTACCCATATTCAGCTTAATGTCCATCACCCATATCCGTATCACCTGTATCTACAACATAACTTTTAAAAGTTGATATATTACAAATTCTACTAAACTTACTTATTCGTACTTTATCGATAAATAACGATGAATATGATCCTATAAAGTAAACACAAAAACATAAAAATAAAAGAAAATATAACTACTTAGAAAGGGTGATCAAAGGGTTATCAAATCCATTACCAAAGAGAAATATCAATCACCCGTACCTGTATTCAGTAAATGTCCATCTCTCGTACATGTATCTAAGTATACATATATTCAGTAAACAAATAATTTTGAAAGCCCCCCTAAACAATATATTTTTACATGTACTATTTTCAAATCTTTTTTATCAAAAAGCATTATGTTCACTGTAACTCTAGAAACTGCAGAGTATAATTGACTATGAGCGAAAACTGGTTTCTTAAAATATACTCCCTCCGTCCTGCCCAAACGTCACCGGTTGCTTTTGGTGCGTAGATTAAAGAGTATTATTATTTTATGTATAGTGGATAGTTGTATTAGTAGTAAGTGGTGGGCCACATGTTGTACCTTTTTACTAAAAGTGGGAAATGGTGACATTTGGGACGCCCAATATAGTAAAATGGTGACCTTTCGGTGGGACGGAGGGAGTAGTTAAATATTGTTCAAAGACTGTCTTTGACTCTTATTTATAATTATTCGATACTAAATTATCAAGAGAAATTGTGTACATTGAAACTTAAATGAAATTCTAAAATCAGAGGATGTTAAAGTAAGTCTCAGTATTAAAACACATTCACCAGATCTGTTTTAAAAAAAAAAAAAGATAAAATAACTAATTATCTCTATATGTATTTTAAATATAAAATAGCACCCCTAAACTTGGACATAATTTATCCATTATTTATTACAAAAAAAAACTAAAATACCCTTAAAATCCTACAATCTAAATACAATATTTTTATTGTATTTTGAAATGAGTCATAACATGAAATATGTCTCATTCTCCGTTATTAAAAATAAAATAATAATAAATGAAAATAGAGGATACACATACAATTTATAAAACAGATTACTACAGAGAAAAGATGATCGGAAGGTTATCAAAGCTATTACTAAATAGAAATATCCATCACTCGTACCCGTATTCAGCTAAATGTCCATTATCCGTACCCATATTTACAACATAACTTTTGAAAGTTGACATCTTAAAATTTTACAAAACTTACTGGTTCAGACTTTATTGATGGATAATCAATGAATATGGATCGACAAAGGAGACATAAAAACATAGAAATGAAAGAAAATATAAATATAGAGTCGAAGGGTTATCAAAGCCATTACCAAACAGAAATGTCCATCACATGTACCACAACATGGCTTTTAAAAGTTGACATTTTACAAATTCTACCAAACTTACTGGTTCGAACTTTATCGATGGATAAACGATGAATATAAACCTGCAAAGGAAACACAAAAATATAAAAATAAAATAAAATATAACTATAGAAAGGGTGATCAAAGGTTATCGAAGTCATTACCAAACAGAAATATCCATTACCCGTACCCATACAGTAAATATCCATCGCCCGTATATACCCTTATCTAAACTATTTTTTATCTAAACTTGGACAGTGCTTAATCCTTATAGGAATGACAACAGATAGGGTATCCGGTTATTTTGGATATCCGTATCAGATTAAAAAATAACTATCCATACCTGTTTTATTTCAAAAATTTATTATGGTACCCATATCTGTCTTGTACCCGTATCCGTCCCATTTATTATTTATTTATTTAGTTATTAAGTTAATATTTAAATTTTAAAACATTATATAATAATTTACTAAATACAATTTTATTTTTTATTTATTTTATATTTTTAGTGATTATATTAATATTTTAAATATGATTATAAAATTCCTATTTAAATTTCAAATAAATATAATATAATCCAATTAAATAAATATAATTAAAAAGAAGAGAGCAACTTGGGCGGAGCCTGTGATCCTCACCATTCTTAATTTATTTTTTCTCCTTCATTAATGATATTTTTTTTGTCTTTGTTTTTTAAGTTTGCTATACTTAAAAGATCATTATACCCTAAACCCAAGGGCTAAAATACACCCTACACCACAAGGATAAAATTAAAATTATATCTCAACCCTTAAACTTACAATTATACACTGAAATTTAAGGGTGAAGTTACAATTATACATTAAATCCTAAACTTTAAGGGTGAAATATACTATATACCACAAGGTGAAATTATAATTATATTCTAAACCCTATAGTTAAAATATAACCTAAAGTACAGGGGTGAAATTACAATTGTACCTAGAGTTAATCCTAAACTTTAAGAATAAATAAGTAAACAACTAAAATAAAATATATCATAAATCATAAATTGAAATTATAATTACAATTAAACCTATAGGGTAAAATATAGCTTAAACAACTAATATAAAATTTATCCAAATCATAAGTTGAAAATATAATTATATCCCTAAAATTAAAAAAAAGAAAATAAAAACAAAAGAAAAAGAAAATATAACGGAAAAAAGAAAATGAACAAACAGGGAATGGTACCTGGCATGTGAATTGTAAGGTTGGGGTAGGGACACAATTGTGCATGAAATTAAAAAAAAAAAAGACAACCACCGTATTTATAGCTTTAAAAAAATTACAACTTCTTAATAAAATATATAATTTATACGGTATAGTATATATAAAGATTTTTATATATTACATGTGTGTATGAATACCCACAAACACCCAAGGTATATACTTGTATCTTTCCCAAATTCTCAGTGAGTAAATTTGTAAATATATTTTTATATGTATCAAACTCATTTAGAACAACTCATATCATTTATACATTAGAGATAATCAATATTGGTGTTAAGGATACTCATAATTGTATCCATTCAATTTTCAACACCCGTATTTGTAGTTGTACTATAAATCATCATCCCAATTAATTCGACACCCATCCCCGTTATGTTGTTAAAAATCTAAATAAAAAAACCACTCTTAATGTCAGCAGACTCACAGTTTTCATATGCCCTACATCTTGAAATGAAAAATCTGAAAAACGTCCAATACAAAGGTACTGGCCTATGTTGAAAAAAAAAGCAAGACAACATTAAAGCAGTATAAATTGCTGCAAAGAAATTCAAACAAACTCTTGTTAAATATACAATACACAATTTCATTGATAGTATTGAAATAATGTATTTGTCTTAAAAAAATTTATTATGACCAAGGATTGATAAGAATAATTTAACTTGTAATGAATATGACCAAATAATTAAATTTACGATTAACTTAGCAAATTTTCATTTAAAAGAAAAACTCTAAACATAAGATGATATGAAGTACCTCATATTCCACATAAGACATTCCTCACCCTTTCTACATATAGCTTTGATTCAATGTGCATTAAAACTTCAAAAAGATTCAATACATATCTCAAAAACAACACTCAATAGCCAATAATTGAACTACTCTTCAAAAGTCTTGCAGTCGGATGCTCTTCAAACTCCTTTTTAACCTAATTTAATGAAGGCATTAACAATCTAATCAGAAAAAAACTCATTATATGATACTCTGTCCAAATAACATATAATTAAGTGTTCAATAAGCCCTCCCTCATGAGTGTATCTAACAATCAACATTCATCAACTAATTAATAACAAATAAATAAAAGCTCAATGAAGTATAACCAATTCAAATTACAAACTAAAGCTCATAAATCCGAAGAAAGTATTTGTCATTATTATACGCAATGATAGCATTATAAAATCGAACTACTCACACAAATGGAGAATGCTAAAAAGATAGAGCAATTCACTTTGGTTTAGAAATCATCTCTAAATCAAGTAAAAGAGAAGTCTTCTCCTCATCTTCTTCTCCATCATTAGATTCTTTTAGTCATTTTACTAATCTCTCTAAGAAAATTAACTTTCAAGATTCTCAACTTTTTAATCCTTCTGCATCTATTAAACTTTAAAGATTCAACCTTTACATTAATATCAACCCGAGTCCAAACAACTTGTTCTACAAACCTGAAAGTAATTAGGGTGAGAGTCAATATCAATATTATTCCTTTCAAAAGCTAAAATGTAGAATAGATAAACATTAAATAACCTCAGAAGTACAACGGAAAAATTGCAATTAAAAAAGAAAAAGAAGAAAAACAACCTAGTAACCAATCCTCTGGAAAACCATTGATAAATTTACAAATAAATTTTACACACACCACCCACATACAACTATTCGAGAAACAATATGAAATGACTAAAATTCCAATTTGAAATACTATGATTTTTATGATTTAAATTTCTATTTTTTAAGCTATGCGTTATAAGAAAGTTTAATGATGTGTATAAGGTTCAGTTTAGTTTTCAGCATGTGAACATATTAACGAAAACTTATTATTAATTATCATTGTTATCACCAAGAACATGAAACACTTAACAAATTAAGATAGTTGCTCTGATTTTTCAATGGATACAACACTACAAGAAACTACCGGAATATCGACAGATTTACCAATGAAAAAATTCCGTCAGTAATTACCGACGATTTACCGATGAATTACCAACGGTTTATTGATTTAATAGGATTTATTTTTAAAAAATCATCAATAAAAATTTTCGACGATTTTTGCGACGGATTACCCACGGAATTAGCGACGGATTTAATTTTCGTCGGTAAATCCGTCGGTATTTTGGAGGGAATAAATTCTGAAAGTTACCGACGGATTTAATCCGTCGGTAAATATATAAATTTTTATTTAAAAAAAATATTTTTAATTTTTAATTTACCGATAAATTTATCGGTCGGTAAATATATTAAATTTTAGTTTTTAAAAAAATAATTTTAGTCTTTAATTTACCGACGGATATTTTCCGTCTTTAAATATATTAAATTTTATTTTAAAAAAAAATAAATTTATTCTTCAAATTACCGACGGAATAATTCATCTGTAAATATTTAAATTTTTAATTAAAAGAAAATTAATTTTAGTCTTTAAATTACCGATGGAAATGTCCATCGGTAATATTATTATAAAATTATTTTGTATGAATAAGTTTACCAACGATTATAATTCATCAGTAAAAAAATAAATAATTTATTAAATTAACATTACCGATGGAAATAATCCATCGGTAAAAATTACATTTGTTTTAAAAAAATACCGACATAAATAATCGTCGGTAATAATTACATTTGTTTTCATTTATAGAATATATAATATATTCACATACTTTTAGATATATATTTATTTTAGTTTAATTAAGTTATACCAATGGATTCTTTCCATCGGTAGTACTAAACCTAATAAAATTAGATTTATAGAATCCAGTCAATCCTCTTCCCGTAATTATTTTTCTAACTCACTGCTGCACTCACCGAACACCCTCCACGCAGTCAAGGTAAGCGCTTCTCTCCCTCTTCTCACCTTCCCCCTCTCTTTCTCTCATTCTGATTCTGGTTTTTGAAATTGAGTTTCAGTTATTCCATTGCCGTCACTTTCACCGTCGTCGATGTCGCCACCTGTCGCACCGATGTCCCTACCTGTTACTGACAAAGAACCCTTATTTTGCCATTGTAGGTTCCTAATTTGGGCTAAGGCCCAAAATAAAAGCCAGATCGCGCCTTCTTCTCCACGGAGACCACATTCGTCCAGCTCTCTTCTCTGTAACTCTTGCTATAGGCACGAGCAACCGGCGCTCTTCCGTCGGACATTCACGCTCCACCAACAAGCCCCGCCGCTGTAGGTTCAGCCAGCAGATCTTTTAGATCCGATGCTGACTGCTGAGATATTCATAATATAATTTTTGTTCTTGGTTTTCTTTAACTCCATTACGCTATTAACTCGAGCCTCGCTGGCAAATTTATAAATCTATCTGTGTTTTTTTTCTTTTTTCTTGCTGCTCAGAAATAATAAATGGAATGTGGTGGACTCTGAGCCTTTTTTCCTTCTCAAATAATGTCTTTATTAGAGAAAATAATCTAATAATATGTCTGAGGATTTATACTTTCCATTTGATGTATGTTTCTTTTGAGGTTAACTTAGAAAAACAAACAATTAACTCTAACTGAATTTAATAAATGTTTTGTTTAGCTTTTGCTGGACTATGGAGTATAAGTTTTCTGATTTAATCACACTTTATTTTCTTGTTTGATGGTACTATTATGTAGAGTGAAAATCCTAGTTTTGTTTTGACTTTAGGAAGCTTAAGATGTACGGGCTAACTCTTATACACCTGTCTGTATTTTCTATAAAGGAAAAAGGTGAATAAGCAAATAAAAAACCCCTTTGTGATTTGTTATACTATGCTTTCAGGTGCCGCTAAAGATTCGACACCTAATTTCTTTAATTATTGAACACTTTATTTGTTATGAAATATCCCTTTATCTTAAAGTTTTATTAAACTATATCTTATTCCATGTGCAGAGACTTCATTGGTTGCTTGAAAAAGTCTAGAATTTGTGAAAGCAAATTAACAGTTGATTCAAGGTATATTTATATCTTTCAAAAGAAGTATGAACTTATTAATAATAGTAAAACTTCTATCACAATAATGAACTTATAATTGCCAACAGTTAATTATACATTCATGTCAAATTAATGACAAATGAAATGTTCAACCAGAAATTAAAGTCTGTACTTTAGGATATGAGATAATTATGTTTCTTGTTCCGATCGGATCTGAAAGGGACTTGCACAACTACATAGAAAAAAGGGATTATAATTCTCCAAGGGTGATGAAATATTGTACAGCCATTTACATTGTCTGATCAGTTAATCAAGATTTTAATTTTTTTTTTGCTTTGGGATTTGATTTTGGTGATGAGGGTGAAAAAAGAGAATGTTGGATATAGTGAGTTGAATTAGGAAGAAGCCTTTTGATTCTTGGATTCTACTACATTCAACTGGTTTTGAAGGGGGTTTTGCAGGAGGAAAAAAGATTATTTATAGATTTATGCAGTTTTAGTTATGGTTATGCTTATGCTTTCTCTCGTATCAATTGATGGGTGGCTTTCTGATGCTACAACTGTTGGTGGTCCAATTTAGCTGCATTGATTGAAATTCAGAAACTTCTTAATTAATGCTTGTGGTGTATTAGTGTGATTGGTGGAATTCATGATTATCTTTGGATCCAAATACTACTGAGTACTGAGGAATCCTAATTTTATGACTGTTTCTGAAACAAGCTTAGATTTAGCTTAATTTTCTGATTTTGAAATGCCAAGCAATTTCTCTTCTGCATCTGGTACTACTCGTCTACCCCACCATATGTGTATTAGAGTTAAGAGTGTATAGAATAAAGCTACTCTATAAAACACCTCCTGTTGTTAGCATCTCAACTCTACTTTACCTTTTCATATTATTGATCTTAATCTTGACTAAATTAAAGAAACTGTGGATTATAAGTGAGTGTGGTGTGTTAGTTTGTCACTGGTGCTACTCTGTATATGAATGCCCCCTTACTTTTCAAGTTTATGCATTTCTCATACTTCCCTAGATTCTCATTTATAACTTATCCAATTTGTTGTTTTTTGTATTGAATGGGACATGTGGTCTTTATATTGACTCCATTTGAGTGGGATAACTTTGTGGTTTCTCAACACTTCATGATTGTAGGTATGTGGTGGTTTCAGCTGCTCTCCTAAGGATATTTGGAAAGAATGTTGTTGGACGTCCTCTAGTGGCTGCTAAAAAAGAAAATTAGGGAAAAGTAAGAACCCAAGTTGTCTTTGCACTTAGAAAAATATGATAAAATTTCTTGGTGTAAATAAGTTGTTTCTGACATATATATTAGATATTTTGTATTAAGGATTTGGTAGAATTTGATATTTTGTGGCGAATTTGGATTTTTATTTGAAGTTGTGGAGATTTTATATTAGGTTATGGTTTGAAGATTTATTTAATTACAATATTTGTTTATATATCAGGTATTAATATTAATTTAAAAATATATAATACAAATATAATAATATTTTAACAACGGAATATATTCGCCATTAAATCTCACTTTCTACATTTTGTAGGCAAATTTGTCGCTAAATTATATTTTATATGAAAATATATTTTATTTACCGATGGAAAAATTCATCGATATATATTCCGTCGGTAATTCTGTCGTTAAAAGAAGTTTTTATAATTCCATATTTTTTATTTACCGATGAATTTTTTCGTCGGTAATTTATTCCATCGGTAATTTCATCGCTAAAAGAAGTTTTATTTGACACAATATTTTGTGCTTAGCGACGGATATTTTCGTCGGTAATTCTGTCACTATTTTTTTGGTTCCCGACGAATTTTAGTTGCATAATTACCAACGGATATTTTTATTTACCGACAAAATATTCCATCGGTATTTATCAATGGATTTAAAAATCCGTCAGTAAATAATTACCGACGCTCGATATAGCGACCATTCAATTTCCGTCGGTCATCCATCGGTAAACTGATTAGCGATGGATTTTTCTATCATTAGCAACGAAAATTTCCGTCGCTAATTGATAGGGGTTTTCTCAACACACAAATTAATCCTCAAGTATAAGGATATCAATTGTAGTCGCGAAGATGACCAAGTTACAATATCGAACCCAAGGGACGGTTAAATATCAATTTTGTTATCTTCTAGTATATTTTAGACTATGTTTGGTAATTGTAAAGGTTTAATGGATAATAACTTCTAATCGAAATAGCAAAAAGAAATAGTAAGAGTAGAGAAAAGTGAGTTGTGATCAATAAGAATAATAGGTAGTTCGTCGGGTCATCCAGTTTCACTAGCAATTCGTATTTCCATGTGATGGTGTCTGACTCTGCCCTGTGGTTTGTGGACGCATCACTAAACCTTGCATATCTACTCTATAGACACAAGTAAACATGCGTGTAACACGTGTGAATAACCTCGGAGCAAGAGATATACTTCACCCCCCTTTCTAGGTACTATCATAATCAATTATCTTCTACGTCTAGACTCTAAACCGATTTGATCTCTCTTTTTAGGTACTGTAAAGTTATACTCTTCATCCTATTCATCAACCCGAATTTAATTCAATTCATGAATATTCATATAAGATGGTTCTAATAAGACTTCAGAATCCCTTCACTTAGAATTATAACAATAAACCCTGCTCAGTAGTGAACGCACTCAATCAATAACCATGTTATGTATTCAGACTCTACACAACGATCATTGATGCACAAAACGACTATGAGTATGGATTAAATATGCAATCTTATATAAAACAAACCACAAGTAGTGTTGTACGGAGTTTTACACACGAAATACGAATTACATCATGAAACCTTCATAACCCTAGAACTACCAAGGTGGTTCTAGCCCATGATTGATCTAAGAACAATCATGGTTAGATTGATCATTCTTACTTGAACCTTCAGCGAACCTCTGACACAGCCCTCCGGATGGATCACCAACTCTACTCTTGTCTCTCTTATGATTGATGATCAAAAGCTCCGTTCATTCTCTGTATGAGCCTCCTTTTATACTTGTAATCACGTCTCTAGGGCTTGGAATGGGCTTTCTAAGTGATCTCACGCGTTTCGGCCTCGAAAATCTGAATAAGGTAAGTTCTCGCGCATAGGTTCGACCACGTCAAACAGGTCGAACAACTGGCCACAGGTCGAACCCCAGGTCGAACCCCGCTACTGGAAGAATTCTGCACAGGTTCGACCTTCTGGACAGGTCGAACCACTTAGGCCTTGGTCGAACCCCAGGTCGAACCTCATCACTGGACAACTCCCGCTCCCAATTTGACCAACTGGCAAGTCGAACTCAAATGCCGTGGTCGAATCCTCTTTCCTGCGAACTGGTTCGACCATGGTTCGACCTGATGGACAAGTTGAACCACTCGAGTCATGGTCGAATCCTCTTCTGTAAGTTCAGCAATGTTGGTTCGACCTGCTGGAGAGGTCGAACCCTCCTCCAACCAGGTCGAACCCACCTAATTCTTGGGCGGTTCGCATGGCTTCAACTCCGTCTCTTCGATTCTTGGCTCTTTCACTCCGTTTTGCTAAGAAAACACTCAAATAGCTCCACTAACACCTGATTCATGCTAATTCACAATATATATAGGTTTTCCACCTATTTCCACATCAAAACTCTCCAAAACTAGCACAAAACATAGCACCAAACTTGTGAATTTACACACTCATCAAACCCCCAAACTTGCATGTTGCTCGTCCCGAGGCAACCAATTTAAACCACATGAGTCGTGTATAATTCAACAAGATCTAGTACAACACATATTACACATGCCACTTCATTGAATCAAACAAGAATTACTTGCATCATATATTTCACTCATGTAAAATCAATCCAATCACACACCATTCGGAGTACTAAGTAATCTCGCTGACAAGATAAGTCTTTACTCTCTTTCGCTCGTGCGTGAGGCACTATAGGCTAGTATAAACACTCATATCAATTCATATTCACGCGTAACCATAAGCTTGGCAAAGGTCTCAAAAATCAACTTACATTAGATTAATACTATGATCACAAAGGACTTGTTTCTAGGTTGTAATGTTGGCTCTTTGGAAAGGGTAGGAAAATTTGGTCATAGTGACTTAAGACACTAGTAGAGAGTTACCTTGGAGGTTCTTGATTTCTCATTCGGCTTCATATTCTCCTCCAATTCTTCTCTTGCACTTGCAATTTTCAATTTTCCTTCTCTTCCTTGCATCAACATCATTCTTCTTTTGATCGCTCGGGTACCAGTTGTAGGCACTACCCTTCTCGAATATCGTTCGGCTGCTTCTTAAAAACTTCAAGCCCCATGTATAAGCAATTCGGGGTACCAATTTCAGGCACTACCCCTAACAAGATTTAACCATGCACTTTTCTTACTAAACCTCATTCCATCTTCCTTTTCTTCTTCCACACTTATTCACCTTACTCTCTCTACCAATGAATAGGGTATTTTCAAAGCTCAAATAAGGTAATTAAGGCTCTTATATTTGGCTTGCCAAAGAAAAAGCTTTTAAAAGGCTCAAACAGGGCTACCAAAGATTTATAAAATCATTAGGAAAGGTAAAATTTGGCTAAGTGACTCAATTAATCAAAAATGGCCTAAGATCATATCCTAATATTTCATCAATTATAAGTTTCACACAAGACTCCAAGCCAAGTTCTAGAATACGTTCATACGAATGATTCTCTCAAAAATAAACTATCATGATTAATCATGATAAAGGCTCAAATCCTCACATAAGTAATCAATTCCTAATACTCCTCATAGCACATAATCAAAATCAATTCCTCATGAATTTCATATACTTAACAAATTATTCATGCTCTTTCCAATGAAAATAAACACGTAAACACATGAATGCATAGAATCAATAACTCATATACAAAACAATGATACAAGATCAACTATATCAAGTACATGCCACTCACACATGAATCACACCCCAATCTGTAAAAATAAAAAGAAGAATGGGAGATAAGATGAATCGGAGAAGCCAAAAGAAAACCTGAAACTACTCCCTAAGAGCATCATCATCCTCATCATCATCGTCATCCTCATCCATCCTATTTTCCACAGCTCGGCACAGACTGGTAATGTGCATATCCATCATATCCACTCGTCTACTCACTCTACCAACACGCTCATCCAAAGCAGAGTACCTTTCGTTCAGCGTGGCATAGTTGGCGTTAGCGAGCGCGAGCTGCTTGTTCGTCTCCTGCTGTGCAGCTACCACCACGATCAGCTGCTCATGAATCAAGCGAAGCTGCTCCCGAGTACCTGGAACTGCTCGCCACTGCTGCGGTACCGGAGAATGCTGAGGCGCATCATGCTGCTCTTCTTCCAGAATCTCCATCTCCGGCTGCTCATCTACCTGATCCTCCTCTTCAGGCTGCTGTGGCTGAGGTGGACGGAACTCTCCTTGATCAACGATCTGCTGTAACTCAGCCATCCTCCCCTCAACACACATCTGCGCTACCGCTCTCTAATCACCACCCGACTTCACTGCCACGGATAAGGCGGTATGTCCAAGAGAATTCATTAACTTATTCCTTGCTTCCCGAATAGTTGTCAAGTTGCTCACGTCGAAGGAGAACATAAATTCGAAAGGCTTGAGACCCCTCGTGAAAAACCAATCTCCATTTCTAAAATGGGTAAATCCTCCCTTCACGCACGTGCTCAGCATCAAGTCGGGTTCTCCTTCTACTGGTGTAAAGCCGGTGAGATCCAAGTTGTAATGCTCAGCCACGATCGTCAATAACCCTCCTATATTCACCTTTTGAAATCCAATGGTCTTGAATCGATTCAGCTGCGCAATAAAATAAGCTCTAACATTGAACTTCACCCCGTTTAGTATACACCACAGGGCGTAAAGCTTTCCTCTAGACACAACACTCCCCTCCGAGCGGGCGAATAACGTGTTGCTCAGGACGCGGTCTATGTACCTCAAGACTGGGTTCTTTATTGCGGAAGCACGAGCCTGTCTGGTCTTATAATCACGAATCTCCCCGGTGATCTCCCTCCAAAACCGTTTTGCACTGAATGCAGCATTTTCTAAACGAGAGATCTCTAAAGGCGCCTCAAACAGCTCATTGAAATCCTCAGACGTCCATCTCCTACTCACTCCGCCAAGCTGAAACGTACACTGATATGGGTACCCAAGCGGGTCCTTCTCCATCTCAAATGAGCAAACTACTTCCGCTGTAACATGGAAGTACGTCGGCCTCTTCAACTCCATGAATCTTCGGATCCCTACTTGCTCAAACATCCAAAATATATCATCCCCTATTCTCATTATCCTCATCGCTTCATCATCTTGGTATCGAGTGTGAGCTATCTTGTCTGAAACTTCTTCCCACTTCTCTTTGATCTCATCCCAATCTTGCATCTGAATCTTGAAGTTATCGGGTAACCGATCTTGTAGCCTCAGTTTCCTTGTCACTTTGTCCAAATTCGAAGGCCTGTCATGCCTCTTCTTCGATCTTTCCTCCTCTGCCTTTCCTTTACCTTTACTTGATCCTTGTCCCTTCCCTGAAAATAAATACTTCAATCCAACCAACAAGACAAGAAAGCAAGTATTTTACTAGCTGATTGTCGTTATTTTCACCTAGATTTTAGTGCTTTTTTTAGTGTATTTTGCGTATTGTTTTATCCGTATTTTCGTGTATTTTGGTGGTGTTATGTATTTTCATAGGAATGTGTGAGAATGATCTTAAACATACATATAACAGGTGAAAATGGAGTAAAAATGAAGAAGGAAGATCAAACAAAGAAGAAGAAACAAAGGTGCAAGAACACGGCTGGCCGTGCTGTCAACACGGCTCGTGTTGCAGCAAAACGGCCCGTGTGCCAGACACGGGCCTGTCCAGAATGGTCGTGCGGCGGCATCTATTTATCCAACACGACCACCACTTGGCCGTGTTGTGGCGCACGACCCGTGTTGCGGAGCACGACCCGTGTACAAGACACGGGCTTGTAAGCGGAGGCCGTGCGGCGACGTCTAGGCATTCAACACGGCCACCCTTTGGCCGTGCGACGCAGAATGACTCGTGTGCCGCATGCCATGACACGACACGACCCGTGCTACGTAGCACGACTCGTGTCGGCACCAGAACAGGATATTTTTTACAATTCTTCTAGAAGGTCTCCATGGGGTATAAATACCAATCCATTCAACATTTTAAAGAGGAGATCCGAAATTCTACTGTTCCCACACACCTCACACACCATTCCTTTGATTTCACACCATATCCTCCATCTCATTCATCCATTTTGAGATCTACATCATCTCTCCATAATTTCCTCCATCCAAATCAAGTGAAGAAGCAAGGAAGCTTGGGTGATCACCAAAGGAAGAAGGGAGATTCAATTGGATCCATTTCCAAGGGAGTTTTCATTCCAATTTTGTGTTAATCCTTTAGTTTATCATGATTTGTAAGAATTATAATGTCTATGTTATGGATCTTATGAAGATTGTAGCCTAATCTCCCTTGTGAGATTAGCAACATGAAGGTTATTGGTTAATTTGTGGATCTATGTAATTAAATTCATATGTTGATGGGGATATTTGATTTTCTATCATTGGTGCTTATATATCTTGAGATTTATGATGTTTTGTGTGTTTGATTGTTCTAATTATATGATTAGATTGAGAAATCAATTATGTGCTTAGGATAGTCAAGTGAATCATTTCATCAAACACCTCATGTGCATTATAAATGGTAAAGTGATTGAGAAGTCCTTTATTATTTAGAACCCTTTGATGGAACATGTGATTAGTTAGATTGAGAAGTCAATTGATTATATGAAGGGATTCTATAATTGAACTTAGTACCTAGTTGGAATAGTTTAATTTAGAACCAACCTTTGAGCTATTTAGAGATTGTGCAAATGATCACATCCTAATCATTTCGAGAGGAAGTTTAGGTGGTATAAGTGTTGGCCCTTAGTCTTAACCCTTGATATATATGAGTTTAATGCATGAATCCATAAGTTACCACTTCATTAGTGTTGTTAATCTCACTTCTACTTAATTTGGAAAACCACTCATTCATCATCTTTATCTTGTCATTTGATTATTGCTTGTCTACTTTCATTTAATTACTTGTTTCCCAAACCATCCATCTATGATTCGTCTCTATAAAATCGTGATAAACGTGATATCGCTTAAGTGCTAGCATCGACCTCCCTGTGGTTCGATAAATTCTTGAATTGGTCAACCCGACTACAAGTTATGGCTAATCAAATGGCGCCGTTGCCGGGGAGGTAATGGTTGCTAGTAGCTTAAAGAAGGAACGTTTAAAGCGATCTTACTAGAGACATTATTTCATTTTCTTGTATTTATTACTTGTATTTGCTTTGTGAAAATTTGTTCTAATTTCTCTTGTCTTGAAGGTGTATGCAAACGAGGTCAAAAGGGAAGCAAGTCGAACCAATTGATCTAGAGCTTGAAAACACTTTGAGGAGAAAGAGAAGAGAGAACAAAACCAAAAATAGTAATTCAATGGAGAATTATCAAGGTGACAATCGTGTTGGGATAGAGCATGATGGGGAAGGAGGACACAATATGAACGTGCATGACAACGCACATCAATTCAATGAGAATCCTCCTCAACAAGCCTATCAAAATCATGGAGCTATAAACAATCAAGCTTATATTCAACAACTTGTGCAACAAGCGATGATTCAACAAGGTTTTCAACAACCTTATCCTCCTCAACAACAAGCTTATGTGCCACCACCTCCACCTCCGGTTCAACATGGAGTTCAAAATGATCAATGGGTGATCCGGGATTTCTTCATGCCGAGGGCACTTCCACAAATGATGGGACCACCAATTCATGCCAACAATTTTGAGTTTAAAATGGGCTTGATTTCATTGGTGAGAGAGCAACAGTTTGGTGGAGCTCCGAATGAAGATCCTAACGCTCATCTAGCTCAATTTGTGGAGATTGCCAACACAGTAAAGATGAACGGAGTGAGCGAGGATTGCATAAAGATGAGGTTATTCCCATTTTCCTTGAGGGATACAGCAAGAACATGGCTCTCCACCATTACTCCCGGTACGTGCAACACTTGGGACGAGCTAGCACAATTGTTTTTAAACAAGTACTTCCCACCATCAAAGACGCTTCAAATGAAGAGCTTGATCACGCAATTCAAGCAAATGCCTCAAGAGAGCTTTTATGAAGCGTGGGAAAGGTTCAAAGAAATGCTACGCAAGTGTCCACAACATGGTTTCCCGGAGAATCAACAAGTTGGATTTTTCTATCAAGGACTTGTGAACGGACAAAGAGTGCTTGTTGATGCCTCGGCAGGAGGATCCATACTAGGTGTAACTCCAGAAAGGGCTATTCGAATTTTTGATGAGATTGCTACAAATGTTTATCAATGGCCATCGGAGAGAGTTAGTGGAAGCTATGGTTTTGAAAGCTATGATAAAGGACAACAGTTTAGTGTGAAGAGTGTAAGTATTGAACCAAGTATGCCAAGCATGGAAAAGATAGTGGCGGAAGTTGTTAAACAAATGAGCTTGAATCAAAGTATGAACAATCAAGGAATGAATATGGTTGAGGGGCTACAAGTCGAGCAAGGTGTGCTACCTCCGAATGCTGTGAATGGTGAACAATGGACCAACTCTATGCCACGCGTTGAGGATGTGTCTTATATGCAAGGAAGAAATTATCAAGGTAATTATCAAAACAATTACCAAGGTAATTTCAATCAAAATCAAGGAAGTTATCCACAAAGGCAAGGGGGATTCAACGCTCAAAGTAGTGGAAGTTCACATTCACAACATCAACCAAGGCAAGGAGGGTTCACTAGCCAAGGAAGCGGAAGTTCTTATCCACAACAACCAAGGAGGCAAGATAATTTTTCATATGCAAACCCAAATAATGCGGTTGCTTATCCTCCGGGGTATCATCCGGGAGCTAAAGCGCCAAATAATGAAGGGAAGGCGACTACCGACGAACTTATTGAAAAATTGATTGCTTCCAACAAAAATCAAGAGGAAATGATTGAAAGAAAATTCAAGGCTTTTGAGGAAGTAAATGATAGACGATTAAAAGCCTTGGAGTATTCATTTAGTCAAATGGCGAGCTCAATGAGTGCTAATGAGAAAGGAAAATTTCCTTCCACTACCATTGTGAACCCAAAGGAACAATGCAAGGCAATTACCTTGAGAAGTGGAACAAATTATGAGGGACCATCTATGCCATTAGAAGATGATAAGGTGGAAGAGAAGGAAATGGAGAAAACCTTGGTTGAAGAAGAAATCAATGTTGAAAGTGAAGTTGAAGATAAATTGAATGAGGAACCGGAATTGATTGATAACAAGGTTGTTGAAAAGAAATGGGAAAGAACCAAGGCGATGAAAAAGAAAGAGGAGGAAATTGAAGTGGAAAGGGATAGTTGGGGAATTCCAAAAACAAAAGTACCTATTCCTTTTCCACATCGATTTTTGAAGAAAGGCTTGGATGAAAAGTTTGCAAAGTTTTTGGAAATTTTCAAGAAAATCCACATTAATATACCCTTTGCGGATGCTTTGAAACAAATGCCTCACTATGCGAAGTTTTTGAAGGACATCATGTCAAGGAAGAGGAGCTTGATAGAGAATGAGACCGTCAACTTGACGGAGGAGTGTAGTGCAATAATTCAAAGGAAGTTGCCTCCAAAGCTCAAAGATCCGGGGAGTTTTGTTATTACTTGTGAAATGGGCAAGAGTGAGGTTCATAAAGCTCTTTGTGATCTTGGGGCAAGTATTAACTTGATGCCTATGTCCATTTTCAAGAAACTTGGTATAGGGGAAGTGAAACCTACATCCGTTACATTGCAATTAGCGGATAGGTCTTTAACCTACCCTAGAGGAATAGTGGAGGATGTGTTAGTCAAGGTTGGAAAGTTTATATTCCCGGTTGATTTTGTAGTGCTTGATATGGACGAGGATGCAAATGTTCCATTGATATTGGGGCGTCCATTTTTAGCAACGGGAAGAGCTTTAATTGATGTACAAAAAGGGGAGTTGAAGTTGAGAGTAAATGAGGAAGAGGTGGTTTTCTCGTTGAAGAGTGCTATGAGATATCCAAATGAGAAAGAAGAATGTAGAAGGATCGACATGATTGATGAAGTTGTTGAAGAGAACCTACCATTCATCTTAGCTAAAGATCCTCTTGAAATGAGCATAAGCCATTCTCTCACTTTATCTTTAAATTCTAATCATTCTGTTCATTGTTTAGAAGATGAAGATATTAATGATTGTTTACATGAATTGAATGCTTGTAGGGAAATGCAAGAGAATGAAGCAAAGTGGGCATACTATGGAAAGAGGGAATATCTTCCATTAGAGATGGAGATTGAAGAGTCAAAGGTTGATAAAGGAAAAGAAGAATTGAAGCCTCTACCCGATCACCTTAGGTATGCATATTTGGGGGACGAGAAGACATTTCCGGTAATTGTATCATCATCCCTTTCTCCTTTAGAACTTGATAAATTGTTGAGAGTACTTAGAGATCATAAGAGTGCTATAGGGTGGAGTTTGGATGATTTGAAGGGAATTAGTCCCACAATTTGCATGCATCACATAAGGTTGATTGATGAGAACAAATCATGTATACAACCTCAAAGACGTTTGAATCCTATTATGCAAGAAGTTGTTAGAAAAGAAGTTTTAAAATGGTTGGATGCTAAAATTGTTTATGCCATTAGTGATAGTCCTCATGTAAGTCCTTTACATGTTGTGGCTAAGAAAGGAGGGTTAACCATTGTTAAAACGGAATTTGATGAAGAACTTGCAACAAGGGTGAAAACGGGGTGGAGAGTTTGTTGTGATTATAGAAAACTTAATGACAATACTCATAAGGATCATTTCCCTTTGCCTTTTATTGATCAAATGCTTGATAGGTTGGCGGGATACAAGTATTATTGTTTTCTAGATGGTTACTCGGGGTATAACCAAATCATGATAGCCCCCGAGGATCAAGAGAAAACAACTTTTACTTGTCCGTATGGCACATTCGCGTTCTATAAATTGCCTTTTGGGTTATGCAATGCGCCCGCCACCTTTCAACGTTGTATGATGGCTATTTTTGGAGGATTGATTGAAAATGTGATGGAAGTTTTTATGGATGATTTCTCCGTGTTTGGATCTTCATTTGATATATGCTTAACTAATTTGTCCATGGTCTTGCAGCGATGTCAAGATACGAACCTCGTCTTGAATTGGGAAAAATGTCACTTTATGGTTCAAGAGGGTATCGTACTTGGTCATCATATCTCCGAAAAAGGTTTGAGAGTTGATAGAGCGAAGGTTGTAGCCATTGAACATCTTCCCCCTCCTAAAAACGAAAAAGGGGTTAGATCGTTTCTTGGTCACGCCGGTTTCTATCGACGTTTTATAAAGAATTTTTCTAATATTGCCAAACCTTTGTGTAAATTGCTTGAGAAAGATACTCCATTTGAATTTAATGATGAATGTCTTGATGCTTTTAGGGTGTTAAAGGAAGCTTTGATTTCTTCACCAATCCTTGTCTCTCCCGATTGGAGCAAGCCCTTTGAACTCCATTGTGATGCAAGTGATAGTGCTTTGGGAGTAGTGCTTGGACAAGTGCGAGAGAAGAAATTTCGAGCTATCTATTATGCATCAAAGACGTTCAATGCAAATCAAAAGAATTACACCACAACGGAAAAGGAGTTTCTTTCCGTAGTCTATGCTTTTGAAAAATTTCGTCCATACTTAGTTGGCACGAAAACCATTGTCTATACGGATCATGCTGCCATTAGGTATTTGATGAGTAAAAAGGATGCCAAACCAAGACTAATTCGTTGGGTTCTTTTGTTGCAGGAGTTTGATGTTGAGATACGTGATAAGAAGGGAGTCGAAAATGTCATAGCAGACCACTTGTCACGATTGGAGAATGTTGATGAAAAAGGAACCATGGAGCTCATAAATGATATGTTCCCGGATGAAGAGATACTTTAAGTGGATTTTCATCGGATGTACACTTTGTGTGAGACCGGAAGACCGTGGTACGCGGATTTGGTAAATTACTTAGCGTGTGGTATCAAGCCGGACCATCTCACCGAGTCAAAAAGGAAAAAGTTCTACCATGATGTTAAAGAATATTTTTGGGATGATCCTTTGTTGTTTAAGCATTGTCCGGATGGTATCATACGGAGGTGTATTCCGGAGGAAGAAAAACTAAGTGTCATGGAGATGTGCCATAGTTTACCATGTGGAGGACACTTTGGGTTTCAAAAGACGGGAGCTAAGATCTTACAGTCGGGATTGTTTTGGCCAACATTGTTCAAGGATTGCAAAGAATACGTCATGGAGTGTGATAGATGCCAAAGAATTGGAAGTATTGGACAAAGAGATGAGATGCCTATGAAGAACATCTTTGAAGTTGAAGTGTTTGACGTTTGGGGAATGGACTTCATGGGCCCATTTCCGTCTTCCAATGGTTTTCTTTACATTTTGCTTGCGGTAGACTATGTGTCTAAATGGGTAGAAGCAATTCCTACAAGAACAAATGATGCTCTAATTGTCAAAGCTTTCTTGAAGAAGAACATTTTTGCAAGGTTTGGAGTACCAAAGGCAATCATTAGTGATCAAGGGACTCATTTCATAAACAAGATCATTGAAAAGCTTTTGAGAAGCTATGGAGTGAAGCACAAGGTGTCAACACCTTATCATCCGCAAACAAATGATTTGGCGGAGGTATCAAATAGGCAAGTAAAGCTTGTACTTGAGAAGACAGTAAAGGGGAATAGGAAGGATTGGTCTTCTAAGCTAGATGATGCGCTTTGGGCTTATCGAACGGCGTACAAGACCACTCTTGGTTTGTCTCCGTATAAACTTGTCTATGGGAAAGCATGTCATCTTCCGGTTGAAATAGAACACAAGGCTTTATGGGCATTGAGGAAGTTAAATCTTGAGGAGAAAGAATCGGGAAAGAAAAGATGCCTTCAATTGATTGAGCTTGAGGAATTTCGTGAGGAAGCATATTCAAACTCACAAATTGTCAAGGAGAAGCTGAAACGATGGCATGATGAAAGAATCAAAGCAAAGGAGTTTATACCGGGGGATAGAGTACTTTTGTTCAATTCGAGATTGAAACTGTTTCCCGGAAAGCTTCGTTCAAAATGGACCGGTCCATACGAGGTGATTGAAGTTAGAGAAAATGGATCTTTAATGCTTGAGGGATCGGATGGGAATTCTTTTATTGTCAATGGTCATAGGGTTAAGCATTACCATTCTCCCTCTCAAAGGGAGTTGGTATATGTTGACACCTTTTCTTCTTGAGATCCGTATCCTTTTAGTAGTTTAGGTTTGTATATATTTCTTTTCTTGTTTTGTTTTCTTTTGGTTTCGTAGGTGGATTGTGCTTATGAGGAGAAGTTTTTTTTTAAAACATTCTAAGTGTGTGTCATTGATGTGAACGGTATATCGTACCACTTTTTGCAAACTTTCGTTGAAACTATTGTTTCGATTCAAGTTTGGGGGGATATGATGTGATACGATATATTATATTATATGTTGACATGCATTCGTGTGTTTTTGAGCCAAATTTGAAATTTTCTCATAAGTTCGGTTTAGTTTTGATTCGTTTTGGTGGTGTTGAAGTGGATAGTCCTTTTGTGTTGATATTATGATTGAACTAATGATGTTGATGAAGTGTGAGCATGAATAGGGAGTTTTGGAAGCATGGAAACAAGGAAAGACAAGAGTTGAAGATGAAAAGTGGAAGATTCAAGGGAGTAGTGACACGCCTCGTGTCGCCGACACGGCCCTGTTAGCTTTGGCCGTGCGGCGACATCAGTTAGTCCAACACGAGCAGGATTTGGTCGTGTTGTGTGACACGGGTCGTGTCCAAGCGCGAGACTCGAGTCGTGTAGCCGACACGACCCTGTACACTTTGGCCGTGCGGGAGCACCAGAACACGCAACACGGGCACCTTATGGCCGTGTTGCGTGACACGACTCGTGTCGGGTCTGAAGCAGCATTTTAAAAGGCAGATTCTGAACACAGCTCGAAGGCCAAAAACTCATTCCACCGTGAATTTCCAGTCGAAACTCCACCCATCATCCTCTAAACACCAAAGAGTGGTAAGATTGTGAGTGTAGAAGGTGAACTTCAAAGCATAAACAACAATCCCCTACATTTTGTTCAATAGAATTCAAGGTATGTCTTCTTGTGCCCTAATTCTCAATTCGAGGTATGAATGGCGAAATTCATGTATGGGTTTTGAATGATGGAATGTATAAAGCATGTCTAGGATAGTGAAACATGAATTTGCATATGTAATTGTTGGATTGATTAAATTTTGATTAGATTTAGGGTTCATGAAGGATGAATTTGAGGATAATTGTTTTAGGATGATTAATTTAGGGCATGTAATTGTTAAATTGATTAATAATGCTTCTATGATGATTGTATTGATGTGAATTAGTTTAGGTATTGAGGAATTGAGCATGAAAGCATAGCTAAGACTTGTTGAATTGAATTGTGAAATAGGTGCATGCCAAGTGTTTGATGAAATGCCTAAATGAAAATTCAAATTAGAATTCAAAGTTTTTACATGAAGCATTATTGAATTGAATTGTGCCCATTGAAAAAGTGAAATGTTATGAAAGAATAAGAGGATTAGGATGTTGAAAGTGAGTGATTGAATGAAATTTTTGAAATAACTTTGTGTTAAGTTGATTGGATCGAAATGTTAAGTCTTTGAAACAAAATGTTTATTGTGCTTGAATATGTGCTAGGATTAACACTTAGTTGAATAACTAGTGATAATTCTAATCAACATGAGACATTTTGTTTTGAGTTAACTTGAAACTAATTTGAATTATGTTGGACATTGTAGATGGCTGAAAGAAGAGTGAGGAAACGCAATGAGGACTTCATTTTCATTGAGTCAGATATGGAACTGTCCAACCTTGATGCCAAACTGCTAATGAAAGACCAACACCCTGAGAATTTTGGAGTAGAGTTCATGGAATGGGAGAAGTACGCATTGAGATGGGAGTACATAATCCCAAAGATTAGGGCAACTCGATTCCAAGATCAAGCAACCATGGAAGGCCTTGGAATAGAAGGTGATCTGAGGACTCTATTCCGTCGAGTGGAAATGGAGGAGTTTTTCGATAAGAGACCTCCCACTTATCTCCACCTTACAGCCGAGTTCATGAGCACCTTGGAGGTTCACAGAGATAGGAACAAGTTTCCTATTGCTATCACATTTCAGTTAAACAATGAGATGTGGGAGAAGATACCTGTGAATGAGCTGAATAGATTTTTTGGGTGCCCAATCATGAGAGGCCATCAGAACTTCTTACCACAAGGGGGTTTCAATCAACAAACGTGGTGGAGAAAATTGGTTGAGGATGGGACTGAGCCTCCAGAGTACATTCCAAGTTCGTCAAAAGGGACAGCCATAAGGAACCCAGTCATGAGGTACCTTGAGAAGATAGTATCAAATACTATTCTGGGTCGGTTCGAGAGTGGATCTGTTGGGGAAAAGCAGTTGTACATCATGTACAGTATATTCAAAGAGTTCACAGTGAACATTGCAGCTCATTTCGTTCAGCATGCAGAGAGAGTGGCGAAGAGAGAGAACACTAGAGGGATTATGATTGGAGGAATGGTGACAATGATTGCTCAAGGGTTAGGCATCGACCTTAGAGGGATGCAACACTCGATGATTAGTGAAGGGCTCACGTACAATCAACTCATAAGGATGGAGTTCCTATCATTCATAGGAAATATGTATTGCTTGAAGCAAGATAAGGGAGCTCCATTCCCTCTACCTGCTCCTGAGCTCACCACACTGCAAGGACGAAGAAAGCATCAGAATTTAGCAATGGCGAGTCCTAACCACTCCGCAGTCGTGAGAGCTTTCTACCTAGAGAATAGAGATGGAGTGGAAGCAGTGCTCCAGCAGATGAGAGTGGATGAGAATCCTGAGCTAAGGAATCTGAGAGCTGAGCCGATGGACATGGATGTAGGGGAGGAAGAGCAACATCATCAGGTGGAATTTGAAGAGCATGCACCAGAGCCTCCAGCATTTGAGCAAGAAGAAGAAGAACAAGAGGAAGGAGATGGACCAAGAGAGGGGAATGCAAGATGGAATCTTCTGGAGAACGAACTCATGGAGATCAGGCAGACGCAGCAGGCGCTTGGAGATGAGATGAGAGAGTTCCGAGAGGAGCAGCAGAGGCAGGGTGCAATGATAAGGGAGATCCATGAAGGGCAGCGTCGTAGGGAGTACTATGAAGAGAATACACGATCACGCTCGAACAACATGGAAGAGATGATCACAAGGATGTTCAATTTCCAATTCCCTACCACACCTCGTGCTTATACTCCTTGGGGATCATGGCATAATCAACCCCCTCCGCCTCCGGATAACTAAGGGAGTACTTTTGGTGTTCGACACTTCATTAGTTCATCTTCTATAGTTATTTAATTTGTGTTGGATTTGAGACTTCATATTGTTTTGTTTTGGGATGTTTAATTTCGTACTTTTCTTTCAATTAAGGATTGAGATGAGTTTTGTTGTGTATTGACTATGGATGGGGTGAATTTTCTTTGTATCTTTTCTTTTATTGTTGTCTTTGTGTTTTTGCTTTTGTCGTTTTGTTGTTTCTTTGTTTTTTTTCGTGTTTAGGTTTGATTTGGTGGTTTGTTTGGGAGGTTGTGAGTCGTTTTGAATATGAGTGATGATGCATTATGGTGATAAGTGAGGTCGAATTATGATTAAGGAACTCTACGCTTTCGAATTGTGATATGTTTTATTTAACTAATTCAATTAAAAGAATGAATAAGTTGTAATAAGTCCTTTTAAGCCGAGCATAAACTTGTAAGAATTTGAGCCTCGACCATGTATACATGGTACCTTTTCATGAGTGGATCGGTTGAGTTTTGATAAACTAAATACTTGCTCAAAGACTTTAGGAATGAATCCGATTAATGGAGATCGATGAAATGATTTAAGGCCATCCTTGTCATGTATAGCCATTGCCAAATATTTCCTTACCTTTAAAAATCATCCCTAATAAACCACTTTGAGCCTATAAGCCTATTTATTGTGAAGATAGCACATTACAAGCTTTAATTACCCACATGAGCCTAAGATATATACCTTTAGTGTGAGTAATAAAGAAGATGGTGGCTAGAAAGGTGTGATGAGATAACAAAAGAGAAAGAGGAAATGGTAAATAAGTAAGAAAAAGGATGAAAAGAGCATAAGAAAGAATGGACATGCAATTTCAAAACAAGAAAATGAGCAAGCAACAATAATATGCTCAAGTACTTAAGAGTCAAAGAAAAGAGGCATGAATCTATAAGAAGCTCAAAAATCCAAGAAAGTGATGATTAGTGCTTATGATCAATAAAGAAAAGAAAGGAAGAAAAAGAATGTGAAGGGATGGAAGAAAGTAGCTACCTCTTCGATTACTTACACTCATTTAGTCACTTTTACCTATATTCTTCCTACCCTACCAAAGAGCCTATCATTACATCCTTAATTAAAGACCTTTTTGATCATTGATTAAATTTTTGGTGGTTTGTGAATAGAGTCTACGAGCAAGTGTATGGTGAGTCGAGCCAATTGATTGATGAGTGTTGATTTACCTTATTTAAAGAGTGTCGAGGGAAATTGATAAACTTATGTGAGGCTTAGACTAAAAGGACTATATTGCTCTTTATTCTCTTTTGATTGAACTTGTTAATTTCTCTTATCATGAATCTAATGTTGTAGGTTAGCTTAGCATGATTTGAAATTCTTGTTGCTAATGATGTGTTCTTACTTGTATTCGTTTAGTCTTTTTACTAGGTGAAAGCTTATCCCTCAGTCTATCATTTTCATTGTTCGGGGACGAACAATACTTCAAGTTTGGGGGTGTGATTGTCGTTATTTTCACCTAGATTTTAGTGCTTTTTTTAGTGTATTTTGCGTATTGTTTTATCCGTATTTTCGTGTATTTTGGTGGTGTTATGTATTTTCATAGGAATGTGTGAGAATGATCTTAAACATACATATAACAGGTGAAAATGGAGTAAAAATGAAGAAGGAAGATCAAACAAAGAAGAAGAAACAAAGGTGCAAGAACACGGCTGGCCGTGCTGTCAACACGGCTCGTGTTGCAGCAAAACGGCCCGTGTGCCAGACACGGGCCTGTCCAGAATGGTCGTGCGGCGGCATCTATTTATCCAACATGACCACCACTTGGCCGTGTTGTGGCGCACGACCCGTGTTGCGGAGCACGACCCGTGTACAAGACACGGGCTTGTAAGCGGAGGCCGTGCGGCGACGTCTAGGCATTCAACACGGCCACCCTTTGGCCGTGCGACGCAGAACGACTCGTGTGCCGCATGCCATGACACGACACGACCCGTGCTACGTAGCACGACTCGTGTCGGCACCAGAACAGGATATTTTTTACAATTCTTCTAGAAGGTCTCCATGGGGTATAAATACCAATCCATTCAACATTTTAAAGAGGAGATCCAAAATTCTACTGTTCCCACACACCTCACACACCATTCCTTTGATTTCACACCATATCCTCCATCCCATTCATCCATTTTGAGATCTACATCATCTCTCCATAATTTCCTCCATCCAAATCAAGTGAAGAAGCAAGGAAGCTTGGGTGATCACCAAAGGAAGAAGGGAGATTCAATTGGATCCATTTCCAAGGGAGTTTTCATTCCAATTTTGTGTTAATCCTTTAGTTTATCATGATTTGTAAGAATTATAATGTCTATGTTATGGATCTTATGAAGATTGTAGCCTAATCTCCCTTGTGAGATTAGCAACATGAAGGTTATTGGTTAATTTGTGGATCTATGTAATTAAATTCATATGTTGATGGGGATATTTGATTTTCTATCATTGGTGCTTATATATCTTGAGATTTATGATGTTTTGTGTGTTTGATTGTTCTAATTATATGATTAGATTGAGAAATCAATTATGTGCTTAGGATAGTCAAGTGAATCATTTCATCAAACACCTCATGTGCATTATAAATGGTAAAGTGATTGAGAAGTCCTTTATTATTTAGAACCCTTTGATGGAACATGTGATTAGTTAGATTGAGAAGTCAATTGATTATATGAAGGGATTCTATAATTGAACTTAGTACCTAGTTGGAATAGTTTAATTTAGAACCAACCTTTGAGCTATTTAGAGATTGTGCAAATGATCTACATCCTAATCATTTCGAGAGGAAGTTTAGGTGGTATAAGTGTTGGCCCTTAGTCTTAACCCTTGATATATATGAGTTTAATGCATGAATCCATAAGTTACCACTTCATTAGTGTTGTTAATCTCACTTCTACTTAATTTGGAAAACCACTCATTCATCATCTTTATCTTGTCATTTGATTATTGCTTGTCTACTTTCATTTAATTACTTGTTTCCCAAACCATCCATCTATGATTCGTCTCTATAAAATCGTGATAAACGTGATATCGCTTAAGTGCTAGCATCGACCTCCCTGTGGTTCGATAAATTCTTGAATTGGTCAACCCGACTACAAGTTATGGCTAATCACTAGCACATCACATACTCTACTCAAGACTTCAAGCATCAATGCATATTCACACAAACTATCATCTCAACACCACTTGCTTATTCGACATGCTCAAAACATCTTCAATCACACCTTCCTTAATCATCAAATCATAAACAACAAGCATGCATTAAGCAATTCAAGCAATTCAATCAAAAATTCAACATGTTTCTCTCAATGAACTACTTCAATTTCATCAATTTCAAACCAAATCAACATGCTCATTCTATGATATGTTCTATATCCTTGATCAATCCACATAAAAATTCAAGTTCTATCAATAATCAAACAACCAAAAACCAAGAAACAAGAATTCATATGAACAAGTCACAATATCAACATTCACCATGAAATTCAACCATACTCAACATCAATCCTCTTATTCACATCGAATTTCTTACCTAAACCTTCAATCCTAGAGTAATTGAGTTGGAAAAAAATACCTTTTGACTTGCCCATGGTGAACAACCGATCAAGAACACACAACTGTTGGATTGTATACTAAAAGTCTAGCTTTTTGTATGAACAATATTATAACAATTAATATGAAATGAGAATCATATGATCATATGATTGCATCTTATAATTTATTTATATGTTCGATGCAATAGTCCACTTACTTTATATTGTAGATAATATGTTGTGCGACAACACGCGGAAGATCATATTATCGGTTTCCTTATAAAGTATAAACAGATGCTCACAACTGAGATAGACGGGGACTCTCTATCGGGATGGTTGTAGTGTGGTTTGGTATTAGCTTGTCTTGGCTATAGAATCACATTAGTGCACTTGTGTGTATTGAACAGGACCGCTTGAGATCGTTCGACTTATACTGACTTATAGGAGAACTTGATCTCAGTTATTATGGAAGTTCGTGCTCTTAATCCCTATACAATAACCTCGACACGTAGGGCAGTATGTATTTCTTTGATTCATCAATGGGTGAGATTTACATGTAATTAAATCAACAAACTCGATGAGTTGGGAAGTAGTGCTGTCTCTATGGTGTGCTGTTGATTGTAGAAGGAATCCGTGTCCGTCATAGGTTGATGATGTCCCCTTGAGGAGCTCATAAGGATTATCATGTAAACCCTGCAGGTGGAATTTATTCCGGCATGATAATGAGGTTGAGTGGTACTACTCTTGGATGAGATATTAATTAATTGAGTTGTCAGTAACTTAAATTAATTAATGGACATTGTATATCTTAAACATGGGGAGACTAACGGGCTCATAATAAGAAGGAGCCCAAAATGTAATTTTGGGATTGGTACGGTAGTGCAGTAATAATATTTTAGTGGAATATATTATTATTATTGGACTTAAGTATAAGCTTTGGGCTAAGCTTGGATACTTAAGCCCAATGGAGGCCCAACCCAATTTCTCCTCCTGGTCCCTGCTGTAGCCCATGTATATAAGTCACCTCAGTTTGTTCTAAACCTAACTCTGCGCCTAACATACGAGAGAGAGAGTGAACAGCAGATTGAGTAGGTCTCGTAGATCGTCGCCCACACGACATCGAGATCGGACTTGGGACATACAGCAGAAGATCAGAAGGTAGTTTGCTGCTGCTGTCCGCGACCTTGCGAAATTCATATAAAATTGTACAGTTCTTCAATTTTGATGTATTATATACTGATGGAAAGCCGTCGAAGAGAGGATCGTCTTAGCGCAAAGACCACTCAATTCCGACATCAGAAGAGGAAGTTATGGCTATTCTCGTGGGACTGCGCAGTCTGCCAGCGAGAATTCAACCTCTACATCAACCCTTGGTGAAAGGTATTGCGTTTCATGTTTACTTGCTTCCGCTGCTTGTTAGAAATACATGGAACCCTAACGGGTCACGTTAACCAAATGATCGAAAGCCAACAATTGGTATCAGAGCTTCGGTTTCATGGTGAAGCGTGACACGTTAGACTAGGGTTTATGTGGTTAATTTTTTGAAATTAGGATCGCATGTTTAGGGTTTTGGTTTTACTGCGCAAACCATGAATATCCCTATGTGAAATATACCCTATATCATATCTGTTCGTTGATGGTTGTGTGTGAGAGGATTCGACGAAAACTGTTCGTCAATTTCACATGGAAAGAAGAAATTGAGAGAAAATCCAGCGCAGTGATATTGCAGAGGCAATAACCAGAGTTTCAACCGTCGGATCAGGCTGAATTTTGGTCAGCACGTTCGGATTTTGTGGATGTACATTCTGAACGGTGAAGATCATATTTGGAGCTTTGTGTTGTTGGAAATATGCCGAAAACAGAAGCAGTTTTTTGGGCGATTCTGTTCTGCGCAGTCGAGAGAAAAGAGCCGTTTCTCACAATATAACCGTTGGATCGATCTGTAATTTGAACAGCATGTTCAGGACTTACAGTAGTAGATTCTGGACGGTGGAGATTGGATTCTGAGATTCTTTCAGTTTCGAACTACGAACGACAGTTGGTGTAGTTTGGTGTTGCGCGTTGGACTGAACTTGGTTCCATGCAAGTAGGCCCTTGGACGAGCGACAGTCCGGGCGAGGGGCGCTCGTCAAGGCACTTGGAGCGCTCCCTGACACGATTGGCGGTGGGATATGGCGATGGACGTCTTGGGGCACAAGCAATCCTGCTTGTTGCGTAAGGCATCGATTCCACAGTAGGAGTGTCGGACAAGACATTAAAATTTAGAGGCATTTTTATTCCTAATATATATAACTGTCATAATTGATTTAATTGTCTATTATTGTTATATATATATGGATGCCTGATCTCTATGATTTATTGTCTTATATAGAAGCATGCTAGATTGCGTATTATATTTGGTATATTATATGCATGTATTGCTAGAGTGTTGGATAAAACATCAAATTTTAGGAAAACTAATTCCTAATATATAACTGCCATAATAGATTGTATATTATTGTTATATATGGATGTCGAATTAATTCCTAATATATGACTGCTATAATTGATTTAATAATCTATTATTGTCATATATGGATGTCGAATTAATTCCTAATATATAACTGCTATAATTAATTGTCTATTATTGTTATATATGGATGTTGAATTAATTCCTAATATATAACTGACATAATTGATTTAATTATCTATTATTGTTGTATATGGTTGCTCGTCGATATCGATGATTTCGATAATCTAGACGATATCGACGATCGATATCGATAGTTTTGGAATGTTGATAATCTTGATATTTTTCGAATATTTGATAATCTAATCGATATCGATGATTTTGATAATCTGGACGACATCGACGGTCGATATCGATGGTTTCGAAAATTGGAGAATCTGGAAATTTCAAAATTTTGATAGTGTGAAAGTCTTTGCTGATATTCGTGTCTGATGGCGAACAATCGAATTCGCTGATATATAACTGTTAATGATTGATTTAATTATTAATTATTGTTATATATGTATGCATGACTCTCTGGGATTTACTGCCTCATGTGCCGTGATAGGAGCATGCTAGAATTGCGTATTTATTTTATGAATATTATATGCATGTAAAAACCCTCAGTTTTAAATAACTAAGTGGGAGAGGGGATTGGTAATTAATTCCCGCGGCCTCCATTATTGGTTTGTTAGCAATGTGAATAAACTTGCGCATCGGCATTAGAGCCTTCCTCCCCATCGGATGAGTTTATTCATGGATATTGCTGGAACAGGCTTCTTTAAAATTATGTTTGTAATGTGATGCACATGAACTTGCGCGTTGGCTTAGACCTTCCTCCCTATCGGATGAGTTCATGTGCGGATCACTGTACAGACTTATAATTGATGACTGTAGGAAGTTATCCGAGCGCGTGTGTACTTCTCCATCTGTAAGGCACATAAGCTTGGGCCGCGGACTTGGGGTCAAATAATGGTGTACACTTAGATGTGAATAATAAGTATCCTCCCCATCGGAGTCACTGCTTTTATTTGCATGGCTAAAGAGGAACCGACTATTAATTATTTTGTCATGAGGTTAGGTTGACAAATGAAATTAATGGGTAAAACCTTCTCTTGTAAATGTTCGGGTTTGTAAACGTCCACACTATCGTGGCTTGCAGACTCACGGTGCTTGAGATGTCGGTGAATTTTAATTTTATATTATTTTGAGGGAATCAATATAAAAGGATAAAATTCGAAGATTTGATCGGTGTATTTATTTATTATTCTCTGTAATTTCAAATGGTTTTATCTCGCTTATTGTTGACTAAAAGAAATTATATTTACTGGTCCAAAATTAGATGATTAGAAAAGAATCTTGGTTTTGAATTTTACTGCTTAAGAAAATACATGTGTGTTCTCACAATGGACGTCTCATGATGCCTATTAAAGTCTCTAGTGAAGAGATGAGAGGTTCATAGAAATATGATGGTCTCATGTAACTCTTCGGATACTTGAGTAAGTTAAAAGGCAGAAGATCATGATTTAATTTGATGAATGAATTGGGAAAGCATGGAGTATAAATTGAAGGGAAACCTAGATCAATTTAATTCTTTGTGAATTGCCTAGATGTTTTTGAGTAAGTTCCACCTGAATTACAATAGGATGTATATGGTGGAAAACTTCTGGCAAAACATGTGGCAAAGGAAAGCCATTTTCATCATAATGTGAACAAGTTTTATATCTTATTCACTAGTTGTTTAAAACATGATTAGTGATGGCATTTACTGACACGAAGTGTGTAGATACTGGAATCACTAAATGTTTATTACTAAGTGAGGATAAGATTGTTATGACATGGGTAAAACTACAAGAGTAGTGGCTATTGCAGTGGGAGTTGTTTATTTATCTTACGATATGAATAAACGTTTGATTTTATGAAATTGTCTTTACGTACATTTTCATAGAAAGAATTTGATTTCGGTTTCTATGCATTAATAGATGGATACTCCATTTCATTTAAATGACATGGTCATTAAAATAAATGATAGAGTTGTAATCTGTTATGGTACGTTGGTGAACAATTTGTACACTCTTAAATCATGTTTATTCCCTGGATGCGACAAATCTTCTAATCTAGTAAGAGAAAGGTACCTTCGGAAATGAATTTCCCACCTTAATGGTGTGACGAATAGAAGGAATAGCACTCTTATGGTAGTGATTAGATAGATGATGAATTATTTGGAATTACTAAATTCATTTTATGGATATGCCCTAGGAACAGTAATTCGTAAGAATGTTTATCTGTTTGTGGGATATCCTAGAAAAATGAAGGATGATTTATTTAGTCCACAAGATCGAAGAGTGATTGTTAACATAAACACTAGATTTTTGGAAAAGGACTATGTAATAAATCAAATACCCATGTATAAGTTGTTCTAAAGGAAGTGAGAGGAAAACACGAAGTATTAGTACCAAGTGTACAAGAGGATATACCACAAGGTAAACTGCGACGCGTGTCACATCTGATATACAATTGCGTGTAGTGTCTTCTCGTAGTGGGAAGGTTGTTCTAACACCTGATAGATATATGTTTTGGGAGAATCGTGAGGCTTGGTCCCTAGTAAACATGGAGTTAACCCACGGATACGACGAAGCACTACAAGTTAGAAATGCCTAAATCTTAACAAATTGCAATAAATGTTGAAATAGAATCAATAGATTCTAAATAAGATCTGGATGATTGTAGAACCACGGATGGTGTGAAAACCATTGGAAGTGGTCATACAAAATAAAAGAGGATCATACGGTAAGGTGAAAACCTTATAAGTAAAGCTTGTTGGGAAAAGGTATACTCAGAAAGAAAGGGTTCGATTATGAGAAAACCTGTTCGCCAGTAGCTATGCTTATGTTGATCCGGACTCTTTTATCTGTTGCTACTCATATGAAATATGAGGGATAGCAAATAGATGTCGAGACAGCTTTCCTGATTGGAAGTCTTAAGGGAAACATCTATGTGAAGCAACCAGAGTGATTCATTGCAAAGAGCTAAGAGCATTGTGATAGTGAGCTTAAAAGTGTCCATTAATGGACTAAAACAAGCTTCAAGATCATGAAACATCCGTTTTGATGAGGTAATCCAGTGACATGGATCTAATCAATGATCGGATGGGTCTTGTGTATTGAAAAGAGTGATGGAAACGTGGTGGTATTACTTGTACTATACATAGATATTATCTTGCTCATTAGAGACAATGAAAGAGTATTATCGGGCGTATGGGGTATGGTTAATAAAGCGGTATAAGATGAAGGACTTAAGAGGAGCAAAAATATCCTTTTGATCACGGTAATACGGATCACAAGAAAGGATGTTATGCTTATCTCAAGCTTCATGAAATGATACAATCCTTACTCGTTTTAGCATGTGACTTTATCTAAGGAAATGTGTCTTGAGACACAAAAGGAAGATAAAGGAGATGAAAGCAGTTCCTTATGCTTCGATAAATGAGGAAGCCTAATCTAAGGAATGCTATACATGAGTATGGATATCTGTTTTGCTAAATGCATGAACAGTGGGTATCAACGTAACCTGGAACAAGAATGATGAGCTGTGGTAAGACATATATGAAGTGCCTGAGAAGGACTGGAAATTATATGTAAGCTTACTGGACAGATTCACTGCTTCTTGTGGATTACGTAGATTCAGATTTTTTAGTCAAATTGGACGGCAGTAAATCCACCTCAAGGTTATGTGTTTAATTTTAGGAAGTTGAGTCATAATGTGGAGGAGTGTTATATAGAAATGTATTTCAGACTTCGGACTCCATATGGAAAGATGATAAATTGGAGCCTATGAGGCAACCAATGTATCTGTATGACTCTAGAAACTTCATGATGGACTTTGATGTGATTCTAAGTTTGCCCAAGGTTATCATAATTTATATTGATGATATTGGTGCAGTTGCAAACTTGAAGGAATCACAAGTCCATAAGGCAATTAAACACATGGAGCGCAAGTACCACCTGTTACGAGAAATCGTATGATGAGGGGAAGGTTGTTGTTGCCTAGATTGCATCGGATGATGACCTAGTAAATCCATTTACAAGGACATTCAGGCGAGAGCTTTTAATGGTCGTGTAGTGGGAGTGGAAATCAGATGTATGGCAGAAGACATGACAGCATAGTCTTTTAGTATAAGTGGGAGATTGTTGGATTGTATACTAAAAGTCTAGCTTTTTGTATGAACAATATTATAACAATTAATTTGAAATGAGAATCATATGATCATATGATTGCATCTTATAATTTATTTATATGTTCGATGCAATAGTCCACTTATCGGTTTTCTTATAAAGTATAAACAGATGCTCACAACTGAGATAGACGGGGACTCTCTATCGGGATGGTTGTAGTGTGGTTTGGTATTAGCTTGTCTTGGCTATAGAATCACATTAGTGCACTTGTGTGTATTGAACAGGACCGCTTGAGATCGTTCGACTTATACTGACTTATAGGAGAACTTGATCTCAGTTATTATGGAAGTTCGTGCTCTTAATCCCTATACAATAACCTCGACACGTAGGGCAGTATGTATTTCTTTGATTCATCAATGGGTGAGATTTACATGTAATTAAATCAACAAACTCGATGAGTTGGGAAGTAGTGCTGTCTCTATGGTGTGCTGTTGATTGTAGAAGGAATCCGTGTCCGTCATAGGTTGATGATGTCCCCTTGAGGAGCTCATAAGGATTATCATATAAACCCTGCAGGTGGAATTTATTCCGGCATGATAATGAGGTTGAGTGGTACTACTCTTGGATGAGATATTAATTAATTGAGTTGTCAGTAACTTAAATTAATTAATGGACATTGTATATCTTAAACATGGGGAGACTAACGGGCTCATAATAAGAAGGAGCCCAAAATGTAATTTTGGGATTGGTACGGTAGTGCAGTAATAATATTTTAGTGGAATATATTATTATTATTGGACTTAAGTATAAGCTTTGGGCTAAGCTTGGATACTTAAGCCCAATGGAGGCCCAACCCAATTTCTCCTCCTGGTCCCTGCTGTAGCCCATGTATATAAGTCACCTCAGTTTGTTCTAAACCTAACTCTGCGCCTAACATACGAGAGAGAGAGTGAACAGCAGATTGAGTAGGTCTCGTAGATCGTCGCCCACACGACATCGAGATCGGACTTGGGACATACAGCAGAAGATCAGAAGGTAGTTTGCTGCTGCTGTCCGCGACCTTGCGAAATTCATATAAAATCGTACAGTTCTTCAATTTTGATGTATTATATACTGATGGAAAGCCGTCGAAGAGAGGATCGTCTGAGCGCAAAGACCACTCAATTCCGACATCAGAAGAGGAAGTTATGGCTATTCTCGTGGGACTGCGCAGTCTGCCAGCGAGAATTCAACCTCTACATCAACCCTTGGTGAAAGGTATTGCGTTTCATGTTTACTTGCTTCCGCTGCTTGTTAGAAATACATGGAACCCTAACGGGTCACGTTAACCAAACAATCGAAAGCCAACAACAACAACCAAAAATCGTGATTTCAGCCCTAACTCGCGACGAAACCCGCCCAAATCTGCGACCGGATCGAAAATTCAAGGTGTAGTGTTGTGTAATCGGTGTGAAATCAAGTGTAATTGAATAATTTGTGCAAGGGTGTAGAGGTTCGAAGAGGGTTCGAGGGTTGGTGTTTCGAAAAAATGATCGAACCCCTCTGAAAAATCGAACTTAAATCGCGTCCCTGGCTTTGTTCGACCTCAGGTTCGACCTCCTGAACAGGTCGAACCATGGATGACGAGGTCGAACCTCTCTTCTGGACAAATGATCTTCTCGGTTTGACTTGGGTTCGACTTGCTGATCAGGTCGAACCATCCTTGAATTGGTCAAACCCCTCTTCTGGAAAACAGAGTGCTTTGAACTGACTAGTTCGACCTTAGGTTCAACCTTCTGAACAGGTCGAACAACTATGGCTTAGGTCGAACCACCTCACTGGACAACTTTCGACGCCGGTTCGACTTCCTCTGCTTTTGTTCGACCTCTGGCACTGGTCGAACCACTCCTAGTGTTGGTCGAACCATCCTCCTGATTTTCAAAACTGAGTGTTCTTCATTCACTACACACTTCAAGCTTCAACACAACTTCATTAGGTACAATCTAGAGCACAACTTCAAAAATTGTTCCACAAAACATCATTCATGAGTAACTCCGTAAAAGAAAACATAACCAAAAATCACTGAACATTAGGCAAGTTGTAAAAAATCGTCACATCAAAATCGATTAAAATTTCAATATGGCCGCAAAAACCAACTCCCCTAACAAACAATACAAAGAAAAGATTATACTCTTAATGCTTTAATGAGGTAATAACATCACACCCCCCAAACTTAGTAAAAACGTAAGTCGAAACTAAGTTTGAAAAGAGATGTAATTGCCGATTAGTAAGCATCTTAAATATAAAAATTTCTTACTCACACAAAAGAAAAAAAGAAATAAAATGGAAGAGTAAGCTCTCAACAAGCGCTCATGTTTAACGTCGGAGAGTCACGACGGTACCAAATCAGATCAAGGTATCATCAAAAATGACACACGTATCATCCGGCGACCTATAATGCTTCAACCGATGCCCATTCGCCGCGATAACGTCTCCATCTTTGTCAATAAGCTCAAAACTCCCCCTCCTAAGGCTCGATGAATCATGAACGGTCCCGTCCAATTAGACTTCAACTTGCCTGCAAAAAGCTTCAAACGAGAGTTAAAAAGTAGTACCTCATCTCCTTGCTTGAACTCCTTGTATGAGATCTTAGAATCATGCCACCTCTTCATTCTTTCCCTATAAATCTCTGAATTCTTGTAAGCACGACTCCTAAACTCATCCAATTGATTCATGTGAGTTATCCTCAACTCCTTCACATCCTTAAGGGTCAAGTTCAAGCGTCGCAAAGCCCAAAACGCACGGCTTCCCATAGACAATTTGATACGGTGACATATCTAACACCGTCTTGTAAGCGGTCCGGAACCCCCATAACACATCATCAAGCTTCATAGCCCAATCCTTTCTGTTAGTTCCTACCACTTTCTCCAGAATCTGTTTGACTTGACGGTTGGAGACCTCTGCTTGCCCATTCGCTTGCGGATGATAAGGTGTAGTAACCCTATGCTTAACACCATAATCCTTAAGCACCTTCTCAAGAAATTTATTGACGAAGTGGGAACCTCCATCACTAACTAGTGCTCTAGGAACTCCATAACGGGCAAAAATATGCTTCTTCAAGAAAGATAAAATAATTTTTGAGTCATTAACACGAGTAGGAATCGCTTCCACCCACTTTGAAACATAATCCACCGCAAGAAGAATGTAGAGAAACCCATTCGACGGGGGAAAAGGCCCCATAAAATCGATCCCCCATACATCAAATATCTCCACAACTATGCTAGGCTGCATTGGCATCTCATCTCTCCTACCTATATTTCCCATGCGCTGACATCTATCGCAAGACGCCACATAGCTCTCACTATCCCTAAACAATGTAGGCCAATAAAGAGCGGATTGAAGTACCTTAGCTGCAGTCTTTTGCGCTCCGAAATGCCCCCCATTTGGTTGTGCATGGCAGAACTCAAGCACACTCTCCATTTCCATCTCGAGTACACATCTTCGGACATTAGAATCTGTACAAATCTTGTAAACAAACGGATCATACCATATAAATATCTCAACTTCCCTCCGAAATTTCGCAAGTTGATATAGGTTGAGATCCCTTGGAATTTCTCCAATGACAATGTAATTAACATAATCCGCGTACCATGGATCCATACCTTGCGCTGCGACCACACACGCTCGCTCAGTTCCTTCAACAGCCACAGCCATGATCTTCTCATCAGGGAACATTTCTTCAATATACTCAAAAGAATTATCACAATGCTCTCTAGTCTCCAACCTTGACAAGTGATCTGCCAACACATTTTCTGTTCCTTTCTTATCCCGAATCTCCATGTCAAACTCCTGAAGTAGTAGAATCCACCTTATAATCCTAGGCTTCGTCTCCTTCTTCTCCATCAAATACCGAATCGCTGAATGATCCATATACACAATCGTCTTCATGCCAACCAAATACTGACGAAACTTATCGAATGCATACACAACAGCCAAAAACTCCTTTTCAGTCACCGTGTAATTCTTCTGTGCCACATCGAAAGTCTTACTCGCGTAGTAAATGGCACAAAACTTCTTCTCCCTTAGCTGCCCGAGCACCACACCCAGTGCTACATCACTTGCGTCACACATAAGTACAAACGGTTAAGTCTAGTCCGGTGTGATCAAGATAGGGGCAGTAATAAGCGCCTCCTTCAAAACTTGAAAAGCTGTTAGACACTCATCATTAAACACAAAAGGAATATCCTTTTCAAGTAAATGAGATAAGGGCTTAGAGTATTTTGAGAAGTCTTTTATGAATCTCTTGTAAAAACCGGCGTGTCCAAGGAAGGACCGCACTCCTCTTTCATTGGTCGGTGGTGGAAGCTTCTCAATTGCCACCACTTTAGCACGATCTACTTGTAATCCCTTGGCGGAAACATGATACCCAAGAACAATCCCATCCTTCACCATGAAGTGGCACTTCTCCCAATTCAAGACAAGATTAGTTTCTTGACACCTCTTCAAAACAATAGCAAGGTTAGACAAACAAATATCAAAAGAAGAACCAAAAACTGAAAAATCGTCCATGAATACTTCCATGATCTTCTCTATAAAACCATCAAAAATTGCCATCATGCATCTCTGAAAAGTAGCAGGTGCATTACACAATCCAAACGGCATCTTCCTAAAAGCAAAGGTCCCATAGGGGCAAGTAAAAGTGGTCTTTTCTTGATCTTTGGGAGCAATCATGATTTGATTGTACCCCGAGTATCCATCCAAGAAACAATAAAACTCATACCCTGCAAGACGATCCAACATTTGATCCAAAAAAGGAAGAGGAAAATGGTCCTTACACGTGTTCTCATTTAATTTCCTGTAATCCACACATGTACGCCATCCCGTAGGAATCCTCGTGGCTATAGCTTCTCCATCCTCAGCTTTCACTACAGTCATGCCCCCCTTTTTAGCAACTACATGCAATGGACTCATATGGGGACTATCACTAATAGGATATATAATTCCAGCATCCAACCACGTAAGGATTTGCTTCCTTATCACCTCTTGAATGGCGGGATTCACCCTACGCTGATTTTGAACACTCGCCTTGGCTTCATCCAACAACCTAATCCGATGCATACAATACGAAGGACTAATACCTTTCGAATCATCAAGTGACCACCCTATTGCAGACTTGTACTTCCTTAAGACATCTAATAACTCCTCAAGTTGATCCTCATTAAGGGAAGAAGATACAATTACCGGATATTGTGCATTATCACCAAGAAAAGCGTACTTCAAGTGTTCCGGCAATGGTTTCAACTCCTCTTTTCTTTCTTCCACTGGAGTGTTTTCGTTATCCAAAGGCAAGTACTTCCTGGTCCATTTGACTTCTTCCACCTTATTTCTTTCCAATACAAACCTGTCATCACCCAAAGCAAGTAAGTTTTCAAGAAATTCAATACATACCTCGTTAGAAAGTCCGTCAAGCTCCGTAGTGGGATAAGTAAGAGACTCCATCAAATATGTCTCAAGAGGATCCTTTGACAAGATCAGAGACATATCCTCCTTCACAATCTTCTCCACCACGTCAATACTATAACACTGGGACTCCATTGGCATCTTCATTGCTTTGTCCAAGTTGAAAAGTAATTCTTCTTTGTCCATTCGCAACTTCAGTTCTCCCTTCCGAACATCTATCATAGCTCCAGCCGTAGCAAGGAATGGCCTCCCCAAGATTAAAGGAACATTATCCTTGTCATCATCCATTTCTAGTACAAGGAAATCCATGGGAAAGACTAGCTTCTCCACCTTTACAAGAACATCTTCAACAATACCTTTTGGAAACGTCATTGATCTATCTGCCAATTGGAGAGCAACAGTTGTCGGAGTCAGCTCCCCCAAACCAAGCTTCTGAAAGATGGACAACGACATCAAATTGATGCTTGCCCCTAGATTGCACAAAGCTCGCCGTGTTGGCCCCTTTCCGATCTCACATAGAATAGTAAAGCTCCCCGGATCTTTCATCTTTGGTGGCAACTTCTTTTGAATAATTGAGCTACAATTCTCAGATAAGTTTACCATTTCAACTCCGATTAAGCTTCGCTTCTTCATCAATATGTCTTTAAGGAATCGAGAATAATATGGCATCTCCATGATTGCCTCTGAAAAAGGGATGTTCAAGCTTATCTTGTTCATTATCTCTGAAAACTTCTTGAACTTCTCTTCCAATCCCTTCTTCACTAGCTTGTAGGGAAACGGTGGAGGTATCTTTGTTTTGGGAATCCCCCATTCATCACGATCAACCTTCTCCGCTTTCTCCTTTTTGGCTCTTAATCGCTTAGCTCTTTCCCATTTTTTCTCAGCTATTATGTCTGTACTTTTCTCATTCCGTACCACTGGAGTTGCATCAACATCAAAAGGAACATCAGGTGCATCAATCAAAACATCTTAGTGAGGTTCGACTAGGGTTCGACCAGTTTGAGAGGTCGAACCAGGATTGTATTGGTCGAACCTCTCTCCTGGAAGACTGATCTCATTCTGCTTCGGAGGTTCGACTTGGGTTCGACCAGCATTGGAGGTCGAACAATTTCCCCCAAGGTCGAACCGCTTCACTGTATAATCTCTATCCTCCGGTTCGACCTGGGTTCGACCTGAAGGGTTGGTCGAACAATTTCTATCGTGGTCGAACCGTTCCTGCGTCAAAACAGAGTGCTCTTGCCGATGAGGTTCGACCATGGTTCGACCTGTATGCCAGGTCGAACCCTCTGAGTGTTGGTCGAACCGTTCCTGTGACAAAATAGAGTGCTTTTGTTGATGAGGTTTGACCATGGTTCGACCTGTATGCCAGGTCGAACCCTCTGAATTTTGGTTGAACCGAGGCTTAGAAAATTTCAACTTTGATTCCGGCCTCATCGGTCCCTCGTACTGCGTTCCCGACCTCAGTGTGATGGCATTACACGACTTCGAATTCTCTATACTCTGAGACGGAAACTTCCCTTTTCCTACAGTTTGAGTCAATGTGTTCACATTCTCTGAATTGTACCCATCAACAACGTGAGATCTTTCACTTGAGTGGACAAATCTCTGTGGTGATCATCAATCTTTTTCTCAAGTTTTGCCTCAAGGCGGTTCACTCTTTCATCATTCTTTACCATGTACCGGTTCACAGTATCCTCAAAACCAGGCTTCCCTTCTTCCACCTTTTCTCCTGGATCAATACCCATCGGAAGTTGCACTGCATTGTTAGCATTGCTCCATGAAAATTCAGGCCTCCTTGGTTGCTGTTGATAACTACCAGAGGGACCACGATTATTAAAGTTCCCTCGATAGTTCCCTTGGTAATTCCGGTTTCCTTGATTTGGGTACCTCGTTCCTTGAATACTTTGACCCATGGCATAATTTGCTTCTTCCAATTCTTCTTGGATGGTTCCATTATTCATCATCTCTTGCTGCATGATTGGCACTCGTTGAGATATCTCGCTGATCTGCTTCTGTTGAGACTCAAGTAGCTTGTTGATATTGGACAAGCTCGAAACGATCTCATCCTCTCTCTTTGTTTTCACCATTGCTTGTTCAACCTAAGCTACCTTTCCAAGAACATACGTACCTCTAACTCTATCAGTAGGCCAATCCCTCGAATTCATCGATATGTCTTCAAACAATCTCTCGGCCTCAACGGATGACTTTGTAAGCAATGCTCCATTAGAAGAAGCATCAAGTAGCACTCTTGATTCACAGTCCAATCCATTATAGAATATACTGATATATTGGGCTTTAGATAACCCATGTTGATGGCACTTCTTGAGCATGTCCTTGAATCTATCCCACGCTTCATGAAATTTCTCACCTCCACTGATAGCAAATTGGTTAATATCTTGCTTCATCTTAAACACCTTCGAAGGTGGCATATACCTTTCCAAGAACCTTAACTTCAATTGCTCCCACGTGGTGCACTCAGCTGCGTTAATAGTATCGTACCAATCCCTCGCCTTTTCAGTAAGCGAGAATTTGAACAAAAGGATCTTCCTAGCATCTTCATGTTCTCCTACGTCTTTTTGAGTACTTGCATAGCCCAAGAACTTGTTCAGATGCTGCTGCGGATCCTCGAAAGACCCTCCTGAAAAGAAGTTTCTTTCTATCATGCTAATAAGAGTGGGATGAAGATCGAACGCTGTGTTAGTTCCCCTTGCTCCTAAAAGCTCATAATTTCCAGCCCCATTATTTCTGAAAACCTCTCGGATGGCTAGATTATCCAGATTCGCTGCCATGTTGACTGTTTCTACTTCCAAATTAACTTCAGTTGTAGCCTCAATCGTTTGCGAAATCTGGTCGTCAACCTTGACTCCAAAATTTAGAGCTTCAGTTGGGTCAATTGTCTTTGCCTTGCTCTTTTTCTTCTTCTTCTTTCTTGATGATGCTCCAATCTCAGGATTATACGGTTCAAGATTACCTTTCTTTGATCTTGTGAGCATACACCTAAAATGAATAAGAAAGAAAACAACAAAACAAGGTAAATAGTCCTAATAAACTAGAAATAATACAAAAAAAGATATTTTACGCCGTCCCCGGCAACGGCGCCAAGAACTTGATAGGGGTTTTCTCAACACACAAATTAATCCTCAAGTATAAGGATATCAATTGTAGTCGCGAAGATGACCAAGTTACAATATCGAACCCAAGGGACGGTTAAATATCAATTTTGTTATCTTTTAGTATATTTTAGACTATGTTTGGTAATTGTAAAGGTTTAATGGATAATAACTTCTAATCGAAATAGCAAAAAGAAATAGTAAGAGTAGAGAAAAGTGAGTTGTGATCAATAAGAATAATAGGTAGTTCTTCGGGTCATCCAGTTTCACTAGCAATTCGTATTTCCATGTGATGGTGTCCGACTCTGCCCTGTGGTTTGTGGACGCATCACTAAACCTTGCATATCTACTCTATAGACACAAGTAAACATGCGTGTAACACGTGTGAATAACCTCGGAGCAAGAGATATACTTCACCCCCTTTCTAGGTACTATCATAATCAATTATCTTCTACGTCTAGACTCTAACCCGATTTGATCTCCCTTTTTAGGTACTGTAAAGTTATACTCTTCATCCTATTCATCAACCCGAATTTAATTCAATTCATGAATATTCATATGAGACGGTTCTAATAAGACTTCGGAATCCCTTCACTTAGAATTATAACAATAAACCCTACACAACGATCATTGATGCACAAAACAACTATGAGTATGGATTAAATATGCAATCTTATATAAAACAAACCACAAGTAGTGTTGTACGGAGTTTTACACACAAAATACGAATTACATCATGAAACTTTCATAACCCTAGAACTACCAAGGTGGTACTAGCCCATGATTGATCTAAGAACAATCATGGTTAGATTGATCATTCTTACTTGAACCTTCAGCGAACCTCTGTCACAGCCCTCTGGATGGATCACCACCTCTACTCTTGTCTCTCTTATGATTGATGATCAAAAGCTCCCTTCATTCTCTATATGAGCCTCCTTTTATACTTGTAATCACGTCTCTAGGGCTTGGAATGGGCTTTCTAAGTGATCTCACGCGTTTCAGCCTCGAAAATCCAGATAAGGTAAGTTCTCACACATAGGTTCAACCACGTCAAACAGGTCGAACAACTGGCCACAGGTCGAACCCCAGGTCGAACCCCGCTACTGGAAGAATTCTGCACAGGTTCGACCTTCTGGACAGGTCGAACCACTTAGGCCTTGGTCGAACCCCAGGTCGAACCTCATCACTGGACAACTCCCGCTCCCGATTCGACCAATTGGCAAGTCGAACTCAAATGTCGTAGTCGAATCCTCTTTCCTGCGAACTGGTTCGACCATGGTTCTACCTGATGGACAGGTCGAACCACTCGAGTCGTGGTCGAATCCTCTTCTGTAAGTTCAGCAATGTTGGTTCGACCTGCTGGAGAGGTCGAACCCTCCTCCAACCAGGTCGAACCCACCTAATTCTTGGGCGGTTCGCATGGCTTCGACTCCGTCTCTTTGATTCTTGGCTCTTTCACTCCGTTTTTGCTAAGAAAATACTCAAATAGCTCCACTAACACCTGATTCATGCTAATTCACAATATATATAGGTTTTCCACCTATTTCCACATCAAAACTTTCCAAAACTAGCACAAAACATAGCGCCAAACTTGTGAATTTACACACTCATCACTAATCCCACAATTTCTTATAGTGTAAAGGAAACTTGAAAAACCCAACATTAAAAAGCTATATATTGCTAAAATAGAGAAATTTTATTTTAATAGATTTTAGCTATATATGAAATGACTCATTGTTTGTGAATCCAAGAAAATAAAGAAAAAATAAATAAAAGAAGAGGATACAAATGCAATTTATAAACATAGTTTGAAACTAAAAGTTCTACGATACTTACCGATTCAGACTTTATCGATAGATAATCAATGAATATGAACCTGAAAAGAAAACACAAAAATATATAAATTAAAGAAAATGTAACAATATCTAAAGAGTAATCAAAGGATTATCAAAGCATTTACCTAACAAAATGTTAGCCACCCATACCCGTATTCATTTAAGTTATGTACATCACTCATACCCGTACTTAAGTATCCTATTGAACATGAATTTTTTTATGCCAATAAAAAATTCCATCTCAAGCATACTAATCTTTAAGCTTAAGCAAGGTTCTTATTCCGTGCTCAATGGGAATTTGCAGCTTCAACTTCTACAAATAAAAAAGAAGCACCTACAGCGAGGAAAAATTATTGTTAACATCTACTTTTATTCTTAAGATAATTTAAAAGAAAATACAACTCTTTATGATTCTATTAAGACGAACCTGATCATTGAAGTTATTGAAAGAGAACTTCCACTAAAATCTTTGGCTCAATGGCAGCAAGAACGCGAGGTCTTCTAGGCCCTCAGATCGCTTAAATAGAGATGGACAAATAAGAAATGATTAGGAAGCCGATAAAAAAATCCAAAAAGAGAGAGAGAGAGAGAGAGAGAGAGAAATAACATACTACCTCTCAGATACTATGGAAAGGTAATATTGATCATCATGTGGACAAAAAGTTCGACGATGAATATTAAGGTGCTTTGCAACCACTCATCTCAACTTGGAAAAAAAGGCACAATAAGCTGGCAGTACAGATATACCAATAAATAAACAAAAGAATTAGTTTAAGAAAATTGAACCTTCGATGAGTGATTCGACAGGACGGTAAAAAAAAGAACGATACCTGAAAAAAATTAAATTCAAATGAGTGACAGATATTAAGTATAAAATTATGCAAATGAACATGATGAAGGTTTGCAGATAAGCAAATCCTCCGTGCAATTTAGTTCTATTTAATTCCAAGAGAAAAAAACTATTCATATTTAAGCAACATACTGGGGAAGAAAGTAAATAGAAATCATGAAACAGGGGATATAAGAAAGTGAATGTCGATCTTCGAGACGTTTGGAAGTGATCTGAGAAGACGATGAAAGGGAAATGGACATTTTGCAAGAGCCACATTCATAAAACTTCAATAAATATTAACATGCACAACTAAATCAACAAACAAATTTTAAATAACATTCAACATAAATCAGTTATAACAGATTTTTCAAATGATAGCAACATCAAAAACCTTTTCCAGGGGGGGTGCAATGAATCTACTTCTTCTATCTTTCGCTGATAGTCTTGCTCAAATATATCAAGAGCATGAAATTCGTGATATAACTCCTGCATATAAATCAAAAGATGTTAGTGTCATCTTTAAATAATTGCATTTAATACTTATAGAAACCATGAACGCTTTTGTTTTCAAGCTTCTAAGTATATCTTATTAATCATGTCTAATTTCTTGGAGGAACACTTGTTTAGCTTCCTTAAGAAGGAAAGTCAAATGCATCAAAATTCTTCGCTCAGATACACATTAAGCACACAAAGTGTTTATGCATAATATTTCACATACAATACCATTTACTAAACAGACTCAAAATTATATAAATTAGCCGCTACGCCATTGTCATCTCATCTAGCTATCCAACTGATTTGGAGTTGTTATGGCCAAGCATAAGCTTTATCAACTCCTTAAACAAACATTGACAGTGTAATCCACTATGTTTTAAATCTATTAATTTCGAATAGTCACAGTGAGAGAAGATGGAAAATTGCAATTCAAACAAAAATTAATATTAAGAAGATGATGATAAAGAGTGATAAAAATGAAAAGAAAATTTTTTTATTTAAGAGTGCCGAATGAAAATGAAATTTGCGGAGGCGATAATTATGATGAAAGAGGAGGCGAATCAGCGACAATTGTTTACGAAGGCGAAGACAGCAGCGGAACTATGATCTTGACAGGCGGCAGCTAGGGCAGTGATGGCCAGAGAGGCGGCAGGTGGAACGATAAACTCATAGGAAAACAAAGACGCCCGGCGGAAGAAGAGAAATGGTAGAAAGGTGTATCTAATTAGGGTTCAAGACTTCTTCGCCAAATTCAACGTAATTGCAAAAGAAATCTCTAAATTTTACTTAAATTACAAAGAAAACACCGAGATTCCTATTAAAAAATGTTCAGATGAGATCAACGGTGTAGATTATATGCTAAAAATAAATGGACAGGATTGAAAAAAAAGTCAAAATAAGTAGAAAATGTTCAAAATTAAGCAAATCCATTTTGTTTTTATATTAGTATAGATAGATAGTGATATCTTATTAATGAAAAGTGATAACCATATAATTAAATAATTTTATGAACACTTAATAAGACAAATAGTGACAATGTTTTTAATAAAAAGTGATATCTGATTAATGAAAAGTGATAATCATGTAATCGAATATTTTTATAAACAATGTGTAAAGACATATAAAAAGTGATAATATCTTTAATAAAAAATCATATATAATTATGAAAAAGTGATAACATTTTTCTACATTATAATACATAGTATTACTTTTAATACTAAAAATTAATTAATAAAACAATTCTTTTTAAAATATTATTAAAAAAAATGTTACGTGTATTTTTCTTGATTTCAAAATTTTAAATTATATTTATTTATTAAATAATAATTAAATTAAACTAATAAATGATTCCCCTAATTATAGAATTATTTTATTAAATAATAATATACTTTAGTAAATTATAATAAAAAAATAAAAAGAATGAATTATTTAAAAATAAAAAAAATGATTGAGAATATATCAAGTATATATATATAAAACACATGCAGGAAGTCACAGGCGTGATTAATAGTGTCGTCCAGCAAAATTCGCGGGTCACTATAATGGGTAAAATAGATCCGTTTCACGTAATGAAATTCGTGAGACGGTCATGCAAAACCTACTATTTTATTAATTGTTAATCAATATACTAATTTTAATAATATCAAATCTTTCAGCACTATCTTTGATAATTTTTCACTTTTTTTCCTACGTCATTGATTGCTTTCAATCACGTTCGTTCATTCTTTTTAATCATTCTATATAAACATTTTCATTACCTGATCAAATCCTTACTTTTTTTGTGTGCTTCTTCTTTTTCTTTTCTATTTCACTTTCAAATTATTTTTAATCTACTTTAATTTGTTTTATCTTTTTTACTTTACACTTTAATTTGTTTTATTTTTTATACTTTACACTTTAATTTGTTTTATCTTTTATACTTTACTTTGAATTGATCTAATGTGCAGGTTCAATCATTCTCTGAGTATATCATTTTTCCTTTTTATTTTTTGTTATTTTTTTCTCTTCGATTTTTTTGTTTTATTTATAATTCTATAAACCCTATTTATATAATTTAATTTATTTTATCTTTTATAATTTTATTTGATCTTATTTTTATGTTCAATCATTCTCATATTTGATCTTATGTGCAAGTTTAATCATTCTCATTTGAAGTATCATTCTTCTTTTTAGTTTTTGTTATCTTATTTTCGTTTCTCCACGATTTTTATATTTTCTTTATAATTTTATAAACCTTATTTATATGTTTTAATTTATTACTTTTATTTGATCTTATTTCCAGGTTCAATCATTCAATTTGAGATATCATTCTTCTTTTTTTTTAATCTTATTGATATTTTTTATTTGATCTTATTTGCAACTTCAATTATTAAAAAAAGTCGTCAATGTTTGGAGTGATGAATTTGGATAATCCATAATTAATTTTGAATGTTTTCTTTATAATTTTATAAACTCTATTTTTATGTTTTAATTTATTTTATCTTTTATATTTTATTTTATCTTATTTTTAGATTCAATCATTTTCTTTTGAGGTATCATTCTTTTTTTTCCGTTTATTTTACTATTTATGGTTTTCTTCATTTTTATTGTTTTCTTTATATTTTATAAAATCTATTTTTAGAAAATTTTTAACCTTATTCTTCTTATTTTTATTTGATCTTATTTGTAGCTTTAATCATTAAAAAAAATCACCAGGAGTGATGAATTTGAACAATCTAGAATTAATTTCAAAATTTTTAGATTTAAAGCAGTTATATTTCAATTAGGATCGTCTCTATAAATATTCTTTTAATTAAATCTTCAGGATCAATGTATGAAATTTATTTTTCAAATTTTGTGATTTATTTTAATTTTTCTTGCAATTTTATTTTCATTAGGATCATCTCCATAAATATGATTTTAATATTTATATTTATTATATTAAATAATATTTTATATTTTATTTTAACAATATGTTATTCAATTAAAAATAAAATATAAATTATAGTATACTATATTTTTCTTAAAAAACAGTAATTGAGTTTTACAAAGAGATTATATCTATTTTTTAAAAAAATAAATAGATATCAATTAAAATAAAAAAAAGTTAATATAATTAATATTAGAAAGTTAATATATACTCTATTTATTTTAAATACTGAATCAAATTTAATTTTATAAAAAAATAAGCGTATAAACAGTGCAATTTAATTGATAACTATAAAATTATGTTATGTTATAAAAAAATACATTTATATAAATAAATAATTATAATTATATATATATATATATATATATATATATATTTATATTTATATGTATATTATGGTTAAAATAAAAAAAATTAAATATAATGTACGAAGGAATAATATCTAGTTAAAATAAAAATACATTAGTACGCAACTATGCATGAAGATTGATCACCTAGTTGGCGCCGCTTAATTATTATCGATCAACTATTTAGGGCCGATTAAATAATTGAGGTTTTCGGTAAGTGGAGCTTCGTCTCATGGAATTGGATTCGTGAAACGGTCTTATATAAGTCATTGTTATATGCCACATATATAAATTATTAACTATTATGATTAGATTGTACATATTTTTGAGTCATTTAAAACTTTTAAATTACATATCAAGCCAATTATGATATTTGAAATATTTTACTATTTAATCAATAGTGATATGTTTTCGTTTTGAGTGTTCCGTAAGATATATTTTAGCTTTAGGGCAAACTTGTGTGACATTATTTCACGGTGAGTTTATTTTACGCTTTTGTAATTAATGTAATCACTTTCACAAAAAACTTGTATAAATAGAGTTTACATACGTTTGTAATTAACTGTTACTTTTTATTACAAGAAAAATTACTTTTTAAACACATAAATTGTTACTCTTCAAAGTTAAAAAAATGACTTTTTAAATTTTTGTAAACCCTGATTTTTAGTTTACTCTTTAGTACATGAATAATTACACTTCAATGACATGCATTATTACTTTTCTGTATAAAAATTATTATTTTTCAAAATGTAATTTTTTATACACTAAAGATTAATTTTAAAAAATGGGGTTTACATGTAAATCCATGTAAACCCGGTTTACATGAGATCAACTCAATTACTTTTCTTTTAAAACATTATTACTATAAAAAATTATTTTTACTAATGAAATATTTCGTTGATAAAAATCTTAATTCAATTGTTAAATTGGTTTACCAATGGATTAGCAACGGAATCCGTTGTTAAATTTTCGTTGTTAAGTGGTGGTTGGTAAATTTTTTGCAACGAAAAATCAATTCCTTTAGTAATCTGTTGCTAAAAATTGTACGATAATTTATATAAAGATTTCCTTAGTAATCCGTTGGTAATTACCAACGGATTAAATTATGTTGGTAAAATAGAGAATAAATCAGTTGGCATTCCATTGCTAATAAAAAAATATCATTTTGATTGCTAATCTATTGGTAATTACCAACGGATTGAATTCCGTTGGTAAATTTCGTTACTAAAAAATATTTTTTTTGTAGTGTCATTTATACGATAAATTTTTTATAAAGTAGTTTACAATACCATTATCACTTTTCATCAATTAGATATCGCTTTTAAATACTATCTCCTTGTGTAAAGGGTTGTTTTTTTCTTTTTACACGTGGATTAATGATTATTATTATTTAATGTATAGTGGGTAGTTATATTAGTAGGAGTGTTGGCCCATATTTTAATTGTATTAGTGGGTGTGTGTGGGACCCATATGTGTAAAAAATGAAAGAAGACTTTTTGGGTGGGACGCCCAAAATGGAAAAAATGAACTATTTGAATGGGACGGAGGGAGTATAAGGTTATTATTTTATCCGTCTCACGAAATACTTTACCTTTTTAACTTTATATGTCAAATTAATGTAAAAAATTGTATAATTTATTTATTTAAAAAAAAAAAAGAGATAAGAGATAAACATAGAAGAAATATTTGAGAAAAAATAATATTGATTAAGAATTAGGCAAAGATTTGTGTGAGACCATCTCACGTAAGGGCTTACGTGAGATAGATGAAAAGTGATAACTTCTATAAACAAAAAGTGATATTGAATTAATGAAAAGTGATAATGTTATTTCATAAATAATTTATAATATAAATGAAAAGTGATAAAATTTTATAACGAAAGTGATAACATTTTATAACTAAAGTGATAACTATTTTAAAATATGTAAAATAGTTTCACGTGAGACGATCTCGTGCAAAATCTACCTTAAGAGTTAAAGAGTTTGTAGGTATGTATAATGGTTTTTTTTTTTAAACCAAAATCTGATCTTCAAAATCAAAACCAAACATCACTAAGTTATTTAATGTTGACATATATACAAAATGATTAAAGAGTTAACAATTGAGAAAAGAATTCACAATTTATATATTAAAGATTACGTAACATATATAGTAAAAAGTTATGTATTTTTAGTAAAAAAAAAATTTACACTCAATAAAATAAAATTAAAAGTATTAATTTCCTTTTAATTAAATTATTTAATAAACAATTGGTACGATGAATAGATACTAATGCTCCCTCCATTCTTTAAACTTTCTTTATGTTCCCTCCGTCCACCCTTAAAATATATATTTGCTTTTTACACGTGAATTAAGAAATATTATTATTTAATATGTAGTAGATAGTTGTATTAGGGGGGTGTGTGTCCCATATTTTAAATGTATTAGTGATGTGTGTGGATCCATATGTGTAAGAAGGAAAATGTATACCTTTAGTGCGGACGCCCATAATAAAAAAATCTATACATTTCTGGCGGATGGAGGGAGTAATTTACAAGAAGAAAATAAACATACAAGTAAATTTGAAGATGTTTACAAGAAGAAAATAAACATACAAGTAAATTTGAAGATGTTTCTATTAAAATGAAACAAGTCTTGTGTGAAACCGTCTCACGTAAGCTCTTATATGAGATGGAAAAAAAGTGATAACATTATTAATGAAAGTGATGTTTAATCGATAGAAAGTGATAATAGTGCAGTAAATTATTTCATAAATTATTTATAACATAAATAAAAAGTGATACTCCCGACATTTTACAGCGCAAATGATTAACATTTTATAACTAAAGTAATAATAAAGTTATTAATTTTTATCAATTTCACATAAAGACTTACGTGAGACGATCTCGAGTTTTTTCCATTAAAATGAATTTAAAAATAAAAAATAGTGATATACAATCCTCGTGGAACAATTTCCTAATCTATCCTGCCAAAAAAAATCAATCCGATAAATCCACCACCTACCCATAGAATTCATCTTATAGTGGGCCTTAGGAAAATTGAAGTTGAGGATAGAGTCATGGAATTGATGAAAAGATACAGTGTAGGGATATTTAGGGTTGAATCTATTAAGGTAGGCCGATGATAGGTCATGATTAGACAAGGATACAAGAATCTTGATGGGTAGATTTGATAAAGTTGTTACAGCTTTTACGGGTTAAGAATCACACGGGTATGCTAGAAAGGAAGGCGAAGCATCGCCAAAAGATTTTCTTCTTAATTTAAGATCGTCATTGTTGGTATGGAGAGCGACATGAATGTCTACAAAGTCAAATTTATTATAATTACCAATCATTTTGAGCCTTTAATGTTCTCTACTCGTTTTTAACTTAATACTCCTTTGATCCGGTGTACATTTATTTTTGCGTGAATATAATATTTTAATACTCTTTTCAATATTTATTTTACTATTTGTATGAAAATTAAAGAATATAGCACTTTAATAAATAGTGGTTGAGATATATAATATTTTTATATAAGTTGGTAATTGTTTTAATTTTGTATGTATCCATCATGAAAATATATTAAATATTTTATGTGGATCATATTTACCAAAAAGAGATAGTGGAAAACTCTAATTTAGTAAAATTTAACTGTGTCGGGACTAAATAACTGCTACAAGTAAGTTTTAATTAGTTCTTCTACTTAAAAGATTATAATTTTTATTTGAAATAATGATAAATTGGCAAGTTCTTGTGTGACCTGGGTAATAGATAACCCAACAAATAAAAACCATTGGATGCAAATATTACTGTTAAATAATTTTTAAAAAAAAATTAACTTCTTATTTAAGTGACAAGTAGTAACCGCATCCTTTTTATCACATACGACTCGTATGATAAGATCTTATCGTGAGTATATGGTCAGTTAAAAAAAAAAGGTAAAAATATTAATCTATTTTTTTAAAAATAAATTATAATCATTGTATAAATTTTATAAGTCATCTAATTAAAATATCCTTTGTTTTATTTAAATCGAAGCTAAGTTTAATAATTTAAGATAAAAAAGAAATTAAAAAATAATATATATATATATATATATATAATTTTATTAAATTTTTAATATTAATATTAATTTATTTTTCGTCAATACTAACGTTATTTCTTAAATTTTGATATAATGATATTTTTTTATATTTCTTTTATATGAGTAATAATATACATTTTGAAGAGTAATAATTCCTTTCTTTAAATTTTTTTTTTTAATATACTTGATATTTTTATGAAATTTAGGTATATCTTGAGTGAGACTATACCATTTTATATCTTTTTAATTAGTTATTCATTTTACACCTTTTTAATTAGTTATCATTTTCGCTATAAAATTATATTACTTTCGCTATAAAATGTCTATCACTTTTCATTTATACTATAATAACTAGTTATTATCATTTGTGTGCTACAGGAATTTATTAATATAATTTATCTAAAATTAATAAAATAAATTGATTTAAATATATTTTATTATTGTTATGAACACAATATTTATGTTAATTAAATACTTTAGTTAAATTGTTAATTTATATAATTGCTTGTGTTTTTATTTTTGAACCGTGTGTTATATGATATTCATTTATTTTCCAGATTTATAAACTAAAAAATGTTATATATAATTAAAATAGCATAATATTTATGTTAAATAAATATTTTATAAACATTATTATTTTTTAGTTGAGGCTTTATTGTATTTAAATACAAAATTTTTAGAATAACTAATTTATAAATGTCTATAATGAAATTAAAGGAGTATAATTTAATTTTTAAAATTACATATAAAAAAATGGGGTAGATTTCTATTTTTTTTCATTTAATATATTATAATATTTAAATAATTATTTACTTGAAATAATTAATTGAATAAAGAATTATCAAATATTTTCTATAAGAATAAATATTTCGGAGATATATATAATAGTAATAAAATAATAAATGTTAATACATAATAATAAAAAATAAAATAGAAATGCTATATACTTAATATTAAAATTAAAAAATATAAAATATAGACAAATAATTGAGTGAGATCGTCTCACGGATCCTTTTATGTAAGACAGATCATTCATTAGCCCATTAAATATATGTTAAAAGCGTCTTGTTTGATTCTAACTAAAGGCAAAAACATGGGTGAGACGGATCATCCATTAGCCCATTAAATATATTTTAAAGTGTACTATTTGGTTGTAATCAAATTATAAAATTGAGAAATTAATTTAATTAGGTCTTTTATACTCCCTCCATCCGCTAGATAGGTCAACATTTTGTCATTTTGGGCGTCCGCACCAAAGGTCTACATTTCCCTTTTTAAATACATGGGACCCACACACATCACTAATACAATAAATTCATGGGACTCATACACCCCACTAATACAACTACCAACTACACATTAAATAATAATACTCCTTAATCCATGTGCAAAAAGCAAATGTCCACCTTTCAAGCAGACGGAGAGAGTATTATATATATATATATATATATATATATATATATATATATATATATATATGTATATATATATATATATATATATTCTTTTCTTCTCTTTTAATTTGTATTTTTTATTAGTTAAATTTTTATTAATTTAAAATTTGTTATTCATTTAATTTATTTTTCGATTTAAAATTATAAATTTAAATAACGTGATACTATATCTTTCCTAAAAAAGTGATAACTAATTAAAAAAATATATTTCACAAACAATTTATTGGAATAATAAAAAGTGATAATATTTATCAAAGAAAAGTGATACCTTTTTAATTAAATTATTTCACGAACAATTCATTGTAATAAAAAGTGATAACATGCTTATAAAAAGTTCCCATAATAAAGAAAAAATGATAAACATTTAATTTAATTATTTTATGAACTATTTATATGATGAATAAAAAGTGATAATATTTTTAATATAAAGTAATATCTGATTATAGTAAAGTGATAACCGTTAAACTATCTAATGAACAATTAATAATAATAATAATAATAATAATAATAATAAACTAATAAACATATTTTTATTTTATTAAAATCGAAACTTTTTTTAGTTTAAAACATATCAGGAATGCAATTAGCGTGGAGAATCTAGAGATCACTAAAATTCATGGTTAGTATTTAGTAAAATATGATTTTTAATTAGTTAAGTTAAACAATGCCTATTTTTTTATTTATTTATTTTATTTAATATAAAACATATTCTTATTTGGGTTGATGGATGATCTGTTTCACATAAGAGGATCCGTGAGACGTTCTCATTCAAGAATTACCCCTAATCAAATTAAGAAAATTGAAAATTAATTATAGAATTAAATTAATTAGGTCTTTTATATAATATATATTACTTTTTTTATTTATATATTTTATTATTTAAATTTTTATTAATTTAAAATTTGTTATTCATTTAATTTATTTTTTATTTAAAATTATAAATTTATACAATGTGATAATCAAGTAATGAAATGTGATAAATTTGGTGTGAACTATATTTCATTAATAATTTATAATATAAATAAAAAGTAATAACATTTTAAAAGAAAAGTGATAGTAACATATTTCCTAAAAAAGTGATAACCAATGTGTATTTCATGAACAATTTACTGAAATAATAAAAAGTGATAATATCTTTAATAGAAAGTGATTCTTAATTAAAGAAAACTGATATCCATCTAATTCAATTATTATTTCACGAACAATTCATTGGAATAAAAAGTGATAATATGTTTAATAAAAAATGATAATTTAATAAAGAAAAGAGATAATCATTTAATTTAATTATTTTATGTACAATTCATATGATGAATAAAAAGTAATACTCCCTCCGTCCCACATATTTTTACACACTTTCCATTTTGGGGTGTCCCACATATTTTTACTCATTCCATATTTGGCAAAAATATATAATATTTTATTTCCTACTTTTTACAATCCCAAACTTTAATTACTTTTTACACTTTATTCATTATTTCCAACAACTTTATTTATTTTTTCTTTTTAAATTACTAATGTATCCATATTTTCTCTTACATTATATATTAAAAAAATAAAACATCTTAATCACTGTGCCCGTACAAACGGGTAAAAATAACCGGGACGGAGGGAGTTTTTAATATAAAGTGATACCTGATTATAATAAAGTGATAATGTGATCGTTGACCTATCTAATAATAATAATATTATTATTATATTATTATAATTTTATTAAAAGTAAAAAGAAATTAATTTAATTAATTCATCGTTAATGCTTGACTTGAGAATTGAGATTGCCGAAATATACTTGAATGCTTAATAAAAAAGATACTCCCTCCTTCCCGGGTATTTTTACCCGTTTGTACGGGCACGGAGATTAAGACGTTTTATTTTTTTAATATATAATGTAAGAGAAAGTAGGAATAAATTAGTAATTTAAAAAGAAAAAGTGAATAAAGTTATTGGGAATGATGAATAAAGTGTAAAAAAGTAATTAAAGTTGTTGAGATTGTAAAAAGTAGGTAATAAAATATTATGTATTTTTGCCCAAAATGGAATGGGTAAAAATACGTGGGACACCCCAAAATGGAAAGTGGGTAAAAATACATGGGACGGAGGGAGTATTTTAATTAGTGAAGCCAGACAAGTTTTTTTTTTTAATTTTTTAATTAATATAAAATATATTTATTTGGTTTAATGGATGATCTGTCTTACATAATAGAATCCGTGAGACGGTATCATCCAAGATCTACTAAAAAATATAACACGATTAACCATGTGACACATCATATTTTTAAAAGTTATCCCAATTAGTATATATAAGATAAATTGTTTATGAAATAGCATTATCACTTTTTATTAATTGAATATCATTTTTTATTATAAATTAGTACATATTTCCGCATAATATGCCGATGCATTATATTTTATAAGAAAATTAATTAGATAATCTAATATTAAATGTATATTGTAATAATAATCTAATAACGATGATATACTCAAAATTTTTGAAGATATTCTATTATTAATTAATCGGTGTATTTATCTAATATTAAGATTTAATTTTTAATTCTAAATATAAAGATATGCATTAATAATATAATAATAAAAAATAGAAAGATTACGTGTGATATTAAAAATAAAAATAAAAATATCTATTCCTAACCAATCAAAAATATGATTAAAGGTGGTGTTTAATTTGAAGATATATATGAATAATAATAATAATAAATTGGATATATTTTTATTAATTGGTTTAATTATCTATTCCTAACCAATAAAAAAATATAATTAAATATGCTATTTAATTTATAGATATAATGAATAATATAGTAATAATAAATAAATAAAAAGTAGAAAGATTATATATGGTATATGATATTAAAATAAAAAATAAAAAAATACGACAATTAACCATGTCGCGACACTTCATACTTTTAAAAAGTTATTTATAACAGTGTATTCGTAATTAGTATATTGTATATAAGATGTAATCATATTTTAACCATCTTACATAAACTCTTTTATGTGACGTTCTCGTACAAGTCTTTGCTTAAAATTAGAATGCTCTGTGAACCAAGTTCACAGAAAAACAAACTCATGTAACAATTTTAGTTTTTATTTATAAATAAACTAGAATGTTTCCCTTGTACTCTAGAGTGAGGCTTGTGTGGGCCTGGGCGCACGAGAACACATTCCGTGCGCCTTTAGAAATTTAGTGTTATGGGTAAGGGTAGATTGCTTTGGTCTAAAGGGTATACACTTTAATTAATAAAAGGTACACTATTTTGTTCTAAAGGGTATACATTTTTTATTAATTTTTTTTCTTTAGAAAATAAAGGGTACACATTTTTATACTAAAGGGTATACAATTTAACACAAAATTCTAAAGGCGCACGGAGTATTATTCATACGCCCAGATATACACAATAATTTTCTTTAGAAAATAAAGGATACACATCTGTATACTAAAGGATATACAATTTAACACAAAATTCTAAAGGCGAACGGAATGTGTTTCGTGCGCCCGGGTGCACAGGAGTTTTTGCCTATACTCTATACACAAAATATTTTATAATATTCATCAATAATTATAATTTTAAAATAAAAATACTTAAAATTAAAATTTAATAAATAATAATATAAAAAATCATTAATATTCATAAAAATATACTCACTTGATATATTAATAAAATTTGATTTTATTTATGTATTTATTTAAAGAGATACTAATGTCTAATCATGTGTATACTGCACCCTAGCTGGAGCATTGTTACTTGAAATATAAATTATTACTCTCTATTTGTAGTGTTAATAATAATATTACTTTTTATATGAAGGAGAAATTGTATTAAAGAAAATTCTCATTGTACTAAAAAGTAAATCTGATTCATCCTAATTTTCACGTTTTAGTTATTTTTGAGGTAATAATATATTTTTGTTTAATAAGTTAATACTAAAAGTAAATTATATATGTTAAAATTTTAATTTGTAAATACTTAAATTTTAATTTAAAATACTAAAAATTATTTAAAAAATTTAATACTAAAAATTTTATTTTAAAATAATTTTATTATAGATCAATTAAATAAATAAGAATAATTAAATAATATGAATAAACTCAGTAAGTAAATAAATAGTATGGTCAAGCGAAACAAATATGAGATCTACGAGAATGGAGTGATAAGAGATAATATGGAGAGATATGATAATTGATAAGAAATTATATGAAGATAAATTAGGTGATGTGGCGATATAAAAAAAATATATGAAACTGGTTATTGTCGATAAAAATTTGGGTAATAGATGACATGGGTTACCCAAGTAATCCCCTGATAAATTATGTAGTATTGTTGAACCTTTAGGGCATTGGATCAGCTATTCAAATTTCGTGTTTCTTCCTTTAAATGAATAACAAATGTCATTATCGCTTTCTAAATTACTGTCATATGCCCCATGTACTGTTTAGTGGTGATTTAATTTTTTATTTATGAAATACCAACTTTTACGAGTATTAATTTTTTTATATGGTCCCCAATTATCAAAAAAAAAAGGAAGAGTATACCTCATATAATAGTACGAAAAATGGAACATGTACTTTTGTAGCGGAGTTGAAGAATTAGTAAAAGCTTGTGTAATATCATCTCGTAGAGACGAATAAGAATTGATAATATTAATAAAAAGTGTTATATAATTATTGAAAAGTGTTAGAATAAATTGATTAAGTATTAAACGATAAATCTCTCTACAAATTTAAGTTTTTAGATGATGTTGTCATTTAATATGGTATCAGAGCCCATGGTTAACAAAGGTTCATGGTACGAACCTCACCGCCACCCATTCATGAAAAAATTCAAATATGAAAGGCTGATTAAGTATTAAACGATACATCTCACTACAAGCTTAAGCTTTTAGATGATGTTGTCATTTAAGAAAAAGAGATAACCCCGAATTACACATTTTCATGAACAATTAAGGTATTTGTAAATTTATAAGTGATAGAAAAGGAAATTAATGATACATATGGATGCATCAATCGAATCAAGTCGAGTCGAACTTTACTTGTTTGAGTATCATTTGTTAAGGAATAATCAAATTCGAGTCCAAATTCGAGCTCGTTGAGAAAAAATATGCCAAGGTCAAACTAAAACTATTTTTTAATGTTCACAAACATGTTCATGAACACATATAATAACTTATTGGAATATACTCCCGTCCCGTAGCAAGAAGGTCTTTTTCTTTTTATACGTGGATTAAGGAGTATTATTACTTAATGTATAGGGGTAGTTGTATTAGAGGGAATGTGGACCCTATAATTTATTTATACTAGTGGGTTTGGGTGGGTCTCATGTATGTATAAAAGAAAATTTTACTTTTTGGGTGGGACGCCAAAATGAAAAAAATACCTCATCTAAAGAGGACAGAGGGAGTATAAATATTTAAAATATTCTTGTTTATAAACAACAAAGGAAAATTTTATTCATGAATATTTAATTTTATTAAAAAATATTAAATAAACAAATTAATAAAAGATAATAAAAAAGGTTAAAAAAACTTAAATATTTAAAATCACTTTTATCATTGTCATATTTGTGTATTTTTATAGAAAATATATAATCATTAAATTAAAGTATAAATAATAAGGCTAAAACTATTGTACCCAATTGTTTAGGTTCAATTAGTTCAATTTTGACCAGTTGACCCGAATATTTATATTTCATTAAGTGTTGATGGGTCATTCTACGCTTCACCCCTCCCTCCCTCTCTCCCAACCCATTGCGTCTGCTTCTCTCTCTACTTACTTTTTTCTCTACCATCCCAACGTTTCACCCCTGTCTCTCCACCGCCGCGGTGCCATGATGAGCGTTTTCTCAACACACAATATTAATTCCCAAGTATTAAGGATACTATTGTAACTTTGATAAGCGACCAAGTAATTATCGAACCCAAAGGACGTATTATTATTAATTTACTTATATTCTAACTTACTAAGACTATTATGGCAAAATAGTTGTATGATTAAGTAACTAATTATTAAATAATAAAAATAATAATTAAAATAAATAACAATAGAGAGTGAACGAAAGTGAATAAGTGAGAACATAGGTAGTCCTTCGGGCCATCTAGTTTTACTCATTAATTTCTCTTCCGTGTATCAATATCCGACTCTGCCTTGTGGAGTATGGACACATCATTAAGTCATGCAAATCTACTCTATAGATACAAGTAAATAAGCATGTGACACATGTGAAGATCCTTGGAGCAAGAGATATAACTCATCCCATTTCTAGGTACTATCACTATCAATTATTTCTCGTGCACTAAGTACTCTAACACGACATGATCTCCCTTTATAGGTACTATGAAGTTATATTCTTTATCTTACTTATTAACTCGAATACTATTCAATTAATAAGTATTTATATAAGGTAGTTCTAATGAGACTTCGGAATCCCTTCACTTAGAATCATAACATGGAATCCTACTCAGCAGTGAACGCACTCAATCAATAATCAAGATATGTATTCAGACTTTACATAACAAATAATGATGCACAAAATAATTCTAAGTATGAATTAAAATAGTATAATCTTATAAAAATAAACCACAAGTAGTGTTGTACGGAGTATACATATGAAAGTTCAATTAACTTATAAAACCTTCATAATCCCTAGATCTACCGAAGCGGTTCTAGCCCATGATTGATCGAAGAACAATCATGGAGGTTGGATAGATCTTACCCATAGTCTTAAGAATTATAAGATAAATTAAGATGCGAAGTGAACCCTAGATGCGGGTGCCGTCGCATCTCTCTTCATCTTAAATCTTCATATGGTTCTCAGTTGATTCGACAAACGAATTTCTCTCCACAACTCCGTGGATGGTGGTAGGGTTTCGAATGTTGTGTAGAATGAAGGTGGTGAATGACTCCCTTTTTTTCCTTGCGTAGGATCTTCCTTTTATACTCATGAGCTCTCCTTACGGACCTAGGATAAGCTTTTTGAGCAAAAACATGCACTGAAGGTATAAAAATACAGATTCGGACATGTCCAGCACATCAGTTCGACCAAAGGCACAACTGATCGAACCACAGGTCGAATCGACCTATAAATTACTAGCAGGTCTAGGGTTCGACCCGAATGACACCTTGGATCAGAAGCTTTCCGGTCAAACTGCAACTGCTTCCCTTTAGGCTTCTGGTTCGACCATGGTTCGACCAAATAGCTTGGTCGAACTACACTGTCGTGGTCGAACCACACTTCTGCCAAACTTCCGATGCGTGATTTGACCAGAGATGCTGGTCGAACCGCTCTCTTCTTGGTCGAACCGGCTCCCTGCTTGGTCGAACAGGGCATCTTCAGTACTTTTTCTCCGATTTCGATCACTTCTATCCTATTTTCCTTCGAAAATTCACTCAAATAGACTTAAACACACCTGATTCATGACTTTACACTATACCACACGATTTATCTTGACTTAAGATCAAATATCTTACATCATTATCCCATGAATCAAGACTCAAAACACGTGAATTTACACACTCATCAAACTCCTAAACTAACATGTTGCTCGTCCCGAGGCAACGCAATCAAAACATAGGAGTAAATGTAAATTTCACATGTCTATCTAGCCAAATAAAAATCACACCTACACATGCAACTCTATCAACTTAAAACAAGTATTACTCGCATTATACATCTCATTCATGCAAAACACCACTCAATTATAATGCAATTCGGAGTACTAATTCATTTAGCTTACAAGATAAGTGTTTACCCTCGCACTCAAGTGTAAATGATGTACACTTTAATAGTTTAATATATACACTCACTTCGATTTATATTTCCACGTAACCATAGGCTTGGCAAAGGTCTAAAAAATTAACTTATAATCACTTCATTACTAGGATCACAAAGGACTTACTTTTGGGTTGTAATGTTGGCTCTTTGGTAAAGGTAGAAAAGTATAGATAAATTGACTAATTCACTAGTAGAGAATTACCCTGGAATTTTTTTATTTTCATCAAACAACTTCTTCTCTCCTTCTTATTCTCATGATCTTCGCGATTCACTTTTCCTTCTTGTCTTTTGCATCAACATCATCTTTTTTCAAAGTACAAGGGTATTAATTTTGGGCACTACCCTTCTAAGCAGTTGGGGTATCGATTTCAGGCACTACCCCTAACAAGATTCAACCATTCCTTTATTTTCTTCAAATTCATGCTACTCAACCCAAATTTTATTCCTTTATTCTTCACATTCAAGCTAGAATTTATTTGCCTCAACTCTCTACTAATGAATAGGGTATTCAACAAGGCTCAAGTAAAAGATAAATAAATGCTTTTAATCAAGGCTTGCCAAAAAAAAAGTTTTTAAAGGCTCAAAAGGGCTCTCAATAATTTATATTGTATATGGAAAGGTAAAATATGGCTAAGTGACTCAAATAAACAATAACTGCCTAAGATCATGTCCTAATAATTCATTAATCATAAGTCTCACACAAGACTCCAAGCCAAGTTCTAGAATACGGTCATATGAACGATTCTCACAAGAATAAACTATCATGCACATAGCATAATTTCATAAGGCTCAAATTCTCACATGGGTAAATAGAATCCTAAGCACTCCTCATAGCATATAATCAAGATCAATTCGCATTAAACTCCACATATTTAACAAGTTATACATGCTTCTCATTAACAAAATCAACACATGCAAAATATGAATGCAACATATTTAACAAAAAACCCATCATAACAATCCAAATCAAGCTTCTCCAACCAATCCATCATCAAGTATCAAGTACCACAATCTCCTTCCAACATCAAATCAGAATATAAGTAGACATGCAAGCCACTCACACCATAAATACCCATCCTGTAAATAGAAAAAGAGAAGGGGGATGAGATGAAACAGACAAAGGGAAAAAAATTTGGTGCAACCTACTCCTTCGGAGCATCATCCTCATCATCATCTTCACTCATCTCTGTGCGCCAATGGTCAAAATCCCTGTGGAGATTATTCAGCTTCCTATCTAGCTCACGCTCATCAGCCTGCATCTTTCCCAATCTCCTATCCATCTTCACATAATTCATATGCAATGCGGTGTATCTCATATCAAGTGCTGCATAACTCGTGGTAAGTAAGCCCAACTGGCGGTTCGTCTCTTTCTGATTGTTGTTCAGGTTGGTCAAATGCTCGTTCATCAACCTGAACTGCTCCCACAAGTACTCATCAGGACCGCCCCAATAATGTCGCTATGGCACTGCTTGGAATAGGTCGTGGTGTTAACTCGTGCTGCTGTGGAATATCCTCCTCAGGATAAACCTGATTCGCTCCATGCTACTGCTGTGGCTGTGGCTCAAACTGCCCTTCATCAACAATCCTCTGCAATTCTTGGTACATCCCTACAGCGTACATCTGAGTCACAGTCCTCTAATCACCTTTTCTCAAGCACATGATTGAAATAGCCTCATGCACGAACGTATTCATCAACTTGTTATCCTCACTCCAGATCGTAGTCGGATCACTCACATTGAATGGGATCATGTAAGAAAAGAGCTTAGATCCCCTCGTATAGAACCAATCTCCATCGCGATGATGAGCAAATCCCATTTTTACGCAAGCACTCATGACTAGATCCAGATCCTCAAGGATAGGTGTAATGCCAGTAAAGTCCATGTGGTACGATTCAGCCACAGTAGTAAGCAATCCACCGATATTTACTCTTTGAAATGTGGAGCTCCTGAATCTGTAGAGCTGCTGAATCAGGTATGACCCCACATTAAACCTTACTCCATTAAGCATACACCAGAGATCATACAACTCTCCTCTCAACACGCAACTTCCTTCAGAACGGGCGAACAATGTGTTGCCCAAGACTCGATCCATATATCTAAGAATAGGATTCCGAATCAGAGAAGTGCGAGTATCCTTGGTCTTGAAATCCATGTCCTCTTCAGAAATTGCTCTCCAGAAATCATTGGGCCTGAAGTACCCATTCTCGTTCCTAGAGATGTCCCTCGGAGTCTCAAAAAGCACATTGAAATCCTCCGCTGACCATTTCCTCATCTCTCCTCCCAGCTGAAAAGAACACTCATAAGGGAGATGACTCGAACCTTTCTTTACGGTGATTGAGATAACACCTCTGCAGTCACATGGAAGTATGTCGGTTTCTTCAGCTCCATAAAGTAACGTATCCCTACTTGGTCAAACATCCACATAATGTCATCTCGGATGCGCATTGTAATCATGACCTCATCATTCTGGTACCTCATTCGAGCAATCTTATCAGACATATCACCTCATCGATCCTTTATTTCCTCCCAATTTTCCATTCGAATCTTGAAATTCTTAGGTAGCCTCTCCTTAAGCCTCAGCTTCTTGGTAACTTCATCCTCACGAGATGGCCTATCTTGCCTTTTCTTTGATCAAGCCTCTGTCTCCTTTTATTTTTTAGAAAATAATACTTTAATACCAATGGAAACAAGAAAAGTAAACGAAACCAAGTTCTAAAGCAACTATACATGAAACTCTACTCAAGACTTCAAGTTTAACAAGTATAATCCATTCAAGACAAGCATACTTCAACTCTATGTATCGACAATTTAATCACAATGGAACACACACTTGCTACTTCAATTTCATTTCAACTTCAACCCTTTAACTATCAACAATTTAAACAACCACTTCACTTTCTTAAGCATGCATTCAACAATTCAACAATTCAATTCAAAATTCAACATACTTCACTTCACTTCTCAATTACTCATCCATTTCACGTGAACAACAAGGTCTAACAACACATTAACCATTAAAATCGGACCCATCACTTGTTCATATAAGATTTTCAACAAGAATTCAAAATTGCACCATGAATCCCTATAAAAACTAGTTCAATTGACTTACCCACTTGTAATCAAGCAATAGAACTTCAATCCTATGGTACTTGAGTCAAGAGAACATACCTTTAGATCCGGCCATGGCTTATATGAACTAATTATGAAAAATCCCCAAATTGGATGAAGAACCCTAGTTTAGAAACTAAATTGCTCCAAATCCATGAGAAATCGAGTTTAGAAAGGGTAGAAAGTGGTTTAATCAGAGTAGAATCAAGCAAAATCGAAGTTTGGAAAAGAGGGTTTTTTGGTTCGGAGAAGATTCGAGTGATGGTGGTGTGCAAGTGATCGAAACAGGGATGGAATTATACTTAAATTCGTGACTTACCAGTGCGATTCGACCAGAACAAGTGGTCGAACCACCTTGTCGTGGTTGAATCGTGCTTCTGGATGATTTTCAGCATTTGGTTCGACCCGAATCGTTGGTCAAACCAGATTGTCTTGGTCGAACCAGCCTGTTACAAACTTTCAGGTTGCAAGTTCGACCTGAACTCTTGATCGAATCACACCTGCATGGTCGAATCGACCTGTAGCAAAATCTCTGATCGCTGATTCGACCTCCCCTTGGTCGACGCTTGGTCGAACCACATCGTGTATGGTCAAATCAAAATGTAATGAACTTTTAGGTTCACAGTTCGACTTGGGCTGCTCAGTTCAACCACTCTCCTTGGTCGAATCGTTATCGAATCGAGCTCCTGTTCCTTCAAAATTCACTATTCTTCGTCCCCTGCACACTTCAAGCTCAAAAATGAACATTAGGTACCAAAATAAAGTAAAACTAAGTTAGAGAACCACTATTAAGACTCTTAAATTGTGTGTATATACTCCGCATACGACTCAATAAATAAAACACCACTAAACATTAGGCAAATTGCAAAAAAAATCGGCACATCAAAATCGGTTAAAGTTTTGATATGCCGCAAAAAATCAACTCTCCTAACAGACGTTACAAAGAAAATATTATACTCTCTGTGCTACGATGAGGTAAGTACATCACACCCATCAAACTTAGTAGAAACTATAGTCGAAACTAAGTTTGCAAGAAGATGTAATTTATAATTAGTAAGCACGTCAAATATAAAAATTTCTTACTCACACTAAAGAAATAAAATAGGAAGGGAAAGCCCCCAACATGCACTCTTGTTTAACGTCAAAGAGTCACGACGGTGACATATCAATGCAAGGTATCCTCAAAGATGACACAAGCATCATCCGGTGACTTATAATGCTTCAATCGATGCCAATTAGTCAGTATGATGTCTCCGTCTTTGTCCATGATTTCAAAACTCCCCCCTCCGCACACTCTATGGATAATGAACAGTCCCATCCACTTTAATTTTAATTTTCCTGCAAAGAGCTTCAAACGAGAGTTAAAAAGTAGTACCTCATCACCTTGCTTGAATTCCTTGTAAGTGATCTTCGAATCATGTCATTTCTTCATTCTTTCCTTGTAGATCACCAAATTCTTGTAAGCTTGATTCCTGAACTCATCTAGTTAATTGATATGAGTCATCCTCAACTCCTTGTAGTCCTTAAGACATAAGTTCAAGCTTCTTAATGCCTAAAAAGCTTTGTGCTGAATCTCTACGGGTAAGTGGCATGGCTTTCCATAGACAATTTGATAAGGGGACATGTCAAGCATGGTCTTGTATGCAGTTCGGAATCCCCGAAAAACATCATGGAGCTTCATAGCCCAATCCTTCCTATTAGTTCTGATTACTTTCTCCAAAATTTGCTTAACTTGTCGGTTAAAGACCTCGGCTTACCCATTAGCTTGAAAATGATAGGGTGTAGTAATCCTATGCTTCACACCGTAATCCTTGAGCACTCTCTCTAGAAGCTTGTTGATGATATGGGAACCTCCATCACTTACAAGTGCTCTAGGGACTCCATAGCGGGCAAAGATATGTTTCTTCAAGAAAGACAACACAGTCTTTGAATCATTCAAGTGGGTAGGAATGGCTTCCTCCCACTTAGAAACATAGTCCACAACAAGAAGGATGTAGAGAAATCCATTTGATGGGGGAAAAGGCCCCATAAAATTGATCCCCCATACATCGAAGACCTCTACAACAAAGCTCGGCTGAAGAGACATCTCATCTCTACTACTTATGTTTCCCATCCTTTGACATCTATCATATGTCACTACATAGGATTCAAAGTCTTTAAACAAAGTAGGCCAATAAAGAGAAGATTGAAGTACCTTAGTTGCCGTCTTTTGAGCTCCGAAGTGCCCCTGGTTAGGTTGTGCATGACAAAAATCAAGAACACTCTCTATCATCATCTCGGGCACACATCTACAGATGATAGAATCCGTAAAAATCTTGTAGATGAATGGATCATACCATATAAATATCTCAACATCCCTCTTAAACTTCGCAAGTTGATATCTGTTGAGATCTCTTGGAATTTCTCCTACGGTAATGTAATTGACACAATCCGCATACCATGGATCCACTCCTTGGGCAACAACTACACAAGCCCTTTTCGCTCCTTCAGCAAACACTGCTATGATCTTCTCATTAGGAAATATCTCTTCTATGTATTCAAAAGAGTCATCACAATGCTCCCTTGTCTCCAATCTTGATAGGTGATCCGCCAACACATTCTCCGTTCCTTTCTTATTTCGAATATCCATATCAAATTCCTGCAGAAGAAGGACCCATCTAATGATCCTTGGCTTTGCTTCTTTCTTCTCCATTAAGTACCAAATCGCAGAATGATCCGTATACACAATGGTCTTCATGCCAACGAAATACTGTCGAAATTTATTGAATGCATACACCACAGCTAGAAACTCATTTTCAGTGACAATGTAGTTCTTTTGTGTTGTATTAAAAGTCTTACTCGCATAGTAGATGGCGTAGAACTTCTTCTCATTCATCTGACCAAGCACCACTCCAAGTACTTGATTACTTGCATCACACATAAGTACAAATAGTTGGGTCCAATCCGGTGTGATCAAGATAGGTACAGTAATAAGTGCCCCCTTCAAAACCTGAAAAGCTGTTAGGCATTCATCATAAAAAAACAAAAGGAAAATCCTTTTCAATTAAGTGAGACAACAGTTCGGAGTATTTTGAGAAGTCTTTGATGAATCTCCTATAAAATCCTGCGTGTCCAAGGAAGGACCACACTCCTTTTTTATTGGTAGGTGGTGGAAGCTTCTCAATCGCCACCACCTTTGCTCTATCCACTTGCAATCCTTTAGCCGAAATATGGTGTCCAAGAACGATCCCATCTCTCACCAGGAAGTGGCACTTCTCCCAATTCAAGACAAGATTAGTTTCTTGACATCTTTTCAAAATAGTAGATAGGTTAGACAAACAAATATCAAAGGAGAACTAAATACAGAAAAATCATCCATAAACACTTCCATGATCTTTTCTATTAACCCATCAATTATGGCCATCATGCAACGCTGAAATGTAGCAGGTGCATTACACAATCCAAAAGGCATCTTTCTAAAGGAAAAAGTTCTATAAGGGCAAGTAAAAGTAGTATTTTCTTGGTCCTCGGGTGCAATTATGATATGATTGTACCCAAGTACCCATCCAAGAAATAGTAAAACTCATACCCCACAAGACGATCAAGCATTTGATCCATGAAAGGAATAGAGAAGTGGTCTTTGCATGTATTTTCATTCAGTTTCCTGTAGTCAGTACACACACGTCATCCCGTAAGAATCCTAGTGGCTAGAGTCTCTCCATCATCGGCTTTCACTATAGTCATGCCCCCCTTTGTACCTAAAACATGCAATGGACTCACATGGGGACTATCACTAATGGGATAAATAATTCCTGAATCTAGGCATGCTAGGATTTACTTCCTAATCACTTCTTGAATGGCGGGATTTACTCTCCGCTGATTCTGAATGCTACTCTTAGCTTCTTCTAACAATCTTATCTTATACATGCAATATGATAGACTAATACCTTTCAAATCATCAAGAGACCAACCAATTGCAGACTTTACTTCCTAAGCACATCTAATAACTATTTAATTGATTATCAGTTAGAGAAGAAGATACAATTACCTGATATGTTTCATTTTCACCTAGATAGGCATACTTCGAGTGCTCCAGTAACGGTTTCAACTCGTCCTTCTTTTCTTCTTTAATTGTGCATTCTCTATCCAAAGACAAGTATTTTTTAGTCCACTTCACCTTTTCAAACTTTCTCCATTTTGATTCATACATGTCATCACCCAAAGCAAGTAGGTTTTCCAGAAATTCAATACATACCTCATTAGAGAGCTCATCTAGCTCGGTGGTGGGAAAAGTAAGAGGCTCCGCTATGCATGTCTATAAGGGATCCTTAGAAAGGATCAAAGACATATCTTCTTTCACGATCTTTTCCACCACATCGATGCTATGACACTGCATCTCCATCGGCATCTTCATTGCTTTATCAAGGTTGAACAGCACCTCTTCTTTATCCATACGCAGCCTTAGCTCAGCCTTTTGAACATCAATTATAGCTCCAGCCATAGCAAGGAATGGTCTTCCTAAGATATGGGGAACATTATCCTTGTCATCCTCCATTTCAAGTACAAGAAAGTCCACAGGAAAGACTAGTTTCTCTACTTTCACTAGAACGTCTTAAATCATCCCTTTCGAAAAAGTTATAGATTGGTCCGCTAATTGTAGAGCAATCGTTATGGGAGTTAACTCCCCCAAACCAAGCCTTTGAAATATCGACAAGGACATCAAATTGATGCTTGCCCCAAGATCACACAAGGCTCGTCTTGCCGGCCCCTTTCCAATCTCACATAGAATAGTGAAGCTCCCCGGATCCTTTAACTTCGCTAGTAGCTTTCTCTGTATGATAGAGCTGCAGTTCTCAGACAAATTCACAATCTCAATTCTGTTCAAGCTTCTCTTCTTCAAAACTATATCCTTCAGGAACAAGCATAATGTGGCATCTCTAAGAGTGCTTCAGAAAATAGAATGCTCAAGCTTATCTTGTTTCTGATATCTGAAAACTTCTTGAACTTTTTTTCCAATCCCTTCTTCACTAGCTTGAAAGGAAACGAAGGAGGTATCTTAGTTTTGGGAATCCCCCATTCATCACGTTCAACCTTCTCCACTTTATCCTTTTCAGCTCTCAATCTCTTTGCTCGTTCCCATTTCTTTTCTGATATAAGCTCAGTATTCTGCTCTTTGGATGGCACTAGAGTAGTGTCAACATCAAGTAAAGCATTCGGCATGAAAAATGGTGCCGAACAAAGTGGTTTGACCAGGGTTCGACCAGGGGTACTGGTTGAACTGGGCGAGTAGTGGTCGAACCGTGTATCAGAAAGTGTTTTCTCTCCAGAATAGGCCGATTTGACCATGGTTCGACCAACAGGGTTGGTCGAACCACGATGATCGTGGTCGAACCATGCTTCTGAAAAAATAGAGTGTTCTGGACAGGTCGGTTCGACCACGATTCGACCAATAAGTTTTGTTGAACCAAGTCGGTAGTGGTCAAACTACTTGGTTTGGATCTCCGGAAGTTGCCCAGGTGTCTGGTTCGACCTCCTCAGTGTGGTTCGACCATCTGTGTTGGTCGAATCAAGGTCGAATTAGGCTCTTAGAGCTTCAGAACTCATTTCTGGCCTCATCGATCCCTCTACTGTGTTCCAGATCTTAACGTGACGGCATGGCACTGCTTCGGATTCGCTATATTTTGCGATGTGAACTTAACTTTCTCTACAGTTTGTGTCAATTGGTTAACATTCCCGGCCATCTCTCCTATCAACAATGTTAAATCCTTCATTTGCTTAGAATTATTCTTATGATTTGCATCAATTTCTTTTCAAGCTTAGCCTCGAGATGATCTACTCTAGTATCATTCCTTGCCATGTACCTGTTCACCGTATCCTCAAAACCAGGTTTTTCTTCTTTGACCTTAGCACCTGGATCAACACCCATAGTAGGTTGTACTGTTGTATTAGGATCTCTCCATGAAAACTCCAGCCTCCTTGGTTGTTGATAATTACCCGGGGGATCCTTGTTATTGTAGTTCCCTTGGTAATTCTAATTTTCTTAATTTTGGAGCCTCGTTTCTTGAATACTTTGACCCATGGCATAGTTCGCCTCTTCCATCTCCTCTTGGCTAGCTCCTTCATTACATACATCCTATTACATAATTGGTACTCGCTGAGCTATTCAGTAATCTGCTTTTGCTGGGACTCAAGTAACTTGTTGATATTAGCCAAACTAGAGACGATCTCATCTTCCCTACTTGACTTTACCATAGTGTGTTCAACCTGCACTACTTTTCCAAGAACATAGGTCCCTCTCACTCTATCAGTTGGCCAATCTCTTGAATTCACCGAAATATCCTCAAAGAGCTTTTTGGCCTCAATAGATGACTTTGTAAGCAATGCTCCATTTGATGAAGCATCACGTAAAACTCAAGAATCACAGTCTAATCCACTATAGAAAATAAAGATGTATTGAGATTTAGATAGCCCGTGTTGCAGACACTTCCTAAGCATGTCCTTGAATCAGTCCCAAGCATCATGAAACTTCTCATTACCCTGGATCGTAAATTGATTGATTTCTTATTTTATCTTAAACACCTTTAAAGGTGGCATATATCGCTCTAAAAATTTCACTTTCAATTTCTCCCATGTATCACATTCAGCAGCATTAATATTATCATATCAATCTCTCGCTTTTTCATTTAACGAGAACTTAAACAAGATGATCCTCCTTGTATCTTCATGAGCTACTACATCTTTTTGTGTACTTGCATACTTGAGGAACTTATCAGATGTTGCTGAGGATCTTCAAAGGTTCCTCCTTATATAAATACTTGTTAATTGAATATGATTCGGGTTAATAAGTAGGACAAAGAGAATAACTTCATAGTACCTATATAGGAAGATCATATAGTGTTAGAGTACTTAGTGCACGAGAAATAATTGATACTGATAGTACCTAGAAAAGGGGGTGAATTATATCTCTTGCTCCAAGGATATTCACACGTGTCACATGTTGGCAGTTGGATTGTTTGGTTCAGCGTGATCCATTGGGAAACTAAGTAAACAATTACAGTGGAAGCAAAATAAAAGTTTACCTTTCTTCAGGGTTGATATAGAGGATGAATCATTGCAGAGAACTACCTCTCGATCTTCTACTATATGTCCCAAGTCGAATCCTGATGTTGTGTGGGCAACAATCTATAGGATTCTCTCAATCTGCTTCTCTCATTTTCTTATGTCAAAAATGGCGCAGAGTGCAGGTTACCAAAAGCTGAGATGACTTATATATTGGGGTACAGCAGGGACTAGAAGAAGAAATTAGATTGGGCCTCAATTGGATTTAATTAACCAAGCTTAGCCCAAAGCTTATAATTAAATCCAATAAAAATAATATAGTCTACTAAAATATTATTACTGCACTACCCATCCAATCCCAAAATTATGTTTTGGGATCCTTCTTATTATGAGCTCGAAAATCTCCTCATGTTTAAGATATACAATGCCCAATAATTAATTAAGTTACTGACAACTCAAATTAATTAATATCTCATACGAGAGTAGTACCACTCAACCTTATTATCATGCCAGAATTAATCCACTTGCAAGATTTACATGATAAACCTTATGAGCTCCTCAAGGGGACATCATCAATCTATGTCGGACATGAATTCATTCTACAATCAACAGCACACCATAGAGACACTACTACTTTTTAACTTACCGAGTTTATTGATTTAATACATATAAATCTCACCCATTGATGAATCAATAAAATATATACTACCTTACGTGTCGATGTTATTGTATAGGGATTAAGAGCACGAACATCCATAATAACTAAGATCAAGTTCTCCTATATAGACAGTACAAGTCGAACGATCTCAAGTGGTCCTGCTCAATACACACAAGGTGCACTAATGTGATTCTATAGTCAAGACAAACTAACACCAAACCACACTCAACCATATCGATAGATAGTCCCCGTCTATCTCGGTTGTGAGCATCTGTTTATACTTTCTAAGGAAATCGATAATATGATCTTCCGCTTGTTGTCGCACAACATATTATCTACAGTATAAAGTAAATAAACTTTTACACAAACATATAAATAAACAATTTATAATATGCAAAACGTTTGATCATATGATTCTCATTTCAAATAAAATTGTTAAAATATTGTTCAATACAAAAGCAAGGCTTTTAGTATACAAATCTAACATCACACGCTTTTTTACTTGTATTTATAGAGTAGATTTGCATGGTTTAATGATGCGTCAATACTCCACAAGACAGAGTCGGACATTGATACACGGAAGAAAAATTAATGAGTAAAACTGGATTGCCCGAAGGACTACCTATCTTCTCACTTATTCACTTTCGTTTAATCTCGACTGTTTGTTTACTTTAATTGTTCTTTTAATTATTTGTTTATTGTTTACTTAATCATCACACTTATATTGACACACTAGTCTTAATAAGTTAGATTATAATTAAATTAATAATAATACATTCCTTGGGTTCGATAAACACTTGGGCGCTTATCTAAGCTACAATAGCATCCTTCACACTTGGGGATTAATATTATGTGTTGAGAAAATGCTCATCACAGATGTATCAACCAAGACTCTCAAATCATTATCCAGACTATTACAGAACACACTGATAAGTTGAGACTTCTTTAGGTTATGTTGTGGGCATCCCACGCCTCATTGAATATCTCATCTCTTCACTGCTTGAACTGGTTTATCTCTTGCTTTAGAGCCATCACTTTTGATGGTGGCATAAAACGTTCAATGAAAAGCTGTTGAAGCTTAGTCCAGTTGCTGCACTCTCTTGCTTCAATGTATCGTACCACTCACTTGCCTTATCAGCCAAGGAGAACTGAAACAATATCATATTCTAAGTATCACCATTGGCATCACTCTGTCTGTGTTAGACTCCGCCTTAGCAAGCCATTTTCACCGTGTTGACATAGTTGTTATAACGCTTCAAGTGCCCATACGGCTCATCAAACACAGCTCCCGCGAAAGGACTCCTTTCCACCATAGAGATCAGGGCTGGTCCAATGTCATTTGTTATATTAGCACCTCCAACTACGCCTATCCCTCCCAAATTGGTGAATTTGAAAGTCTCGATGGATTATAATGTCATTCTCATCTGGCTGTCTATTATCTGTCATGATCACTGTTTCTAGTTCCTCTTCAAATTCTTGCAAGTTGAGGTTCTCAATTTCCTCTTCGACTTCTGGCAAGTCGCATTTCTCAGTTTCTCCTTTCACTTCTAGCATTGTAGATTGCACTGGTGATTCTGTTTTATTGTTTTTTAGATCTTTTGCAATCTTAGGAGTTGTGTTAGCAACTCTTCCTTTCCCTTTCCTCCTCATCGTAGATTCTTAGATTTTCAAATTAAATTTTAGGAATGGAAGTCCCTTCTTTGATCTCGTGCGCGTACACCTGTGAAGAAGAATATAAGTTGAAGAAAAAAATTTACTAACACATGAGTAGTCTTAAGTAATCTAGCAATTAAAAGAAAATTAAACAATTATGCCGTCCCCATGCAATGGCGCCAGAAACTTTATACGTATTTTCAAGTGCACACAAATAATAATCTTCAATTGTAAGGATGTTAATTGTAGCAGCAGGCAACCAAGTTAAAATATCGAATCCCAGGGACGGCAAACTACTTATTTTCTAAAATTACTAAACTAAATAAGACATGTGACAAATTCAATTGTTTGATAATTATTAAAATAATTAATATTTTAAAATTAAATAAAAAATAATTAAAAGAAATATTGACTTTCAAGAATGAGAAATGGTAGCTCTAAGGTTCTGGATTAATCCAATTAACTTAATACTTTGATGGTCATGTTCAATTCCTATAGATACTTATAGAATTATCACTAAACCTTACTAATTCATTTATTTGGTCTAAGCAAATTTATAACTAATTTAGTTTATCTCCTAATACGCTAGCTAGGTTAATAAACCTATCTCACTCTCTAGATACTTACTATATTATCACATCCCTCGTCAGATACTAGAACTAATACATGTTCCTTTTTTAGGTACTTTAATTTTATTACCTAATTTCCTAAATATTACTAATATGACAAGGCATCAAATCAATAACATTCATCAAAATTTCTATGTCTAATAAGTTAAATAATTAATTCAATTACTTTAACTTTTATGTAATAACCAAATAATTTAATTGTGCACACAAGTTATAATTATCTCAAGTATTTGCCAATATCATGAAATAACCACAAACGTTACACAATTTATATTAAACAATTTCCAAGAAATCCATAGAAAAGCAAATAAGTATTCTAAAAGTTTTGAACCCTTTATCAAATATCAAATAAAAATAACTTAATCCATCTAAACCCTAGAACTACTCAAAATGTTTATCCCATTGAGGTACAAGCAACTTCCATGGGTGTAAGAAAGATCTTACCACTGTTCATCTTAATTGAAAGGAAAATTAAGTTTAAGAATCAAAACCCTAAATTGAAGAATAATTGACGTCCTTCTCTTCGTCTCCTTCAATAGTATGATTGATCCTCCTTGAATTGCACACACTGGGATGATGGATGGATGGATTTGTGACAAAGTGAGATGATGGATGGGTGGTGTGTGTGGATGAATCGGAGTGTTTGTGTGCGTGAAGTCTGTTCTGGTTTTCTTCGATTCTACTTCTTTGCCCCTGTTTTTTCATGGCATTGATGGATGATGCAGTAGGAGTGTGGTGGGCTTCACATGGATTATAGTTGGTTGCTCCCTCTAAATTTTGTTTCATGCCATCCCACATGGGACAACTAATTAATTTGATAGAATATGGGCTTGCCTGCTTCTGACAATCACAAACCAACTAATTTATATATTAGTTGATTCAATTTATCACATGGCATGAGCAGTTCACTTGCAACTCTTCAAATCAATTCACAAAATAGCTTATGTGGCATCATGAGGCCCCACATTGATATTCATAACACAACAAATTCCAATCTCTACTAGCGGTCTGTATTTCTCCTCTTCAAAAATTAACAATTTCACTCTAAAATATATTTAAAATCTGCAAAATCTCAACCATACTCATGAAGTCATAGAAAATATAAAAATAATCAATAAACTCCACAAATAATATTAAAATCATGCAATAATCATATAAAAACGACTTATGAAAAGGACAAATTTTAGTGTTGAACAGGACATTGAAAATTTTGGCCATGGCTAGTGCTCATCACTCTGCAGTGGTAAGAGCATTTTACAGAACTAATAGACATGGAATTGAGGCAACAAGGTAGAGAATGCTGAGCTAGAGGCACTTCGAGCAGAGCTGGTGCCTATGGATGAGGGCGAGCATGGAGGAGGAGATGATGATGAGCACCATGTAGAGTTTGAGGAACACACCCCTGAGCCACTACAGTTTGAAGAGGAAGAAGAGGCCCATGATCATGCGCAGCAAGGAGGAAATTTGAGATGGAAGATCTTTGAAGGAGAAATGATGGAGCTCCGAGAAAACTAGCGGGAGCTAGTTGTGCACATCAACAACAACGTGCTTTCAATCTGCGAGAGCCACCTCCACCTCCGGAGCCATGAAGGGAGTATAATTTGAGATTCATTAGCATAACATTGATTTAGTTTGATTAGACTAGATATCAACACTTTTATTTTGTATTGGGAGGTTTACATATTAGTACTTTATTTTGGGATTTATTGCGATTTATTTTTTTTATTTCGTACATATTTTTATCTTTTGAATGTGATGGGGATTTTTTATGGTAATATGCTTATGGATGAATTATTGGATGTTTTATTATCATTTATGGATGGTTTTGATTAATGCGTGTTATTTGTTGTGTTTGTTTGTTGTTGTTGAGTCTTTCTTTTTTGTGTTGTTTGTATTTTATATTCTTGTTTTGGTTTGGTTTTGGTGGTTTGTTTAGGGTAGTTGTTTTTCCATTTTTAGAGTATAGGTGATGGCATGTTGCTTATAATTTGTGATGATAAGTTGTGTTAGGAAATTTATATTCTTTGAAATTATGATATGGTTTATTTTACTTGTTCAATTTTGAGATGAATGAATGTGCAATATGTTCCTAATAGTCATTAACAAAAACTTGAGAGATTTTGGGCCTCAACCATGCATATATGATGTATTTCATTCATGAGAGGATTGATCGGTCCTTAGACAAGCTAGAATTTTCCATGTGGACTACGGGAATGAGCCCGATTGGTGAAAGCTTGTTGATATGATCTTAGGTCAATCTTGTTATGATAAGTCATTAGCCAAATATTTCCCTTACCAAAACGTTATCGCTAGCAACCCCATTTGAGCCTTTAAGCCTATTCTTTTTGAAAAATACATTACAAGCTCAATTTACCTACTTAAGTCTTATATATAACCTTGGTGTGGGTGATTGAAGAGATGGTGGTTTGCAAGGTTTGATATGAAAAATGATCATAGAAAAGTAAATGGCCAAGTAAGCAAGAGAAGGATTAAAGCAAATGAGCTTGGGTACAAGAAAAGAGAGTCCCACTTCAACAACAAAGAAATAGAGCAAAACAAGACAAATGTGTTCAAGAAAGCATTGTGAAAAAGAAAGTAAGCATCAAATAAATAAAGCTCAAAATCAAAAGAAGGATAGTGTGATCAAGTGCAAATTGAAGAAAGAAGGGAAGCATGAGAAGTGGAACTAGTTGAAGAGACCATCTCTTTGATTGCTTCCACTTGATTAGTCACTTACCTAAGAGCTTGACATTACATTCAAATGAAAGACCTTTTTTATCTTAAGTTGAAGCTATGGTGGCTTGTGAATGTAGTTTGCTTGCAAGCCTATGGCAAGTCGTGTTTGATCGGCTAATGAGTGTTATGTTTACCCAACTCTTAAAGAGTGTTGAGTGCTATATACTTTCTGTGAGGCTTGGATTGGAAGGAACAATATTGCTTTGAATTCTCTTAGGATTGAACTTGTTACAATGTCATGTTGTGAGTTCATTGTAGTAGGGAGTCCTAATATGATTGTTGTTCTTCTTGCTTGTGATATGATGTTGCTTATGTTTATTTAGATCTTTTTCTAGGTAAAAATATCTCCTCATTTATTTATCATTTTCATTGCTCGGGGATTAGCAATACTTTAAGTTTGGGGTTTAGATCATCGCTATTTTTATCTAGACTTTCGTGTTATTTTACTTGTTATTTTCTTATTATTCGACCGTTTATTGTAGAATTAGTGGTGTATTTCATCCATTTATAGATAAATTGTGTTGTGATAATCATATTAGGAAAATGATAATAATATGTGGAAAAAAGAGCAAAACGGAGTCGGGAGTCAAAACAGAGAAGAATTGCAAAACTGTGTTGCAACTCGACACGAGGCCTGAGCTCATGTCGAGTCCAGACAACCAGCCCACGTCTAGTCCAAAAGTCGACTAGGGCTGGATTTTAATTGTTTGCACCTGAAATATGAACTCGACCTTATAAGATGTTGACCTGCAGAGCTCGCATCGAGCCCGTCATTGCCGAGGAAGGGCCAACCAACAAGTGCAACAACTCTAATTAGGTTTGGCTAATTTTTGCCCATAAGTTCAGCGAAGATTCCCCTGTTATAAATACCTAATTGGCGTGCTCATTATGACAGTTTATGATTTCTGGAGCCCAAACACACACTACACACCACAATTCTCACACACATCCTGTCCATTCATTTCTACCTCAAATCCATCCATTTCTCCAACAATTTTCCTTCAATTTCCACAATTCAATCCATAAATCTTCCACCCATCACTTTTCTAAGGAGGAGCACATCATTTGAAGAGCAATTGGGCATGTTGATGGAGGATTCTTCTCAAGTGATAATGAAAGCAATTCATCTTTTCATTTTTTCATTTTCTAAATTTGTGACATCAATGGAGTTTTGAAATATATTTTGTAATGAATTTATAATGAAGTTGAGAGACTAGTCTCATTAGTGAGACTAACAACATAATTAGTTAGGATTTTAGACTTGTGAATTTGTAATGATGAATTGAGGAGATTATGTGTATTTTCTATCATAAATGTTATTTCATAATTCATATGATGATTTATGTGGTTGATTCTTCATGCCATTTTGTTAGAGTGTGAACTTAATTTCTTGTTATGGATGGTTGATTAAATCATTTCTTCATGTAAGTTATTCCACTATAAGTGTGTCTTGAGTTTGTGAAGACTAATGCATGCTTATAATTCAAGTGAGATAGAGAAGCCAAAGAGCACTCAAAAGAAGTGGAAAAGATAAAAAAAGGAAGCAGAGGAAAGAGAGAAAGGTAAAGAATTCGAGTGTGATTACTGGGGTATTTCTATAACTTCTTATCCTCTTCTCTTTCCAAAAAGATTTGTCAAAGAGGAGAAGAAAAATGAATTCAAGCAGTACATTCAGTTTCTAAGATCAAAGTATGTGGTGATGAAGAAGAAAACTATGTCTGAAAAGCCTTTAGAAAAGTTGAGTGATCTGGGGGAATTCATAATCCCTTGTGAGAATGAAGGGAGAAGGAAATCAATGCACTGTGTGATTTAGGATCTATTGTGAACATCATGCCTCATGCAGTTTTTGAGAATCTTGAAGGAGGAAAGTTGAAACCAACATCTAGGAAATTTCATGTTTCTAGTGGTGACGTAATAAAACCCCTAGGGGTTTTTGAAAATGTTATGGTGGAAGTTGAGAAGATTGCCTTCCTGACTGACTTTATGGTGTGTTAAAAGTGGAGTATACTGCAGTTCTGCTAATTTAGGAAGACCATTCCTAGCGAAGTGAAAGCCAAAATTGACTTACAAGAAGGAACAATCTCATTGAACTCTTAAGGAAAACTTGTCATATTCAAATGCGGCAAAGGAACGAGAGATGCTTCATTATGTGAAAAAGCCAATTAGTGAGATTTGAGCCTCTAGATCATGATACATTGATGCATGATAATTTTTATTCTTGAGCGTATTATTCTTGTGTGTATTTTCTAGAACTTGCCTTGAGTCTCCTCGAATATTTGAGAATAGTCTAACGGATTATGGAAATGATATCAGATCATCTTTGATTTATAGCCCTTTTATTCTATACACTTTACCTAAATTCATTAAATCCTTTATCAGCCCATTGAGCCTTGAAAATCCATTCTTTGAATAGCTCGTTTGATCTTAATCAATATTTGTTTTTTTTTCTTGTTATACATTGATAAATTGAGTAATTTTTGAGAATGTTAGAAGAAGAATGTGAATAAGTTGAAGTTGAGAAGGACAATGGGCAAGCTTACAGTTACGTATGCATTTGAATTGAATTTGAGAGCACATATATATAACCCAAATGGTATACATTTTATACACCTTGAGCATGAGAGTGCAATATATATATATATATATATATATCCTGTGAGCGTAGGTGGATTGAGCACTTGAATTGGTTAAGTAATTATCTTAACTTGCATGTTTTGAATGAATTGATGCTTTTAAACATGAAGTCATGTGAACCAAGTTAAGATTGATTACATCTTTAGATGTTTAGTTGATGTTTTGATCGTCCCCTTAGAACATATCTTTCCATCTCTTTTTTCTTTCTCTTGGTTTATCGTTTCATTGTTCGAGGAAGAAACAACTCCTTAAGTTTGGGGGGTTTGATGAGAGTGAAAATTTATGTATTTTATGATCCGATTTGATACATCTTTGAGTGTGTTAATTACTTTTATTTGCACAAATATTAATAATTTGAAAGATTATTGACTAAAATGTGCTTTATAGGTATTTTGTTGTATTTTGATATGAAAAAGGGTGAACTTGTGCAACATATCAAGCAAACACACGATCTCTTTGCATAATTTTTCCGTGTCCATTTGAAGTTCAAAATATTCATTTAATATATTGTTGAAAAGCCACGGAATAGAGGATTGTGGGGTGTAAGAATCACTCAAATTAGAGTTCGAATAAATAAGTTATGCCTAAAATCGTGGTGTCGCGCAAGCTGCCAGGGAATGCTCGATGGCCATCGAGCACAACCACTCGATGGCGAGCACAGATCAAATTTCTGCTCGATGAAATACTCAATACTGAACATTGGGTCTAGAAGATGAGGATTTCAACATGTAAAGTGCATGGTACTTATCGAGCAAGCATGCTCGATACTGGGCACGAGATTGGAGGAGAGAGAAACATGCTCCATCATTATCGAGCATAATGCTCGCTGTGGAGCACAACATTGAGTAGGCCTACTCGATGCCGAACAACATAAATTTGAGGTCCAGGTCTGTAATTTTTCATGCCCACTCCATGATACATCCGATCCCATTATAAAAGGTAAATTCATAATAAAAAAGAAAGAACAAACATTCAAAAACAGATTGAAATATTCCATCATTCACCTTCACCATCCCCAATCTTCCATCCACCATACTTTTGGATAGAAATCAAGACAGTGTTACCTACTTGATTGGGGACGAAGATCTTAGTGGAGACGATGATTGAAGGAGAGCAGTCCAATTTTAGTGTTAATTATTTTTTAATTTTATTTTCTGCATTAATTAGACTTATGGTTAAGGTTTATTACTTAATTGTGATTTAATTCTATAATACCATGGGCTAAATCTTTCATCGGTGATGTTAAGGATTGAGACAGTGAAATTATGTGATTTGATTATTTAGACTTGGATTTACAACATTATAGAATATTTATTTCTTTATTGAAGAAACGTTCTGAGACTTCTATAATTGTGTTTTAAATTATTATTTCTGTGATAATTTATGAAGTTAGCTCGAATTAAATTATTATTGGGAACATTGAGCATAGATCTTTTCTATGACAGTCTTAGAGAATTAATCCAAATAGTCTAAGACAGCTAGACAATCCATTAGGAATATCAATTACTTAGTTAAACATTATTATTACGTAATTAGTAAGGAGACATGGGATTAATAATATACTACCCAAGAAAGGGAAAATCAATTAATTAATTAGTAAGTACCTTTTAAGTGAACACGTTAGTTGTATTAGTATGTATAGAGGGAGAGAGAATTAATTTCTAATTGATTCTAAGAATTCCAGCTCATGATAAGTATTAGATATCACTTGATCATAGTGGTCTAGCTTAGCTTAAAGATCCTCCTATATAATCTGCAGGATAGTGAATCATAAGTCTAAAGAGTCAGTTAGATGTTCAATTGGATTACCTTAACATTACAACTCTTCATCCCTGAATTTTAGAACAATTATCTTTTCGTGTTTTATTTTGTTAGCATTAATTTAATTTTCATATTCAGTAATTTAAATAATAACTTTCCAAAAACCTCATAATTTATCTTATTCCAGAATTATCATAAACATAATTAAATCGTAGATCTTTAACTATTTTGTAGGTTCAAATTTAAATTGGTCATACGCACTACAATCAATCTTTTATACTTGAGGGAGGGATTCATATTTTCTTAAAGAAAATAGTAAACAAGAGTGTAATAAAATATTTTCATTTAATAAATATATAATCTTGGGCTACTGCCCTTGCATGAAACCCTTTAATTTTCTACATCATTAGTCTCCATGTTTTCTGTCCGACAACAGTAGTTGTGTCCTGTATATCCTATTTAAGAAACGAACTAGGATTGTGCTATGATCCACTGAAGGAACATGATCAATCCATCACACTACAGAGCATGTGATTGGCTATAATGAGCAGTAATAAAATATCCTGGATACCCGGCAGATTTTTGGTAAAAAAAGGTACTTTTACTATTTAAAGATGGTAAATATTTAAATTATTGTTGTTTGAATACGATGTGGAAGCATGCTGGACCTGATATAATCGTAATGGGCTATGTCTATTTTAAAAGTAAGAAAACGGTGAAAATTGGGGTAAAATGAGTATATAAATGTATAAAAGCTATTTTTTTTATTAAATATTGGATATAGTAAAAGGAGTGGATGGTAATCAGCAAAATTTTGGAAGTTAATTTCTAAAATTTGGGACAGTTTTTGAAAGTTTTCAAGAGTTATTGGACTAATTTGGAGAAAAAAATTAAGATACAGAATGAAATCGAAACATTTGAAAAAGTTTAGAGACTAAATCAAAAACTTTAAGTATTTTGGGAAATTTTTGAGAAAAGTAAAAAAGTTGTGGGATGTTTTTTGGTTTTAAACTTTTAAAGTTGAAATCTCCCGTGAATCGATATTTTAACTTGGTTCTCTAAGGCTACTACGATATATATACTACACTTACTCGAACTGTACGTAAAGATAATTGAGATCACCCACCAAGCCTGATGGACCATTTGACCTAGCCGAATTTTGGTCTGCTTTTCATTTGAGATTTTTTGGCTCGTTCTTTTTATTTAAATTATTTATATTTTTTATTTAATTTAATATTTAATTATAAATTATTTATGCTATTTCATTTAAATAGAGGTGGTCCATGCTAGATTAGGCTGAGTTACAAAATTTGTAATGGCTCGATAGGCTACACCGGACCGGCACAGACTGTTTTCCAGCTCTATGTGTACTTCACGGTAATAATTTATTTATATACATAATCAAACACAAATCTTTAATATACTTAAAGAAATGTTCTATGTTAATAAGATATCTTTAAAATTATTTTTATTTTTATTAATTATTAATTAAAATTCTATTTATATAAATACATATTTTTACTTTAAGAATTAAATAAATAAAAATAAAATATTTATTCAATCCCTCCTCCATCTACAAATAAGACATTTTTTAATTAAATTCTCTAAATATTTTTTTATTCCTTTTAATTAATACATATAAATTGTTAAAAAAGAATTTTGTCAAATTCAATTTAAAAAATTCTTTTGATTAAATTCGTTACACTCCTTTCATCCCACAAAGTATTTAAACTTTTTTTTATCTTTCCATGAAATATTTTATTTTTTTCTAAAAATGGTAAAAAAATTCATTTCAATAATATTCACTCTTTACACACCCTAACAACTTTATACACATTTTTCATTAAAATATCTAAAATATTTTTTATTTTCTTATTTTATACATAAAAATAATTTTTTTAAACTAAACACACAAAAATTGGTGAACTATTTCATGGGAAGAGGGAGTATTTTTTTTCATTATATTAATACTCTTATAAAATTTGAATCAAGTTGCCATTATTGTTTTTTACTTAGATTTAATTATTTAAAATGGACAATTAAATATGGATGTTATATAAATTATTTGATGGGTGGCAATGATTTTTGTTTTCTCATTGTGGATATTTTTTACAATTTTCATATATATATATATATATATATGTATATATATATATATATGTATATATATATATATATATATATATATATATATATATATATATATATATATATATATATATATAACATAATAAATTATAGAACATATATGTGATTATTACTCATAGGTACGCGTGCATATAGCCTAATTACTAATAAATACATTGATCTAAACGTCTATTTCTTTTTTCAACTTTACCCTTATTTACAACGTTGAATATTTCAACGTTTTCACTTAACACTAGTTTCATTAAACACTAATGTACACTAAATCAAATAAAAACAATGGGTGAGATATTTAAGGATAATTATAACAACCCTATTTTCAATTTAATTAATCACATATTTTCTATTTTTCTCAAAGATGCACACTAATGTGCATTCGTAAGGTTCTTCAATTTAATTACGTATTTTCTGTTTCTCTCTAAGAATTCACACTATTGTACTCAACAGTAGTTTTAATTGTTCTCTCTCAAAGATGCACACTGATGTACATTCGAAGGGTTTTCAGTTTAATTACGTATTTTTTATTTCTCTCTCAAGAATGCACACTAATGTACATTAGTAGGATTCTTCAATTTAATTACGTATCTTCAGTTTCTTTCTCAAGAGAATTTACACTAATGTACATTCGTATAAATAACGTATTTTTGTTTTCATCTTAACAATGCACAGTAATGTACGGAAAGGTATATTTATTACGGAAAATACTGAAGCGAATGTATCGCTTAGTAATTTTTGAATACTTTTGTACCTAGTATTTATTGACCCAATATATAATTATTTATGCTTTGAACATATCACATAGTATAATACATGTTCAAATATTACTATTTATTTTGAGTTTATATATGTATGAGTATTTATTATTATTATTATTAATATTATTATTATTTTTCTCTTTCTCTATTCTAAATGGGCATTCCTAAGTGAGATCGTATTGAAAATTCTAGTTATATATATATATATATATATATATATATATATATATATAATAAATTATAGAACATATATTTATTTATGCTTTGAACATATAGCACAGAGTATAACACATGTTCAAATATTACTATTTATTTTGAGTTTATATATGTATGAGTATTTTATTATTATTATTATTATTATTATTATTATTATTATTTTGCTGTTTCTCTATTCTAAATGGGCATTCTTGAGTGAGATCGTATTGAAAATTCTAGTTAGATAAAAATATACATAAATTATCAATACCATGATATTTTGGTATATATAAAAAATACCATTAAATATTAAATTTTAGATAATAGGATACAATATATCGTATTTGACATGTAATATGCCATTAAAATTCTCCTCTAGAAGGACAATCAAGGCTAAAAAAATTCAGATGCTCAAAGTGGTTATTTCTTGTAGGCTGACAAAGAATGAGGTTTTTAGGCTCAACAGGGCTAACTACGGATAAACATCATTCTGTAGAGAATTATTTGGCTAAGTGACTCATAAATTCAAGGATGGTCTTAGATCATCTCCCATCATCTAACACACGTAGTTTCAAATAAGACAAGAGGCAAGTACTAGAATACACACACAAGAATGATACTCACCAGAAAAGAAATATCATATGATTATGTACATGATATCAACGAGGCTCAAAATCTCACATGGGTTTTTAACAAGTAACAGAACACTTTTCATGGTAAGTAATATCCTAAAAGTATACATAGAACTTCATACCATAATATAACTCGAGCACACTTCCTTTATCAATTTCAAGAGCATATGAATTTCAGGCACAATTTAAAAATATAAGCTCATGGATCACCAAAACCAAGATCTCAATCCTTCTACTCTTATAAATTAAAAGCAAAAATAAAAATTAGAATAAGGAAACGAGTGCACCTGATTCTTCAACGTATGCACGAGCTCCTCGAGTTGTTCAACTCGATCAGGTCAAAGCCTTAGCGTAGAACTCATCTTGCCACTCATATACCTTTTTCTATCATCAAAGCTCAAGCACACCTCATCATCACATGATTCATCAATAATAATATAGAAAAACTATAAGAAAGACTTGATTGACTATCTAATCGACTCCACACACTAGAAACACCAACACAACATACTAAACATTAGGTAAGCTGTAAAAAATCGACATACCAACACTAATTAAAATATTAATATGCCGCAAAAAATCAACTCCCTAACAAACAAACAACCAACGAAAGGTAAAATTATGCCCTTGGTACTCATAAGATGAGGTAAGTATAAAAACTTGATGAGCGTTTTCTCAACACACAATTAATCCTCAAGTATTAAGAATATTAATTGCAGTTTAAGCAAGCGACCAAGTTAAATATCGAACCCAAAGGATGACTCATTATCAATTTAATTATTTACTAAATTAATTAAGACAAGGCAATTAAGTTTGAGGATTTAATTATTAACTACTGAAAAATTAATTAAAATAACAAATAAAATAAATTAAGCACTAGAAGAATACGAAAGTGTCTCAAGAATAAAGAATATGTAGCTCTAGGGTAATCCAGTTTCACTCATTAATTTCTCTTTAGTGTATCATTGTCCCACTCTACCTTGTGAAATTTGGTTGTTCAGCTATACAGGTTGCCGCTCGACCTCCGCTCGACCAGAGTAGTCTGGTCAAGTGACTCCATGTTGGTCGAGTGATGTACCTGCAATCGAAACGTGATTTTTCAGCTCTACAAGTGGCAGCTCGACTGTTGCTCGACCTAAGGATTTGGTCAAACGGGGACACTCTATCTCTATTTTCGTCCACTGGCATCATTGGACCTTCGTAGTGTGTTTTTGACCTCAATGTGATGGCTTTGCACTCTTTCGGGTTCATTATTCCTTGAGACGAGAACTTTTCTTTCTCCAACGTCTGCGTCAACTGATTCACACTCGCGGTTATCTGACCCATTATCAAGGTAAGGTCCTTCAACTACTTAGATAAATTTGCATGACTAGCATTCATAGTAGCCTCGATGCGGTCAACCCTTGCATAATTCCTTGCCATGTATCAATTGAAGGTATCTTTAATATTGGCCTTCACTTCTTGCTGCTGCATACTAGGCCTCCTTTGTGTCAACTTTATAATCTGTTTCTGCTGGGACTCTAGTAGCTTGTTGATGTTAGCTAGACTAGAGACGATCTCATAATCTCTATTCGCCTTCACCACTTGATGCTCAACCTGTGCTACCTTGCCAACTACATAAGTTCCTCTAACTCTCTCTGTAAGCCAGTCATGCGAATTCATAGAGATGTTTTCAAATAACTTTTCTACTTCGATTGCTGTTTTAGATAACAGCGCTCCACCTGATGATGCATCAATAAGAATACGTGACTCACAATCCAATCCATAGTAGAAAATGCTTATGTACTGAGCCTTAGACATTCCATGCTGTGGACACCTCTTGAGCATGTTTTTAAACCTGTCCCTCGCCTCATAGAATTTCTCACCCTAATTCATAACAAATTGGGTGATCTCTTGCTTCATTCTTAACATCCTTGAGGGTGGCACGTATCTCTCCAAGAACTTCAGCTACAGTTGGTCTCATGTAGTGCAGTTTGTGGCATCAAGAGTCTCATACCAAGCTTCTGCCCTATCAATCAAAGAGAACTTTAATTGGGCGATCATATAATATTATCATTAGCTCCAGCACCCTTTTGAGTGTTTTCATAACCAAGGAATCTTTTGAGATGCTTATATGGATCTTCAAAGCAACCTCCAGAAAAGGGATTCTTCTCCACCATGTTGATAAGAGCGGGATTTATCTCAAAATCATTCTCTTCCCCCCTTACTCCTATCAAACCCATGTTGCTAATCCCATAGTTCGTGAAAATTTTACGTATGGAAACATTATCCAGATTCTTCCTTGCTCCGGCCACATTCAGCTCAGTGTGTTATTCCTTCTTTCTTTCCTCTCCTTTTCATAGTGCACAAGTACCTCAGAAAAATTCAAGGTTAGATAGAAATAAATAATCACGAATAAAAGTCTTAATAAATTAAAAATAATAAAATCAATAATAATAGCCGTCCCCGGCAATGGCGCCAAAAAACTTGATGAGCGTTTTCTTTGCACACAAAATTAATCCCCAAGTATTAAGGATATCAATTGCAGCTTAATCAAGCGACCAAGTTAAATATCGAACCCAAAGGACGGCGTATTATCAATTTAATTATTTACTAAATTAATTAAGATGAAAGACAATAAAAGTTTGGATTTAATTATCAACTACTAAAAAAATAATTAAAATAACAAATAAAATATATTAAACACTAGAAGAATACGAAAGTGATTCAAGAATAGAGAATAGGTAGCCCTAGAGTAATCTGGTTTCACTCATTAATTTCTCTTTCGTGTATCAATGTCCGACTCTACCTTGTGGAATATGGACATATCACTAAGCTATGCAAATATACTCTATAGACACAAGTAAATATGTGTATAACACGTGTGAATAACCTTGGAGCACGAGATATAATTTCACCCCCCTTTCTAGATACTATCAATATCAATTATTTTCCACGTCTGTAATCTAACCCGATATGATCTCCCTTTATAGGTACTATAAAATTATCCTCTTTATCCTACTTATTAACCCAAATTCAATTCAATTAATAAATATTCATATATGACAGTTCTAATAAAGCTTCGGAGTCCCCTCACTTAGAATCATAACATGGAATCCTGTTCAGCAGTGAACGCGCTCAATCAATAACCAAGATATATATTCAGACTCTATCTATCAGTTGAGGATGCACAAAACGACTCTGAATATGGATTAAAAATGCCTAGTCATATATAAAATAAACCACAAGTAGTGTTGTACGGAGTATACACACGAAAGTTTAATTATTTTATAAAACTTTCAAAACCCTAGACTACCAAAATAGTTCTAGCCCATGATGTTGCAAAGAACAATCATGGGTGTTGGATAAATCTTACCCATATGTTCGAAATATTACAAGATAAATCAGGAAACGAATAAAACCCTAGATGTGGGCGTCGTCACGTCCTTCTCCATCTTGAATCTTCCTCTTAGTTCTCCTCTTGATTCAACAGACGAATCTTCAAAGTGATGGATGGATGGAGGAAAGGATGTGGATGATGGTTGGGGGGTGATCCCCTTGTGGGGTGGTGTAGTATGGATTATGTGTTGCGGTCCTTTTTGGTGTGATCTGCACCCCCCTTTTATACTTGTAAAATCTCTTAACGGACCTTGGATGGGTTTTTTCCTTGAAAAATACGCACATACACGCACTGGAGGTGCGGAATTACCAAAAATAGAATTTCGTGTCCCCGCTCGACCAGAATGGTCTTAGTCAAGCGGAGGTCGAGAGGCATGTCTATAAGCTGAAATTTATTTTGATGTCTCGCTCGACTCGCTCGACCGTCACTCGACCAAATGGTCTTGGTCGAGCGACACCTAATCAAGTCGAGCGGCATTGCACAGTCTCACCGTTTCGTGCATAACTTCCACATTCAAACTTCGATTTGAGTGATTCCTGCGCTCACACGATCCTCTCTTCATTGGATTTATATTCATATAAAGAAATCAAAGAAACATCAACATTTGAAGGTTTAACAAGTCATGCAAAGTGGCACAGCCGTGCTGAGCAAGAACAGCTTGCGCGACGTCACCATTTCGATCATAACTTTCTTGTTTGGACTCCAATTGAGGTATTTTTACGCCAAAATGATCCTCTCTTCTGTGGCTTTTCAACCATGTATCATACTTCTAGTATACAGATCTACACGAATACAGAAAAATTACATAAGTTGGACGTGCGTTTTTAGCATTCTTGCACAAGTTACACCTTTTCTCTAACTTGCACTTTTAATCCTTTTTCCACCTAAAACACAACAAAACACCTCAAATGCACATTTTTCTCAAATATATTGAATATAAGACACTTGTGCTAATATATGACAATAATTCTCACAAAAAAGGTGTTAAATTTGACACTAACACGCTCATCAATACTCCCACTTTGTCGGAATATTATGTCGGAATTCCGACACCGAATCCGACACAAATGATGATGTCAGAATTAGTATCGAAATCTCGTAATAATATTCTGACATGGTAGGGGTATTTTGGTCCAAAAATAGACAATTAAGTAAGGATGTTATATCAATTGTTTGATGGGTGGCAATAATTTTTGTCTTTAACATATGTTCATTTATGCTTTGAACATATCATAGAGTATAATACATGTTCAAATATTACTATTTATCATTTTTTATTTTATTTATTTATTTATTTATTTATTTTTGCTCTTTCTCTATTCTAAATGGGCATTTTTGGGTGATCTAATTGAAAATTCTAGTTAGATAAAAATATATAAATTATCAATTCTCTGATATTTTAGTATATCGAAATACCGTTAAATATTCAGTTTTATTAAGGATACAATATATCGTATCTGACATGTAATATGCCATTAAAATTATTATTTATATATTATGAATTCAAAATACTTATATTAATAAGTAATGTATATTACATCAAATTCAAAATACTGATCACATTTTTTTTTAATGACTTAACCTGGAGAACTAAATATCATTTAATAACTTGTGTTTAGTTTATATACTAAAACTCGAATGGTAGTATTTTATACTATTGTTTGATTTGATGAAATTTTAATTTTGTATATAAATAATTTTAAAGAGTAAATATCATAATTGAACCTGTAAGTATGATCGATTCCAACTTTAGTCCTTTATCATTTACAATTCTCAATTTTGGTCCATTTTTGTTCAATTTTAATGCTTTTAGTCCAAATTTAGTCCTTTTCTCAAATTCAATCGTATTATTTTATCCAAATTTAGTCCTTTATGTTAAAAAATATTCAAAATTGATCCTAAATGTATAAATTTTGGACCAAAAGTGGACTTAAAAGGACCAAAGGTTGAAAAAAGGATCAAAAGTTGACTAAAGGACCAAAATTGTGAATTGCTGAAAATAAAGGACTAAAGTTGCAATCGACCATACTTACACGATTAATTTTGATATTTATCTATTTTTAAATTATGAGTTTCTTATCTTGTTGCATAACTATCTTTCACTTTTACTTAACTTGAATGGTAGTATTTTATACTATTGTTTGATTGGTTGATTTTTAAATATATTTTTTTTAATTATTATTATGAATTTGTTATCTTGTTGCATAACTATCTTTCACCGGTTCGCATTTTCTATGTCATTTGGTACATTATTTCATGTGCCACATTGTTAGATGGACAACACGTAGATGAGAGAAACTATATCTTAAACATGGTTGGATTTATTTCTCCCTCTTACGTGTCAATCACTTAATGTGTGACACAGTAGATAATGCACGAAAATGTCAATCACTTAATGTGTGGCACATAAGATAATGCACGAAAATGGGCAAAAATCAATTGTGATCTTTCACTTTTACTTTTATAGATTTTTTTAAAAAAAGTTTTAAAGATTTTGTGGGAAGAATAGAAATTAAAATATGAAGATTGATTTGGACGAAGGGACATAGATAACACGTTGGAAATTTACATTGAAAAAAAAAAAATCACAGCCTTTCTAAAATGCACCAATTAGTGACTTCTACCAAACAACCATTTCTCCTCTATAAATATCTTTGCCATCTCCTTCCCTCTCCTGCTACTTACTTCTAAATACCACACTACGTACGTCTTTCGAAAATGCACACTTTATGGCCCCATTCTCACACCTTTATTCTTTTCATTATAAGCTTTTTCCTTTCCATCTTTGGGCTGCTTAATGCAGAAATCCCAAACGACATCGTACTCCTTGACATTGCATCAAAGCTCCACCATGATCTTGACTCCATTACATTAGCTTCTAATGACTATGGAAACCTTGTCCACGACCTCCCCTCTGCCGTTCTTCGTCCTTCTTGCGTCGACGATATCATCGACTTAATAAAATTCTCGAACAACTGTTCCACCCCATTAAGTGTCTCCGCCAGAGGCCAAGGCCACTCCGTCAGAGGGCAGGCCATGGCCCGCGGCGGAGTGGTGGTGGACATGCGTTCTCTTGTCGGGAACGGTGTTGGAGTTAGGGTTTCATGGGACCCTTTGTTAGGGTATTATGCAGATGTTGGGGGAGGAGAGCTGTGGGTCGACGTTCTACGCGTGACGGCGGAACATGGTGTTTCGCCGCCGTCTTGGACGGATTACTTGTACTTGAGCGTGGGGGGAACACTGTCTAACGGTGGGATCAGTGGACAGTCTTTCTTACATGGTCCACAGATCAGCAATGTTGTGGAATTGGATGTTATTACAGGTACAAATAACAGTGTTTTCATTATCTTGATTTCATGTGTGGTGGTGGTCATAGGTGGGAGTGGGTGGGGGGAGATATCAACATCGTATGATCAAAGAGAGATCTTTGAGAGTACTAGGTATCTGGTGCACTGCAAGATTGCATATAAAATTGTCGCTTTTGGCACATTTAATTCACGCCATTTACTTTTTGCACGTCCCACTCAAAGTGTATCGTTTGTTTTTTGCACGTAAATTAAGGAGTATTATTATTTTATGTAAAGTGGGTAGGTGTATTAGAGATATGTGATGAGTAGTGGTGAGCTATTGATGGACCCTTTTACTAAAAGAGTAAAATGATGCTATTTGGTTGAGACGCCCAATATAGTAAAATTGTGCTATTTGGGCGGGTTGGAAGGAGTTTTTTATTGTATTATTGGTATGTGTAAATCTCGTGTGTGAAAAAAAAAGACTTCCGTTCAAAACGGAAAAATTAACTCTTTAAAGTAAAGGGAAGGAGTATAACAATTGCCACACGAATTAATACATGAAAATGACATACACATGCCATTCACAACAGACTTTCAAATTTTCTATTTTGTTTTATGTTTTGTTATTTTTAGCTAGAATATAGGAACTGATGAAAGGTAATAGATTTGTTTATCTTTTAGATAAGATTTTGTTTGAGATCAAATTTGTCAAATGGAATATAAGTCCACGTGTTAGGTACACAAAAAAGCAATAGGTCTCGAGAGCAATCTTATGTATGTATACTTATAATCACGTGAATGACAGAATCTTGAAATTCCTTATCTCCCTCTCTCATAGGTGAAGGGGACTTCATCACTTGCTCCCACCACATGAATTCTGAACTCTTCTACTCAGTTCTTGGAGGGTTGGGCCAGTTTGGCATCATCATTAGAGCAAGAATCATCCTAGTGGAAACACCACCAAGAGTAAGGATATAATAATATTAATACTTATTAAATTTGGATGAAAGATAATTAACTACATGTGACAAGTAATTTAATGAATGAATGTAGGCAAAGTGGGTGAGAATGATATACAGTGATTTCAGCATGTTCACAAGAGATCAAGAATATCTCATCTCCACAAGCATCCCAAACTATGTGGAGGGTTCCCTTATCACAGACAGTAGCCCTCCAAATAACTGGAGATCTTCCTTTTACTCACCTTCACAACTCTCCAAACTTACAACCTTGTTGAAAACAAACAAACTAGGGCTTCTTTACACCATCGAACTCGTTAAATATTACCACCTACAAGATGTTGATTCCATTGATGAGGTAAAAATTTTTACTTCATATTTAATATTTTATGAAATCTGCATGCAGCCTTTGAAGTACTCTATTTCGAAGAGAATCTAGACTTTTTTAAGTCAATTAATGTCAAACGCAAAAGAAAGTGGGATAATTCATGCTCCATTAAAATTATTATGTGGGCAAATAAAGCTTTAAAATGTTATAAACACTGAATAAATATGAGAATTGTCATTCTTCTTTATTAGTTTCTTTGAATATGGTAACTCACCTCCTTCTTAGATTGTCATCCACCGGGCCCTTTTCCCTTTTCTTTTAATTAACACGCTTAGAAAGAAATTGTCCACTTAAGTGAAATTTATGTATAAATTCCTTATTTTTAGTAAAATTTTAAAGGCGATAGAATACTAATTAATGTGAACCAAAACACTCTCCATTAGAATTATGATACATTAGTTAGGTACAATCTTATGGGTACATCTTAGAATTGATTTTCGAATTTGAACACTAATAAAATCTTAAAATAAAATAGAAAAAGAGATGTTAATATGTCCCATTTCAATCTACTAGGACTTAATTAGTCTAAAACTGTTACCAAATTGAACATGTGTTGAGACTACCCATATTAAATTTCTGCATATCTAATCAAAATTTTGACAAGTGACATTACACTTATTAAAATAATTATACATGTTGATGAAAATATACATATAATTTACAGGAAATTCAGATGTTGGTTCAAGATCTAGACTTCATTCCAGGATTCATATTCAAAAAAGATTTGTGTGTGAGAGATTTTCTTGGAAGAGTAGGGAAGAGTGAAAATGCACAAGGGAAAAAGGAAGCTCATCCATGGCTGAATCTATTCATACCAAAATCACACATCATGAAATTCAATGCTGGTGTTTTTGTGGACATCATAGCCAAACATAACCAGACCGCGGGGCCCATCATTTTCTACCCATTTCATAGAAAAAAGTACCACTCGTTTTCCACCTTTATTTATTAACTCTTTTTTATTCACACTTCACTTTTCCTTTCGCTTTTCCTTTCATAATTAGATTCTAGGTATATATAGTATACATATAAAAAATTCCAAACAAGTAGTCAAAATATTATAACAATACTTTATTAATAATATTATACCAAAATTTTTATTACTTGATGAAATTACATTCAATGAGACATCAAATATATTTTGTGTCCTATTTATAACTTATCTTTGTTACTATTGGTTAAAATATTTAGCGAAAAAAATATCAATCATTTTCTTACTTCAATTATTCTTTCTTTTTTTCCTCTTTTCTTTTCTTAATTAGCTAGATTATTCTCTTTTTTTTTTCCTCCTCCGTGAGGCATTAGTAATAATTTTATAAAGAAAGAGAAAATTTTAGTGTGTAAACATTATGAATGTTGTCTGTTTAATCGTCTAGGAACTCATTCTATGAGAGATGGCGAAATATAAATTTTTGTCTAAAATTATTTTAAACCAATAAATTTTTTTAAAAAGAAACATTTTTTTCCCATATATTGCATGAAATACATATTTCTATGCAAATATCCATAAATTCATAACTTATCTATTTTATCATTGGCTAAAATTATTTATTTATGTCATATATTAAATCGCTTTTTGCAGATGGGATGACAGGATGTCAGTTGTTATTCCAGAGGAGGACATATTTTACACTCTGGGATTACTTCATTCGAGTAGGCCCCACAAAGCAGGCTACTTCGACGATCAAAATAATGAAATAATTAAATTTTGTGAAAAATCTGGCATTGAAATCAAGCAGTATCTTCCACATTACAAATCCAAAGAAGATTGGGTGAAGCATTTTGGTCCAAAATGGAAGACTTTTCAAGAACGAAAAATGAAATTTGATCCCAAAATGATATTATCAAGGGGTCAACATATTTTCACTTCTCACTATTCAGCCATCTCAGCAAGTTAGGATCGATCTTATGTTAAACTTCTTGATATGCATTATGTTAGACATGAAAAATGCATATGATCATTGCGTTAATTAATGAGGTTTTTCTCTTATAATATTTCTTTGTTTAAAACGTTCGTGTGAGACCATCACATAATTAGTTTTATAAAACGGAAAAAATAAACAATTGATTAATCTATATATATATATATATATATATATATATATATAATAAATATTAATTCATCGCTATTTTGGTAATTTTTTCTCGCCCTTTTTTCTACCCCGTTAATTATTTTATTGCTTTATATCACGATTGTTCATTTATTCAAATCATTTTATATAAATTTTTTAATTATCTAACCAAATTCTCATTCTCTCTTTTTTCTTTTTTTTTTCTTTTTCTTTTTGCTGCTTTGTCTTTCTCTTTTACAAATTCTACTTTCCTATTATTTCTAATCTACTTTAATTTATTTTATCTTTTATATTTTTATTTTATCTTTCTATCATTTTCATTTAAAATATCATTCTTCTTTTTTATTTTTTGTTATCTTATTATTTAGTTTTTTTTTCCTTTTCGTTTTTCATGTTTTCTTCGTAATTCTATAAATACTATTTGTATACTTAAATTTATTTTATCTTTATACTTTTATTTCATCTTATTTGTAGGTTGAATCATTCTTGTTTTAGGCAGCATTCTTCTATTTTATCTTTCATTTATCTTATAATTTATATATTTTTTCCTCTCCTCGTTTAATTTTTTCTGTTCTCTTTATGTAATATAAACCCTCTTTTTATAATTATTTTTAAATGTTATTGTTCTTATTTTTATTTGATCTTATTTGCAGCTTCAATCATTAAAAATGTGATCAGTGTTTGGACTGATAAATTTGGCCAACCTAAAATTAATTTCAAAGATTTTAGAATTTGAGATTCAAGCACACATCAAATACTCCCTCCGTCATATTTCAATCTTTACATATTTCTAATTTAGGCGTCCTATTTCAATCTTTGCATTTCTCTTTTTAGTAGATGGGATCCATACTTCTTAAATTAATTATTTATTTCTCTATTGGCCCACACATCACACAAATACACCTACTCACTTTACATTAAAATATTATTTCACTCACCTTACTACACATTAAAATATTATATTATTTAATTTCCGTGTAAAAAACAAACGTAAAATTTGAACAGGATAGATGGAATAAATTTTTTGTCTAATATTTAGGATTAATGCATGAAAATTAATTTCAAAGTTTTTAATTTATTTTAATTTTTCATTCAACTTTATTTTCGTTAGGATTGTTTCAATAAATATTTTTTTATATTTGTAATATATTATATTAAATAATATTTTATGTTTTATTTTATTCATATCTTAGTTATTCAATTAAAAATAAAATATAAATTATAGTAAACGATATATCTGTTTAAAGAGTTGATATCCTTCTGTATTCGGGTGCACTCGTTATGTATAACTTTTTTTTAATAGTGCATATATATTTCTTAATAATTGTATATTTTTTACATTCAGTTTTCATTTTAAAAAAATAACATAAAATTCGCTAGCAAATTATATATATTTTTATTCATAAACGTATAAGTTTGTAAAGTGAGTGTATGGTGCACCCGACTGTACAGAATAATTTATCTTATTTCAAAATAATTATTGAGTTTTATAGAGAGATTATATCCATCTTATTTTTAGAAAAAAATAGATATTAATTAAAACAAAGTAATTTAAATAAAATTGATGATGAAAAGTTTAATATTTATCTTAAATAACAAATTAAATCAATCAATGAATTATCTATAGATAAATGATGTACTCACCTATTATTATATAAATTGAGATATTTATTTATACTCCATCCGTCCTTCTAATAAGTATTCGTTTATTTTTTTCACCTGGATTATGAAGAATTATATTTAGGTATAGTGGATAGATTTGAAATGATATTTTACCATTTTATCCTTACCATTAGTTGTCTCCTAATTAAGATATCAACCTTTATACTGTGAATCAACAATAATTTTCAATTTAAAAAAAAACAGAGTAATAATAAAATTCCCACCATTAAAAAAAAAATTATAACCTGTTCATATAAAGAATCATGCACCATCAAATAATATTGAGTTTACAATTCAAATCACATTACTGTGACTACATTTCCCTCCATTACATTATAACTAGTTCCCTCCAATAAATGATTACAGAGCCTATAATAATTTACAAAAAGGGATGGGAGGGAAATATCCACCTAATCACAATTTCCCTCCTAGTACTACAATCTCCCTCCAAAATATAGCAATAAAAGCATTCACCATTTCATATTCACTGCACAAAAAAAAAAAAAAACCATGGAAAAAAAATTAACAAGTGATGAGTTAAACATCATTACTCAGTGTCTGTTGGGGGTTCATCAAATGACAAGCCAAACCATAAGAAAATCAACGAAGCAGCTACCAAATTTGGGGTAGCAAGGCAAGTGATTTGAAGAATATGGTCATGAGCAATGGACCAAATTCAGCAGGTAAACCGTCAAATTATGAAACAGAATAAAAGTCAAATAGTCAAATAAAAGTCCTTTTGCAAAAAGAACTACCGGACAACGGGAGGCCTGTCCGGTTGCTGACCTGTTCGTAAGCCTTTCGCTGCCCTGTAATTCTTATTGCTAAAAGATTTTAAAGTGAGGACTTATTTGCAAATTTCCAAAGGTTTAGACTTATTTGCAATCAAAATAAAGGTTAGGACTTTATTTGCAATTAACCCATTTTAAAAAACACTGCAAAAATAGCTCAAGATATGAAACTGCCATTAACCTCGCCACCTCTATATACTAGATTTGGTCTATAAGAAATAGTAACATATTTGAAGGAAAATAAGCTTCGTCATTTATCACTTCTGAAAAAACCAAATTAGATATAGCTAGCTATATTACATTTCAATATCAGTAGTACTCCCTTCTTCCCACCCAAATAGTATCATTTAACTATATTTGGCGTTCCATTCAATTTGCAACATTTTCCTCTTTTAGTAAAAAAGGTCCACCAATGGACCACCAATACCCATCACATACATCTCTCTAATACACCTACCCACTTTACATAAAATAATAATACTCTTTAATCTACATGCAAAAAGCAAATGCATCTCTTTGGCGCGAGACGGAGGGAGTACATAATTAGCCTATTGTAGGCTATTCACTCCCTTTTGGAGGTTCGATCTCATGTACACTTTAACATGTTTGGTTCTAAAATAAAATTTACTATTTTCAAAACTACTTCGATATCATCAAAACTTATAAAATATTTTTTCTAATAGGTTGAGTGCATATTTTAAAATGTTATGAGATGATCGCATTGCTAGGTTTATTTTGATTGAGCATAGTTTTGATTTCATCTCAAGACATTATATAATTTTTCATTAAATATTAGTACTAATCTAGTAGCAAATACTATATTAACATATACTTCATCTGTACCAAATCAAGTCTAACAATTATTGTTCTACTGAAAATTATCTCTCATCACTCACTTTTTTTACTTCAACATAATGTAGGATCATTTTATAAATAGATTAAGTGTAAAATATGTTATGTATAAAAAATAAAAAAGATATTTTAAAAATAAAATAAATTAGTGGATTGATATTTTACTATATTTGGAGTGTAATATATAGAATAATTTGAATGATATCTCTAATATGAGTTCATCTCTTGTTCGCCTAAGCGCACAATGCGTGAAAGGGTATAATATTTTGTTTTAAAAGTTATATACTTTAATTCATAAGAGTATTACTCTCTCCGTCCGCCCGAAAGGTCCACATTTTGTCATTTTGGGTGTCCACACCAAAGGCCCACAATTTTCTTTTTAAACATATGGGACCCACTGATGAGAGTGAAAATAAGTGTATTTTTTTGTGTCCAATTTAACACCTTTTTGATGAAATTGTTGTCATTTATTAGCACAAGTATCTTATATTCAATATATATAAGAAAAATGTGCACTTGAGTTGTTTTATTGTGTTTTAGGTAGAAAAAGGGATCAAAAGTGCAAAGTTGGAGAAAATGTGCAATTTGTGTATGAATGCTGAAAAACGCACGTCTAACTTGTGTAATTTTTTCTGTATTGGTGTGGAGATCTGAAGTGGAAGTGTGATACATGGTTGGAAAGCCACAGAAGAGAAAATCATTTTGGAGTAAGGAACACCTCAATCGAAGTACAAACGAGAAAGTTATGATCGAAATGGGGACATCGCGCAAGCTATTTTTACTCAGCACGACTATTCCACTTTACATGACTTGTTATATCTTCAAATATTAGACTTTTGGTGAGATCTTTATATTCAGAGAAAGTCAAGAAAAAGAGGATCGCGTGAGCATGAGAATTACTAAAATCGGACGAGGAAGTTATGCTTAAAATCATGAAGTCGTGCAGCTACAAGCAAGAATTTCTGAGAATTTCCGAAAATTACCTATTTCTTGGAGCATAATTAATCTCCTTATCACATAATCCTCCATGATTCACCCATATCTTTTATTTCCTTATTTAATTTCCTTCTCACACCTATATATATTTTACATCATTATTCATGTGAGTAGAGAGCCACATCCATCCTATACCACCTCACAAGGGGGGATCACCCCCCAACCATCATCCACATCCTTTTCTCCATCCATCCATCAGTTCGAAGATTCGTTCATGAAATCAAGAGGAGAACCAAGAGGAAGATTCAAGACGAAGAAGGACGCGATGACTCCCGCATCTAGGGTTTATTTTATTTTCCAATTTATCTTGTAATTTTTCAGATATCCGGGTAAGATCTATCCAACACCCATTATTGTTCTTCGCAATATCATGGGCTAGAGCCCTTTTGGTAGAACTAGGGTTGTGAAGGTTTTTACGAATTAATTGAACTTTCGTGTGTAAACTCCGTACAACACTACTTGTGGTTTATTTTATATAAGACTATGTGTTTTTAATTCATACTCACAGTCGTTTTGTGCATCATTAACAGTTATGTAGAGTCTGAATGCATATCTTGGTTATTGAATGAGTGCGTTCACTGCTGAGCAGGATTCCATACTATGATTCTAAGTGAGGGGACTCCGAAACTTCATTAAAACTATCTTATATAAATACTTATTAATTGAATTGAATTCGGGTTATTAAGTAGGATAAAGAGGATAATTTTATAGTACCTATAAAGGGAGATCATATCGGGTTAAAATACCAATTAGCTAGGGAAATAATTGATACTAATAGTACCTAGAAAGGGGGTGGAATTATATCTCTTGCTCCGAGGTTACTCACACGTGTTACACACATGTTTACTTGTGTCTATAGATATATGCATGGTTTAGTGATGCGTCCATATTCCACAAGGCAGAGTCGGACATCAACACATGAAAGGAAGATTAATGAGTGAAACTGGATTATCCTATAGCTACCTATTTTCCTACTTGATACACTTTCGTATTCTTCTCAGTGACTTTATTTTATTTGTTATTTTAATTAATTGTTTATTAGTTAATAATTAAAACCTCAAACATTATTGCCTTATCTTAATTAATTTAGTAAATAATTAAATTGATAATACACCGTCCTTTGGGTTCGATAATCACTTGGTCGCTTGCTTAAGCTGCAATTGATATCCTTAATACTTGGAGATTAATTTTGTGTGCAAAGAAAATGCGCATCAAGTTCTTGGCGCCGTTGCCGGGAACGACTATTAACATTGATTTTATTATTTCTAGTTGATTAAGACTTTTACTGTCGTGACTCTCTGACGTTAAACATGAGCGCCTGTTGGGGGTCTGTCCCTTCCGTTTTGTTGCTTTATTTCTTTCGTGTGATTGAGGAGTTATTATATTTGAGGTGCTCACGTTTCGGCAATTACATCTCTTTTCAAACTTAGTTTCGACTTATATTTTTACTAAGTTTGGGGAGGTGTGATGCACTTATCTCGTCTTATGAGTACAAAGGGTATAATTTTTCCTTTCATTGGTTATTTAATTGTTAGGGGGTTAATTTTTTGCGGCATATTAATATTTTAATCGGTGTTGATATGTCGATTTTTTACAACTTACCTAATGTTTAGTATGTTGTGTTGGTGTTTCCTAGTGTGTGGAGTCGATTAGATAGTCAATTGATTCTTTCTTATAGTTCTCCTATTTTATTATTGATGAATCATGTGATGATAAGTTTATTTGAGCTTTGATGATAGAAAAGGTAGAAGAGTGGCAAGATAATCGAGTTGAACAACTTGAGAAGCTCGTACATACGTTGAAGATAAATCAGGTGCCCTCGTTTTCTTATTCTAATTTTTATGTGTGCTTTTAATTCATGGAGTGGAAGGATTGAGTTTTTGGTTTCGGTGATCCATGTGAGCTTACATTGTTTAAATTATGCTGAAATTCATATGCTTTTGAAATTGATGAAGGAAGTGTACTTGAGTTATATTGTGATATGAAGTTTTATGTATACTTGTGGGATATTACTTACTATGAAAAGTGCTATATTACTTGTTAAAAACCCATGTGAGATTTTAAGCCTCGTTGATTATGTACATAACCACATGATAATTCTTTTCTGGTGAGTATCGTTCTTGTGCGTATATTCTAGAACTTGCTTTGAGTCTCCTTGAATATTTAAGATTAGTCTAGCAGATTATGAAAATGATATTAGGTCATCTTTGGAAAGCCCATCTTTTCCCATATACTTTACCTAAATTCATTAAATCCCTTGTCAACCCATTTGAGCCTTTTTTTTTAAATTTATTTTTTTTTATAGCCAATAAAGCTTAATTGAAGAGAGTGGTTATTTGAGGGATGATAAGGATGATGAAGGAAGAATCTTAAGGATCAAAAGAAAAATTCTTGGAGTAGTGCTTAAATTTAGTACTCCATGGAAATATACACCCTAGGGTAGTGCTTAAATCTAGTACCCTATGGAGGATACGAAAGATAGTGCCCGAAACTGGTACCTCAAAAGAAAGAAAAAAGGGTGAAGAAAAGGATAATGATGGAGTTGAAGAGCTAGAAAAGTTGAAAAAATATGCTGTGCTTGAAGGAAAAAGATGGGAGAGTTTGAGGAGAATGTTGTGCTTGATTGAAGTGATGAGGAAGAATTAAAGATCGAGAGAGACTGCAGCTTGATTGATCCGAATTTTGAGTCACTTATCCATAAATTTTCTACCTTTTCCAAAGAGCCACATTACAACCAAATAAAAAATCTTTTTGATCCATGATTTGCTAGCTACAAGTAAAAGGAGAGTTGAACAATAGGCAAGCTTATGGTTATGCAGACACTTGAATTGAATTTGAGCGTAAACACCATAACCATAAGTGTACATCTTTTACATTCGAGTGCGAGTGATATATACTTCCCGTGAGAACATGTGAATGGAGCATTTAAATTGGTGGTGATTTTCTTATCTTGTATGCTATGAATTGAGTATTACATGTAATGAAAGTTGCATGAACTAAGTTGAGGACAATTGTATTTCGAAGGGGTATTTGTCATAGTCCTTATTTCCCCGCTAATTTTCTAACTCTCTCTCTCTCTTTATTTTCATTTTGTTGCCTCGGGACGAGCAACTGGTAAGTTTGGGGGATTGATGAGAGTGAAAATAAACGTATTTTTTGTGTCCAATTTAACACATTTTTTATGAGAATTGTTGTCATATATAGCACAAGTATCTTATATTCAATATATATGAGAAAAAGATGCACTTGAGTTGTTTTATTGCGTTTTAGGTGAAAAAAGGGATCAAAAGTGCAAAGTTGGAGAAAATGTGCAATTTGTGTATGAATGCTGAAAAATGCACGTTCAATTTGTGTAATTTTTTTGTAATTCTGTGGAGATCTAAAGTGAAAGAGTGATACGTGATTGGAAAGCCACAGAAGAGAGGATCATTTTGGCGTAAGGAACACCTCAATCGAAGTTCAAATGAGAAACTTATGATCAAAATAGTGACATCACGCAAGCTGTTTCTACTCAGCACGACTGTTCCACTTTAAATAACTTATTACATCTTCAAATATTAGATTTTGGTGAGATTTTTAGAGAAAGCCAAGGAAAAGAGGATCGCGTGAGCACAAGAATTACTAAAATCGGAGATCGGACAAGGAAGTTATGCTTAAAATCGTGAAGTCACGCAGCTGCTAGCGAGAATTTTCAAAAATTACCTATTTCTTGGAGCACAAATAATCTCCTTATCACATAATCCTCCATGATTCACCCATATCTTTTATTTCCTTATTTAATTCCCTTCTCACACCTATATATATTTTACGTCATTATTCATGTGAGTAGAGAGTCACATCCATCCTACACCACCCCACAGGGGGATCACCCCCAACCATCATCCACATCCTTTCCTCCATCCATCCATCACTTCGAAGATTGGTTCATAGAATCAAAAGGAAAACTAAGAGGAGGATTCAAGACGAAGAAGGACGAGACGACTCCCACATCTAGGGTTTATTTCGTTTCCTAATTTATCTTGTAATTTTTCAGACATCCGGGTAAGATCTATCCAACACCCATGATTGTTCTTCGCAACATCATGTGCTAGAGCCCTTTTGGTAGAACTAGGGTTGTGAAGATTTTTACGAATTAATTAAACTTTCGTGTGTAAACTCCGTACAACACTACTTGTGGTTTATTTTATATAAGACTATGCGTTTTTAATTCATACTCACAGTCATTTTGTGCATCATTAACTGTTATGTAGAATCAAAATACATATCTTGGTTATTGATTGAGTGCGTTCACTGCTGAGAAGGATTCCATGTTATGATTCTAAGTGAGGGGACTCCGAAGCTTCATTAGAACTATTTTATATAAATACTTATTAATTGAATTGAATTCGAGTTATTAAGTAGGATAAATACACTACAACATAAGTGACATTATATAACACCATCTTAGTAACACTTTCAATTTATTTAACACAAATTGTTAACACTTTCTAAGTTAGTATAATATTTAACACATTTGTAACACATTTTGTATAAGTAACATACACGAGTAACACTTTTTTAATATGTAACACATGCATATAACACTTTTATCTAAATTACACTTCTCAAGTAATACTTTTATATAAGTAACATCATTTTATAATACTTTTATATAAGTAACATTTTTAAATAACACTTTTATCATTAATATATTTATTTATGTCATACTTTTTGTAATTTTATGTAATAAGTATTTATGTCACACTAAATGCTATATACAATTAATTTTGTTACTTTTGTGGGATTAACCATAATGAAAAGTGTGAAAACTTTTGTGACATGAAAGGAGTATTATACATATATTTATGAAAAATACGCATAGTTTTTAGAGTTTTAATTTTTATTTGTAATAAATTTTATTTTGTATAAATTAATTTAATTATTTTTAAAAAAATGTGTATTTATTTATGAAAAAAAATGATGTTGAATTATTTCTAAGTTATTAAAATCCTTAAAAGTAATTCTATCCATCTTGATATAGTCTTTTAATCAAGGACAATTCATTTAAATAATGTAATCAAAATATATACGATAAGTTATTTTTATATTAAAAGATAGAATTAAACATTTCATGAAATGACCAAAAGTCAATAATAATCCTTATTCTTTGCAAGGAATATTTTTCCTTTTGTTAAATGCAAGAAATATGTGTTTCAAGACAATAATACTAGGGGATGTGGGATGGTTTTGCATTGGTAATAGCCTTGTTCAGGACACAACTTTTAGGTATGGGTTGAAAGTATAACTTGGTATGCTTTGTCTAAGCACCAATGTTGATGTTGGTGGTAGAAGTATCGAGATCATTGCGACCCAAGAACATGTCCTTATTTGTGAAGAGAATAGATGAGCTTCAACGGGAGAAAGTAGCATGCTAATGGAAACAGAATGTATCCTTTGTGGCGTAGGGATGACCATAATCTTCATTTGCAACTTCTTCAATTCCCTGAGAGGATACAGAGAGATCAATTTAGCATCGATCTGAATTTCAAAAATCAATTTTGAGATTGGAAGGCAACTTACAAAGAGTGAAGGAATGTGGGGTGATTTCTCAGCATTGTCGAAACCAGCTGCAAACTGATATGCAAAGATAACTTGGATCAATGATGGAACCACTTCTACTTCACTATTCTCCATAACAACCTTCTATCACCTAAGGATAATAGTGTCACACCCCAATTTTCATAATAAAGAAATTCTCATTTTCTTTTCATAAATAGAACATTAAGTAGGGCGTGATACAATACTTTTAGTTATTGAAAATTAAATAAATGAGTATCCTAAGATAAAGGATTTAAAAATAAGGGACAGGTCCCATAAGTTTCAATTATTAGTATGTACTGCAAGGTGAAAGGAAGTTAACTAAGATCGGGTCCTTTAAGTTTTTCTGCAAAATTTTTAAAAGTACGGACAGTAAGCTTATAAACCCAAAATCTCAAACCTTACATATACAGGACGTGTTCAGCTATCATAAAATATAATTTTTAATATGCAAAGAACGCCCTGCCACCTAAGGGGAGGTAACCGGACAGGTGCAAAAAAAAGTCTGGCAGTAGAGGGGGAGAAAGGGGTTGGTCCTATATGTTTTTAAAAAAAATATTCCCAAAGTTTTTGGTGCAGGTAGTTAGTTAAAACTTATCATCCCCCATGACTAATTAATTATAACAATTTCAAAAGAAAATTTAATTCACGTACACGACATGAATCCACTTACAAGTGTAGATTTTTAGGCAGCAAATTCGAATTTGGATACTTCCATGTACAAAAGAAAACTTCACACATTAACATATTAATCACCATTACTACTGTATTAATGATTCATGTCTACACCTATGACCTGACAACATAAAATTTTATTTGTTTATTATTATTTTTTTTCTTTTATTTGCGCTAAGGGGTTTGCATAGCTAATTCATAATACCCATTCATATATATATCAAAATTTTCGACAATCGAAAACCAATCTTACGGAGAATTATTAAAACCAACATCACAATTCATCAATAATTTTGAATAATACCAAATACCATGTAGTCTGATGATTCAAATTTAAGACAAAATCAAAAGAAACTTAGAGTATGCAATCACAAAGCTTCGATTTGTTTTTTTCGAAATTTTAATGCCATGAGTAAGATAAGAATGAAATAAGGGCAGCGAACTTATTAGCAATTTTATATAGTCTCCTCTTGCTTGACACACCCCCGCTCGTACGCTAGCGCCTCTCTTTAATCTGAAAGGAAGGTAGATTGTTGGGGTGAGCAACCACACGCTCAGTGAAAATCTTTCCTCATGCTTATACATGTAAAAATAATTCATATATAATAATTTAAATTCACTTACGAAACATTCCTGACATATCGATAAGGCACCTTTTTGGTCCTTTATCCATGATTTATAAGATGCGACATCGATTCATTACCCGTGATAATAGCAAGGCACCACAATAGTCCTAACCCGTATTGCACATATGATTCACATAATCCACATCAAGATCATAACAAGATGATAATATTTCAGTTAAATTAAACTATCACATACGAAATATTTCACATATATAAGATGAGAGAAATCCCCACCTTTCAATCACGTAAAAGTGTTTGGATACGAGAAACAAACATCGCGACCAGACCCTCCGAAACCTAAAATCAAACAACTACACATTACTACCCAAGGCTTAATAAAATAATGAAATCAAAAGAGAAGAGTAAGGAGTATTAAGAGTACAACTAAAGATCGATTGGAAGTGAAAAGAAAAAGAGCGATCTTGAAGGTGCTGTTACCTTCTACGCTTGTATGAGTGCAGCCGTGTAGAAAATAAAAAGATTGGATGTGTGATCGTTTAGTGATACTTGGGTCTTATAGTGAAGAGGCTGTGATCAAAAGCCCAAAAGAAACAACGCGTACGATGCCAAATCTTTCCTTAGTGAGGGAGATAAATTTGAGAGTGATTGTAGGAAAAAGTTTTCTTTGAATTTAGACGAGATTTGGTGATTTTCTTGGACAGGAAGTGATTTGCTTAATTAAGGGAAGTGTATAATACTATGATCTGTTCTTCTTTCACGCGGCTGCTAGAATTAGATGGGCTGGATTTTTCTTTGAGTTGGGCTTCTAAGGATTGGTCTTTAAAAAATTCTCGTAATTAATTTACGGGGTATTACATTCTACCCTTCTTATAAAAATTTCGTCCTCGAAATTCTATTATAATATAAATGTCTTACCCGACATGAAAGAGGGGTATCTTGCTTGCATTTTATCTTCTCTTTCCCATGTAGCTTCATCTTCCATGTGTTGACTCCATTGGACTTTAACGAGTGTCACATCATGATTCCGAATTTTTTGTATTTTTCACTCCAAAATCGACACAGGTTCTTCTTCATATGATAGGTCTCTAGCAATCTCCAATGTTGAGAAATTTATCACATGATTAGGATCATGCACGTATTTTCTCAACATTGAGACATGGAAAACATTATGAACGGAGGATAACTCGGGTGGTAAAGCCAAACGGTAGGCTAGATCCCCAATCCTCTCAAGAACTTCAAAAGGTCCGACGAAACGGGGCCTTAGCTTCTCTCTTCGTCCAAATCGTATGACGCCCTTCGTGGGTGCCACTTTTAGAAACACATGGTCTCCAACTTCAAAATGTAAGTCTCTTCTTCTTTGATCAGCATAAGACTTTTGTCTATCTTGGGCAGACTTGATTCTTTCTCGAATGACTCTAATCTTATTCACTGCTTCTTCTATCATTTTGGGACCTAGGACAGCCCTCTCACCAATATCGTCCCAATATGATGGTGATCTACACTTCCTTCCATAGAGTGCTTCATAAGGGGCCATCTTGATGGTCGCTTGATAACTATTGTTGTAGGCAAACTCGACTAGAGGTAAAAACTTTTTTCATGCCTCATCAAAGTCGAGTGTGCATGCTCTCAACATATCTTCCAAAATTTGGATTGTTCTTTCGGATTGCCCATCGGTTTGCGGGTGATAGGCGGTGCTGAAATTTAATCTTGTTCCCATGGCCTTGTGCAGACTTTCCCAAAATCTTGAAGTAAAGCGCGCATCTCTATCGGACACTGTAGAAATTGGTACACCATAAAGTTTTACTATTTCTTGAATATACAGTTGAGCATACTGCTCCATTTTGAACGTCATCTTCACTGGTAAGAAGTGAGCCGACTTGGTCAATCGATCAACGATGACCCATATGGCATGATTTCCCTTTGAAGACCTTGGCAAACCCACTACGAAATCCATGGCAATTTGCTCCCATTTTCATTCGGGAATCTCGAGTGGTTTAAGCTTTCCGGCTGGCCGCTGGTGTTCAATCTTAACTTGTTGGCAAGTTAAATATCTTTCAACAAAGTATCTGATGTCTCGCTTCATGCTTCTCCACCAAAATCTTTCTTTCAAATCTTGATACATCTTTGTTCCTCCAGGATGAGCGGTGTATGGAGCTCCATGCGCTTCGCCTAAAATCTTCTCTCTTAATTCTTCCACCATTGGAACACATATTCTTCCATTGAGTGTCAACACTCCCTCGTCATCCACTTTGAAGCCGTTGTATTCGCCTCCTCGTGCCTTCTTCTTCATTCCTTGCAAAAAGTGATCTTGCTCTTGAGCTTCCTTTATTTCCATTTTCAGACTTGGCTGGATTTCCAATGTTGCAATGATCGCCCTTGTGTCGGAGGATGATGTCACAAATTCAATTTGCATCTTGGCGAAATCTTCGATCAACTCTTCTTGCTTAATATGCAAACTATTGAGTTCCATTTTGGTTTTTCGACTCAAGGCATCGGCTACCACATTAGCCTTGCCTGGATGGTATTCAATTGAGCAGTCATAATCCTTCACCAATTCTAACCATCGCCTTTGTCTCATGTTGAGCTCCTTCTGCGTAAAAAAATACTTCAAGCTTTTATGGTCCGTGAAAATTGTACATCTTCCTCCATAAAGGTAATGTCGCCAAATCTTCAGCGCATGAACCACAACCGCTAATTCCAAGTCATGAGTAGGATAGTTCACCTCATGTGGTCTTAGTTGTCTTGAAGCATAAGCGATAACATTCCCATGTTGCATCAATACACATCCGAGCCCTTGTTTCGATGCATCACTGTAGATTGTGAATTCTTCATTTGGGTTAGGTATTGTTAAGACCGGTGCTGTAGTCAGGTCATGTTTCAACCTTTGGAAACTCTCTTCACACTTCTCAGACCAGACAAACTTTTCTCCTTTGCGAGTCAAACGTGTCATTGGACCGGCTATCTTCGAGAATCCTTCAATGAATCTTCGGTAATAGCCTGCTAACCCCAAGAAACTACGAACTTCTTGTACATTTGTAGGCGTCTTCCATTGGTTCACAGCTTCAATCTTTGAGGGGTCTACTTCAATTCCTTGAGATGTCACCACATGCCCAAGGAATGTGACTTGATTAAACCAAAACTCGCATTTCTTGAACTTTGCGTAGAGCTTCTCCTTTCGAAGTGTCTCGAACACTATCCTCAAATGCTCCTCATGTTGTGCTTCGCCCTTCGAGTACACCAAAATGTCATCAATAAAGACTATGACAAATTGATCAAGATATGGATGAAAAACTCGGTTCATCAAATCCATAAACACAGCAGGGGCATTACTCAACCCAAAAGGCATTACGACGAACTCGTAGTGCCCATAGCGAGTTCTAAAGGCAGTCTTGGAAATATCTGACTCCTTCACTCTCAATTGATGGTATCCGAATCTTAAATCAATCTTGGAGAATGTACTTGCTCCTTGTAGTTGATCAAACAAGTCCTCAATTTGGGGCAAAGGATATTTATTCTTCACTGTCAAGCGATTAAGCTCTCGATAGTCAATGCACATCCTCATCGATCCATCTTTCTTCTTGACGAAAAGGACAGGCGCTCCCCATGGTGATACGCTTGGACGAATGAGTCCTAAGTGTAAGAGCACTTGTAGCTGGACCTTCAATTCTTGTAGTTCTATGGGCGCCATTCGATAAGGAGCTTTGGATACTGGTGCTGATCCTGGTAGCAAATCTATTGAAAACTCCACTTGACGGTTGGGAGGTATTCCTGGTAAGTCCTCCGGAAAAATATCGAGATAATCACGTACAATTGGTACGTCACTCGGTGATATCTCCATAGCACTGGGGTCTATTATGTTGACTAATAACCCTTGGCAGGATTTCTTCCTCAGTATCTTCGCAGCCTTTGCGGCTGACAAGACTCTTGGTATGACGCCACACTTGATCTTGTGGACGATTTCTCTTTCGGATCTTGGTTCTCTCAGGACCACTTCCCGTTCCTTGCACTTGATGTTGGCTTGATGATAAGTAAGCCAATCCATCCCCAAAATCATATCGAATCCGTGCATATCCAAAACATATGGCTTGACACTAAAATCTACTCCTTCAATGCATACCTCTACTCCTTCTATCAAGGAATGCGCACTAATTCTCTCTCCTGATGGTAAACTTATCTCAAGAGGTTCGTCACTCTTGACTCGTTTACAATAAATCTTATTGCAATACTTTGCAGAATTAAAAGAATGCGACGCAACAGTGTCAAATAAAGTGAAAGCTTGGGATTTACCCACTGATAAAGTACCTGTCATAACATTAGGGTCTTTGCTTCCCTCAGCTTGATCCATAGTGAACACTCTTCCTTGCCCTCCAGTGGTTTGCCTCGCGTTTCCTCCCGCAGGCGGTCCCCTAGTGTCAGGCCTGTAGTTCGATGGCTTTGGGCAATCCTGGACTCTATGACCAATTTTATGACACCGAAAACATCTACCCTGTCCTCTGAGGCATTCACCATAGTGATTCTTTCCGCACTGTGCGCAAAGCGGCTTCGGTCTTGGTGCATTTGCAACCGGATTGTTGTTCGGCCTTGTCTGCCTGTTACGGTTGTTATTCCTTCCTTGGCTAGAACCTTCCCATTTCCTCTTATTGGGGTTCTCCATCTGCTTGTTATTGTCTCGCCTCATTAGCATGCAAGCTTTGATCTTTTGTGCCCTCATAAATGTATCAGCATAATTCATATCGGGCAATGCGGACAATTTCTCTTGTATGTCCTGGTGCTGTCCACCCAGGAACTTCTTTGCCCATTTTTCTTCAGTGTCTACCAATTGTGGAGCGGATCGGCGCAGTTGATTGAACCGCAACTCGTACTCGATCACCGTCATACTTCCTTGCTTGAGATTGTAAAACTCATTTTCCATCTTTTCCTGGTGAGCTTGAGGGTAGTAGTTTGCTTTCACGGTTGCCTTGAATTCATCTCAAGTGATTGCTTCTCTGTTTTCGTTTGGCCTCATGGCCCAATATGCGTCCCACCAATGGTCTGCGTCCTCAGCCAGTTGGTTGGAGTTGGATGCAAAGAGCACCCGCTGTTCATCGTTGCATTTTAGTAGGCAGAAAGTTCTCTCGAGCGATCGAATCCATTCCTCCATGTATTCAGGCCCTTCACTACCCTTGAAAAAGGGAGAATGGTTAGCACGAAACTCATGAACTATTTTCGTATGGGCATCCGGATCAACATTGGGAGCATTTCGTGCATTTTGAACATTTTGCGCGTCTCTTCGGGGAGGCATATTTCAAATTTCAATGCAAATAATTTTTTAGTACTTTATTAGATAGAATCTATAATCTATAATTAAAATAATATTGCATATCATCACATTATTCGGGCAACAAATACATGATAGAGGCACATAATTTAAAATAATAAAATTTATATTCATCATTAAGAGAATAATTATTTCCAAATCCGCAAATCATAAAGTAAATAGGTAAATCATGAAATAAAAGGTTTTGTCCCTAACATACGGGACCTTATTTAAAATTTTCAAAATGGGATATCAAAACCAACATTCGCATACTTCACTTATTTATCATCTTCTCCCATATCTTCCTCAGGGTCTTCTTCTTCGGAATCTCCATTGTTGAGTACAGGTCCAACTTCTGCATAATAGTCCTCGTGCATTATCTCTCCCCATTGTGTCAAAGGTCCTTCAGGTGGTACCAAGTGAACAACTCTCTCGAATAAACGTAAGGTGAAGTGAGCGTAGCTTATTTGTGGAACAGGGGAAACAATAGTGTATCGTAAGCCACTTCGAAAAATTGGGTCGGCAATGTCCTTCCAAGCCCAAGGCAGCGTGTCGATCAGCTTTAGGCAGGCCCAGTAGTCGGTAATTCCCTCACCAACATCCTTGACTTGTCTCCATAATTGCAGCACGTAAGCAATGTGGGTAGATAAGTCGTGTTGGACATCACGATAATAGTTCCGATAAGCTTGTTGTAGTTGTAGGCCATTCATCTAACGTAAAAATTCTTCTACTTATTATATTGTTTCGTATAAAAAAAATTCTAACCCCATAATAAATCATAAAATTTCATATAATCCATACAGCTCACATATAATCATGACTTGCATTTAAATTTCACATGTAATCTAATTAAGAAATTTAATACCTCCGTACCTTGATTGTAGCGGGCGTCGTACCCAGTGGATGCGTGGCAAGAGACTTTATTAAAAATTTTATTCAATTACATCATGTAAACCAATTAACTCATGTATATGCGGAATTAAATGAAAACTTTTGAACAAGTATGCAGAATCGCATACCTGCTCTGATACCAATCTGTCACACCCCAATTTTCATAATAAAGAAATTCTCATTTTCTTTTCATAAATAGAACATTAAGTAGGGCGTGATACAATACTTTTAGTTATTGAAAATTAAATAAATGAGTATCCTAAGATAAAGGATTTAAAAATAAGGGACATGTCCCATAAGTTTCAATTATTAGTATGTACTGCAAGGTGAAAGGAAGTTAACTAAGACCGGGTCCTTTAAGTTTTTCTGCAAAATTTTTAAAAGTACGGACAGTAAGCTTATAAACCCAAAATCTCAAACCTTACATATACAGGACGTGTTCAGCTATCATAAAATAAAATTTTTAATATGCAAAGAACGCCCTGCCACCTAAGGGGAGGTAACCGGACAGGTGCAAAAAAAGTTTGGCAGTAGAGGGGGAGAAAGGGGTTGGTCCTGTATGTTTTTAAAAAAAATATTCCCAAAGTTTTTGGTGCAGGTAGTTAGTTAAAACTTATCATCCCCCATGACTAATTAATTATAACAATTTCAAAAGAAAATTTAATTTACGTGCACGACATGAATCCACTTACAAGTGTAGATTTTTAGGCAGCAAATTCGAATTTGGATACTTCCATGTACAAAAGAAAACTTCACACATTAACATATTAATCACCATTACTACTGTATTAATGATTCATGTCTACACCTATGACCTGACAACATAAAATTTTATTTGTTTATTATTATTTTTTTTCTTTTATTTGCGCTAAGGGGTTTGCATAGCTAATTCATAATACCCATTCATAATCCCCACCTTTCAATCACGTAAAAGCGTTTGGATACGAGAAACAAACGTCGCGACCAGACCCTCCGAAACCTAAAATCAAACAACTACACATTACTACCCAAGGCTTAATAAAATAATGAAATCAAAAGAGAAGAGTAAGGAGTATTAAGAGTACAACTAAAGATCGATTGGAAGTGAAAAGAAAAAGAGCGATCTTGAAGGTGATGTTACCTTCTACGCTTGTATGAGATTGGAAGTGAAAAGAAAAAGAGCGATCTTGAAGGTGATGTTACCTTCTACGCTTGTATGAGTGCAGCCGTGTAGAAAATAAAAAGATTGGATGTGTGATCGTTTAGTGATACTTGGGTCTTATAGTGAAGAGGCTGTGATCAAAAGCCCAAAAGAAACAATGCGTATGATGCCAAATCTTTCCTTAGTGAGGGAGATAAATTTGAGAGTGATTGCAGGAAAAAGATTTCTTTGAATTTAGACGAGATTTGGTGATTTTCTTGGACAGAAAGTGATTTGCTTAATTAAGGGAAGTGTATAATACTATGATCTGTTCTTTCATGCGGCTGCTAGAATTAGATGGGCTGGATTTTTCTTTGAGTTGGGCTTCTAAGGATTTGTCTTTAAAAAAATTCTCGTAATTAATTTACGGGGTATTACAAATAGTTTTACTGAAACTTTTAGACTGAGCTATATATGTAAACGGAAAGAAATCTGAGTATTAAGTTTAACAGACAACCCCAAATCATGTACTCTGCTAGATGATCAAACCATCTACAGATATCGAGATCTTGAAAATAAAAATATTAAACATTAGAAACAGTGAGTATTAATATTCTGTCTGAAATCTTTAAACTTATCTCTCAACTTCTACTTGTGGACGTCAACAAATAAAAATAAGGGGGTTGAAATTCAAGAAAGGCGTCTGTTAATGTGTAACAAAAACAGGTTCAAGAAGCTGCATATATATCGGCACTACCGCCTTGAAAGTAATATGTATGTTACGCAAAAAAAAACTGCCCTCAAAGAAAATGATACATTCACAGAGAAAATTCCATCGAATGCTAATTAACACAATGTTAGGTGAGCTATGGAGTAGGAAAGTTGTTCGATTTTCTCATTTTATAGATTTGGCCATTTTACAAGACAACTAATAACAAGGATAACAACATCCATATTACTACTTTTTTAAAAATAAAAGAAAAGACATATACCCCTCCCCCACAATAGAATGATACTTCTCTTATCAACAAGGTTGTAAATCTATCACACTATGGTAACAACTCCCACCTAGAATAAAATCCCAAGTCAGTTAGACATGAAAATGGAAATGGTGATAATTCTATAAGTATGAACCTGTCTTTCTATCGGTATGGCTTGAGTCGTATAAATTCAACTGTGATACTGAGGTTGAAAAATAATACTTCCTCCATTCTATAATAATTTGCAGCTTGCACCATTTCTTTGTAATTAGTACAATGAAATGGCACAGAATATTATGGAATAGAAGGGGTACTAATAAATGCTTTTAAAAAGAAATTTCATGATGAATATTCTCACTCACATATTTCTACTTACCCCCAACAATAACCAATTCATGATATCAAATTTAAAATACATTCCTTATTCTTTTTAACTTCAAACTTTTTGACCATGAAAGCCATATTCACATAAATTCTCATTAACGTTTTTCTTTGTCCCCATTCAAATACTTCTTATAAACTTGGTAATAATCTGATAGGATCAATACGATCACAATGCCTATAAACACAATCACAAGCCATTGGTTCCATTTACTTAAGAAATACAATCATTTGCATGCTGCTACTACATTCTAACCAAGCATATGTGCGGAAAGAAGTACTGTGTAGCAGCAATATGTTGGAAGACAATAACTAATACAAGAAATCATATTAATACCAACTGGGACATTCATTAAAACAACTACAAAAATACCAGCATAGCAAAAAACCCAATACAAAGTAGAAGCTGCAATTCGAACCACATCCAGAAAACTAATAGCAGTGTAATTGAGTTAGCTAACTTTATAAGATAGATTAAGACTCTCACTACTCCAGATAAGCCCGGCACAGGCTCTAGTAACAGAGACACATAATAACCAGTAAGACAACAAAAAAAATAAACAAAAGCATCGTAATAAACTGCACAGAGCTTTCCTAACTACATTGACAAATCTCAACAAATTCAAACATGCAAAAAATCCAGCAATATAATAAAAAATATAGCAGCAGGCAGAACGTAGAGCATCAACAACTACAACATAAAAACAAGGAAGAGTGCCGCAAGACAGAACAAAAAATATCTGTAGATTCTGAAATACTCAATATATTTAGAGTTATTTATTTCTTAATAGTAGCATCATAATAGTTAGTACGTACCCAATGGCATTAGAATAAATAAAAATAGGAGAAAATGATAGATTTGACTAAATTAAAAGGCAATACACATCACTTTGTAAAAAAATTTACAATTCAATTCATTCAATTATAAACAATCTAACGTGCACATTGTCCTAGTCTATTAAGGATAATACCGAGTTACAAAATCTTTCACAAAGCTATTAAAAAGAAATAGTCTATAATTAATTTAAACAAAAAAGATTGCATCAATAAAATCATCACAAACACTCTTATAAATCCAATTTACATAGCTTGGTATGTGAACCCTGTATCCCCCTTCCAATCCTATATCCTATGTATTGCTAGGGGTTTAAATTAAAAGGGGAACCACATGGTTTATATCGTAAACCCGATTTGCATGAGACTAACTCTAAAATCATTTACTTATAAAAGGGGATTTCAGCTCCAAATAGATTTTTTTTAAACTTCAGAATTAAGAAGCTATAAAATATGCATAATTGTTTTACGTGCTTCAGTAAATTGTCATTAATGATATTGAATATCTCCTGAGGTATATCTTTTTGGTTGCACATCATCAACTTTTATGTTGAAAATGGAGTTTATCGGGTTAAAACAAAATCTGAATCACATGTCAAAACCTTCATTCAAATAAAAATGAGGATTAGTTTCCATTGCATAAAAAGAACATAGTAAGAAATTACAAATCTTACGATCTATGATAAGTTGCCTAAAAAGCTGATTTTCAACTCTTAATTGGTTATTTTGTGGAGGAAGGGTCAGGAGACCTACACACTTAGACAATGATAGAATATAACTAGGTACGTTTCAAGCGTCTCATCATAGAAAGTATTCGTCGGATATAAAACTATACAGAGTACTAATAGCAGCAATTCTTGCATAATGTATTTCCAAAACTATTACATGAATCCATGATATCTTCATTCATATATATAGTGCAAGTATTTTTATAAACCTTTGAATGCATAAAATCTTCAAGTCCACTGATCTATTTTCAGCCTGATGCTTCATCTCTAGCTGCAAAATAATACGATCTACATAGTGACTTATATTTTAAGGAATGATATAATAATACTATTTAGGAAATTATTAACCTAATAAAAAAAATCTGACCATTATTATTCAATAAGAAATTAAAAAAAATAAACTATATGAAAACATAATAATGCTGGAAAACACAAAGAAAAAGACAGAAAACTTAAACCAAAATGAGGATTCAGGAGAAGAGTGATGTCACAAAGAACTACTGGCTTGGAGATTGATCACACAAGATTATAAGATCACACAAAAACATCTCAGAATCTAGCAGGGCAGAAAATGCACCTGAAGCAGAACACCAAAATAATGTGGCATTGTTGAAATAACGTACTTTGTAAATCCCACTCAAAGTTTTGGCATCGTTGAAATAGAACACTTTGTTTATGAATGCAGGTTCCCCATATCAAGAAAAACCCAACTTAATCAGAATGCAGATATATTGCATGTGCTTACCAAAGACAGTGAAGAAAATTAAGGTTGTAAAAAAATCACTGTTATTGGTTACTAATTAAATGTAAACATATCCATTTTAATATGATTTTAATCCTAATGGTGTTTCCCTTCCATTCGATTAGACAAAAATTAAAGTGAGTAAATGATGCAGATGAAAAAGGGTATAATCAATCTTGAAAAATCAAATGGTTTCTTAACCAGAATACGGATTAGCAAGAAAAGATGAACAACATACTCAAAGACGAAAGCTGCTCAATATAGTTATGATGGTTGTTATTAACACAGATGAGTAAGAGAGGAAAAATAGAAACAAAAGTTTTTCAAAAGATATTACTTTACAGATAAGCTCTCCTTGGAATCCCCCATCAGTTAAAGATTAACACAGACTGCCATAGTACTTAATTGAGTCAGTGTATATCCTTCAAGCAAACTTAACGGGTGTTTATGAAGAAAAGATGTATTTGGCAATTAGCACAACATGCAAAAGGTAACACGAAAGTAAACTTAAATGTGTGGAATATCTGATTCCCCTAAGACGCGTCTCGCAATGAGCCACATGAATGGAGACATTAAGAACTTCAGTCTTCTTAGAACTCAATGAAGACCAATGAATGATTGAATAATGAGATATAAGGTAAGCATCATGCTTTGACGTCTACCAAACTAGGTTTTTTAACTATAACAAACAGACACACACAACTTTATAGAAGAGAAAAATTAATATAACATACAAACATGCCCACAAAGATAGGTACATCACCTAATTATATGAGCAGTAACGAGAAACTATTTTAAAAATAACCAAAAGAAATGAGAAACGAAAACTATGAACTATAATTTATGTTGATCATTAAATATAACAAAACACAAAAACTTCAAAGTCGAAAAGACACATGCGATTGAATAATGCTCCACTGTTGATTCGAAAAGAAATCAAATACAGCCAGATACTTATGCAGATTTTCCAGAGACTTGAAGTACCAAAACGCATGTAAACAGTAAAAGTTCATCTAACCTGACACGATGGTGATGGAATGATGAATCTCTGGATGTGATAACAGGATAAATACATTATATAAGCAACTTCTCAGCATTTACTAAATGAAGCAATTCATCATCACATTTACCAAAAAATTAAAGTTCAAGATGGAACTACAATTCAAATATTTCAGTCAAGATGATTATGCATACATTAAATTAAAACAATTTCCTACATTTGTGATTAATTTATATCGCGATATAAAACACAAGAACATAGAAATTCATATTTCTCTCACCACTACACATAAGACCCAATCATTTTTAATCAAATTTCCAGTGAAGATAATCATGATTTTCCGTATACCTGAACTTTCATTGGGGGTAGATTGTTCCACGGGGCATTGTCAGACTTGACATTTTCTTATAAACTTTTAATCTGCAAGATTAAGGACTGTCAGCTCCAGTGAGAATCAAAGATTCGCATACTCTGTTAATTGATTTTTTTAAATCAATTGAACTTTACTTACTTTATGCCCAATATGCGTTTCAAAAACCCAGCCGAATACTACTTCCTCATAGAAATCGACAATACATACATCCTTGAATACGTACTAATCGACCTTCAGCTTCATGGGCAGACTCCTGTACTGTGAATTGCGGTCGGTATTCTACAGAAGAGAAATGGGAATTGGAAACTGTTTGAGAGACATCCTTCAATCGTCTATGATATCTTATGTTGTTGAAGAGAAACGAAATTGAAACTGTGAAAGTATATTGGCAATTGATTTCCATTTAATTTTTTTCTCTTTCAAATCTTTTTCCCGGCTTTTAACATTTCCTTTCCCACAAATAAATTAAAGGAAAGGGTAGAATGGAGGGAATTATTACAAAATATCTTATTCCCGCTTTTTAACATTTTCTATCCCATAAATAATTAATTAAAGGAAAGAGTCAATGGGTGGGAATTATTATACTAATATACTCCTTCTGTTCCACCAAAAGATCACCGTTTGTTTTTTGTGCTTAAATTAAGAAGTATTATTATTTTAGTTGTACTAATAGTGAGTAGTGGCTTTTTTTATTAAAAATAAAAAATGAAGACTTTTGAATGGGACAATCAATATAGTAAAATGGTAAACTTTCAGTGAGATGTAGGGAATACAATTAAGTGAGATGAAGGGAATATAATTAAATATAAGAGTAATAAGAATACCCCTCTTTATCCATATATATATAGAGAGAGCGATTCTTATTATATAACAAATATTGTATTTATGATAAAATAAATACAGGAGAATTACAATGATAATCCAGACGGATTGAACTTGAAAATTTAAGAACAATCTCTATCAATCCTCTGATTCTTCTCTCGAACCAATTTGGCTTTGACTTTGACTTTGACTTGTTGTGTTGACCGCGTGGACTGTGTGTGTTGAGTCGGATCTTCAGTTGAAGTTTGTTCGAACTCGGATTTGGGACCTTATAACGTTAATCCAGAGGTGTCGAGCCTTTGTTTGGATTAAACGTACTTGATCCTAAGAACACTCGATCTGGGGGGCTTAGCACCTTAATCCCAGGTCGTATGTTGTTCTTGGCGCGAAGAACACCGAAGAACTTAGTATATGAAGAACGCTTGATTTGGGGGGCTCCGCACCTTAATCCCGAATCGCTTGACGTTCTTGACTTGAAGATGCTTGAAGATCTCAAGAGAGCGCTGCTCGTATTCTTGATCTCTTCAGAGCGTTTATGTCTTCAAGTCTTTGAATGTGTCTGGAGTGAATGAAGGAGGGCTCCTTATATAGGTGAAGGATGAGCATGTCCCATAAATAACTTGCAATCTGATTGGTCCAAGATAGATTTGGCCTGGTACTGCGGGCTTGGGCCGTTCCAAATATATCACGGCTTGATTGGTCATTGCTTAATTTGACCTGATTCTGGAACCTTCCATGCTTTACTTAACTTAGGGGTCAAGTTTTACTTAATTTAAACCCTACTTAATTTGTTGGGTATTAAATTAATTATCAATTATTTATTAATCTATTTTAGGAATTAATTTATTAAATTCCCAAAATAAAATATAATAAATTAAAATTGATATTTAATCAATAAAATCCACGTGTCGACATTTGATTGGACCGTGAATTTTAATTGCTTACAAATGCCCCCTTGCGATTTGTTCACGGACAGAATGTCTTGTTGTGAAGGAATCGCAAAAGATTTGTTTCTTGTTCACTAAGATTTCATGAATCTTACCCAAAATTATCAAAGGTATTTGTAGTAAAGAATCTCTTACAATTTTGTAGTGATTGCAAACCTCACAATAATCTCCATATCCACAAGTAATTTCCATAATTATCCATGAGTCCACAAGTAATTTCCATAATTATCCATGAATCCACTACTATATAATGGTACTTCATGAACTCAATTTTTTTTATCAAAGCTATCCAACAAACAAGATATTCACTTCAATTCTTGGTTCTTCCTTCTCTTATTTGAATTTTTCTCTTTCTTTCCAAAGTGTAGTATGAAGTGTTTCTAAAATTTTTTTTTCTCTTCTTCAGCATTGGTCCAAGAGGCTGTCAAGACAAAACACTCAATCAAAACACATCATCCAAAGAATTCAATTTACAAGTGTAAGCTTTCAATTCCTTAATCTGCTTTTTTTTAACTGTTTATTCGTCTTGTTTGCTTGTTGCTCCTGCCTTCGACCAAGAACTTAGTAACATGCTTGTCCTCGCCCCTCTTTCTCGTCTGAGAAAATCTACGATGAGCCTCGTCCTTGCTATTCTTTCTCTTCTGAAAAATCGATAGCGAGCCTTGTCCTCGCCCCTCTTTCTCGTCTGAGAAAATCTACGGCGAGCCTCGTCCTTGCTATTCTTTCTCTTCTGAGAAATAGATAGCGAGCCTTGTCCTCGCCCTGCTTTCTCGTCTGAGAAAACCTACGGCGAGCCTCGTCCTTGCTATTCTTTCTCTTCTGAGAAATCGACAGCGAGCCTTGTCCTCGCCCCTCTTTCTCGTCTGAGAAAAACTACGGCGAGCCTCGTCCTTGCTATTCTTTCTCCTCTGAGAAATCGATAGCGAGCCTTGTCCTCGCCCCTCTTTCTCGTCTAAGAAAATCTACAGCGAGCCTCGTCCTTGCTATTCTTTCTCTTCTGAGAAATCTATAGTGAGCCTTGTCTTCGCCCCTCTTTCTCGTCTGAGAAAACCTACGGCGAGCCTCGTCCTTGCTATTCTTTCTCTTCTGAGAAATCGACAGCGAGCCTTGTCCTCGCCCCTCTTTCTTGTCTGAGAAAACCTACGGCGAGTCTCGTCCTTGCTATTCTTTCTCCTCTCAGAAATCGACAGCGAGCCTTGTCCTCGCCTCTCTTTCTCGTCTGAGAAAATCTACGGCGAGCCGTTCACCAAGGGTTGATGTAGAGGTTGATTCTCGCCGGCAGCCTGTGCGGCCTGACGGTTTTGACCATAACTCCCTCGTCTGATCTCTGATTTTGGTGATCTATGCCCCAAATCGAACCTCTCTTCAAGGGCTTTCCAACGGTGTATCACAAATCCAGATCAGACTTCTGTACAATTTTATAGAATTTGTGCAAGTTGGCGGACAGAAACAACCTTCCGGTCTTCTGTTGTATTCCTAAGCCACGTCTTGACGTTGGTGTGGGTAACGATCTACAAGACAATCTCAGTCTACAACCCTACTATTTCTCACGGTGTTTATGCGTGTGTTACTGTACTTGCCCATCTTTCTTTTCTGAGAAATCTACGGCGAGCCGTAATTTTTCAAACGGCAGTTTGACGTGTGTTTCGCTACCACATTAGTGTTCGAGTGAGCATCATGCTCCAGTAGTTGGTTCCCTTCGGGTCCCATGTTTCCCATAAGTATTTGTCGACCACCAGCGGCTGCCATTCTGTTACATCAGCGTGCGACAACTGTCGGCGTTTGAGAATTGTAAGGGGACGATGGCTAAGCTCTGCTTCCAATAATGGCAGCATGCAATCCTCGATGAGGGATTAGTGACTGAATCGCGACTGGAAGCGGCGATGCTTGGGCACTGGTAGTAGTATACTCTTTCCTGAGACGGCTTGAAGTCTGCTTCCAACAGTGGTAGCACGCAATCCTCGACGAGGGATCAGCGGCTGAATCACGATGGGAAATGGCGACGGTGGTGCTTTGCTTTCTGGCGATGGCTTACCATGGCGGCTGCTTGCTGTGTGCTTCAATGGTTTTGCAAGGGTGCGAGTTTACCTACTGTTTATGCTCATGTTTACGGAGAGGGGTAATGGGTGCCAATCGGAAGCGGATTCGACCGTGTGGTATCTTCTGGTGACGGCAGCGCACGATTCTTGATCGGGAGATCGGCGTCTGTCGGGCGTGCTGGCACGTGATCGCTTGGTGTTACTATGGAAAGAGCAAAACATGGTGTCATTGATATGGGTATCGAGCTTCACTGATAGAGTATTCTGAACTTCCCTCTGGGAAAAGTGACCAAACGGCCGAGGACAGCAAGAGCAGCAGCGATAGTGCACTGGTGACGCCGCATTTCCGGTGAGAGACATGTTATTGCCGATGATGGCTTGGCAATGTTGAGGACGTCTACCTGATATGGGTGAAGAGCGTCAGAACGACGAGAGACAGCAGCATCTTCAGTGGCACCATCCAACGTAGTGTTCAACTACCGTCTTCTCATTGCCAACCTTTCACTTCTTAACTCATGCTTCAACTTAGTGCTTGCCTCAAAAACTCAACGTGAATAACCTGAATTATGACTGAACTTAGCAAAGTGCTAAGCTGCCTACGTACCCCTTTTAAGAAGATCAAGTCATAACGTAGTTCAAAGGGACATGATTTAGTTTTGAATGGGGGGTGCCGTACACAGTTTATACTCATGCGGGCCAGGAGTGACTATTCTTTAACCACTTTAGACAAAGTAGGATATTTAATGCTTTAACCACTTAAAATATCTGAGTGGGGTGAATTAATAGTTTAACCACATATAATTACCTTTGGTGGGAGTCGTACACATTTTATACTCATGCGGACCAGGAGTTTGTAGTGCACAATTTATACTCATGCGGACCAGGAGTTCGTCGTACACAGTTTATACTCATGCAGACCAGGAGTTTGTCGTACATAGTTTATACTCATGCGGACCAGGAGTAACATGCAGTTTAGGCTCATGCGTCAAGGAGCGTTGTACATGTATTTGTTTTACGCGTAGTAGCGTTTCAAGAACTTCCCATTTATAGGGCCAATGTTTACGCCATCTTCTGAGATCAACTTATATGCGCCATTTGTATAGGCTTCCTTCACAACATGAGGGCCATCCCACTTGGGTAGAAACTTATTTCCAACGCGATGGGTGACTATTATAGGTCTTCTCACAGCAAGCACCAAATCACCAACTTGAAAAGAACGAACCCTCACTTTCTTGTTGTATGTTATAGAAAGGCGAGATTGGTAACACTCAAGTCTTTGTTGTGCTTCCAACCTCTTTTCATCTAACGCTTCTAACTCTTGAAGACGTAACTTTGCATTTTCTTCCTTGGTGAGGCCTTCTTGTATGGCCATCCTCAAAGAATGGATTTGCTTTTTGAGAGGCACAACAGCCTCAACACCATACACCAAGGAATACGGAGTGGCTTGAGTAGGTGTTCTATAGGTGGTGCGGTATGCCCATAAAGCTTCATTTATTCTTTCATGCCAATCTCTTTTCGACTTGGACACTACCTTCTTTAACAAACTACACAATGTCTTATTGAAAGCTTCGGCAAGACCATTAGCAGCTGCGTTATACATTGAAGATTTCTTTTGTTTGAAATCAAACTTCCCACATAGCTTATCAATCCAACTGTTGCTGAACTGCTTTCCATTATCAGTGATGATGTAGCGCGGAACACCATATCTATAAATAATGTTGATCCGGATGAAATCAGCAACATTTTCTTTCTTCACTTCCCTTAGAGGCACAGCTTCGGCCCATTTTGAAAAGTAATCTGTTGCATCAAGAATGTAGAGATGACCACCAGAAGACTTTGTAAGTGGCCCTACCACATCTAAACCCCAAGCATCAAAAGGCCATGAAGCGACTGTCGGATGCAAAGGTTCCGGAGGTTGATGAATCAAATTTCCATGGAACTGACAAGCTTGACATCTTTGTGCGTAATCCATGCAATCCTTCACCATGGTTGGCCAATAGTAGCCCATCCTTTTAATTCTGAAATATAGCTTCGGTCCGGATTGATGAGCACTGCAAATTCCAGAGTGAGCCTCCTCCATTGCTTGAATAGTTTCTTCCTTACCTAAGCATCTCAAAAAAATTCCATCGAATGATCTTCTATAAAGTGTACCTTTGAAGTAGATGAACCGAGGTGCCCGACGCCGAATATCAACCCTTTGTCGTGGATCGTTAGGCAACTTATCATATTTCAAATAATCCACAAGTGGTTGGCGCCAATCTTCTTCTTCAATTTCGAAAACCTCCACCACATGATTTTCAACTTCTTCATAATCATCATCTTCAAAGATTGGTGGTACAACCCAACTTCTACACACCGATATTTGAATTTTCATTTCTGGCATAGCTATAGTTGATGCTAACTTAGCGAGGGCGTCAGCTTGCTTATTCTCTCTTCTAGACAGATGCTTAATATCAACATCACCGAGATAACCCATAAGCTTTTGAGCATACTTGTAATAGGGGAACAACTCAGGCTTCTTCACTTCATACACTCCAAGGAGTTGATTTATTACCAATAGTGAATCACCATACACTCTAAGGTGTAGTTGTTTTATATGACAGCCATCTCTAAACCAAGTATGAGTGCTTGATACTCAGCCACATTGTTAGAGCAATTTTCTGTTAAGGAAAATGAGAAAGGTAAAACTTCACCACTGGATGTTACAAATACGACTCCCGCACCAGCTCCCTCTCTATGAGATGCTCTATCGAAATACATCTTCCAAGGAGAAACTGTCCACAGTGAAAGCATCTTCATCGGGGAGTTCATCAGATAGTTCCCATTCAGCAGGCATTGGATGATCAGCTAGAAAATCTGCCAACACTTGTCCTTTTACGGCCTTTTGAGGGACGTACACGATCTCAAACTGTTGAAGTTGGAGATACCATCTTGCCAGCCGATCAGAGAGTACTGGTTTTGACATGACAAATTTTAGTGGGTTGGCTTTTGAAACTAGCCGAACTATGTGGGCTTGAAAATAATGTTTCAACTTCTGAATCACGAAGATAAGGGATAAGCAGATCTTCTCAATGGGTGAATACTTCAACTCGTTTGGAGTCATGGTTCTACTTAGATAATATAGAGCTCTTTCTTTACCATCATCATTTTCTTGTGCAAGTAAAGCTCCCACAGAACGCTCTTGAGTAGCTAGATAAAGGACTAATGGACGTCCTGGTATTGGAGCACTCAACACTGGTGCCTTCATCAAGTATTCTTTAATGCTGTTGAAAGCATTATTGCAAGCTTCATCCCATTCGAATATGTTGTCTTTCTTCATGAGATGACTAAATGGTTGGCATCGACCAGCTAAGTTTGATATGAATCTCCTTAAGTATGCCAACTTTCCTTGCAGACTTTTGAGTTCATGTATGTTCCGAGGCACATGCATTTTCATGATTGCGTCAATCTTTGCTTTCTCAATCTCAATCCCTCGACGGCGAACAATAAACCCAAGAAATTTCCTAGATGAAACTCCAAATGCATACTTGAGCGGATTCATCTTGAGTTGATGCTCTCTTAATCGTTCAAACACTCGCCTTAGATCATGAAAATGATCTTTCTTTTCCTTTGATTTTACCACAATATCATCAACATAGCATTCGACAATCTTATGAAGCATGTCATCAAATATCTTTTGCATGGCTTGCTGATAAGTGGCACCAGTATTCTTTAAGCCAAATGGCATAACATTATAGCAATATATCCCTTTCGGAGTACGAAAGGCTGTCTTCTCTTGATCCTCAGGAGCCAAACCAATTTGATTGTAGCCAGATGACCCATCCATAAATGAAAGAACCTCATGCCCCGTTGTTGCATCAATCATGAGCTCAGTAATTGGTAACGGAAAGTCATCTTTCGGACATGCCATATTCAAATCTCGGAAATCAACACATACTTTGAGTTGCCCATTTTTCTTTCTTACTGGCACGATATTGGAAATCCATGTAGGATATTTGACTTCTCGGATCTTGCCTGTTTCAAGAAGCTTATTAATCTCGTCCTCAATCAAAAGAATCAACTCTGGTCGAAATCGACGCTGCATTTGTTTAACCGGCCGAGTTCCCTTTTTAATAGACAAATAGTGCACTGCGATTTTCGGATCTAAGCCTGGCATTTCCTTATGCGACCATGCAAAGACATCTCTGAATTCTCGCAAAAGGCTGACATACTTTGTTTCTTCCTCAATATTTAGCAGAGCACTTATGTAGGTAGGACGTGAGTCATTTTCATCACCTAAGTTAATTTCTTTCAACTCATCAACAGTGGCTTTCACTCCTTCTTCAAATTGTGGAGGGCCATCTTCAGCATCTATTTCCTCCATTTGAGAATCTTCCACAGCAGTAATATGATTGGTGGAAGCTACACTTTCTCTATCATTATTACTACCATCTTTAGTAAAGATGATTCTTCGCACCTTAGCTTTCAATACTCTTCCACTTGAGATAGTCAAGATATTTCGCCGCTTGATACGAGAAGGATTTTGACTCCAGAGTTTTCGGAGGTTAAGGGACTTGATATGATTTTGCCTCCTACACTTCCCTTTACAGGGTCCAAGCCTTTCGAAGACACTCCTAAGCCTTTCAAAAATAGATATTCTCTTGACTTCCCTACTACTTGCATCAAACATATCCTCCGTGGATAAAGCTTCTCCCTCGGTGATATAATTTGTACTTGCTCTTCTAATTGCAATGCGGACTGGCTTTTGAGGGACATATCCCAAACCTGGCTTAGCCTTCCTGATAGTGTGACCATCATTTTTCAACATTTCCTGAGTAACATTGAGCCCATGTACTGGTGGGTTGATAGTTTCTTGACACACCTTGCTCGCCATCGCTTTTTCCCTTGGTTCATAACCAGCCTTCATAAGGAGTTTATAAGCTTGTGGACTATATGACTTGGTTATTTCGGCTTCAAACACTTCACCGTGTTCGGTCTTTGATCCTTCAATAGGACGTGTGAATCCTTTGAGTGGTGGAGAAAAAAGTTTACTAGCATCAATTTTTGTTAGAGGCAATGTCAACTCTTCCGAGGTCTCAAGCCCTTTGCCTATGTTCTCCTTGAGAGTGGCAGATGATGTACTACCTTCCTCATCCTTTATCTGTTTATTGCCCCCATTATCTTGCACTGGGGCTTCTTCACGCTTTACTTCCTTTGTACTCTTGAAGAAATATTTAGCATCGGCAAAGTAAGCTTCAGCTTCAGTAAATGGCTTGTCGTCACCGAATACTCTTTTCACGTTGTCACCTTCACTATATTTGAAGCACTGGTGTAATGTAGAAGGGATCACGCCATTCTCATATAGCCATGGACGCCCCAAAAGCATGTTGTAGGAAGTTTTTGCATCAATAACATGGAAAAGGACTGTGGATTTCATCTCATCAATTAGCAAATCAAGAACTATTGTGCCGAGAGTCCTTTGCCCCTCATGGTTGAACCCTTGGATCATCAATCGGCTATGGTTGAGTTCATCCATTGGTATTTCTATCTTCTTCAACATTCTCAAGGATAAAATGTTCACCGCCGAACCTCCATCAACAAGTATGCGATTCACTCGCATCCCTTTAGTGTAACCAGTCACAAATAGAGGTCGATTATGAGATTGCGAACCCAACAACATATCTTCATCTGTGAAGGTCACTTTCATGGAGTAAGCTTTATCCTTAGTTTCAAGTTGTTCGCTTTCATTGTCCTCTTCGTTCACGACATGACATGAGCCTTCGTCATTACCTTCTTTTACAGAAGTAAAGTTTGTGCCTGCCTCATCCTCTAACACGATTTTCCCTTCCTTAGCTAGTTGCATGATCTTTTCCTTAAGAACGAAATAATCATGAATTGGATGACTCACCAACCTATGATACTTGCAGTATTTTGGGTCATTAGTTTGACCGGCTTCCTCTGGATGCTTCATCTCAGGAAGATCAAGGAGTTTGTTCTTCATCAGATCATCAAATATGCCAGAAAGGTCTGAGTTCAGAAATGGATACTCTTTTTCTTGCATCTCTTTCAGAGTTAACCTTCTTTGCCCCCACTCTTGAGCAACCTGCTTCCCTTTGTCTTTCTTATCATTTTCATTCTTTCGAACCTTGACCGTCATAATATTTGTGGCCATTGACTCTTTGTTGGAACTTTTAGCATAGGACTTGCCCCCCTTTTTGAAATCTTGTTCATCTTTAGACTTGTAGGAGTCCGACATTGGTGAATGTTTGATTCCACTAGCAGCCATACTTAATTCCATGTCATGGGCCCTAGTAGCCAACTCTTCGAAAGTCTTAGGTTGAATTCCTTTGAGTATATAAAGGAGATTCCATTCCATCCCTTGGATACACATCTCAATAGCAGACTCTCCGGATAATCGGTCCTTGCAATTTAAGCTCAAATTTATCCATCGATTGATATAATCAATCACAGGTTCTTCCTTCAACTGATGAGTATTAGTTAACTCAGTCATGCTAACAGTTCTCCTCGTGCTGTAGAAACGATTAAGAAACTCATGTTCCATTTGTGCCCAACTATCAATGGATTCAGTTTGCAAGTCGATATACCAATCAAATGCATTTCCTTTGAGAGAGCGAACGAACTGCCTTATCATATGGTCTCCATAAGTACCAGCGTCATGGCAAGTCTCAATAAAGTGTGCTATATGCTGCCTCGGGTTTCCCTTGCCATCAAATTATTGGAACTTGGGAGGCTGGTAGCCAGCTGGCAACTTTAAGTTGTCCACTCTTTTTATGTATGGCTTGACATAAGTAACAGTAGGCTTGGAATTCTCCTCAAGTCTTTCTTTTATTGTTCCAAGTATAATATCCTTCAATTGATCAACTTGGAGCATTCCATCAGCTGAAAGTGGCAACGTTCCTTGAGTTTGCTCCTTTTCAATAATCTGGCGCCTTGTGACCTCTTCTACTTCACTATCGTCCATGACTCATTTTCCGTTTGCAAGGCTAGTCTCTGCGACGTCTCTTTTTTCCATCAATTGAGAGATTTTTGAATCTTGAGCTTCTATGTGTTTTGTGAGCCCTTCGATAGCTTTCATCATACTTGCTAACTGCTCCTCAATAGTTGAGGCGCCTGCCATCATTACTGGAGCTGCAACGGAGTCAGATGAAGAGTTTGAAGATGTAGAATCTTCATCACTATCATCTTTCATAGGTAGTTATTTTCTCGAAGCCTCCTCAACCGAAGGGTTGGATCCAGATGAGGCTTCCAAATGAGCTTTTTCTGATATGCTCCTCGTAACAACAGCAACATATTCAGTCAATGACTCTGAGAGCTTAGAAGCAGCAGTCCTACCTACAGTAATCCTGACAGGAGTCATATCGTACTTTCGAGCTTGTAGAGAGAAGAGATGAGAGGTAGAGACAGTCCCACTGGGCGTGCCAAAATTTGTAACAACAAATATTGTATTTATGATAAAATAAATACAGGAGAATTACAATGATAATCCAGACGGATTGAACTTGAAAATTTAGGAACAATCTCTATCAATCCTCTGATTCTTCTCTCGAACCAATTTGGCTTTGGCTTTGACTTTGACTTTGACTTTGACTTGTTGTGTTGACCGCGTGGACTGTGTGTGTTGAGTCGGATCTTCAGTTGAAGCTTGTCCGAACTCGGATTTGGGACCTTATAACGTTAATTCAGAGGCGTCGAGCCTTTGTTTGGATTAAACGTACTTGATCCTAAGAACACTCGATCTGGGGGGCTTAGCACCTTAATCCTGGGTCGTATGTTGTTCTTGGCGCGAAGAATACCGAAGAACTTAGTATATGAAGAACGCTTGATTTAGGGGCTCCGCACCTTAATCCCGAATCACTTGACGTTCTTGACTTGAAGATGCTTGAAGATCTCAAGGGAGCGCTGCTCGTGTTCTTGATCTCTTCAGAGCGTTTATGTCTTCAAGTCTTTGAATGTGTCTGGAGTGAATGAAGGAGGGCTCCTTATATAGGTGAAGGATGAGCATGTCCCATAAATAACTTGCAATCTGATTGGTCCAAGATAGATTTGGCCTGGTACTGCGGGCTTGGGCCGTTCCAAATATATCACGGCTTGATTGGTCATTGCTTAATTTGACCTGATTCTGGAACCTTCCATGCTTTACTTAACTTAGGGGTCAAGTTTTACTTAATTTAAACCCTACTTAATTTGTTGGGTATTAAATTAATTATCAATTATTTATTAATCTATTTTAGGAATTAATTTATTAAATCCCCAAAATAAAATATAATAAATTAAAATTGATATTTAATCAATAAAATCCACGTGTCGCCATTTGATTGAACCGTGAATTTTAATTGCTTACATATATATTATACAATTTGAGTTTAATTATAATACATAATACAGTAAGTGATATTTTTTATTCATGTTTATAAAAAAATAATTAACATAATTACTAATATATTTTTAATTATACGTAAAAATATTATTAAAGCGTGTTTCACGTGAAATGGTCACACAAAAGACTTATCCAATCTCAAAATACAATTTAATTAAAAAAAGTGAGTTTGGTGTGTATCGGATTCACACGATGCTAATTTTGTAAAATTACTATTTAGTTCATAATAAATTAATATTTGAATAGTAATTTTTTATTCAAAATAGTAATTATTTATCTCTTTAAAGAAGAAATTTTCATGCTCTATAAATAATCAAAATCAAAGTGTGCAAGAATTTGAAGAGTAATTTTTTTCCTTTATAAGAGTAATAGTTTACTCTCTAAAAAACAATTTTTCATGTATTTAAAAGTACTCGGTAAAAAAAGAGTTTACTTGTGAAACTGGTTCAGACATGTATTTGCCAATTAAAAAATATTAAACTAGAACATATACTATATAATATTTTAATTAAAATATTACATTTTCATTTTAAGCACACAAGAATTTGCCAACTAAAAAATATTAAAGTGTAACGTATATACAATATTTTAATTAATAAAATATAAAATTCTTATTTTATGTACACTTAGTCAATTGTGAATACACTTGGTAGTTTCCTATTAAAAAAACATATAAAGTTACCTAAAACAGAGTTAAGATTTAAATTATGATGGATTATACCAGTATTATTAATAAATATATACTTGTCGAATAAATTTATTATACTATTACATAATTTATCAAATAAATAACCATTCCCTAATAAACTCTTAATTCATTGATTCATCATATTATCACAAACTTGTGTAGACACATATGATTGAATAAAATTAATTCTTAGGTGCAAAATGCAAAAAAAAAAAAATGTTTTAGAAGATTTAAAAGAAAATGTAAATAATCTTGTCAGATTTGAATTAAGGCAAACTATGGTATGATTTGTGTTTCACCTTGCACTTAGGCCTATTAAAGAAGGAGTGAGGCTCTTGTACCCGGGACACCGTGCCTTTTGCAATTTAAACCCCTAGCAATACATAGGTTTAAATAGAAGAGTGTATATTAGGTGCACCCGGGTGTACCCTTGCACCCATATTTGTATAACTTTTTATTCTATTTTGTATACATGTTATTCTCTTTTGTATACGTGTTTTGTAATATTTGTATACTTTTTTCACACTAAGTTTTTCATTAAAAAAACAAGCATTCATATGTGTATAACTTTTTATTCAATAGTGTATACATGTATTTTAATAATTGTACATTTTTTTACACTCAATTTTTTATTAAAAAAATTAACAATTAAATTGTATACATTGTTACTCATAATTGTATATGTTTTTGCTTATATTTGTACGTGGGTGCACACTATATTTAGCCTAAATAGAATATGGAGGGGGAGGGTTGTGTTCCCATGGGGACACACAAATTTTTGCCTTAAAGAAAATAATAATAATGATGCTCAAGTACTCAACTCGGCTCGCTATAGCTCAAGCTCGACTCAGTTTATAATTACTCTAGCAGAAACTTGAAATAGCCTTATGTTCGTTTAGCTAAAGAGCCAAAGTGATCTAAACGGGAATAAGACTAGACAATAATAATTAATTAAATTATGGCTCGGGTCAGTAAAACTCAATAAGGCTATTAAAAGTCAAATCATTTTGTGTATCAAGTGAGTCGAGCTCGTGCTTGAACGAGTAATTTTTTAATATATTAAGTTCATGTATAGGTTCGTTTTATAATTTAGCCGAGTTCCAACTCGACTTGATAACTACTCGAATCAAGCTCGAGTTTGCGATGTACTTGACTGCTATAACAAGACTACTTGGACCATAATTTTGTCGTTTGGTGAATGAAAAAAAATCAATGAGTATTTTATTTTTTTTTATTATAGTTAAAATTGTCATGCTAAATTTTTAATTGTAGTGTTTATTATTGTATTAAAAATTATTAGTATATACTATTAATATTTCTTTTTTAATGTGTCTTAGAAATTTCAATAATAAAAAAGTTAGTAGAAAAAAAAGCAGATTTTTAGCTTCCTTGAATTGAGTGGAGGGGAACGCGTGAAATCAATTCCTGAAAAAAATTTGAGTTTTCATCGTGGTCACACAAATGGCGGGCGACTGGAATTGGGAATTCGTCATCTGCTAGTGGGAGGGAACAGGTGGCAGAGATACATTTTAATTACATAGGAATTTCACAACTGGGTATTGCAGAATTGGGCGGGGTGAGAAATCGACAAAAACAAGCCGGTAATCTCAGCGATTGTAGTTTTGATTCCCATGTATAGAAGCCCTAGATTAATTGAAATTCAATTTATAGATATTATGAGCTCATATAGTTATTTCATTACATCATGTAGGGAGTATTCTTCAAGAATTATATTTGCTCGCGGCTATAAGGTATCACAGATGTCAAACATCAGTTTTTCTCTTCAATGCATGATGCTCATTACTGGTACGGTCTACACATATTATACTGAATACCCAATAAATGTAGTCCGTTAATCCTATGATATGTTTTGCAACTAGTGTTATTTTTTATTTGTGATTACTGTCGACCCTGCCTAGGCTTGAAATAGGATGTAGACTCAACAAGTGCATTGTTCGTTCCCTTTTCCTATACGTGATATTCCATTAGAAGTTCATCATAGTTTTTAAAAGTCTTCTTCTCCCATTTGCAAAAATCCTTTCACACATCAGTAATTGTGGCTTGTCTATGATATAGAGCACTTGTCACTAACTTTCTTCACCTAGATGACATATGAATTATCCATTTATGAGGTTAATCCAATTTCCCTTATCAAGTATACATCATGGAGAATAGTTTATTCATAGTTTACTATGGCGCCTTACTAGCGGAGGATGTGATGGCAAGAGGGAGTTGGAAATTTTAATAAATCTGAAATTTTATGTTTAAGCTACAGTTGTGAATTTAGTTTTTTTGGAATTTTGTTTTTATTCTCTATGTTCTTGATGTGAATTTTATGTGAATGCTCTAGTTTGGTTAAAATAAATTTTGGTAGAGGACACATTTTGCTCAAAACTTCCCTGCAATAAATCTGATTTGCTGATGTATGCTAAATGATGAGTTCTAATCCTTGAACAAGGCGGTGGCTGCTTTCAAGGTAAAATCTTTCCCTAAATTCATCTCGTTGCTTCGCATGAATTATGTCCTATCTATGAAATTTTAGTAGTGTATGTATATATATATATATATAGCTTCTACAAAGTTCTTTGTGTAAATGATCAGTAGAATGTGTGTTGTTTCCTTAAATGGTATGTTGTACAGTATGCCAAATTTTCAAATGTTTAAAACCTGTTCATGAAGAGTAAGTTGGTATCTAGCTACCTTAGTCAGATGTTTAATTATCTAATAAATAGACAGTAATTGCAATTAAGTGGTACATCATGGGTATAGTTTGCTAGGTGATCCTGTAAGTTTATTGATGTGGCATAAATGTATTTAACTTTTGACTCAACAATTGTAGTTCTATTTTTCTTGTTACTGTAGTCATACTAGTAGTTTCTTAAATTAAGGGTGGAAAGTGTTTTCTTAAATTCTGAAGATAGTGTTAGCTAAGGCCATACCCACCACAAGAAGTAACAATTAATACTATACAGTAAGGTATAAGACAGTAAAAAAATTTAGACTTTCATGTACTTATTTTTGTACCTGTTTGTTTAGCCAAACAAGATATTGCACCACAGCTGCCCCATCCCTAATGTTTGCATTCTTCAGTCCTTCTATCTCAACAGGAGTCTGCCAGCATGGTCAAAATACAATAAATAGAGATAACTTCATATATGAATTAAGACAGATGACTTCAATCACATTACACTCGAAAATCTGATGTAGTGACACAGCATACAAGATTAAATTACCTCAACAATACCCATTTTGATACCGGGAAATTAGAGATTTAGGAGGTAACACAAGCACACACTCGAATACAATGGAATCCACCAAAAGTTTGGAATAAACTCGTTGCCTTAAGGAATCCACCAAAGAGACTAAGAGATAATTAGAAGAAATCCATCCTCTAAACAAGAGTAAACACTCCAAATATATTATATTCTCTCAATATTTTCTGCTTCCAAATACAAAGGAATGAAGCTCTATTTATAGGAGCCATTCAAGAACCTAGAATCATCCAAACATTAAAAAATTTGACCCTACACTTACTAGATTCATTTGACCACCTTAAATACTTCTTTGACCACTAAAACCCATGCTTATCATTATTATAACAATTAATAAATTAAATATGCTGACTTAACCAAGAAATGATAAGTGGAAAGACTCAAAATACTTCAAATACTTGAACTTAGCAGATTTTTGTATTATCTGCTACCTTCCAGGAAAACGAACATAACTTCTTGTAGAAAATTCCAAATGACTCTCCTCTTATTGCGTTGAAAATTAGACTGATAGGGCTTTCTATCCATATGTTTTTCACTCTCTAACTCACTCCTGATTAGTACCAGTAATTTTTCAAACACACCCAATATGTGCCGGAATATTTTCTGCATCATATTTATTCAGAATGAATACATGAATAATTTTAAAAAGTATATATATTGTCTGAACTTCACTCCAGTTGAACCATGCAACTCGTGTATATAATTCATTTCACTAAAAAGTGTTAGTTGCACCACTAAGATTGAACATAATCATGTTAGACTTAATGTTTTAGCTATTTTCATATTCATGACTACTGTATTAATCATCGTACTATTGATTAAAATTCTATATTTGAGGTTACGATGACTTAGAAACTCATGGCATGTTATGATCTTGAGTGTGTAAAGCAATTGAGTTGCTACCATATATCGTATTATTTTATATGCAATGTTACACTTCACCTTCCTTCTCTTTGATTATTGAATCTCTTCTTTTCCTTTACAGGGGTTAGAAGGAAAGGCCGACTCCCTCCCCTCTTTCTCTCCCTCCTTTGATCTTTGATTTGAATAAGAAAGAACGTACTAGGTTTCTAAAAAGTACCGCAAAATTGAAGATCAGATTGAAAAAATTCCTCATTATATCAATATTCATTAATTCATTCCAAAGATTTCATTTGCACTTGCTTCTTCACCATGTAATCAAACTCAAATGTTATGCTCCAAAATTAGTTTGTCTCACATTTGTGAGATGAACAGAAATATGATAGGTTTCTCTTCTCAATAATATTGTTGCTACAATTTGAATAATCAGAGTTTACTTGTTTTAGTGTCTTATATGTTTTCATGTGTATTGGGAAAAAGTTTTATGTTTTTTGCTGATTGCAGAGTAGCATAGATCTACATGGAAGAATATGAGAACCAGAGGTCAAAAACAATTGAAGAAGATAAAAGAAAGATGAAGGAATTAGAGGTTAAAACCTTTGCCTATGGTGTAACACAATTCACAAAGCCTAAGAAGTAAAAGATCAATAAGAAGAAACAAATTGTTACAAATGATGTTGAGTTTGTACCCGAAGAAAACGGTGATGTGCTGAAGGTAAATCAAGAGCATGATGACAACGAGCTAGCAAAAATCACTAGAACTTTAAGGTCATCTCATCAAAGAAGGTTATGCTCATCTACTTTATGACTTATTAGTTTGTTAATTTTTAAAGTATGTACTTGCAGATATGACACCATAATGATTGAATGAGGTGTTGCTTCATTTATTGTATTTTGATAGCTGTAACTGTATTAATTCCTAAGATTCTGAGTTGTATAATTTTTTTGTTACTAAGTTTATAATTTGTGTTGCTACGTTTAGCCTCTAATATTGCTACATGGGCCATTTGGTATTTATGTGTTCAAGTTATTGAATTTTTGCTTTGTTTAGAATTAGAACAGCTGCTTTTTCATGGTATTATGTTGTTGTTCATATCTAATTAATTATGAGTTGTGAAAAAATCGTAGCTAGTACTTGTACTTTTTCGAAAAATTAAACATATAATTGGATGTGATAACTATTGAATTGTGCTATTATTTTATAAAATTTTGAGCTTCAATTCTCTTTTGTGAATTATATTTAGTACATGGCATGTGATACTTATGAAATTGAATAGTTTTAATTTTGACCGGAGATAATTTAAGTAGAAATATTTGAAATGATTCTCCTATAGCTTATATAAGTGTTGTTCTTGTTTTCAGAGGAATGAAGAAAGAGATGATGATGAAGACAATCAGGATGGTGACTTTGACAATGGTGATGTATGATTTTGGAAACAAAGATCAAGATGAAGACCACTTATTAGGCTTTCTTTTATTTTCTTTCTTTGCGTAAAACTTAATTTTAGGTATGTGGATATATAAGTATGTACTTCATCATACTACACAAATTTAAATAATATTGTATATTTGCCTTGTTTTGCAATTATTTAGATTTTAGTAATGATATATTTTTTAACACATGTAATAAATAAAGTTTATTACAAATAATAATAATTTAATAAAATTATTATTAAATTATTGGCATCATTGATTATTAAATAATCAATATATTATTAATATTTAATAAAAAAATAATAATTTATAATAATAATTTTATTATTATTATTATTATTATTATTATATATTAAATAAATATATCAAGTGTTAAAATATAAGTTACTTAATTGTTTTGCAAAAGTGTTACATATATTCGTAAAAGTAATTTTATATGTAACTAATGTTACATTATATTCATAAGTGTTATCAAAACAATATAGTAAATGTTACATTATTTTTAAAAGTGTTAGCAAAATAATGTAGATAGTGTTACAATATATTTAGAAGTGTTAGCAAAACAATGTAACTAATGTTACATTATATCTAAAAGTGTTAACAAAATAATGTATATAATGTTATATTTACTTTCAAAAGTGTTACCAAAATAATGTTACATTAGGGAAAAAAATGTTACATTTACAGTATATGTAACATTTTTAAAGTGTTACAATAAAATATTAAAATTGATATAAGGTGTTACATAAACAAAAAAATGTACATTAGACTTTAGATAACAGGGGCAACAGCGACACCGCAAAAAGTGTTATTTATGACCTATAATAATATTTTTAATTGTTAAGTAACATATTTTGGGTGTTATGTAATGTGACTTATGTTGTAGTGAGAGGATAATTTTATAGTACCTATAAAGGGAGATCATATCGGGTTAGAGTATCAATTGGCCAGGGAAATAATTGATACTGATAGTACCTAAAAAGGGGGGTGAAATTATATCTCTTGCTCCGAGGTTACTCACACGTATTACACGCATGTTTACTTGTGTCTATAGAGTAGATATGCATGGTTTAGTGATGCGTCCATATTCCACAAGGTAGAGTTGGACATCAACACACGAAAGGGAGATTAATGAGTGAAATTGAATTACCCTAGAGCTACCTATTCTCCTACTTGATCCACTTTCGTATTCTTCTAAGTGACTTTATTTTATTTATTATTTTAATTAATTAATTATTAGTTAATAATTAAATTCTCAAACATTATTGCCTTGTCTTAATTAATTTAGTAAATAATTAAATTGATAATACGCCGTTCTTTGGGTTCGATAATCACTTGGTCGCTTGCATAAGTTGCAACTGATATCCTTAATACTTGGGGATTAATTTTGCGTGCAAAGAAAACGCGCATCACCCATACACATCACTAATACAATAAATTTATGGGACCCATACACCCCACTAATACAACTACCAACTACACCTTAAATAATAATACTCCTTAATTCACGTGCAAAAAGCAAATGTCCACCTTTGTGGCGGACGGAGGGAGTATTTTTTTAATGGAGTCGGTTGAAATATGAATGATATTAATGTTTTAATAAAAAATATATTTTATCTAAAAAAAATTAATGACAATAAGTTTTTATACTAAAGGGTACTATATTTAATATTAAAGTGTACAACTATCTTTAAAGTGTGAATATTATAATATAAAAAAAGCAAAGACTTGGTAAGATCGTCTCACTGATCATAATTCGCAAGATGACCCATTAAGTATAATTTAAAGGCTCTATTTGGTTGTTCTCAAATTAAAAAATAAAAAAAATTAATTACGTAATAAAATTAATTAGGCCTTTATATATATATATATATATATATATATATATATATATATATATATATATATATATATATATATATATATATATATATACTCCCTCAATACCATCAAAAGAGACCCTTTTTTTCCATTTTGGGCATCTCACCCAAAGAGTCCCCTTTCATCTTTTACACACATGAGATCCACACACACATACTCACTAATACAATTAAAATACATGCCTATACTCCCACTAATATAACCACTCACCACACATAAATAATAAAACTCCTTAATTCACGTGAAAAAAGCAAAAATAACATTTTGTATGGGACGAATATATATATATATATATATATATATATATATATATATATATATATATATATATGTGTATATATATATATATATATATATAGGGGCAGATCCAGAAATTGATAATAGGGTGGACTAGTTAAAAAAGTAACTGTTTCAATGGTTCATATATACTACTCCCTCTATCCCGGGCAAAGGTTTCATTTACATTTTGTACGTGAATTAAGGAGTATTATTATTTTATATGTAGTGGATAATTGTATTAGTAATGAGTGGTGGGTCATAAGTGGGTCACTTTTACTAAAAAGGAAAATAAAGACCTTTAAATAGGATGACCAATATAGTATAAAGGGATATTTCGGTGAGATGGATGTAAGTTGGCTCAACGAATATACATTTGAGCATTGTAAAACATTTATTTCTATCTTTCCGTCCGTATTTTTTAAAAGTATTTACTATATTGTTATTAGTATGTTCCTTTACAAAGTACTCCTTTAATTTTTTAATATATAGAAACATGCACACTACTAATTCAATTAAAATATGAAACTTACACTAAATATACAAATATATTCGGCAAAGAAGTATAATTGGATTAAAAGATTATAATTTGGGAAGCTAAATTTATTATTAAACTTTTTTTTAAGTGAGTTTAATAATTTTTTTGGATTGACTACATTAAAAGAGTGAGGCTTGCGTACGTCTGGGCGCACGGGAACACATTCCGTGCGCATTTAGAAATTTAGTATTATGGGTAAGGATACATTGCTTTGATCTAAAAGGTATACACTTTAATTAATAAAATATACACTATTTTGTTCTAAAGGGTATACACTTTTCATTAATATTTTTTTTTCTTTAGAAAATAAAGGGTACACTTTTTTATACTAGAGAGTATACAATTTAACACAAAATTCTAAAGACTCACGGAGTGTTGTTCATGCACCCAAATACACACAATAATTTTTTTTTAAAAATAAAGGGTACACATCTGTATACTAAAGGGTATACAATTTAACACAAAATTCTAAAGGCACACGGAATGTGGTCCGTGCGCCCGGATGTACATAGTGTTTGCCATAGTAAAAAGGAAAAATACTAAGATCCACACATGGATACACTGTATGCATTACCGGCGAACTTTCTTAAAACTCCAAATTGTGGAACTGCAATTTATGTTCTTATGATTCTTTAATAATCATCCATATAATATTGCTTAAAATTTCTACTATTAAAGTGATCGAATTAGGGATTATAATTTTTTATTTCATCATTCCGGTATTTCATTAGAAAAAATTATACTTCATTCATCTCAAATTTATCTTCATATTTAATATAGACATGAAGTTTAAGAAAAAACACTTTTAGATATACTTTTGGGATATTATAGTATTTTTGAATAATAAATACATAATAAAGTATGTTATTTGAGTTAAAAATGAGGACACGCATTCTCATGCCTTCTAAAACTTGCGAATGATAGTTTAAAAATTCTAATTTAAAGATAAAAAAGTTAATGTTTACTGTTAAGTGCACAATTCACAATTTAAAAAAAAAAATTATTTTTCATTTAAATCTCTGAGTATTATGACAAATATATATGATTTTGAGAATTAAAATAATAATAATGTCTTATTAAAAAATATTTATAAAACGAATAAAAATAATACTCCCTCCGTCCTATTAAAGTTGGTATAATTTTTATTTTGGCTCGTAGATTAAGGAATATAATAATTTAATGTAAAGTGAAGTAAATTGAAGTGAGAGAAATAATATTTAATGTGTAGTGGGTAGTTGTATTAGAGGTGATATGTAGGGCCATGAGAGTAGATTAATTGTTTTTATGTGGGTCTCATGTATTAAAAAGGAAATGTGTCAACTTTAGTGGGACAAACAAAAAAGGAAAGTGTGTCAACTTCTATGAAATGAAGGAAGTAATATTTTTTTTAAAAAAATAATAGATAATTGATGAAATGTGATAGTAGTTCAATTGGAATATTTTTATTAACAATTCGCAGAAATTAAAGAATGATTACTAAAAACAATCTGAAGAAATACGAAAATTTAAATAAAAATTATAATATTTTTGTTAAATTACGTATTACTAATTAAAAAATTTTTAAAAATATCTCACGTATATAAGACTTGCACAAAATAATATTTTAGACCATCCCACCTAATAATTATATACTTCCTCCGTCCCCTTCAAATATGTTCTTTTTCCATTTTGAGCACCCCATCCAATTTAATTTTTCACATACATGGGACCTATACACACACACTAATATAATTAAAATATGGAACACACACTTCCACTAATACAACTAGCCACTAAATATTAAATCTCCGTCCTATTTCAATGTTTACGTTTCTATTTTGCGTCTCTCATTTCAATGCTTACGTTTTCCTTTTTAGGAATATGGGACCAACCTAAAACAATTAATATATCATCCAACACTGATACACCTACTCACTTCACATCAAATATTATATTTTTTCACCCACTATCTATTAAAATATAATACTTTTCAATCAACATGCAAAAAGCAAACGTAAACATTGAAACAGGATGGAGGGAGTAATAATATTCCTTAATCTACGTACCAAGCAAGAGACCATCGGACAAGGAGGGAGTATATAATACGGGTAACACTTCTTCTTGTCAAGATTAATGTTTTTTAATTAAGTTGATATCATTTATGGCTCAAAATTACTTATGAACCCAAAAATTATTACCTTAGTCATTAAAAAAATTGTATTTTACCAACTAAATATTACATTATTAAAATTATAATTTTATTCTTAAATTAATTTATCTTGGCCATTTACCAATAAATTAACAATAAAATTTGTTAATAAAGAAGTGCTGGATAAATTTTTATCAATGAAAATCCAATTTCATTTGTAATTTTTTGCAAATTTTATTTTGATTAGGTTGGTAAATAACAATAGACATTAGTACATTAAAAAAATATATTATAAATTCATTGACATTTATTTGTTAAAGACAAATATAGGTTTTGTTGACAATTAATTAGTTGCTATTAGCAACAAAATTCATTGGGTTAGTAAAAAAGAATTTTTTTTTAAGTGCGTCTAGAAGTGTTTAACTTTTATTTTTTATGCATGTAAAGGGCACTTTTTAAGAGTAATATTTTTTTTTAAGAATAAATAAATTGGAGTTAATAATATGTTAGGTATAATAAGTGAAAGGCAAAAGCTCCTGTGCACCCGGGCGCACGGAACACTTTCCGTGCGCCTTTAGAAATTTGTGCTAAATTGTAACCTTTTAGTATACAGATGTGTACCCTTTATTTTCTAAAGAAAAATCTGGGCGCACGAACAACACTCCGTGCGCCTTTAGAATTTTGTGTTAAATTGTATACCCTTTAGTATAAAAATGTGTACCCTTTATTTTCTAAAGAAAAAAAAATATTAATGAAAAGTGTATACCCTTTAGAACAAAATTGTGTACCTTTTAGTAATTAAAGTGTATACCCTTTAGACCAAATTAATGTGCCCTTACCCATAATATAAAATTTCTAAAGGCGCACGGAATGTGTTCCGTGCGCCCGGGTGACAAGTTAATTAGCCTACTTGTTAATTATTATGAGTATTGTACTTTAGTTTTTTATTTTATTTATTTACTTATTTTTTCATTGGAACATATTTTTGTAGGATAAACTTTAATGAAGAATAAGAATACTGTTGTTGGACAAGCTGATAAAATGACCCTCTTATTTCATAATTATATTCAAACTTTTCATATGTGTTAATTCTACGTGTAAATTTCATAATCATCTTCGCACTTTTTATATGCGTTAGTTCTACACGTAAACTGCACTATCTAAAAAATGCGTTAGTTCTACACGTAAACTGCACCATCTAACAAATGCAATATCACCTCAATCAAATAACCTAAAATACATTTTAAATTTAAATGAAAATGTCACTTTAACTTAATGCATGTAACATAAAGAATGTTAACATTCTTTATAATTTCTTCATATATATATATATATATATATATATATATATATATTTTATAGATTTCATGACCATAAAAGACAATAAAATTAAATTTAAAAAAAATTAAACTCCATATTTACCGTACGTGTGCGTGTCTATGCACTATGGAGGGAGTAATTGATTGTGTCCTTGTCAGACTATATTGTAATCTTACAACTACGGCTATAATTTACAAATCTTTATAGCCGCCCAAAAAAAAAAAAATTAAAAAGGCAATTATATGGCTATATTGTATACTCTTTTGCATGAAATAAGGAAGAAAGAAATAATTGATTGTCCCCCTTTCCCTTGTGTGAACAAAGTCACGGCGTCATTACTCTATCCTCATATTCTAAACACACCAAATTGTGAAATTATTGTGTATCTTCCAAAAAGTTTCATGTCGTAATATTGGAGTCCAACCTAAATTTGTAAGCCTAATTGCATGGTAACAGGTTTGCACAAGTCATGATGGCTTAACCAATATTATGCTTTTTTTTCTTTCCTTTTTTTTTAATAATGATATTATGACAAATACTTGACCAAGTAAGTCCTTATATGAGACGGATAAAAAATGATAACATTATTATCAATTTCGCTATAAAATGTTATCACTTTTGATATAAAATTATATTATCACATTTTATTTATATTATAAATTGTTCATAAATAGTTCACCGCGCCATTATCATTGTTCATCGATTGAGTTATATAACTTTTTATTAATGATTTTATCACTTTTTATTCGTCTCACATAAGAGGTTGCATGAAATGATCTCACACAAGACTTTTCCTAATATTAATATTATCATTTCCTGAAAATCATATGAAATTTTGTTAAATAATTTTATTCACACAAGATAAGCTCCAAGATTTTTTGTAAATTTTCATAATAATTATGTAAAAGCAAGTCTTGTGTGATATATATCATTTAATATTTAATCAATGTATTTAACACACTAGCCAAGAGCAGGTGGGTTAATTTACAACGTGTTTACACAAGAACTTCTGAGAATTTATGTAAATTGCATAATTATTTATAATGGAATAGAATAATGATAGAATGGAATGAATTCATGAAATATTGATGAGAAAAGAATGATTAAAAATGATACTCCCTCCGTCCTATAGAAATTGACACACTTTCTTTTTTGGTTTATTCCACTAAGGTTGACACATTTTCTTTTTAATACATGGGGCCCACACAAAAAATAATTAATCTATTCTCATGGGCCCCACATATCACCTCTAATACAACTACCCACTACACATTAAATATTATTTCTCTCACTTCACTTTACTCCACTTTACATTAAATTATTATACTCCTTAATCTCCGTGCCCAAAAAAATTATACCAATTTCTGTGGGATGGAGGGAGTAATTATTATTGATTAATATTGTTTAGAAATAACTCAAGTAATAGAAAATGTATTACTTAACGGATATAACATCATTAATAATATTTTTATAGTACTCCCTCCATCCCACCGAAAGGTCTCATTTTACTATATTGGGTGTTTCACACTCAAAAGTCCTCATTTTTCCGTTTTAGTAAAAGAATCCAACATCTGGCCCACCACTTATTACTAATACAACTACCCACTAAACATAAAATAATAATACTCTTTAATCTACGAGCAAAAAGAAAATGAGGACGTTTGACCGGGACGGAGGGAGTATTAAATTTAAAATTTATATATAAAATATTTAATTAATTAAAATCTCAATGAAAATTTTATATATTTTAATAATTATACAAATTAAAAAATATTAAATTAAAAATAAATAAACCTTAATATTATTAAAATATAATTAAAAAAATTACATATATTAAAAAATATTAAATTATATATAAAAAATAATTATATATTCAACATTACAGGTATATATTTAATTTTATCGATAACATTACTTTTTTATTTATATTTATTAATTTTTATTTAGAATAAAAATTAAATTAAATATATAATTTTTTATTAAAATTTTATGGAATAAAATTTAACATAATATCTATTTATTGGGTATATAAATTTGTTTGACTTTTTTATTTTTAAATAATTTAATTTTTTTTAATAATTTAATAACAAAGTTTTTAATTAATATTATACGTTAAAACATAACTAATACTAATTTATTATAATTTTTGTAATTATATATATATATATATATATATATATATATATATATAAATTAAACGGATATTTTTATAATTTTTTATAGTATATATTATTCTATATAAATAAAAAATAAAAATATAAAAAAGTTGATTATTTCATGCATGGGAAAATACCATGGGGATAGGATGAATCATCATGCCTTAGTTTAAAGAAATGGTGATTTCAAAAGGAATGATGATTCCCATTCTAAATATATACTAATCATGATATTAGAAATAAAATTAGGAATAATGATTCAATTCCTAAATGATTATCACGTAACAATCATGCGATAAGTCTTGTGTGCGATATATCATTTAATATTAATCGAATAATTTTAAGATGCCCAATCGAATAATTTTAAGATGCCTCCTTACATCGCGGGTTTATTTGTGCCAATGCCTGTGAAAGTGGTTTAATTTACAATGAGTTTACACAAGATAAACTCCGAAATTTCATGTAAGCTGCATAAATATATTACACAAAAGCTTCTGCGACCCTGGAGCCACGTAGGATACTCCATGTGTTCCATGTGAACACAACCTAGCCTCCTCCTCTATATTCTATTTAAACCTATGTATTGCTAGGGTTTAATTAATTGCTAGGAGACACGAAAATTGCAATGGCACACGAAATGTGTTCCATACGCCCGGGTACACAAGAGTCTCACTCAATATATTAAAAATAAGATATCATATCATACTTAATCAAATGCTTTTAACATATTCCATCATATGTAGTCGAGTTTATTTCTACCAAAGTCTTGCAGTACATAATATCATTCTTACACATCATCATACTAATTTGTATTAAAGACTTGTACGTTGATTTTTCGAAAAAATTGGTGGCAGTGAGTATCGAACCTTTGATACCAAAGTCATACACGTGAAAATTTTAAAAATAATACATGAGTTGCGGTGATATTCAAACCTTAGAAGTTAGAACTTCATTAAATTGGTCATAATTTTAATAACATGATGTTAAATAACTACATGGTCTAGAAACTTATAATATAGTAGAGAAATGTATCATTTAATATCACTATATTACTCTTCATTTAAGATAAAATATTTTTTCATCTATCTCAAGAATGGTTCATAAAATAGGTTAATTGGAAATGTATCTCCTTTATTGATCAATTATCAAGTTTTTATAAAATATGTTATCACTTTTTATTTATTACACATAATTCATTAAAGACAAAAATTTGTGTGCCCCGGGACACCGTGTCCCCCAGATACTCTCTAGCATTAAATGATATACCCTTTAGTGTAAGGAAGTTTATCCTTTATTCCTGAAAAAAAATTAATGAAAGTGTACCCTTTAGAACAAAATTTTGTACCCTTATTAATTAAAATGTATACTACTATTTAGAACAAAATGTTATATCCGTACACACTTTGTGCACTTGGGGACATAAGAGACCAACTCTTCATTAAATGTGACGGTTTGATATAAAAAATTATTGAAAACGAATTTTAACTGGTCGTATTCTTTTATAAAAAATAAAAAAATTTCTCCGATTCGAGAAAGAAAATCATTTAAATAAGCGTAAAGGGAAAAAATAAAAAAAATTGATTAATGATAAAAGTAAAGAGAGGGAATAATCCATTGATGTTCTTTACCTTTTAAGATAAAAGATAAAAATTTTAGGTAAACACCTATATATAAACCGCACATTTAACCTAATTTATTGATTATACTTCGTATATGAAAATTATTTTATAAAAAATGAACTACTACTCTACAAGTGAAAGAGTTAGTATCCGGGTTTATAATGTAAATATTGTGATCTCTTTAATTTAAATCCTAGTAATATATATATGATAGGAGTATAATAGGAATGAGAGGACAAATTACAAGATTTACACTGTAAACTCGATTTACACAAGTGTTTGCTTAAGTGAAAAATATTATTCCTTAAATTTTTATACTCTATTACTCTTTATTATATGGAAAATTAATTTTTAGAAAGATAAATTATTATTTTTTAATAAAAAAATAATACTTATCTCAATAAAATATAAAAAATCATAATATATCATAATATTTTTCATTTAAAAGAATAATAATGAAAGAGTAATCTTTCGAGATAATAAAGAAAATAGTATTTTTATTAAAATAGGATTCATGATTTACTGGTTTCACTAGAACTATCCTATTTGTTGGGAAATATCAACACAAAAAAAAAATTGCAAACTTAAATAAAGGTAAAACATGTTAGTTTTTAAAATTTTTGTTAATCTCACACAAGTTTTTCCTATAAATTAGTGGGAAACATTCCATTCAACATCACAAAATAGTGCAACTTAATTTGTTGTATACTGTGCGCATATGTTCAATATAAATAAACATGTAACATATACAATTTAAAATATATTTTTAAGTTTTATAAGATTTATATATGTGACACTATCTCAACATATAAGAAGAGATTATATATATATATATATATATTTATTATTGTCAAATTAATCAATTCATAAATAATTTATAATTAGACAAATGAAAAATAACAACGTATATATAACGGAAAATGACAAGTAATTAATTTTTTTTAATGATCTCACCCGAAATTGGTCACTTACATGATCTTGCTATTTTTTTATAAAGGTTTTACTTAATTTTCTAAATAAATACAAAAATTTAAAATGGAGAAAATTATATGTAAAACCGTCTTATTGTAAAACTGTTTCACATTTTCTAATAAATTAATGATAATATTTTTATTAAAAAAATTTAATTTTTTCATTTCAACTCTAAATTAAAATAATTTAATCAGATAATTATTATTTTAATCGATTATATATACCATTAAATAATATAAAAAAATATTTTAAATTAAAGGAATTTTTGTTCATTAAAATACATACTGATTTTGGTGACAGACATTCGTGTACAAACAAGTTGTTTTCGCAGCATAATGATTAAAGTGTCCTGCATGCGTGCGTCTGTATAAACCGAAATTTCAAACATAATTATATCTTTGATTTGCTTATTGTTAACTAAACTCGTGATAATTGATTTGCATATAATTATCCTTTTACCTATTGATAGGTGTAATGAGTTTAAAACGCTATTCGTAAGGTTTACTATTTAAAAGAAAACATATAATAATAATAATTTTCTGCTCACACGCTTATTAACAAAGGAAGTGTGATGACCTGATGATATATGCAAGTCAAGGAGTAATGGTTAATGGCACACACACTTTATTTAAAAATAGCAAAGAAAGCGTGAAGACGTACGCACGTTAGAGGGAGTATTGATTAAACGTATGAAATTAGAGAAGTGTTTAGTAGTATACTCTCTCCGTCCCGTGTTAATATTAACATTCATTTTTTATATGGTGATTAATAGATATAATATTTTAATAAATAATAGATTGAGAAATATAATATTTAGACAAAGACTTCATTAGGCCCGTCTTTTTCTTAAAAAATGGTACAATCGGATCTATTTAGCCCATTTTCATTTTTCCGGTTAACTGGACCAGCCAATTTCACATTACCGTTTGATATTTTAAAAGATAAAAAACGTGAGAGGGTTTCCTATTCTGCTCATCTTCCTTCTCGTGTTGCGCGCCTCTTCCAACATCGGTTCGCAAAACCTCTTCTCGTGTTCTCCGTTTGCAGCTCCTTTTCCAACGTCGGTTCTCGTGTTCGTGCCTTCGGTCGTCCAACGCCTCTATATTTTTCATTTTTGTTAATCGCCGTAGGAGTTTACATTTTTGTTAATGTATTTTCTACTGATTTTTGTTTCTATCTTAAACTTATTCTACAGTTTCTCATCCTTAATTTTTGGGAATCGGTGCTACAAATTATTAATCAGTTCTAGAATTTTGACGGCAAATATATTTTTTAGCCAACATTTTCGATGTCGTCGTGTTTTCATATGTACTGGAATTTTGTTTTCAGATTTCTTGTGTTCATATGATTTTTTTTGTTTAAATAATCTCAGTTATCCTTTACAGCAGTTGGAAAATAGTCAGCAATTTGCACTAGGTTAAGTAGATAGAACTCTTATTTTTAAATTGTCTTTCATTAATTGCATGCACAATTGTTTGTATATTAATTACTTGAATTTTCGTTGTAGGTTTGTATATTAAAAGTCTAGCTTTTTTGTATGAACAATGTTATAACAATTTATTTGAAATGAGAATCATATCATCAAATGATTGCGTCTTATAATTTATTTATAAGTTCGATGCAATAGTCCACTTAATTTATACTATAGATAATATGTTGTGCAACAACACGCAGAAGATCATATTATCAGTTTCCTTATAAAGTATAAACAGATACTCACAACCGAGATAGACGAGGACTCTCTATCGGGATGGTTGTAGTGTGATTTGGTATTAGTTTGTCTTGACTATAGAATCACATTAGTGCACTTTGTGTGTATTGAGCAGGACTACTTGAGATCGTTCGATTTATACTGACTATACAGGAGAACTTGATCTCAGTTATTATGGATGTTCGTGCTCTTAATCCCTATACAATAACCTCGACACGTAAAGCAATATGTATTTCTTTGATTCATCAATGGGTGATATTTACATGTAATTAAATCAATAAACTCGGTGAGTTGGGAAATAGTGTTGTCTCTATGGTGTGCTGTTGTTTGTAGAAGGAATCCGTGTCCGTTATAGGTTGATGATGTCCCCTTGAGGAGCTCATAAGGATTATCATGTAAACCCTACAAGTGGATTTATTCCGGCATGATAATGAGGTTGAGTGGTACTACTTTTGGATGAGATATTAATTAATGGAGTTGTCAATAACTTAATTAATTAATGGGCATTGTATATCTTAAACATGGGGAGACTGTCGGGCTCATAATAAGAAGGAGTCCATAATATAATTATGGGATTAGAACGGTAGTGCAGTAATAATATTTTAGTGGTATATATTATTATTATTATTGGACTTAAGTATAAGCTTTGGGCTAAGCTTGGATACTTAAGCCCAATGGAGGCCCAACTCTAATTTCTCGTCCTGGTCCCTGCTGTAGCCCATATATAAGTCATCTCAGCTGTCCGGAAACCCTAACTGATACACGCCTAATATTGTGAGGAGGGTGAGGGAACAACAGATTGAGAATATATCGAAGATCGTCGCCCACACGACGTCGAGATTGGATTTGGGAATACAGCAGAATATCGGAAGGTTGTTTGCTGCTGCTGTTCATTAATTTTCATGTTTTTATAAAATCATGTGAAACTCCAAACTGTACGTGTGATTCACCATTGGAAGCCACTGAAGAGAGAATTATTTTGGCGCATAGATCGCTCAAATCCGAGATCGGATGAGAGGGTTATGCCCAAAACGGTGAGGCTGCGCATGCTGCCGGTAAGAATTCACGTTCTTCTTCAACATACCCTGGTGAAAGGTAATACGTTTCTATGTTTCTTGCTTTCGCTGATTTAATAACGTATGGAACCCTAACGGTTCATGTTAACTAAACGATCGAACGCCAACAATATTCATATGAATTTTTTTTTTGTTTAAATAATCTCAGTTATCCTTTTTAGTAGTTGGAAAATAGTCAGCAATTTGCACTAGGTTAAGTAGATAGAACTCTTGTTTTTAAATTATCTTTCATTAATTGCATGCACAATTGTTTGTATATTAATTACTTGGATTTTCGTTGTAGGTTTGTTGAGATAATTTTGTAATGGGTAGAAAACAGTGTGTTCTTCCTGGGCAAGGTACTATGTTTCGTAAAAAATATAGACGTATAATTCAAACTCGTTCTAAAACTTCTAAAATTTTACAAGAGAAGTTGATGGAGAAAAATCAAAACAGAGTGGGTGATAAAAGGAAAAAACAAGGAACAGATCATGGCTGTAATTCTCTTGTCTTGTATGATGATAAACTTGGACAGAAATCAATGGATTCTGGTGCTGAAACTTCACCAAGATTTTATGCAAGAAGAATGAAAAGACAAAGAAGCCCTATTAGATTAAATGAGGACATGTACATGTTTGTTCATTAAATGAGATACATTGTTATTATTTTGTTGTTTTGATTTGTTTCTTTTCTGTTGTGCTGTTATATTGTAGTGAAATTGGTCAGACTGAGACGGTCATTCCTGATAGTGATGAGAGGAGTTCAAACCTAAGGAATGATAGGAATCAAAGGTTTGATTGATTAGACTCTCTTAAGTTGTTATACTCTTATATTTATTTTTTGTTCTTTTTGAAATTGTAGTGAAATTGAACACTAAAACTGTAATCCCCAATATTGATGAGAGGATGTCAAAGTTAAGGAATGATATGAATCAAAGGTTTGATTTGTTAGACTCTCTTATGTTGTTATATTCTTATATTTATTTTTTGTTCTTTTTGGAATTGTAGTGAAATTGGACAGACTGAAACTGTAATTCTGGACAGTGATGAGTGGAGTTCAAAGTTAGGGAATGATAGGAATCACATGTTTTATTGATTAGAATCTCTTATGTTGTTATACTCTTATATTTATTTTTTGTTCTTTTTGGAATTGTAGTGAAATTGGACACACTGAAACTGTAATCCCCGATAATGATGAGAGGAGGTCAAAGTTAAATAATGATAGGAATCAAATGTTTGATTGATTAGACTCCATTATGTTGATATACTCTTATATTAATTTTTTTCTTGTTGAATTTATAGTGAAATTGGACACACTGAAACTGTAATCCCCGATAGTGATGAGAGGAGGTCAAAGTTAAAGAATGATAGGAATTTATGTTGATATACTTTTATATTTATTTTTTCTTCTTGTTGAATTTGTAGTGAAATTGGACATACTAAAACTGTAATACCTATTATTCATGAGAGGAGGTCAAAGTTAAGGAATGATAGACAAAGGTTTGATTCGTTGGACTATTTTTTCTTTAGATGTATTCGTGTTGCTGTGCTCTTATTTGTTCTATTTGAAATTGTAGCAATATATCCAAAAACAAGCATGCTGGGATGGCAGAGAAAAACAAAAAAATAACAACTCCTAATATTAGAGATAGGAGGTATCATTTTTGTGTTTCTAGTTTCGAATGCTACTCTTTCCTGTATATGAGATTACTCTGTGTAATAATTTAAGATACTCTGTATATTTTGATTCATTTTTACGATATCAAATTTGATCCTGTTTACTATTTACTGTTTAATGGGTTGCTTTTTTTGTTGAATTGGGTTACTATGAACCAGATTTTTACTTTACTGTTTGTAGTTTTTATTTGTTTTTATTTTTTCTATGTTTTGTGATGTTTGGTTATCAACTTCTAGTTTTCACTTGTCTCTTATTTTAGTCATGGAAAGAAGTAGATAAATTTGAAATTATTTTGTACTCCCTCCGTCCCGTTTCAATGTTTACATTTCTATTTTGCACGTCTCATTTCAATATTTACGTTTTCCTTTTTGAAATATGGGACCCACCTAAATTAATTAATATATCATCCAACACTAATACAACTACCCATTTTATATTAAATATTATATTTTTCTACCCACTATCTATTAAAATATTATACTCCTTAATCAACGTGCAAAAAACAAATGTAAATATTGAAACGGGACGGAGGGAGTATTAAACTTGAAGTAAATTAAATTTGTTTGATGTGATATTCTTTGTTTTGATATTTATTTTTTAACATTGCTTGCGGTCTTGTTGATGATGAGATCCCTATAAGGTATGTAAATTTTGAATATATTGTAGTCTTTTTTTTGTATAGCCAATTTGTTTGATCTCTTATTATATTTAGTTATATTTATATTGCAGCGAAACTCCTATTAGAAGATCGAAACCATCCAAGCCTGTTACTAGGGGATTTAAAATATCTAAGCCTGTTACTAGGGGATCTAAAATATCCAAGCCTGATAGGAGGGCAGAGAAAAGCAAAAAATCAACTCCTAATATCAGAAATAGGAGGTAATATTTCTATGTTCCTGGTTTCGAAGGTTACTCTTTCCTATATATGATGTTACTCTATTCAATGATTTAGGTTACTAAGTATGTTTTTCATTCATTTTCTAATGTGAAATTTCTTTATTTAAATTATTTTGTATTATTGCTTGCAGTTTTGTTGATGATGATGACGATTTTGTTTCAGATGAGATCTCCTTGAGGTATTTAAATTTCAATACATTGTATCCAATTTTCTTTTTTTGTAATATTCTTTTTGTTTATTTTTTTTATGTTTAGTTATATTTATATTGCAGCGAAATTCCTATTAGAAAATCGAAACCATCCAAGCCTGTTACTAGGGGATCTAAAATATCCAAGCCTGATGGGAGGTCTGAGAAAAGCAAAAAATCAACTCCTAATATCAGAAATAGGAGGTAATGTTTCTATGTTCCTGGTATATGAGGTTACTCTATTCAATGAATTAGGTTTCTAAATATGTTTTTTATTCATTTTTTGATGTGAAATTCCTTTATTTAAATTATTTTGTATTATTGCTTGCAGTCTTGTTGATGATTGATGAGAGTGGAAATTCATATATTTTCGGGTCCAATTTGATATCTTTTTGAGTGTATAATTGCTATTATTTGCACATATATTATTACTTTGGACTAATATTGATTAAAAGGTGCTACTAAGGTATTTTGTTGTGTTTTTATAGTAAAAATGATCAAAAGTGCAAGTTTGGAGCAAAGATGCAATTCATGCAAGGATAATGAAAAACGCATGTCCAAATTCATAACTATACTGTGTTCATTGTGGAGATCAAAACTGATGGTGTGCTACATGGTTGGAAAGCCACTGAAGAGAGAGTCATTTTGGCACAAAGAACACCCCCATCGAGTTTCAAACGAGGAAGTTATAAGCAAAACAATGACGACGCGCGCGAGATGCCGAGCAGGATTGCTGGCCACTTTCCATAGCGTATTGCACACTTAACTCTTGGTATTTATGAAAGATCTTTATATGGATTGAAAGCCAAGGGAGAGAGGATCGCGTGAGAGCAAGAATTATTGAATTTGGAACTCGGATGTGGAAATTATACACGAAACAATGAGGAGGTGCAAGTAATTCGACCTCAACAACTTGATTCGAGCAACCATGGAAGTCGAACTAGGCATATGCAGCCTCCAATGCCTCGATTCGACCTGAGCTTCATTGATTCGACCAAGAGCTCAGGCCGAATCCAGATCGAACCAATGTGCAAAAATGTCCAGAAGATTGATTCGACCTGGACAGCCTCGATTCGACCAAGAGCTCTGGTCGAATCGAGATCGAATTGGTTCAGAAAGCATCCAGAACGCTTGATTCGACCACGACAGCCTTGATTCAACCTGCACCTCTGGTCGAATCAAGGTCAAATCCCTTGTTTTCAGCGGGAAAAAGGTCAGTTCGACCTGCATTCGACTTGGAGGGGTGTAGTTCGACCTGTTCACGTGCCAACCAACCTGGAAAGCATGATGCAAGTGGGTGTAGTACACACATGGGCTAAAGTCAAGATAATACACTATTCACATGCAACACATGAAGCACCTAACATGCCTTAGATTCTTCAAGGCAAAGAGGACAAAGAAAATGAGCTGGAAATGAATGCATGATGAGCTGCAAGTGGGCTGTAAAAGTAACAAACAAAGATGGACAACAACATGCATGTGAGCTTTAAACAAGAAGAAGTGGGAGTATGGAGTAACATGGGCAGCCATCAAGTGGAATGGAGGCATGTGATGTTGTGTCCCCTTCCACAACTATAAATAGGGGCTGCATTAACACAATTCAAGCATCCCACCATCATCCCTCATTCATCAATTTACACCACAACACACACACACACAACAGCAACATCAGCTGCACTCCCTTCTCTTCCCCAATGGGGGAGAGAAGGGAGGAACACCACCTTCACCATTCATCCATCATCACCACCCATCCACCGGAGAGTCGATCGGAGTTGCTACTTGGATCGGAGACGAAGATCCCAATGGAGATAGTGATTGAAGAGACGGAGTCCTTCACATGGGTTATTTCTTTTTAGTTATTCATCTTTCGTTATTTTAGCAAAAATGGTAGGATTAATTACGTCTTTATAATTGTTCATCATCATGATGCTAAGTTTCTTTGTTGATAATGTTAGGGCATGAATACATTTGTGATTTTGTGACTTGATTAATTTAGATTTTGACTTATTATCTTGCAAATGGTTTATTTCCATATTGAAGATTTTATTTGAAACTTCGTATTATTATGAGTTGGAGTTTTGATCCCTTTAAAATTATCATTGAAGATAATAGGCATCTTTATTTCCGCATAATGATTGTGTTTCATGAGACAAAGTCTTAGGTGTATTGACCATTAAAGCCTAGACGTGTTTTCTGAGACATTCTTAGGTGTATTGATCATTAAAGCCTAAGAGTGTTAGACAATCAATTTGGAATACTGATTACTTGGTAAAACATCATTATTGAGTAATTGGTAAGGAGAAAAATTTAACGATCATGTACCTAGAAAGGGAAGTCTAGTGCTCTAGCCTTAATTGGAATTTAGCATGAAGTACCTATAGAGGGAGAGGTAGTTAATTTCTTATCGATCCAAGGATTTTCAGCTCATTAAAAGTGTTAGATCATACTCGATCAAGGTGATTTAACTAGGCTTAGCGATCCTCTTATAAACGTTTGGAAGTAATTAATTAGGGTCTAGATAAATCAGTCACAACGTTATCAATTTTTGCTAAGAATGGTCTCCCCAAAATTAGAGGCACATCATTATCTTCTTCCATCTCAAGCACCAAGAAATCGAGTGGGAAGATGAATTATCCACCTTCACAAGTACATCATCAATAACGCCTCTTGGATGCGTAAGAGACCTGTCAGCTAGCTGTAACGTTACCGAAGTGGGCCTCAGTTCCCCCAACCCAAGGTTTTTGAATGTATTTAGGGGCATCAGATTGATGCTAGCCCCTAAATCACACAAAGCCTTGCATGTGGCATTCTTTCCAATCTGGACAGGGATAGTAAAACTACCCGGATCTTTTAGCTTGGCAGGCAACTTCCTTTGGATGATTGCACTGCATTCTTCGGTCAGATTCACAGTTTCCTTGTCTCCAATAATACGCTTCTTTGACATAATTTCTTTGAGAAACTTTGCGTAGTGCAGCATTTGTTCAATTGCTTCAGCAAATGGTATGTTGATATGGATCTTTTTGAATATTTCCACAAATTTCTGGAATTTTTCATCAAGACCTTTTTTCAACTGCCTAGAGGGAAAAGGAATAGGATATTTTATCTTAGGGATGCCAAGACTATCTCTTTCAATATCATCCTTTTTGTTCCTTTCCCTCTTGGCTTTCTCCCACTTCTTCTCAGCAACAACTGTATGATCAATATCGCTCTGCTGATGAACTGGATCAACAAGCACTGAAACAGGATCAAGCGGTTGTGAATGAGCAAGGTCGCTCATATGCTTATGGCCTTGTACGGTGCTGGGCTCTGCTATGTATGGATGTATATGATCATCACTGTATGTACGTCCATACTGTTACTCCGGCATCTTTGGTCCTTCATACTGGGTGCCACTTCTCAAGGTAATAGCATGACACTCTCTTGGATTTAGTTCAGTTTGGGCAGGAAATTTACCTTGTTGTTGTAATTTGCCCACTGCAGCATTCAACTGACTGATAGCAAGCTCTGTTTCTTTCTGTCTTCTCTCTACTTCTTTATGTCTTGCTTCAGCCTCCTTATGCCTTGCTTCTGCTTGCTCTTTATTTAAGACCATCAACTTGAGCATCATATCAAGTTTATCATCCATTGATGGTTTTCCTTCGACAGGTTTCTGAGTAGGATTGCTGGCCACTTTCCATAGCTTATTGCACACTCAATTCTTGGTGTTAATGAATGTTCTTTATATTCTTTGAAAGCCCAGGAAGAGAGGATCGTGTGAGCGCAAGAATTACTCAATTCGGAACTCGGATGTGGAAGTTATATACGAAACAATGAGGTGCAAGTAATTCGACCTCAACAACTTGATTAGAGCAACCATGGAAGTCGAACTTGGCATATGCAGCCTCCAATGCCTCGATTCGACCTGAGCTTCATTGATTCGACGAAGAGCTCAGGCCGAATCCAGGTCGAACCAGCGTGCAAGGATGTCCAGAAGCTTGATTCGACCAGGACAGCTTCGATTCGACCAAGAGATCTGGTCGAATCGAGGTCAAATCGGTGAAGAAGTCGTCCAGTAGCCCGATTCGACCACGGCAGCCTTGATTCGACCAGCACCTCTGGTCGAATCAAGGTCGAATCCCTTGTTTTCAGCGAGAAAACGTGCAGTTCGACATCCGATTCGATTTTGGGAAGTTGAATTCGACTTCTTCACGTGCCAACCAACCTGGAAAGCATGATGCAAGTGGTTGTAGTGCACACATGGGCTAAAGTCAAGATAATACACCATTCACATGCAACACATGAAGCACCTAACATACCTTAGATTCTTCAAGGCAAAGAGGACAAAGAAAATGAGCTAGAAATGAATGCATGATGAGCTGCAAGTGGGCTGTAAAAGTAACAAACAAAGATGGACAACAACATGCATGCGAGCTTTATACAAGAAGAAGTGGGAGTATGGAGTAACATGGGCAGCCATCAAGTGGAATGGAGGCATGTGATGTTGTGTCCCCTTCCACAACTATAAATAGGGGCTGCATTAACACAATTCAAGTATCCCACCATCATCCCTCATTTATCAATTTACACCACAACACACACACACAACAGCAACATCAGTTGCACTCCTTTCTCTTCCCCAATGGGGGAGAAAAGGGAGGAACACCACCTTCACCATTCATCCATCATCACCACCCATCCACCGGAGAGACGATCGGAGTTGCTACTTGGATCGGAGACGAAGATCCCAACGGAGATAGTGATTGAAGAGACAGAGTCCTTCACATGGGTTCTTTCTTTTTAGTTATTCATCTTTCGTTATTTTAGCAAAATGGTAGGATTAATTACGTCTTTATAATTGTTCCTCATCATGATGCTAAGTTTCTTTGTTGATAATGTTAGGGCATGAATACATTTGTGATTTTGTGACTTGATTAATTTAGATTTTGACTTATTATCTTGCAAATGGTTTATTTCCATATTGAAGATTTTATTTGAAACTTCGTATTATTATGAGTTGGAGTTTTGATCCCTTTAAAATTATCCTTGAAGATAATAGGCATCTTTATTTCCGCATAATGATTGTGTTTCATGAGACAAAGTCTTAGGTGTATTGACCATTAAAGCCTAGACGTGTTTTCTGAGACATTCTTAGGTGTATTGACCATTAAAGCCTAAGAGTGTTAGACAATCAATTTGGAATACTGATTACTTGGTAATCCGAATTAAATAATTCTTGCGCTAAAGCGATCCTCTCTTCCTTAGCTTTTAATCCATATAAAGATCTTTCATAAACACCAAGAGTTGAATGTGCAATAAGCTACGGAAAGTAGCCATCAGTTCTATTCGGCTTTCCTCGCGCGTTGTCACCATTTTGCTCATAACTTCTTCGTTTGGAACTCGATTGGGGTGTTCTTTGCTCCAAACGACCCTCTCTTCAGTGGCTTTCCAACCATATATCACACCATCAGTTTTGATCTCCACATTTAACACAACATATTTATGAATTTGGACATGCGTTCTTCATCATCATTGCATAAATTGCACCTTTGCTCAAAACTTGCACTTTTGATCCTATTTCCTATCAAAACACAATAAAATACCTTAGTAGCACCTTTTAATCGACAATAATCCAAAGTAATAATATATGTGCAAATAATAGCAATTATACACTCAAAAAGGTATTAAATTGGACTCGAAAATACATGAATTTCCACTCTCATCAAACCCCCCAAACTTAAGGTGTTGTTCGTCCTCGAACAACAAAACGACATACCAAGAGAATAATAAGATGGAAAGTCATGTTCAAAGGTAAGGATCAAAACATCAACTATTCCTTCAAAAGATGTAATCAATCTCAACTTTGTTCACATAACTTTAAGTTCAAAAGCATCAATTCATTCAAAATATGCAAGTTACGATAATTACTTCACCAATTCTAGTGCGCAATCCACCTATGCTCACAGGATATATATAATGTAACTCTCACGCTCATGGTGTATAAGGTGTACATCGTTTAGGTTATATATATAAGTGCTCTAAAATTCAATTCAAGTGCATGTGTAACCATAAGCTTGCCTATTGTCTCAACTCTCCTTTTACTTGTAGCTAGCAAATTATGAATCAAAAAGGTCTTTTTATTTGGTTGTAACGTAGGCTCTTTGGACAAGGTAGGAAATATATGGATAAGTGACTCAAAACTTGGATCAATCTAGCGCGCGTTCCCTCTTGATCTTCATTCTTCCTCATCACTTTAATTAAAGCACAACTCCTCCTCAACTTAAAAATAACAACCATCTTCTTTTTAATTCTTTCACTTTTCAACTCATCATTTTTCTTTCCTTCACTTTTTTGAATGGGGTATCAGTTTTAGGCACTACCCCAATGGATCCTCCATAGGGTACTAGATGTAAGCACTACCCTAGGATGTCTGTTTCATAGAGTACTAGATTTAAGCACTACTCCATGAATTTTATCTTTTGATCATTTCATCCTTTTCAACTCCAACATATTCACATTCTTCTTCTAACCACTTCAATAATTACTCAATTAATCCAAGTGAAACAAGGAAAAATCAAATACTGATTAAGCTCAAAATGGTTGTTCAAAGAATGGATATTTCAAGGCTCAAATGGTTGACTAAGGATTTAATGAATTCAGGTAAAGTGTATGAAAAAGATGGGTTAAAAATCAAAGATGGCCTAATATCATTTCCATAATCCACTAGACTATTCTCGAATATTCAAGGAGACTCAAGGCAAGTTCTAGAATACACGCACAAGAACGATACGCTCAAGAAAAATATCATGAATCATGATTCAAAGGCTCAAATCTCACTTGGCTTTTTCATAGTATGAACGAGCACTTTTCAAGGCTAAGCATACATCATATCAAGCACATCAAGAACTTCAAGCACTAAAGAATTAAAGCATGTTCCTTTTATTACTCATAATTAACATCTTATCAAAGGCATAAAGCTCATAGATCTTCATGAAATTCAGGTCATAAAATTTTAAAGCTCATGTTCCTTACTCTCAAGAATTCAAAACTCACATAAAAATTTAGAATAAGGAACGAAGTAACCTGATTTCAATCTCCTTCACATCTTGCAAGTTCCTCGAGTTATCGAACTCGGTCAGGCGTAGGCCTCAGATAGAACTCACTTTGCCACTCCAATACACTTTTCAATCAAATAAAGCTCAAAGAAAACTCATCATCACAGGAGAGATAAAAATATCAAAAGGACGAAAATTAAGACAGAACACCAAAAGACACAAAGACGAACAAATACATACAAGACACCTGGATAGTCGCAAAAAAATTCGAAAGATCGAATAAAATTCGAAAATTCTAAAAAAAATCTACCTTCAAGAACACAGACACTAAAATAATGCAGAGTAAACATACCTAGGTGCGGATGGAACAAGGGAAGAACATCACACCCCCCCAAACTTAGATGAAAACATGAGTTGAATCTAAGTTTAAAAGGATGTTATTACCTTATGTGTAAGCACGCACCTTGAGTATAATTCACCTAGCTCACAAGACACAATAGATAAAACAAAGAAAAGCAATAAAATGGTGGGTTGCCTCCCACTTAGCGCTCTCTTTTTAATGTCGTTGAGCTCGACGGAGCAATGTTCATCAAGTCAAGATATCAACGAACACAATTTCTCCTTCACCGTGATGATGATAGTGCTTCAAGCGATGCCCATTCACCTTGAAAAGAGCTCCATCGTTCTTCTTTAATTCAACCATTCCACTATCATAAACTTGACTTACTTCATAAGGACCCATCCACTTTGACTTCAACTTTCCTGCAAAAAACTTCAAACGAGAATTAAATAAGAGAACGAAATCTCCTACCTGAAAGTTTTTGCTCCGAAGCTTTGCATCATGCCATCTCTTGGTCCTTTCCTTGTAGATGCAGGAATTTTCATATGCCTTCTCTCTAAACTCTTCAAGCTCATTCAATTGTAGAAGACGACTATTACCTGCTACTTCAAGATCAAGGTTGATCTTCTTTACCGCCCAAAAGGATTTATGTTGGATTTCCACAGGAAGGTGGCAAGATTTTCCATACACCAATTGGAATGGTGACATCCCCAACACAGTCTTGTAGGCAGTTCTGAATTCCCACAGTGCATCATCAAGCTTACTAGCCCAATCCTTGCGACTAGTACTCACAGTCTTCTCCAAAATCTGCTTAATTTGGCGATTGGAAACTTCAGCTTGCCCATTTGTTTACAGATGGTTAGGTGTGGACACTCTATGTTTCACTCCATAATGCCTGAGAAGATTCTCCATTAGCTTATTTAGAAAATGAGTTCCCCCATCACTAATGAGAATTCTTGGCACCCCAAAACGTGAAAATATGTACTTCCTTAAGAATGCAATGACTGTTCTTGAATCATTCAATTTGGTTGGAATTGCTTCCACCCACTTTGAGACATAATCTACAGCAAGCAAGATATATACGAATCCATTTGATGAAGGAAATGGACCCATGAAGTCTATGCCCCACACATTGAAGAGTTCCACCTCATACATGTTTTTCAAGGGCATTTCATCCCTTTTAGATATGCCCCCCATCCGCTGGCATTTATCACAATTCTCTACATAAAATTTACAGCACTTAAATAACGAAGGCCAAGTGAAACCTGCTTGCAGGACTCGTGCTGTAGTTTTTTCTGCTGCAAAGTGACCCCCATTGGGTCCGTCATGACACATTCTCAGTACGTTCTCCCACTCTTCTTTAGGAATACACCGGCGTATGATATTTTCAGGACACATTTTGTAGAGAATTGGATCATCCCATATGTATTTCTTGACATCGGCAAAGAATTTTTTATACAAATACAGGCTTAAATTGTATGGTTTTACTCCACCTCAACTAGCCAAAAAATTGACTATGTCAGCATACCATGGTGCTGGAGGTTTTTGCATCATCTCCACTAACTTGCAGCTGTCAATTTGAAGTATTTCCTCATCAGGAAATATTTCCTTAATGAGGTCGTACTTATTATCACAATGATCCCGCGGCTCCAGTCTAGAGAGATGATCAGCTATCACATTCTCGCTCCCCTTCTTGTCCTTGATCTCAATATCAAACTCTTGAAGAAGTAAGATCCATCTGATTATTCTTGGTTTTGCATCCTTCTTCTCCATTAGATAGCGGATAGCTGAGTGATCTGTGTACACCACTGTCTTCATGCCCACCAGATATGGGCGGAATTTGTCAAAGGCATACACCACTGCAAGGAACTCCTTTTCTGTTACTGTGTAGTTCTTCTGAGCTGCATCAAAGGTCTTGCTGGCATAGTAGATAGGTCTGAATCTCTTCTCCCTGATCTGTCCTAACACAACCCCCAATGCTATATCACTAGCATCACACATCAACACAAAAGGCTGCGTCCAATCTGGAGTAGTCAAAATTGGAGCAGTAATCAAAGCCTCTTTAAGTACCTGAAATGCATGTAAACATGTTTCATCAAAGTCAAAAGGTACATCTTTCTCAAGCAGATGAGACAAAGGCTTAGAGTATTTGGAGAAATCCTTGATAAATCTGCGGTAGAACCCCGCATGACCAAGGAAAGATCTAACCCCTTTCTCATTAATCGGTGGTGGAAGTTTCTCAATGGCTACTACCTTTGCTCGATCAACCTGCAGCCCTTTAGAAGACACATGATGGCCGAGTACTATACCTTCTCTTACCATGAAATGACATTTCTCCCAATTCAGAACAAGGTTAGACTCTTGACATCTTTTCAAAACAACAGTGAGGTTAGTTAGGCAAGAATCTAAAGAAGATCCAAACACAGAAAAATCATCCATGAATACTTCCATAATTCTCTCAATCAAACCCTCAAAAATATACATCATGCATCTCTGAAAAGTAGCAGGAGCATTGCATAAACCAAAAGGAAGCTTCCTAAATGCAAAAGTACCATACGGGCAAGTAAAGGTAGTCTTATCCTGATCCTCCGGTGCAATCATTATCTGATTGTAACCAGAGTATCCATCTAAGAAGCAATAAAACTCATAACCCGCAAGCCTATCAAGCATTTGATCCATGAAAGGTAAAGGAAAATGATCTTTGCGTGTGTTTTCATTTAGTTTCCTATAATCAACACAAACACGCCACCCTGTAGGTACTCTAGTAGCTAAAGTCTCTCCATCCTCAGATTTTACTATAGTCATGCCCCCCTTTTTAGCTACCACATGCAATGGACTCACATAAGGGCTATCACTAATAGCATAAATAATATCAGACTTCAACCACTTAAGTACCTCTTTCCTAACTACTTCTTGCATTGCAGGATTTAAACGCCTCTGATATTGTACAGAGGTTTTCTTTTCATCTTCTAGCCTAATCCTATGCATGCAAATTGATGGATTTATACCTTTTAAATCTTCCAAAGACCATCCTATGGCAGACTTATGCTCCCTAAGGACTCTAAGCAATTTATCAAGTTCAAGTTCAGTTAGGGCAGATGATACAATTACCGGATATGTTTGATTTTCCCCCAAAAATGCATATGCTAGATGATCTGGTAAATGATTCAATTCTACCTTCTTTTTCTCTTCAGGTTCAGGTTCCTCCTTCTCTAGCGGCAAGAATCTTGTTGTCCACTTTCTTTCTTCAATACTGGACACCTCTCTTTTATCTTCTCTACAAGCATTCAAGACATTCAAATATCTAACGAATTCATCATCAAAAATATTACCTGAAAAATCAGATGCGAAATCACTAGCAAGAGTAGGGAAAGAAAAACTATTGCTGATGCATGTCTCCAAATGATATTTGGATAGAATCAATGGTAGTTCTTCTTCAATGATCTCGTCAACAACATCGATCAATTTGCAGTTTGCTCTTTCAGCTGGCCACTTCAATGTGCTATCAAGAGAAAAGATAACCTCTTCTTCTCCCACTCTCAATTTTAATTTTCCATCTTCAACATCAATTAGAGCCCTCGCAGTTGCTAACCAGTTTCGGGCACTACCTCTCGCATCCTCCATAGGGTACTAGATTTAAGCACTACCCTAGGGTATTTGATTTCATGGAGTACTAGATTTAAGCACTACTCCATGGCTCTCATTTAAATGTATTAGACAGCTCAATCATTCATTCCCAAGCTGTTATCAAGCTCAATCAACACACTTTGAAAAGCCATTAATTCTCCGGACAATTAAGGCTAAAATCATTAAGATACTCAAAAGTGGTTATTTCTCATAAGTTGCCAAAGAATGAGGTTTTAAGGCTCAACGGGGCTAACTACGGATAAACAATCATATGGTATGGAATTATTTGGCAAAGATGGCCTAATATCATTTTCATAATCCACTAGACTATTCTTGAATATTCAAGGAGACTCAAGGCAAGTTCTAGAATACATACACAAGAATGATACGCTCAAGAATGAAATATCATGCATCATGTAACATGATTTGAAGGCTCAAATCTCACTTGGCTTTTTCATAGAATGAACGAACACTTTTCAAGGCTACGTATACATCATAACAAGCACATCACAAACTTCAAGCATTTAATAGTTAAAGCATGTTCCCCTTGTCAATCATAATCAACATCTTATCACAGCCTCTAATTTTGGGGAGACCATTCTTAGCAACTGCGAGGGCTCTAATTGATGTTGAAGATGGAAAATTAAAATTGAGAGTGGGAGAAGAAGAGGTTATCTTTTCTCTTGATAGCACATTGAAGTGGCCAGCTGAAAGAGCAAACTGCAAATTGATCGATGTTGTTGACGAGATCATTGAAGAAGAACTACCATTGATTCTATCCAAAGATCATTTGGAGACATGCATCAGCAATAGTTTTTCTTTTCCTACTCTTGCTAGTGATTTCGCATCTGATTTTTCAGGTAATATTTTTGATGATGAATTCGTTAGATATTTGAATGCCTTGAATGCTTGTAGAGAAGATAAAAGAGAGGTGTCCAGTATTGAAGAAAGAAAGTGGACAACAAGATTCTTGCCGCTAGAGAAGGAGGAACCTAACCTGAAGAGAAAAAGAAGGTAGAATTGAAGCATTTACCAGATCATCTAGCATATGCATTTTTGGGGGAAAATCAAACATATCCGGTAATTGTATCATCTGCCCTAACTGAACTTGAACTTGATAAATTGCTTAGAGTCCTTAGGGAGCATAAGTCTGCCATAGGATGGTCTTTGGAAGACTTAAAAGGTATAAATCCATCAATTTGCATGCATAGGATTAGGCTAGAAGATGAAAAGAAAACCTCTGTGCAATATCAGAGGCGTTTAAATCCTGCAATGCAAGAAGTAGTTAGGAAAGATGTACTTAAGTGGTTGAAGTCTGATATTATTTATGCTATTAGTGATAGCCCTTATGTGAGTCCATTGCATGTGGTAGCTAAAAAAGGGGGCATGACTATAGTAAAATCTGAGGATGGAGAGACTTTAGCTACTAGAGTACCTACAGGGTGGCGTGTTTGTGTTGATTATAGGAAACTAAATGAAAACACACGCAAAGATCATTTTCCTTTACCTTTCATGGATCAAATGCTTGATAGGCTTGCGGGTTATGAGTTTTATTGCTTCTTAGATGGATACTCTGGTTACAATCAGATAATGATTGTACCGGAGGATCAGGATAAGACTACCTTTACTTGCCCGTATGGTACTTTTGCATTTAGGAAGCTTCCTTTTGGTTTATGCAATGCTCCTGCTACTTTTCAGAGATGCATGATGTATATTTTTGAGGGTTTGATTGAGAGAATTATGGAAGTATTCATGGATGATTTTCTGTGTTTGGATCTTCTTTAGATTCTTGCCCAACTAACCTCACTGTTGTTTTGAAAAGATGTCAAGAGTCTAACCTTGTTCTGAATTGGGAGAAATGCCATTTCATGGTAAGAGAAGGTATAGTACTCGGCCATCATGTGTCTTCTAAAGGGCTGCAGGTTGATCGAGCAAAGGTAGTAGCCATTGAGAAACTTTCACCACCAATTAATGAGAAAGGGATTAGATCTTTCCTTGGTCATGCGGGGTTCTACCGCAGATTTATCAAGGATTTCTCCAAATACTCTAAGCCTTTGTCTCATCTGCTTGAGAAAGATGTACCTTTTGACTTTGATGAAACATGTTTACATGCATTTCAGGTACTTAAAGAGGCTTTGATTACTGCTCCAATTTTGACTACTCCAGATTGGACGCAGCCTTTTGTGTTGATGTGTGATGCTAGTGATATAGCATTGGGGGTTGTGTTAGGACAGATCAGGGAGAAGAGATTCAGACCTATCTACTATGCCAGCAAGACCTTTGATGCAGCTCAGAAGAACTACACAGTAACAGAAAAGGAGTTCCTTGCAGTGGTGTATGCCTTTGACAAATTCCGCCCATATCTGGTGGGCATGAAGACAGTGGTGTACACAGATCACTCAGCTATCCGCTATCTAATGGAGAAGAAGGATGCAAAACCAAGGATAATCAGATGGATCTTACTTCTTCAAGAGTTTGATATTGAGATCAAGGACAAGAAGGGGAGCGAGAATGTGATAGCTGATCATCTCTCTAGATTGGAGCCGCGGGATCATTGTGATAATAAGTACGACCTCATTAAGGAAATATTTCCTGATGAGGAAATACTTCAAATTGACAGCTGCAAGTTAGTGGAGATGATGCAAAAACCTCCAGCACCATGGTATGCTGACATAGTCAATTTTTTGGCTAGTGGAGGTGGAGTAAAACCATACAATTTAAGCCAGTATCTGTATAAAAAATTCTTTGCCGATGTCAAGAAATACATATGGGATGATCCAATTCTCTACAAAATGTGTCCTGACAATATCATACGCCGGTGTATTCCTGAAGAAGAGTGGGAGAACGTACTGAGAATGTGTCATGACGGACCCAATGGGGGTCACTTTGCAGCAGAAAAAACTACAGCACGAGTCCTGCAAGCAGGTTTTACTTGGCCTTAGTTATTTAAGTGCTGTAAATTTTATGTAGAGAATTGGGATAAATGCCTGCGGATGGGGGGCATATCTAAAAGGGATGAAATGCCCTTGAAAAACGTGTATGAGGTGGAACTCTTCGATGTGTGGGGCATAGACTTCATGGGTCCATTTCCTTCATCAAATGGATTCGTATATATCTTGCTTGCTGTAGATTATGTCTCAAAGTGGGTGGAAGCAATTCCAACCAAATTGAATGATGCAAGAACAGTCATTGCATTCTTAAGGAAGTACATATTTTCACGTTTTGGGGTGCCAAGAATTCTCATTAGTGATGGGGGAACTCATTTTCTAAATAAGCTAATGGAGAATCTTCTCAGGCATTATGGAGTGAAACATAGAGTGTCCACACCTTACCATCCGCAAACAAATGGGCAAGTTGAAGTTTCCAATCACCAAATTAAGCAGATTTTAGAGAAGACTGTGAGTACTAGTCGCAAGGATTGGGCTAGTAAGCTTGATGATGCACTGTGGGCATTCAGAACTGCCTACAAGACTGTGTTGGGGATGTCACCATTCCATTGGTGTATGGAAAATCTTGCCACCTTCCTGTGGAAATCCAACATAAATCCTTTTGGGCGGTGAAGAAGATCAACCTTGATCTTGAAGCAGCAGGTAGTAGTCGCCTTCTACAATTGAATGAGCTTGAAGAGTTTAGAGAGAAGGCATATGAAAATTCCTGCATCTACAAGGAAAGGACCAAGAGATGGCATGATGCAAAGCTTCGGAGCAAAAACTTTCAAGTAGGAGATTTCGTTCTCTTATTTAATTCTCGTTTGAAGCTTTTTGCAGGAAAGTTGAAATCAAAGTAGATGGGTCCTTATGAAGTAAGTCAAGTTTATGAGAGTGGAATGGTTGAATTAAAGAAGAACGATGGAGCTCTTTTCAAGGTGAATGGGCATCGCTTGAAGCACTATCATCATCACGGTGAAGGAGAAATTGTGTTCGTTGATATCTTGACTTGATGAACATTGCTCCGTCGAGCTCAACGACATTAAAAAGAGAGCGCTAAGTGGGAGGCAACCCACCATTTTATTGCTTTTCTTTGTTTTATCTATTGTGTCTTGTGAGCCAGGTGAATTATACTCAAGGTGCGTGCTTACACATAAGGTAATAACATCCTTTTAAACTTAGATTCAACTCACGTTTTCATCTAAGTTTGGGGGGGTGTGATGTTCTTCCCTTGTTCCATCCGCACCTAGGTATGTTTACTCTGCATTATTTTAGTGTCTGTGTTCTTGGAGGTCGATTTTTTTTAGAATTTTCGAATTTTATTCGATCTTTCGAATTTTTTTACGACTATCCAGATGTCTTGTGTGTTTTTGTTCGTCGTTGTGTCTTTTGGTGTTCTGTCTTGATTTTCGTCCTTTTGATATTTTTATCTCTCCTGTGATGATGAGTTTTCTTTGAGCTTTATTTAATTGAAAAGTGTATTGGAGTGGCAAAGTGAGTTCTATCTGAGGCCTACGCCTGACCGAGTTCGATAACTCGAGGAACTTGCAAGATGTGAAGGAGATTGAAATCAGGTTACTTCGTTCCTTATTCTAAATTTTTATGTGAGTTTTGAATTCTTGAGAGTAAGGAACATGAGCTTTAAAATTTTATGACCTGAATTTCATGAAGATCTATGAGCTTTATGCCTTTGATAAGATGTTAATTATGAGTAATAAAAGGAACATGCTTTAATTCTTTAGTGCTTGAAGTTCTTGATGTGCTTGATATGATGTATGCTTAGCCTTGAAAAGTGCTCGTTCATACTATGAAAAAGCCAAGTGAGATTTGAGCCTTTGAATCATGATTCATGATATTTTTCTTGAGCGTATCGTTCTTGTGCGTGTATTCTAGAACTTGCCTTGAGTCTCCTTGAATATTCGAGAATAGTCTAGTGGATTATGGAAATGATATTAGGCCATCTTTGATTTTTAACCCATCTTTTTCATACACTTTACCTGAATTCATTAAATCCTTAGTCAACCATTTGAGCCTTGAAATATCCATTCTTTGAACAACCATTTTGAGCTTAATCAGTATTTGATTTTTCCTTGTTTCACTTGGATTAATTGAGTAATTATTGAAGTGGTTAGAAGAAGAATGTGAATATGTTGGAGTTGAAAAGGATGAAATGATCAAAAGATAAAATTCATGGAGTAGTGCTTAAATCTAGTACTCTATAAAACAGACATCCTAGGGTAGTGCTTACATCTAGTACCCTATGGAGGATCCATTGGGGTAGTGCCTAAAACTGATACCCCATTCAAAAAAGTGAAGGAAAGAAAAATGATGAGTTGAAAAGTGAAAGAATTAAAAAGAAGATGGTTGTTATTTTTAAGTTGAGGAGGAGTTGTGCTTTAATTAAAGTGATGAGGAAGAATGAAGGTCAAGAGGGAACGCGCGCTTGATTGATCCAAGTTTTGAGTCACTTATCCATATATTTCCTACCTTGTCCAAAGAGCCTACGTTACAACCAAATAAAAAGACCTTTTTGATTCATAATTTGCTAGCTACAAGTAAAAGGAGAGTTGAGACAATAGGCAAGCTTATGGTTACACATGCACTTGAATTGAATTTGAGAGCACTTATATATATAACCTAAACGATGTACACCTTATACACCATGAGCGTGAGAGTTACATTATATATATATATATATATATATATATATATCCTGTGAGCATAGGTGGATTGAGCACTAGAATTGGTGAAGTAATTATCGTAACTTGCATATTTTGAATGAATTGATGCTTTTGAACTTAAAGTTATGTGAACCAAGTTGAGATTGATTACATCTTTTGAAGGAATAGTTGATGTTTTGATCCTTACCTTTGAACATGACTTTCTATCTCATTATTCTCTTGGTATGTCGTTTTGTTGTTCGAGGACGAACAACACCTTAAGTTTGGGGGGTTTGATGAGAGTGGAAATTCATGTATTTTCAAGTCCACTGTAATACCTTTTTGAGTGTATAATTGCTATTATTTGCACATATATTATTACTTTGGATTATTGTTGATTAAAAGGTGCTACTAAGGTATTTTATTGTGTTTTGATAGGAAATAGGATCAAAAGTGCAAGTTTTGAGTAAAGGTGCAATTTATGCAATGATGATGAAGAACGCATGTCCAAATTCATAAATATGCTGTGTTAAATTTGGAGATCAAAACTAATGGTGTGATATATGGTTGGAAAGCCACTGAAGAGAGGGTCGTTTTGGAGCAAATAACACCCCAATCGAGTTCCAAACGAAGAAGTTATGAGCAAAATGATGACAACGCGCGAGGAAAGCCGAATAGAACTGATGGCTACTTTCCGTAGCTTATTGCACATTCAACTCTTGGTGTTTATGAAAGATCTTTATATGGATTAAAAGCTAAGGAAGAGAGGATCGCGTGAGCATAAGAATTATTCAATTCGGAACTAGGAAGTGGAAGTTATACACGAAACGATGAGGAGGTGCAAGTCCATTCGACCTGAAAAAGGCATCACTTCGACCTCAAAACATGATGCAAGTTGCAAAGTAGTGCACACATGGGAAAAAGGGAAGATAATACACCTCACATGCACCACATGAAGCACCTAACATGCCTTAGATTCTTCAAGGCAAAGAGGACAAAGGAAGAGAGTTGGAAATGAGCTACAAAGATGATGGACAGCAAGATTAAAGCTTCAAACAATTGCATGTGGAAACATGGCAGCAAGAACAAAATGCATGTGGAAGCATGGAGAGCAAGAACAAGAAGAAGTGGAAGCATGTGATGCAACATGGGCAGCCATCAAGAAGAATGGAGGCATGTGATGTTGTGTTCCCTTCCACAACTATAAATAGGGGCTGCATCAACACAATTCAAACATCCCACAACAATTCACATCATCCCCACAACATTCAAAACCATCATCCAACTTCACACAACCTTCACAACACATAAATAAGTGAGTAGAGGGAGTGGAGTTGAACTTGCAGCCTGCTGCAAGTGGAAGTAGCAGCAACAATCAGCTGCACACTTCCTCAACACATCTCCATTTCTTTCATCCCTCCACCGGAGAGGCGAACGGATTTGCTACTTGGATCGGAGACGGAGATTCAAACGGAGAGTGTGATTGAAGAGACGGAGTCATCAAAACTGGTTCCTTCTTTCTAGTTACTTATCTCTTGTTATTTAGCACTATGGTTAGGATTAATTACATATTCATGATGTGTTCTAACAACTCCATGGGCTAAATTCTTTGTTGGTGATGTTAGGGTGTTAAAACAATCTTGATTATGTGATTTAATTACTTTAGACTTGAATTGATTATCTTGCAAATGATTTATTTTTCTTATTGAAGATTTTATTTTGAAACTTCGTATTGTTATGAATTGGAATTTTGATCCCTTTAAAATTATCATTGAAGATAATAGGCGTCTTTATTCCTACATAATGATTATTGTTTCATGAGGCAAGTCTTAGGTGTATTGACCATTAAAGCCTAGACGTGTTTTGTGAGACATTCTTAGGTGTATTGACCATTAAAGCCTAAGAGTGTTAGACAGTCAATTTGGAATATTAGTTACTTGGTAAAACATCATTATTAAGTAATTGGTAAGGAGAAAAAGAGTTAACGATCATGTACCTAGAAAGGGAAGTCTAGTGCTCTAGCCTTAATTGGAATTTAGCATGAAGTACCTATAGATGGAGAGGTAGTTGATTTCTTATTGATCCAAGGATTTCCAATTCTTTATAAGTGTTAGATCTTACCTGATCAAGGTGATTTAACTAGGTTTAGTGATCCTCTTATAAACGTTTGCAAGTAATTAATTTGGGTCTAGATAAATTGGTCACATAATCAAGTTGTTTACCCTAGCATTACCAATTCTCAATCCTTGAACTCTTAAATCATTTCTCTCGTGTGTTGTTATTTACAAACTATTTTATTATTCAAATTATTTTATTCGTTAATCATTCTTTCAAAAATCCCGAATTTGTCTTGCAATCAAATTATCGCATAAAATTACTTCTTAGATTTATAGCTATCCTGTGGGAATGATATTTTACTTGGTCACTCGTACTACAATCGATCCCTTAAACTTGAGGGAGAAAGAAATAGCGATCAAGTTCTTGGAATAATGAGATGGAAAGTCATGTTCAAAGGTAAGGATCAAAACATCAACTATTCCTTCAAAAGATGTAATCAATCTCAACTTGGTTCACATAACTTTAAGTTCAAAAGCATCAATTCATTCAAAATATGCAAGTTACGATAATTACTTCACCAATTCTAGTGCTCAATCCACCTATGCTCACAGGATATATATATATATATATATATAATGTAACTCTCACGCTCATGGTGTATAAGGTGTACATCGTTTAGGTTATATATATAAGTGCTCTCAAATTCAATTCAAGTGCATGTGTAACCATAAGCTTGCCTATTGTCTCAACTCTCCTTTTACTTGTAGCTAGCAAATTATGAATCAAAAAGGTCTTTTTATTTGGTTGTAACGTAGGCTCTTTGGACAAGGTAGGAAATATATGGATAAGTGACTCAAAACTTGGATCAATCAAGCGCGCGTTCCCTCTTGATCTTCATTCTTCCTCATCACTTTAATTAAAGCACAACTCCTCCTCAACTTAAAAATAACAACCATCTTCTTTTTAATTCTTTCACTTTTCAACTCATCATTTTTCTTTCCTTCACTTTTTTAAATGGGGTATCAGTTTTAGGCACTACCCCAATGGATCCTCCATAGGGTACTAGATGTAAGCACTACCCTAGGATGTCTGTTTTATAGAGTACTAGATTTAAGCACTACTCCATGAATTTTATCTTTTGATCATTTCATCCTTTTCAACTCCAACATATTCACATTCTTCTTCTAACCACTTCAATAATTACTCAATTAATCCAAGTGAAACAAGGAAAAATCAAATACTGATTAAGCTCAAAATGGTTGTTCAAAGAATGGATATTTCAAGGCTCAAATGGTTGACTAAGGATTTAATGAATTCAGGTAAAGTGTATGAAAAAGATGGGTTAAAAATCAAAGATGGCCTAATATCATTTCCATAATCCACTAGACTATTCTCGAATATTCAAGGAGACTCAAGGCAAGTTCTAGAATACACGCACAAGAACGATACGCTCAAGAAAAATATCATGAATCATGATTCAAAGGCTCAAATCTCACTTGGCTTTTTCATAGTATGAACGAGCACTTTTCAAGGCTAAGCATACATCATATCAAGCACATCAAGAACTTCAAGCACTAAAGAATTAAAGCATGTTCCTTTTATTACTCATAATTAACATCTTATCAAAGGCATAAAGCTCATAGATCTTCATGAAATTCAGGTCATAAAATTTTAAAGCTCATGTTCCTTACTCTCAAGAATTCAAAACTCACATAAAAATTTAGAATAAGGAACGAAGTAACCTGATTTCAATCTCCTTCACATCTTGCAAGTTCCTCGAGTTATCGAACTCGGTCAGGCGTAGGCCTCAGATAGAACTCACTTTGCCACTCCAATACACTTTTCAATCAAATAAAGCTCAAAGAAAACTCATCATCACAGGAGAGATAAAAATTTCAAAAGGACAAAAATCAAGACAGAACACCAAAAGACACAAAGATGAACAAAAACACACAAGACACCTGGATAGTCGCAAAAAAATTCGAAAGATCGAATAAAATTCAAAAATTCTAAAAAAAATCGACCTCCAAGAACACAGACACTAAAATAATGCAGAGTAAACATACCTAGGTGCGGATGGAACAAGGGAAGAACATCACACCCCCCCAAACTTAGATGAAAACGTGAGTTGAATCTAAGTTTAAAAGGATGTTATTACCTTATGTGTAAGCACGCACCTTGAGTATAATTCACCTAGCTCACAAGACACAATAGATAAAACAAAGAAAAGCAATAAAATGGTGGGTTGCCTCCCACTTAGCGCTCTCTTTTTAACGTCGTTGAGCTCGACGGAGCAATGTTCATCAAGTCAAGATATCAACGAACAAAATTTCTCCTTCACCGTGATGATGATAGTGCTTCAAGCGATGCCCATTCATCTTGAAAAGAGCTCCATCGTTCTTCTTTAATTCCACCATTCCACTCTCATAAACTTGACTTACTTCTTAAGGACCCATCCACTTTGATTTCAACTTTCCTGTAAAAAGCTTCAAACGAGAATTAAATAAGAGAACGAAATCTCCTACCTGAAAGTTTTTGCTCCGAAGCTTTGCATCATGCCATCTCTTGGTCCTTTCCTTGTAGATGCAGGAATTTTCATATGCCTTCTCTCTAAACTCTTCAAGCTCATTCAATTGTAGAAGGCAACTACTACCTGCTGCTTCAAGATTAAGGTTGATCTTCTTCACTACCCAAAAGGATTTATGTTGGATTTCCACAGGAAGGTGGCAAGATTTTCCATACACCAATTGGAATGGTGACATCCCCAACACAGTCTTGTAGGCAGTTCTGAATGCCCACAGTTCATCATCAAGCTTACTAGCCCAATCCTTGTGACTAGTACTCACAGTCTTCTCCAAAATCTGCTTAATTTGGCGATTGGAAACTTCAGCTTGCCCATTTGTTTGCGGATGGTAAGGTGTGGACACTCTATGTTTCACTCCATAATGCCTGAGAAGATTCTCCATTAGCTTATTTAGAAAATGAGTTCCCCCATCACTAATGAGAATTCTTGGCACCCCAAAACGTGAAAATATGTAATTTCTTAAGAATGCAATGACTGTTCTTGCATCATTCAATTTGGTTGGAATTACTTCCACCCACTTTGAGACATAATCTACAGCAAGCAAGATATATACGAATCCATTTGATGAAGGAAATGGACCCATGAAGTCTATGCCCCACACATCCAAGAGTTCCACCTCATACACGTTTTTCAAGGGCATTTCATCCCTTTTAGATATGCCCCCCATCCGCTGACATTTATCACAATTCTCTACATAAAATTTACAGCACTTAAATAACGAAGGCCAAGTAAAACCTGCTTGCAGGACTCATGCTGCAGTTTTTTCTGCTGCAAAGTGACCCCCATTGGGTCCGTCATGACACATTCTCAGTATGTTCTCCCACTCTTCTTCAGGAATACACCGGCGTATGATATTGTCAGGACACATTTTGTAGAGAATTGGATCATCCCATATGTATTTCTTGACATCGGCAAAGAATTTTTTATACAGATACTGGCTTAAATTGTATGGTTTTACTCCACCTCCACTAGCCAAAAAATTGACTATGTCAGCATACCATGGTGCTGGAGGTTTTTGCATCATCTCCACTAACTTGCAGCTGTCAATTTGAAGTATTTCCTCATCAGGAAATATTTCCTTAATGAGGTCGTACTTATTATCACAATGATCCCGCGGCTCCAGTCTAGAGAGATGATCAGTTATCACATTCTCGCTCCCCTTCTTGTCATTGATCTCAATATCAAACTCTTGAAGAAGTAAGATCCATCTGATTATTCTTGGTTTTGCATCCTTCTTCTCCATTAGATAGCGGATAGATGAGTGATCTGTGTACACCACTGTCTTCATGCCCACCAGATATGGGCGGAATTTGTCAAAGGCATACACCACTGCAAGGAACTCCTTTTCTGTTACTGTGTAGTTCTTCTGAGCTGCATCAAAGGTCTTGCTGGCATAGTAGATAGGTCTGAATCTCTTCTCCCTGATCTGTCCTAACATAACCCCCAATGCTATATCACTAGCATCACACATCAACACAAAAGGCTACGTCCAATCTGGAGTAGTCAAAATTGGAGCAGTAATCAAAGCCTCTTTAAGTACTTGAAATGCATGTAAACATGTTTCATCAAAGTCAAAAGGTACATCTTTCTCAAGCAGATGAGACAAAGGCTTAGAGTATTTGGAGAAATCCTTGATAAATCTGCTGTAGAACCCCGCATGACCAAGGAAAGATCTAACCCCTTTCTCATTAATCGGTGGTGGAAGTTTCTCAATGGCTACTACCTTTGCTCGATCAACCTGCAGCCCTTTAGAAGACACATGATGGCCGAGTACTATACCTTCTCTTACCATGAAATGACATTTCTCCCAATTCAGAACAATGTTAGACTCTTGACATCTTTTCAAAACAACAGTAAGGTTAGTTAGGCAAGAATCTAAAGAAGATCCAAACACAGAAAAATCATCCATGAATACTTCCATAATTCTCTCAATCAAACCCTCAAAAATATACATCATGCATCTCTGAAAAGTAGCAGGAGCATTGCATAAACCAAAAGAAAGCTTCCTAAATGCAAAAGTACCATACGGGCAAGTAAAGGTAGTCTTATCCTGATCCTCCGGTGCAATCATTATCTGATTGTAACCAGAGTATCCATCTAAGAAGCAATAAAACTCATAACCCGCAAGCCTATCAAGCATTTGATCCATGAAAGGTAAAGGAAAATGATCTTTGCGTGTGTTTTCATTTAGTTTCCTATAATCAACACAAACACGCCACCTTGTAGGTACTCTAGTAGCTAAAGTCTCTCCATCCTCAGATTTTACTATAGTCATGTCCCCCTTTTTAGCTACCACATGCAATGGACTCACATAAGGGCTATCACTAATAGCATAAATAATATCAGACTTCAACCACTTAAGTACCTCTTTCCTAACTACTTCTTGCATTGCAGGATTTAAACGCCTCTGATATTGCACAGAGGTTTTCTTTTCATCTTCTAGCCTAATCCTATGCATGCAAATTGATGGATTTATACCTTTTAAGTCTTCCAAAGACCATCCTATGGCAGACTTATGCTCCCTAAGGACTCTAAGCAATTTATCAAGTTCAAGTTCAGTTAGGGCAGATGATACAATTACCGGATATGTTTGATTTTCCCCCAAAATGCATATGCTAGATGATCTGGTAAATGCTTCAATTCTACCTTCTTTTTCTCTTCAGGTTCAGGTTCCTCCTTCTCTAGCGGCAAGAATCTTGTTGTCCATTTTCTTTCTTCAATACTGGACATCTCTCTTTTATCTTCTCTACAAGCATTCAAGGCATTCAAATATCTAACGAATTCATCATCAAAAATATTACCTGAAAAATCAGATGCGAAATCACTAGCAAGAGTAGGGAAAGAAAAACTATTGCTGATGTATGTCTCCAAATGATCTTTGGATAGAATCAATGGTAGTTCTTCTTCAATGATCTCATCAACAACATCGATCAATTTGCAGTTTGCTCTTTCAGCTGGCCACTTCAATGTGCTATCAAGAGAAAAGATAACCTCTTCTTCTCCCACTCTCAATTTTAATTTTCCATCTTCAACATCAATTAGAGCCCTCGCAGTTGCTAAGAATGGTCTCCCCAAAATTAGAGGCATATCGTTATCTTCTTCCATCTCAAGCACCAAGAAATCGACTTGGAAGATGAATTTATCCACCTTCACAAGTACATCATCAATAACGCCTCTTGGATGCGTAAGAGACCTGTCAGCTAGCTGTAACATTACCGAAGTGGGCCTCAGTTCCCCAACCCAAGGTTTTTGAATGTATTTAGGGGCATCAGATTGATGCTAGCCCCTAAATCACACAAAGCCTTGCATGTGGCATTCTTTCCAATCTGGACAGGGATAGTAAAACTACCCGGATCTTTTAGCTTGGCAGGCAACTTCCTTTGGATGATTGCACTGCATTCTTCGGTCAGATTCACAGTTTCCTTGTCTCCAATACTATGCTTCTTTGACATAATTTCTTTGAGAAACTTTGCATAGTGTGGCATTTGTTCAATTGCTTCAGCAAATGGTATGTTGATATGGATCTTTTTGAATATTTCCACAAATTTCTGGAATTTTTCATCAAGACCTTTTTTCAACTGCCTAGAGGGAAAAGGAATAGGATATTTTATCTTAGGGATGCCAAGACTATCTCTTTCAAGATCATCCTTTTTGTTCCTTTCCCTCTTGGCTTTCTCCCACTTCTTCTCAGCAACAACTGTATGATTAATATCGCTCTGCTGATGAACTGGATCAACGAGCACTGAAACAGGATCAAGCGGTTGTGAATGAGCAAGGTCGCTCATATGCTTATGGCCTTGTACGGTGCTGGGCTCTGCTATGTGTGGATGTACATGATCATCACTGTATGTACGTCCATACTGTTCCTCCGGCATCTTTGGTCCTTCATACTGGGTGCCACTTCTCAAGGTAATAGCATGACACTCTCTTGGATTTAGTTCAGTTTGGGCAGGAAATTTACCTTGTTGTTGTAATTTGCCCACTGCAGCATTCAACTGACTGATAGCAAGCTCTGTTTCTTTCTGTCTTCTCTCTACTTCTTTATGTCTTGCTTCAGCCTCCTTATGCCTTGCTTCTGCTTGCTCTTTATTTGAGACCATCAACTTGAGCATCATATCAAGTTTATCATCCATTGATGGTTTTCCTTCGACAGGTTTCTGAGCTGGATCAAATCCCGGAGGTGGTGCAACTGCGTTATTGGGATTTGAGTAAGACAAATTTTCATTTCTTCTCTGGTTATTGAAATTTGAATTCCCTTGGTTCCAACCCTGCTGATACTGACGGTTGTTCCCTTGGTCATTCCTTCCCCCAAACTGGTTGTTTGGTATGAAATTTTGCCTATTTCCCTGAAAACTTTGTCCCATAACATAGTTGACATCCTCAAATTGATCTTCTTCTCCAGCCATCATTACCCCCTCTCTGCTTCCTTTGGTGAGGCTGTCCAGCTTTTTATATAACTCATCGAGGCGATCATGGATGGCTGACACTTCATTCCTTCCGGCTTGTACCTCTATTTTCGCCACTTTGCCAAAAGAGGCGTCTCCGTCTGCTCTATCTGCCGGCCAGTCATACGTGTTTGATGCCATCTCCTCGAATATTTCTTCAGCTGCCTCGGCGGACTGCTTGAATATAGATCCTCCTGCTGTTGCGTCCACCAGCACTCCGAATCCCTTCTTAGGCCTTGATAGAAGAAGCCTAAGTAAGTATCTTTAGAAAAACCGTGTTTTGGACAGCTCCGCAATAGCTCTTTGAATCTTTCCCATGCCTCGTAGAAACTTTCCAAGGCTCCTTGTTTGAATTGAGTGATCTTCTTCTTTATCAAGAAACTCTTGGATGGAGGGAAGTATTTGTTCAGGAACCTATCTGCCAGTTCCTCCCAAGTAGTACAACAACCTTGAGGGAGATTGTTATACCACTCCTTAGCTTTTCCCGTAAGTGAGAATGGGAAAAGCCGCATTCTGATAGCATCCTCTGGAACGTTCCTGTGCTTTTGCGTCCTTGCATATTCATCGAAAATCTGCAAATGCTCACTAGGATTCTCCAGGGGATTTCCACTAAACTGTTGTCTTTCTACCATTCGGATTAGTCCGAAAGGTAGCTCAAAGTTCTCTGGTGTGATTGCAGGTCCATTTAACCCGGCATTAGTGGTATGCTTCAGTTTGTATTGGTCCCGCATTGATGTCGAGGCCTGATCATCAGCCATCTTCTTAGTCTCGATCTCCTCAGCTAGGTTAAATCCATCAAATTTTTGTGAAAGTTCTACAACTTTCTCTTCTTCTGACGAATAAGTACTTTCCGAATCGGAGCTAGGAATCGGTGTAGCTGGCTGCTTTCTTTTTCTTCTGTTCTTTTTAATAAGTGTTTCAAGCTCTGGATTTAATGGCTCGATTTCTCGTCCACTCGATCTAGTGATCATACACCTATTCTCACTCAGCAGATCAGAAGTGTTTGGATCTTAAGTAAAATAAAATTAAACATGTAAAGTTTAACGTCCTACAATAAAATAAATCACTATAAAATTAAATTTAAATTTATAAACTATCCCCGGCAGGCGGCGCCAAGAACTTGATCGCTATTTCTTTCTCCCTCAAGTTTAAGGGATCGATTGTAGTACGAGTGACCAAGTAAAATATCGTTCCCACAGGATAGCTATAAATCTAAGAAGTAATTTTATGCGATAATTTGATTGCAAGACAAATTTGGGATTTTTTAAAGAATGATTAACGAATAAAATAATTTGAATAATAAAATAGTTTGTAAATAACAACACACGAGAGAAATGATTTAAGAGTTCAAGGATTGAGAATTGGTAATGCTAGGGTAAACAACTTGATTATGTCACCAATTTATCTAGACCCAAATTAATTACTTGCAAACGTTTATAAGAGGATCACTAAACCTAGTTAAATCACCTTGATCAGGTAAGATCTAACACTTATAAAGAATTGGAAATCCTTGGATCAATAAGAAATCAACTACCTCTCCCTCTATAGGTACTTCATGCTAAATTCCAATTAAGGCTAGAGCACTAGACTTCCCTTTCTAGGTACATGATCGTTAACTCTTTTTCTCCTTACCAATTACTTAATAATGATGTTTTACCAAGTAACTAATATTCCAAATTGATTGTCTAACACTCTTAGGCTTTAATGGTCAATACACCTAAGAATGTCTCACAAAACACGTCTAGGCTTTAATGGTAAATACACCTAAGACTTGCCTCATGAAACAATAATCATTATGTAGGAATAAAGACGCCTATTATCTTCAATGATAATTTTAAAGGGATCAAAATTCCAATTCATAACAATACGAAGTTTCAAAATAAAATCTTCAATAAGGAAAATAAATCATTTGCAAGATAATCAATTCAAGTCTAAAGTAATTAAATCACATAATCAAGATTGTTTTAACACCCTAACATCACCAACAAAGAATTTAGCCCATGGAGTTGTTAGAACACATCATGAATATGCAATTAATCCTAACCATAGTGCTAAATAACAAGAGATAAGTAACTAGAAAGAAGGAACTAGTTTTGATGACTCCGTCTCTTCAATCACACTCTCCGTTTGAATCTCCGTCTCCGATCCAAGTAGCAAATCCGTTCGCCTCTCCGGTGGAGGGATGAAAGAAATGGTGATGTGTTGAGGAAGTGTGCAGCTGATTGTTGCTGCTACTTCCACTTGCAGCAGGCTGCAAGTTCAACTCCACTCCCTCTACTCACTTATTTATGTGTTGTGAAGGTTGTGTGAAGTTGGATGATGGTTTTGAATGTTGTGGGGATGATGTGAATTTTTGTGGGATGTTTGAATTGTGTTGATGCAGCCCCTATTTATATTTGTGGAAGGGAACACAACATCACATGCCTCCATTCTTCTTGATGGCTGCCCATGTTGCATCACATGCTTCCACTTCTTCTTGTTCTTGCTCTCCATGCTTCCACATGCATTTTGTTCTTGCTGCCATGTTTCCACATGCAATTGTTTGAAGCTTTAATCTTGCTGTCCATCATCTTTGCAGCTCATTTCCAACTCTCTTCCTTTGTCCTCTTTGCCTTGAAGAATCTAAGGCATGTTAGGTGCTTCATGTGGTGCATGTGAGGTGTATTATCTTCCCTTTTGCCAATGTGTGCACTACTTTGCAACTTGCATAATGTTTTGAGGTCGAAGTGATGCCTTTTTCAGGTCGAATGGACTTGCACCTCCTCATCGTTTCGTGTATAACTTCCACTTCCTAGTTCCGAATTGAATAATTCTTGCGCTCACGCGATCCTCTCTTCCTTAGCTTTTAATCAATATAAAGATCTTTCATAAACACCAAGAGTTGAATGTGCAATAAGCTACGGAAAGTAGCCATCAGTTCTATTCGGCTTTCCTCGCGCGTTGTCATCATTTTGCTCATAACTTCTTCGTTTGGAGCTCGATTGGGGTGTTCTTTGCTCCAAAACGACCCTCTCTTCAGTGGCTTTCCAACCATATATCACACCATCAGTTTTGATCTCCACATTTAACACAGAATATTTATGAATTTGGACATGCGTTCTTCATCATCATTGCATAAATTGCACCTTTGCTCAAAACTTGCACTTTTGATCCTATTTCCTATCAAAACACAATAAAATACCTTAGTAGCACCTTTTAATCAACAATAATCCAAAGTAATAATATATGTGCAATAATAGCAATTATACACTCAAAAATGTATTAAATTGGACTCGAAAATACATGAATTTCCACTCTCATCAAACATTCATGTATTTTCGGGTTCAATTTGATACCTTTTTGAGTGTATAATTGCTATTATTTGCACATATATTATTACTTTGGACTAATATTGATTAAAAGGTGCTACTAAGGTATTTTGTTGTGTTTTTATAGAAAAAATGATCAAAAGTGCAAGATTGGAGCAAAGGTGCAATTCATGCAAAGATGATGAAAAACGCATGTCCAATTTTGATGATTTTTCTGTATTAATGTGGAGATTAAAACTGATGATGTTCTACATGGTTGGAAAGCCACTGAAGAGAGGGTCATTTTGGCGTGAAGAACATACCAATCGAGTTCCAAACGAGGAAGTTATGAGCTAAATGGTGACAACGCGCGAGGGGTGCCGAACAGAATTGTTGGCTATTTTCCGTAGCTTATTGCACACTCAAATCTTGTTTTTTTTTTAAAGTTCTTTACATGTATTGAAAGACAAGGAAGTGAGGATCGCGTGAGTGCAAGAATTACTCAATTTGGAACTCGGATGTGGAAGTTATACACGAAACGATGAGGAGGTGCAGTCCATTCGACCTGAAGAAGTGTCAATTCGACCTCAACACTTTGATTAGACTAGCCATGCAAGTCGAACCAGGCACACGAAGCTTCCAGTACGCCGATTCGACCTAAGCTTCATTGATTCGACCAAGAGCTTAGGTCGAATCTAGATCGAACCAATGTGCAAAAATTTCCAGAAGGTTGATTCGACCTGGACAGCCTCGATTCGACCAAGAGCTCTGGTCGAAACGAGGTCGAATCGGTTCAGAAAGCGTCCAGAAGGCTTGATTCGACCACGACAGCCTTGATTCGACCTGCACCTCTGGTCGAATCAAGGTCGAATTCCTTGTTTTCAGCGAGAAAAAGGTCAGTTCGACCTGCATTCGACTTGGAGGGGTGTAGTTCGACCTGTTCACATGCTAACCTACCTGTAAAGCATGATGCAAGTGGGAGTAGTACACACATGGGCAAAAGTGAAGATGATACACTCCACATGGAAGATGATACAACCCAACATGCCATAGATTCTTCAAGGCAAAGAGGACAAAGGGAAAGAGCTGGAAATGATTGCATGATGAGCTGCAAAAGCAGCAAACAAAGGATAGTGAGCAACATGGACAGCAACAAAGCAAAGCAAATGGACGCATGTGGAGCTGCAATAATTGAACAAACAATGTGAAATGGAAGCATGGAGTAACATGGGCAGCCATCAAGTGGAATTGAGGCATGTGATGTTGTGTTCCCTTCCAAAACTATAAATCGGGGCTGCAAGACATCCCACCATCATCCCTCATTCATCAATTTAAACCACAACACACACACACAACAGCAACATCAGTTGCACTCCCTTCTCTTCCCCAATGGGGGAGAGAAGGGAGGAACACCACCTTCACCATTCATCCATCATCACCACCGATCCACCGGAGAGACGATCGGAGTTGCTACTTGGATCGGAGATGAAGATCCCAACGGAGATAGTGATTGAAGAGATGTAGTCCTTCACACGGGTTCTTTCTTTTTAGTTATTCATCTTTCGTTATTTTAGCAAAATGGTAGGATTAATTACGTCTTTATAATTGTTCCTCATCATGATGCTAAGTTTCTTTGTTGATAATGTTAGGGCATGAATACATTTGTGATTTTGTGACTTGATTAATTTAGATTTTGACTTATTATCTTGCAAATGGTTTATTTCCATATTGAAGATTTTATTTGAAACTTCGTATTATTATGAGTTGGAGTTTTGATCCCTTTAAAATTATCATTGAAGATAATAGGCATCTTTATTTCTGTATAATGATTGTGTTTCATGAGACAAAGTCTTAGGTGTATTGACCATTAAAGCCTAGACGTGTTTTCTGAGACATTCTTAGGTGTATTGACCATTAAAGCCTAAGAGTGTTAGACAATCAATTTGGAATATTGATTACTTGGTAAAACATCATTATTGAGTAATTGGTAAGGAGAAAGATTTAACGATCATGTACCTAGAAAGGGAAGTCTAGTGCTCTAGTCTTAATTGGAATTTAGCATGAAGTACCTATAGAGGGAGAGGTAGTTAATTTCTTATCGATCCAAGGATTTCCAGCTCATTACAAGTGTTAGATCCTACCCGATCAAGGTGATTTAACTAGGCTTAGCGATCCTCTTATAAATGTTTGCAAGTAATTAATTCGAGTCTATATAAAATAGTCACATCATTATCAATTCTCCTTCCTTGAACTCTTGATTCGTTCTCTCTTGTGCGATTCATTCCATATCATTATCATTTTACTTCATTTCATTTAAGTTATTTTTGTTAGTTAAACATTTCATCCTTTTGAAAACCCCGTTTTGTCATGCAATGAAATGATCACGTGAAATTACTTCTTGAATTTATAGCTATCCCTGTGGAGACGATATAACTACTTGGTCACTCGTGCTACAACCGATCCCTTACACTTGAGGGTAAAGCAAAAGAAAACAGCGATCAAGTCAATGGCGCCGTTGCCGGGGATAGCTTGTAGATTTAAATTTAATTCTATAGTGATTTATTTTATTGTAGGACGTTAAACTTTACTTGCTTTATTTAATTTTATTTGTGATCCTTGAATGTAAGAAGGAAGAGATTGTTTGGATGGATCGAAAGAAGACGAAACAATACTTCAAACTGAAGATGAAAGATGAAGAAGTGTTGATGCATGAGTCCAAACATCTTTAAGTCTGCATTCCGTCGAGCTCCTCGACGTTAAACAAGAGCGCTTGGTGGGAGGCAACCCACCGTTTTATTGCTTTGTTTGTTGTGCTAGGTGAATTATATCAAGGTGCGTGCTTACACATAAGGTAATAACATCCTTTTACACTTAGATTCAACTCCCGTTTTAATCTAAGTTTGGGGGGGTGTGATGTTCTTCCCTCGTTCCATCCGCACCCAGGCATGTTTACTTTGCATTATTTTGTGTCTTGTGCTTGGAGGTCGATTTTTTTTTTAGAATTTTTTAATTTTATTCGATCTTTCAAATTTTTTGCGACTATCCAATTATCTTGTGTGTTTTTGTTTGTTTTATGTATCCTTTGATGCCCTGTCATTGATTTTCATCTCTCAATATTTTTATCTCTCTTATGAGGATGAGTTTTGTGTTTGAGTTTTTATGATGCTGTGATAAGATGTTGATTATGATTGACAAGGGGAACATGCTTTAACTATTAAATGCTTGAAGTTCGTGATGTGCTTGTTATGATGTATACGTAGCCTTGAAAAGTGTTCGTTCATTCTATGAAAAAGCCAAGTGAGATTTGAGCCTTTAAATCATGTTACATGATGCATGATATTTCATTCTTGAGCGTATCATTCTTGTGTATGTATTCTAGAACTTGCCTTGAGTCTCCTTGAATATTCAAGAATAGTCTAGTGGATTATGAAAATGATATTAGGCCATCTTTGCCAAATAATTCCATACCATATGATTGTTTATCCGTAGTTAGCCCCGTTGAACCTTAAAACCTCATTCTTTGGCAACTTACGAGAAATAACCACTTTTGAGTATCTTAATGATTTTAGCCTTAATTGTCCGGAGAATTAATGGCTTTTCAAAGTGTGTTGATTGAGCTTGACAACAGCTTGGGAAGGAATGATTGAGCTATCTAATACATCAAAATGAGAGCCATGGAGTAGTACTTAAATCTAGTACTCCATGAAATCAAATACCCTAGGGTAGTGCTTAAATCTAGTACCCTATGGAGGATGCGAGAGGTAGTGCCCGAAACTGGTACCTCGAGAAGATTAAAAGAAGATGGTTGTTGTTTGTAAGTTTAGGAGGAATTGTACTGTAATGAAAGTGATATAGATGAAAGATCAAGATGGACTGCAGCTTGATTGATCCTAGTTGAGTCACTTATTCATATATATTTCCTACCTTGTCCAAAGAGCCTACATTACAACCAAATAAAAGACCTTTTTGATTCATAATTTGCTAGCTACAAGTAAAAGAAGAGTTGAGGCAATTGGCAAGCCTATGGTTACGCATGCACTTGAATTGAATCTGAGAGCACATATATATAACCTAAACGGTGTACACTTTATACATCATGAGCGTGAGAGTTACATTATATATATCTCGTGAGCATAGGTGGATTGAGCACTTGAATTGGTGAAGTAATTATCTTAACTTACATGTTTTGAACGAATGGATACTTTTGAGTTTGAAGTTATGTGAACCAAGTTAAGATTAATTACATCATTTGAAGTCATTGTTGATATTTCCATCCTTACCTTTGAACATGACTTTCCATCTCATTAATCTCTTGGTTTGTCGTTTCGTTGTTCGAGGACGAACAACACCTTAAGTTTGGGGGGTTTGATGAGAGTGGAAATTCATGTATTTTCGGGTTCAATTTGAAACCTTTTTGAGTGTATAATTGCTATTACTTGCACATATATTATTACTTTGGACTAATATTGATTAAAAGGTGCTACTAAGGTATTTTGTTGTGTTTTTATAGAAAAAATGATCAAAAGTGCAAGATTGGAGCAAAGGTGCAATTCATGCAAAGATGATGAAAAACGCATGTCCAACTTTGATGATTTTTCTGTATTAATGTGGAGATCAAAACTGATGATGTTCCACATGGTTGGAAAGCCACTGAAGAGAGGGTCATTTTGGCGTGAAGAACATACCAATCGAGTTCCAAACGAGGAAGTTATGAGCTAAATGGTGACAACGCGCGAGGAGTGCCGAACAGAATTGTTGGCTATTTTCCGTAGCTTATTGCACACTCAAATCTTGTTTTTTTTGAAAGTTCTTTACATGTATTGAAAGACAAGGAAGTGAGGATCGCGTGAGTGCAAGAATTACTGAATTTGGAACTCGGATGTGGAAGTTATACACGAAATGATGAGGAGGTGCAGTCCATTCGACCTGAAGAAGTGTCAATTCGACCTCAACACTTTGATTAGACTTGCCATGCAAGTCGAACAAGGCACACGAAGCCTCCAGTACGCCGATTCGACCTAAGCTTCATTGATTCGACCAAGAGCTTAGGTCGAATCCAGATCGAACCAATGTGCAAAAATGTCCAGAAGGTTGATTCGACCTGGACAGCCTCGATTCGACCAAGAGCTCTGGTCGAAACGAGGTCGAATCGGTTCAGAAAGCATCCAGAAGGCTTGATTCGACCACGACAGCCTTGATTCGACCTGCACCTCTGGTCGAATCAAGGTCGAATTCCTTGTTTTTAGCGAGAAAAAGGTCAGTTCGACCTGCATTCGACTTGGAGGGGTGTAGTTCGACCTGTTCACGTGCTAACCTACCTGTAAAGTATGATGCAAGTGGGAGTAGTACACACATGGGCAAAAGTGAAGATGATACACTCCACATGGAAGATGATACAACCCAACATGCCATAGATTCTTCAAGGCAAAGAGGACAAAGGGAAAGAGCTGGAAATGATTGCATGGTGAGCTGCAAAAGCAGCAAACAAAGGATAGTGAGCAACATGGACAGCAACAAAGCAAAGCAAATGGACGCATGTGGAGCTGCAATAATTGAACAAACAATGTGAAATGGAAGCATGGAGTAACATGGGCAGCCATCAAGTGGAATTGAGGCATGTGATGTTGTGTTCCCTTCCAAAACTATAAATAGGGGCTGCAAGACATCCCACCATCATCCCTCATTCATCAATTTACACCACAACACACACACACAACAACAACATCAGTTGCACTCCCTTCTCTTCCTCAATGGGGGAGAGAAGGGAGGAACACCACCTTTTTAACTAGGCTTAGCGATCCTCTTATAAACGTTTGCAAGTAATTAATTAGGGTCTAGATAAATCAGTCACAACATTATCAATTCTCCTTCCTTGAACTCTTGATTCGTTCTCTCTTGTGCGATTCATTCCATCTCATTATCATTTTATTTCATTTCATTTAAGTTATTTAAATTACTTTTTGATTATCATTTTCATAAAACCCCCGATTTGTCTTGCAATGAAATAATCACGTGGAATTACTTCTTGAATTTATAGCTATCCCTGTGGAGACGATATAACTACTTGGTCACTCGTGCTACAACCGATCCCTTACACTTGAGGGTAAAGATAATCAAAACAGCGATCAAGTCAATGGTGCCGTTGCCGGGGATAGCTTATAGATTTAAATTTAATTCTATAGTGATTTATTTTATTGTAGGACGTTAAACTTTACTTGCTTTATTTAATTTTATTTGTGATCCTTGAATGTAAGAAGGAAGAGATGGTTTGGATGGATCGAAAGAAGACGAAACAATACTTCAAACTGAAGATGAAAGATGAAGAAGTGTTGATGCATGAGTCCAAACATCTCTAAGTCTGCATTCCATCGAGCTCCTCGACGTTAAACAAGAGCGCTTGGTGGGAGGCAACCCACCATTTTATTGCTTTGTTTGTTGTGCTAGGTGAATTATATCAAGGTGCGTGCTTACACATAAGGTAATAACATCCTTTTACACTTAGATTCAACTCCCGTTTTCATCTAAGTTTGGGGGGTATGATGTTCTTCCCTCATTCCATCCGCACCCAGGTATGTTTACTTTGCATTATTTTGTGTCTTGTGCTTGGAGGTCGATTTTTTTTTAGAATTTTTGAATTTTATTCGATCTTTCGAATTTTTTGCGACTATCCAATTATCTTGTGTGTTTTTGTTTATTTTATGTATCCTTTGATGCCCTGTCATTGATTTTCGTCTCTCAATATTTTTATCTCTCTTATGAGGATGAGTTTTGTGTTTGAGTTTTTATGATGCTGTGATAAGATGTTGATTATGATTGACGAGGGGAACATGCTTTAACTATTAAATGCTTGAAGTTTGTGATGTGCTTGTTATGATGTATACGTAGCCTTGAAAAGTGTTCGTTCATTCTATGAAAAAGCCAAGTGAGATTTGAGCCTTTAAATCATGTTACATGATGCATGATATTTCATTCTTGAGCGTATCATTCTTGTGTATGTATTCTAGAACTTGCCTTGAGTCTCCTTGAATATTCAAGAATAGTCTAGTGGATTATGAAAATGATATTAGGCCATCTTTGCCAAATAATTCCATACCATATGATTGTTTATCCGTAGTTAGCCCCGTTGAGCCTTAAAACCTCATTCTTTGGCAACTTACGAGAAATAACCACTTTTGAGTTTCTTAATGATTTTAGCCTTAATTGTCCAGAGAATTAATGGCTTTTCAAAGTGTGTTGATTGAGCTTGACAACAGCTTGGGAAGGAATGATTGAGCTATCTAATACATCTAAATGAGAGCCATGGAGTAGTGCTTAAATCTAGTACTCCATGAAATCAAATACCCTAGGGTAGTGCTTAAATCTAGTACCCTATGGAGGATGCGAGAGGTAGTGCCCGAAATTGGTACCTCGAGAAGATTAAAAGAAGATGGTTGTTGTTTGTAAGTTTAGGAGGAATTGTACTGTAATGAAAGTGATATAGATGAAAGATCAAGATGGACTGCAGCTTGATTGATCCTAGTTGAGTCACTTATTCATATATATTTCCTACCTTGTCCAAAGAGCCTACATTACAACCAAATAAAAGACCTTTTTGATTCATAATTTGCTAGCTACAAGTAAAAGAAGAGTTGAGGCAATTGGCAAGCCTATGGTTACGCATGCACTTGAATTGAATCTGAGAGCACATATATATAACCTGAGCTTCATTGATTCGACCAAGAGCTCAGGCCTAATCCAGATCGAACCAATGTGCAAAAATATCCAGAAGGTTGATTCGACCTGGACAGCCTCGATTCGACCAAGAGCTCTGGTCGAATTGAGATCGAATCGGTTCAGAAAGCATCCAGAAGGCTTGATTCGACCACGACAGCCTTGATTCGACCTGCACCTCTGGTCGAATCAAGGTCGAATCCCTTGTTTTCAGTGGGAAAAAGGTCAGTTCGACCTGCATTCGACTTGGAGGGGTGTAGTTCGACCTGTTCACGTGCCAACCAACCTGGAAAGCATGATGCAAGTGGGTGTAGTGCACACATGGGCTAAAGTCAAGATAATACACCATTCACATGCAACACATGAAGCACCTAACATGCCTTAGATTCTTCAAGGCAAAGAGGACAAAGAAAATGAGCTGGAAATGAATGCATGATGAGCTGCAAGTGGGCTGTAAAAGTAACAAACAAAGATGGACAGCAACATGCATGTGAGCTTTAAACAAGAAAAAGTGGGAGTATGGAGTAACATGGGTAGCCATCAAGTGGAATGGAGGCATGTGATGTTGTGTCCCCTTCCACAACTATAAATAGGGGCTGCATTAACACAATTCAAGCATCCCACCATAATCCCTCATTCATCAATTTACACCACAACACACACACACACAACAGCAACATCAGTTGCACTCCCTTCTCTTCCCCAATGGGGGAGAGAAGGGAGGAACACCACCTTCACACTCTATCCATCATCATCATCCATCCACCGGAGAGTCGATCGGAGTTGCTACTTGGATCGGAGACGAAGATCCCAACGTAGATAGTGATTGAAGAGACGGAGTCCTTCACACGGGTTCTTTCTTTTTAGTTATTCATCTTTCGTTATTTTAGCAAAATGGTAGGATTAATTACGTCTTTATAATTGCTCCTCATCATGATGCTAAGTTACTTTATTGATAATGTTAGGGCATGAATACATTTGTGATTTTGTGACTTGATTAATCTAGATTTTGATTTATTATCTTGCAAATGGTTTATTTCCATATTGAAGATTTTATTTGAAACTTCGTATTATTATGAGTTGGAGTTTTGATCCCTTTAAAATTATCATTGAAGATAATAGGCATCTTTATTTCCGCATAATGATTGTGTTTCATGAGACAAAGTCTTAGGTGTATTGACCATTAAAGCCTAGACGTGTTTTCTGAGACATTCTTAAGTGTATTGACCATTAAAGCCTAAGAGTGTTAGACAATCAATTTGGAATATTGATTACTTGGTAAAACATCATTATTGAGTAATTGGTAAGGAGAAAGATTTAACGATCATGTACCTAGAAAGGGAAGTCTACTGCTCTAGCCTTAATTGGAATTTAGCATGAAGTACCTATAGAGGGAGAGGTAGTTAATTTCTTATCGATCCAAGGATTTTCAGCTCATTACAAGTGTTAGATCCTACCCGATCAAGGTGATTTAACTAGGCTTAGCGATCCTCTTGTAAACGTTTGAAAGTAATTAATTCGAGTCTATATAAAATAGTCACAGCATTATCAATTCTCCTTCCTTGAACTCTTGATTCGTTCTCTCTTGTGCGATTCATTCCATATCATTGTCATTTTATTTCCTTTAATTTAAGTTATTTAAATTACTTTTTGATTATCATTTTCATAAAACCCCCAGATTTGTCCTGCAATTGAATTATCACATAGAATTACTTATTAAATTTATAACTATCCTCGTGGGAACGATATTTCACTTGGTCACTCGTACTACAATCGATCCCTTAAACTTGAGGGAGAAAGAAATAGCGATCAAGTCAATGATGATGACGAATTTGTTTCAGATGAGATCCCCTTGAGGTATTTAAATTTTAATACATTGTATCTAATTTTCTTTTTCTATAATATTCTTTTTGTTTGTTTTTTATGTTTATTTTTATTTATATTGTAGAGAAATTCTTATTATAAAATCTAACCAACCAAGCCCGTTACTAAGAGATCTAAAAAGGGATTATCTACTTCTACAGCCAATAATAAGAGGTATTACATTTCTGTTCATAGTTGACTATTTATATTAGTTACGATGAACTCTTTTAATCATTATTGTTATATTTATTGCAGTGATAAGAAGCAAGCAAAGCTGGTTGACTACAGACTTAGGGAAAAGTAATTATCCTTTTTTTATTTTATTTTCTGATTTCTGTGTTTTGTCAATTGATATATTATTGATGAGTGATATTTTCACCTAGATTTTAGTATCTTTTTATGTGAGTTTTCGTATATTTTTATCCGTATTTTATGTGTTATTTGGTTGTGTTTTGTGTTTTTATTGAAATGTGTGTGAATGAGCTTAAACCTATTATTTTCACTTTTTATTGGATGCTAGATATGATAAGGAAGGCATAGGAAAAAGCGGATCTAAATTCGAAGTTGAAACGAGGGAGAACGGGCAAAAATGGAAGAAGTAAAATAGGGCGTGCACCTACACGGGCCGTGTACGGAACACGGCCCTGTAAGAAGTGACCGTGTGCGGATGCCAGAAGCACCAACTCCGCCATCCCTGTGGCAGAGTGCAGGACACGGACCGTGTGCAGAAACACGGGCCGTGCACCAAGCACGGCCCTGTAAGAGAGGGCCGTGCGAAAACATCAGAAAACACAACACGGCCACCCCTGTGGCCGTGTGCTGCGCATGAGCTGTGCGCTGTCCAGAGCTCGCCGTTGACCAGAAGCCCTAGACACGACTCGGGCCGTGTTACAGCACACGAGCCGTGTAGGTGTCAAAACTGCTGAAATTTTCAGAAACTTCTAGAAGCTTCCCAAGGGGTATAAATACCCATTTATTCAACAATTGAAAAGAGATCCGAAATTCCATCCTTCCACACACACATCACACACCATTCTCTCCATTTTACACCATCATCTTCATTCATTCACCATCCTTTGGATCTACCATCATCCAACCATCAAAATCATCATCCAATTGAAGAAAAGAAGCAAGGAAGAGAGGAAGATAACAAGGGAAGGAAGGAAATCACCATTGAAGTGACATCAAGGGAGTTTCCATTCATTTCTTGTATTAAACCTCATAGTTTCGTCATGTTTTGTAAGGATCTTAATGTCTATGTTCATTTCCTTCTTAATATGGTAGGCTAATCTCCCTTGTGAGATTAGCAACATGAGAGTTGTTGGATAATTTTGGGGATTTGTGTATTCAAATTCATATGTTGATTGGATCTATGATTTTCTACCATTGATTATTAATTGCTTGAATTGTATTGATGATTTGTGTGTTTAATTGTTCTAGATATGTGATTAGATTGAGAAATCAATTATATGCTTAGGATAATTAAGTGAATCATTTCATCAAACAATTCATGTGCATTATAGATTGTGAAGAGATTGAAAAGTCCTTCATAGTTTAGAATCCTTTGGTAGGACATGTGATTGGTTTGATCGAGAGATTGATTAATTGTGTGAAGGGACTCTAATTTAAGCTTAGTACCTAGTTGGAATTGTTTAAGTGAGAACCAATCCATTGAGCTATTTGATATTCATATCCTATCCATCTCGAGAGGGAGTTTAGGTGATTTTAGTGTTGGCCCTTAGTCTTCAATCCATGATACATATGAATTTGATACATAATTCCTAGAATTACCACTTCTTGATTGTTGTTAATCTCACTTTTAATCAATTTGGTAAACCACTTTTCATCCATCCATCTTGTTCGTTTGATCATTGCTTGTTCACTTGCATTGATTGATTTAATTTCTTATTTGATCAACCTCCCTTTGATGATTAGTCTCTATAAAATTATAAGAAACGTGAGATCGCTTAAGCACTAGTGCCTACCTCCCTTGGGTTCGATAATTTCTTGAATTGGTCATTCTCCACTAAACTATGGCTAATCAAATGGCGCCGTTGCCTTATGTGATGAGTGATATTTTCACCTAGATTTTAGTATCTTTTTATGTGAGTTTTCATATATTTTTATCCGTATTTTATGTGTTATTTGGTTGTATTTTGTGTTTTTATTGAAATATGTGTGAATGAGGCAGAACGGGCAAAAACAGAAGAAGTAAAACAGGGCGTGCACCTACACGGGCCGTGTACGGAACACGGCCCTGTAAGAAGTGACCGTGTGCGGATGCCAGAAGCACCAACTCGGCCATCCCTGTGGCCGAGTGAGGACACAGACCGTGTGCAGAAACACGGGCCTTGCACCAAGCACGGCCCTGTAAGAGAGGGCCGTGCGATAACGTCAGAAAACACAACACGGCCACTCCTGTGGCCGTGTGCTGCGCACGAGCCATGCGCTGTCCAGAGCTCGCCGTTGACCAGAAGCCCTATACACGACTCGGGCCGTATTACAGCACACGAGCCATGTAGGTGTCAAAACTGTTGAAATTTCTAGAAACTTCTAGAAGCTTCCCAAGGGGTATAAATACCCATTTATTCAACAATTGAGAGGAGATCCGAATTCCAGCCCTGCACACACACCTCACACACCATTTTCTTCATTTTACACCTTTTCTTCATCCATTCATCATCTATTATCATCCTTTCATAAATCCACCATCATTTCATCTTCAAATCAAGTGAGGAAGCAAAGAAGAGGAGGATTTCACTCAAGGAAGGAAGGAGATTCATTTGGATTCAATCCAAGGGAGTTTTCATCTTGATTTAGTGTTAAACCTTTTAGTTTACAATGATTTGTAAGATTACTAATGTCTATGTTATGGATCTTGTGATGATTGTAGGCTAATCTCCTTTGTGAGATTAGCAACATGATAGGAGTTGAATAATTTGTGATATTCATGTACTTAAATTCATGTGTGGATTTGGTAATTGATTTTCTATCATTGATGTTTAATATCTTGAGGTTGATGATGTTTTGTGTGTTTAATTATTTTAAGCATGTGATTAGATTGAGAAGTCAATTGCATATTTAGGATAGTTAAGTGAATCATTTCATCAAACACTTCATGTGCATTATAGATTATGAAGAGATTGAGAAGTCCTTGATAGTTTAGAACCCTTTGATAGAACATATCATTTATTAGATTGAGAATTCAATAGATTATGTGAAGGGACTCTTAATTGAATCTAGTACCTAGTTAGAATGATTTAATTGAGAACTAACCATGAAACCTTTATAAGATCATATCCTACCCATTCCGAGAGGAAGCTTAGGTGACATTAGTGTTAGCCCTTAGTCAAGCCTTAAACCACATGAGTTTGAATGCATGAATATATGAATTACCACTCCTTGATTGTTGTTAATCTCGCCCTTGCTTAATTTGGAAAACCACTCATCTAATCATTTAATCTTGTTTGCATTGATTGATTTAATTTCTTGTTTGATCACCCCTTCATTTATATCCGTCTCTATAAAATTACAATGAACATGAGATCGCTTGAGCTCTAGTGCCGTCCTCCCTGAGGTTCGATAATTTTTAGTTGGTCATACCACTAAACTATAGCTAATCAATTATGCTTATAATTTTTTTATTTTTTTATTCCAGCGGGTTGTTTAGCCATTGCAGGCCTAATGGCCTTAACACTGTTGTGTGGAATTTCAATGAAGTGCAGAAGTCTGATATCAAGGAGCTTAGGTTTGGTACCTTATTAGAGTTAAAAGTTGATAAATTTGTCAATGTGGATCTCATGTCATGTTTAGTTAATAACTTCAATAGTGGTAGTAGAATGTTAACTATGGATAATTATCAGAGCTTCTGTGTTACTCCAGATGATGTCTATGATGTTTTTATGTTGCCAAGAAATGATGGTATGGGTGTGACAATGATTACAAATCTTGAAGGGTCAGAGTTTCTCAATTTCATTAAAGACGAATATGATATAAAGGCCAAAATACATTGTGGTTGTTCGGGTGATCTTCTTTTGAACAAGTTTGAGGATGGATGTGTGGATTTTAAAAGGATATTTGTGTTATATGCTGTAAGTTCTTTTCTTGCACCTTCTGTGAATGGGTCTGTTAAGAGTCGGCTTGCTAAATCATTGGAAGATGTGAGTATGATTCCCAAACTTGATTGATGCAATTTGTTTTGGATGAGTTGTGCTCTGCTATTTCCAAGTTTAAGCTAAGATCTATTACATGCATTGGCGGATGTATTCTTTTATTGCAAATCATATATTTTCATCGTATGAGGAGAATACCAGAACCTGTATCCATGCCTCTTATACTGCATTGGACATATATTAAACTGACTTCAAGAAAGAAGGAAGAACTGGAAGCCGACAAATTTGGTCTAGGAAAATTGAGTGATAGATATCCTCTATCTACAAATGGAGTTGTCAAAACTGTCGACCTTACCAGTTCAGATGCTGTTATAGATGACACAGACCAAGGTATTATATAATGCATTTCTTTAAATAGTTTTATACAGGGTACTCTTATATATCAATACAATTACTCTTTTATATGTCTTGGGTTACTATTTAAAATTTAAACTTAAATTTATGGGAATATAGAATTAATCTGTTGATTTTTTTTTTCAGGAAATAGCAGTTTTTTGCAAAGCCTTAAGCGTGATGCAGATAGTTTCTGGAAGAAATATCAATCAAAGCTTGCTAAACTTTCTGAACTTGCTCAAAAGATTAAGGATAATCAGAGTTCCACTCATGAGGAATCTGATTCCCAGAAGTTCTTTTGTAATGAAAAGGTGTTGAAATATATTGATGATATTATCAAGTACTTCAAAGCAACCAAAAAGCTAGCTGTACAAATGCCTAGTTATAAGTTTACCCCATCTCCACCCATCCCTTCTGATCCAGAGGAAGACTATTTTGAGGCTGGAAAATAGTATTTTAACTCTGAAGATGTTGAATTAAATGAAGATGATGACGTTGAGGATGTGTCTCCTCAAGAAATAAGTGAAGCAAGAGATTCAGTTCAGAGAAGAAGACCTCAGAGATCTTCAATTAACAATCTGGACAACATGATTGAAGATTTTGGTTATGTTTCGAAATTCATTACCCAACACAAAAAGGTTTTTGAAGGCATGGAGAAGGAGTTTAAGGAGTTTAAGGAGTTTTGGACTATATTTTCTCTAATGCTAAAGTTTCAAGGGATCAGTAAGTGCACTTTTTCTTTATAAATATCATTTTCTAAATATAATTTTGTCTATTTATTAACATTTTTTTATGTTTTATAATTCAATCAGGAAGCGTTATTATCGAAGAGGGTTGTTCCATTTTATCCAACAAGATGACATTCTTTCAATGAAATGCAATTGGCAAATATATGATACGATCTTTTCCGCTTGGATTCTCGAGGTGAACGCTGATTCAGGGCATGATGGGCACAGACAAAGATTTATTTTTAACATTGATCATAGTGTAAGTTTTTTTTATTTTTTTAATTGCTTAAACTTTTTAAATAAATCTAATGCAGTTTATTTATATATTCTTAATTTTTTATAGTATTGCATCAAGAAACAATTCAATCAGATGTTCCTACAGTCAATTACAAGAATTTTAAAATATGCTAGGATTTATGGCTGGAATCTTTCAAAGACATGTTATTAAGTACTTGGTATTATATATTCTTATTTTAAATATCTGATATTCTTTTTGGCTGATACGATTATTCTTTAAATAATCATGTGGTTATAGTTTACAGTTAATTGTGGTTACTCATTTTGCAGCAGAACTTTTGGTTTCCTATTATTAATAGGATTACTCTTTATATTTGTTGAAGTTTTACAATCTTTATTTAATAAAATTGCTTAACATTTTTCAATGTTATTTTTATATAGATTTTTTTGCCAATGTATTTGGATAACCACTTCAATGTTGTAGTCATCAATCTGGTGAACTCCAAGATCCAATACTTGGACAATAAGAAGTGGTGTGATCTCGAAAAATAATACTGTTATCAATCAGCACGTTTCCTGATAACATAAAATTGATCTATTTTTATTTCTTTAAATTTAACATTTTAAAATTTTTAATCTAATGCAGTTTATTTTTTTAGGTCCAAATGATGATTCAGTATTTGGCTGATATAAATCATCCAAAAGCTCCTGAAATGGTTAACTACGTGGATGAGTCAATCACTTTTAAATGGACTACATCAAGGGTAGATAATGATTGTGGTATTTATACCATGCATCATATTAAGCACTTTGATGGATATCCTTATACATACTCGGATTTGAACAAGGTATATTTATTCAGTATATAGTTCCCTTCATTATTTATGAGAACTTTCAATGTATATGAAGGTTTTAATACTTATTAAATATGAAATGATTTGTTCTAATAAGTTTTGTTCCAATGTAGAAACAACATAAATGGTTTGTTAAAACTGTTGATCAAAAACTGCTCATCCACGTAGTTTAGGTTACTCTTTTACATTTAATTGGATTACTCTTTTTGACAACCTAGGTCACTCTCTAATAATATGTTGCTCTTTATTTGAATTATTTAACTTTGTTGGTTTCTGTTTCTTTCTTAATGGTTTCCACAACATTGTCCTATTTTCATTTGACAAAGATGTGGACATTTTAATAACCTATACATATCATGGGCCTTGATAATTGCATATTCCATCTTTGATTATTGCATTTTGATAATTGCATCTTAAGTGTATCATTTGCACTTTGATAATTACATCTCAAGTGATTGGTCATTTTGATTATTCCATCCTCTATTTTGTAGGCTGGCATAAGGTTGAGGTTGCGTGGTGAAATTTGTGCAAGTATAGTATTATCAAACTTTAATGAGTTGAGAAATTTTGTCATTATTGAAATAAAGAAACTCTACAAAAAAAACTAGATCTGATCAAGAACATTTACGAATGTAAGAAGGAAGACTTAATGTAGAAGAAATTGGAGAAGAAGATGTTGGATGGCGAGAAGTTGAAGAGTTTAAATGAACATGCATTAGGAAAGAGGAAAATGATTCTCAGAAAACTTTCTATGTAATAGTTAATTGGATTTGATTCAGATTATGAAAGTCATATTTGTGTTAACTGATATGTAGGTACTCGAAGTACTGTTCTCAAGTAAATGAATTTTGATTACTGTTAGATAGACTGTTTGAACAGTACTAGAAGTAATCTCATTTTTGATTCACTGATTTATGAATTGTAGGATTACTGTTTGATCTTTGATTTTATAAAATTATTCTTTATATTTTGAAGTTCGTGTTTGATTTCTGTGGAATTATAATGTTTTATCATTTGGATTATTATATATTGTTGTAGATATTAGTAACTTATTTGATAGCTTATATTGTAATAAACGGATTCAAACAGGTGTTGTTATGAGATATGACACAATTACTTTACATTTGTTAAATACCCAGATGTTACATAGTTTTATCAAGGTATGAAAAGTGATCCATTAAACATCTATCTAATTTGATATATAATTGAATTAGTCTTTTGTATTGTAATATTGTACTGAATTATTTTTTATTTCAACTAATATTTATTTAAACCAACTGTTGATCAGAAATAGTGGTAATAATTCCATGCGATCTGAAGGTAAATTTAGGCTACTCATTTGAATTATTTGGATTACTCTTTTTGATTAAGTAGTTCATTCTTTTCTCAAATGACACAAACTATGATTCCGGATATATGTAAAAGGTACAAAAGGTGATCCCTGCTATGGAAATCACAAAATGATAGAAACTATGGCTCTGGATATGTGTAAGAAGCACAAAAGAGATACATTTGTAAAAAGTACAAAAAGTGATATATGTTACAACAGTTAAATGCTTATACTCAAATTTAGGTTACTCTTTCGACTTAATTGGATTACTCTTTTAAATGAACTAGGCTACTCCTTTCTCAACGACAGAGACTATGGTTGTGAATATGTGTAATAAGTACAGAAGGTGATCACTGCTACAAAAATCACAGAAATCATATAAATCTTCAATGCCCAGGTAAAATGCTTATAATCAAATATGTAAAATATAGATCAAGTATTTATTTTTGTTTTAAGCATTACGAAAGAATACTAAATCTAATGTTTATTTCCTGTTTTCATTCCACTTGTGCTACTCTTTTGTCCTTTTGAACTTTGTAGACCACTCATTATTCTCTTGTTTCTTCCCTGTGTCTTTGCACGTGCAAGATCCAAAACAGCTGTGGATGATATGAATTATGTTGTATCTGCATATTCTTCATCAATCCTTACTACTGTTTTCATTTTCTTCAAATCTCTTGTATAAGATTCTTCAAGTGCCTCCTTGCTTGTTGATTATCTTCACATAACAAGACCAAAGTATAATTCTTCCGAGTCATTTGATGCCTCCATGGTATAACTTTATCTTTGTCCATTGTTGGAAGTTCCTTTTTAATTCTATCCCACACATCAGCTTTTGCAAGTTTTGTCCATCATTTCATTATATAAGACTCAGGAATCAGCTTCACTGAGTTTATGAGTAGAACATTCAAACTGTGGTGGCACAAGAGACTCATTTCTTCAAATTTCTTGCAGGTGCACTGTATGAACTTCAAATGTGTATAAAAAACAACTCTCATAAGCTTAACATCTCCAGGCTCACCAACATTGTATGCTATAATGCAGTCTTCAAATGCGCACACTTTAGTAGTAATATTTACGCATTTTAAGAACTTCTTTTCAAATTCACTGAAAACTGACTGTGTGTAAACTTCTGCAGCATGCACTACACCAAAAACGCTGATAGACATCGGCTAAAAACCGATGTCTATTTCATCAGCCAGCCGATGTTGAAGCCCCTGATGTTGAAAGTGGGCGCTGATAGATATCGATTTTTAGCCGATGTCTTTTTCCTTCTATAGACATCGGTTGCACTCTTTGACATCGGTTATCCACCGATGTCTTTCAACTGAAAGACATCGGTTGGCACACATAAGACATCATTTATTAACTGATGTCTTTCCTAGAAAAGACATCGGATAGGACAAGAAGACATCTATTATGCACCGATGTCTTTCTCTGCAGAGATATTGGTTAAATCATATTAGACATCGGTTATAAACCGAAGTCTATCCACTTAAAGACATCGATTGGTACCAATTTAACATCGTTTTTCCACCGATGTCTTTCCTAGAATAGACATTAATTTCATATCAATAGACATCAGTTTTTACATGATGTCTTTCGTATTTTTATTTTTATTATTATTTAATTTTATACATAAATTTATATTATAATAATTAGAATAAAATTAAACTTAATTATGCTATATAACTCAAAACTTATGAAATATTTACAAGAATTTCAAATACACAATGATTTATTAAATCTAAAAGTACAAGAGTATCATGACTAATAAAATCTATAGTTTAATTTTACATAAATAAAACCTAAATTTATAAGATAAATCCTCATTGTAGAGAATTGAGCACTTTCTTGCCTTATATAACTTTATCTTCTTGCCTTGCATTATATAGTATCTTTATCTTCTTGTCGTCTCACTAGAATTACCTGCAATTACATGAGATTAAATAATTTAACACTTAATAATATGACTAAAATATTACAAAAAGCTCACATGAGTTCTTTCTGCACTTGTGAAACTACTACATTCAGGATACACGAAAGCTTGAAATGAACTTTGCCTCACCTTTAACTGCCGAATCTGATCGCTCAGGTCATTGACATAGTCCTCTGTTATTTTATTCACAACAAGTTCCTTCAAGAGTTTTGCCCTTGATCTAAATCTTGGGATGCTTATACTTTCATTATTGCTCCTGCTTATAAAAAGAAAAAACATTAAAGCACAAAGCTGTAAACTTAAAAAATTTACCAAGAATTCAATTATCCTCCAAAAAAAATATTTCAAATTGGCAAGAAAGTATTGTAAATAGCTTCACCCTAAACAAGAATCATCACCTCAAAACTATTGTCATTTTCTATTTTAAATTCACATTTACTATCTAATATATCATAATATATGCAAGGTGGAAGATTGTTTAATTTTTGTCTGGAGAAATGGTGAATATGATGGAAAGTCTAGCATTCCCACCAACTGATTCTTTCAGCAAATGAGTCAGGCGAGAACTTCTATATGTAATTTCTTCAGATTACCCAATTTACTCCCTTCTGCAAGAATATTGACCAAGTGCCTACAAAAATTGCAAATTACGCATTAATTAGAATATGCATGCAACTAAATGGATATTTCCAAACAAATAATACAAGCATAATACACTGAAACAATATATTTTCAAACTCAAAATATACCTATAACATTTTCAATAAGAAGAAATAATCAAGAAGCATGGATATGAAACATCAGTTGGCAGTAGGTTGTCAATTATGTATTACCTCTGTCTTACTAGCACGAAAAATATTAAGCCTCCTAATACACAGAGAATAATTTAATTCAAATTCATGCCTCTGTTTTCCATACTCAATGCCAGTAACTGAAGCTGGAGGATCAGGAAGCTCAGGGCAGTTTAAGGGACTAAAATCATGAGACTTTCCAGCAAATAGTTGTGGTTCAAATGAGAGGTGTGGTCTAAGAACTGAAAAGAAAATATAACTCAAAGATAAGTTGTATACACCTATATAAACAGTAGACACGCACTCTCACAAAAGACAAAATGAAGGATGCAGCTTGCTCTATAGAGAAAAGAAATATAAACCGAGCAACACATGGTGATGCTTAACAAATTATCTTGAATTGAAGTCCAATTGCTTGATAAATTTCACCATGCAATGTATATCATAAATAGAAACACATTGCGTGAAGATAATATGTCTCAAATTAAGTTGTAATGAAAAAGTGAGAACAACAGGAGAAATAGGTGCGAAAAAGTGGAGTGTTTTAACCAGAACAACTATGTTAAATCTGAATACTGAGATGTTTGATGTTCCATTTGTGCATCCAAAATAGAAAATAAGACAAGAATAACAAGGCAAAGGGGAAAATAGAGACAAATAAATACCACTATACAGCTTCCAACCCTTGTTAGAAAGATCCTGAATACAGCTCCAAAGATCCTCCAAGAAATCCTAAAGGACACATATGGAAAAATCTGGTGTAAATAACAGGATGAATCCATATCTTATAGGCTATTATTCACAGTCATCAGTAAGTAGAATTATACATTTAATTAGATGTGCTTACAGAAACAATTGTGTAGAATACACACTTTTCCACCATCACCCTGGCTTCTATCATCAATATGCTCAAAAACAGAGTAGCCAGCATCTGAAACATGACTTCTAATACTCATGTAGGCTTGTATTCCCACCATGAACCTGTCAATCTCTTTAGGAACTTGCTGGCAATCAAATAAATTTGGATACTTTTAATAAAGTATAAGCTAAGACCCTGTAATTCTGAATCAACTTAACATGCATAATATGGGAAAAAGGAAATTAATTAGAAGTACACAAACATATAACAAAGAATTATTATCAAGTAAGAAAACAAGTAATAACTAACCACAACAAGTTCTGCGCCACCCCAAGGAAGACATGATAAAATACATGTAATGTAGAGCTTGCAAAGAGGGATTTCCCTCATCTTCATCTACAATTGTGGCAGCTGATGACAGTAGTGTTTCGAACAAAACAGCTAAGGAACTTTGCTGACAGAAGTATGAATATTCATTGAAAGAAATATATAAATTTTACAATAATTTCGACGAAAACCAAAATCCAATAATTTCACAACCAAATTGAAGATATTTTAAGATGAATATCTTCATACTTGCATCTAGTATGGGATTCCACACAACATAAATTATTTTGCAAATAAGATTATTCAAAAGAAAATTATATATGCAACCAAGTTTTTCATTTGTAGCTTCCATAATATTTAGTTTGATTAAAAAATCTAGATATTTATTTATACATCAAACTAAATACTATTATGTGTATCTGCATAGCCACAATATTATAATAATAATTGTAAAGAAAAATTCTTATCTTGTTGCTTTTCTATACATTTGGTACAACTCATAAAGGTAACATAGCTCTATAGATGTGGATCAGGTTTAAATATCCCAAATTGACGTCGCCTGTTGCTCTAAGGATTCAGCCCACCAGATTGAACTTCAAGTAATATCATATGGAAGAATTCCATTACTTTGTCAAAAACAACTATCTGGACTAAAACAATTGGATAGAAAAACTCTAGGCAGATTGAGATGCATAAATATATTACATTAATTAATAATTACTATTCTATCTCACACAAATTATTACATTAATATATTAAGTATTTTAAGGAATACTACTAAATTACAAAAAAATGGATAATTAATTACAAATTAAATAGAAGAGAAAAGAACGGACATGCAAGATAAAATGGTGTAATTCATTATTATACATGCAAGTAAGCTTTATGATTCATGTTTGTGGGTTAAGGGAGTGACTCTTTGTTCATTTCATTCTATCAAATAACTAATCCTGTGAAATCTCCGGACATTACAAACTTAACCAACTACTAAAGAATTTTTAAATCCTCACATTGAAAAATACTTTCCTCCTCCCAACCAAAGATTTACACAAGAAAATAGCTACAATATGTGATGTAAATAGCTACTAAGTAACCAATATATATTTCTTTTACTCCACAACATCATGGGTCATATAACCATAGTTTGGATTGAGAACATTTCAAATTTCATGATGATTTTTCTCAAATAACATTATAAATTATTAAAGTTGTATTCAATCGTTAAAAAGTAGGGGAAAAACTGATCAATTATTAAATGATTAAACAAACACATACTATAACAGTCACTCTTTACTTGAATTGAGCTAGACCTATTCATTTCATCAAGATTCTTGCAGCCCCTTATTATCACTTTGAAATGCATTAATCTAGAACTAAAAGAAAACTTGGAAAAAAAGGGGTACAAATACAGACAAAGAAAAAGAACCCTAGTTAGCTCCACTATGGATCATAGTTTAATGATTAGGTTAGACTAATATACACACACACAAGCCAACTACACAAACTTGTATGTCATGATTTGAGCATCACAACATGATGACTGTTTCATTACCTCATTCTTATGTAACTGCTCCATTAGAGAATTCTATCACACTTTCTTTGCTTAAATATGTATTCAAGTAAATCTATGCTCTACTCTTTACATGGGCTTCATAAGATACAAGCAAATGCATACAACAAACTAACAAAGTATAATATTGAAAACAAGCAGCTACCGCAGATCCACCATATTCATTGGTATAATAGCACTTCATCGACCACTATCCAACCCCATACTTAGTAATAGGATCAAAATTAAGCTAACATTTAAACACACATCTTAATTCTAGAACTTAAGTGTATTTTAAAATTTCAAAGGTAAAGCTGAGGAGAGAAATATGTAAGAAAAAAAGAAAAGTACCCTTTTTCTGTGTTGACAGAGAAGATTAGGAGAGATCTTGTACAAATCTACACCAACAGCTAAAGCAACTGATACCTTACACTCACATTTCCATTCATATTTCTTTCTTTCTCTATCCTTGCTCTGTTTTTCCTTGCAATAAAATTCAGAAATAGTCGATAAAAAAGACATTATAATTGTCGTCTCATCTCCCTCACGTAATGGAGTAATGAACTTACATGTGAAGTTAGTGTGATTCCTTATCTCCTCAAGCAAGTACTAGCTTGCAACAGTTATCAATAGTAAGTCAAGAGTTTTTTAAGCACAACAAAAATAGTACCCAAGGAATCTTATGCAATCTGAAGAAAAAAATAACTTCAGAATCCACTGAGATAAGAAATCACTTTCTTGAAAGTTTTAAACAATTTATGTTAGATTTTTGACATCAAATGACTTTCTTCTTTTATGAATGCACGATTGTCACTTTCTTCCCAAAGTTAATTGTTTGTTGTGCAGTGTAAAATGTTAGAATTTCATTAATATATGTAAGAGTTGAAAGTAGACAGAAGTTTAACGAGATCCTTTCATAAAAATATAATTAATTCTCATGAATTAATACGGTGTCCCAACAATCACCGAAGTTAGAATTAGTAGAGAGAGACTTACATGAATGCTCAATAGATGTAGCTCTTCAATCTAAAACCCATTTTCTAAGAAGAAGCTATCAGTAATACAGAGCGCAGAAGAGAGAGAGGAGGAGGATTTGCTTGGAGAGATAGAGATCTGGCGAATAAAATGCGAACATATAAGATTCTGCGAAAAAGTGCGTAAAAAACAAAATCATTGAATAAAATGAAAGAAACTAGCGATGTGACTCACTTTTTTCATTCCAAGAAGATTTCAAACAGAAATTTAGTGGCATTCACAACATCATTGTTGAATGCTGATTTGCAGATGAGAGAAGGTTGAGGGAAGCGAGGAGATAGAGGAAGGCAAGTTTATAACAGGAACGGGCTCCAGTGGGAGCACGAGGCGAGTAAAGTTACCAGTGAGAGCAAGAGGATAGCACAGCTGTTGGCCGGACAGGTGGCGAGCATAGTCACTGACGGAAGTGGTCGTGGTTTAAAGTTGGGGATAGACGTCGATGAATCAGCTAGGGTTTCAATTGATTCCCAAATTTGGTGTTAATAATAATCTCCAGATGGAGTGATTCGAAATTAATTTTGATGGATGGATGATTTATAAGTCCAAAACATTTTTAATTGTGAGGAAGAAAAAATTTTTTAATTGGGGGAATGAAACGCGTATTTATTTTTATTTTTTCTATTAATTTATTAAGAATTTAATATATCAGAACCGATGTCTAATACATGGAATATATACATCAGCGCCTTTTTTAACATTTACAAATAGACATCGGTTAAAAGACATCGGTTTGTAAAAATCGATGTCTATCAACACATTATCAAGTGAGCCTATGTCTAATTATGGAATACACATCACATAAAAGACATTGGTTGGTTAAAACCGATGTGTATCAGCGCTTTTATTTACAATTGGGAATAGACATCGCTTAAAAGACATCGGCTAATAAAAACCAATGTCTATCAGCGCATTTCCATTGAAAACCGATGTCTATCAACTTCACTTTTCGCTGATAGACATTAGTTTTAGAAAAGACATCGGTTTCTAAGGATATGACATCAGATTTTAAGAATATCCGATGTCTATTCGGTGATGTCTATCAGGAAATTTGGTGTAGTGATGTTTTATCAAGCCTTTTTTTCCAAGAAAGTATAAGGTTATGTTCTTATCCCATTAAATTCATCCAACACTTCATTATTCCTCCAATTCTTGACTATGTCCTTGAAGATTCTGTAAAATTCTGTCAAGTTTGTGTCTTTTTTTGTATTGAACCCTATTGCATTATTTGTACTATCACTTCGTTGTGATGACAACATACCAGCATAGAAGTAGTTTTTATTCAATGCTGTGCACCACTTTTCCTTCACACCATATATTTTCATTAACCATGTGTGAGTTTGTAAATTATATTTTTTGATCGTACTATCCCAGTACAATTCTCAGTCTTCCTCATCAACACATCCTGACAAACATCTATTGAAATGTTCCAGAAAATCATGGTTACCTTTTATTTTTCCAAATTTACCCGTAGCCTTTTCATATATGTGCCACAAACATAATCTGTATCTGGTTTCTGGAAATATCTGCAAACATAGAAATATTAGGGTTACTCATTTGCAGAAGCATAGATTACTCTATAATGTAATGTAGACTATTCAATGAATTTTAATGTTAATAAATGAGTTTTTTAATCATCTTACCTTTGGTATTGCAGAAGCAATTGCATGGTCCTGATCAGTGAAGATTGTTACTGGATATTTGTCTTCCATTGATTTTCTGAATTCTGTAAATAGCCACTCAAAGGTAACTGTTCTCTCATCTGATATAAAAGCACACCTAAACATGATATTTTTCTATGGTTGTTTACTCCCACAAAAGGTGCACATATGAGATCATATTTATTAGTTTTGTAGGTTGTATAAAAAACAACCACATCTTCATATAAAAAGTAATCTTCCTTCATTATTGGGTTTCTCGAAAAAATGCAAGCCAATCTTGACTGTTCATCTAGCACGAAATTATAATAGAAGTTTGGATTTTGAGAATTTTCCTCTTTCAATTTGTTGAGCAATGTTTGTGCATCTCCTCCCTCAATATTCTTTCTCTTCAAACCATCAACAAAGTTTTTGTGGTCTTTCATAGTATGACATATTTTTTCATGACCACCTGCTTCATTGACCATGCAGTGACAAGATCTTGCTACTCCCATTCCTGAATCTAAAATATGCTCGATCACTACTGCAGTTTCAGTAGTTAGTTTTCTTTTCGATTGGCCCTATTCTTTTCTTGTTAGTTCATGATTGTGCTCTGTGTTATGTTTAATACTACACAACCTCAAAATTCATTTATTTTCACTGTCATTAATGCTTGAAAACTATTCTTGTAACACTAACTTTATTTTTTTGGCAGTTTCCTTTTGTCGTCATAATCCTTCACATGAACACATATAGTTCTTTGCTATTGGATTTCCTTTGCTTGAACGTCTTGTAGTCCCTTTACGTGCACTAAATCCAACTAATGTAGCATGCTTACAATACAAATCATACATCTCAGCCACTATATCTCTAGTCATACCTAGTAGACTTCCATTTATTTCCTCATGTTCTGCATTTAATGTTCAATAAAGAGTAAGACTTGATTAATTTTTTTTATACTGAGTGAATGCTAGTGGAATAAGTAAAGAGATAAACAAGAATTAATATAGATAGGTTTACAAATTATCTATGCCAACTGTTGATCAGAAAATAGAAGTATTTAATTGTATGCAATCTACAAGTAAATTTAGGTTACTCTTTCGAAGAAATTGGATCACTCTAGTTGTGTAACTAGGTTACTCTTATTCTTAAATGACTGAAATGTAGTTTTGTATTTATATAAGATGTACAATAAGAAATATGAAAATTTTAAAGCAGAATACCACCATAACAGAACATCACCATATTAACATACGAATAAGAAATTTCTAAATCAGAACACCACCATGCTAAGAAACATAACAAATTCAACATAAGGTATAAGAAAATTTTAAAACAGAACACCACCATATTAACACATGAATTTCTATTTGATGAATGAGTTAAATCAGTAAATAGAAATTCTATGTAATCACGTAGTATATGATACCATGTATTTTAGAATTTTCTAATCTCCATTTGATGCATTGTTGTTGTCTACAAATGTTTCTTCTTCAATTACTCCTACGAATTTAGGAAAGATGATGAATAAATTGACTAAATTTAACATTTAATCTCAAGAAAATTGACGGAAAAAATTTACAAACCTGAATTGAATTCAGTAAAATCTCTGAAATTTTCTTCTGGATCGTAACCTCTGTCTGAAACAACTGGACTCTGTTCGTTGTCTTGCTGCTCCACGCTATGAAAGGCCTCGAATTCGCAGTGGTCATTGATGCACGGTGTTAGTGTATTATCCTCCTCTGTGCCATCTTCTTGTAGGTTCTCCATGTCGCTAATTTGGGGCTCGAAATGTAGTTGTAGTGATTCAGAGAAGGAGAAGCCTATACCTCTTGTTCGTGAAGATCGAATACCCGCGAGATTTTAAGGAAACAACGAGATTTTCTTCTGTTGCATCCAGAAAAGAAGGCTGTGGATCTGCGAATTTAATCCTTATTGATGTAGGATCCGGTTGTACCAAAAATTTGTTAGGACCGGTTGTAATGTAGTCATTCTCTAATATTTAATGTGCAGTGAGTAATTGTATCAGTGTTATGTTTTGGCTTATGTGGAATAAATATTTGTTTTGTGCCACGTCCCAATTTAATTATATGTAAAAATAGTTTAAATTTATAAATGAAGGATTTTTTTAGGTTAAAAATTAAACAATCAAGTTTAAAATTCATAATAATAAATAATGTAGAGTTTAATTAATCCATAGTTAGAAATAAAGAAAGCATCTTAGAATTTAAGTAGCGGAAGTCTTCGATGTTATGTGTGCAGTGACAATTCCTTAGTCATTGTCACATATTAAACACTTATTAAATAAAGTACATAGTACTTCAAGCTGCAGCCAACCCCTTGAACTCACCATCCGTCATGTCGGCTATGCAACATCATCTGTAAAAGGAAAAATATAGTGGGGTGAGCACACGGGATTGTACTCAGTGGGGGATTTACGGTTAGATTTTATAATTGAAAATGACTTCGTCACTTGAGAAATAAAATTCATGAATTTTTAAAAGTAAAGGGAATTAACCCATAGTTAAGTCGCTAGAATGCGCTCATTATTTAATACGTCAGGTCACCTGAAGGTGCTCATTATTTAATACGTCAAGTCATGATGCGCATTTTCTTTACACGTAAAATTAATCCCCAAGTATTAAGGATATCAGTTGCAGCTTAAGCAAGCTACCAAGTGAATTATCGAACCCAAAGAACGGCGTATTATCAATATAATTATTTACTAAATTAATTAAGACTAGGCAATTAAGTTTGAGGATTGAAGTATTAACTAATAAATAATTAAATTAAATAACAATTAAAATAAATTAAACACTAGAAGAACACGAAAGTGAATCAAGTAAGAGAATAGGTAGCTATAGGGAAATCCAGTTTCACGCATTAATTTCCCTTCCGTGTGTTGATGTCCGACTCTGCCTTGTGAAATATGGACGCATCACTAAATCATGCATATCTACTCTATAGACACAAGTAAACATGCATGAAACACGTGTGAATAACCTCATAGCAAGAGATATAATTCCACCCCACTTTCTAGGTACTATCAGTATAAATTATTTCCCTGGCTAATTGGTACTCTAACCCGATATGATCTCCCTTTGAAGGTACTATAAAATTAACCTCTTTACCCTACTTAATAACCCGAATTATATTCAAATAATAAGTATTCATAAACGATAGTTATAATGAAGTTTCGGAGTCCCCTCACTTAGAATCATAACATAAAATCCTGTTCAGCGGTGAACGCACTCAATCTACAACCAAGATATATATTCAGACTCTATATACCAATTGAAGATGCACAAAACGACTGTGAATATGGATTAAGAAAGAACAATCATATATAAAATAAATTCACAAGTAGTGTTGTACGGAGTTTACACACGAAAGTTCAAGAAAAACCTTCGCAACCCTAGTTCTACCAAAAAGGCTCTAGCCCATATATTACGAAGAACGATCATGGGTGTTGGATAGATCTTACCTGGATGTCTAGAAAATTATAAGATAAATTAGGAAATGAAATAAACCCTAGATGCGAGAGTCGTCGCGTCTTTCTCCATCTTGAATACTCCTCTTGGTACTCCTCTTGATTTCACAGACGAATCTTCAAAGTGATGGATGGATGGAGGAAAGGATGTAGATGATGGTTGGGGGTAATCCCCCCTTGTGGGGTGTAGGATGATTGTGTTGTGACTCCAATCCAATCTGATCTATATGACGAATAATGATGTGATCTACACCCTCTTTTATACTTGTAAGCTCTCCTTATAGTCCTTGGATAGGCTTTTACTTGAGACATACGCTAAATTTGGTAAAAGAAACCCGAAACTACCAAAAATAGCATCAGCGACATTCTACTCGATCAAACCTTCACTGGTCAAGCAATGGTCGAGCAAACCTTCTGTAAGATCTTGGTCATTTTACTCGACCAAACTTCATCCGCTCGACCAAGATGATTCTGCTCGAGCGGACTCTCGTGGTCGAGCAATCTTGCGCAGTCTAACCATTTTGCATACAACTTCAACATTCGACCTTCGATTTGAGTAATACTTGTGCTCACGCGATCTTCTCTTCCTTGGATTTTTATCCATATAAGGAACTCACAGAAAATCCAACATTTGAATATGTAACAAGTCATGCAAACTGGATAATCGTTCTGTTCGACACAACTTGCTCGATGTCGCCACTTTGGTCATAACTTTCTCGTTTGGAATCTGATTGGGGTGTTCTTTACTCCATAACGACCCTCTATTTTGGATATTTTCAACCATGTATCACATTTCTAATTCAGAGCTCCACACGAACACAAAAAAATTACACAAATTGGACGTGCATTTTTTAGCACCATTGCACAAATTGCACTTTTTCTCCAACTTCGCACTTTTGATCCCTTTTTCACCTAAAATACAATAAAACACCTCAAGTGCACCTTTTTCTAACATATATCTAATATAAGTCCCTTGTGCTAATATACAACATCAATTCCCATAAAAAAAGGTGTTAGATTGGACACTAAACCATGCTTATTTTCACTCTCATCAATCCCCCAAACTTACCCGTTGCTTGTCCCGAGATAACAAAATAAAATTAAAAAGTGAGAGAGTGAGAAATTTAGCGGGAAAACAAGGACTATGACTCATACCATATTCAAAATACAATTATCCTCAACTTAGGTCATGTAACTCTCATTACATGTAATAATCAATTCATAGCATACAAGATAAGACAATCACCACCAATTCAATGCTCCATTGACATGTTCTCACGGAAAGTATATATCACTCGCACTCAAGTGTAAAAGATGTACACTTATGCGTTAAGGTGTTTACTCTCAGATTCAATTCAAGTACATGCGTAACCATAAGCTTGCCAGATGTCTCAAACTCTCCACCACTAAAAGTATAATTTGACAATGAGATCAAAAAGGACTTTTTTTTTGGATGTAGGGATGTAATCGAACCGAGCCAAGTCGAATACTACTAGGTTTGAGGATTGTTTGTTAAGAAATTATCGAACTTGAGCCTGAGCTCGAACTCATCAAGAAAAAAATATCGAACTTGAGCTTGAACTCAAACTATTTGTTAAGACTCGCGAACATGTTCACGAACACATAAAGTAACTTGTTTATGATAAATGACTCAAATTGGATGTAATGATGGTTTTTGGTTAAGGTAGGAAATATATGGATAAGTGACTCAAAATTTTGAATCAATCAAGCGCGCCTATCATGATCTTTCATTCTTCTTACTCACTTCAATTAAGCACCCATCCTCCTCAACTCTTTCACTTTTTTTTCTTTCAAGCATAACACTTTTTTCCTTCTCATTTTTACTTTTTTTTCTCTTGAGGTACCAGTTTCGAGCACTATCTCGTGCATCCTCCATAGGGAACTAGATTTAAGCACTACCCTAGGATATTTGATTCCATGGAGTACTAGATTTAAGCACTATTCCACGATTTTCCTTAGATGCTTTATCAAACTCAATCATTGTTTCCACACCAATTTCATTCCTTCCCAAATTGTTATCAAACTCCATCAACACACTTTGAAAAGTCATTAACTCTCTTCTAGAAGGACAATCAAGGCTAAAAAAATTCAGATGCTCAAAGTGGTTATTTCTCGTAGGATGCCAAAGAATAAGGTTTTTAGGCTCAATGGGGCTAACTACGGATAAACATCATTTGGTAGGGAATTATTTGGCTAAGTGACTTATAAATTCAAGGATGACTTAAAATCATCTCCCATCATCTAACACACATGTAGTTTCAAGTAAGACAAGAGGCAAGTTCTAGAATACATGCACAAGAATGATACTCACCAGAAAGAAATATCATGTGATTATGTAACATGATCAACGAGGCTCAAAATCTCACATGAGTTTTTTCAAGTAATAGAGCACTTTTCATTATAAGCAATATATCACAAGTATACATAGAACTTTATATCACAATATACTCAAGTACACTTCCTTCATCAATTTCAAGAGCATATGAATTCCAGGCACAATTCTAAAAATATATATTCACATGGATCACAAGTACAAACTCAATCCTTCCACTCTCATGAATTAAAAGCATACAAAAAATTTAGAAAAAGGAAATGAGTGCACCTGATTTTTTTTCTCCTTCAAAACGATCATGAGCTCCTCGAGTTGTTCAACTTGATCAGGTCAAGCCTCAGTGTAGAACTCGTCTTACCACTCTTCTACCTTTTTTATCATCAAAGCTCAAACACTCATCATCAAAGGATTCATCAATAATAAAATAGGAGAACTATAAGAAAGAATCAATTGACTATCTAATCGACTTCACATACTAGAAACACCACTGAACACTTGGCAAATTGTAAAAAATTGACACATCAAAACCGATTAAAATTTCAATATACCGCAAAAAATCAATTCCCCTAGCAAACATTATAAAGAAAAGATTATATTCTTGGTGCTGCAATGAGGTAATAATATCATACCACCCAAACTTAGTAAAAATGTAAGTCGAAACTAAGTTTACAAAGAGATGTAATTTTTGAATAATAAGTACTTTAAATATAAAAATTTCTTAGTCACACGAAAGTAATAAAGCAATAAAACGGAAGGGACAAGCCCCCAACAGGCGCTCATGTTCAACGTCAGAGGGTCACGACGGATTACCACTTTTAGACTATTGGATCAGAAGGCGGTCTTCTCGCATCCTCACCTTCAAGTACTTTCTTTCCCTCTTCTTGTCCACATTCAATACCTCACCTTTCATGGTCACAAAAATATGATCCTCATAAATTCTTTCCTCCCATGGCTGTCTAGACACCTCTTTGTCAATCTTCCACTCAAATTTAGAATCATCTGTCCTATCAAAATCAAGATTAAACAAGTTAGAAATCACATCTATGCTCTTGCATGATTGAGTCTCCATGGGTATCTTCATTTCATGATCAAAAGAGAAAACCACATCTTCATTATCCATCTGCAGTCTAAGCTTCTCGGCTTTCAACTTCTTTGCTCTTTCCCACTTCTTCTCAGCTATAAGTTTAGTATTCTGCTCCTGGGATGGTGCTAAAGTGTTCGGAACAATAGATGTAGCATTCGGTATGGAAACAGGCACTGAACAAAATTGTTCAAGCTCTGATGGTCTGGTTGAACAGAAGGTGCTTGGTCGAACAAATTCTTTGATCACGAGTTCATGTTCTCTCCCTATTACTCGATCGGCATTCGACCTAGTTGATTTTGTCAAACGGATGTGTTTTGGTCGAATGGTGGAATAGAAAATAGAGCATTGAAATTCTGCTTTTCCAAATTTTATTTGACCTTAGCTCGACTATCAGGTCTGGTCGAGCTGATGAGGGATGGTCGAACAACTCCTCTGCTTCATTTGTTTTCACCAACTGTCTTCATCGGACCTTCGTACTGCGTCCTGGACCTCAATGTGATGGCATTATTCTCCAACGTTTATGTAAATTGATTCACATTCGCGGCCATTTGCCCCATAATCAAGGTAAGGTCCTTCAACTGCATAGATAAATCTGCATGATCAACATTCATTCTCGCTTCGATACGGTCAGCCCTTGCATCATTCTCAGCCATGTATCTATTGAAGGTATCTTCAACATTTTTCACTTCTTGGTGCTTCATACTAGGCCACCTTTGTGTCAACTCTGTGATCTGCCTCTACTGGGACTCTAGTAGCTTGTTGATGTTAGCTAGACTAGAGATGATCTCATCATCCCTATTCGGCTTCACACTTGATGTTCAACCTGCGCTACCTTACCAAGTACATATGATCCTCTATCTCTCTCTACAGGCAAGTCACGTGATTTCATAGAGATGTCTTCAAATAACTTTTCTGCTTCAAGTGCTGTCTTAGATAACAGTGCTCCTCCTGATGATGCATCAGTAAGAATACGCGACTCATAATTCAATCCATAGTAGAAGATGCTTATGTACTGAGCCTTAGACATATCATGCTGTCGGCACCTCCTGAGCATATCTTTGAACCTATCCCACGCCTCATAGAACTTCTCACCATGATTCATAACAAATTGGGTAATGTCTTGCCTCATTCTGAAAACCTTTGAGGATGGCATGTATCTCTCTAAGAACTTCTGCTGCAGTTGGTCCCATGTAGTGCAGTCGGTTGCATTGAGAGTCTCATACCAAGCCACCGCCTTATCAATTAATGAAAACATGAATAGGATAATCCGCCTAGCATTATCATTAGCTCCAACTCCCTTTTGAGTGTTTGCATAACCAAGAAATCTTTTGAGGTGCTGATATGGATCTTCAAAGTAACCTCCAGAAAAGGGATTCTTCTCTACCATGTTAATAAGAGCGGGATGTATCTCAAATCATCATCTTTCCCCGTGCTCCTATCAACCCCATGTTACTGATTGTCGTCATTTTCACCTAGGTTTTAGTGTCTTTATGTGTGTATTTTCGGATGTTTTTATCCGTATTTGTGTTAATTTTGGTGGAGTTATTGTTGTTTTGAGGAAAGTGGTACGAACTTATAGAATTGTGTAAATGAGCTTGAATATATGTAAAACAGGTCATGGAACGGACAAAAACGGAGTCGGGAGCGAAAGGGAGACGAAGAATAGGCCAGGCAACTGCACGGGCCGTGTGCGGAACACGGCCCTGTAGCAGCTGGCCGTGTAATGTCATCAGAATACGCTGCTCGCCCAGGGATTTGGCCGTGCGCTGGTGCACGGGCCGTGCGCTGCTGCACGCCCCGTGTGCGGAGCTCGGCCCTGTAAGAAGAAGCCGTGTATTGTCGTCAGAAAGTGCTGCACGGCCATGATCAAGGCCGTGTATTGCAGCTCGAGCCGTGTCCGGAAGCACGCACAAAATGCCGAAGTAGGTGTGCCCTACACGGGCCGTGTACTGCAGCACGGGCCGTGTAGGTGCAAAATCCTGTGTAATTTTCAGAATGTTCCGGAAGCTTCTAGAAGGTCCATAAGTGATATAAAACCATGATTTGTGCGAAATTAGAAAAGAGATTCACATTATATCAGATTGAGAGCAGTTACACACAATCCACACCACATTTCCTCACACACTAGATCTACAATCCATCTACACCATCTAAATCCATCAATTCACCTTGATCTTCATAAATCCATCCATACATCCATCCATTCCATCATCTAAGAAGAGAAAATCAGATTTGTTTGAAGAATTTGGCATGATCAAGGAAGAAGGAGTCTACCTTCAAGGGGAAGCTCAATCTCTTTTATTTTGCTACTTTCTTCATTATATTGCTCATATGGAGCTTGTATTGGATTGTAGCCAATTGTCAATGAATATTTGTGGCTAGTCCTCAAGTGAGACTAGCAATATGATTGGTTAGGAAATATGTAGATTTTTGCACTATTAAAGCTTGATGAATTGATTGTTATGATTACTTTCTATCATGAATGCTTATTCTCATTTGATGCATGATGTGTGTGGTTAAATTCTCTATGCATAGTGTTAGGATGGCCATTCCAATATTATGTGTGGTGGTTTAATTGAATCATTGATTGTATTAGGTGACTTGGTTAGTATGAGGGGAGGAAAGCCATTCCCTCCAAGTGCTTAGAACCTCATGATAGAACATTAGTGATGAACTAGTGAGGGGAACCAACTTATGATCATAGTACCCATGAGGGAATTGAGAGTAAGACAATCTTAGGAGATTTAAACTTGTAAAAGAGTTGAGAACCTAATCACCTTGGCCATAGGGGTTAGGGGTACAATTGTGATTGCCCTTAGTTTCATAACTTGAAAGTCATCAATGCTTGAGTAAGTGTGAAGTCTACATAAGACCTTGACCATGATGTTGCTAGCCTTGCTCTCTTTTTAGATACACTTCATCCATTCCATCTCATCTTGCTACTTGATTTGATTGATATTTGTTATAATTAGTTGCTTGTCTAGTTCATTAGTTAATTGATAGAGTAATCATAATTCTTAAATCAAAACCTTATCTCGATAATCCTTACAAAACATAAATCAATGGAAAATCCGGATACAACTTGAGTTTACCTTTTCCCTTGGGACGACAATACTATAAATTTTGCACTTGGTCAAGCGTATACAACAGCGATAGAGTACACTTACTCTTGATATTTCACTAGGAATGCGGCTAAGTTCATGGCGCCGCTGCCGGGGAAATGTTAAACTTGTGGTTGTAACGAGTTTGAAGTTGATTAGTCTTGATTAGGATATTTCTTTCATTTGTATAGTTGTTTACTTGTCTTGGTTACTTGGAGAGCTAATTTTGGAATTCTTGTAGGTACATGCAAACTCGTTCAAGGTCTCAATCTATTGAACCTTTGAATTTGGAATTAGAAGCTACCTTAAGAAGACAAAGAAGAGGAGTGTTGGAACCAACGGAAGAAAATATGGAAGAAGTAAGGGATAATGCAAATATGGTTGATGAAGAAGGTAATTTGAGAAAATTTCAAGGTGGTGATAATGCTAGAGGAGGTTTTGGTAATCAAGAATATGTGCCACAAGTTTATGCTCAACAAATGCACTTGCAAAACCAACAATTGCAAGCTATTATTCAAAACTTGTTGGCACAACAAGAAGCAAGGAATGATCCTCCGATGGTGCAAAATCAACCTCGTAGAAATGGGAATAATGGAGTGGGAATGAACATCCGAGATCACTTCCAACCGCAATATGGAAACTATGTTGTGGGACCACCGGTGAATGTTAACCATTTTGAGATCAAGACGGGATTGATCAACATGGTGCAAGCAAACCAATTTGGTGGTGGTACTATGGAGGATCCAAATGCTCACTTAGCCCAATTTACGGAGTTAGCAAACACGGTCAAGATAAATGGGGTAAGTGAGGATATTATTAAATTGAAGCTCTTCTCGTTTTCATTACGAGATAGAGCTAAGGCTTGGTATCATACTTTACCACCGGGATCCTACAACACATGGAGAGAGTTGGCACAAAGATTCTTGAGCAAGTATTTCCCACCATCGAAGATGTTGCATCTCAAAGGTCAAATATTGCAGTTTAAGCAAATGCCTCTTGAAACTTTTAGTGAGGCTTGGGACCGATTCAAAGAAATGCTAAGGAAATGTCCACAACACGGATTCCCCGAAGATCAACAAGTAGGATTTTTCTATGCCGGTTTGAATGGAACTGAAAGGATGCTTGTTGATGCTTCATCGGGAGGTTCGATTTTGGGGCAAACTCCGGAAAGAGCAATTGCCATATGTGAAGAAATAGCTTTGAATACGGGACAATGGGCCATGGATAGAGTTGCGGGCTTATATGAAAAAGAGAAGATTGCTAAGATGGAAGAAGTGTGCTTGCAACAAGTGAAAAAGGTGGAGGTGCCTAATGAAGATGTAACCGACAAGGCAATCACGGAGATACTAAAAAGGATGAATGCTAGTATGCAAGTGACTCCAACATCTACACCAATGGTGAATCAACAAGTGCTAGCTAATCCTCCGCATGTGATGTCAATACCTTTGATGAATCAACAAGTGTTTCCTAATTTTCAACAAGGTGTATCTACACCAAGTATGGGTCAATCTTCTCAAAGTTGTCAAATGCCTACCTCTATACCTCAACAAGGTATGTCCTCTAATTCTTGGAGCCCATCGGAGATGACACTTGAGGAAGTTGCCTTCATGCAAGGAAGGAACTTCCAAGGAAATTACGGTGGGAATTTTGGGAATAATGGAGGAGGATATCCACAAAAGCAAGGAGGTTGGGGGCAAGGTAATTTTCAAGGGAATTTCAATCAACCCCGGAGATATGAGAATTTGTCGTATGGGAATCAAAGTAATGCACTCACATTGCCACCGGGCATTCATCCGGGGGAGAAGGCTCCAAATGATGAAGGAAAGTCTACATTGTCTACATTGGAGGATAAAATGACTAAGATGTTTGAGTTTATGAAGCAAGAGAAACAAGAGAATGAGAGAAAGTTTGAATATGTGAAGCAAAGAGATGAGGTAAATGAGAATCGATTCAAAGCAATTGAGACTCACATTAGTCAAATGGCAAGTGAAAGGGGTAATGTTCATCACCAAGGGAAGTTTCCATCTACAACCATTACTAATCCGAAGGAGCAATGTAAGGTGATTGAACTTCGTAGTGGAACAAAATACGAAGGGCCTTCAATGCCAACGGAAGTAGAGGAGGTGGATTGTGAACTTGAGCCTATGGAAAGTTTGGGTGAAGAAGGGAAAGAGAAAGAAGTTGATATTGTTGAAAAAGGTGAAAGTACCCCTACACTTGAAGAAGAAAAAGTAAAGTCTCCAAAGAAATGGGAAAGATGTAGAGAAGCAAAACGGAAAGAGAGAGAGGAAAAGTTTGAAAGAGATGAATGGGGGATTCCTAAGTTGCCCATGGCAATCACGTTTCCACAAAGATGCTTGAAAAAGGGATTAGAAGAGAAATTTACCAAGTTTGTTGAAATGTTGAAGAAGATACATGTGAATATGCCTTTTGCGGAGGTCTTACTTCAAATGCCCAACTACGCCAAATTTTTGAAGGATATCTTGTCAAAGAAAAGAAGCTTGGGAGAGTTCGAAACGGTGAACCTTACGGAGGAATGTAGTGCAATCTTGCAAAAGAAACTTCCCCCTAAATTGAAAGATCCGGGGAGTTTCACTATTCCTTGTGAGATGGGAGAGCAAAGGAACTACAAAGCTTTATGTGATCTAGGGGCAAGCATTAACTTAATGCCCTTATCAATCTTCAAAAAGTTGGGTATTGGTGAGGTCAAACTGACGTCGGTTACACTTCAATTAGCCGATCGTTCGTTGACACATCCCAAGGGAATAGTGGAAGATGTTTTGATCAAAGTTGGCAAGTTTGTGTTCCCCGTTGATTTTGTGGTACTAGATATGGCTGAAGATGATAGTGTCCCATTGATACTTGGACGTCCGTTTCTTGCCACCGGGAAAGCATTGATAGATGTGGAGAAAGGGGAGCTAACTTTGAGGGTGAATGAGGATGAAGTCATATTTTCTTTAAGTGAGGCTATGAGGTATCCTAGGGAGGAATGTGGAAGAGTGGAGGTTATCGACGACATGGTTGAAGAGCATATGTATCACCTTCACTCCAAGGACCCTTTGGAAATCATCATAAGCCACTCTTATTCTCTTGAATCTATAAAAGCTAAATCTTCTTTTGGTGTAGAAAATGATGAAATAATTGATGAATTGCATGGTTTAAATGCTTGTAGGGCACTCACAAAAGAGGAAGCAAAGGAGGTAAAGGTGGAGAAACTTGATGAAAAGCCATTTTTGGAAGTGCAAGAGAAGAAGAAGGTAGAGTTGAAACCATTGCCGGATCACTTAAAGTATGCTTACTTGGAAAAAGATGAAACGTATCCGGTAATTGTATCCTCTTCCCTTAATGATTTAGAAGTAGAAAAATTGCTAAGAGTCTTAAGAGATCATAAGTCATCCATTGGTTGGAGCATTAAAGATTTGAAAGGTATTAGTCCATCTATGTGCATGCATAAGATCCATTTGATTGATGATGAAAAGTCTTGTGTGCAAAACCAACGTAGATTAAATCCTATAATGCAAGAAGTGGTAAGGAAAGAGGTGTTAAAATGGCTTGATGCGGGAATAATCTTTCCAATTAGTGATAGTCAATATGTAAGTCCTCTACATGTAGTGGCAAAGAAAGGTGGTATGACAATTGTTAGATCCGATACAAATGAAACAATTGCCACTAGAACTATCACGGGTTGGAGAGTATGTGTTGATTATCGTAAGTTGAATGAGAATACTCGTAAAGATCATTTCCCATTACCATTCATAGATCAAATGTTGGATCGTCTTGCGGGGCATGAGTACTATTGTTTTCTTGATGGTTATTCCGGGTACAATCAAATATTGATTGCACCGAAAGATCAAGAGAAGACAACGTTCACATGTCCCTATGGTACATTTGCGTTTAGAATGATGCCATTTGGTCTATGTAATGCCCCTGCCACTTTTCAGCGTTGTATGATGGCAATCTTTGATGGTTTAATTGAAAATATTATGGAGGTGTTTATGGACGATTTTTCCGTGTATGGATCTTCTTATGATATTTGCTTAACTAATCTCACGATTGTGTTGTAGAGGTGTGAAGAGTCGAGTCTTGTGCTAAATTGGGAAAAATGCCACTTTATGGTGACCGATGGGATAGTCTTGGGACATCATATTTCAAAGCATGGGTTAAAAGTGGATAGAGCTAAAGTAATAGCCATAGAACGTCTTCCCCCTCCTACTTGTGAGAAGGGGGTGAGATCGTTCTTAGGACATGCGGGCTTTTATAGACGCTTCATTAAGGATTTTTCCAAAATTGCTAAACCCCTTTGTAAATTGCTTGAAAAAGATTGTCCATTTAACTTTGATGATGAGTGTTGTGTGTCATTTCAGGTGCTTAAGGATGCTCTCACTTCATCTCCGATCCTCGTTACCCCGGATTGGAGTTTACCATTTGAACTTCATTGTGATGCTAGCGATCAATCCATTGGAGTGGTGTTGGGGCAAATGAGAGAGAAGAAGTTTAGAGCAATCTATTATGCCTCAAAGACATTGAATTCGTGCCAAATTAACTACACCACAACGGAGAAGGAATTTTTAGCCGTAGTGTATGCTTTTGAGAAGTTTCGACCATACTTGGTTGGAACACAAACGATTGTCTACACGGATCACGCGGCTATAAAATACCTCATGAGTAAGAAAGATGCTAAACCTCGTTTAATTTGTTGGGTGTTGCTTTTGCAGGAATTTGATGTGGTCATCAAGGATAAAAAGGGTGTGGAGAATGTGATTGCGGACCATTTGTCTAGGTTAGAAAATGGAGGTGCAAATGAAGATTTGAAGCCCATTGGGGATGAGTTCCCGGATGAGGACATTTTACTACTAGAGGTCAAGCAAGTGAATACTCGCATGGTGAATGTGCCGCCTTGGTACGCCGATTACGTCAATTTCTTTGTGTGTGGAATCAAGCCCACGTTGCTTAATGAGTACAAAGAAAAGAGGTTTCATGTTGAAGTTAAGAAGTATTTTTGGGATGAGCCGTATTTGTTTAAAATTTGCAATGATGGAGTAATAAGGAGATGTGTAGCTGAAGAAGAAGTTATGGGGATTCTTGTACTTTGTCACTCGTCTTTGTGTGGAGGTCACTTTGCTCATCAAAAGACGGGGGCTAAGGTTTTACAATCGGGCTTCTATTGGCCAACATTGTTTAAGGATGCAAAGAAGTTTGTTGCAAAGTGTGATAGATGCCAAAGGATAGGGGGAATAGACAAGAGAGATGAAATGCCCATGACCTTAAGGATTGATGTAGAAATTTTTGATGTATGGGGGATTGATTTTATGGGACCATTTCCCTCGTCTAAAGGATATGTGTACATCTTGCTAGCTGTGGATTATGTGTCCAAGTGGGTGGAGGCAATCCCCACGAAGACGAATGATGCTTTGATTGTGCAAAGGTTTTTGAAAAAGAACATTTTTTCTAGGTTTGGAGTTCCACGGGCTTTAGTGAGTGATGGAGGATCACACTTTGTAAACAAGTTGATGGAGAGTTTGTTGAAAAGATATGGAGTGAAACATCGAGTGGCTACACCTTACCACCCTCAAGCAAATAGTTTGGTGGAGGTCTCAAACCGCCAAATCAAGTTAGTTTTGGAGAAGATCATCAATGGAGGGAGGAAGGATTGGTCGGACAAGCTTGACGACGCTTTATGGGCTTATCGGATGGCTTTTAAGACCATTCTTGGTGTCTCACCGTATCAATTGGTCTATGGTAAAGCTTGTCATCTCCCCGTGGAGCTTGAACACCGTGCATTATGGGCTATCAAACATCTTAATATGGACGAGGGGGAAAGTGGTCAAGCAAGGTTGTTGAAGTTAGTTGAGTTGGAGGAGTTTAGAGGAAGAGCATTTGAAAACTCAATTATCCATAAGGAAAATATGAAGAGATGGCATGATGCTAAGGTCAAGGAGAAGACGTTTGCTCTCGGGGATAAAGTGCTTGTATTCAATTCGAGGCTCAAGTTGTTTCCCGGAAAGCTTAAATCAAAATGGATGGGACCCTATGAAGTGCTTGAAGTGTTGAATGGACATACATTGAGGTTAAAGGGTCCAAATAATAAATTTGTGGTAAATGGTCATAGAGTGAAGCATTACCTATCTCCTTCTCAAAAGGAGAGGGTGTATGTGGTTACTCTCTCTTCTTAAACTTCTTTTGAGTATTGGTTTAGTGTAGATTTTTTGTTTTTTTAGTTTTCTTGTAGATTTGGTATGAAGGTGGTTAAGTTCATGAGAAACGCATAAGAGAAAAGACATGGATGCTAAAGGTGGAATGATGATTGTATGCCTCACCACTCTTTACAAACTTAAATTTTAACACTTGTGTTAATTTAAGTTTGGGGGAGGTTGCGTGGTGGTCACACTTGATCAATTGGAGCTTAAAGTAGGCATAAGAGGTGGAGAAGTTCATGAAGAGCATGAAGAGCATTGAGAAAACGAATAAGGTATGTCTCACACAAATAAGGTATGTCTCACCACTTTTGCAAACTTAATTCGTAACTTGTTTCGATTTAAGTTTGGGGGGAGAGTGCATGGTGTGATCTATACTTTGTTCAATTAATTGTGTTATCTTGTGTATATATATCATTGTTGCAAAATGGTCATTTTTGAAAAATTTTGAATATGTTTCTCATGAGTTAGGATAGTTTTGGTGTGTTTGGTGGTGTTTTGAGTACATTTCAATCCATTCTTGATTATGAGTGTAGCATGGATAACATTGAGCAGTGTTTAAGCATGAATAGGGTATGTGAAGAGTGAAAAACAGGGCAAGGATGGAGTGAAGCAAGAAAAATGAAGAACAGGGCAAACTGCTACACGGGCCGTGCGCCGTGCACGGCCCTGTAGCAGTTGGCCGTGTAGCGGGATCAGAACATGCTACACGGCCAGGATTATGGCCGAGTTACGCAGCTCGAGCCGTGCAGGAGAAACGGTACACGGACCGTGTTCCGCACACGGCCCTGTAACAGGTGGCCGTGTAATGGGATCAGAACACGCTGCGCGGCCTCACTTGAGGCCGTGCTGCGTAACACGAGCAGTGCAGGGCTTGTTCCAGTTTTTTTTAAAAGGGCTGCTCCGTACACATTCCATACGCACCCCTTCACCCAATTCACACGATTCAAGCACACGAAACTCCACCAAGGTTAGTGTTGAAAGAGTGTGAGTAGAGATTGTAAGTGTTCACACCAAATTCACATCTCCACATCCAATTGGTGAAAGGTATGAAATTCTTGAACCCTAACTTGAACATTTTGATATGAATTGATTGAATTGATATATGGGCTTTATTCTTATGATGTTTTCATGCTTGATTGATGATATTCACGCATGTGTGTCATTATGAATTGTTGAATTTTTTTTTGAAAAAGTTGAAATAGGGTTCATGAGGAATAATTTGGGAATTGTGTGAGAATTATGAGTGTGAATAATTGTGTTGTGCCAATTGATGAATTACATGAGTATGATGTTTATTTGTAAGAGATTAACTTTAGATATTGAGGATTTGGGCATGAGGATATGCAAATTGCATGTTGAGATGATGTTTAAATTTTGTGCATGCCAAGTGTTCGATGAAATGTCTAAGAGAGGAATTCGTTGGAAATTGATGGTCAAATGTGAATAGCATTTTAAGATGATTGAAGTGAGGATTCATATGTGTGATCATGAGTAGAAATTGGTTATAATTGTTGATAGTTGTGATGAATGGTGATAAGTTGTTAAGTGTGAATATATTTGATAAGTTGTATATTGTTTTTATATTGTAGATGGCTGAGAGGAGAGTTCGCCCTAGGACCGAGGATTTCATTGTGATAACCGACCCTGAGGAGTTATCTAACTTGGATGCCCAATTGGTTATTGAAGGAATTCATCCACAAGAATTTGGAGTTGAGTTCGAGGATTATTGGGGAAAGTTTGTGCTTCGCTGGCAAGTTCTAGCTCCGAAGATCAAGGCTACTCATTTCCAAGACACGGAGACGATGAGGGGACTAGGTATAGAGGAAGATCTGAGGAAGTTATTTCGCTTCTCTCAGATGGAAACCTTCTTCGATAAGAGGCCGCCAACCTACTATCATCTCACTGCGGAATTTATGAGCACTTTACAAGTGAAGAAAGATAGGAATGGGTATCCACTGTGGGTGACTTTTCAGCTAGATAATGTGTTGAGGGAAAAGGTTCCATTGGCATTTTTGAATGAGTGTTTTGGGTGCCCGCCATGCGAATTCCATCGGAGCTTTTATGCCGGAGGAACTTTCAACCAACAGGAATGGTGGTCAAGCCTTGTGAATGATGGAACTGAGAGAGCAGGGTACATCCCTAGTGCTTCAAAGGGGACGGCCATCCGGAATCCTGTAATGAGGTACTTAGAGAAGATCGTCTCCAACACTATATTGGGAAGGTTTGAAGGAGGCTCAGTTGGAGAAAAGCAGCTCTACATCATGTATTGTATGTATAAAGAGTTACCGCTTAATGTTGCAGCACATTTTGTGCAACATGCGGAGAGAGTTGCAAAGAGGCAGAGTTCTCAAGGGTTGATGCTAGGAGGGATGATTACAATGATAGCTCAAGGAATGGGAGTTAACTTCGCAGGGATGGAGAATCGTATGGTTAGTGAAGGGTTGAATTACTCACAGCTGATGAGGATGGAATTTTTGACCATGGTAGGAAATCAATACTGTTTAAGGCAGGAGAAGGGAGCTCCATTTCCGTTGCCAATGCCGGAGCTCACTACAGTTTATACAAGGAGAAGGCTTGCAAATTTGGCTATGGGAAGTGTGAACCATTCCAGAGTTGTCAAGGCATTTTATAGAAGAAACAGAGATGAAATGGAACAGGTTCTGAGGCAGGTTAGAGTTGAAGAAAATGAAGAGCTAGCCAATTTGAGGGCCGAGCAAGTGCCCATGGAGGGTGATGAGCAAGGAGAGCAACCGGAGCAGATTGAGTTTGAGGAGCAAGGCCCTGATCCACCACTGTTTGAGGAAGAAGGAGCACCGCCACCAGTCGCACCGGGCCAAGGAGATGAAAGGTGGAACTATATGATGGATGAGGTACGTGACATGAGGCATGTGCAGCAGACATATGGGACTCAGATCAGGGAGATTCGCAAAGTCCAGCAAGAGCATGGAAGACACATTGAAGAGTTGAGAGCTGGACAACGAAGGAGGGAGTACTATGAAGAACAATCAAGGGCGCACTCCAACAACATGGAGGAGATGTTGACCATGATGTTCAACTTCCAGTTTCCTGCGAACCCTCGAGCCTACATTCCATGGAACACCTATCGTCTACCTCCTCCGCCTCCGGAACAATGAGGGAGTATTTTGAGTGCTTGGCACTTTTGTCCATTCATCTAGCTATTATTTAGAATTTTGGTATTATTGCTTAGACATTTGATTTGATTTGTTAGGATTTGATTGGATTGTACTTAAATTGTTGGTTTTTGGGAGGTTTTACTTTGGGATTTTATTTTCAGTTTTATGCGATTTTCAGTTTTTTATTTTTTCGTTGTTTGGATGCGATGGGAGATTGATCTTTATCGTTATGGGTTTGAGTTGATGTGCTTTATTTTCTTTTGATGGATGATTTGATTTATGCATGTTATATGTTTGTATTGTTTGTTGATCCCTTGATTAGTAGGTGATGTTTGTTGTTATTTTAATTCTTGTATAGGTGTGGTTTTGGTGGTATGTTTTGGGAAAGAGTTGAGTGATGTTTTTGAGTATGAGCTATGATGCATTGTTTGTGATAGGTGATGGCAAGCAAGTTAATGGTTTCTACTTGTTAAAATTGTGACATGGATTACATAATTTGTTCAATTTTGAGAAGTATGAAGGTTAATTGAGTTTCTTTTGGTCCAAGCAAAAGCTTGTGAGAGTTGAGCCTCAACCGTGCCTCCATGGTTAATTATTGAAGAGAGGACCGGTTGAACTTAGACAAACTAGAACTTGCTCTTGGACTATAGGAACGAAGCCCGAATGGTTGAAATTTGTGACATGATCTTAGGCCATCCTTGTTAAGTAAAGTCATAGCCATAAAATTTCCTTACCTCAAACATTATCCCTAGTAAGCCACTTTGAACCTTTAAGCCTATCTCTTGTGATATAAGCACATTACAAGCCTTGAAAACCCATTTAAACCTTATATATATAACCTATGTGTGGGTAATTGAGGATGATGATGGTTTACAAAAGGGAAGATGTGGAAAAATATGCAAATGTATATGGAAAGAAAGGTGAGTCAAGAAAAAGGATGAAAGAGCTCAAGATAAAAGCAAGTGCAACTTCAACAAAAGTGAAAAAGGAGCAAAATAGAAAAATATGCTCAAGGAATACAAAAGTCAAAGACAAGAAGTATGCCATTCAAAAAGAAGCTCAAGAAATCCAAGGAATGATGATGCTTAGTGCTTGTGATTAAAGTAGAAAAGAAAGGAAGCATGAAAGTGAGGACGTTGAAGAAAGGAATCATCTCTTTGATCAACCACACTTGAAAAGTCACTATTATCCAAAGTTTCCTACCTTACCAAAGAGCCTAAACATTACATCAAAAGATAAAGACCTTTTTGATCACTTATTGAAACTAAGGTGGCTTGTGAACATAGTCCATGAGCAAGCCTATGGTGAGTCGATTTTAACCGGTTGATGAGTGTTGATCAAAACCTTACTTCAAAGAGTGTTGAGTGAATTTGATATCCTATGAAAGGCTTGGATTGAAAGGGATCTGATTACTCTTTTGTCATGCTTGAGATTGAACTCGTTAATCTTTCATGTTATAAGTTTGATTATGTAGGGATACTTAACTTGATTTTGAAATCCTTATTACTTGTGATATATTGTGGTTTATGTTCGTTAGATGTTCTCTAGGTGAAAATTTCTCCTCTTGTTTATCATTTTTAGTTGTTCGAGGACAAACAACACTTTAAGTTTGGGGGATTGATTGTCGTCATTTTCACCTAGGTTTTAGTGTCTTTATGTGTGTATTTTCGGATGTTTTTATCCGTATTTGTGTTAATTTTGGTGGAGTTATTGTTATTTTGAGGAAAGTGGTACGAACTTATAGAATTGTGTAAATGGGCTTGAATATATGTAAAACAGGTCATGGAACGGACAAAAATGGAGTCGGGAGCGAAAGGGAGACGAAGAATAGGCCAGGCAACTGCACGGGCCGTGCGCGGAACACGGCCCTGTAGCAGCTGGCCGTGTAATGTCATCAGAATACGCTGCTCGCCCAGGGATTTGGCCGTGCGCTGGTGCACGGGCCGTGCGCTGCTGCACGCCCCATGTGCGGAGCTCGGCCCTATAAGAAGAAGCCGTGTATTGTCGTCAGAAAGTGCTGCACGGCCATGATCAAGGCCGTGTATTGCAGCTCGAGCCGTGTCCGGAAGCACGCACAAAACGCCGAAGTAGGTGTGCCCTACACGGGCCGTGTACTGCAGCACGGGCCGTGTAGGTGCAAAATCCTGTGTAATTTTTAGAATGTTCCGGAAGCTTCTAGAAGGTCCATAAGTGATATAAAACCATGATTTGTGCGAAATTAGAAAAGAGATTCACATTATATCAAATTGAGAGCAGTTACACAAAATCCACACCACATTTCCTCACACACTAGATCTACAATCCATCTACACCATCTAAATCCATCAATTCACCTTGATCTTCATAAATCCATCCATACATCCATCCATTCCATCATCTAAGAAGAGAAAATCAGATTTGTTTGAAGAATTTGGCATGATCAAGGAAGGAGTCTACCTTCAAGGGGAAGCTCAATCTCTTTTATTTTGCTACTTTCTTCATTATATTGCTCATATGGAGCTTGTATTGGATTGTAGCCAATTGGCAATGAATATTTGTGGCTAGTCCTCAAGTGAGGCTAGCAATATGATTGGTTAGGAAATATGTAGATTTTTGCACTATTAAAGCTTGATGAATTGATTGTTATGATTACTTTCTATCATGAATGCTTATTCTCATTTGATGCATGATGTGTGTGGTTAAATTCTCTATGCATAGTGTTAGGATGGCCATTCCAATATTATGTGTGGTGGTTTAATTGAATCATTGATTGTATTAGGTGACTTGGTTAGTATGAGGGGAGGAAAGCCATTCCCTCCAAGTGCTTAGAACCTCATGATAGAACATTAGTGATGAACTAGTGAGGGGAACCAACTTATGATCATAGTACCCATGAGGGAATTGAGAGTAAGACAATCTTAGGAGATTTAAACTTGTAAAAGAGTTGAAAACCTAATCACCTTGGCCATAGGGGTTAGGGGTACAATTGTGATTGCCCTTAGTTTCATAACTTGAAAGTCATCAATGCTTGAGTAAGTGTGAAGTCTACATAAGACCTTGACCATGATGTTGCTAGCCTTGCTCTCTTTTTAGATACACTTCATCCATTCCATCTCATCTTGCTACTTGATTTGATTGATATTTGTTATAATTAGTTGCTTGTCTAGTTCATTAGTTAATTGATAGAGTAATCATAGTTCTTAAATCAAAACCTTATCTCGATAATCCTTACAAAACATAAATCAATAGAAAATCCGGATACAACTTGAGTTTACCTTTTCCCTTGGGACGACAATACTATAAATTTTGCACTTGGTCACGCGTATACAACAGCGATAGAGTACACTTACTCTTGACATTTCACTAGGAATGCGGCTAAGTTCAGTTACCAACTCCAAAGTTCTTAAAAATTTCACGTATGGAAACATTATCCGTATTCTGCCTTGCTCCGGCCATGTTTAGCTCAGTGTGTTATTCCTTCTTTCTTTTCTCTCCTTTTCATAGTGCACAAGTACCTAAGAAAAATTCAAGGTTAGATCGAAATAAATAATCACAAATAAAAGTCTTAATCAAACTAGAAATAATAAACTAATAATAACAGCCGTTGCTGTCAACGGCGCGAAGAACTTGATGCGCATTTTCTTTGCAAGCAAAATTAATCCCCAAGTATTAATGATATCGGTTGCAGCTTAAGTAAGCGAGCAAGAGAATTATCGAACCCAAAGGACAGCGTATTATAAATTTACTTATTTACTAAATTAATTAAGAGTAGGAAATTAAGTTTGAGGATTGAAGTATTAACTAATAAATAATTAAATTAAATAACAATTAAAATAAATTAAACACTAGAAGAATACGAAAGTGAATCAAGTAAGAGAATAGGTAGTTAGAGGGAAATCCAGTTTCACTCATTAATTTCTCTTCCATGTGTTGATGTCCGACTCTACCTTGTGAAATATGGACGCATCATTAAACCATGCATATCTACTCTATAGACACAAGTAAACATGCATGAAACACGTGTGAATAACCTTGGAGCAAGAGATATAATTCCACTCCACTTTCTAGGTACTATCAGTATCAATTATTTCCCTGGCTAATTGGTACTCTAACCCGATGTGATCTCCCTTTGAAGGTACTATAAAATTAACCTCTTTTTCCTACTTAATAACCCGAATTATATTCAATTAATAAGTATTCATAAACGATAGTTCTAATGAAGTTTCGGAGTCCCCCCACTTAGAATCATAACATAAAATCCTGTTCAGCGGTGAACGCACTCAATCTACAACCAAGATATATATTCAGACTCTATATACCAATTGAAGATGCACAAAACGACTGTGAATATGGATTAAGAAAGAACAATCATATATAAAATAAGTTCATAAGTAGTGTTGTACGGAGTTTACACATGAAAGTTCAATAAAAACCTTCACAACCCTAGTTCTACCAAAAAGGCTCTAGCCCATGCTGTTACGAAGAACATCATGGTTGTTGGATAGATCTTACCCGGATGTCTGGAAAATACAAGATAAATTAGGAAACGAAATAAACCCTAGATGCGAGAGTCATCGCATCCTTCTCCATCTTGAATCCTACTCTTGGTTCTTCTCTTGATTCCACAGACGAATCTTCAAAGTGATTGATGGATGGAGGAAAGGATGTGGATGATGGTTGGGGATTTTTCCCCCTTGTGGGGTGTAGGATGATTGTGTTTTGGCTCCAATCCAATTTGATCTATATGATGAATAATGATGTGATCTACACTTCCTTTTATACTTGTAAGCTCTCCTTATAGGTCTTGGATGGGCTTTTACTTGAGACATACGCCAAATTTTGTAAAAGAAACTCGAAACTACCAAAAATAGCATCAGCGACATTCTACTCGACCAAACCTTCACTGGTCGAGCAAAGCCTCCTGGTCAAGTAATGGTCGAGCAAACCTTCTGTAAGATCTTGGTCATTTTACTTGACCAAACTTCATCCGCTCGACCAAGATGATTCTGGTCGAGCGGACTCCCGTAGTCGAGCAATCTTGCGCAGTCTCACCGTTTCGCGTACAACTTCCACATATGACCTCCGATTTGAGTAATTCTTGCGCTCACGCGATCCTCTCTTCCTTGGCTTTCTATTCATATATGGAACTCACAAAAAATATAATATTTGAATATGTAACAAGTCATGCAAATTGGACAGTCGTTCTGTTCGATACAGCTTGCGCGACGTCACCACTTTGGTCATAACTTTCTCGTTTGGAATCCGATTGGGGTGTTCTTTATGCCAAAACGACCCTCTCTTCTGGAGCGTTTCAACCATGTATCACAATTCCAACTCAGAACTCCACATAAATACAGAAAAATTAAAAAAGTTGGATGTATTTTTTTCTGCACCATTGCACAAATTGCACCTTTTCTCCAACTTTGTACTTTTGATCCTTTTTCCATCTAAAACACAATAAAATCCCTCAACTGTACCTTTTTCTCACATATATCAAATATAAGATACCTGTGCTAATATACAACATTAATTTTCATTAAAAAATTGTTAGATTGGACACTAAAACACGCTTATTTTCACTCTCATTAAGTCACCCGAAGGTGCTCATTATTCAATACGTCAAAAGTCATGCGAACGCGTTCGTCTTTACTTATTGGCAATAATGCCATCTGTACGTACATGTTCCCTGCCCCACCAGTCTTAGGTAAAATTTTTCATGCATATTCATCACATCAATTACATAAATCACGTTCAATATAAAAATCATAACAGTAAGCCCACCTTTTTAAAGACGAATCACGCAAGGATAAATTTTCAAGGCAAAGGTTGAGGCTGAGTATTATCCTTGTTAGTTTTTCTCGTAACCTCGATGCCTTCAAAATTTTAATGTTTCTCTTAGCATATGATCAAGTGTATTTTTTTCTAGAAATAGATCACAATGGATCAAACTTGGGGTTTTCTTATAGTTGTTTATAACTTGGAAAATTGGGTATAACTCTTAAACCATTTAATAATCTTAATAACTATTTAAAAAAAACATATTAGACATGTTGGCGAATAATTTCATGTATATTTCTTTCCGTAAATATTTCGTTTCAATGGCCAACGAAAATATGAAGTTTAGTTTGAGGTTTCCCATAGGCAGTTATGCTATAGTTTAGTAAATCGGCTATAAATTTTATTTGGGTAAATATTTTTTAAAGATATTTGACAGAGACATAGTAGACACATAGACGAACAAGTTATGTGTTTAATGTTTTGGGAGATTCATCCATTTTAATAGAGTAAATAGAGAAACAAGTTTCTGCAGTAACATACTTTATTTTCACTTCTAAGTGTCTAAGTGTTCTCTTTTTAAAATTTTGATAGATATGTTTATCATATCAAAAATAAAAATTATAACAATTTGTGTGTGTGTGTGTGTGTGTGTATATATATATTTAAAATTTATGAAGATATATTTAATTTTTATTTTATTGAAATTTTTTTTTGCAGTTTAATGAAAAGAAATATATGTATAAGAAATCTACATCTATTGTTTACGGTCGTAGTATGTTAATAGTGTTATGAAAATTTTAATTTAATAACCAATAAATAAGAAAAGAAACATAAATTCTTGTAGTGAATAAGAAAAGATACATAATTTTATTATTATTATTATCATTTTTTTCCTCAAATAAAGTACTACCTATATTCTAACTTTTAAAATAAGACCTGTTTTTAATTAAAGCACACGCCAAAATTCCAGCATGTTTATAAAAACATGTTTATGAAAATAAAGAACATATAAACGTATCCCAGAATCATATCATGCATGTTTATAAAGACAACCAAAATTTTAGCATACTTATAAAAACAAAGAACTTACAACTATATTCTAGAATCGTATCATGCATGTTTATAAAGACAACCAAAATTTTAGCTTATTTATAAAATAAAGAACTTATAACCATATTCCAAAATCGTATCATGCATGTTTATAAAGACAACCAAAATTTCAGTATATTTATAAAACATAGAACTTATAAACATATTCCAGAATCGTATCATGCATGTTCTACAAGGAAGTCAAGCATATCTTTAATAAAAAGGAAAAGTAAGATATTTACCTCTTTGTATTACGTAAGAATGAACTTAAAATGGGTTCTTGGTAATGAGATTCCCTAAAGAAAACATGTATAACAAATGCTCTTAACAGAAGTAAAGGTGAATATATATATATATATATATATATATATATATATATATATATATATATATATATATATATATATTCAACGGAGAAAGTTAATAAATTTTTACCTAAAGTTAGGAGATCTACCGATACCAACTTGGAGATGGTTAATGGTCTCTAGAGCCTTAGATAATTTCCTTGGGGTATCAAGTATTTTCATTGGTAATGGGATGGTGAAGATTTGTGACAATCTGGAATGAAATGTAGGAACGCAATGATTTCTTATTAAAAAAATGGTGTTGTGAACAGGATATGTCTCTTCAACAGGCAGGTTGCTGTGAAGGAAGGTTGGAGAGATTGTAAATCTTCTGTAGAATATTTGCATGTGTTTCACATAATATTTGAAGACTGTTTTCGGAGATTTGAAGAATGTTTTGAAAGATTTTGTGAAAGATTTAGAGTCACCTTTTGGAGATACGTATCTGGATATTTTTAGAATTTCAATGAGTTAATGATAGACTCCCCCTGCCTGATTGGTTAAGGCCACCGCCTTAGACATGGCCTCTCATTAGTTATCATCACCGCTCATTACTTGTTTAGTTCATGAATCGTCTTTCTTAATATTTCATATCTAATTACAGTTTTAACTATCATGAATATTATAATAATAATAATTATTATTATTATATGTGTGTGTAGATATGGATATCTATATATGATTATTACATTTTGTGTGGGTCCCACTTGAGAAAAAAGAAAATGCATGTAAACCTTAACTTGAGACAAACCAAGATGAAAAACGTAAACCTTTATACGGGACAGAGGAATTATTTTATATGACAAAAGCTTGCATGCTCTCGAGGACACCGTGCACCTAATTCGCATATTTTTCAAAAGTTGTACCATTTAGTATTATAAAATGTTATATCCTTTCGTATAAAAACTTATATACTCGATTTTTTAAGAAATTTTTTTAATCAAATATTTTTATTAAGATATGTCAAAAGAATATTTAAAACTTAAACAAGTTAAATAATTCTGCCCATTTAAGATATGGAATATGGATCATTTATATATTAAATTAAGTCACAAATACTTTATAAACACAGTTTACATAACTTAGTATATGAACTCTGATTTTTTCTCACCCCAAATCATGTGGTCCCAAATCATGTGGTCCCCTCTTCCAATTCTATTATACCCTATATATTGCTAGGGGTTTAAATTAATGGGGGACCACAGGGTTTACACCATAAACCCAGTTCACAGGAAACCAACTAAAATTATGTATTTTCTTTCCATTCATCCACCATGCTTCCACTTTTCTATCTCTTTCTTCTCTTTATTCATCTGCTAGCATCACGGCGCGTTCCACCGTCCATCAGTGTAACGACTCTGTCTAATTGAATATTCATTTTTTAAGAACATGTAAAGACTAAATAACATAATTGAAATAGCAAACCATTTTATTAAAATACAATGCAATTTATTAAAATATTACATATCCTTAATCCGATATCATTATTACAAACTTGTAGAAGTTCTAAAAAATGTAAACAATTCGTTTTCATTCATTTGGCCACAACATCCTGCATTAACCTTCAATCCAGAGATCTTGCATAAATTATTTAATAGTAGTTAATGCATGAAATACACTTTGTGTAAAATCTCGAGATTACAAAAATTAAATTATCAATAATGCAATAATATAACTCTAAATCATGAATATATGTTGGCAAAGACAAATTGACCATGATATAATTTGTCAACATGATTTGGGTTAGTGAAGCCAAACTCCACATAACATGAGTGTGTAGGTAGAGCCAACTTTTGAACATGATTAAATTGACATAGCAAATTATTCCACATAAATAATTGGGCTGGTAATTCCAAATTATAAGGAAAATTTAGATTTTCTATATAATCTAATTGTAGACATTATATTATAATATAATTGTATTAGTTATTCAATTATTTTATGGACTTAATTAAGAGCAAAAGTCCATGATCTACATAATTAATATGAGCTGCATGAATAGATACCCAATACTATATGACTAAGTGATTATGAGTGCCCTGATTAAGTAGTATACAAAGACTCCCTAAGCTATTGATGCTGCGAGAGCGTATTTAAAGATAATAATACTTAGAATAAACTGTATAATCCGTTGATTCCTATGAATACAAAAAATAGACTTCTCAGATTCGTTGATTTTTAAGAATATCGTAAAATATGTCAAGAGAAAACTCTCATTTTTATTAATCATTTCAACTCCCTTGATACATAATAAGACCAACTATTTATAAGAAGATAATATATATTACAACAATGACAAATATAAAAGGCAATAATGACAAACATATATAAAAATAAAGGAAATAAATCAAAATTAAATCATATTAATATATAATAAATCTTAATTATAATTATTTTGAATCTTCCAGATCTCCATCACTCCCTTCCTCTTGAAAAGGATTCACCCTCGAATCCAGCCTTGTATCACAGAGAGTCTAAAGGTTCGAAGACGTGCAGGAACATCCTTATAACATCCAATATTTTTTTTACCTATGCTTTCATTAATTTATATTTAAATAAAAATAAGTTAAATGTATCGATATGATTTAATCATGATAAGTATACGCTAATTATTTTTAATAATAGTTTATTAATTAGTATTACATGATCTTATGTAGATATTATTATTAAATAAATAGAATTGCATGGTTTATAAGGTAACCACAGAGGATATTTGGCAAACATGTGTTCTCCTCCCATCCACCAGGCATGAATAAATAAATACTTCATCCGTCCCAACTTTAACTTCACACTTTTCATTTTAGTCTGTCCCAAATTCAACTTCACACATCCATAAAAGAAAAAAATAACAAACTAATATTCCTCTAACATATTTTAATTTCAAATTTGCCATCACCTTTTTAACACACATAACATACTTTATCATTTATTTATTACCCAAAAATACCATACTACCCTCAAAAGTAAGTCAAAAAGTGACTTTTCTTAAATTTTGTATCTACAGTAAATGTGAACTTGAATTTGGGATGGAGGGAGTATAAATTATAGGGTGAAGAATGAAACCACGTTGCTATCACACAACAGTCCAGTTAATAGGGTAATGATTAACACCCACAATGTGTAGCATATATAACCCCCGGGATTAAAACCAATTTAGTCCCGTATCTTTAGCCATGGTCATTTTTGGTCCCTTATCTTTTGAAATTTCCCAATGTCATCCCGTAACTTAATTTTGGGCCGATATCATCTCGTATCTTGTGGGTATGCTCCGATTTGGTCCCAAAATTTGAGAAATGTTTGCAATCAGTCCCAAATTTTAGAAGCTTCGAAAGTTTTTTCTAAGAAGCCACCCAACCTTTTGCTATTTCTAGATTTTTGAAAATAAAATCATTTTAAGCCTCCATATACTCTATTTTACCTCAAACTTTCATTATTTTTCCAATTTTCAAAATAAACCTAGTCCATTATGACCATATTAGGCCCAACATGCTTCCGTAAATTAATTAAACATCATTAATCTTGTAATTAACAACTTAAAGCAGTAACAGTACCCTTTTTGACCATTAATCTACTGGGTATCTGAGAGGTTTTACAGCTGCTCCTCACAGCCAACCACGCGCCTCGCAGTGTGATGTTCGATCCCGTTCCTTCAGTGGACCTCAGCACAACCCTAGTTTATTTCCTATACCGGGGTACAGGATGCTGTTACTGTTTCTCGTCGGAAAGTATGAAGATTAAGGTTGCAGAAAAATGGAAGGTTACATGTGGGCTGAAGCCCAAGATTATTTATTTATTGAATGAAAATATTATTTCACACTCATACTACTTAAACAAGAGGAGAAGACTCCTCTAGCTACCTATGATAGCTAAAATTGAAACACTCATACAAGGAATGAAAGAAAACTACAATGTTTATTGAATGAGAGAAAACAGAGGGTGATGGTCGATGCCTTCTGCTTTGTTGGCTCAGCTATTTATAGAGGCTTTTGGATGTGAAATCTGGATTTCAAAGCCTCTTTACTCTTGCTACGTCACTGCTTACGTCATTTTGTTGGCATCACTGCTTATGTCATTCCATCCATTATTGTTGGCAAATGTCCTGCATTCGTCTTTTGCCTCTTTCGAAGGGTCACATAACCCTTATCCTTTTGACCTTTCAAAAATTCCCTTGACTCTTACCCTCTTTGTAGAGTCACTTGTCTCCAGGGGTGTTTAAAGATTCACCTTGCTCTTTGGTATTTTGAAGAGGTTTTGCCCTCTTTTTTCCTCGTTCTTCCTTATTCGCTGAAGGGGGTCCAACAATTCTTATTCTCCCTATGCACAACCTTACTCCTTTTTCAAACTCTAGTTTTGTCAGGGTAGAGCAGCTTGTGCATATTTTGTTTGTCCACTACCCAAAGTGGGCCATGTTACAGTATTTCTGATGAGTTTGTTTACTCACCGATATCTTGTTTCTCCAAAGAAGCTCTCGTTTTTCTTCGAAAGCCTTTTCAACAAATATTGTCTTCTTTCCTGTTAAAGTGTTTAACAGAAAAGACCCATTCATTGACTTATATTTAAATTTGAATGGGAACTTCACCTGATCCATTTCTTGGATGCAGACATACAAATCTCTTGCTCTTTGCTTAGAGATTTGATCCTCGGAATAGGTAGAAACCAAGACTGGTTCCTTTCCAGAAGACTCTTTAATTCAGTTTGATGCTTCGACATCGGGTCTTCTTAACTTGATAAAATGAAAGGCCTCGTGATTGCCTTACCCGATTGGTTCTTGAGCCGCACTAGTGAAGTAAAGCTCCAATACATCTACTCTAGATAGAGTCATGTTGTTTTTCCATGCCTTCACAACTAAATTTTCTAGCCAGTCTGGTAGTTTTGAAAGTTCCGGGAAGCTTGGTGCAACAGTATATATTGAGGCTAACACCCCAAAATCATACCACTGCTTTACATCGTTTGGACTTAAGCCTTTTCTCATCCAAACTCGGGGGAATTCTTCTGTTACATCTATCCGACACTTCTCTGGATGGATTCCTTATCTTGTATTTAATTTTTTCTAGCTAGCTTGGTATTCCTGCTAATGAGAAAAATTAGATATGTTATTACCAATCTTAGCAGTGTTCGTCATAGGCTAAGACTGATCTCTTTCTCTATAACCCCTGAGGTGCTGGGTTGACTTGACGACTCTAGATGTGACTCTAGAGCATCAATTTTTTCTTGGACCGATTTTGGAAGTTCCAATCCAAGACTCGAGCTAAGGGTACTTGAATCCCTTACTCTGGGTTTAGAGCCCCATTCTCGGATACTCTCCTTTTGTGATTTATATCAATAGCTCGGAGGATTGGCTCTCATATTTTCTCTAAAAGAACTGCATTGGTGCGGATACAGTCTCGTATGCGATAGGACGCTTTGGTCCCATCAATCTCTTGAACTTTTCTGGCAAGCCCATCATTGAGCACCAGATTCTCGAATTCCTTTTTGAGCAAATCTTGATTGTCCATCAGGTACCTTGAAGCGATCAGGATGAAGTCTATCTCATCTCCCTCCATCTCTCGTCAGGAAATCTATCAAAACATTATCAACAAATTTAATAATGACAATATTAAAATTGTAATATTGACATTTAGCTTACCATCTTAAAAGTTTAGCCTTTTCTGGTTTCGATTCAATTTTATTTTTTAAAAAGGCTTTGACACTCGTGTTATCAATTTTAAGAATGAATTTTATCGCAAGAAGAAATAGCGGCAATTTTTTGAACGCTCTCCGCACTGCAAAGAATTCCTTCTCATTGATGTGCTACCTCTTTGCCTCATTCTACGTAAAGAGACCACTGCAATGTCTGCATGACACTTCTTCTTCTAGTGTAGACTTGGTAAGGACTGCCGTCCACCAATGGTCACTGGCATCTGTATATAGCACCAGGTCGTCTTCGTCATTTGGAATGGCTAACTTTGGGAGCTTTTTGCAAACCTCCTTTAATTGTTTAACCATTTCTTGATGTGATTCCTCCCCTTTGAACTCAACATCTTTTTTCAACAGAGGACTGAACACCTTCCTATATTGTGCTAGATTGTTTATGAACATTCCAGCAAAATTAACAACTTCTAGGAAGCTCTGGAGTTGCTTCTTGTCCTTGAGATCTTCAGGAAATCCTTGAACATTTTCTACAATGTGTGGTGTAAAATAATCCTGGACTCATCGATCTCGACTCCAAGAAACTTGATCTATCTTGTTGCTATTACTGCATTCTTTTCATAAAGCACCAATCCTTCCTTGTGACACACTTCTAAAAATACTTCCAGATGCGCTAAATCCTCCTTTATGTTCTTTGAGGCTATGAGGATGTCATCCACATGAACAAACATGAATGATAAATAATCTTTGAAAAGATTATCCATCTTCCTTTGGTATATCTGGAGTATGTTCGCCAAGCCCATAGGCATGACATTCCAGATATAATGGCCTTGTGGTGTGGAGAAGGCTGTGAACTTCTTGCTTCCTTCTTCCATCATAATCTGGTAGAATCCAGATTTGCAATCGAACTTTGAGAATACCTTGACATTTTTGATATAGTTGACCAAGTGTTTCCTACTTGGTATGTAATATCCATCGAACTCCAAGATGTTGTTTATCCCTTTGTAGTTGATCACAAGTCTCATTTTCCCCCGCTTGACTTCTCCATAATTTCGAACCAGAAATCCTGGACTGCTATATGGAGATACTCCTGGTGATATCAACTTAAAGTCCAGATTTTCCTTAAGTATTAGCTGCATATCTTTTTGATCATCTTGGTTCATCAGGATAGGATTGTATCTTACGAACTCATGCTCCTTTCCTTCTTTTACTTTGAGTGAAGCTTTGAGCTCATTTTTATCCCACCAAGCTAGTGGATCCTTATTGAAGTTCCTCTGTATCTTTTTCTTAATATCCTCCAAAGATGTTTGTTCTTCAATTGTGACATCTCTCTGTAGGTTTCCAAGCTTGCTTTGAGAAGGTGGATTGTTTTTTTCCTTTAGTCTCTCCATCTTCCATCCTCCTCTAGTCTCGGTTCTCATTTGAAGGACTGCTTCGCCATATTTTCTTCGATCATTCATCTTTGGATGGCTAAGTTTTCCTTCATTATCACCATGCTTGCTGTGAAATCTGATTAGCATTTTTCTTTGAAATGCATTATGCAGTCTTGGTGCGATGATCTTATGTTCACAAAGGTTTGTGAAAATAAGCCTTTTTGTTGAATTTTCTTGGGTAAAATGCTTGAATGTCTGTAGAAAATTATTTTCTAACAGAATATCTATTCCGATATTATGAAAATATATCGGTGGAGTTTTACCTTGTACCATGAGGTACGATCCACTCCTCTGATCATGATTTCCGCTTGTTTGATTCCTCTTTTAAGGATTAGTACCCTTTGTAAGAAATCCTTCCCTAGTACTATTGGCAAATCTTTGCCTGAGCCTTTAGGAAAGACTCCTTCCTTTGCTGTGCAGATACCGACTCCTGAATCGATGTATGCTGCAAAATATTCCGTACGGTGCTCCTTTTATATCATCTCGACGGTGATATATATCAAAAATGGACTTGTGGTCATGGGTAGATCAGAGCTTATAACCTTGAGCTTCTGCTAGTGAACCTTGTATATCTTCCCTTTGACCGTGAATTCCATTCCATCTTGTAGTTATTCCCAAGGTTTGTTCTGAGAATTTTTCTGCAACTCCTTTAATAATTAGCTCAAGATCACTAAGTTTGAGCACCCCTTGGTATCTCCCAGTTGTTAGCTGTTGGAGATAATATAAGACATCACAAGGAATAGAGTTTTCTTTTTTGGTGATATCAAATATTATTTTGACTCCTCTCCATCGTTCTGGGCATTTTAGTTCAACTTTAGTTGTGAAATTCTCCGGTTTCTGGATTACCTTCACGATCGGCTTCTTTCCCTATCTTTCACTAATCATTCTGTCTTGTTGGAAAGAAATCCTTCTTTGCTCGAATCTGAGGCTGTCTTGCCTGCTCCAGACCGGCTTATCTCTGATCTGCAAATCCATGTCGTGGATTGGTGGTAACTCCATTATTTTTGGCCTGGTTGTGCATGCAACCCTTTCAAATACTTCTGGTATCTCAATATACTCCTTCATTTGGAATAAATCCAAATGATGAGTGTTGGATAGAGCATATGAGATACTGTAGGTAATAGAGTATGGCATGTTTCCTTCTTTCATTAAATCTTTATTTTTGAAATCTTGATGAAGGATGAGTACTCTGCTGAAGTCTTTGTCCATCAGATTATAGGCAATCCTAGGGTAAATGAAGGATGCTACCTTGCCTGCATACAGGTTTCCTAAATTTCTCCCAGGCATGCCTCTCTTGTATTCTTGATTCTCTTATCAAAGATTGTTATATCGATTGGTGTATCGATACCTTCTTTGAATGTTGCTTTGATAAGGATCCAAAAGCTCTGATATGGATCCAAGACATGGTCTTAGCAACTTCTCTTTGAAGTTTACTGAGTTCCCTCTTGATCTCATTGATAGGAACTAGCTACATTTCCATCATATTTCTCGTGAGCTCCATATAGATGGAAATTTCTCCTACTATCACCTTGTATATGATGTGATGTTTAATCTTTTTGAAGTTGAGAAGCCGTTCCAATCTTCCTATGCTGAATCCATCGTACAGATTGAGTCTTGGATCCTCCTTCATGATTCTCATAAGGGCTTTATGAGAAATTGATGTCTGGGAAAAGAATCCCGATATATTTTTTTGATCTCTTGCCTAAAGCTTTCCTCGTCACTCTGACTCATCTTTGGAGGATTCGTCTTGGCTGAAGAATTCTTCTTCATAGATGCTCTCGTTAGAGGGTATATTTTCAAACTGATATACCTGTACCAGATCTTAGAAGTAAAAAGCTTCCTCCATTTTTGGAGTGGTTTCGAACTATCGCACTCACTATTTCTTGTTCTATGGGCAATCTAGTGAGATATGCCCTCTGGTTCCATATGTGTAGCTGTTACAATCCTTAAATTTTCATTAGCTCATACGGGCGCTCTTCGGAACATCTTTCTCGTGGGAGTTCTTCCCGTACTCCTCTGGTTTGATCCTTAGGATGAGGCTTGACTTCTTGAACTCCTTCTTGTTGGACTAGACCTTTGCCCTGATTTATATCTTCGCGCTTTTTATTTAGACCAAAAGGATCTTGGTCTTCTGGACCTCCATCCTCCGCTTCTTTGAGTGTAAGGATGATGTTTCTTCATCATTTTCAGCTTCGTTGGACTTCTTCCAATGATGGTTGGAAGATCATTATTCTCACAACATAAGGGTACTGTCTTGTTGATTCCTCTTAATCTCTTGTAGTTCTTTTGTAGTGATGCTTGATGACACCACTCCGCGATCTTGGCTTTGAGGAAAGACATCCTCCTTGCTATTGAATCTAGCTCGCATGGTTCATATTCTTTGATCAACATTTCTCTCTATGGACTTAGAATCTTAGCAAAGAATAGGTGGAATACTTCCTTCTCCTTGATCTTCAATTTCTATCTATACTTTGTGAAGAGTTTGATGTACTCGTCTATGTGACAGATGTCAAGTAGTTCCAGGCTGTATAGGGCATTCCTATACTTCTTCTTCATTTCTTCTTCCATTCCTTCGAAGTAATCCACTCTGATAAAGTGGATCTTGAAGATCTTGGCCATGAAATTAAAAATATTACCTAGATCTTCGCTTTCCATTGCCTCCTTCTTGACTTCGTCTGAGAGCACCTCCCAGGTGCACTTTACTAATCATTACAGGCTCATAGTTAGGAATCTTATTAACCCTTCTTTATCCAGCTCTAATGCACCTCCTGCAATCTTCATTGTATTTGTCCACTCGTCGATCAAGGCCTCTCTGTTCTTGAAGTATAGAGTGTTGAGATTTTGGATAAACTCATATGAATTCATTGGTTCAAGGTGAGACCGACCATATGGGGTTTTGTGTAGGTTAGATCCTTGAACTTGGCTTGCTCCTGTTGACAATCCCAACGCTGTCATCTTAAAATTTCCTTGGTTTTAGTATGTCTCTTCTTGTCTTGCTTCATGGACTCCATGTGATCCAGAAGTTCCTTCATTTTGGCTCAGATCTTGAGCCTGAAATTGTTGTTGAGAGTTCGAAGTCAATCCAACATTCATTTTTAGATCTACAATAGTTAGTCCTTGGAAGGACTCATATAGATCTTGTAGATCCTCAAGATTCGCTCTTTCCATCTAGGGATGAGGATTCTCCTCGAAGGATAGCGATCATCTTCTCACTTTCCGTCTTCGACCTTGTGACCTCCGTCGTCTTTCCCTTTTGGTGTAAAAGGTGTTCTATTCTGAAGGTTGGAGGCAACCTTCCTCCTGGCCTTCTTCCATTCACCTTGGTTTCCAGGGACTCTACTTGCTTTATCAACTTCTTGATGAGGTCGAGTTGTTTGTTCTGCAATGTTTCAACCTTATCCATTGATTGGTCGTTAATAGTCGGGATGACCAATTAAAGAATTTATCAAACTCAAGGGAGGAACGTGCTAGAGTTTAAACGATCTCAAGGTTATCGTGATTTTATAAGGACGACGGAAATGAGAGGATAGACGTGTGATTAGCCATAACTTGTAGTCGGGTTGACCAATTCAAGAATTTATCGAACCACAGGGAGGTCGATGCTAGCACTTAAGCGATATCACGTTTATCACGATTTTATAGAAACGAATCATAGATGGATGGTTTGGTTAACAAGTAATCAAATGCAAACAAATGAAAGTAGACAAACAATAATCAAATGACAAGATAAAAATGATGAATGAGTGGTTTTCCAAATTGAGTAGAAGTGAGATTAACAACACTATTGAAGTGGTAACTTATGGATTCATGCATTAAACTCATATGTATCAAGGGTTAAGACTAAGGGCCAACACATATACCACCTAAACTTCCTCTCGAAATGAATAGGATGTAGATCATTTGCACAATCTCAAAATAGCTCAAAGGTTGGTTCTCAATTAAACTATTCCAACTAGGTACTAAGTTAAATTAAAGAATCCCTTCATATAATCAATTGACTTCTCAATCTAACTAATCACATGTTCCATCAAAGGGTTCTAAATAATAAAGGACTTCTCAATCTCTTTACCATTTATAATGCACATGAGGTGTTTGATGAAATGATTCACTTGACTATCCTAAACACATAATTGATTTCTCAATCTAATAATATAATTAGAACAATCAAACACACAAAACATCATAGATCTCAAGATATATAAGCACCAATGATAGAAAATCAAATATTCCCATCAACATATGAATTTAATTACATAGATCCACAAATTAACCAACAACCTTCATGTTGCTAATCTCACAAGGGAGATTAGCCTACAATCTTCATAAGATCCATAACATAGACATTATAATTCTTACAAATCATGATAAACTAAAGGATTAACACAAAATTGGAATGAAAACTCCCTTGGAAATGGATCCAATTGAATCTCCCTTCTTCCTTTGGTGATCACCCAAGCTTCCTTGCTTCTTCACTTGATTTGGATTGAAGAAAATTTGGAGAGATGATGTAGATCTAGAAATGGATGAATGGGATGAAGAAAATGGTGTAAAATCAAAGGAATGGTGTGATGTGTGTGGGAACATTAGTAAATCCGATCTCTCTTCAAAATGTTGAATGGATTGGTATTTATACCCCATGGAGACCTTCTAGAAGAATTATAAAAAATATCCTGTTCTGGAGCCGACACGAGTCGTGCTACGTAGCACGGGTCGTGTCGTGTCAGGGCAAGCGGCACACGAGTCGTTCTGCATCGCACGGCCAAAGGGTGGCCGTGTTGAATGTCTAGACGTCGCCGCACGGCCTCCGCTTATAGGCCCGTGTCTGGTACACGGGTCGTGCTCCTCAACATGGGTCGTGCTCCTCAACACGACCAAATGGTGGTCATGTTGGATAAATAGATGTCGCCGCACGACCATTCTGGACAGGCCCGTGTCTGGTACACGGGCCGTTTGCTGCAACATGAGCCGTGTTGCCAGCACGGCCGGCCGTGTCCTTGCACCTTTGTTTCTTCTTCCTCGTTTGATCTTCCGTCTTCATTTTTACTCCATTTTCACCTGTTATATATATATTTAAGATCATTCTCACACATTCCTATGAAAACACATAACACCACCAAAATACACGAAAATACGGATAAAATAATACGACAAATACACATAAAAAGACACTAAAATCTAGGTGAAAATAACGATAATCACACCCCCAAACTTAAAGTATTGTTCGTCCCCGAACAATGAAAATGATAGACCGAGGGAGAAGTTTTCACCTAGTAAAAAAACTAAACGAACACAAGTAATAACACATCATTAGCAACAAGAATTTCAAATTATGCTAAGCTAACCTACAACATTAGATTTATGATAAGAGAAATTAACAAGTTCAATCAAAAGAGAATAAAGAGCAATATAGTCCTTTTAGTCTAAGCCTCACATAAGTTTATCAATGTCACTCGACACTCTTTAAATAAGGCAAATCAACACTCCTCAATCAATTGGTTCGAATCACCATACACTTGCTCGTAGACTCTATTCACAAACCACCAAAATTTTAATCAATGATCAAAAAGGTCTTTAATAAAGGATGTAATGATAGGCTCTTTGGTAGGGTATGAACGAGTGTAAGTAATCGAAGAGGTAGCTACTTTCTTCCATCCCTTCACATTCTTTTTCTTTCTTTCTTTTCTTTATTGATCATAAGCACTAATCATCACTTCCTTGGATTTCTTGAGCTTCTTATAGATTCATGCCTCTTTTCTTTGATTCTTAAGTACTTGAGCTTATTATTGTTGCTTTGCTCATTTTCTTGTTTTGAAGTTGCATGTTCATTCTTTCTTATGCTCTTTTCATCATTTTTCTTACTTATTTACCATTTCCTCTTTCTCTTTTTTATCTCATCACACCTTTCTAGCCACCATCTTCTTTATTACTCACACAAAAGGTATATATCTTAGGCTCATGTGGGTAATTAAAGCTTGTAATGGGCTATCTTCACAATAAATAGGCTTATAGGCTCAAAGTGGTTGACTAGGGATGATTTTAAAGGTAAGGAAATATTTGGCAATGACTATACATGACAAGGATGGCCTTAAATCATTTCATCGATCTCCATTAATCGGATTCATACCTAAAGTCTTTGAGCAAGTATTTAGTTTATCAAAACTCAACCGATCCACTCATGAAAAGATACCATGTATACATGGTCGAGGCTCAAATTCTCACAAGTTTATGCTCGACTTAAAAGGACTTATTACAACTTATTCATCTTTTAATTGAATTAGTTAAATAAAACATATCACAATTCGAAAGTGTAGAGTTCCTTAATCATAATTCGACCTCACTTATCACCATAATGCATCATCACTCATATTCAAAACGACTCACAACCTCCCAAACAAACCACCAAATCAAACCTAAACACGAAAGAAAAAAATAAAAACAACACACAAACACAAATAAACCAAAGACAATACAAAGACAAAACTAAAAGAAAAGTCACAAATAAAAATCACCCCATTCATGATCAATACACATAAAAAATCATCTCAATCCTTAATTGAAAGAAAAGTACAAAATTAAACATCCCAAAACAAAACAATACGAAGTCTCAAATCCAACACAAATTAAATCACTAAAGAAGATGAACTAATGAAGTGTCGAGCACCAAAAGTACTCCCTTAGTTATCCGGAGGCGGAGGGGGTTGATTATGCCATGATCCCCAAGGAGTATAAGCACGAGGTATGGTAGGGAATTGGAAATTGAACATCCTTGTGATCATCTCCTCCATGTTGTTCGAGCGTGATCGTGTATTCTCTTCATAGTATTCCCTACGACGCTGCCCCTCATGGATCTCCCTTATCATCGCACCTTGCCTCTGCTGCTCCTCCCGGAACTCTCTCATCTCATCTCCAAGCGCCTGCTGCGTCTGCCTGATCTCCCTGAGTTCATTCTCCAGAAGATTCCATCTAGCATTCCCCTCTCTTGGTCCATCTCCTTCCTCTTGTTCTTCTTGCTCAAATGCTGGAGGCTCTGGTGCATGCTCTTCAAATTCCACCTGATGATGTTGCTCTTCCTCCCCTACATCCATGTCCACCGGCTCAGCTCTCAGATTCCTTAGCTCAGGATTCTCATCTACTCTCATCTGTTGGAGCACTGCTTCCACTCCATCTCTATTCTCTCTGTAGAAAGCTCTCACGACTGCTGAGTGGTTAGGACTCGCCATTGCTAGATTCTGATGCTTTCTTCGTCCTTGCAGTGTGGTGAGCTCAGGAGCAGGTAGAGGAAATGGAGCTCCCTTATCTTGCTTCAAGCAATACATATTTCCTATGAATGATAGGAACTCCATCCTTATGAGTTGATTATAAGTGAGCCCTTCACTAATCATCGAGTGTTGCATCCCTCTAAGGTCGATGCCTAGCCTTTGAGCAATCATTGTCACCATTCCTCCAATCATAATTCCTCGAGTGTTCTCTCTCTTAGCCACTCTCTCAACATGCTGAATGAAGTGAGCTGCAATGTTCACTGTGAACTCCTTGAACATATTGTACATGATGTACAACTGCTTCTCACCAACAACTCCACTCTCGAACCGACCCAGAATAGTATTTGATACTATCTTCTCAAGGTACCTCATGACTGGGTTCCTTATAGCTGTCCCTTTAGACGAACTTGGAATGTACTCTGGAGGCTCAGTCCCATCCTCAACAAATTTTCTCCACCACGTCTGTTGATTGAAACCCCCTTGTGGTAGGAAGTTCTGATGACCTCTCATGATCGGGCACCCAAAAAATCTATTCAGCTCATTCACAGGTATCTTCTCCCACATCTCATTATTCAACTGAAATGTGATAGCAATAGGAAACTTGTTCCTATCTCTGTGAACCTCCAAGATGCTCATGAACTCGGCTGTAAGATGGAGATAAGTGGGAGGTCTCTTATCAAAAAACTCCTCCATTTCCACTCGACGGAATAGAGTCCTCAGATCACCTTCTATTCTAAGGCCTTCCATGGTTGCTTGATCTTGGAATCGAGTTGCCCTAATCTTTGGGGTTATGTACTCCTATCTCAATGCGTACTTCTCCCATTCCATGAACTCTACTCCGAAATTCTCAGGGTGTTGGTCTTTCATTAGCAGTTTGGCATCAAGGTTGGACAGTTCCATATCTGATTCAATGAAAATGAAGTCCTCATTGCGTTTCCTCACTCTTCTTTCAGCCATCTACAATTTCCAACATAATTCAAATTAGTTTCAATTTAACTCAAAGCACAATGTTTCATATTAATTAGAATTATCACTAGTTATTCAACTAAGTGTTAATTCTAGCACATATTCAAGCACAATAAACAATGTGTTCCAAAGACTAACATTTAGATCCAATCAACTTAGCACAAAGTTACTTCAAAAATTTCATTCAATCACTCACTTTCAACATCCTACTCCTCTCATTCTTTTACAACATTTCACTTTTTCAATGGGCACAATTCAATTCAATAATACTTTATGCAAAACTTTGAATTCCAATTTGAAATTTAATTTAGGCATTTCATCAAACACTTGGCATGCACATATTTCACACTTCAACTTCAACAAGTCTTAATTATGCTTTCATGCCCAAATCCTCAATACTTAAACTAATTCAAATCAATACAATCATCATAGAAACATTATTGATCAATTTAACAATCACATGCCCTAAATTAATCATCCTAAAACAATTATCCCCAAATTCTTCCTTCATGAACCCTAATTCTTTCTAAATTTCAATCAATCCAACAATTAAATATGCAAATTCATGTTTCACTATCCTAGACATGCTTCATACATTCCATCATTCAAAACCCATACATGAATTTCGACATTTATACCTCGAATTGAAAATTAGGGCACAAGAATACATACCTTGAATTCTCTTGAACAAAATGAAGGGGATTGTTGTTTAAGCTTTGAAATTCACCTTTTACACTCACAATCTTACCATTCTTTGATGTTTGGAAGATGATTTGTGGAATTTCGATGAGTTTATCATGATTGGAGTGAGTTCTAACACGAGTGGTTGTGTCCAGAATTTGACTTTTAAAAACGCTGCTTCAGACCCGACACGAGTCGTGTCACGCAACACGGCCATAAGGTGCCCGTGTTGCGTGTTCTGACGCTCCCGCAAGGCCAAAGCGTACAGGGCCGTGTCGGCTACACGACTCGAGTCTCTCGCTTGGACACGACCAAGATCTGCTCGTGTTGGGAAAACTGATGTCGCTGCACGGCCAAAGCTTACAGGGCCGTGTCGGCGACACGAGGCGTGTCACTGCTCCCCTGAATATTCCACTTTTCATCTTCAACTCTTGTCTTTCCTTGTTTCCATGCTTCCAAAACTCCCTATTCATGCTCACACTCATAAACATCATTAGTTCAGCCTTAATATAAAAAACAAAAGAATTATCGACTTCAACACCACCAAAACGAACCAAAACTAAACCGAACTTATGAGAAAATTTCAAATTTGGTTCAGAAACACACGAATGCATGTCAACATAGAATATAACATATCGTACCACATCATATCCCCCCAAACTTGAATTGAAACAAGAGTTTCAATGAAAGTTTGCAAAAATTTGGTACGATATACCGTTCACATCTATGACGCACACTTTGAATGTTCAAGAAATCTTCTCCTCATAAGCACAATCCACCTACAAGACCAAAATAAAGCAAAACAAGAAAAGAAATATTTACAAACCTAAACTACTAAAAGGATACGGATCTCAAGAAGAGAAGGTGTCAACATATACCAACTCCCTTTGAGAGGGAGAATGGTAATGCTTAACCCTATGACCATTGACAATAAAAGAATTCCCATCCGATCCTTCAAGCATTAAAGATCCATTTTCTCTAACTTCAATCACCTCATATGGACCGGTCCATTTTGAACGTAGCTTTCCAGGAAATAGTTTCAATCTAGAATTGAATAAAAGCACTCTATCCCCCGGTATAAACTCCTTTGCTTTGATTCTTTCATCATGCCATCTTTTAAGCTTCTCCTTGACAATTTGGGAGTTTGAATATGCTTCCTCACGAAATTCTTCAAGCTCAATCAATTGAAGACATCTTTTCTTTCCCGATTCTTTCTCCTCAAGATTCAACTTCCTCAATGCCCATAAAGCCTTGTGTTCTATTTCAACCGGAAGATGACATGCTTTTCCATAGACAAGTTTATACGGAGAAAAACCAAGAGCGGTCTTGTACGCCGTTCGATAAGCCCAAAGCGCATCATCTAGCTTAGAAGACCAATCCTTCCTATTCCCCTTGACTGTCTTCTCAAGTACAAGCTTCACTTGCCTATTTGATACTTCCGCCAAACCATTTGTTTGCGGATGATAAGGTGTTGACACCTTGTGCTTCACTCCATAGCCTATCAAAAGCTTTTCAATGATTTTGTTGATGAAATGAGTCCCTTGATCGCTAATGATCGCCTTTGGTACTCCAAACCTTGCAAAAATGTTCTTCTTCAAGAAAGCTTTGACAACTAGAGCATCATTCGTTCTTGTAGGAATTGCTTCTACCCATTTAGACACATAGTCTACCGCAAGCAAAATGTAAAGAAAACCATTGGAAGACGGAAATGGTCCCATGAAGTCCATCCCCCAAACGTCAAACACTTCAACTTCAAAGATGTTCTTCATAGGCATCTCATCTCTTTGTCCAATACTCCCAATTCTTTGGCATCTATCACACTCCTTGACGTATTCTTTGCAATCATTGAACAATGTTGGCCAAAACAATCCCGACTGTAAGATCTTAGCTCCTGTCTTTTGAAACCCAAAGTGTCCTCCACATGGTAAACTATGGCACATCTCCATGACACTTACTTTTTCTTCCTCCGGAATACACCTCCGTATGATACCATCCGGACAATTCTTAAACAATAAAGGATCATCCCACAAATATTCTTTAACATCGTGGTAGAACTTTTTTCTTTTTGACTCGGGGAGATGGTCCAGCTTGATACCACACGCTAAGTAGTTTACCAAATCCGCGTACCACGGTCTTCCGGTCTCACACAAAGTGTACATCTGATGAAAATCCACTTGAAGTATCTCTTCATCCGGGAACATATCATTTATGAGCTCCATGGTTCCTTTTTCATCAACATTCTCCAATCGTGACAAGTGGTCGGCTATGACATTTTCGACTCCCTTCTTATCACGTATCTCAACATCAAACTCCTGCAACAAAAGAACCCAACGAATTAGTCTTGGTTTAGCATCCTTTTTACTCATCAAATACCTAATAGCAGCATGATCCGTGTAGACAATGGTTTTCGTGCCAACTAAGTACGGACGAAATTTTTCAAAAGCATAGACTACGGAAAGAAACTCCTTTTCTGTTGTGGTGTAATTCTTTTGATTGACATTGAATGTCTTTGAAGCATAATAGATAGCTCGAAATTTCTTCTCTCGCACTTGTCCAAGCACTACTTCCAAGGCATTATCACTTGCATCACAATGGAGTTCAAAGGGCTTGCTCCAATCGGGAGAGACAAGGATTGGTGAAGAAATCAAAGCTTCCTTTAACACCCTAAAAGCATCAAGACATTCATCATTAAATTCAAATGGAGTATCTTTCTCAAGCAATTTACACAAAGGTTTGGCTATATTAGAAAAATTCTTTATAAAACGTCGATAGAATCCGGCGTGACCAAGAAACAATCTAACCCCTTTTTCATTTTTAGGAGGGGGAAGATGTTCAATGGCTACAACCTTTGCTCTATCGACTCTCAAACCTTTTTCTGAGATATGATGACCAAGTACGATACCCTCTTGAACCATAAAGTGACATTTTTTCCAATTCAAGACGAGGTTCGTATCTTGACATCGCTGCAAGACCATGGACAAATTAGTTAAGCATATATCAAATGAAGATCCAAACACGGAGAAATCATCCATAAAACTTCCATCACATTTTCAATCAATCCTCCAAAAATAGCCATCATACAACGTTGAAAGGTGGCGGGTGCATTGCATAACCCAAAAGGCAATTTATAGAAAGCGAATGTGCCATACGGACAAGTAAAAGTTGTTTTCTCTTGATCCTCGGGGGCTATCATGATTTGGTTATACCCCGAGTAACCATCTAGAAAACAATAATACTTGTATCCCGCCAACCTATCAAGCATTTGATCAATAAAAGGCAAAGGGAAATGATCCTTATGAGTATTGTCATTAAGTTTTCTATAATCACAACAAACTCTCCACCCCGTTTTCACCCTTGTTGCAAGTTCTTCATCAAATTCCGTTTTAACAATGGTTAACCCTCCTTTCTTAGCCACAACATGCAAAGGACTTACATGAGGACTATCACTAATGGCATAAACAATTTTAGCATCCAACCACTTTAAAACTTCTTTTCTAACAACTTCTTGCATAATAGGATTCAAACGCCTTTGAGGTTGTATACATGATTTGTTCTCATCAATCAACCTTATGTGATGCATGCAAATTGTGGGACTAATTCCCTTCAAATCATCCAAACTCCACCCTATAGCGTTCTTATGATCTCTAAGTACTCTCAACAATTTATCAAGTTCTAAAGGAGAAAGGGATGATGATACAATTACCGGAAATGTCTTCTCGTCCCCCAAATATGCATACCTAAGGTGATCGGGTAGAGGCTTCAATTCTTTCTTTCCTTTATCAACCTTTGACTCTTCAATCTCCATCTCTAATGGAAGATATTGTCTCTTTCCATAGTATGCCAACTTTGCTTCATCCTCTTGCATTTCCCTACAAGCATTCAATTCATGTAAACAATCATTAATATCTTCATCTTCTAAACAATGAAAAGAATTATTGGAGTTTAAAGATAAAGTAAGAGAATGGCTTATGCTCATTTCAAGAGGATCTTTAGCTAAGATGAATGGTAGGTTCTCTTTAACAACTTCATCAATCATGTCGATCCTTCTACATTCTTCTTTCTCATTTGGATATCTCATAGCACTCTTCAAAGAGAAAACCACCTCTTCCTCATTTACTCTCAACTTCAACTCCCCTTTTTGTACATCAATTAAAGCTCTTCCCGTTGCTAAAAATGGACGCCCCAATATCAATGGAACATTTGCATCCTCGTCCATATCAAGCACTACAAAATCAACCGGGAATATAAACTTTCCTACCTTGACTAACACATCCTCCACTATTCCTCTAGGGTAGGTTAAAGACCTATCCGCTAGTTGCAATGTAACGGATGTAGGTTTCACTTCCTCTATACCAAGTTTCTTGAAAATGGACATAGGCATCAAGTTAATACTTGCCCCAAGATCGCAAAGAGCTTTATGAACCTCACTCTTGCCCATTTCACATGTAATAACAAAACTCCCCGGATCTTTGAGCTTTGGAGGCAACTTCCTTTGAATTATTGCACTACACTCCTCCGTCAAGTTGACGGTCTCATTCTCTATCAAGCTCCTCTTCGTTGACATGATGTCCTTCAAAAACTTCGCATAGTGAGGCATTTGTTTCAAAGCATCCGCAAAGGGTATATTAATGTGGATTTTCTTGAAAATTTCCAAAAACTTTGCAAACTTTTCATCCAAGCCTTTCTTCAAAAATCGATGTGGAAAAGGAATGGTACTTGTGTTTTTGGAATTCCCCAACTATCCCTTTCCACTTCAATTTCCTCCTCCTTCTTTTTCATTGCCTTGGTTCTTTCCCATTTCTTCTCAACAACCTTGTTATCAATCAATTCCGGTTCCTCATTCATTTTATCCTCAACTTCACTTTCAACATCGAATTCTTCTTCAACCAAGATTTTCTCCATCTCCTTCTCTTCCACCTTATCATCTTCCAATGGCATAGATGGTCCATCATAATTTGTTCCACTCCTCAAGGTAATTGCCTTGCATTGTTCCTTTGGATTTACAATGGTAGTGGAAGGAAATTTCCCTTTCTCATTAGCACTCATTGAGCTCGCCATTTGACCAAATGAATACTCTAAGGCTTTGAGTCTTCTATCACTATTTTCTTCAATGGCTTTTAATCGTCTTTCATTTACTTCCTCAAAAGCCTTGAATTTTCTTTCAATTACTTCCTCTTGATTTTTGTTGGAAGCAATCAATTTTTCAAGAAGTTCTTCGGTAGTTGCCTTCCCTTCATTATTTGGCGCTTTAGCTCCCGGATGATACCCCGGAGGATAAGCAACCGCATTACTTGGGTTTGCATAAGAAAAATTATCTTGCCTCCTTGGTTGTTGTGGATAAGAACTTCCACTTCCTTGGCTAGTGAAACCTCCTTGCCTTGGTTGTTGTTGCGGGTGCGAACTTCCACTACTTTGAGCATTGAATCCTCCTTGCCTTCGTGGATAACTTCCTTGATTTTGGTTGAAATTACCTTGGTAATTGTTTTGATAATTACTTTGGTAATTTCTTCCTTGCATATATTGAACGTCCTCCACACGTGGCATTGTTGTGGCCCATTGTTCCCCACTAACACCAATTTGAGGAAGCACACTTTGATCCATTCTATTATCAACCATATTAACTTCTTGATTGGTCACTCCTTTGTTCAAGCTCATTTGCTTCATCACCTCCGCAACGATCATATCCATGCTTGGTGTTTGTGGCTCCACAGTCACACTCTTCACACTAAACTGTTGCCCTTTATCATAACTTTCGAACCCATAGCTTCCACTAACTCTCTCCGATGGCCATTGATAGACATTTGTAGCAATTTCATCAAAAATTCGAATAGCCCTTTCCGGAGTTACTCCTAATACAGATCTACCTGCCGAAGCATCAACAAGCACTCTTTGCCCATTCACAAGTCCTTGATAGAAAAATCCCACTTGTTGATTCTCCGGGAAACCATGTTGTGGACACTTACGTAGCATTTCCTTGAACCTTTCCCACGCTTCATAAAAGCTTTCTTGAGGCAATTGCTTGAATTGAGTAATCAAGCTCTTCATTTGAAGTGTCTTAGACGGTGGGAAATACTTGTTCAAGAACATTTGTGCAAGTTCATCCCATGTGTTGCACATTCCGGGAGTAAGAGTGGAGAGCCATGTTCTTGCTCTATCCCTCAAAGAGAATGGAAATAACCTCATTTTGATGCAATCCTTGCTCACCCCATTCATCTATACAGTGTTAGCAATCTCAACGAATTGAGTTAGATGAGCATTGGGATCTTCATTCGGAGCTCCACCAAATTGTTGCTCTCTCACCAATGAAATCAAGCCCATTTTAAACTCAAAGTTGTTGGCATGAATTGGTGGTCCCATCATTTGTGGAAGTGCCCTCGGCATGAAGAAATCCCGGATCACCCTTTGATCATTTTGAACTCCATGTTGAACCGGGGGTGGAGGTACATACGCTTGTTGTGGAGGAGCATAACCTTGTTGAAAACCTTGTTGAATCATAGCTTGTTGCACCATTTGTTGAATATACGCTTGATTGTTAAACTCCCCAAATTGTTGATAATTTTGTTGAGGAAGATTGGCATTAGCTTGATCTTGCAAGTTTTGCATTCCGCCTCCATCATTCCTAACATTGCCTCGTTCATCTTGATTGTTTTCCATTAGATCACTCTTTTTGGTATTGTTCTCCTTTCTTCTTCTTTGGAAAGTGTGGTCAATTTCTAAGTCAAGAGGTTCAACTTGTTCCCCTTTTGATCTTGTTTGCATACACCTTCAAAATAAAAAAAAAATTAGAACAATATTTTCAAAACAAAATGCAAATAATAAATACAAGAGAAAAAAAATGTCTCTAGTAAGATCGCTCTAAACGTTCCTTCTTTAAGCTACTAGCAATCGTTACCTCCCCGGCAACGGCGCCATTTGATTAGCCATAACTTGTAGTCGGGTTGACCAATTCAAGAATTTATCGAACCACAGGGAGGTCGATGCTAGCACTTAAGCGATATCACGTTTATCACGATTCTATAGAAACAAATCATAGATGGATGTTTTGGTTAACAAGTAATCAAATACAAACAAATGAAAGTAGACAAACAATAATCAAATGACAAGATAAAAATGATGAATGAGTGGTTTTCCAAATTGAGTAGAAGTGAGATTAACAACACTATTGAAGTGGTAACTTATGGATTCATGCATTAAACTCATATGTATCAAGGGTTAAGACTAAGGGCCAACACATATACCACCTAAACTTCCTCTCGAAATGAATAGGATGTAGATCATTTGCACAATCTCAAAATAGCTCAAAGGTTGGTTCTCAATTAAACTATTCCAACTAGGTACTAAGTTCAATTAAAGAATCCCTTCATATAATCAATTGACTTCTCAATCTAACTAATCACATGTTCCATCAAAGGGTTCTAAATAATAAAGGACTTCTCAATCTCTTTACCATTTATAATGCACATGAGGTGTTTGATGAAATGATTCACTTGACTATCCTAAACACATAATTGATTTCTCAATCTAATAATATAATTAGAACAATCAAACACACAAAACATCATAGATCTCAAGATATATAAGCACCAATGATAGAAAATCAAATATCCCCATCAACATATGAATTTAATTACATAGATCCACAAATTAACCAACAACCTTCATGTTGCTAATCTCACAAGGGACATTAGCCTACAATCTTCATAAGATCCATAACATAGACATTATAATTCTTACAAATCATGATAAACTAAAGGATTAACACAAAATTGGAATGAAAACTCCCTTAGAAATGGATCCAATTGAATCTCCCTTCTTCCTTTGGTGATCACCCAAGCTTCCTTGCTTCTTCACTTGATTTGGATTGAAGAAAATATGGAGAGATGTTGTAGATCTAGAAATGGATGAATGGGATGAAGAAAATGGTGTAAAATCAAAGGAATGGTGTGTGATGTGTGTGGGAACAGTAGCAAATCCGATCTCTCTTCAAAATGTTGAATGGATTGGTATTTATACCCCATGGAGACCTTCTAGAAGAATTATAAAAAATATCCTGTTCTGGTGCCGACACGAGTCGTGCTACGTAGCACGGGTCGTGTCATGTCAGGGCAAGCGGTACACGAGTCGTTCTGCGTCGCACGGCCAAAGGGTGGCCATGTTGAATGTCTAGACGTCGCCGCACGGCCTCCACTTACAGGCCCGTGTGTGGTACACTGGTCGTGCTCCTCAACACGGGTCGTGCTCCTCAACACGACCAAATGGTGGTCGTGTTGGATAAATAGATGTCGCCGCACGACCATTCTGGACAGGCCCATATCTGGTACACGGGCCGTTTGCTGCAACACGAGCCGTGTTGCCAGCACGGCCGGCCGTGTCCTTGCACCTTTGTTTCTTCTTCCTCGTTTGATCTTCCGTCTTCATTTTTACTCCATTTTCACCTGTTATATATATTTAAGATCATTCTCACACATTCCTATGAAAACACATAACACCACCAAAATACACGAAAATACGGATAAAACAATACGACAAATACACATAAAAGACACTAAAATCTAGGTGAAAATAACGACAATCAACGTGCAAATGAACGCACTTAAACTAATGCAAGAAATAAGATAAAAACAAAGATAAATGATGGGTTCCAAATGATGCAAGGATGATATTAGCAACAATCATGACATAGATAACAAAGTAATTATGCAATTAATTCTAATCTCTCATGGACATGGCATATGAGCGATCACTAATTCTACATAAACTCTCTCTAGAGATGGATAGGATGTAAACCCTCAACAAGGCTCCCAAAAGCACATAGGATCAAGACCAAAATAAACACCTCTTAATAGGTACTAATTACTCTACGAGTTCCCTAATTAGGTACTAAATCAGGCAATATTCCCTTTTAAGGTACTATGAATTCACTAATGGTTTGGGTCCCCTCATCTAATCAATCAATCTCTCGATCAAGCTAATCAAATGTTCTATCAAAGGGTTCTAAATCTAGAAGGATATCTCTATCTCATTCTAAATTAATGCACATGAAGTGTATGATGAAATGATTCAATGAACTATCTTAAACACATAACTGATTTCTCAATCTAATCACATGCCCATGACAATTAATCACACATATCATCATATACATCAAGTAATCAACATTCAATGATAGAAATACATAAAGTCAATTCAAGATTAAAATCAAATTGCATAAAAACTAATTTATCTAATACCAATCATGTAGCTAATCTCACAAATGAGATTAGCCTATCATAGTCTTAGAGAAAACAACATAGACAATTGAATCTACAAATTCCATGATCAAACTATAAAGAAGTTCACAAAAATTAGAATTAGATTCCCCCTTTGAAGTCCTTCAATAGAGATCTCCTTCTTCTTCTTGCAATCTTCACTCTCCCTTGCTTCCTCGATCACTTGGATGATGGATTTGATGGAGGAGATCAAGTGTGGATGGATGGATGAAGAATGGATGGAGATGATGGTGTAAAATGGAGGAAATGGTGTGTGATCTATGTGTAGGAGTGAAACCCTTTGAAAATTATGATCACATATTGAAGTATTGGGTATTTATATCCCTTGGGAAGGTTCTAGAAGGATTCTGATATTTTTCTGATCCTGCAGCAATATGGCTCATGTACTGCAACACGGTCACAGGGTGGCCGTGTAGGCATTTTGGATGTCGGAACACGGCCAAGGCTAACAGGGCCATGTTCCACAACACCTATTTTTACAATTTTGTTTCGGCTCATTCTCCCTCGTTTCAATTCCTAATTGAGATCTGCTTTTTCCTACGTCTTTCTTTTCATGTTTAGGATATATTTTTTTCCTGAAAATCATACGTTTAAGCTCATTTACACACATCTCCATAAAAATACAAAACACAACCAATTAGTATACAAATACAGATAAAATAATACAAAAACGGACATAAAAATAAACTAAAATCTACGTGAAAATATCACTCATCACACCCCCAAACTTAAAGTATTGTGCATCCCCAAAGAACAAAAATGATAAAATAAGGGGAGAGAGATTTTCACATAGGAAAAGACTAAACGAACATAAGTAATAACAGATCAATAGCAATAAGAACTACAAATCATGCTAAGTCATCCTACAACGTTAATATCATGACATCAAAAATTAACAAGTTCAATTCAAAGAGAATAAAGGGTAATATAGTCCCTTTCAGTCCAAGCCTCACATATGTTATCAATTTCACTAAACACTCTTTCAAGTAGGATAAATCAACACTCATCAATCAATTGGCTCGACTTGCTATAGACTTGCTTGTGGACTACATTCACAAACCACCAAAGTTTCAATCAATGATCAATAAGGTCTTTCATTAAGGGTGTAATGATAGGCTCTATGCTATGGTAGGAAGATTATGGATAATAATGACTAATCAAATGTAAGTAATTGAAGAGATGACCAATTTCCTCAACTCCTTAACTTTTCTTTCTTCCTTTTTTTTCTTTATTGCTCACAAGCACTAATCATCATCATTATCCTTTGGATTGAACTTCTTATGATGCACTTCCTTTCTTTTAACTTTTATTTTCTTGAGCATCTTGTTGTTGCTTTGCTCCTTCTCTTGTATTAAAGTTGCATGTACATTCTTGTTTTTGCTCTTTTCATCCTTTTCCTTGCTTACTTACAATTTCCTTTTCTTCTTTTTCTTCCTCATCAAACCTTTCTAGTTACCATCTCCTCAATCACTCACACAAAATGTATATATATAAGGCTCATGTGGGAAATCAAGGCTTGTAATGTGCTAAATTCACAAAAACTGGGCTTATAGGCTCAAGGTGGTTGACTAGGGATGATGTTCAAGGTATGAAAATATTTGGCAATGACTATACATGACAAGGATGGCCTTAAATCATATCACTAATCTCTTTTAATTGGGATCGTTCGTATAGTCCTTGAGCTGGCTTATCTAACACAACTCATCCACTCATGAAGAAATACCATGTATGCACGGTTGACGCTCAAATTCTCACAAGCTTATGCATTGGACTTTAAGGAACTTATTACACCACATTCATCTCTAAATTGAATAAGTTAAATAAAACATATCACAATTCGAAAGTGTAGAGATTCTTAATCATAATTTGTTATCACTTATCACAATAACGTGTCATCACTCACATTCAAAAATGACTCACGACATCCCAAAACAAATCACCAAAAAAATCCTAATCAAGAATAAGAAAACACACAAAACATAAAATAAAGGCACAACAAACAAGAAACAACCAAAAACACATAATATGCAAAAACAAAAATCACCATCATTAACAATAAAACACACATTCTATATCAACCATGATCAAGTAAGCTCACAAAAATCCCCATCTTTGATTGAAAAGTAAACCTCCCAAAAACATAACATATGAAGTAACATGCTAATCACATCAATCCGAAGCATCAAAACAGTCAAGCAAATAGAAGTGGTAAAGTATAGAGTGAACTCCCTCAATAGGCATTTGGTAGTGGAAATGATTGGCACGAACTTCCGGATTGAATACACAACAAACTCGACTTGATCTCTGGGCTCAATTCGTGCTTCCATTACACTTCATTCATGCTCAACAACTCATCAAAAACATTAGCTCAACAATTTCAATAAGATATAGACTATCATCCACTTCAACACAACCAATCGGACCAAAATCAATCCCAAACTCATGAGAAAATTTTTAAAATTGCCCCCAAAATATGAGAAGTATATGCCTTCAAGACAAAATATGTCACACCATGCCATATCCCCCAAACTTAAATTGAAGTTCTTAAGAGAATTTGAAATTTCAATTGAATGAGAAGGTTTTGGCTTTTGGTGAGTAGAATCCATGATCTTAGTTTCCGGAGGTTTCTTTTCTTCCATAAGCACATTGTTTCAACTCATTAGCCTTCACCCACTTAGGAACTCTTTCTCTCTTCTCTTTCATCACCTCATCAACCCCCAAACTATCCTCTTTCCGATCTTTAATGGCCATGCATAAATTCGTTGTTCCGGAGGTAGAAGGCTTGTTGTTCTCTTCTTGAAGTCTCTCCACGGTGGACACAACTTGACTAAAGTGGTGCTCAATGGTATCCAATCTAGCATCGAATTCTACTATTGCATTTGTCACCATTTCATACCAATTTCCTATTCGATCCATCCACGCTTCATTAGACTTCCTCTCATGGTCCAAGCGCTCCATAATCTTTTCGATCAACTCATCTCTATGCCTTTCTTTGTAGTCACTTTGGGTAGAATAAGAGGTGTTGGAGTCTTGAAATTTTTCCCATTATTATGGTTGATTTCCTTCTTGATGTCTAGAAAAATTTCCTTGAAAAATATCTTCCACAGCTTGAGGGTATACTTGTTGATGCATTTGATGAGGGACTCCAAAATCTTCAAAACTTTATTGTTGGAATTGCATATCTTGTACTCCGTAATCCGGTTGCAAATTAGGCTCACAATTTGGCATTTGAAATCCTTGAAAATTTCCTTGTGTGTTCATAGTGGGATGAGCACTTCTATTCACCATATATCAAAGAATATCCACGTAGCTCATATTTTTGGGCTTGTTCACCTTCTTCTTTCTTCTCAAGGTGTGCACCTACAAGAGAAAGAAAAATTAGAAAAAAAATTCTAAAGCAAAAATAAAATAAAATGTCCTTATTAAGACCATTCTAAACAATCCTTCATCAAACTACTAGCGACCATTATCTCCCCTGCAATGGTGACATTTGATTGGTCGTTAATTGTCAGGATGACCAATTAAAGAATTTATCGAACCCAAGGGAGGAACGTGCTAGAGTTTAAGCGATCTCAAGTTTATCGTGATTTTAGACGACGAAAATGAGAGGATAGGCATGCAAATGAACGCACTTAAACTAATGCAAGAAATAAGATAAAAACAAAGATAAATGATGGGTTCCAAATGATGCAAGGATGAGATTAGGAACAATCACAGCATAGATAACAAAGTAATTATGCAATTAATTCTAATCTCTCATGGACATGGCATAGGAGCGATCACTAATTCAACCAAAACTCTCTCTCGAGATGGATAGGATGTAAACCCTCAACAAGGCTCCCAAAATCACATAGAATCAAGACCAAAATGAACACCTCCCAATAAGTACTAATTACTCTACGAGTTCCCTAATTAGGTACTAAATCATAGGCAATACTCCCTTTTAAGGTACTATGAATTCACTAATGGTTTGAATCCCTTATCTAATCAACTAATCTCTTGATCAAGCTAATCAAATGTTCTATCAAAGGATTCCAAATCTAGAAGGATATCTCTATCTCATTTTAAATTAATGTATATGAAGTGTATGATGAAATGATTCAATGAACTATCATAAACACATAATTGATTTCTCAATCTAATCACATGCCCATGACAATTAATCACACATATCATCATATACATCATGCAATCAACATTCAATGATAGAAATACACAAAGCCCATTCAAGATTAAAATCAAATTGCATAAAAACTAAATTATCCAACACCAATCATGGAGCTAATCTCACAAAGGAGATTAGCCTATCATAGTCTTAGAGAAAACAACATAGACAATTTAATCTACAAATTTCATGAACAAACTATAAAAAAGTTCACAAAAATTAGAATTAGATTCCCCCTTTGAAGTCCTTCAATGGAGATCTCCTTCTTCTTCTTGCAATCTTCACTCTACCTTACTTCCTTGATCACTTGGATGGTGGATTTGATGGAGGAGATCAAGTGTGGATGGATGGATAAAGAATTGATAAAGATGATGGTGTAAAATAGAGGAAATGGTGTGTGATCTAGGTGTAGGAGTGAAACCCTTCAAAATTTATGATCAAATATTGAAGTATTGAGTATTTATACCCCTTGGGAAGCTTCTATAAGGATTCTGATATTTTTCTAATCCTGTAGCAACACTGCTCATATGCTGCAAAACAGCCACAGTGTGACCGTGTAGGCGTTTTGGATGTCGGATCATGGCCAAGGCTTATAGGGCCGTGTTGCGCAACACCTATTTTTACAATTTTGTTTAGGCTACTTCTTCCTCGTTTCAACTCCGAATTGAGATTCGCTTTTTCCTATATCTTCCTTTTTGCGTCTAGGATCTATTTTTACCTTAAAATCATATGTTTAAGCTCATTCACACACATCTCCATAAAAACACAAAATACAACGAAATAGTACACAAATACGGATAAAATAATACGAAAACGGATATAAAATGACACTAAAATCTAGGTAAAAATATCACTCATCATACATCTTGAGGCTGATCTCAAATATCATCTTGGACATGTTTTGGCAATATTTTCTAAAGAATTTCACCGTCTTCTGTTATTCTCTAAGATCTTGATTTATCTTAGAGTTATCTGCTTGATCTCTTTCCACTATGTCATTTCCACCTCCATGAAAAGTTGTAGGGCTTGCAGATCTCTCTTAGACCTTGATTTGGCCGTCTTTTCCATTGTTCGTGTCCGGGGACACGTCTATGGATCTCTGTGAAACTGTGGAGTTCCACTATGTACCTTGATACTTCCTTGGAGTATTTTATTTCCATCTGGCGGCTTTCCTCCAGGTGTTCTTCCTCTGTTTAATTGGAACGAGCCTCTACCTATTTCCATCCCTGTCTGAGGCCTTCCCAGAATCGATTGTTGGCATCAACCTTCTTTTCTGCTTGTTGTCTATGCAAAATATTGTAGTATTATTGTATAGAGTTGCTCATTTCATCATATCCAATGGGCCAGAAGGCGTTGTTGCTCCAGTTTTGAACAGGGCTCATAGTCCTGTCACTCTCGAATGTCGAACTTTTGTTCGAATCTATATTTCTTTGAAACTCTCCTCTCGTTAAGTAATATAAGTTTATAGTAATTTTTCCATTCATAAATAAGTAAACATAGGGCTCTGATACCATTTTGAATCATGAATGAAAATTGAGAGAAAATTGAAGTATAAAGGCTATGTTGTGAAAGGTGCATTGATATAAGATGTGTTGTTAATGCTTGGCTTGGATTTATCAAATTTTTCCATTTTCCAGCAAAAAGTAACATTTTGGGCAAAATTTTGAGAGTTACGGGACTATTTTGGCAACTTTAACTTTTCTGGGACTAAAAGGGGCCATGGGCGAAGTTGCGGGACGGAATTGGGTTTTATCCCAAAGATTATTATGTACATGTATTTGAAGCTAAAAATCTTGATAGTAAAACAGATGATCAATGGAAATTATTGCATCGTCAAGTGTGTGGTTACATTAGGGAGTGGGTTGATGATAATGTGTTGAACCATCTAAGTGGAGAAACAAATGCACGGACAATGTGGACAACGTTGGAGGAACTGTATGCTAGAAAAACTGGGAACAACAAGTTATTTCTAATCAAGCAGTTGATGAATCTGAAATTCAAAGATAGCACTCCTATGACGGATCACTTGAATTCATTTCAGGGCATCATTAATCAATTTTTGGAAATGAATATCAAGTTTGAGGATGAAGTACATGGCTTATGGTTTCTTGGTACATTGTCGGATTCATGGGAGACATTCAGGACATCTTTGTCTAATTCAGCCCCCAATGGTACTATTACAATGGATTTGGTTAAGGGCAGTGTTTTGAATGAGGAAACAAGAAGAAAATTGTAGGGCCCTTTACAACAATCAGAGGTTTTGGTTACAGAGAAGAGGAGGAGAAGTAATAGTAGAGGCCCAACAGGCAAGTAAAAAGGCAGGAGGAGTAAATCCAACAAACACAGCAAGGTTGAGTGTTGGAATTGTAAAACTCCAGGACAAATAGCAAGGAATTACAGAAAACCCAAGCAAGATGACAAGAAAGAAAATGTAAAGGAAAGAAAGAATGATGAAACGAAAGATGATGATCAAGTGTCTGCTACAATAGGTGGTTTCCTCATCTTTTGTGATTATGAAGTTGTCAATCTTGCATATCGTGAAAGCAGTTGTGTGATTGATAGTGGGGCATCCATACATGCCACATCTCGTAGAGAGATGTTCACATCCTACATGTCAGATGATTATGGAAATGTTAGGATGGGTTATGATGGCTTAGCTAAAGTCATTGGGGTTGGAGATGTATGTTTGCAGACTAGTAATGGTGCTACACTAGTTTTGAGAGATGTTAAGCATGTGCCTGATCTTCGGTTGAACTTGATATTTGTTGGGAGACTTGATGATGAAGGTTTCTGCAGTGTGTTCTTCGATGGTCAGTGGAAGCTTACAAGAGGTTCTTTAGTTGTTGCTAGAGGTCAAAAACATTCCTCGTCATATTTGATGCAAGCAAAACTACTTGATGGCTCTATTAATGCAATTAAGAATGAGGGGATAATTGAGTTGTGGCATAGCAGGCTCAGTCATAACAGTGAAAAGGGATTGAAGATTTTATAGAAAAGAAATCTCATTCAAGACTTGATGAATACATCTTTAAAGAAGTGCTCTCACTGTTTGGCGGGAAAGCAAACTCGAGTTGCTTTCAAGACCTCAACTCCTACCAGAGCTTCAGGTATACTCGATTTAATTTATTATGATGTTTGTGGTCCTATGAAAATAAGAACTCTTGGCGGTGCTTTATATTTTTTACTTTTATAGATGATCACTCAAGAAAGACCTGGATTTATATGTTGAAGATGAAAGATCAGGTGCTCGATGCATTTAAGCAGTTTCATGCCTTAGTTGAGAGATAGACTGGGAAGAAAAGTTGAAATGCATCAGATCGGATAATGGAGGGGAATACATTGGTTCTTTTGATGAGTATTGCAGGGATCAAGGTATCCAACATCAAAAGACTCCTCCAAAGAATCCTCAATTGAATGGGCTTGCAGAAAGGATGAACAGAACATTGGTCGAGAGAATAAGATGTCTGCTATCAGAAGCAGAATTGTCTTCATCATTCTGGGGTGAGGCTCTACTGTTGTACATGTTTTAAATCTTACTCCATATGTTCCTTTAGACTTTGATGTTCTAGATAGAGTTTTGTTAAGAAAGGATGTTTCATATAATCTTTTACGGGTCTTTGGATGTAAGGCATTTATGCATATTCCCAAAGATGAGAGATCTAAATTGGATATGAAGACTTGACAGTGTGTATTTCTTGGATATGGCCAAGACGAGTTTGGTTACAGACTTTATGATCCCGTGGAGAAGAAGCTTGTCAGAAGTCAGGATGTTGTTTTTGTTGAGGATCAAACCATAAGAGATATTAAAAAGATGGATAACTCAGTTTCTATACCTGCTGATGACTTGATTAACTTGGAAATTGTTCCTCATGGTCAAGGTCAAGTAGAAGCTGAGGAGGAGAATTAGGATAAGCCTGATTTCGGTGATGATGAACATGTCAATCATCCTTTGCAAGATGAAGAGGATTTCGATCAGCTACAACCATATGATGTTCCAGAACAGGAGGTTAAAGAACCACCTAGAAGAAACAGTAGAGCTCGTGTACTTTCTAGAATGTATCCTCCTTATCAGTATGTGCTCTTGACCGACGGGGGAGAGCCTGAATGCTATGGAGAAGTAATTCGTGGAGAACACATGAATGAATGGTTGGAAGGAATGCAAGATGAGATGAAGTCCTTGCATGAAAATGAAACATTTGATTTGGTAAAACTACCAAAGGGGAAACATGCATTGATGAACAAGTGGGTATACAGGATAAAACAAGAAAAACACACCTCAAAGCCTCGATTCAAAACTAGATTGGTTGTTAAAGGTTTCAGTTAGAAAGAGGGAGTTGATTTTGAAGAAATTTTCTCTCCAGTTGTCAAAATGTCTTCCATCCGTTTTGTGCTTGGTTTGGCGGCTAGCCTTGATTTGGAGATTGAGAAGATGGATGTCAAAACTGCTTTTCTTCATGGTGAGCTAAATAAAGAGATGTGCATAGTGCAACCTGAAGGTTTCACGGTGAAGGGAAAAGAAGACCATATGTGCAAGCTGAAGAAAAGTCTCTATGGTTTGAAGCAAGCACCTAGATTGTGGTATCAGAAATTTGAGTCAGTTATGGGGGAGCAAGGCTACAATAAGACCATTTCTGATCATTGTGTGTTTGTTCAAAAGTTCTAAGATGATGATTTCATTATATTATTGCTATATGTTGATGATATATTGATTGTTGGCAGGAATGTTTCAAGAATTGACAGGTTAAAGAAACAGTTGAGCAAATCCTTTGCCATGAAGGATTTGGGGCAAACAAAGAAAATCCTTAGCATTAACATCACCCGGGATAGAGCAAACAAGAAGCTGCACTTGTCACAGGAGAAGTATATTGAGAAAGTGCTTGAGAAATTCAATATAAGCAAAGCTAAAATGATTAGTTCTCCTCTTGCCACTCATTTTAAGCTTAGTGCTCATCATAGTCCTTCAACCGATAAAGAGAAGGAAGCAATGAGAAGAGTCCCATATGCTTCAGCCGTGGGAAGCTTGATGTATGCAATGGTGTGTAAGAGACCAAACATAGCTCATGTAGTTGGTGTTGTTAGCCGTTATTTGTCTAATCCAAAAAAGGAGCATTGGAATGCTGTGAAGTGGATATTGAGATATCTACGAGGTACGTCTAGTTTGAGACTCACCTTTGGAGGTGGGAAGCCCGAGTTAGTTGACTACACAGACTCAGATATGGGATCAGATGTGGACACCAGAAGGTCAATATCTGCCTACCTAGTAACATTCGTAAGTGGCACTGTGTCATGGCAATCAAGATTACAAAAGTGTATTGCACTCTCCATAACAGAATTAGAGTACATTGCTGCAACGGAAGCATGCAAAGAGGTGTTATGATTCAAAAGGTTTATGGAGGAGATTGGACTAAAGCAAGAGAGATATGTAGTATTTTGTAGTAGTCAGAGCGCTATCCATCTCAGAAAGAATGATGCATTTCATTCAAGATCGAAGCATATTCATGTGAGATATCATTGGATGATGGATGTCATCAATGAAAAGTTGCTTGAGCTTGAAAAGATTCATATGGATGATAATGGTGCTGACATGATGACGAAGGCATTGCCTAGAGAGAAGCTCGAGGTATTTCGTGTGATAGCCGGGATGGCTAGTCTCTCCACATAATTAAAAAGGGGGAGATTTGTTGGGTTGGGTTTCCAAATATGTGAAGAGCCCAATTGCCAACAAGTTAGTAAAGCCCAAGTAGTCTCGATACTTGGTGTTATCTTGCCCCGGAAGTCATTGAGGGAAGATAGAAGAAAAAAGAGGGAAAAAAACAAAATTCACGTTTTTGAGAGAGAATCCAGCGCAGTAATATTGCAAAGATAATAACCGGAGTTTTAACCATCGGATCGAGCTAAATTTTGGTCATCATGTTTGGAACTTGAGTAAGTACATTATGAACGGTGGAGATTTTGTTTTGAGCACTAAGTTGACGGGAATAGTCCGAGAACAAAAGTTAGATTTTTGGGCGATTCAGTTCTGCGCAGTCGAGGGGAAAGAGTCATTTCTCACAAACTAACCATTGGATCGAGCTATAATTTGGACATCACGCTCAAGACTCACAGGGGTAGATTTGGATGGTGAGATCGAGTTTTGAGGTTCCTAGAGTTGCGAACACTAAATGGCAGTTGTTGTTGTTGGGTGAGGTCTTTCTAATCTCGTTGTTTGTTATCAAGTATTGAGTGTCTTGATACGTTTGAGATAGAGTGTCTGTGGTGGCATATTGTAACTCTTGGATTTTTGTCTCATAGTGAAGTTTTCGGTGGGCTTTGGTCCTGTGGTTTTTACTCCTCAAATTGATGAGGTTTTTCACGTTAAATTGCTGATGTTGTGCCTTATTGATTACTTGTTTTATCGTGCATCTGATTATTATGATTGTTTCCTGCTAGATTCACACAAAAGAGGGATAATTGATCATTCCTCTGTGTAGATGAATAGTTTATTATTTAATTATTCATGTGTTTATCCATACCATATTGGTTGGGTGTCAACCAAAGTCGCACAACTATTAGAAGTGGGAATGGCGATGGGGTTTATAAATGAGGAGTGGACTCTCCCTAACATGAGGACTTTTGGGTGTGATACCAGGAGTGGTATAACCGTGCGGGCCAGTGAGAGGACCAAAGAGGATAATATCATACTAGTGGATTGAGTGGGCCTAACTATACTAGGGGCCCACATCGGCCTGACTATACTAGGGGTCGGATAAACCCAACCGTTTCTATACGTTATTCTTAAAATGAGTTTGGAGTAAACCTTAAATGAAGTTTGATCATTAATAAAATAATAATATTAAACTAAATATAATAATTAAAATAATAAAAAGAAAAAGTATCAAATTTGTTTAGACTTACAAATATTAAGCAATAGCCGCGTTTAAAAACCTTAGATGAAGTTTGATCATTAATAAAATAATAATATAAACAAAATATAATAATTAAAATAATAAAAAGAAAAAGTATCAAATTTGTTTAGACTTACAAATATTACAGCAATAGCCTGCCTCTAAATTTTCAATCAGACTCTCATCTGATGTGATTCAATCAGTCTTCTAAAATCAATCATATCTTTCATTACATTTATTAAAACAAAAATTCTCAATCTAACAATAGATTGAGTTCATCGGAAAATAAATCTTTAAAATCTTTAGTGTTGAGCTTTACGAGACATTGTAAAATTATATCAAGAATATTGTATCTTTTTTTAGAGCACTTTAAATATTTCTGAATAGTTAGTTAAAATTCAGCTAGTAATACCATATTTAAAAGAGTTTTCTACTATAACGATTTTGTGGAATTTATTGTGCAGCTGTTACTTTAATGTAAACAATAGTACTCTATTTTCCTAATCACCCCACAATTGCACGTATTCACATCGTCACAGCCACTACTTCTCTCGATTAATTACACAATATCAAACTCAAAATAATTAAAATATATACATTATATATATTAATGTAAATATGAACAGGGACGGAGCTAGGAATTCCATTCAGGGGGTCCTATTTCTTTGTAACGTTATACTCCTTCAGTTCCAGTAAAATTTTCACTTTAACAACAGATACAGAGTTTAAGAAATATTAACTTTTGCAGTATTGTGGCATTTTTAAGTAACAAATAAAAGATTAAATTATGTGAGTTAGGTGAGAATGACATTTTTTAAAATACGATGTATTGAGAAATTATTTATTTTAAGAGTATAATGAGACAAATAAATAGAAAAAAGTATATGAAATAAAAATAAAGAAAATTATAGGAATGGACTTATTTTTTTTATAGGATGAATGGATTAATATATAGAGTAACTATTATTTAAAATAATAATATAAATACACTTGTAAAATTTGGAGTATTTGATAAAAGGGTAGGTCTTGTGCGAGACTGTCTCACAAAATTTAATAATATAATAAGGTGTACAAGTATATGTGTTGGATTTTCAAAGTGATTATAGTAAAAGCAGGAATTTCTCATATGCAATGATAATAATTTAATATATTTAAATTTAAATGATGAAATCTTATGAAAATCACATAATATATAAAATATATAGTAATATAAAACATATCCTAAAATGATAATTTTTAAGGATCAGTAAATATGATTTTCATATTTTAGAAGATTAATATAAGATATTGTTGAAACAATTTAAGTAGTAATAAATTATCTATACATTCATATTTAATAAAACTATTCATAGTAAAATCCATTAATCTCTCTTATTTCATATATTGAAGTAGCACTTCCACTATATTCTAAAGATTTAAACTCATTATCTTATTTCTATTTTATGTTTGCATATTAATCTGAGATAAATATAGTTTAATGATAGATGAAAGTTATTACAAGACACGGATTTATCATCTACATTCAAGTGCATTCATTCATCATCGACATTCATTACAGGTGGGGAAATCTAAACTTTGTCTATCATATGTGCTTATGTGTTGCAGTGATAAGTTACTGCTTACATCATAGTTATAGAGTATTACTCGTAGTACTGTTCACGGATATAGAGTATTCGTAATACTGTTCACAGACATGTAGCCAGGGACCGTGACATGGGTCCAGGACTGATAAAAAGGTCCTAGGGAATACTTGGATTGTAAAATGTCCTTGGAAGACCCGTTGTGCTAGTACATTTATTTAAGTCAGGGCACTTTCAGGTGTCTGGAATTTAAGTAATCCTCGGGTAACGCCCGCCGTACTTTATGGTCGATCATTCATAGATATGTTCACAGATAAGAATTTACTTGTTGATTGTGATTTATTGATGTTTATATGTGAGTTATATATTGTAGACAAATATTTTCCCACTATGCTGTAGTTTGCTCATCCCATCATTTAAACATTTTACAGATTAAAGATGATGGAGTACGGGGAGAGGCGATGGGTGATAAAGTAAATAATTGGTATTTATTTGTGTTTACATTCATTAATTGGTATTTATTTGTGATGAATTGCTCTAAGATTATTCAATAGTCATAGCTTTAGATTTATTTGTGTTTCATGGAAAGTAATTTGATTTAATGAAAATCTTTTCATTCTTTATTTTTATTTGAAATAAAGTATTTTATATTCTATTGCATGATTATTTTATTTTTCAAATAAAGACATCATTTTAACTACACTAGGAAATATAATTCATTTTTAATTGTTGTTATTTTAATTTAATTTCGCTGCAAATAATGTTATATTTCATTAAAATTTGTCGGACTCTTTTGATTAAATCTTATTGGATCTAAAAATTTCTCTTAAAAGGTTATTTATATTTTTATGATAAATTGGCTCGTTTCATTTGATACATACTTAATATTTTATATATGCTCATGATAATATAATTTTATGTGATAATATTTGATATACTTATAAAGTCAGAATATAAAGATTTACTTCAATGATACTCGATTACATGCGTGCATGGCAAATGACAATGTATGTAGTAATATTTCGAGGATGAAATATATTTTTAAGGGGAGTAGAATGTAATATCCAAAATTTTTTTATTTATTTAAATATGATATATATTTATTTTTAAATTTGAAATTTTGGAAATTAAGTTAGGATATTGTTTATTTTTATGGTTTTTGATGTACGTAAGAAGCGCTTTTCAAATATTTTATCTTAAAATCTATTCTTATTGCACAATCTCTCGAAGGCAGCTGCATAGTCCCGTCGTTTCTTCAATTTCTTTCATTTATCTTGCGTTACAGTTTTGCTTGCAGTTCTGAGTCAGTTTCATCTCACATGTTTACTCTTCTGCGATTTTAGTTTCATATTACAGTTTTCGCTTCATATCTCACATTTCAAATCCTATAATCCTTCCTTCTCAGTTCTTTTCCTATCGATTAATTTTCTCTCTCAGGTTGTATGTGAGTAAGCAGAGGTTCATGTTTAATTCTTCTAGTATTCTGAGGTGGGATTTTATGTTATTGCTTTTAAACTTTATGTGAATGATTTGTTATCCTGCGATAGGTATGATATGAAAAGATATGAAATGAAATCTTAATATTGTCATGTGATACGAAATAAGTGTTACAGTGACATAAAGCATGCATCGCGGGGACGACGGTCAACAACTATGATAATGTTTTACTTCACTGAGCGGTTGTAGTGCTCACCCCTTCAATATGATTACAGGTTGAACGGAGAGGTGTGGTGGTGTGGTGGAACTTTGATGATATGTGAAGTATTTTAATTTTTAAGAAGTCTACATATTAATTATGTGTATTGTCATGGACTTTTGAAACTTCTGTATGCATATTATTATGTTGTATATGCGTATTAGTTTAGGAAATCTATTGTAATTGAACTGGATGTGTTTTCTCAAAATTTGATTAGTCAAATGTATTTGGTGTATAAATATTAAAACATTGGAATTTTATGTTTTAAATACTAAGAAATTGTTAAATATTTATTTTTATGCATTCTTAGGTTAATATTTAGGAAAATAAAATTTCGGGCTGTTACAGTTGGTATCAGAGCGGGTTTACATTTCTGTAGACTCGTTAATTTACGTATCTAAATCGTATTGTTTTCATGAATTACTTTATTCAATAAAAAAATTAAATAAATAATAAAAAAATTGCCCATCACCGTCTCGCCTCTCCAACTCCAAAAGGTATATTCATTTAACATTTGATTTACATTCATGACATGATAATTTATGTCTTGTTCATGATTATCATTTTAACCATGTCATTTTAAATCTTTTTCAAAGTCACTATTTATAGCATAATGCCATGGACATATCATCAAGTGCATCTTATATTTCATTTAATGATTCATCTTTCAAGCATCAAGCATAAAATATTACAATGATATGATTCAAGTTTCTCATGATATGTTACAAGTATCTCCACGAAATAGTTATGAAATATTGCAATGACATGAATAAGTATCTCATGAAGGGATTCAAATACCTCAATGACACAGTATTATACATGTATGGTAGTAAATGTCATTCCTAGTCATTTCACATTTCATCACACGAAACATGAGACATGATCTTCAAATATACTTTTACATATTAATTTCTTTATTCAGTCAAATCAAAAATGTTGTCTTCTAATTAATATCTTGTTGCAATCTTCAAAAGTCACTTAATCATGAGTTTTAGTCACAAATTTCAAACTAAATTTTAGTATCAAGTTATGTCATTTCATTAAATGATCATTATTTTATCTTCAATTGTTTATCATTTCCACTTTGTTTCAAAATAATGTAAGCAGTGAAGTATTCTATGTTATAAATTCCTTTATCAATATTTCCATTATTTCTAATTATTCAAATTCTAAAGTTTTTCAAGTTATTTAGATTCCTTTATTTTTACTTTTCAATTATCAAGTAATTATTTTAATGATATATATATATATATATATATATATATATATATATATATATATATATATATATATATATATACATTCAAGCATGATTTTAATAATATTCATGATTCATAATTCATATAAGTTCAAAATTATTCGATTTTTGATATAAAATTTTTGAATTTAGATATCATTGATCAAAGTATTTAATTCCCAAGTTTATAATGTAAACCTTCAAAATATATAATTTAGAGATTTTACATTTTTTCATCTTATCATTTTCCATAAAAGAAAGTCTAAATGTAAAATCTTGATTTTTCATCATTTAAGTATGAAATTTCATATGTTACTCAAACAAGTTTTCAAATCCTCAATAGATACACGGGACTAATTGTATCAAACGGTTACCTTAAACATTAATATTTTTCTATTATAAAAAAACTCGACTCCCACATAATTATTGCAACATTGATTTTATAAAATTTAAATTCAAATCATCTTTATTCATAATTCGAAAACTTATTCATTTTGAATGTCATCTCAAATTTATAAAATTTTATATTTCATTATTATTCACAGTTGTTCATTGAAGAACAAAAGAAAAAGAAAAGCAAAGGAATTATCATTTTCTTTATCATTTCATCTCCAAATCTTCTTAATATATATATTCATATTTGAAATATACTTCAAATAAATGAATTCATCCCGACTTAAGGTTTTTACCAAAGGTTTAGTTTTCCACTATAATGTATTCATCGATATTTCAACATAATTGTCTTTTCATTTATTTTCTAGAAATTATTTTAACCTTGAATTTTACCTTTCGAGTTACATATTCTTCATAAATCTCATTCAAAGATACTATTCTAAACACGGTATCATTGATTAGTTCATATGTGTCATTTAAGATTTCATATTTATTAATCAAATATTTCAGTGATATGATTCAAGTATTTCAAAAACATAGTTATACGCTTATGCAGTTGTACATTTCATTCAACACCATACATTTACATGAAACATGAAATATGATTTCTCATATACATTTAGATGTCCTAACATTTCTCATAGTATTTCTCATATGTCATATGATTCCATTGTTTACTTCATAGTAAGAGATTTCAAAGTATTAATTATTTTCTTCTAGCTGAAGATTTATATTTCATTGAAATATTCATTATTTTCATGGAAAGACATCGATTGCAATCTTTAAACATCGGTTATTCACCGATGTCTTTCAAAGAAAAGACATCGATTTCAACCAAAATACATCATTTATCAACCGATGTCTTTCCAATAAAAGACATCGGTTTTGACTAAAAGACATCATTTATAAACCGATGTCTTTCAAGAAAAGGCATCGGTTTCAAAATAAAAGACATCATTTACAAACCAATGTCTATCGAAGAAAAGACATCGATTGAAACTAAAAGACATAGATTTTTAACCGATATCTTTATAAGAAAAGACATTGCTTTCGCACCATAACACAATGTTTTTTCACCGATGTCTTTCTTAACATAGACCTCAATTTCACATCAAAAGACATCGATTATTACATGATGTCTTTCGTATTTTTATTTTTATTTAATTTTATAAATAAATTAATATCATTATTAAAATAAAATTAACTCCGACAATGCAATATAACTCAAAACTTAATAATTTTATACAAGAATTTCAAATACACAGGAAATCATCCTTTAAATCTAATAGTACATGAATATCCTCACTAATTAAATTCAAACTTCAACTTTACATAAATAAAACCTAAAGTTATAAGCTAAAAGAAAACAAAGAAAAAGAAAGAGACGATCAACCTAATATTTCCAATCCACGTATCTGTGAGGCATTTCATGAAACCACTAAAGTCTCAAGACTTCAAATCTTTCTCAGAGAAAGCATGAAATCTTTCTCAGAGAAAGCAAGAATTTATATACTAAACATATAAAATAAGGGAATTAGAAAATAAAAAAAAGCTATTACTTTTCATAATATGAATTTAAAGAAGTATATGAGATATATGAGTTAAGAGGGAAATTTGCAATGATCACCTTTAGTGCAGCAACAAGCATGCCTATTCATTCATAAGCAAGAACAAAATCCTTTAAAAGCACATCAAAGACAAAATATTAGGAAAAAAATTATTGAAATTGTTGAAAAAAGTTCAAAATTTTGAGTTAATGTATCATAACTTTACATGGTGAAAATAACTTGTTGCAAGGAAACTTTTCATGGTGAAATTGCTGCAAGCTAAACATTAACAAAAAAGTATTATAAATTCAAGTATTACAAATTTCATAGGATAGACCTACATTACAAGCAAATATCGTACAATCACAACCAATGTGTTTATGTTGCCAATCTCTAGTAATGGTGATAATAGGGCAAGGGAGGTTCTTATTCCTTTTTTGTGGATTGAAGGACTAATGCATTCAACTGATTTTAAATAGGTTCTATATTCCCTATTTCCATGCAAACAATTTATTATGACCATCTAGTTAGATATCTAATTTACATCCCCATACACATTTGCAACACCAAAAAAACTAAGCTCGATCTAATCTAATTTTTTTTAAAGTAACTTAACAAATATCACAACAAAAAGCATCTATCCTCGATTCACTTCAGGCAATGTACCAACACCACACACACACATATATAGGACCAAATAAATGAGAATCTTTGTATTACACACAGTTTCAAGAAGAAAATAACGAAATAAAAGACATTACTTAAATGAATATTGTATCGTGGCATCACCCAATATTGCAAACTCCATTTAACAATGTTCCAAGATTTCAAAATCAAACTCAAGGGCAGGTTCTTTAGAACCCGAGGAGAACGATGCAGATTCTGAAATTATACATGCAACGAGTCTATTTTAAACAAAAAGTAATACTCCATATAAACTTCAACAACCAACATCAACACCAGCAGTTTTATAGAACTAGAATAATATTCAGCACCATAACTTTTAGAAAACTGATTAAGGCAAGCCAAAAACAAGGAATTAACAATATCCAACGTCGTTGCATCTACTTTTGACTTGAATAGCATACATATCTAAACATATCTTAAGAGTACCAGCTTCAACACTCAAACTTAAATTGTGGCATAGAATACATCATTAACTAGATATAAAACATGATTGGTTTGTAGTATTCAAGTCTAGTGTGCCCACCATAAGAAATAAATTAGAAACACAACCAGACACACACAATTTGAATCATATAATCAGTACAATACCAACAAACAGTGGAGTTAGACTTGTTACCTGCAATTGCTAGCAAAATTTTCTTGAACCAATTAAACCCGGAGGAGCACAAGCAGACTAATAAGTAATATCAAAGAGTTCTGATTTACAAGCGCAATCCAATACTATGGAATATCCAGCTTTCTTATGAAGTTATATCTGTTTGCAAAAAAAGAGAATTCATGTTATATATGGGACTACTGCAAAGGTAAATATCTGTTATTAATCTACTTAATAACAAATTTGAGAAAAACTCGGCTAGAGAAACATATTTATGATTTTCTATGCTTGTGTCTAATGTTAGATTCTCAGCACAGGAGTGGGAATCACAGAGCATAAACTAATTATTATAAGAAAAGATTTCTCATAAAGAAAATTCCCTACCTTTTCAACATCTCAACCAATAAACATCTTTCTTTCTCTAAGAGACTACTCATGTATTGATTATGGAATGTATTGAAGTGAGTTCAATCTACTCATTATATAATTATATCTATGTTTTACACCTTGAATTTAGCCACATGACCAATCTGCATGTGATCTTTTTTTAATTCAAAAAGGGTGTAGACAAACAATTGAGAAATTGACCACAGTTGAAAAATGTTTTTGCATCACAATAGTTTAAATGGAACAAATTTGAGTAGTTAATGATTTCCCTTACAATGTAGTGAAGGAAAGAAAAAACACATTGCAAGGCTACGAATAATATAAAATTCATAGATGCCTTAGTACCTAAATTCAAAGCAAGCTTAAATGCAAGATTTGTTAAACAAACATTCTGATTAATAATCTAAATAAAAGCAAAACAATATCAATTAGTAACTTATTCATTCATATTCAGTTAGAATATATGAAATAAATTCGAAAATTCAGCAAAGATTAAATTCTTAGAGGCAAAAACACACCACACGATTAAAAACACTTGTAATGTAGATATATAAGACAAGAATTCTGACAACTGGTAGGGGGATGATATACCACAAATCAGACAGTGAAACAATGGCTGTAACAGTTTTTAAAAATTAGAACTAGCGTAGATCATCAAAGAAAACTTACCATAATTTTTAAAAATCAAAGAAAACCTAGCTGCTAATCTAAAAGGAAACGAGTTTACTTAATGGTGTAAGAAAACCACGAAATAGACAGTAAGAGACTTACGCTAGGTTATGAGTCATAATTACACAGCAAAGTGTTTTTTCAATCAAAATTTGAATACTTAATCAAGAACAGCCTTTTCTTTTCACAAGTACCTAGCCAATAATGGTACCAGTTACTCGTCTAAAAAATCATCAGATAAAGCAACAACCTTCACCATAAAGGAATAAGGATACTCACATGCTTTAGAAGTCATGCCTGTTTAGCAATAGGGCAAACTGAAACAACTCCAATCATCATTTCCTAAAATATAGTGCCTGTAGTGCCATTAAAGTAGTCAGGTCTACAACTCAAAAACAAAAGAAAAATGTTTACATGTGGCACGGTGATTTACAAGCACCAGTTCCATCAAAGAACAACTACAAATGATATTAGTTCTATTTGATGCATAAACATAACACAAGTTCAAAAATCATGTCCCAAGTGCTCATCAACTCAAGCTAAATAATGTCCAAACCCATACATAGGAGGGGAAAGTCTCAAAAATTCAAAATCCTTAAGTGGTAACATTCTCCAATAACCCAACCAAATCCCGCATTATCTTTAAGGACATAGGAATGAGAAACACATATCTACACTACAAACTTAATAATTCTAAACAAACATGTCAGACAAAACATTTTCTCAATCCACAGACACACACAAAACTTGTACACTGATATGCTGATAGGGGTTTCTGATGCAGTAATGTATTCAGCGAAAAAGGGGTAAGTAAAAATCACTTTCCCAATCTCTAAAAATGCAATAAGCTTTTTATTGAAAAAACAAAACAAAGAAAACACAAGATTTTGCTCTGTACCCGAAAGACAGAAAGAGAAACATACCGATGAAAGGGGAGAACATAGACGAGCTTCGATGATTCTATATTTATATTTAAGTAGTAACTATATCTTAATTTTGAAGTATATTATATACAAAAACTCTTCTGGAAATGAAAATTACATATATGAACCTGCAGGTGATTTCATACGGGAGTGTGGAGGGCGCGTGCTAGATTCTGTGTTAAAATTGTATTAAAAGGTGTAGTAATAGTTGAAAACCATCATTCTTATTTATTAAAACAAATTTAGGGGATTCAATTAGGGTTTACAAAATAAAAACCACAAAAAATGCAATGCAATAGCAACGAAGCAAAATCAAAACAGAAAACGTCAAAATTGGAACAAGGACGAATATGTAAAGAAAACTTACCGTAGATTAGATACTAGAAAACCTCAGATTGGAACTCACACAACATGAAGAAGCCTCAAAATGTGAACACCAGAAGCACACAATGATGAAAAACTTAGAGCGAGAGAATAGGTGTCGTAGAGAATGAGAGAGAAGGATTAATTTTATGAGAAATAAAAAAATATAGAGGTTCTCTGCAGCCAAGAATACTGCATTCTTTAGTGAAGAATAAAAGGTAAAACCTTCGCTCCATTTCCTGCCACCCGAACGACGGCAACGATGGTGAAATTGTCTGTTGCTTTTTCTGAGATTAAGAAATGATTGACCATTTGTAGTCGAGATGACAAATTAAAGAATTTATCGAACCACAGGGAGGAAGGCACTAGATTTTAAGCGATCTCAAGTTTATCGTGATTTTATAAGGACGACAGAATGAGAGTATAAGATGCAAACAAATGCAATTATACTAATGCAAGAAATAAAGAAAAAATAAATGCAAAGATAAGATGGGTTCCAAATGATACAAGGATGAGATTAGCAACAATCATGGTATAGATAATAAAGAAATCATTCAATTAATTCTAATCTCTTATGGACAAGGCATAGGAGCGATCACTAAATCCACTTAAACTCTCTCTCGAGATGGATAGGATGTAGGCCCTCAACAAGGCTCCCAAAAGCACATAGGATCGAGACCAAAATGAACACCTCCCAATAGGTACTAATTACTCTACGAGTTCCCTAATTAGGTACTAAATCATAGGCAATATTCCCTTTTAAGGTACTATGAATTCACTAATGGTTTGGGTCCCCTCATCTTACCAACAAATCTCTCGATCAAGCTAATCAAATATTCTATCAAAAGGTTCTAAATGTAGAAGGATATCTCTATCTCATTCTATATTAATGCACATGAAGTGTATGATGAAATGATTCAATGAACTATCCTAAACACATAATTAATTTCTCAATCTAATCACATGTCCATGAAAATTAATCACACATATCATCATATACATCAAGCAATCAACATTCAATGATAGAAATATTCAAAGCCCATTCAAAATTAAAATCAAATTGCATAAAAACTAAATAATCCAACACCAATCATGGAGTTAATCTTACAAAGGAGATTAGCCTATCATAGTCTTAGAGAAAACAAAATAGACAACTGAATCTACAAATTCCATGATCAAACTATAAAGTAGTTCACAAAAATTAGAATTAGATTCCCCTTTTGAAGTCCTTCAATGGAGATCTACTTTTTCTTCTTACATTCTTCACTCTCCCTTTCTTCCTTGATCACTCTGATGGTGAATTTGATGGAGAAGATCAAGTGTAGATGGATGGAATCAAGGATGGGTGAATGGGATGAAGGGTAGATGGAATGGAGAGGAAAGTGTATGAAAAATGGTGTGAATTGTGTGGAGTTGATCCCTACTGATCCTTCTCTTATTTTACACTCAAAATGGACATTTATACCCCTGGAAGCTTCTAGAACACATTCTAATCATAAAATTGATTTCGGGCCGAGCTCGGGTCGAGTTCGGGTTGGTGCAGCGCAGTCTCACTATTTCGCACATAACTTTCACATCTAAAATCCGATTCGGGTGATTCTTATGCTCACACAATTCTCTCTTTCTTGGCTTTCTATTCACATAATGAACTGGCAAAAATTCCATTATTTGGAGGTGTAACAAGTTATGCAAAGTAGCACAATTGTTCTGAGTAGGAACTGCTTGTGCAACGCCACCATTTTAATCATAACTTTCTCGTTTGGGCTTCAATTAAGGTGTTTCTTATGCCAAAACGATCCTCTCTTCTATAGCTTTCCAACCATATATCACACTTTTATTTTTGAGATCCACACAAGTACAGATAAATTACACAAGTTGGACGTATATTTTTCAGTATTTTGCTTTAACTCATTCTCCCTCTTTTCAACTTCGAATTGAGCTCCATTTTCTCCTACGTCTTTCTTTTCGCGTCTATAATCTATTTTACCTAAAAATCATATGTTTAAGTTTATTTTCACACATTTCTACAAAATCACAAAACACAATCAAAACACACATAAATACGGATAAATTAATACGAAAACACACATAAAAAGATACTAAAATCTAGGTGAAAATATCACTAATTACACCCCCAAACTTAAAGTGTTGTTCGTTCCCGAACAACAAAAATGAAAAACCAAGAAGAGTGATTTTCACCTAGGAAAAGACTAAACGAATACAAGTAATAACACATCAATAGCAATAAGAATCACAATTTATGCTAAGTCATCCTACAACATTAAAATCATAACATGAAATAAATATTAACAAGTTCAAATACAAGAGAATAATAGTGTAATATAGTCCCTTTTAGTCCAAGCCTCATATAGGTTATAAATGTCACTAAACATTCTTTAAAGTAGTAAAACAACACTCATCAATCGATTGGCTCGACTCGCTATAAGCTTGCTCGTGGACTACATTCACAAACCACCAAAGTTTTCATTAGTTATCAAAAAGGTTTTTTCATTTGGATGTAATGATAGGCTCTTTGGTAGGGTAGGAAGAATATAGGTAAGAGTGACTAATCATGTGTAAGCAATTGAAGAGGTAGCTACTTTCTTCCATACTTCTCCACTTTTCTTTCTTCATTTCTTGTCTTTAATGTTTACAAGCATTAATCATCAACTTTCCTTGGATTGAACTTCTTTCAATGCATGCTTCCTTCTTTGAATTTTTATTTTCTTGAGCATCTAGTTGTTGCTTTGCTCATTTTTCTTGTTTTGAGGTTACATGTCCATTCTTGTTTGTGCTATTTTCACCATTTTTCTTACTTGTTTATCATTTTCTTTCTTCTTTTTCTTTCTTATCAAACCTTTCTAGCTACCATCTCCTCAATCATCCACACAAAAGGTATATATATAAGGCTTAAGTGGGTAATCATGACTTGTAATGTGCTAAATTCACAAGAAATAGTCTTATAGGCTCAAAGTGGTTGACTAGGGATGATGTTCATGGTAGGAAAATATATGACAATGACTATAAATGACAAGGATGACCTTAGATTATGTCACTAATCTCCACTAATCGGGCTCATTCCTATAGTCCTTGAGCAAGTTCTAACTTATCAAACACAACCAATCCACTAATGAAGAAAAATACCACGTATGCACGGTTGAGGCTCAAATTCTCACAATCTTATGCATTGGACCTTAAGAAACTTATTACACCACATTCATCTCAAAATTGAACAAGTTAAGTAAAACATGTTACAATTTGAAAGTGTGGAGATTCTTAATCATAATTTGTCATCACTTATCACCACAACATGTCACCACTCATATTCAAAATATGACTCACGACATCCCTAAAAGAAACCATCAAACATACCTAAACAAGAATAAAAATACACATAACACATAAAAGAAAAGACTCACCAAACAAGAAACAATATAAAAACACATAATATACAAAAACAACAAAACCATCCATCAATAGAAAATGAAGCACACATTCATATCATCCATAATCAATTAAGCTCACAATCATCCCCATCTTTAATTGAAAAGGAAATCCTAAATTACAAAGTAAACCTCCCACAAACATAAGAAATGAAGTAACATGCTAATCACATCAATCCAAATCAAAATCAATTTATGCTAAGCAAATAGAAGATATGAGATGTAAAGTGAACTCCCTTAGAAAGGCATTTGGTAGTGAAAATGGTTGGCACAGACTTCCGGATTAAATGAACAACGAATCTCGACTTGATCTCTGGGCTCAATTCATGCTTCCACTATGCTTCATTTATGCTAAACAACTCATCAAAACCATTAGCTCAACAATAGCAATAAGAATATAGACTATCATGCACTTCAACACAATCAATCGGACCAAATTCAAACAAAAACTCATGAGAAAAATTTTAAAATTAGCCCAAAACATGAAAAGTATATGCCTTCAAGACAAAGCATGTCCCACCATGCCATATCCCCCAAACTTAAATTGAAACAAGAGTTTCGAGTTAAGTTTGCAAAAAAGTAGTATGACGTACTTACACACTTCAAATCAAGCACCCTTCGTATCTTCAACACACATCTTTCTCACGAGCACAATCAAACTACATGCCAAAAATAACAAAACATAATCAAATCCACAATCCTTATTGAAAATAAGAAATAAAGCAATAAAGATAATGATGAGTTGCCTCCCATCGAGCGCTAAGTTTAACGTCTTCAAGCCGGACAATATTTTCAAGCTCATGGAGGTCTTGAGTAATCTTTAGGCACTGTCATAGGTTTCTTCTTGAAATAGTGCCTTGTGCTCTCTCGTTCAACCACAAGAATGTTTTCCTTCTTGTTAAATAACTCAAGCAATTGTTCTCCGAAGGCGTTCTTCACAAGGAATGACCTTTTCCACTTGTTCCACTTTTTCAATGGGGCTTTATATGCATTTTGAACTTCAACCATATCCCTCGGTAAGAATTCGGGTATTGACAAGTGTTGATGCCCTCTTGCAACCTTTTTCCTACAATCACCAAACAAATTTTTTTTTAATAAAATCATGGAAGTTCTTAAGAGAATTTGAAATTTCAATAGAATGAGAAGGTTTTGGCTTGTGTGGGGTATCATCAATGATCTTAGTTTCCGGAGGCTTCTTTTCTTCCATAAGGGTATGAATCTCCTCTTGGTTTTGAATCTTTACTTTCTCAACCATCACTTCAAGAGACTCGACAAATCTATCGAATTTTCCCTTCAACTCTTCTTTCAACTCTTTAGCTTTCACCCACTTAGGCACCCTTTCTCTTCTTTCCTTCATAACCTCATCAATCCCCAAACTAGCCTCTTTTCTATCCCTAACGACCATGAATTCACTCTTTGTTCCGGAGGTAGAAAGCTTGTTGTTCTCTTCTTGAAGTCTTTCTACGGTGAACACGATTTGACTTACTTGGTGGTCCAATGAATTCAACTTAGCATTGAATGCTATCATCGTATTCGTCATCATTTCACACAAGTTTCCAATTCTATCAATCCATGCTTGATTAGACTTCCTCCTCTCTTCTAAGTGATCCATAACCATTTCAAGCAACTTTTCTCCAAGCATCGCTATGTGGTCATTTTTGGTGGAATAGGAGGTGTTGGAGTCTTGAAAATCTCCCCATAGTTGTGGTTGATTTCCTTCTTGATGTCTAGAAAAATTTCCTTCAAAAACATCTTCCACACCTTGAGGGTATACTTGTTGACACATTTGATGAGGAACTCCAAATCTTCATATCTTTGTTGATGGAATTGCATATCTTGTACTCTGAAATCCGGTTGCACGTTTGGCTCACAATTTGGCATTTGAAATCCTTGAAAATTTCCTTATGTATTAATAGTGGGATGAGCACTTCTATTCACCATATCTCAAAGAATATCCATGTAGCTCATATTTTTGTGCTTGTTCTCCTTCTTCTTCCTTCTCAAGGTATGCACCTACAAGAGAAAGAAAAATTTGAACAAAATTTTTCAAAGCAAATATAAGATGCAAAAAAAAAAAATCCTTATTAAGACCACTCTAAACAATCCTATGTCAAACTACTAGCGATCGTTACCTCCCCGTCAACGGTGCCATTTGATTGACCATTTGTAGTTGGGATTACCAATTAAAGAATTTATCGAACCACATGGAGGAAGGCACTAGAGTTTAAGCGATCTCAAGTTCATCGTGATTTTATAAGAACGACAGAATGGGAGGATAAGATGCAAACAAATGCAATTATACTAATGCAAGAAATAAAGATAAAATGAATGCAAAGATAAGATGGGTTCCAAATGATGCAAGAATGAGGTTAGCAACAATCATGGTATAGATAATAAATAAATCATGCAATTAATTCTAATCTCTCATGGACAAGGCATAGGAGAGATCACTAAATCCACCTAAACTCTCTCTCGAGATGGATAGGGTGTAGGCCCTCAACAAGGCTCCCAAAAGCACATAGGATCGAGACCAAAATGAACACCTCTCAATAGGTACTAATTACTCTACGAATTCCCTAATTAGGTACTAAATCATAGGCAATATTCCCTTTTAAGATACTATGAATTCATTAATGGTTTGGGTCCCCTCATCTAATCAACCAATCTCTCGATCAAGCTAATCAAATGTTCTATCAAAAGGTTCTAAATCTAGAAGAATATCTCTATCTCATTCTAAATTAATGCACATGAAGTGTATGATGAAATGATTCAATGAACTATCCTAAACACATAATTGATTTCTCAATCTAATCACATTTCCATGACAATTAAACACATATCATCATATACATCAAGCAATCAACATTCAATGATAGAAATACACAAAGCCCATTCAAGATTAAAATCAAATTGCATAAAAACTAAATTATCCAACACCAATCATGGAGTTAATCTCACAAAGGAGATTACCCTATCATAGTCTTAGAGAAAACAACATAGACAATTGAATCTACAAATTCCATGATCAAACTATAAAGAAGTTCACAAAAATTAGAATTAGATTCCCCCTTTGAAGTCCTTCAATGGAGATCTCCTTCTTCTTCTTGCAATCTTCACTCTCCCTTGCTTCCTTGATCACTTGGATGGTGAATTTGATGGAGAAATCAAGTGTAGATGGATGGAATCAAGGATGGGTGAATGGGATGAAGGGTAGATGAAATGGAGAGGAAAGTGTGTGAAAAATGATGTGAATTGTGTGTGGAGCTGATCACTACTGATCCTTCTCTTATTTTACAATCAAAATGAACATTTATACCTCCTGGAAGCTTCTATAACACGTTCTAATCATTAAATTGATTTCGGGCCGAGTTCGGGTGAGTTCAGGTTGGTGCAGCGCAGCCTCACCATTTCTTACATAACTTTCACATCTAAAATCCGATTCGGGTGATTCTTACACTCACGCAATACTCTCTTCCTTGGCTTTCTATTCACATGAGGAAAAGGAAAAAATTCCATCATTTGAAGGTGTAACAAGTCATCCAAAGTAGCACAATCGTGCTGAGTAGGAACAGCTTGCGCGATGCCACCATTTTAATAATAACTTTCTCGTTTGGGCTTCAATTGAGGTGTTTCTTATGCCAAAATGATTCTCTCTTCTGTAGCATTCCAACCATATATCACACTTTTTGTTTTGAGCTCCACACGAGTACAGATAAATTACACAAGTTGGACGTGTGTTTTTTAGCATTTTGCTTTGACTCGTTCTCCCTTGTTTCAACTCCGAATTGAGCTCCGTTTTCTCCTACGTCTTTCTTTTCGCGTCTAGAATCTATTTTTACCTAAAAATCATACGTTTAAGTTTATTTTCACAAAAACACAAAACACTACCAAAATACACATAAATACGGATAAAATAATACGAACACACACATAAAAAGATACTAAAATCTAGGTGAAAATATCACTAATCAAGAAACTCATAATATACTCAACGCGTTTTTTCTAAGTGTAGAGCAGGGTTGAGGCGGGATAATGAAATGGGTTGGAGAGAATCAGGGTTTGCTTTGCGTAGGATATAATACTTATCTTTAAAATATTTTAACAAAAACAATTGGCCTTACTAGTTAAGACTCGGGAATTCAAAGCTGGAGAGTCAGGTTCGAATTTTGTAAAAAAACTAATTTTAATTTTTAAAGACACCAGAAAATAGACATCGGTTTTGAAAAACCGATGTCTATCAGTGCGATTTTAAAGGATCCGATGTCTATTGGGGAATAAACATTGGAGAAAAGACATCGGTTTTAATAACCGATGTCTATCAGCGGATTTTTTAGAGTGGTAAATACACATCACAGAAAAGACATCGGTTATTAAAAAATGATGTCTATCAGCGCATTTTTATTAATAACCGATGTCTATCAGCTTCTCTTTTTGTTGATAGACATCGGTTTTAGAAAAAACATAGGTTTCTAAGGATAAGACATCAGATTTTAAGAATAACCGATGTCTATTCAGTAATGTCTATCAGTGTTTTTGGTGTAGTGTGGGTGCAATTGGATAGCCCTTTATTTTCTAAAATCTTCAGTTCTCTCGAAGACATCATGCCCTAATTTAAGTAGAACAAAGTGAAAGTTTTCATTGTTTTTATGTAAGTTTCAAAAAAAAAAAAGGGGGCATACATAAATCCATCACATAATCTCCACTTCTAAAATGATAAATCTTTCCATTTTATAGTTGAGCTCAAGTATCTTTTTCCTCAAGATTTGTCACCTCCAATATAAATATTTCATAATATCTCAACTATTATGTACTTATTATATTTCATGCACTATTTTAAAATTATCAAGTTTGATTACATGCAGACCAAAATAAAATCAATGACTTTTATTATTTAAAAATAAGTGTGCATTTTATTGTTTCTTCTCGTTAAAACAAATGTTATGTTATTGAAATATATTTACAAAGGTAAAATATTTATATGCAAAGGGTGCATAAATTTATTCATACATATATTCTTCGCATATAAATTATTATATTCTGAATTTCGAAGACGAAATTATTTTTAAGTAAGGGAGAATGTAATATCCCAATATTTTTATGTATATTTAAATCATGATAAATATTTTTATTTAAAGCCTATTAAACTTTTAATTATTTTAAATGGGTTTTACATTAAATCTTTTTCACTTCACATTATTCAATTTAAAAATGAGCCTAAGCCCAAGATAAAAAAGAAGCACAATTTATTTATATTTACAAGATAAATATAAGAAAGGGATCGGCCTGCTCTTTTTAAAAATTCATTCTCTCCATCACCGTAACAGTTAGGGTTTATGAAAAAAGTAGAAATAAACTTTTCTCTACCTCTCTTCTGTTCAAAAACATAGCCACAAAACCAAATCAGGAAGGGTGTGGCAACCGCGACTTAGTTAATAATTAAATTACTTATTTGGATTATTATTATTATTTTTATTTAATAGTTCAAATCTGATGATTATCACATCCAACTATCCCCACGATCTTCTCAAGTTGGATATCAGCGTAATAGAATAGGAGAATACGTAGGCCCTGTAACTATTAATTTGTTCGTGCCTCAATTATTCTTCCTTGACCCACATTCAAGAATACATACACGCATCGTTCCTTCTCCGTCTTGCGAAACAGTTTATTTTTATTTTTCAAAACCTGGTTCTCACCTCAACAACATGAGCATTCCTTCATTCTTCTGCTCCGTTGCATCACCGCTTACTATTGTTGACGGTAAAGTTTCTCCTCACACATAATTTTGCTAACTAAGATTATGTCCTTCCCGCAATTTCAGTAGAAATGAACTCGTAGGTAATCGATCAATTCTCTGTCCACATTTATATTCCTATCCTTAGAAGGAAACGTTAATAATAATAGTTTCCATGTGCAGTGCATACATCACCCATTCCTTAGATAAATTATTTTATTTTATGGAATATTTTAATGAATGGGTATTTGGCTCATAATTTAAAGTTTTTCAGGAACGTGTGTATTTATATGGGTAAGCATGTGTATCTTAAATTAGTTTATGGAGTGTCACTTTCAATTAATCAAGGAAAAAAGTAGAGCTAAGAGTAATTAATTCTATCTAGTGGTGTAAATAATAATCATGGATTAAGGGGGGCTGTAGTCAATCGAAATCAAATTAGCATTTGTGTATGGTGTCAGTATATGTATAGTGAAAAGTGAGAGGAATTCTCTTATTATTATTTTCCCTTGAACTCAACTTCTCGTCTGTGTGAGGAAATTAGTCAAGCATCTCCACCAATAGTGCTCATTTTTCAGCAACCTTGAGGTGGGGAATTCTAAAACCTTTTTGTCTACTGTATGTGCTTACATGTTTGCATTTATTGAATTATTTCATAGTCCCACAGTCATAGAGTACTCTTGTAGTGCTATCACAGTTATATAAACCAGAGCACTTTCAGATGTTGAGATTCTTAATTGGTCCTCGAGTAACGCCCGCCGAGTTTCATGATCGATCATCACAGTCATAGAATATTTCATAGTGTATGATTATATTTATGTAAATATGTGTTCATATTATGGTAGACGAACATTTTCCCCACTGAGTCATTGTTTACTCACCTCTTTCAATAAAATTATTTTCATAGGTTGAGGAGCAATACGAGATATGGCCGATGGAGTTCAAATGCTCGTTTATTTTTAATTAAGTTCAAACAATTTTATTAGCACTTGCAAATAATATTTTGAAACTCCCACAAGGCTGTCCTGTTTTAGTTCTTGAACATACTTCGATTTACTTGTTTGGATGATTACATAAATTAGCGAGTCTACAGAAATGTAAACCAACTCTGAAATTTTATGGATACGTGATTAGAAAATTTGATTTATATAGTTATACCTTTTTGAACGATCTAGATTTTGGATATGTTATGCATCATGAAGTTTTTGATGTTATGTAAAAGTTTCATGCCGAAAGGACGATTACAAGGAAAAATAAAATAATCATGCAATCGAATATAAAATATTTTATTTTAAGTAAAAATAAAGAATGAAAAGATTTTCATTAAATCAAATTACTTTCCATGAAATATATAAATAAATATAAAGCTATGACTATTGAGTAATCGTAGAGCAATTTATCACAAATAAATACCAATTAATGAATGCAAACTCAAATAAATACAAATTAATTACTTTATCACCCATCGCCTCTCTCCGTACCCATCACCTTTAATCTGTAAATTGTTTAAATGATGGGATGAGCAAACCAAAAATGATGATTTTTAAGGATCTGTAGATATGATTTTCATATTTTAGAAGATTAAGATAAGATATTGTTGAAACAATTTAAGCAGTAATAAAATATTTATAATAAATATTATATAACACCTATAAACTTGAAAGAGTAGGTCTTGCATGAGACCGTCTCACGTGAGACCATTTTTTACTTTTAAAAATAGTTATCACTTTCGCTATAAAACATTATCACTTTCAAAATAGAATGATATCACTTTTTATTTAATATTTTTATATGTTTTATATTACAGTGTTTATGATGCACAGTAAAAATCTCCTATTGGATAAATGAGTAAATTATTTTAATTAAATGTATACTGATATTTGTACATGAACTGTTATGTAAATATCTCAAAACCCTTTTAATGACCTAAACTTATTATGATTTTATTATAGGTCATATCCTACGTAGTTTTAAACTCTAATAATTTTGAGAAGATGTATGATTTTATAGTAGTTTTATATTACACTAATATATTTTTCGCATCAACTTCTATTTTCTTACTTAAAAATATGAAATATATATTTAATGTACTCCAAAAATTCTGATTCTTATATATCTCATAATTTCTAAAATTTTAAATCTACTGTACAATTTTCACATTCATGGATTTTATATAATATTTATTATAAATATTTCCTTACTATTTAAATTGTTTCAGTAATATCTTATCTTAATCTTTTAAAATATGAAAATTATATTTACTGATCCCTAAAAATCATAATATTCAGATATGATACATATTATTACATGTATTATTTTTCATATGATTTTTCATAAAATTTCATCATTTATAATTAAATATATTAAATTATTATCAGTGCATATGAGAAATTTCAGCTTTTACAATAATCACTTTGAAAAACCAAAACATATAATTGTATACCTTATTATATTATTAAATTTGGATATATTCTTCTAATCACAAAATATTATATGTATATTAAATTTCGGACCTATCTTATTTTAAATTTATTAGTTATAAATTATCTATACATTGGTATTTAATAAAACCATTCATAAATTCATTTAATCTCTCTTACTTCAAATATTGAATTTTCACCTCCACTATATTCTAAAGATTTAAACTCATTATGTTATTTCTATTTTAAGTTTGCATATTAATTTGAGATAAATATAGTTTTATGATAGATGAAAGTTATTACAAGACACAGATTTATCATCTACATTCAAGTGCATCCATTCATCATCGACATTCATTCCAGGTGGGGAAATCTAAACTTTGTCTATCGTGTGTGCTTATATGTTTACATTGATAAGTTACTGCTTGCATCACAGTCATAGAGTATTACTCGTAGTACTGTCCATGGACATAGAGTATTCCAGTCAGGGACCGTGATATGGGTTCGGGACTGATAAAAAGGTCCTCGGGAATACTTGGATTGTAAAAGGTCCTTAGAAGGCCCACCGTGCTAGTACAATTATTTAAGTCAGGGCATTTTCAGGTGTCAGGATTTTAAAGTAATCCTCGGGTAGCGCCCACCATACTTCATGATCAATCAATCATTCACAGACATGTTCACAGATAAGATTTACGTGTTGCTTGTGATTTATTGATGTTTATATGTGAGTTATATATTATAGATAAATATTTTCCCACTGAGCTGTGGTTTAGTCATCCCATCATTTAAACATTTTACATATTAAAGGAGACGGAGTATGGAGAGAGGCAATGGGTGATAAAGTAATTATTTGGTATTTATTTGGGTTTATTGTCTCATTGTTTATATACATTAACATGTTTATCATGATAAACTCAATTTATAGTTATTTAATAGTCAAGGCTTCCTAATTATTTATTTCATTAGAGGTGATTCACTTTAATGAGAATCTTTTAATGTATTTACATCTACTTTAAATAAAGTGCTTAATGTTCAATTTCATGATTATTTATTTTTTGAAAGAAAGTTCTCATTTTAACTGTACTATGAAATATGATTCATTTTTAATTATTGTTCTTTTAATTCTAAATTCCGCTGCAAACAATTTTATATTTCCCGAAAATTTGTCAATCTATTTTAATTAAACCTTATTGGACCTAAAATTTTCTCTTAAAAGGTTATTTATATTTTTATGATAATGTGGGTCATTTTTATGATAAAAGTCACTTGTATATATATAATAATTTATTATATCATAAATTTCGAGGATGAAATTATTTTTAAGTTGGGAAGAATGTAATATCTCGATATTTTTATATATTCTTAATCGGAAAAATTTCACATTTAGTCCCATAAGAATTCCTTCAATTCAATTATAGTCCAGTAGAAATATACTAGTCTCATAGCTAGCAGTTTTGGTCCCATAAGAATATTATAATCGAAAATTTTCATTCAAATTAACTTATATTATTATAAACTACCAAATTTATATTATTTTTTGTGTTTCAAAATAGACATAGTCCGTTTTGATCTTGTTAATGGCTCAAAATATTTCGTCAACTATTAACAATTTAGATGAAAAATTTCTATGGGACTAAATCTGCCAGTTTTGGGACCTTTTTGGCATTGAGCAATTCTTACGGGACTAAATACGAAATTATCCCATTCTTAATCATGATAAATATTTTTATTTAAAGCCTATTAAATTTTTAATTATTCTAAAATGGTTTTACTTTAAATCATTTTCACTTCACATTATTGAATTTAAAAATGAGCCTAAGCGCAAGTCCAAAAAGAAGCTCAATTTATTTATATTTACATATTAAATATAAGAAAGGGATTTGTGTGCTATTTTTAAAAATTCATTCTCTTCATCACCGTAACAGTTAGGGTTTATGAAAGAAGTAGAAATAAACTTTTCTCTACCTCTCTTCTATTCAAAACATAGCCACAAAACCAAATCATTTCAATCTTCAAGCATTCATGGAAATGAAGTTTTAAGAATTCAACCATATTTACACATTCAAGGTAACTCATTCTTAAAATTTCAAAACTGTATCTATTTATTTCCAATTGAAACGAAATTTTGATATGTTATGAACCATGAAGTTTTAGATGTTATGTAAAATTTTCATGCCGAAAGGAATATTACATTATATTATATTAAAATTTCAATGTTTCTTATCATGCTGTCAAATATGTTATGTTTTCTATTTAGAAATTATAAAGCATATTTAAAGAACTCTCAAAATCCTTATTTTCGGATATGTTTTATATTACTATATATTTATATATTATGTGATTTTCATGTGATTTCATTATTTAAATTTAAATATATTAATTTATTATCATTGCATATGAGAAATTCTAACTTTTACTATAATCACTTTGAAAATCCAACACATACAGTTGTACACTTTATTATATTATTAAATTTGGATATGTTATTCCAATCACAAATATTACATATATATTAAATTTTGGACTGATCTTATTTTTATTTTATCAGTTATAAATTATCTATACACTCGTATTTAATAAAACCATTCGTAGTGAAATCCATAAATCTCTCTTATTTCAAATATTAAAGTATCATTTCCACTATATTCTAAAGATTCAAACCTATTATACTATTCATATTTTATGTTTGCATATTAATCTGAGATAAGTATAGTTTTATGATAGATAAAAGTTATTACAAGACACGGATTATCATACGCATTCAAGTTCATCCATTCATCATCGACATCATTCCAGGTGGGGAAATCTAAACTTTGTCTATCGTATGTCCTTATGTGTTACGTTGATAAGTTACTTCTTGCATCACAGTCATATAGTATTACTCGTAATACTGTCCACGAACATAGAGTATTCGTAATACTATTCACAGAAATGTAGCCAGGGACCGTGGCATGGGTCCGGGACTAATAAAAAGGTCCTCGGGAATACTTAGATTGTAAAAGGTCCTTGGAAGACCCGTCGTGCTAGTACATTTATTTAAATCAGGGCACTTTCAGGTGTCGGGATTTTAAAGTAATCCTTGTGTAACGCCCGCCGTACTTCATGATCGATCATTCACAAACATGTTCACAGATAAGATTTACGTGTTGAAGGTGATTTATTAATGTTTATATGTGAGTTATATATTGTAGACAAATGTTTTTCCAATGAGCTGTGGTTTGTTCATCCCATCATTTAAATATTTTACAGATTAAAGGAGATGGAGTACGGAGAGAGGCGATATGTGATAAAGTGATTAATTGGTATTTATTTGGGTTTATCATCTCACTCTTTACATTCATTAGCATGTTTATCGTGATGAACTGCTTTTATAGTTATTTAATATTTAGAGCTTCCTAATTATTTATTTCATTAGAGGTGATTCAATTTAATGAGAATCTTTTAATGTATTTACCTCTACTTTAAATAAAGTGCTTAATGTTCAATTTCAAGATCATTTATTTTTGAGAGAAAGTCCTCATTTGAACTACACTAGGAAATATAATTCATTTTAATTATTTTTATTTTAATTTAATTTTGCTGCAAATAATGTTATATTTCATTAAAATTTGTCAGTCTCTTTTGATTAAATCTTATTGGATCTAAAAATTTCTCTTAAAAGGTTATTTATATTTTTATGATAAATTGGGTGGTCGTCGTACTTCATGGTCGATCATTCACAGACATATTCACACATAAGATTTACGTGTTGTTTGTGATTTATTGATGTTTATACATGAGTTATATATTGTAGACAAATATTTTTCTACTGAGCCATGGTTTGCTCATCCCATCATTTACACATTTTAAGATTAAAGAAGATGGAGTACAGAGAGAGGCGATGGTTGATAAAGTAATTATTTGGTATTTATTTGGGTTATTGTTTCATTGTTTATATACATCAACATGTTTGTCATGATAAACTTATTTTATAGTTATTTAATAGTCAGAGCTTCCTAATTATTTATCTCATTATGGGTGATTAAATTTAATTAGAATCTTTTAATGTATTTTACCTCTCTTTAAATAAGGTGCTTAATGTTCAATTTCATGATCATTTATTTTTGAAAGAAAATTCTCATTTTAACTATGCTATGAAATATTATTCATTTTTAATTATTATTCTTTTAATTTTAATTTCCATTGCAAACAATTTTATATTTCCCTAAAATTTGTCAATCTATTTTAATTAAAACTTATTGAACCTAAAATTTTCTCTTAAAAGGTTATTTACATTTTTATGATAATGTGGATCGTTTCAGTTGGTATCAGAGCGAGTTTACATTTCTGTAGACTCGCTAATTTATATATCTATATCGTATTGTTTTCATGAATTACTTTATTCATTTATGATGTAAAAAAAATTTAAGAAAATTCACCCATCACCGTCTCGCCGCTCCAACTCCGGAAGGCACATTAATTTAACATTTGATTTACTTTCATGACATAATAATTTATGTCTTATTCATAATTATCATTTGGAGCATGTCATTTTACATTTTTTCAAAGTCGCTGTTTACAGAGTGATGTCATGGGCATATCATCAAGTGCATCTTACACTTCATTTCATGATTCATCTTTCAAGCATCAAGTACCAAGTATTACAATGACATGATTCAAGTTTCTCATGATATGTTTCAAGTAACTCCATGACATAGTTATGAAATATTGCAATGACATGAATTAAGTATCTCATGAAGGGATTCAAATACCTCAATGACACAGTAGTATGGATGTATATATCATTCCAAGTCATTACACATTTCATCACATGAAACATGAGACATCATCTTCAAATACACTTTTACATATTAATTTCTTTCTTCAGTCAAATCCAAAATGTTATCTTCTAATTATTATCTTGTTACGATCTTTAAAAGTCACCTGATCATAAGTTTTGGTCATAAATTTCAAACTAAATTTTAGTATCATGTTATGTCACTTCATAAAATGATCATTATTTCATTTGTAATTGTTTAACCGTTTACACTTCATTTCAAAATAATGTAAGCAATGAAGTATTCTATGTTATGGATCCCTTTATCAATATTTCCATTCATTTTAAATGTTAAAATTCTAAAGTTTTTCAAGTTATTTAAATTCCTAGAGTTTATTTATACTTTTCAATTATAAAGGAAATTATTTTAATAAAAAAAATATATGTGTGTGTGTATATATATATATATAAATATATATATATTCAAGCATAATTTTTATAATATTCATGATTTATAATTCGTATAAGTTTAAAATTATTCGATTTTGAATTAATAATCCCTTGAACATAGTATTTAATTCTTAACTTTATAATGTAAACCTTCAAAATTTATAATTTAGAGATTTTAAATCTTTTCATCTTATCATTTTCCATAAAAGAAAGTTTACATGTAAAATTTTGATTTTTAAACATTTAATTATGAAATTTCATATATTACTCCAACAAGCTTTCTAATCCTCAATAGATTTGCGGGACTAATTGTTTCAAATGATTACCTTAAATATTGACATTTCGCGATTAAAAAAAAGTGGCTTAGACTTCCACTACAATGTATTGATTGATATTTTAACATTATTGATTGTTCATTTATTTTCTAGAAATCATTTTAGACTTAAAATTTCACTTTTCAAGTTACATATTCTTCATATATCCCATTCAAAGTTATCATTTTAAACATGACATCATTGATATATAATCAAGTTCATATGTGTCATTCAAGATTTCATATTTATTAATAAAATATTTCAGTGATATGATTCAGCATTTCAATGACATTGTTATACGCTTATGCAGTTGTGCATATCATTCAACACCATACATTTACATGAAACATGATATATTATTTCTCATATACATTTGCATGTCATAACATTTCTCATATGTCATATGACTTCTATAGTTTCCTTAATTGGAAGAGATTTCAAAAGTATTAACTATTTTCTTCTAACCGAAGATTTATATTTCATAGAATTATTCATTATTTTTATGTTACGGGTGAAATTGGACCGCCCTTTATTTTCTAAAATCTTCAGTACCCAAGGACATCATACCCTATTATTATTGTTGAAGATGAAAGTGAAAGTTTTCAATGTTTTTATCTAAGTTTTAAAAAAGAAAAAAGGGCATACATAAATTCTTCACATAATCTCGATCCACTTCTAAAATGATAAAATTATTCCATTTTACAGTTGAGCTCAAGTTTCTTTTTCCTCAAGATTTTCTACCTCCAATATAAATAAATATTTTATAATGTTTCAAGTATTTTGTACTCAATATATTTTATGCACTATTTTAAAATCATCAAGTATAATTACATGCAGAGCAAAATAAAATTAGTGAATTTTATATTTTTTTTTAAAAAAATGGGGGTGTATGGATTTATTTAGTTATCCTCGTTAAAACAATTGTTATGTTATTGAAATATTTGTGCAGGTAAAATATTTATATACAAAGGTGCATTAATTCATTATATATATATATATATATATATATATATATATATATATATATATATATATATATATATATATTTCACTTATAATTTATTATATTCTGAATTTCGAGGACGAAATTATTTTTAAATTAGGGAGAATGTAAAATCCCAATATTTTTATATATTCTTAATCATGATAAATATTTTTATTTAAAGCCTATTAAACTTTTAATTATCCTAAAAGGGTTTTACTTTAAATCTTTTTCACTTCACATTATTGAATTTAAAAATGAGCCTAAGCCCAAGCCCAAAAAGAAGCCCAATTTATTTATATTTTCGTGTTACATATAAGAAAGGGAAGTTCTTTTTAAAAATTGATTCTCTCCAACAGTTAGGGTTTACGAAAGAAGCAGAAATAAAATTTTCTCTACCTCTCTTCTTTTCAAAACATAGCTAAAAAACCAAATCATTTCAATCATCAATCATTCATGGAAATGGAATTTTCAGAATTCAACCATATTTACACATTCAAGGTAATCTATTTCTAAAATTTCAAAACTGTAACTATTTATTTCCAATGGATATGAAATTTTAATATGTTGTTTAATATTTAGTTTTAGATTCATATTTAAAATTTCATAATTTTTGAAGTAGTATTTTATTTTATACGAACTTTATACTTTTGTCTGCAGAATCTGAAATTTTATGGATACGTGATTAGAAAATTTATATTATATAGTTATACCTTTCCAAACGATCTAAATATTGGATATGTTATGACTCATGGATATATTGATGTTCTGTAAATACATCATGGAGAAAAGATCATTACATTATTTTGTATTAAATTTTCAATATTTCTGATAATACTGTCAAATATGTTCTGTTTTCTGTTTAGAAATAATAAAAGCATATTTAAAGAGCTCTAAAAATCTTTATTTTCATATATATTATATTTTAGGGTGCTTCTGGTAATTTATAAAAAATTTCATGTTATTTGGAATACTTTATTATTTAATACAAATTTTACAATATTTATACATTCAGTTTAGATCATGAACTCACTACTGATTTGAAATTACAAATAAAATATTTAAAAATCTTCAAAAATTATTATATTTTTATGTGTTTTATATTACAAGTTTGAAGATTAACAGTAAAAATCTCCTATTGAATAAATGAGTCAGTGATTTTAAATTAAATGTATACCGATTTCTATACATGAACGGTTATGTATTATGTTTTCATTTTTACTATCTCTAAACCATTTTTAATGACCTCAAATTGTTATAATTTTATTATGGGGGCGGCTATTTGCACCCCCAATTTTACTAAATATACCCTATAAAACTATAGATTAAAATATTCATATTTGTTAAGACGTAAATACCCTTTATAAATTATAAATTAAGATTTTCTTATCCAAATTTCTATATGCACCCTAAGATTTGGAAGAATGAAGGTATCGTCATCAATTAGCCATAGAAAATGGGCATGTTCTTCAAGCAGTAGTCTTTTGAATCAGTCTCAAATATAATCTCATTTTCATTGATCATTCATGGAGGCTTGAACAAAGATATCCTGAAGGAAGAAGGCAGCAGTACCTTAAACTCCGACCATACTTCCCTATCATTTCCTTCAGTTCTTCTTATAATCCGAACCTCATTGCAAGTGAACAAATCGGCACCAAACAAAATAAGATGGCCTCCAGAAACTATAAATTTCTAGAATGAAAACACAATTATCTTAAATTTGCTATAGACATGAATACAAGCAATCTTAACTGGTTTTTGGACAGACAACAAAGAAAATCTATTTCGCCTGCATCACCCGCCCTAGATCAACATCTAATCCTTTTGGCTGATGAAAATCATCATCAAACTTCGTGAATTTCGGCAAGGGGCGGAGTACTCCACCGCGGACTAGCAGACCTACCAATTTTCGATCTAGAGCAAGCCCACGACACCATTGACCGGATTCACGAACCTCCCGCATGCTTCGAACAGGAACTGAAAAAGCGCTGCAATTAGTCAAACATTAACTAACATTATTATAAATTAATCAGATGAGAGAGAGAAGAAGATTAATTGTTTGGCGCTGATTTATTCACTTGCAATGAGGTCTTTAAGTTCTTAATCAGGTCTTTGGGAATGGGAGATAGAAGGAAGGAAAGAGATGAGGTTTAACTCAATTAAGATGTTTATTGATTTGTGTTTATTTAAGGGCAAAATAGTCTAAAATGGGGTATGTTTAGTAATGTGTGTGTGTATATATATCTTCTGATTTTAATGGGGTTTATTTAGTAATTGAGTTTTATTTAGTAAAACCGCGGGCGCAAATAGATGTGCCCTTTTATTATATGTCGTATAATATGGAGTTTAAAGTTCTCAGTAATATTTGTAATAATTTTGAGAATATGTTTGATTTTACATTGATTTTATATCACAACAAATTATCATTAGTCCCAACTTCTTCTTCCTGGTTTGAAATTATGAATTAAATACTTTAACGAATCCAAATATAATGAAACGACCCAATTTATCATAAAATTATAAATAACCTTTTAAGAGTAATTTTTAGATCCAATAAGATTTAATCAAAAGAAACTGACAAATTTTAATGAAATATAACATTATTTGCTGCGAAAATTAAATTAAAATAAAAACAATTAAAAATGAATGATATTTCCTGGTGTAGTTAAAATGAGGTCTTTATTTGAAAAATAAAATAATCATGCAATCGAATATAAAATACTTTATTTCAAGTAAAAATAAATAATGAAAAGATTTTCATTAAATCAAATTACTTTCCATTAAATTCAAATAAATATAAAGGTATAACTATTGAATAATCTTAGAGCAATTCATCACAAATAAATACTAATTAATGAATGTAAACTCATATAAATACCAATTAATTACTTTATCACCCATCGCCTCTCCCCGTACTCCATCACCTTTAATCTGTAAAATGTTTAAATGATGGGATGAGCAAACCACAGCTCAGTGGGAAAATATTTGTCTACAATATATAACTCACATATAAACATCAACAAATAAAAACCAACAAGTAAATTCTTATCTGTGAACATGTATGTGAATGATCAATCATAAAGTACGGCGGGCGTTACGTGAGGACCACTTAAAAATTCTAACACCTGAAAGTGCCCTGACTTAAATGAATGTACTAGCACGGCGGTCTTCCAAGGACCTTTTACAATCCAAGTATTCCCGAGGACCTTTTTATCAGTCCCAGACCTATATCACGGTCCTTGACTACATGTCTATGAATAGTATTACGAATGCTCCATGTCTATGGACAGTATTGCGAGTAATACTCTATGACTGTGATGCAAGCAGTAACTTATCAACGTAAACACATAAGCACATACGATAGACAAAGTTTAGATTTTCCCACCTGGAATGAATGTCGATGATGAATGGATGCACTTGAATGTAGATGATAAATTCGTGTCTTGTAATAACTTTCATATATCATAAAACTATATTTATCTCAAATTAATAGACAAACATAAAATAGAAATAAGATAATGAGTTTAAATCTTTAGAATATAGTGGAAGTGATACTTCAATATTTGAAATAAGAGAGATTAATGGATTTTACTATGAATGGTTTTATTAAATATGAATGTATAGAAAATTTATAACTGATAAATTAAATATAGGATCAGTTCGAAAATTAAAATACATGTAATCCTTTGTGATTGGAATAGCATATCCAAATTTAATAATATAATAAGGTGTACAAGTATATGTGTTGGATTTTCAAAGTGATTACAGTAAAAGCTGAAATTTCTCATATGCAATGATAATAATTTAATATATTTAAATTTAAATTATGAAATCATATGAAAATCACATAATATATAAAATATATAGTAATATAAAACATATCCGAAAATGATGATTTTTAAGGATCAGTAAATATGATTTTCATATGATTTCATCGCTTAAATTTAAATATGTTAAATTATTATAATTGCATATGAGAAATTCCAACTTTTACTATAATCACTTTGAAAATTCAATACATATACTTGCACACCTTATTATATTATTAAATTTGGATATGTTATTCCAATCACAAAGGGTTACGTGTATTTTAATTTTCGAACTGAACCTATTTTTATTTTATTAGTTATAAATTATCTATACATTCGTATTTAATAAAATCATTCATAGTAAAATCCATTAATCTCTCTTATTTCAAATATTGAAGTATCACTTCCACTATATTCTAAAGATTTAAACTCATTATCTTATTTCTATTTTATGTTTGCATATTAATCTGAGATAAATATAGTTTTATGATGTAGATGAAAGTTATTACAAGACACGGATTTATCATCTACATTCAAGTGCATCCATTCATCATCGACATTCATTTCAGGTGGGGAATCTAAACTTTATCTATTATCGAACCATGATCGAACCACCTCGTCCGGTATTTTTTTTCGTGCCGAATGCTTTGTATGATGTTGATGCTACTCCTATACTATCAAAAGAGTGGAATATCGAGCTAATAGCAGAAAGGAAATGAGAAAGAGCAAAGAGATTGAGAGCGAACACTTTGCTGAGGCGTCCGTTTTTGGACGTCTTTGTTTTTCTTCAAAGCCCCAATCCGCTCTCGCTCGCCGCTACTAACGGGGTCTCGGTTGATTTCCCTTCCTTTAGCTACTCAGATGTTTCAGTTCGCTAAGTTTGAAAAGTCCAAAGAGCGCAGACTAGCCACGGAGATTGGATACGGTTTCCCGATCGGAGGGATGTTAAAGATGTTATAAAAAGTGGAGATAAAGAGTTAGAAAAAAAAATTTTCAGTGATATTAATTTTTAATATATTATTATGATTGCAATTATAATATGATATGTATATAATAAGTAATGCTCACATATATTTATATATTAATAATTTATTATTAAAAAAACTTACAAGTTTACATTGTGACCACAAAAAAGAAAAATCAATGTGTAAGTTATATTTTATTATTTTTACTAAATCCATTTTTTAGCCCATAGAATCTTACAATAATAATAATAATAATAATAATAATAATAATATAATATTTATTAAAATAAATACTGTAGTTACGTAATAATACAGAAAATTGCTAGATTACTATTGAAGTGAAGAACTTCAAGTTAATTCCCCCATAATGATTAATCATACATAAATGTTCGATCAAATAGTATAGAATTTGATATAAATAATCATTTTTTATAAGGTGGATCATACTTAGTAGTTAATTACACTACTTTTACTTGAATAGTATTCAATTAGGAAATTATTAGACAATGCAAAATCAGAAGTCGCATACAACTTTATCCATTCTTTTAATATATAAAATATATAAAAAATAATAATAAGTTGATACTTACACAAGTCTTACACAAAATCAAATTTCTCTTCAAGCTCTTTTAGAAAATCAAGCAGACCTAAAAAAACTAACCACAAATTATATATCATCTTATAACCATCCCCACTCTTAGAACGATGGCGCATTCGTCTCTGCATCTTTGTCCTCTCGTCTAACCAAGCATTCGAGAAGATTTCATTGTTGTTTACAGTCATAGAGTATTACTCGTAATATTTTCCACGGAGATAGATTATTCGTAATACTATTCATAGACATGCAGCCAGACACTGTGATATGGGTCTGGGACTGATAAAAAGGTCCTCAGGAATACTTGGATTGTAAAAGGTCCTCGGAAGGCTCGCCGTGCTAGTACATTCATTTAAGTCAGGGCACTTTCAGGTGTCGGGATTCTTAAGTGGTCCTCGGGTAACGCCCACCGTACTTCATGATCGATCATTTGCAGACATGTTCACAGATAAGAATTTAAGTGTTGGTTGTGATTTATTGATGTTTATATGTGAGTTATATATTTTAGACAAATATTTTCCCACTGAGCTGTGGTTTGCTCATCCCATCATTTAAACATTTTATAGATTAAAGGTGATTGAGTACGGGGAGAGGCGCTGGGTGATAAAGTAATTAATTGGTATTTATTTGAGTTTACATTCATTAATTGGTATTTATTTGTGATGAATTGCTCTAAGATTATTCAATAGTCATAGCTTTATATTTATTTGTATTTCATGTAGTAATTTGATTTAATGAAAATCTTTTCATTCTTTATTTTTACTTGAAATAAAGTATTTTATATTCGATTGCATGATTATTTTATTTTTCATATAAAGACCTCATTTTAACTACACTAGGAAATATAATTTATTTTTAGTTGTTGTTATTTTAATTTAATTTCGCTGAAAATAATGTTATATTTCATTAAAATCTGTCAGTCACTTTTGATTAAATCTTATTGGATCTAAAAATTTATCTTAAAAGGTTATTTATATTTTTATGATAAATTGGGTCGTTTCATTTGGTATCAGAGCCTGGTTTACGTTTCTGTAGACTCGCTAATTTATGTATCTAAATCGTATTGTTTCCATGAATTACTTTATTCATTAATGAAAAAAAATTAAATGATTGATAAAAAAATAACCCTTCACCGTCTCGCCGCTCCAACTCTAGAAGATACATTCATTTAACATTTGATTTACATTCATGTCATGATAATTTATGTCTTTTTCATGATTATCATTTAAAGCATGTCATTTTACATTCTTTTCAAAGTCACCATTTATAGCATAATGTCATGGACGTATCATCAAGTGCATCTTATATTTCATTTCATGATTTATCTTTCAAGGATCAAGCATAAAATATTACAATGACATGATTCAAGTTTCTCATGATGATATGTTTCAAGTATCTCCACGACATAGTTATGAAATATTACAATGACAAAAATCAAGTATCTCATGAAGGGATTCAAATACCTCAATGACACAGTATTATACTTGTACGATAGTAAATATCATTCCAAGACATTTCACATTTCATTACGTGAAACATGAGATATGATCTTCAAATATACTTTTACATATTAATTTCTTTATTCAGTCAAATCCAAAATGTTGTCTTCTAATTAATATGTTGTTGCAATCTTTAAAAGTCACTTACTCATGAGTTTTGGTCACAAATTTCAAACTAAATTTTAGTATCAAGTTGTGTCATTTCATAAAATGATCATTATTTCATGGAATTTTATCGATTTAAGACCTGAAATATATATTAACTATCGATTAGGGGCTTGAAATATTTCTTTCATCATTTCAAGGCTTGATTTATATAAAAGTATCAGTATAAGGCTTGGAATGTTAACGCTGTTATCCCATTATTTAACGGAAGCAGAAGGCCAATGAATAATTGCCAGATCAGCATCATCAAACGAATTCTCTTGCTCTCCCATTATTTGATTAAAGCTTGTAGATGATGACTGGTATGCCAGTGTTAAGGTGGTTTCTAGCCCCGGTTCTTTCACCATCATCTTTCTCAATTATTTGCCCTAAATCTACACCCAATTTTAATTTCTCTGTAAAATTCTAAATTTTCTACGTTAGACCTCGGAACTCAATTGTCTTCCTCTAAATCCTCCGATAGTGGTAACGCCTCCATCAAGTCAAGCTCCATCACTCCCCCGGCGTGGCTGCAAAAAGTCTACTACCACACCGAGTCCATCCCCGGAGTCCCCATTTCATCGACGAAAAGAGGAAGGCGTTCCAGGAAAACAGTCGAGTCACTTACAAATTCAAAAAATCTTTCTGCGTCATCAGCACATGCTAAAATAGAAGAAGTATTATCTACAGAAATAAAAAATTCCAAAGGGCTTTACGATTTCGACGACTGTATCGATTTGTAGGCTGATGTGGCAATTATTCACAGAGTTCTGCTTCCGTTACATAATGGGGATGACGGTGTTAATATCCAAACCCTATACTGATAGTTTTAGGAAAATTAAGCCCCGGATTGAGAAAATAAATATTTAAGGCCTTGTATTGATAGTTAATACATTTTTCAGGTCTTACATCAAAAAACCCCTTATTTCATCTACAATTGTTTAACCATTTACACTTCGTTTCAAAATAATGTGAGCAACGAATTAAATATTTTCATTAATTTTAAATATTCAAATGTACTTTATGTTATAAATCCTTTTATCAATATTTTCATTAATTTTAAATATTCAAATTCTAAAGTTATCAAGCTATTTAGATTCCGAGTATATTTTTACTTTTCAATTATCAAGAAAATTATTTTAATGAAAAATATATATGTATATTTATACATTCAAGCATAATTTTAGTAATATTCATGATTCATAATTCGTATAAGTTCAAAATTATTTGATTTTGGACATAAAATTTGCGAATTAAGATTTTCTTGATCATAGTTTTTAATTCTCAAGTTTATAATGTAAACCTTCAAAATATATAATTTAGAGATTTTAAATCATTTCATATTATCATTTTCCATAAAAGAAAGTCTAAATGTAAAAGCTTGAATTTAAACATTTAAGTATGAAATTTTATATGTAACTCAAAAAAGTTTTCAAATCCTCAATAGATACGAAAGACTAAATGTTTCAAAAGGTTACCTTAAACATTGATATTTCATTATTAAAAAAAAAAAAACCTCGACTCATTGCAACTTTGATTTCATAAAATTTAAAATTCAAATCTCGAATTCTTTATTCGTAATTCGGAAACTTTATTAATTTTTAATGTCATTTCAAATTTACAAAATTTCATATCTCATTATTATTCATAGTTGTTCTTTGAAAAAGATAAGAAATAAAATTTTATTTTACTTTTATCATTCCGTCTCCAAATTATCTCAATATATATTTTTATTTGAAGTATACTTCAAATGAATGAATTTATGCCGACATAAAGCTTTTACAAAAAAAAATAGTTTAGTTTTCCACTACAATTTATTGATTGATATTTCAACATAATTTCTTTTTATTTATTTTTTAAAAATTATTTTAACCTTAAATTTAACTTTTCAAGTTACATATTCTTCAAAAAATCTCATTCAAAGATACCATTCTAAACATAGCTTCATTGCTTGGTTCATATGTGTCATTCAACATTTCATATTTATTATTAAAATATTTCAGTAATACGATTCGCGCATTTCAAAGACATAGTTATACGCTTATACAGTTGTGCATTTCATTCAACATCATACATTTACATGAAACATGAAATATGATTTCTCATATACATTTAGATGTCATAACATTTCTCATAGCATTTCTCATATGTCATATGACTTCCATAATTTAATTAATTGTAAGAGATTTTAAAAGTATTAACTATTTTCTTCTAGCTGAAATTTTATATTTCATGGAATTATTCATTATTATTATTATTATTATTATTTTTATCTTGGGTGTATTCTCCATTGTCATAATAGTTAGAGTTTAAGAAAGAAAGAGCAGAAATAAACTTTTCTCCTTTTCTCTCCTATACGCAAAACCTAGACCTTTCAATCATCAAACATCCATGGAAATGAGGTTTTCAAATTTCAACCATATTTACCTATTCAAGGTTATCCATTTCTAAAGTTTTAAAGTTGTATCTATTGACTTTCAATAGCTACGAAATTTTAATATGTAGTTTAATATTTAGTTTTGGACTTATAGTTAAAATTTCATGATTTTTGGAGTTGCATTATATTTTATATGAATTTTATATATATGCCTGCAGAATCTGAAGTTTTATGGATACGTGATTAGAAAATTTATATTATATAGTTATACCTTTCAAAACAATCTGAATTTTGGATATATTATGAATCATGATGTTTTAGATGTTCTGTAAAACTTTTATACCGAAAGGATGATAACATTATTTTATATTATTTTTTTCAATGTCTCTGATTGTGCTATCAAATATGTTCTATTTTCTGTTTAGAAATAATAAAAATATATTTAAAAGGCTCTAAAAATTCTTATTTTTGTATATATTATACTTTATGGTGTTTTTGGTAATATGTGATTATTTCATATTATTTGGAATACTGTATTATTTAATACGAATTTTATAATATTATTAGTATATTCAGTTTAGATTATGAACTTACTATTGATTTCAAATTATAAATAAAAGATTCAGAGATCTTCAAATATTATTGTATTTTTATATATTTTATATTATAATTTTGAAGATGCACATTAAAAATCTCCTATTGAATAAATGAGTAAATGATTTTAAATTAAATTTATACTGACTTTTGTACATGAACGGTTATGTATTCTATTTTAATTTATACTATCTCAAAACAACTTTAATGACCTCAAATTATTATAATTTTATTATATGTCATATAATTTGTAGTTTAAAGCTCTCAGTAATATTTATAATGATTTTGAGAATATGTATGATTTTATATTGATTTTAGGCTAATTATAGTGTGCACCCAGGTGCACCCATATATAAATATAACAAAAACATATACAATTATTTACAATAATGTATACAATTTAATTATTAATTTTTTTAATGAAAATTGAATGTAAAAAATATACAATTATTAAAAAAACATGTATACACTATTGAATAAAAAGTTATACACATATGGATGTTAGTTTTTTTAAATGAAAAACTTAGTTTGAAAAAATATACAATTATTACAAAATAGGTATACAAAATAGAATAAAAAGTTATACACATATGGGTTTACCTTGCACCCGGGTGCACCAAATATACACTCATGATTTTATACCACAGCAATATGTTATTTGAAACAGCTTCTATTTTCTTATTTGAAATTATGAAATAAAAACTTTCACGAATCCAAATATTCTGATTTTCATATACGTAATATATTTTAATATTTTAAGTCTACTGTATAATTTTCAAGTTTATAGGTGTTATATAATATTATTATAAATATTTTATCACTGCTTAAATTATTTCATGAATATCTTATCTTAATTTTTTAAAATATGAAAATCATATTTACTAATCCCTAAAAATCATAAATTTCAGATAAGTTATATATTATTATATGTATTATTTTTCTTATGATTTTCAAAAGATTTCATCACTTATATTTAAATATATTAAATTATTATCAGTGCATATGAGAAATTCCAGGTTTTACTATAATCACTTTGAAAATCTAAAACATATAGTTGTACACTATATTATAATATTAAATTTTGATATGTTTTTCAATTATAAAAGATTACACGTATATTAAATTTCGGACTGATCTTATTTTTATTTTATCAGTCATAAATTATCTATACATTCGTATTTAATAAAACCATTCATAGTAAAATCCATTAATCTCTCTTATTTCAAATATTGAAGTATCACTTCCACTATATTCTAAAGATTTAAACTCATTATCTTATTTCCATTTTATATTTGCATATTAATCTGAGATAAATATAGTTTTATGATAGATAAAAGTTATTACAAGACACGGATTATCATTCGCATTCAAGTGTATCCATTCATCATCGTCATCCGTACCAGGTGGGTAAATCTAAACTTTGTTTATTGTATGTGCTTATGTGTTACATTGATAAGTTACTGCTTGCATCACATTCATAGAGTGTTACTCATAGTACTGTCCATGAACATAGAGTATTCATAATACTATTCATAGACATGTAGTTAGTGACCGTGATATGGGTCCGGGACTGATAAAAAGGTCCTCGGGAATACATGGATTATAAAAGGTCCTTGGAAGGCTCGTCGTGCTAGTACATTAATTTAAGTCAGGGCACTTTCAGGTGTCGGGATTCTTAAGTGGTCCTCGGGTAACGCCCGCCATACTTCATGATCGATCATTCACAAACATGTTCACAGATAAGATGTTCACAGATAAGATTTATGTGTTGCTCGTGATTTATTGATGTTTATACGTGAGTTATATATTGTAGATAAATATTTTCCCACTGAGTTGTGGTTTGCTCATATCATTTAAACATTTTACAGATTAAAGGTGATGTAGTACGGGGAGAGGAGACTGGTGATAAAGTAATTAATTGGTATTTATTTGGGATTATCATCCAATTCTTTACATTCATTAAGATGTTTACTGTGATGAACTGTTTTATGATTATTCAATAGTCATAGCTTTATATTTATTTATATTTCATGAGAAGTAATTTAATTTAATTTAAATCTTTTCATTGTTTATTTTTACTTTAAATAAAGTGTTTGATATTTAATTGCATGATTATTTTATTTTTCAAATAAAGTCCACATTTTAACTATGCTAGGAAGTATTATTCATTTTTATTTATTGTTATTTTAATTTAATTCTGCTGCAAACAATGTTATATTTTAATAAAATTTGTCACTCTCTTTTGATTAAATCTTATTGGATCTAATAAATGAAATAAAAATTAGCAATGGATTACAAACGTAATTATTTACCAACGGCATTTGTAACGACCCGACTTTCATATTACCGCTATATTTAATTATTTGAGAAAATCTTAATAAAAATAAACTATATTGATAAAATGATTAAATGATAAGCACGATCGTGGCAATGATTTTAAGAAGAGATAGATTAAGATTTAAAATTTGTAAGAACATCTAAAAGTTCAAGTAAAATATCCATAAAAGTCTACGGGTCAGGTCCAATACTAAAGGTTTAGAGAATAAAATATCAATTTATTAACGTTTTGGAAAATTATCAACATTTAGGAAAATATGAACAAAATCTTACCAATTAGCTTATGAAGAAAAGGAATGTATAGTAAACTTTTATTAAGGATAAGCATTTAGTTTATTTAAATAATTAAAGATATTATACCAACAGCAACCAAACTAACGTGATTTTACAAAAAAATATTAGAATAATAATTAAACACACGATAGACAATCATATCAACTTTTGCCCTGCTGTCTCAACCAACGATGAGTTTAAGAAATTAAGCTGTAAATATCCAAATACTTAAACGTGACGTGACAGTCATGAAGATATTCCAAATTATAAAATGATTTTGGCTTATTTCATATATAAAAATAATATAACGAGCACTTGTACTCCACCGCTCATACCTCATCTTCTTCCTCAATTTGTGAAATGATTTTATTGAAAGGGGTGAGTAAACAATGATTCAGTGAGAAATATTCTTCTAGCATAATATTCACACATATTCACATAAATGTAATCGTACACCATGAAATTTTCTGTGACTGTGATGATCGATCATGAAACTCGACGGGCGTTACTCGAGGACCAATTAAGAATCCCAACACTGGAAGTGTCCTGTTTATATAACTGTGATAGTACTACGAGAGTACTCTATGACTGCGGGACTGTGAAATAATTCAATAAATGTAAACACACGTAAGCACATACAGTAGACAAAAGATTTTAGAATTCCCCACCTGATGCCGAACATATAGTTGGAAACTGATGAATGCAGTGTGGCCAAAATTTCGATCCTTACTTGGATGGGCGATGATAATTATAATATTTCAGAATGTAGTTTGAGAAATAAAATTAAAACTGATGTAGAGTATGTCGTATTTATAATATATAAGTGGTATGGTAACAGAGGGGATATCATTGTTGAGAAAATTATGGAACATAAAACATGAAACGTGGACATTTGATTAAAATGCAAACGATGAAGAATAAGATAAAATAAAAATTTTATATTGGGGAGAAGATAATATCATAATTCAAAATTTGAATGAGATCAGATAAAATAATAATTAACTTAAAATGATAAATTTCATAATTTATTTTTTATTAATGTTTAAATAAAGAAATAGTATTTTAAAGACCTGACTTTCATATTACCGCTATATTTAATAATTTGAGAAAATCTTTATAAAAATAAACTATATTGTCGGAAACACACATCCCTCAACATGCATAGAGAGGAAATATCTTACCTCTCACCGTAGGATTGTGTTGCAGCGGAAGAAACACGAACCTGTTGGTACTCACGTTGTTAAACCGTGATCTCTGGATCAATCCTTCAACACGGGGTTGAGAGAATATATTTCCACGAATATGTATTAACTGTGGGATATGATGACTGGATTTATATGTGAATCCGAGAGAGAGAACTAGAGATATAATGTTTAGGCGTTCTTAGTTTGCGTTCTGCGTGTTCTGTAATCATGCGTATACGCTTGTTTAGCATTCCGTGTACTCAAACGCATTCTGAATACACACGCGCATATCTCTCATGCCCCACCATGTCTTAATGTATTCTCCTCTCTATTCTGCATGTTTCTACGCAGAAGAAATAGAGTACACAGAGATGGGAGTTAATTAACGGTTTTTATTAACTCCCTCTCTTTCTCTCTTATCCACTTCTTATGTGGAAAAATAAATAATAATAAGTTATTATTTACATCTCCCACTCACATATGAAGTCAAAAGTCGTCTGACTCATTTTCTTCATGAATCATATTCTCGTACAGATTAATACATCGTGTGACCCACGAGATATGAGTTTTAATCGCTATACACTTGTTAGAGATATATAGCAACTCAACCAATTCATCAATGAAACTCAACAAGCTCGCTATACCCCAGAACTCTTGAACATTTAACATAAGTTGACATATCTCTTTTTCAATCCCTGAATTTGTCAGAGCATATTCAACCCTTTTGCAAAAATAACTATGTATTCATAATCAAGACCCTGCTTGATTGACTAGTCAATGAATCACAATAGTATATGTTAAATTAAGACGTTCTTCCCATCTCACTAAGTATCTACAGTCTCCCACTATAGCTGCTTTCCTAGACATGTACCGCATCGCTGTTATTAACCATAGCTCTTTTGGTAGCATGCTAAAGTAGCATCACCAAAGTGAAGACTTAGAATATAGTAGAAAGTCATAAGGGTAACCAATAGATAAGGACTCATACTTTTGAGAAAATAGGGATTATTTTCTCAATCCTGTTGGGGTCAACTTGGCACATGTCGTTTTACTAAAACACATGTCACAATGTCTTTAACTTCCTTCCAAGAAAGTGTATGTCGTATTTCATTTAATTTAGACATCGTGTAAATCAGAGTTCAAGTGTGTCCCATACACTTAACTCGGGTATCCTCCCTCCAAGGTATAGGATCTCCGTCGATTTAGCTATACAACAAGTTGGATTAGATTCGTGGCGAAATCTATCCCGATTACATTAATTATCGTAATCTCATCTCTGTGCTCCCACTGAGCCAGAGGCAATTGCTCGTATGAGGGAGCCAATCATAACTTACCGACATACTATTATATATGAACCATCACATATAATATATAAAACATGTATATAGTTAAACCATTAACTATTCCATTAACATACATAAACATATTCAATTCATCGTTTTAAATCCTTTACAGACTCAAACGAGTAGAAGTTTAATTAAGAATCACTTTTCTTCTTATCTATAATATCTCTAACAAAGTTGTACTTTATGTCAATGTGTTTGGTTTTTCCATGATATTTCGGGTCTTTTGTGTAAGCAATAACCGCCTGATTATCACATTAACTAAAACAGCTCCCAATGGAGTGTTTGAGACCTCCTAATGTTTCATGAATCTTCTCAACCAGATAGCCTCTTGAACTGCAAACGTACATGTCACAAACTCAGCTTCCACTAGTGGACAGTGCTATTCAAGTCTGTTTCTTGCTACACCATGAGATTGCTCCATTGTTGAGCAAGAAGATGTAACCGGGAGTTGATTTACGTTTATCTAAATCACCACTCCAGTCAGCGTCTATATACTCATTCAGTGTACTGTTATTCCCTTGGTAACAGATAAAATAGTCTGCACTCAATCACATTGGCATATGGTACTCTGGCCATTTCATTCTTTTTATCTTGAGTCTTGGGACACATTTGTTGACTCAACGATTCACCTTCCGCAATGGGAGTATCTATAGGTTTGTAGGTGTCCATCTTGAACCGTTCTAAAAATTTCTTGATGTAAGTCTCTTGAGACAAACCCAATAATTTATTTGAACGATCCTTATGGATCCACACACCAAAGTATGTACTCTGCTTCACCCATATCTTTCATTTCGAAATTTGAAGACAACCATCCTTTTATGGTTTCAAGATACTCTTTTGTTATTTCCAGCTAGAAATATGTCATCCACATACAAGGATAGAATCACAAAATAATTATTGGACCGTTTAAAGTAAACACAGTGGTCTTCGTTTATCATAACAAAGTTATATGAGATGATCATTGAGTGAAATCTCAAATACCACTGTCTAAAGGATAGTTTGAGTCTATAGAACAACTTCTTCTATTTACAAACTTTATCCTCTTTACCTTGAAGAATAAATCCTACAGGTTGTTGTATGTAGATTACTTCTTCTAATTCTCCACTGAGAAATGCGGTCTTAACATCCATTTGCTGTAATTCTAAATCCATACTAGCCACTATAGCCAACAGTAGACAAATCAAGGCAAACCTCACTACATGTGAAAGTGGTTTCTACGTAGTCTATACCCTTGTAGAGTATAACCTTTTATCACCAAGCGAACTTTCTACCTCTCTATTGAGCCATCAGCATTTCTTTAGATTTTGAAAATCCATTTATTCTCAATTTTCTTTCGTCCCTTTGAAAGATCTACAAGTCCCCAGACTTGATTTGACTTCATAGACTCCATCTCCTCTTTCATCCATTTATCCTTTGCCCGACAAGTTAGAGCTTCTGTAACGTTTAAAGGCTCTTCCTCGTCAACAGGAGAATCATCTCCATTTTCTGGTGAAACTAAGAAGGTTTGTCCTTCAATGTCATAATGTCTTTTAGGCATATGTTTCCTAGAACTTTTCGAGATGAGATAATTGATGATGGTCTTCTGTAGACAAAAATGCTCTAATTAGGAATCACTTGATTCTCAATCGGCAAATATCTATCAAGATCCACACCATCAACTATCAAGATCTACACCATCACCATCAGCTTATTACTCCCACTTGGATCTTGTAGATATTGGTTTTCTACTATCTCAAAAAACAGGTTCAGCATCCCTGATGCCATTTTACTAGGAAATTCAGTTTCCAAAAAATGAGCATTATGTTATTCTGTCTCAGTTAAGCTCCCATCGTGATCTCCTATGAAATGTAACCCTTAGAATTCGAAATATCTTATGAAGATACATTATTTTGCCTCTAGGACCCAACTTTCCATACAGACTCGATGAATCATGTACGTAAGCTACTGATCCCCAAGCTCTGAGATTACTCAAGTCAGGTTTTTTTACCCGTCCAAAGTTCATATGGAGTCGAAGCAACTGACTTAGAAGACACGTGATTAAGCACATAAGCTTCTGTAAATAACGCATCTCGTTATAATAGCTTGTGCCATCATGGATCTTACCATCTCCAACAAAATCCTATTCCTTTTCCAGCAACATCATTTTGTTGAGGTGTATAAGGAACAGTTGATTTTCGGATTGACCCTTTTTCATTACAAAATTCCTTGAATTGTTCTGATAGATATTCACATCTTCAACTTCACTCAAGTATCATCTAAAACAATCCATTGCTTCAGATTTATCAGATATAAAGTAGACTGAATAATTATCAATGAACGTAATGAAATAGTAAGCTTCATTTTGTGCTTTCACATTTACAGAACCACATATATCAGAATGGATTACTATAAATAGAGATAAAGATATAACAGCTTTACCAAAAAAAATTTTCTAGTCAATTGCCAGCAAGATAATGTTCGCACCATTTGGACTACTCCTGTCGAACACACCATATGGATAATTCGACTTTAGAAGAAAGATTCAACAATCATTCTTTCACAAGTCTATTCATCCTATCTTGCCCAATATGACCTAATCTAGCATGTCAAACATCATCATTCACGTTTGCATTACTAGAAGAAGCATGACAAGTATCATTAACGCTAATTACCACAGTGCCTTTAGTGAACAATACATCATAACCCAAATTACGTAGAACTGAAACAGAAATCAAATTTCGCGTGATCTCCGGAGCATATAGAACATCATGTAGGATAAAGTTCGGACCATCGTTAAGGTCCAATTTGCAAGTCCAAAGTCCTTTGACTTCGACTCATGCATTGTTTCCTACATATTTCTACCTAGTCCCCTTCGGAATATGGCGAAAAACTACAAAAGCTCCTCTGTCTCTCGTCACATGGTCCATTGCTCCCGAGTCTATAATCCTCAAAGGATAAGAATCAGACAGAAAGACAGTACTCGAGACATTAATTTCACACAAAACAGAATAAGATGAATCCACCTTTTCCCTTCCGGGATCAGGGCATTCACGAGCATAATGACCAAACCTACTTTAATTGTAACATGGCATCATGCTTTTATCTTTCTTATTCTTTTTATCACACTTGTTTTCCTTTTTCTGTTCATCAATTTTGTAGTTGGATTATCGTCAGGCTTACCACCATCACCATCAGATCGTCTTCCCTTCTTTCTCTTCTTCCAATTCCTTTTCCTTTTGAAGCATGAAGCTCCGAAGTAGAACTGGCATAGAAGGCCACATAATAAGGCTTTGAGGCTCTGAGCCTCTCATCTTCCAGCTCAACATGACGAGTAACATCATTCAAAGTTTTAATGCTTTCATTATGCGTCAAGTTGACTTTAAGATGTTCCTAACAATCAGGTGAAATGCGTATTAAGGCTTGGACTTACTGATCCTCAGAGAGCATATGACCGGCAGTCTTAAGTTCGATTATCATATTAGACATCTCTCTAAGATGTTGTCTAATTTTATGATCAGGTTTCTTTTCATAAGTGTCGAACTTAATAGTCAACTGCATAAGCCTTGTAATCAATGTACCTTCATACTTCTCACGTAGATACAACCAGATATCATGTGCAGTGGGATTCATGAACCATCTCATCGATTACTGAGCTTACAAGAATACCTCGTGCAAAAGGAATTTTCCCTTTCCATGTCTGGTATGCTCCTTGGTCATGTCTCCCTTGATTTCTAAAACCCACGTCTGGATCAACTATCATTTGGTTTATAGCATCCAATGCATCTTGTTCATACAATACATACCAAAATTTATGACGCCTTGTGTCATAATTGTCACCATTGAGTTTATCATCTTTTTTCAACTCAGCGACAATAGATTTTGAAGCTCATTTCTTTGATAGAGATTAAAGTGATTCAGTATGTTAATAATGTTTTATCAAGTTTCACGTTAAGACTAACAGAGACATCTCAATAAATAACACAAGACTTGATCTCAAAAAATAGCTCGGAGACTACTAATCATCAATCTTATCAAGTGTCATAATACTAGATTCTTATTTCAAAACGTAAAACACATTATTCAAGTAATTAATCAAATAACATTGAACAGCCACTCATAAATTTAACTCTAAACAACCATCCACAATAGCGAAAACACCAAGTCTGACAAGTCATGAACATATAATTCTAATGAACTCCCTAAGTTTCCAATTAGAAATACAATGGAAAAAAATTAAGGAAATATATGGATTAGTCTCCCTAATTTATCATCATTAGATTTCCATCGATGCTCATAATCAAATTTCTTAGTCCCCACACTATAGATAGCTTGCCCCAAAGGATCTATATGAGAATTCTTTATCCGACGCTTCTCTTGACCACTTAGTCTTAAAGAATCAGAACGTCGAATCCTTCCCATCCTTAAGCAGGCCGATCTTAGTGCATGTGTCATATCTCTTGCTACAGAAACATCAACCAAATCTTCCATAATTTGTCGACCATTAGGCTTCACTTCATAAGTCTCCCACTGAACCCATAAATCCTTTTGTAGGTAAGGAGGCAAAGTGTTCGCCCAGGTCTCAGGACAAGAAACTTCGAAATACTTATCACGTGGAATCGCATTGCTATAAATCAAAGGCAATAATCGGTTGTAGAGTTCAATCAAATCAATTGTGTGGTCCCTTATGTTATGTGTAAGCTTCATTTTATAATTCAAGAATTCATGGAGGATTTTATTTTTAGTGCTAATGTCTTCCTCTGAAATTGATCCCGGTCCTGACATGCCTCTGAGAAAACGAGCAACCAAAAACAAACATACCAGTGTTAGTCAAACTATATCACATGAATTTTCTCTCCATTTAATGCATATGGAAACAACTTTCCAAGATGCAATAGGTATATTCACAAGTGAATCAGTCCAACTTGGCTCCCACTTTCATAGGCTACAGGAGTTTGAACAATTCAAACATCACCAAAACACCATGAATACAGTATTAAATGACATATAAAGGTGCATATTCTTCAACAATTGCAACCAAATAGCCACCCCGTAGGTTCGTATTCAATAAATATGTCATTAAATGAAGCAAAAACACACATACACACTAAAGATGACGTCAAACATTCTCGAAAACATCACCATCGGACTCAATTCATCGAAAACATGTCGGAAACATCAAACAGTGGCTGGAAAATGATTGCATGCGCCGGCACGTGCCCCAACGCGCCGGCAAAACACATCCATGCATCAGCACGCGCTGCCACGCGCCGGCAGTAGCCTCCACGCGCCCGCACGCGCCGCCACGCGCGGCTGGAGCAGTCTGAGTTCCGGCGCGTGCAACACACGCGCCTCCATCGGAGATGGCAGCTGCCGGCTCGTGTACCACACGCGCCTCTGCCGGTACCGGCGCGTGGGAGTCACGCGCCACTGCCGGATCCTGGGTGTGAAAGCCACGCGCCTCCGCCTGCCGCCGTGTTCACCGGTGTCTCCGGTCATGGGTTGACCCTCTGGACCGACCCGGTTCTGCTGGGTCTGACCCGAATCCGTCTGATTGACCCGGTCTGCCTTCAGGTTTTTCGAAATTATGATCAAGTCCCTAAACTTTATCGAATTTTCAAAAATCAACCCCTGAAGTTTCTGAACTTTTGCAGTTTAGCCCCAATTTCGTAAAAAACTTCAAAAATTCATAACTAGAGTTTTAGTAGGCCAAAAATTCCACAAAAAATACTGACGGACTCCTCTCGACGAGCCCTATCCAGTGGTATAATAAAAACATGCTTTTGCTCGCACAAAAAAATGACGAAAAAATCATACTTTCAAGTTTCATGGTGGATCACAACGTCATTAACACATATACACTGGAAACGAAGTTAATCTGCCTCATACTCACATAAATAACTCATCAAAGTCACACAATTCACCAATCATATAACTTCAAACAAAATAATGTGAGAATGTTTCAAAAATAAAAGCAGAAAACTTTAACGCAAGAAATCCAGAGAAGGAAAACGAAGTACCAATCATTGGCTCTGATACCAATGTCGGAAACACACATCCCTCAACATGCATAGAGAGGAAATCTCTTACCTCTCACCGTAGGATTGTGTTGCAGTGGAAGAAACACGAACCTGTTGGTACTCACGTTGTTAAACCGTGATCTCTGGATCAATCCTTCAACACGGGGTTGAGAGAATATATTTCCACGAATATGTATTAACTGTGGGATATGATGACTGGATTTATATGTGAATCCGAGAGAGAGAACTAGAGATATAATGTTTAGGCGTTCTTAGTTTGCGTTCTGCGTGTTCTGTAATTCATGCGTATACGCTTGTTTAGCATTCCGTGTACTCAAACGCATTCTGAATACACACGCGCATATCTCTCATGCCCCACCATGTCTTAATGTATTCTCCTCTCTATTCTGCATGTTTCTACGCAGAAGAAATAGAGTACACAGAGATGGGAGTTAATTAACGGTTTTTATTAACTCCCTCTCTTTCTCTCTTATCCACTTCTTATGTGGAAAAATAAATAATAATAAGTTATTATTTACATATATTGATAAAATGATTAAATGATATGCACGATCGTGGCAAGAGTTAAATTAAGATTTAAAATTCGTAAGAACATGTTGACCTATCGTGAAAATCATCTAAAAGTTCAAGATAAAATATCCATAAAAGTCTACGGGTCAGGTCCAATACTAAAGGGTTTAGAATTCCCCACCTGATGAAGAATATTTGAAAACTAATGAAATGCAGTGCGGCCAAAATCTCGATCCTTACTTGTATGGGCGATGATAATAATAATATTTCAGAATGTAGTTTGAAAAATAAAATTAAAACTAATGCAGAGTGATTAGCGAAGAAATAATATGTCGTATTTATTATACATAAGTGGTATGATAACAGACGGGATATCATTGTTGAGAAAATTATGGAACAGAAAACATGAAACATGGACATTTGATGAAAATACGAACGATAAAGAATAAGATAAAATTAAAATTTTATATTGGAGAGAAGATAATATCAGAATTCAAAATTTTATTGAGATCAGGTAAAATAATAATTAACTTAAAATGATAAATTTCATAATTTATTATTTATTAATGTTTAAATAAAGAAATAATAAATATGCAAAATTTTGGGTTATCACATTCCTCTCCTGTTGAAAAAAAAATTCGTCCTCGAAATTATACATGGAATATAACTTGAAAAATTCAATTTTTATACTTCATAATGATGTTATAGGAAAAATCTCGTATTCAAAAAGATTATGATATGCATACATTTCTTGATTTTATAAATAATAAATTTATGAAAAAAATTTCAATGAAATATATCAATAAATGTTTAAAGTGAATATATGTTTTTGTCAATATAAATATGGATATGCAGTGTCATGATTTTATGAGTGATAAATTTTTTTAAAGTTTCCGGTAAATACATGTCAATAATGATCTGTTAAAATTTTCCTATATAAGTGAATAAAGTTGTGAAAATAAAAATAAAAAAAAAAACATAAATATGATCTATTATGATTTTATAATTTATAAATCTCTTAAAAGTCTCATGTGAATAAATGATCTGTGAAAAGTATGTTGTGAATATATGTCGATATATGTTCAAGTGAATGTTGTCTTAACAATTATAAAAAATATAAATATGCAATGGATATGTCTCGTAAAAATATGAATTTGTAAATAAGATTTTACCTCTTTGAGAGGTGACATGATATGACTGGAGTGGAAAGAATGCTCGATATCTTAACAAGTACACATACATAAATTTAGAAAATAAAAATATTTATTTTAAAAATAAAAGTCTACAGAACCGTAATGGCTCTGATACCATTTGTAACTACCCGATTTTCATATTACTACTATATTTACTTATTTGAGAAAATCTTTATAAAAATAAACTATATTGATAAAATGATTAAATGATAAGCACGATCGTGGCAAGAGTTAAATTAAGATTTAAAATTCGTAAGAACATGCTGACCTGTCATGAAAATCATCTAAAAGTTCAAGATAAAATAAACTACGGGGTCATGTCCAACACTAAAGGTTTAGAGAATAAAAATATCAGTTTGTTAACTTTTTTGGAAAATTATCAACATTTAGCAAAATATGAACAAAATCTTATCAATAGCTTATGAAGAAAAGAAATGTATAGTAAACTTTAATTAAGGATAAGTATTTAGTTTATTTACTTAATTAAAGATATTATACCAACAACAACCAAACTAACATGATTTTACGAAAAATTATTAGAATAATAATTAAACACACGATAAACAATCAAACCAAAATGAAACAAACTTTGGCGCTGCTGTCTCAGCCAGCAAAGATTCTAAGACATTAAGCTGTAAATATCCAAATACTTAAACGTGACAGTCATTGAGATATTCCAAATAAATAAAATATTTTGGCTTATTTCATATATAAAAATAATATAACGAGCACTTTACTCCACCGGTCATACCTCGTCTTCCTCCTCAATATGAGAAAATGATTTTATTGAAAGGGGTAAGTAAACAATGACTAAGTGGAAAAAATAATTTCGTCTACCATAATAGCACACATATTCACATAAACGTAATCATACACCATGAAATATTCTGTGACTGTGATGATCGATTATGGAACTCTGTGGGCATTACCCGAGGATCAATTAAGAATCCCGACACCTGAAAGTGCTAACTGTGATAGTACTACGAGAGTACTCTTGACTGTGGGATTATGAAATAATTCAATAAATGCAAACACGTAAGCACATACAGTATTCAAAATAAAAACTGATGCGGAGTGATTAGTGAAGAAATAATATGTCGTATTTATGGAACAAAAAACATTGGAACGTGGACATTTGATGAAAATACAAACGATGAAGAATAAGATAAAATTAAAATTTTATATTGTGGAGAAGATAATATCATAATTCAAAATTTGAATAAGATCAGATAAAATAATAATTAACTTAAAATGATAAATTTCACAATTTATTACTCCATCCATCCCCCTAAGTATTTCACACTTTTCTTTTTTATTCGTCCCTCACAGTATTTCACACTTTACTTTTACTAAATTTGGTAAAAAAATACATTAAAACCATACTCATTTTTTACACACATCCCAATATAATACTTACTTTTACTTACTTTTTCACATCTCACAACAACTTTACATACCTTTTTTCATTAAATCAACTAAAATATATATTTTATTTCTTACTTTATACATAAAAATATAAAATTTTCTTAAACTCCGCGCACATCAATACGTGAAATACTTGTTGGGACGGAGGGAATACTTATTAATATTTAAATAAAGAAATAATAAATATGCAAAATTTTGGGTTATCACAGATCCTATTCTGTTAGACGGACTATCCATTTAGCCATTAATTAATTTCTAATTAATTTATTAAAAAAGACGGTGCACGTCATTTATATTAGCATCCTTATTATTGAATCTATAAATTGTGAAACTACCACTGGAGCATCCTGTTGAATCTATACCATTGGTTTTTTTGTTTGTTGGTCTTTTTTTTTTAATGAATAAGCTTTGGCTATTTTTTTTTCCGCAAGTAGTTTTCTAAAAAAAAACATTATTATTTTTAATTGTTAATAAAATAAGTTTAATTAAATTATTATTATTTTTTATTAATTAGGTATCACTTTTTTATTTTTTTTTGTGTCAATTGCACGTGAAATAATTTAACAATTCAATTATCACTTTCTCTTGATCAAGTATCATTTTTTATTAAAAATGTTATCATTTTTTTATTTTGTTACGAATTTTTAATAAAATACAATTCAACGGTTATCACTTTTCCTTTATTATATATTACTTTTTATTTATTAAAAATATTATCACTTTTTCTCTATTCTACTATTTGTTCATAAAATAATTCAATAAAATTTATATCACTTTTATTTAATATGTATCACTCTGCTGGAACCTTATCACTTTTTCTCAATTCTACGATTTGTTCATAAAATATTATTTTAAGATTTAATTATATTTATTAAATAATTCAGTTGAATAATTATCACTTTTCATTAACTAGATATCACTTTTCATTAAAAATATTACCACTTTATTAGTCAAATATTATTCTTTATTAAAAAAATTCCTTATCACTTTTTCTCAATTCTACGACTTGTTCATAAAATATTATTTTAAGATTTAATTATATTTATTAAATAATTCAGTTGAATAATTATCACTTTTCATTAACTAGATATCACTTTTCATTAAAAATATTACCACTTTATTAGTCAAATATTATTCTTTATTAAAAAAATTGTCTTATGTTTTTCAATAAAAATAATAACAAACTTAATTAAAAAAAAACTGAAAGGGCTTGCTGGCACGTTTGAACATGCAACTAGTGAATTTTGACAGGGATGCCTTAACCGATTAAACTAACCAAGAAAACATATTATTTTGTAATAAATTAATTACTTAAAATAGGAGAAATAAGAACATAGGACGTAAGTTAGTAAAAAACAATAATCAGCTCGCACGCTGCAGGATTTGATCCCACAACCTCAACATTGGCCCCAAAATCCCTTCACCACTGAGACAAGCCTTAGGTAGCTGGTATATATATATATATATATATATATATATTTAAGGGGACCCAATGCCCCCCTTGCCCTGTGTAGCTCCGTCCTTGCATATGAAGATTAATGTATATATGAAGATTAGGTGATACATTAAAATATTACTTTAATGTATAATAAATATAGAATCATAAACAGTTAAACACTAATAATTTTTAGCGAAAAGAAAATAATTACTTGATCTAATTTTACTTTTAGAGAAGCTGCAATATGTTCTATTGCATCTACACCAGCACATTGGAACGGTACCATCACGATTTAACTAATATAATCCATAACCTCTAGATTAATCTTGTTTCTAATATTATACTGTTAACCATCGTTTGGTAGGGTGGATGAGATAAAAAAGTATTATAGGGGTAAGTATTATGTATGTTGTAATAGGTAGTTAATATTTATATGTGAGTTTGTTTTATAGAATGTATAAAAAATGAGAATAATATAATTTGGTGTTTGGTAGGTAATACTAATTCTGAATATAAATTGTAAAATTACTTTACACCCTCTTTTAATGGGTAAAATTTCAGTGATTCTATCCTCTTGTAATCACAATGCAAATTTTATTTAAATTAATATATATTGTATATTATTTAAATTTATATCATCAAATACAAAATAATTACTCCTAATATTATAAATTAATAAAATAAAATTTTACTTAATTACCTCAATAAATCCCATAAAATTTTGAAAAGAAAAATTTTTAGATGATACATAATAAAGTATCAGTTACACGAATGAATCTACAATTCATAATTTTACGCAAAAACACAAACTTTAACGCATCCTTGCGAATCAATTACACGAGATTGCTGAACAACCATGCAATCACCACAATACTTATTCATCATATAAAATGTTCCAATAATTTTTTTACCTGAACACTGACAAATTCTTATAACATGCAAGATTTAAGAAATACCTCCGTTGACCTGTTTTCTCATTTCCTCAACCGAGAGAAGTCCAAGCAATCCACGATCTCGACATGCTTGTCGAAGCTCCTCCTCTGAAAGGGACTCTATGCCTTCAACTTGAATCATCTTGTCATTGATAGGGGTTTTCTCAACACACAAATTAATCCTCAAGTATAAGGATATCAATTGTAGTCGCGAAGATGACCAAGTTACAATATCGAACCCACGGGACGGATAAATATCAATTTTGTATTCCTCTAGTATATTTTAGACTATGTTTGGTAGTTGAATAGGTTTAATGGATAATAACTTCTAATCGAAATAACAAAAGAAATAGCAAGAGTAGAGAAAAGTGAGTTGTGATCAATAAGAATAATAGGTAGTTCGTCGGGTCATCCAGTTTCACTAGCAATTCTTATTTTCATGTGATGGTGTCCGACTCTGCCCTGTGGTTTGTGGACGCATCACTAGACCATGCAAGTTTACTCTATAGACTCAAGTAAATATGCGCTTGACACGTGTGAATAACATCGGAGCAAGAGATATGCTTCACCCCCCTTTCTAGGTACTATCATAATCAATTATCTTCTACGTCTAGAATCTAACCCGATTTGATCTCCCTTTTTAGGTACTATAAAGTTATACTCTTCATCCTATTCATCAACCCGAATTTAATTCAATTCATGAATATTCATATAAGACAGTTCTAATAATACTTCAGAATCCCTTCACTTAGAATTATAACAATAAACCCTGCTCAGTAGTGAACGCACTCAATTAATAACCATGTTATGTACTCAGACTCTACACAACGATCATTGATGCACAAAACGACTATGAGTATGGATTAAATATGCAATCTTATATAAAACAAACCACAGGTAGTGTTGTACGGAGTTTTACACACGAAACATGAATTACATCATGAAACTTTCATAACCCTAGAACTACCAAGGTGGTTCTAGCCCATGATTGATCTAGGAACAATCATGGTTAGATTGATCATTCTTACTTGAACCTTCAGCGAACCTCTGTCACAGCCCTCCGGATGGATCACCACCTCTACTCTTCCTCTCTTATGATTGACGATCAAAAGCTGTCTTTATTCTCTGTATGAGCCTCCTTTTATACTTGTAATCACGTCTCTAGGGCTTAGAATGGGCTTTCTAAGTGATCTCACGCGTTTCGGTCTCGAAAATCCGGATAAGGTAAGCTCTCGCCCATAGGTTCGACCACGTCAAACAGGTCGAACCCCTGGCCACAGGTCGAACCCCGCTACTGGAAGAATTCTGCACAGGTTCGACCTTCTGAACAGGTCGAACCAATTAGGCCTTGGTCGAACCCCAGGTCGAACCTCAGCACTGGACAACTCCCGCTCCCGATTCGACCAACTGGCAAGTCGAACTCCAACGTCGTGGTCGAATCCTCCTTCTTGCAAACTGGTTCGACCATGGTTCGACCTGATGGCCAGGTCGAACCAACTGAGTCGTGGTCGAATCCATCTCTGTACGTTCAGCAACGTTGGTTCGACCTGCTGGAGAGGTCGAACCCTCCTCCAGCCAGGTCGAACCCACCTAATTCTTGGGCGGTTCGCGTGGCTTCGACTCTGTCTCTTCGATTCTTGGCTCTTTCACTCCGTTTTTGCTAAGAAAACACTCAAATAGCTCCACTAACACCTGATTCATGCTAATTCACAATATATATAGGTTTTCCACCTATTTCCACATAAAAACTCTCCAAAACTAGCACAAAACATAGCGCCAAACTTGTGAATTTACACACTCATCAAACCCCCAAACTTACATGTTGCTCGTCCCGAGGCAACCAATTTAAACCACAGGAGTCGTGTATAATTCAACAAGATCTAGTACAACATATATTACACATGCCACTTCATTGAATCAAACAAGAATTACTTGCATCAAATATTTCACTCATGTAAAATCAATCCAATCACACACCATTCGGAGTACTAAGTAATCTCACTGACAAGATAAGTTTTTACTCTCTTTCGCTCGTGCGTGAGGCACTATATGCTAGTATAAACACTCATATCAATTCATATTCACGCGTAACCATAAGCTTGGCAAAGGTCTCAAAAATCAACTTACATTAGATTAATACTAGGATCACAAAGGACTTGCTTCTAGGTTGTAACGTTGGCTCTTTGGAAAGGGTAGGAAAATTTGGTCATAGTAACTTAATACACTAGTAGAGAGTTACCTTGGAGGTTCTTGATTTCTCATTCGGCTTCATATTCTCCTCCAATTCTCCTCTTGCACTTGCAATTTTCAATTTTCCTTCTCTTCCTTGCATCAACATCATTCTTCTTTTAACTGCTCGGGTACCAGTTATAGGCACTACCCTTCTCGAACATCGTTCGGCTGCTTCTTAAAAACTTCAAGCCCCATGTATAAGCAATTCGGGATACCAATTTCAGGCACTATCCCTAACAAGATTTAACCATGCACTTTTCTTACTGAACCTCATTCCATCTTCCCTTCGTTTCTTCCACACTTATTCACCTTACTCTCTCTACCAATGAATAGGGCATTTTCAAAGCTCAAATAAGGTAATTAAGGCTCTTATATTTGGCTTGCCAAAGAAAAAGCTTTTAAAAGGCTCAAACAAGGCTACCAAAGATTTATAAAATCATTAGGAAAGGTAAAATTTGGCTAAGTGACTCAATTAATCAAAAATGGCCTAAGATCATATCCTAATACTTCATCAATTGTAAGTGTCACACAAGACTCCAAGCCAAGTTCTAGAATACGTTCATACAAATGATTCTCTCAAGAATAAACTATCCTGATTAATCATGATAAAGGCTCAAATCCTCACATAGGTAATCAATTCCTAATACTCCTCATAGCACATAATCAAAATCAATTCCTCATGAATTCCATATACTTAACAAATTATTCATGCTCTTTCCAAAAGAAAATAAACACGTAAACATATGAATGCACAGAATCAATAACCCATATACAAAACAACGATACAAGATCAACTATATCAGGTACATGCCACTCACACATAAATCACACCCCAATCTGTAAAAATAAAAGAAGAATGGGAGATAAGATGAATCGGAGAAGCCAAAAAAAACCTGAAACTACTCCCTATGAGCATCATCATCCTCATCATCATCGTCATCCTCATCCATTCTATTTTCCACAGCTCAGCACAGACTGGTAATGTGCTTATCCATCAAATCTACTCGACTACTCACTCTACCAACACGCTCATCCAAGGCAGAGTACCTTTCATTCAGCGTGGCGTAGTTGGCGTTAGCGAGCGTGAGTTGCCTGTTCGTCTCTTGCTGTGCAGCTACCACCACGATCAGCTGCTCATTAATCAAGCGAAGCTGCTCCCGAGTACCTGAAACTGCTCACCACTGCTGCTGTCCTGGAGCATGCTGAGGCGCATCATGCTGCTCTCCTACCGGAATCTCCATCTCCGGCTGCTCATCTACCTGATCCTCCTCTTCAGGCTGCTGTGGCTGAGGTGGACGGAACTCTCCTTGATCAACGATCTACTGTAACTCAGCCATCCTCCCCTCAGCACACATCTGTGCTACCGTTCTCCAATCACTACCCGACTTCGCTGCCACGGATAAAGCGGTGTGTCCAAGAGAATTCATTAGCTTATTCCTTGCTTCCCGAATAGTTGTCAAGTTGCTTACGTCGAAGGGGAACATAAATTCGAAAGGCTTGAGACCTCTCGTGAAAAACCAATCTCCATTTCTAAAATGGGCAAACCCTCCCTTCGCGCACGTGTTCATCATCAAATCGGGTTCTCCTTCTACTGGTGTAATGCCGGTGAGATTCAAGTTGTAATGCTCAGCCAAGATCATCAATAACCCTCCAATATTCACCTTTTGAAAACCAATGGTCTTGAATCGATTCAGCTGCGCAATAAAATAAGCTCCAACGTTGAACTTCACTCCATTCAGCATACACCACAGGGCATATAACTCTCATCTAGACACAACACTCCCCTCCGAGCGGGCGAACAACGTGTTGCTCAGAATGCGGTCCATGTACCTCAAGACAGGGTTCTTTATTGCGGAAGCACGAGCCTGTCTGGTCTTATAATCACGAATCTCCCCAGTGATCTCCCTCCAAAACCGCTTTACACTGAATGCAGCATTTTCTAAACGAGGGATCTCCAAAGGCGTCTCAAACAGCTCATTGAAATCCTCAGACGTCCATCTCCTACTCACTCCACCAAGCTGAAACGTACACCTATAGGGGTATCCAAGTGGGTCCTTCTCCATCTCAAACGAGCAAACTACTTCCGTTGTAACATGGAAGTACGTCGGCCTCTTCAACTCCATGAATCTTCGGATCCCTACTCGATCAAACATCCAAAATATATCATCCCCTATTCTCATTATCCTCATCGCTTCATCATCTTGGTATCGAGTGCGAGCTATCTTGTCTGAAACTTCCTCCCACATTTCTTTAATCTCATCCCAATCTTGCATCCTAATCTTGAAGTTATCAGGTAAACGATCTTGTAGCCTCAGTTTTCTTGTTACTTTGTCCAAATTTGAAGGCCTGTCATGCCTCTTCTTTGATCTTTCCTCCTCTGCTTTACCTTTTCCTTTACTTGATCCTTGTCCCTTTCCTGAAAACAAATACTTCAATCCAACCAACAAGACAAGAAAGCAAGTATTGTACTAGCACATCACATACTCTACTGAAGACTTCAAGCATCAATGCATATTCACACAAACTACCATCTCAACACCACTTGCTTATTCAACATTCTCAAAACATCTTCAATTACACCTTCCTTAATCATCAAAACATAACCAACAAGCATGCATTAAGCAATTCAAGCAATTCAATCAAAAATTCAACATGTTTCCCTCAATGAACTACTTCAATTTCATCAATTTCAAACCAAATCAACATGCTCATTCTATGATATGTTCTATATCCTTGATCAATCAACATAAAATTCAAGTTCTAACAATAATCAAACAACCAAAAACTAAGAAACAAGAATTCATATGAAACCAATCAAAATATCAACATTCACCATGAAATTCAACCATTCTCAACATCAATCCTCTCATTCACATCGAATTTCTTACCTAAACCTTCAATCCTAGAGTAATTGAGTTGGAAAAACATACCTTGTGACTTGCCCATGGTGAACAACCGATCGAGAACACACAACAACCAAAAATCGCGATTTCAGCCCTAACTCGCGACGAAATCCGCCCAAATCCGCGACCGAATCGATAATTCAAGGTGTAGTGTTGTGTAATCGGTGTGAAATCAAGTGTAATTGAAGAATTTGTGCAAAGGTGTAGAGGTTCGAAGAGGGTTCGAGGTTTGGTGTTTCGAAAAAAATGATCGAACCCCTCTGAAAAATCGAACTTAAATCGCGTACCTGGCCTGGTTCGACCTCGGGTTCGACCACCTGAACAGGTCGAACCATGGATGGCGAGGTCGAACCTCTATTCTGGACAAACGATCTTCTCGGTTCGACCAGGGGTTCGACTTGCTAAACAGGTCGAACCTTCCTTGAATTGGTCGAACCCCTCTTCTGGAAAACAGAGTGCTTCCGACTGACAGGTTCGACCATAGGTTCGACCTCCTGATCAGGTCGAACCACTATGGCTTAGGTCGAACCTCCTCTCTGGACAACTTTCAATGCCGGTTCGACTTCCTCTGCTTTTGTTCGACCTCTGGCTCTGGTCGAACCACTCCTAGAGTTGGTCGAACCTTCCTCCTGATTTTCAAAACTGAGTGTTCTTCATTCACTACATACTTCAAGCTTCAACACAACTTCATTAGGTACAATCTAGAGCACAACTTCAAAAATTGTTCCACATAACATCATTCATGAGTATCTCCATAAAAGAAAACACAACCAAAAACCACTGAACATTAGGTAAGTTGTAAAAAAATCATCACATCAAAATCGATTAAAATTTCAATATGGCCACAAAAACCAACTCCCCTAACCAACAATACAAAGAAAAGATTATACTCTTAATGCTTCAATGAGGTAATAACATCACACCCCTCCAAACTTAGTAAAAACGTAAGTCGAAACTAAGTTTGAAAAGAGATGTAATTGCCGATTGGTAAGCATCTTAAATACAAAAATTTCTTACTCACACGAAATAAATAAAGCAATAAAATGGAAGGGCAAGCCCCCAACAGGCGCTCATGTTTAACGTCGTAGAGTCACGACGGTACCAAATCAGAACAAGGTATCATCAAAAATGACACACACATCATCCGGCGACCTATAATGCCTCAATCGATGCCCGTTCGCCATGATAACGTCTCCATCTTTGTCAATAAGCTCATAACTCCCCCCTTTTAAGGCTCGATGAATCATGAACGGCCCCGTCCACTTAGACTTCAACTTGCCTACAAAAAGCTTCAAACGAGAGTTAAAAAGTAGTACCTCATCTCCTTGCTTGAACTCCTTGTATGAAATCTTAGAATCATGCCACTTCTTCATTCTTTCCTTATAAATCTCTGAATTCTTGTAAGCACGACTCCTAAACTCATCCAATTGATTCATGTGAGTTATCCTCAACTCCTTTACACCCTTAAGGGTCAAGTTCAAGCGACGCAAAGCCCAAAACACTTTGTGTTGAATTTCTACAGGTAAGTGGCACGGCTTCCCATAGACAATTTGATACGGTGACATATCTAACACCGTCTTGTAAGCGGTCTGGAACCCCCATAACACATCATCAAGCTTCATAGCCCAATCCTTTCTATTAGTTCCTACCACTTTCTCTAGAATCTGCTTTATTTGATGGTTGGAGACCTCTGCCTGCCCATTCGCTTGCGGATGATAGGGTGTAGTAACCCTATGCTTAACACCATAATCTTTAAGCACCTTCTCCAGAAATTTATTGACGAAATGAGAACCTCCATCACTAACTAATGCTCTAGGAACTCCATAACGGGCAAAAATATGTTTCTTCAGGAAAGATAAAACAACTTTCGAGTCATTAACACGAGTAGGAATTGCTTCCACCCACTTCGAAACATAATCCACCATAAGAAGAATGTAGAGAAACCCATTCGACTGGGGAAAAGGCCCCATAAAATCGATCCCCCATACATCGAATATCTCTACGACAATGCTAGGCTGCAATGACATCTCATCTCTCCTACCTATATTACCCATGCGCTGACATCTATCACAAGACGCCACATAGCTCTCACTATCTCTAAACAATGTAGGCCAATAAAGAGCGGATTGAAGTACCTTAGCTGCAGTCTTTTGCGCTCCGAAATGCCCCCCATTCGGTTGTGCATGACAGAACTCCAACACACTTTCCATTTTCATCTCGGGTACATATTTTCGGACAATAGAATCTGTACAAATCTTATAAACAAACGGATCATACCATATAAATGTCTCAACTTCCCTACGAAATTTCGCAAGTTGATATCGGTTGAGATCCCTTGGAATTTCACCAATGACAATGTAATTAACATAATCAACGTACCATGGATCCATACCTTGCGCTGCAACCACACATGCTCGCTCGGTACCTTCAACAGCCACAGCCATGATCTTCTCATCAGGGAACATCTCTTCAATATACTAGAAAGAATTATCACAATGCTCCCTAGTCTCCAACCTTGACAAGTGATCTGCCAACACATTTTCTGTTCCTTTCTTATCCCGGATGTCCAAGTCAAACTCCTGCAGTAGTAGAATCCATCTTATGATCCTAGGCTTCGTCTCATTCTTCTCCATCAAATAACGAATCGCTGAGTGATCCGTATACACAATCGTCTTCATGCCAACCAAATACTGACGAAACTTATCGAATGCATACACAACAGCCAAAAACTCCTTTTCAGTTACCGTGTAATTCTTCTGTGCCGCATCGAAAGTCTTACTCGCGTAGTAAATGGCGCAGAACTTCTTCTCCCTTAGCTGCCCAAGCACCACACCCAATGCTACATCACTCGCATCACACATAAGTACAAACGGTTGAGTCCAGTCCGGTGTGATCAAGATAGGGGCAGTAATAAACGCCTCCTTCAAAACTTGAAAAGCTGTTAGACACTCATCATTAAACACAAAAGGAATATCCTTTTCAAGTAAATGAGATAAGGGCTTAGAGTATTTTGAGAAGTCTTTAATGAATCTCCTGTAAAAACCGGCGTGTCCAAGGAAGGACCGCACTCCTCTTTCATTGGTCGGTGGTGGAAGCTTCTCAATTGCCACCACTTTAGCACGATCTACCTGTAATCCCTTGGCGGAAACATGATGCCCAAGAACAATCCCATCCTTCACCATGAAGTGTCACTTCTCCCAATTCAAGACAAGATTAGTTTCTTGACACCTCTTCAAAACAACAGCAAGGTTAGACAAACACATATCAAAAGAAGAACCAAAGACTGAAAAATCGTCCATGAATACTTCCATGATCTTCTCTATCAAACCATCAAAAATCGCCATCATGCATCTCTGAAAAGTAGCAGGCGCATTACACAATCCAAACGGCATCTTCCTAAAAGCAAAAGTCCCGTAGGGGCAAGTAAAAGTGGTATTTTCTTGATCCTCGGGAGCAATCATGATTTGATTATACCCCGAGTATCCATCCAAGAAATAATAAAACTCATACCCTACAAGACGATCCAACATTTGATCCATAAACGGAAGAGGAAAATGGTCCTTACACGTGTTCTCATTTAATTTCCTGTAATCCATACATGTACGCCATCCCGTAGGAATTCTCGTGGCTATAGCTTCTCCATCCTCAGCTTTCACTACAGTCATGCCCCCCTTCTTAGCAACTACATGCAATGGACTCACATGGGGACTATCACTAATAGGATATATAATTCCAGCATCCAACCACGTAAGAATTTGCTTCCTTATCACCTCTTGAATTGCGGGATTCACCCTACGCTGATTCTGAACACTAGCTTTGGCTTCATCCAACAACCTAAACCGATGCATACAATACGAAGGACTAATACCTTTCAAATCATCAAGTGACCACCCTATTGCAGACTTGTACTTCCTTAAGACATCTAATAACTCCTCAAGTTGATCATCATTAAGTAAAGAAGATACAATTACCGGATATTGTGCATTATCACCAAGAAAAGCATACTTCAAGTGGTCCGGCAATGGTTTCAACTCCTCTTTTCTTTTCTCCACTGGAGTGGTTTCGTTATCCAAAGGCAAGTACTTCCTGGTCCATTTGACTTCTTCTACTTTATTTCTTTCCAAAGCAAACCTGTCATCACCCAAAGCAAGTAAGTTTTCAAGAAATTCAATACATACCTCGTTAGAAAGTCCGTCAAGCTCCGTATTGGGATAAGTAAGAGACTCATCAAACATGTCTCAAGAGGATCCTTTGACAAGATTAGAGACATATCCTCCTTCACAATCTCCTCCACCACGTCAATACTATAACACTGGGACTCCATTGGCATCTTCATTACTTTGTCCAAATTGAAAAGTACTTCTTCTTTGTCCATTCTCAACTTCAGTTCTCCCTTCCGAACATCTATCATAGCTCCAGCTGTAGCAAGGAATGGCCTCCCCAGGATTAAAGGAACATTATCCTTGTCATCATCCATTTCTAGTACAAGGAAATCCACAGGAAAAACTAGCTTCTCCACCTTTACAAGAACATCTTCAACAATACCTTTCGAAAACGTCATTGATCTATCTGCCAATTGGAGAGCAACAGTTGTCGGGGTCAGCTCCCCCAAACCAAGCTTCTGAAAGATGGACAACGGCATCAAATTGATGCTTGCCCCTAGATCGCACAAAGCTCGCCGTGCTGGCCCCTTCCCGATCTCACATAGAATAGTAAAGCTCCCCGGATCTTTCATCTTTGGTGGCAACTTCTTTTGAATAATTGAGCTACAATTCTCAGATAAGTTTACTGTTTCAACTCCAGTTAAGCTTCGCTTCTTCATCAATATGTCTTTAAGGAATCGAGAATAATATGGCATCTCCATGATTGCCTCTGAAAAAGGGATGTTCAAGCTTATCTTGTTCATTATCTCTGAAAACTTCTTGAACTTTTCTTCTAACCCCTTCTTCACTAGCTTGTAGGGAAACGGTGGAGGAATCTTTGTTTTGGGAATCCCCCATTCATCACGATCAACCTTCTCCGCTTTCTCCTTTTCGGCTCTTAATCGCTTAGCTCTTTCCCATTTTTTCTCAGCTATTATGTCTGTACTTTGCTCATTTCGTACCACTGGAGTTGCATCAACATCGAAAGGAACAATAGGTGCATCAAACAAAACATCTCGGTGAGGTTCGACTAGGGTTCGACCAGGCTGAGAGGTCGAACCAGGACTGTATTGGTCGAACCTCTCTCCTGGAAGACTGATCTCATTCTACTCCGGAGGTTCGACTTGGGTTCGACCAGTATTGGAGGTCGAACCACTGCCCCCTTGGTCGAACCTCTTCACTGTATAATCTCTATCCTTCAGTTCGACCTGGGTTCGATCTGAAGAGTTGGTCGAACCATTTTGATCGTGGTCGAACCGTTCCTGCGTCAAAACAGAGTGCTCTAGCCGATGAGGTTCGACCTGGGTTCGACCTGAAAATTTGGTCGAACCCTCTGCGTGTTGGTCGAACCGTTCCTGTGTCAAAACAGAGTGCTCTGGCCGATGAGGTTCGACCTGGGTTCGACCTGTATGCCAGGTCGAACCCTCTGAACTCTGGTCAAACCGAGACATAGAAAATTCCAACTTTGATTCCGGCCTCATCGGTCCCTCGTACTGCGTTCCCGACCTCAGTGTGATGGCATTACACGACTTCGGATTCTCTATACTCTGAGACGGAAACTTCCCTTTTCCTACAGTTTGAGTCAATGTGTTCACATTCTCTGCAATTGTACCCATCAACAATGTGAGATCTTTCACTTGAGTGGACAAATCTCTGTGGTGATCATCAATCTTTTTTTCAAGCTTTGCCTCAAGGCGGTTCACTCTTTCATCATTCTTTACCATGTACCGGTTCACAGTATTCTCGAAACCAGGCTTCCCCTCTTCCACCTTTTCTCCTGGATCAACACCCATCGGAAGTTGCACTGCATTGTTCGTATTGCTTCATGAAAATTCAGGCCTCCTTGGTTGCTGTTGATAACTACCAGAGGGACCACGATTATTAAAGTTCCCTCGATAGTTCCCTTGGTAGTTCCGGTTTCCTTGATTTGGGTACCTCGTTCCTTGAATACTTTGACCCATGGCATAATTTGCTTCCTCCAATTCTTCTTGGATGGTTCCATTATTCATCATCTCTTGCTGCATGATTGGCACTCGTTGAGATATCTCGCTGATCTGCTTCTGTTGAGACTCAAGTAGCTTGTTGATATTGGACAAGCTTGAAACGATCTCATCCTCTCTCTTTGTTTTCACCATTGCTTGTTCAACCTGAGCTACCTTTCCAAGAACATACGTACCTCTAACTCTATCAGTAGGCCAATCCATCGAATTCATCGATATGTCTTCAAACAATCTCTCGGCCTCAACGGATGACTTAGTAAGCAATGCTCCATTAGAAGAAGCATCAAGTAGCACTCTTGATTCACAGTCCAATCCATTATAGAATATACTGATATATTGGCCTTTAGATAACCCATATTGAGGACACTTCCTGAGCATGTCCTTGAATCTATCCCACGCTTCATGAAATTTCTCACCTCCACTGATAGCAAATTGGTTAATATCCTGCTTCATCTTAAACACCTTCGAAGGTGGCATATACCTCTCCAAGAATCTTAACTTCAATTGCTCCCACGTGGTGCACTCAGCTGCATTAATAGTATCGTACCAATCCCTCGCCTTTTCAGTAAGCTTGAATTTGAACAAAAGGATCTTCCTAGCATCTTCATGTTCTCCTACGTCTTTTTGAGTACTTGCATAGCCCAAGAACTTGTTCAGATGCTGCTGCGGATCCTCGAAAGACCCTCCTGAAAAGGAGTTTCTTTCTATCATGCTAATAAGAGCGGGATGAAGATCGAACGCTGTGTTAGTTCCCCTTGCTCCTAAAAGCTCATAATTTCCAGCCCCATTATTTCTGAAAACCTCTCGGATGGCTAGATTATCCGGATTCACTGCCATGTTGACTGTTTCTACTTCGAAATTAACTTCAGTTGTAGCCTCAATCACTTGCGAAATCTGCTCGTCAACCTCAACTCCAAAATTCAGAGCTTCATTTGGGTCTATTGTCTTTGCCTTGCCCTTCTTCTTCTTCTTTCTTGATGATGCTCCAATCTCAGGATTATACGGTTCAAGATTATCTTTCTTTGATCTTGTGAGCATACACCTAAAACGAATAAGAAAGAAAACAACAAAACAAGGTAAATAGTCCTAATAAACTAGAAATAATACAAAAAAAAGATATTTTATGCCGTCCCCGGCAACGGCGCCAAGAACTTGATAGGGGTTTTCTCAACACACAAATTAATCCTCAAGTATAAGGATATCAATTGTAGTCGCGAAGATGACCGAGTTACAATATCGAACCCACGGAACGGATAAATATCAATTTTGTATTCCTCTAGTATATTTTAGACTATGTTTGGTAGTTGAATAGCTTTAATGGATAATAACTTCTAATCGAAATAACAAAAGAAATAGCAAGAGTAGAGAAAAGTGAGTTGTGATCAATAAGAATAATAGGTAGTTCGTCGGGTCATCCAGTTTCACTAGCAATTCGTATTTTCATGTGATGGTGTCCGACTCAGCCCTGTGGTTTGTGGACGCATCACTAGACCATGCAAGTTTACTCTATAGACTCAAGTAAATATGCGCTTGACACGTGTGAATAACATCGGAGCAAGAGATATGCTTCACCCCCCTTTCTAGGTACTATCATAATCAATTATCTTCTACGTCTAGAATCTAACCCGATTTGATCTCCCTTTTTAGGTACTATAAAGTTATACTCTTCATCCTATTCATCAACCCGAATTTAATTCAATTCATGAATATTCATATAAGACAGTTCTAATAATACTTTGGAATCCCTTCACTTAGAATTATAACAATAAACCCTGCTCAGTAGTGAACGCACTCAATCAATAACCATGTTATGTATTCAGACTCTACACAACGATCATTGATGCACAAAACGACTATGAGTATGGATTAAATATGCAATCTTATATAAAACAAACCACAGGTAGTGTTGTACGGAGTTTTACACACAAAACACGAATTACATCATGAAACTTTCATAACCCTAGAACTATCAAGGTGGTTCTAGTCCATGATTGATCTAGGAACAATCATGGTTAGATTGATCATTCTTACTTGAACCTTCAGCGAACCTCTGTCACAGCCCTCCGGATGGATCACCACCTCTACTCTTCCTCTCTTATGATTGACGATCAAAAGCTCTCTTTATTCTCTGTATGAGCCTCCTTTTATACTTGTAATCACATCTCTAGGGCTTGGAATGAGTTTTCTAAGTGATCTCACGCGTTTCGGCCTTGAAAATCCGGATAAGGTAAGTTCTCGCCCATAGGTTCGACCACGTCAAACAGGTTGAACCCCTGGCCACAGGTCGAACCCCAGGTCGAACCCCGCTACTGGAAGAATTCTGCACAGGTTCGACCTTCTGAACAGGTCGAACTAATTAGGCCTTGGTCGAACCCCAGGTCGAACCTCAGCACTGGACAACTCCCGCTCCCGATTCGACCAACTGGCAAGTCGAACTCCAACGTCGTGGTCGAATCCTCCTTCTTGCAAACTGGTTCGACCATGGTTCGACCTGATGGCCAGGTCGAACCAACTGAGTCGTGGTCGAATCCATCTCTGTACGTTCAGCAACGTTGGTTCGACCTGCTGGAGAGGTCGAACCCTCCTCCAGCCAGGTCGAACCTACCTAATTCTTGGGCGGTTCGCGTGGCTTCGACTCCGTCTCTTCGATTCTTGGCTCTTTCACTCCGTTTTTGCTAAGAAAACACTCAAATAGCTCCACTAACACCTGATTCATGCTAATTCACAATATATATAGGTTTTCCACCTATTTCCACATCAAAACTCTCCAAAACTAGCACAAAACATAGCGCCAAACTTGTGAATTTACACACTCATCAGTCATCATTCTTTATCCTACAATAAAAAATTAGATTTCCTTAAAGAAACAAACTCTACAAATCAACTTTAAATATTGAAGCAAGAGCTGAATAACTTATTTCTGAAGACTCTTTCGAAGATTATACCGAAGATAAGCTCAGTACCATAAGTACCATTCTCATATACTTGCACATAGTCAATAAGGCATCCAAAAAGATAAAAGATCTTTCATGTAAAAGCAATTTAATCACAAATATTGACTTTAATGGTAAAGAAGAGGATAACAAAACAAATTATTTTAAGTAACCTACCTAGTTCATAAACTCATTAATATCTTCAGCTGTTTTCTTTATTTCTCCACTTCTTGAGCTCTGAACTTCCTTTGAATAACATTCAACAGTCAAAATTGTTGGAGTAATTTTTGATAAGAGATTGCTTCACTTTCTTGGAGTAATTAACCAGACCACACTATGAACACAAGTCCTCAATCTCATCTTCTGTTATCTCTGTCTCAGAGGCCTCATCAAGGCACGAGTAGATTAAGTGACTCGAAGGAAAATACTTCCAACAAAAACACACCACTTTCGCAATGTTCTACTCCGTTAATTTTAGAAACAACATTTGAAGGAGATTCACACACTCTTCATATTTTCATTCTTGCTAAGCAATAAAATTGACTGGGGGCTGTATTCATGCTAAAAATTCGCAACATTTGAAGTACTTCGATTTCGAAATAGTATACATTAGAAGAAGACTTCAAATTCAGGAGATAAATCAATGCTACTTATTACGGAGCTATAAATCAATGTTACTTATTACTCGGTGCGATTCTTGAAAGAAACTTGACAATATTCAAGCCTTTATTCCCTTAGCAACCTTCACATGGGAAGCACCACCAACATAAAAAATAGACAATTAATTTTTTCTCAAAAGCATTGAAAATTCATGCAATTTCGACAACATAAGATACCTGGTATATTGGACAGATCTGTGCCTCTCAATTATTTGGGTCTACCATTTGTGGCCTCCTTCTCAAAGTTCATTTTCAGGAAGCAGTAATGCACACATCGGGTGTAAATTTGCAGTGATTTTGAAATGGCCTGGTTCTTTGGTCGAACAGATTCTTCAAGCTATGCATAATTTTTTCTGGTGTGGTTGCATTTCAATGCATTATTTCTTTCCTATTCTAATAATTTCAATTTAATTTTGAATTAAGGGAAATGAATTACCTCGAATCAGATGCAAGGCTGGGCTGGGAACCGAAGGAGCCGAGAGACGACGGCCGGCGAGGAAAGAAAACAGAACGATAAGGAATCAGCCGACAACGATGAATATTAAATACCCATTGATGTTTGAGTCTGTACGTCTAATAAATTTGGCTATGGAAATTGTAAGAGAAGAAAGGGATGCAATTAGGGTTTTTGGAATTGATGAAGCAATCATACCTATTTTGGGAAATTTGATCTTTAGTACGCATTCACTGTGCCAATCATATTGCTAAAACCACGTCCAATGTCATATTATTAATGCTGAAGGAAACAGTGCCAATCCATGCTAATCAACCGAACATGATACATATTAACGGGCCCCTTCAAATAATATTATGTCCTACCAAATAATGTATTATGGGATATTAATAGTACGGGGAACCTATATTATGCCCTACCAAACGAAGGGTCAGAGTTATTTTTAGACATTCTAGTTGAATAATAATATCAAATCGAATTATTGAATATATATAAAAGTTAAAAAGGAAAAAAATTAAAGAGTAAAATATTATGATTTGTATATCATGAAAATACTGTGGCACTACTGACTGCACAGTTTGCTTGCATTTATTAAACAAGCATGTAACCCGCGTAATACGCGGTGTAATTGAGTTCTTACTTTTTTATAAATATATTATTAATTTAATATAATAAAATTAAATATTTGAATAGTGTTTAAGGAAAATATTCCTTCCTTTCCTCAAAATAAATAAACATAATTAGTGATATGAAATTTTAAAATAAAGGCTTTTGGCATAACGATTTAAGAAAAAGTATAGTTGACTTTAATTACATGGTTACATTTTTGTAATGACAAAGTCTCTTGTGAGACGCTACCTTCGTGAGACGGTTTGTGAGACGTGTTAAAGTATGTCGATTATTTAAATAAAGTATGTTAAATGATTGTTAATGTATGTTTTTTAAAGTATGTTGGATTATGTATTAAAGTATGATGTTAGTGTGTTATAATTTGATTTATTATCGACATACTTTAACCACAAATAAGCACACTTTAACCACAAATAAGCATACTTTAGTGATGGGTTGACCCGTCTCACATCCGTCTCACCAATAACCCGTCTCACAAGAGACCAACTCTTTTGTAATAGTACATTGCTACTGCATGAGTGTTGGTACTATGTATTATTTTTATTTTCTGGATGTCCAAATCTTTTAGGGACGGACAAAAAATGTGTGCATGTATTTTTAGAAAGGAGTATCTTTTATTTAAAAGTAACTATTCAAATTACTGAGAATAGATATAATATAAATTTGCAATTTTTATAATAATTTGATATTAGGGCGGATTGGAAAAAAAAGTGTACAAGTATTATGAGACTGAAGGAGTATTTTTATTTAAAAGTAATTATTAAATATTACTAAGAATAAATATAATGCAAATTTACAATCTTTATAATAATTTTATATTAGGGTTTAAAATAATTAGAATTATTCGGTTTAAGTTTTATTAAGAAACTTTATATGCATATATGATGTAAAGTAGTTATTCTTAATATTGTGGTAAAATCATTCGACTTACAAAATTTAAATTAAAAAAAAGTTAATGTACTCCAGGGTCATGAAGGAATGAGATGGAACATGAGGGAGAAGAACACTACTATATATAACCACCATTTGCAATAATCTACTGGTGCAATCAAACTGAAAGCATTAGATATTAATATGAACTGGAACTCTATTAAATTTCTTGTTCATGACCAAAAAAATATTTAATTGTGCAAAGTTATCGATCCCTGCTGACAATAAAATATCAGGCACATATTGAAGCCCTATAAAAATTAATATTCTCCTTGTAATATATTTTTGGAACAGAATTAGTTAATATTGCAGAAATAATACAATGATTAAATACGATACGTATATATTCACATGTGGGATATGGGTGTGGGTCTCTGTACTAAAGAAATATGAAAGTAGGAAGTAGCTAAGTTATTAAAAATTTTCCAAAAGAAAGAACGAAGAAATATCCAAGCTCCATTTGTAAGGTAGTCAAGAGCCTCCTTCATGTAGTCCTGATAGATTTCACCTTCCCTTTTTATAGAAATGCTTTCCCTACAATATTTACACTTGATAAGAGGCAACTACATCTATGATCTGTACCGACGTAAATTAAGCATAATCAAGAAAACTAATCTTCATAAATAAATATACTTAAACTTTAAACTTAAATAAGATTAAAGATGCAACTATAGGGAACATCATAGATTGAGAATATTTCCCAACTAAGTAGTTTAATGATAAAGATTACCTAGAAGAAATTGGCATATGAAATGATAACATGACTTGAGAAATATATATGCATCATATATAAACTATCAATTTTCACAAACTAAAATATACAGAAAATCAGAAAAGATAACCATAATTCAGACCTACATTGACTCATTGTGATTTAGACCATATTTCACAATGAATGCCAATTTCATCTTTCGTCAATCTTGCATTATCATGAAGCAACTTTCTGTTCATAACAACCAGCATATTGTTTATACAGATGTCACAGGATATACCTGTGATTAGATCCATGAGCTTAAATACTGAAAATCTGGCATGTGTAATTGCCTGCAGATGAAATGAATAAAATAAAACTTAGATACATAACTGTGGTTGAAATTGACTGAACTTATAAGATACTAAAAGAACACTAAAATTTAAGATTTATAAAAAGCGAAAGAAGCTATTTTGGATTTGTACATTCTGCAATACCCCGAATCAAATGCACAGTTTGATCTCATTACGGCCCAGATGCCCGAATCTTGTTGCAATTATTAATATAACAATATATATGCATAATGTGTTAATCGAAATGTGTTTAATGAGGGGTTTTTTTCTGCATCTGTGGATAGGAGAAGCACCAATGTAATGGATTGTATGTTGCCACAACCTCTCAAATTTGCACACTTGCATTGGCAGCTGACACTATCCATGGATTCCAAACAAGAAATACTAGTTTTCGAAAAATTCTACTCGCTCGACACCACTTCATTGAAATTTTTAGTCATGGCTACAAAGCTGCAAGTGGAAGTTACAACTCGAATGTATGCAATCATTGATTGACTTGTCGGTATGTAGCCTTGCATTCATGTCAATGATCGGTGTCGTTTTCACCTAGATTTTAGTGTCTTTTTATTATGTATTTTATTCATTTTTATTCATTTTGTATATCATTTGGTGGTGTTATATGAAGATATGGAGATGTGTGCTTTGAAATGATAAATGTGTGATTTTCATGATTTAGTGCCTTAAATTGTGCGATATTTATAAATATTTAGATAATTTGTAATTTGTGTGATTTTCAAATAAAAATGGATTCTATATACGATAAAGAAGATGTGGGAAAAAATGGAGCTCAATTCAGAGTTGAAACGAGGGAGAACGAGCCAAAGCAAAGCTGAAAAATGCACGTCCAACTTGTGTAATTTTTCTATATTCATGTGGAGCTCAAATCTAGACATATGATACCTGATTGAAAAGCCACATAAGAGATGGTCGCGTGAGCGCAAGAATCACTCGAATCTAAGATCGGATCTGAAAGTTATGCACGAAACAGTGAGACTGCGCTGCACGCGCTGCACCTACACGACTAGTGTTCCGAACACGCCCCTGTAAGCCAAGGCCATGTTCGAGCATCCAAAACACCTACATGCCCACCCCTACGGCCGTATTCTGCACACGACCCGTGTTCTGACAAAAGTCAGTTTTATAATTTTCACGTGTTCTAGAATCTTCCATGGGGTATAAATACATGTTTTGACCACAAATTACGAGAGGATTAATTTTGGATCAGTTTCCACACACACTAGACACCTAAATCACACACATTCATCTCCATCTCTTCCATCCTTCACTTCATCCATTCAATCCACTTGATCTCCTCAAATCCATCCATAAATCCATTCATCCACCAATCTAAGAAGAGGAATCATCATTGGTTGAAGATTTTAGCATGATCGAGGAGGAAGTTCACCATCAAAGGGGAGTCAACTTACCTTTATTTTGTTATTTTCTTCATTATTTGGCTCAATTGGAGCATGTCATGGATTATGTTGAATTTGTAATGATATGTAGTGGCTAGTCCTCATATGAGGCTAGCAATATGATTGGTTAGGTATTATGTAGATTTGGCACACCACATGTTTGATGAAATGATTGTTATGAATATTTTCTATCATGAATGCTTATTCTCATTTTATGTATGATTTGTGTGATTAAATTCTCTATTCTTAGTATTAGAATGGCCATTCCAATATTATGCTTAGTGGTTTAATTGAATCATTGATCGCATGAGATGAATTAGTTAGTATAAGGAGAGGTAAGCCATACCCTTCAAGTGCTTACAACCTCATGATAGGACATTAGTGATGAACTAGTGAGGGGAACCCAACTTATGATCTTAGTACCTTTATGAGAATTGAGAATAAGAGACAATCCTAGGAGATTTAAACTTGTAAAAGAGTTGAGAACTTAATTGCCTTGACCATAGGGATTAGGGGTACAAATGTGATTGCCCTTAATATCATAACATAAAAACCATCAATGCATGTGTATGTGTGAGTCTATATATACCTTTTTCATGAATATTGCTTGCCTTACACACTTCTTAGATTGTTCACCTCATTCATCTTCCATCACATATGTACATGTTCTATCTTTAATTGCTTTATTAGTTGTTAGTTGTAGTTAAACAACCCCCTCTTTAATTGATTAGCCCTTCTAGAGTCAAACATTTTTCAAATACGGCTACCCACTTTCGCCCTTGGGTTCAATATTATATAAATTTTGCACTTGGTCACTACGGTCTACCGCGCGATAGAGTACATTTGCTCTAATCAATTTAACCAAAATTGAAACCATGTTCAGTCAACCATCTTATAATTTGAAGAATACATTCAAGTACAATGGAATAATACATTTAAAATTTTCAAATTGTATACCTTGACACAGGAGAGTGCAACCGTGAGATGAAGGTGAGAGTGATACATAGTTTAAATAGTGGTCCTAAGCCATTAACTCTCTAGCAGTGATGATTTCTCGCGTCATCTTCTTAAATTTGGCTGGCATTGTTCAATTAGTAATAGTGTAAGATATCGATAGAGATGAACTTTATATTAGATTTAGATGCCTTCCACAAAGTAGTGAATCTTAGGTCCCGTAATTAATCATAATATCTCCTAATATAACATCAACCTACATTCAGAAAATGTATTTCCAAATAGTAAATGAAATCTGGAGTTTGATTTTGTGAAGGGCATAAAAAAACTATGAAATCTTTTTCCTCAGATTTTTTAAAGGAAATCATTAGTAGAAATGAAGTAAGCTTAAATCATACAGCAATCAAGATGGTTGGGGATGCGAAATAATTCTCTTATGATCAAACTGTATTAATATCTAAATATGCTTGATGATTGTTTTAAGTAAGTTTACCAAATCAATCCAAAAGTAGTATCAAAGCACATATTTAACATGATGAGCGACTCTTAAGATGAAAACAAAATAAAAACCTTAGGTTTTGTGATATACATTAGAGAAGAAAAAAATTTCTTACCTAATGTAAGCTACAAACATTTCATCATAACATGCCTTCTAAATTCCAAAGAAAACTCAAAATGAAAGATCATAGGTTTAGAAAAAATCAAAACAAAAAAACATAGGGTGAGATCAGCGATGCTACTTCAGAGGCAGAATCCCTTGATATAATTAAAGAATAAAACCTTAACAGATTTAATAATTTTAAAAAAATAAAAAAAATAAAAAAACTAAACAAACTAAGCAAGATTTGGTGGCAGAAACACTACAAGAAAAAGGTGATTTAGCTGCAAAATATTTCGTCGCTAAAGTAGTGTATTTCGTCGCTAAATCATTTTAGTGATGAAATTTTTTATCGCTAAATTTGGTGAGAATATGACCGTCGCAATTCATTTAGCGACGAATTAAAAATTTCCACGCTAAATTTTGCCACAAATTGATTTATTTAGTATCAAATATTTAGTGAATATATTAATTATGAATTTTATCGCAAATATTTGCTACAAAAATTTTATTATTTCATCACCAGAATTTGCTGCGAATAGTTTTACAAAGTCGCTAAAATTTAACCCCTAAAATTGAATGTTGGCTGTAAAAATTTGCTGCAAATTTAATATATTTCACCACAAATATTTTGATATGAAATTTCAGCTATTGCTTCAAATATTTGCAACGAATCTTTTATTTTCATTGCAATTTTTTTCCAACAAAATTAATTTGTTTGCCACTAAATGCCAATAATATTTTTTTATTATTTTAAAAATGATAAATACATTTCATTTCTTGCGTATAGAAATAATCACTTAAATTAACTCATAGCAAAAACAAAATGTTTAACTCATTCAAAATATTCTAAAGTCAAAAAGTTTCCACATGATTTTAAATACTATATTATACAATGAAACAATAAAATTAAAAGGAAGGTCTTAATCTAAAGATAAAAAAACCAAGGAAATCCGGAAGTTTTTCATTTATTTACAACTAAGAAAAATAAAAGTTCAGCCACCATTTCTTCTTTTTCACGTCGCTTGACTTTATTTCCCGCCTCATCATTTAATCACTCTTTTTTCTACATAGATAATAAAACAAAATTAATGCATTTGGACCTCTTAGAATGCAGGATTAACGAAAGCGCTAGGCTAGAACTTCGAGAAAAACCACAAGTGAAAACATAAAAAATAACCACAAGAATAGAGACTGAATTAAAAATAATATAAAATTTGCTTATCATACACAGTATACATATATGATCAAGCAATTCAAATAGAGGAAGAAAGATCATAATCATGACAAATCATAATAACCTATCTTGCAATCTGCAGAAGCTCATCTCGCTTTTCCATAATCATGATAAATACATTATTCTGTTACATTTAGAAATTAGCAGCTTAGATATCAAAGGAAAATAAGTCTTGAGCAAGATAAATGTAGATGAATTTTCCATAAAAAATTAAGTTGTTTAATGAAGATACATGCTAGGAAGAGCAGCATACGCTATCTGCATACCATCCAAGAATCCTTAAGAAGTAGATATATGTCCGATACGTGCATATGGAGCTAACATACTAACTAGAGCAATACTAACAACCACCCCAACTAAAAGATCAGTTGTATACAATTCAAATTCAGCCCACTAGTCTTTTCCTCTCTTTTTCACTTCTGCAAAGTTACACAACAAAAACCGATTATAATATTGGAATGGTGAAAAGGGGGGTATAACAATCAGACAAGAAATTTGAGATGAAAATGCCATATACCGAGGCTTCCTATCGCAACAATGTGTATGTTCACATGATGAGATATCCAAACATCTATCCAATATGTTTGCTCCTCTACCGAAATGAGAATGTGTTTTCAGAACTTTAAATATAAGTTCTACATAAAGAAATAAAAGATGATCAGAGATGACATGTTTGTTGACACTAAAAGAACACAAACATAATAATGAGAATAAGTAACCATAGACTAGGGCAAAAACTAAAATATTACGTAACTCGAAAATTATGTCCAGGAGAAAGACAAGATAACTCTAAAAATAGGTCATTAAAGCTGCAATGTAAATCAATAACCTTTAATTGACAAATCACTATTCTTTTATCAATATTTGCTATTGCATTATTTTTTCTTTTTAAAAATGAATGACATTGGAAATGATGAATAAAAGCATTTAGTTAAAGAAACTATAAGATAATTAATCTCTAACTGTTGATTACAAGCACAATGCTCTTCTATAGTTATGCTGCTACCAGCATCTTCTACACTTGAAATATATAACCATTGATGAAAAATCCAACAGTAGGCAACTTAAGTTGCTATCCTATTTATATGACAACTAGCTCTCACTCTTAAAAGATTTCCACGTATGTCTGATATTTTAGAGATGATGCTTACAATTGTCTTGCATCTAGATGTCATATATTTATTGGAGAGAACATAAATCTAAGAACCTATTCCTGATGGCCATAATGAAAATAATCTTCTCAAGTTTTTACATCCATAAAGATTAAGCCACTCATTTCCCTTAATGATTATTTTAACTTTGAACAATAAGTCATTCACCTATAGAGATGATTTTCTAAATATGTTTATATGTTGAACAAGGATGTTTGAGCAGCATACCAATGACATGAAATAATACACAAGATATCAAATCCAAGAATAAATTAGAGAAGTTTCTAACCTCTTTTGAACACGGACCTTTCACAAGATATGGATTAAGAACTTTCTATCATCTATACATGAACTAAACATCTGTAAGATCCGTGAAACATTTCTCTGGATTTAGCATAAGTGTATAGAGAAAGTTAATTTCACAGTAAGCAAAACAATAAGATAGAAAAGCATGGCAATAGATAACTCGGAAGGGTCAAAAGCCCAGGACTTACAAATTGGTTTTCAGATAAAGATAAATATGACTTTGCTCACAACAAATATTCCATAGACAAAAGAGCAAACTAAAGAACAATAGAACCCACTTCCAGTCACAGGATACAAAGGCTTGGGTTCAATTTCTTACTGATCTTCCCAGCATATATTAAGAATGAAATTAAATATATAGAATTCTTATAGTGTAGCAAGTTCATCTGCATTATTTAAATATATATTTATGTAACAGTGATAGATTTATAAAATTTAATATGAGTATTTAATGGTAAAAAAAATAAAAAGACCTCCAGTTTAAACTAAAAATGGTTGTGGCAAGTAGTTGGGTTTAATGGGAAAGAGTGTAAAATGAGGTGGAGGAGAGAGAATGGGTTTAAACCCAATCCACCAATATGGATGCTCTTAGTATAGTAAAGATGAACACTCCACAAATTAATTTATTTCTTTAACATAGAGAAAAAAAATTAATGAGAGTTCCTATTTCTACTAATAATGTAGAATAGCTACGAAAACTTGAAGAAGAGTAGAAGCTCTCACATAAAATGATCTCAAATCCATTAATAAATCCAATAAATAAAAAGAAATTACTCATCTAAAAAACTTTACAACTCATGAGGACTTCAATTTTTGTTTCCCCAAAGAATCCAAAATGTGGGTTGCACAGAGTGTTATTCTGCTCCATCAGAAACCATTGATCATTGAGCAGTTGCAGCTTCCACCATCGTAACCGGCCACATATAGCTTACAGACCTACAATGTGGTCATTTATTCACACTTATTTTTTTCTCCTTTCTCTATAATCATTCATATATATAGACAAATATCAAAATCTTCTTGTACAAGACTCACATTTATAGTTGGATCCACTGCTCTATTTTAACATATGTCATTTAATAAACACGTTATACATTTAATTTTAACCCTCTTGATTGGCTAGTTTTTCTAACTTCACCAACCATTATTGCAATGACACACGTTTTAATTAACTTACTTTTTATCGCATCAATCATCACCCACCTTGTGCGTGTATTTTTCTTTAAATACTAAATTTTTAATTTAACCCTGATTTTGGCGGGAACTCCATATATATATATATATATATATATATATATATATATATATATATATATATATATATATATATATATATATCTATCATTTTCCTTAATAAACTTTCTGGAACATTTCTTGCGTTCATAGTAGAACCAATTTTTATCTTTCTGTAATTCTGCGTATTTTTGTACACATAATGCAGAAACATGGCTGCAAATTTAAGGGTACATTAATTTATTGAGGGTTAACTATTTTAAATAATTGAACATAAGGTAAGTTAGATTAGATATGCTAATGTTTTATCAATTTATAATCAAGTCATTAAGAATATTTTATCTTGATGGTAGAGTAATAATGGATACCTTTTGAATTTCAATTAGCTCAGCCACAGTCTTCGTATCGGCCAAATTTCCAAATTCACCGGTTACATTAGATGTGCTACCAGTTAACAATGCCGATAAACAATTATTGTTGCTACTCTTAGTACCAGTCATGTTGTGCAAAGATTATAGTTATACAACAATATCCATTGTAAATATTAAAAAAATATTAAAAATATGCAGTTGAAAGTTGGATAATGTTTATTATCTTTACAAACACATGTTAGGATGAGATATTAAAACTATTCACCTTACTTTGAAGTTGCAGATTTCTTCAATATCATCATTTATAAAATTAGCCTATTTGCATAATAAGAATTAGAAATCCTCACCACACCTGATTCACAATATACATAAGGATGTCAGAAATTATTTTTTTTAAATATATATATATATATAGTTAAGAAAAAACACTAACTTTATTTGTGAAAAATAACAATACTTAAACTCATTTCTCTAATGATCGCTATTTTCTTTATGCTATTTATAGAGCAAGTGTACTCTATCGTAGTAGCCACGAGCAACCAAGTTTAATTATCAATCCATGGGAAATCAAGTAATTTAGAGTTTAAGCGATCTCAAGTTTATTGTAATTTTATAAGGACGAACATAAGATGGGGAGGTACTAGCATGTAAAATGCAAAGAAGAAAAAGAAATAAGCAATATAAAAAATAAAGATAGGGTGGATAGATAGATGAATGGATGAATGTGAGATGGATTTCAAATGATATAAGGATGAGATTAGCATAATTATAGGATGGAAAATCTAAAGTTCATGCAATCAATTCTAGCATGTCATAAGAATAAGGGCAATCACATAAGCACAAGAAGGTTATGGCTTAACTCTTCCCACATTAACATGCAAAATCCCCATAACCACATGATTCAATCAGTTCCCCTAAACATATAATCAGAATGACCATACTAACCACATGATTAAAGAAATAACCAAACATACATAGAGATAAGTAATAAAGAACTTAAGATAGAAATTACACAAAGCCCATTCAATACTAGATTTAATTGCATAAAATCCAAATCAACCAACACCAATCATAATTGCTAATCTCACAAAGAAGATTAGCTACACATAGTTTCAAGTATTACAAAAGACATTGTTCTACAAAATTCCACGAATGAAAAAAAGAAAATTACAAATAAGAATGTGCTTCCCTTGAAATTCTTCAATTAAACTCCTTCTTCTCTTGCAATTTTCAATACTCCATTACTTCCTTGATCAAATTAAATGTGTGATGGAGGAGTTTGATGGATGTGATGGAGGATTATATGTGGAATGGACGGATGGATGGATGAATTGGGGAAGAAAGTGTGTGAAAATGAGGTGAATAGTGTGTATAAAATCCAGAATGATTCCCGCTGTAATTTTCAAGCAAATGGAGTATTTATAGGCCTGGAACCTTCTAGATAACCGCTGATTGTGCTAAACTCGACTTGAGTTGGTGCTACTTGACTCGAGTCAGTGCTCGATTCTCTGTGGGTTCCGATGCTTTTCAGGGCTTGACTCGAGCTCCGGAGCTCGAGCAACAGGGAAGGGCGAATGTACATGTTTCTGATATGTACGATTGTTGTCATTTTCACTTAGATATTAGTGTTTTTATTGTGGATTTTTGGATATTTTATCCGTATTTGTATAACTTTTGGTGGAGTTTTATGTTAATTAGGAGAAGTGTGGTGTGAATTGATAAAAGTGTGTAAATGATCTTGATTGTGTGTAAAATAAGTTAAAAGTGGAGAAAAATAGAGTCGGGAGTGAAAATGGAGAAGGAAGAACAGGGCACGCTCGGACACTCCCCGTGTTCAGAACACGGACCTGTTTGAGGTGGTAGTGTTCGAGCATCAGAATGCAAGATACGCCCAAGAGAAGGCCGTGTTCCGGTGCACGAGTCGTGTGCAGCACACGCCTCGTGTGCAGAACACGGGCCTGTTCGAGAAGGTCGTGCGCAGTCATCAGAAAATACTACACGCCTATGGGAGAGGCCGTACGTGAATACACAAGCCGTGTTCGGGAACACGTAGAACATGCCGAACTAGGTGTGCACTGCATGAGTCGTGCGCTGCTACACGGCCCGTGTAGATGCAAAATCCAGTAATAAATTGAGAAGATTTCGGAAGCTTCTAGAAGGTCCTCCAATGGGTATAAAAGGCTAATTTGTGCGAAAATCAAGAGAGAGCCAACATTTGAGAGTAGTTATTTTGGAGATTAACACACACACTTTCTCACCATCATTTCACACACTCCATCTGATTCATCTCACTACCTTCCATTCATCAAATCCACTTGATCTTAAAAATCCATCCATCAATTCATCCTTCCATCACTCTAAGAAGAGGAAATCATCTTTGGTTGAAGAATTTGACATGATCATGGAGGAGGAAGTTCACCATCAAGGGGGAGCCAACTCACCTTCATTTTTTTATTTTCTTCATTATTTGGCTTACATGGAGCATGCCATGGATTATAATGAATTTGTAATGATTTGTTGTTGCTAGCCTCACTTTGGCTAATCCTCAAGTGAGGCTAGCAATATGATTGGTTAGGAATTATGTATATTTTACACACCACATGTTTGATGAAATGATTGTTATGAATATTTTCTATCATGAATGCTTATTCTCATTTTATGTATGATTTGCGTGATTAAATTCTCCTTTCATAGTGTTAGGATGGCCATTCCGATACTATGCTTAGTGGTTTAATTGAATCATTAATTGCATGAGATGAACTAGTTAGTGTGAGGAGAGGTAAGACATACCCTTCAAATGCTTAGAACCTTATGTTAGGACATTAGTGAGAACTAGTGAGGGGAACCAACTTATGATCATAGTACCTTAATGGGAATTGAGATTAAGACAATCCTAGGAGATTTAGACTTGTCAAAGAGTCGAGAACTTAATTGCCTTGGCCATAGGGATTAGGGGTACATATGTGATTGCCCTTAGTATTGTAACATGAAAACCATCAATGCATGTGTGTGTGAGTCTATATATCTTATCCATGATGTTGCTAGCCTTGCTCTCTTCTTAGATATATTTCATCCATTCATTTTACTTTGTTACTTTAATTGATAGTTGAGACCATTAGTTGTTATTTGATTTCCTAGTTAATTGATTAGAATAATAAGTAGTATAAAAACCAAACCTTCAATCTTGTCAGTTTTACAAAGCACAATCAATGACAATCCGGATACAACCTAGAGTTTACTTTTCCTTGGGATGATATACTTATAAATTTTATTACTTGGTCACACGTGTACAACAACGATAGAGTACTCTTACTCTAAAATCATTTTGGTACCAAAAATGAGGCTAAGGACATGGCGCCACTTGCCGGGAAAATATTAAACTTTTGGTTGTAACGAGTTTGAATTTGATTAGTTTTGATAAGAGTATTTTTTATTTTTTTACTTTCATTTGTTCTGGTTATTTGGTGAGCTAAGTTGAAAATTTTTGTAAGTACATGCGAACTCGTTCAAGGTCTCAATCTATTAAAACTTTGAACTTGGAATTGGAAGCTACCTTAAGAAGACAAAGGAGAGGGGTGCTAGATCCTACAGAGGATGTTATGAAAAACATAATAGATAATGCTAATATGATTGATGAAGAAGGACATATGAGGAATTTTCAAGGGGGGGTGATAATGTTCCAGGAGGAAATATTAATCCGGAGTTTGTGCCACAAGCTTATGCGCAACAAATACACTTCCAAAATCAACAATTGCAAGTGATTATTCAAAAGTTGATGGCACAACAAGAAGCTAGAGATAACCAACAAGCTCCTTCGGTAGTACAAAATCAACCTCGGGGCCATGGACATAATGGAGCGGGATGAATATCCGAGATCATTTCCAACCTCAATTTGGGAATTATGCTATGGGACTGGCATTGAATGTCAACAATTTTGAGATCAAGACGGGGTTGATCAATATGGTGCAAGCAAATCAATTTGGAGGTGGAGCAATGGAAGATCCAAATGCTCACTTATCTCAATTCACGGAGTTAGCTAATACCATCAAGATCAACAGAGTAAGTGACGATATTGTCAAGATGGAGCTTTTTTCCTTTTCATTAAGGGATAGAACTAAGGCTTGGTTTCATACTATACCTCCAGGATCTTATACTACATGGAGAGAGTTGGCTCAAAGGTTCCTAAGCAAGTATTTCCCACCATCAAAGATGTTGCATCTAAAAGGTTAAATATTACAATTTAAGCAAATGTCTCTTGAAACTTTTAGTGAGGCTTTGGACCGGTTCAAAAAATGCTAAGGAAGTGTCCACAACATGGAATTCCCGAAGATCAACAAGTAGGATTTTTCTATGCTAGTTTGAATGGAAGTGAAAGGATGCTTGTTGATGCTTCGGCTGGAAGTTCTATATTGGGGCAAACTCTGAAAAGAGCTATTACTATATGTGAAGAGATTGCTTTGAATACAGGTCAATGGCATATGGATAGAGTTGCGGGCATGTATGAGGGAAAGAATTGCTAAGATGGAAGAAGTGTGCTTGCAACAAGTGAAAAAGGTGGAGGTGCCTAAGGAAGATATGACCGACAAGACCATCACGGAGATACTTAAGAGGATGAATACTAATTTGCAAGTTTCTCCAAACTCTACACATATGGTGAATCAACAAATGCTTCCAAATCCTCAACAAGGTGTGCCTTTATCTTTGATAAATCAACAAGTGTTTCCTAATCCTCAACAAGGCATGTCTATGCCTAATATGGGTCAACCGTCTCAAAGTTGTCAAATGCCTACACCTATGCCTCAACAAGGTATGTTCCCTAATTTTGGAATTCAAGATATTTGGTATCCACCGGAGATGTCACTTGAGGAAGTTGCCTTCATGCAAGGAAGGAACTTACAAGAAAATTATGGTGGTAACTTTGGTAATCATGGAGGGGGATATCCACAAAGGCAAGGAGGATGGGGGCAAGGTAATTTTCAAGAAAATTTCAATCAACCTCGTAGGTATGAGAATTTGTCATATGGAAATCAAGAGAATGCACTTACTCTTCCACCGGGCACTAATCCGGGGGAAAAAGCTCAAAATGGTGAAGGAAAGCCTACAATGGATGATCAAATGGTCAAGATGTTTGACTTTATGAAACAAGAGAAAGAGGTGAATGATAAAAGATTTGACTTTATGAAACAAGAGAAAGAGTTGAGTGATAAGAGATTTAAAGCTTTGGAAACACAAATGAGTCAAATGGCAAGTGAAAGGGGAGATGCTCATCGTCAAGGGAAGTTTCCATCTACAACTATCACTAATCTGAAAGAACAATGCAAGGCCGTTGAACTTCATAGTGGAACAAAATACGAAGGGCCTTCTAGGCCGACAGAAGTAGAGGGAGTAGAGTGTGAACTTGAGCTTATGCGAAGAACAGATGAAGAAGGGAAAGAGGAAGAAGTTGAGATTGTTGAGAAAGATGAAAGTACCCCTACATTTGAAGAAGAAAGAGTGAAGTCTCCAAAGAAATGGGAAAGATGTAGAGAAGCAAAATGTAAAGAGATGGAAGAGAACTTTGAAAGAGATGAGTGGGGTATACCGAAGTTGCCCGTGGCAATTCCTTTTCCACAAATATGCTTAAAAAAGGGATTGGAGGAAAAATTTTCTAAGTTTGTTGAGATGTTGAAAAAAATCCATATAAATATTCCTTTTGCGGATGCTTTACTTCAAATGCCTAACTACTACAAGTTTTTGAAAGATATATTGTCAAAGAAAAGAAGCTTGGGAGAGTTTAAAACGGTAAATCTCACGGAGGTATGTAGTGCTATCCTACAAAAGAAACTTCCCCCTAAATTGAAAGATCCGGGAAGTTTTACAATTCCATGTGAGATGGGAGAGCATGAGAATTACAAAGCTTTATGTGATTTGGAGGCTAGCATTAACTTGATGCCCTTGTCAATTTTCAAGAAGTTAGGTATTAGTGAGGTTAAACCAACGTCGGTCACACTTCAATTAGCTGACCGATCGTTGACACATCCAAAGGAATTGTGGAAGATGTATTGATCAAAGTTGGCAAGTTTGTATTTCCCGTTGATTTCATGGTATTAGGTATGGATGAAGATGAAAATGTCCCATTGATACTTGGTCATCCATTTCTTGCCACGGGAAAAGCATTGATAGATGTGGAGAAAAGGGAGCTAACCTTAAGGGTGAATGAGGAAGAGATGATATTTTCATTAAGAGAGGCTATGAGGTATCATAGGAACAAGGAGGAATGTAGAAGATTGGAGGTTGTGGACAACATTGTTGAAGAATATATTTATCATCTTCACTCAAAGGATCCGTTGGAAATTTTCATAAGCCACTCTTACTCTATTGATTCTTTAAAATCTAACTCTTCTTTTTGTTTAGAAAATGATGAAATCATTGATGAATTGCATGGTTTAAATGCTTGTAGGGAACTCTCAACTGTCGAAGCAAAGGAAGCAAAAGTGGAGAAACTTGATGAAAGACCAAAAGAAGAGGTGCAAGAGAAGAAGGTGGAGTTGAAACCATTACCGGAGCATTTGAAGTATGCTTACTTGGAAGAGAATGAGAAATATCCAGTAATTGTATCTTCTTTCCTTAATGATTTAGAAATGGAAAAGTTGTTAAGAGTCTTGAGAGAGCATAAATCTTCTATTTGTTGGAGTATAAAAGACTTGAAAGGTATAAGTCCTTCTTTGTGTATGAATAAGATTCATTTGATTGATGATGAGAAGTCATGTGTGCAAAACCAACGTAGATTATATCCTATAATGCAAGAAGTGGTGAGAAAAGAAGTGTTAAAATGGCTTGATGCGGGAATAATCTTTCCAATTAGTGATAATCATTACGTGAGTCCTTTACATGTAGTAGCAAAGAAGAGTGGCATGACAATTGTTCGATCCGATATGAATGAAACATTTGCCACCCGAACTATTATATGTTGGAGAGTATGTGTTGATTATCTTAAATTGAATGAAAATACTTGGAAAGATCATTTCCCATTGCCATTCATAGACCAAATGTTGGATAGACTTGCGGGACATGAGTACTATTGTTTTCTTGATGGATATTCCAGGTATAATCAAATATTGATTGCCTCGGAAGACCAAGAGAAGATAACATTCACATGCCCTTATGGTACGTTTGCATTTAGAATGATGCCTGTTGGTCTATGTAATGCCCCTACCACTTTTCAGCATTGTACGATGTCTATCTTCGATGGTTTAATTGAAAATATTATGAAGGTGTTTATGGATGATTTTTCGTGTATGGTTCCTCTTATGATATTTGCTTGACTAATCTTACTATTGTGTTGCAGAGGTGTGAAGAATCGAATCTTGTGTTGAACTGGAAAAAATGCCACTTTATGGTGACCGATGGGATAGTCTTGGAGCATCATATTTCAAAGCATGGTTTAAAAGTGGATAGAGCTAAAGTGATAGCCAAAGAACCTCTTCCCCCTCCTACTAGTGAGAATGGGGTGAGATCGTTCTTAGGTCACGCGGGCTTTTATAGACACTTCATTAAGGATTTTTCAAAAATTCCTAAACCTCTTTGTAAACCACTTAAAAAAATTGTCCATTTAACTTCAATGATGAATGTCGTGTCTCATATCAGGTGCTCAAGGATGCTCTCACTTCCTCTCCAATACTCATTACCCCGGATTGGAGTCTACAATTTGAATTGTATTGTGATGTAAGTGATCAATCCGTAGGAGTGGTGTTGGGGCAAACGAAGGAGAAAGAGTTTAGAGCAATCTGTTACACCTCAAAGACGTTGAATTCATACCAAGTTAATTACACCACAACAGAGAAGGAATTTTTAGCCGTCGTGTATGCATTTGAGAAGTTTCGGCCATACTTAGTTGGAACACAAACTATTGTCTACACGGATCACGCGGCAATAAAATACCTAATGGGTAAGAAAGATGCTAAACCTCATTTAATCTGTTGGGTGTTACTTTTGCAAGAATTTGATGTGGTTATCAAGGATAAGAAGCGCATGGAGAATGTGATTGCGGATCATTTGTCTAGATTGGAAAATGGAGGAGAGAATGAAGACATGAAGGCAATTGGGGATGAGTTCCCGGATGAGAAAATCCTTCAAGTTGAAGTTGAGCAAGTATGTACTCTCATGGTAAACGTGCCACCTTGGTATGCTGATTATGTCAACTTTCTTGTTTTTGGAATCAAGCCCACGTTGCTCAATGAGTATAAGGAAAAAAGGTTTTATGTTGAAGTAAAGAAATACTTGTGGGATGAGCCCTTTTTGTTAAAGATTTGCAATGATGGGGTCATATAAAGGTGTGTGGCCAATGAAGAAGTCGTGGGGATTCTTGAATTATGTCACTCCTCTTTGTGTGGGGGCCATTTTGGTCATCAAAAGACAGGGGCTAAGATTTTGTAATCGGATTTCTATTGGCTTACATTGTTTAAAGATGCAAAGAAGTTTGCCTGATTAGCCATAATTTGTAGTCGGATTGACCAATTAAAGAATTTATCAAACCACAGGGAGGTAGACACTAGTACTTCAGCGATCTCATGTTTCTTGTAATTTTATAGAGATGAATTATCATAGTTTTGTTTGTCAAACAAGTAATTAAAATCAATCAATGCAAGTAAACAAGTAATGATCAAGCAAACGAAATTAAAATGAATGTGATTGGTTTTCCAAGTTAAACAAAAGTAAGATTAACAACACTAAAAAAGTGGTAACTCTAGGAATTATGTAACAAATTCATATGCATCATGGATAAATAATTAAGGGCCAACACTAATTTCTTCTAAACTTTCTCTCGAAATGAATAGAATGTGAATCCAAATAAGAATCCCAAAATAGCTCAATGGATTGGTTCTCACTCAAACAATTCCAACTAGGTACTAAGCTTAAATGAGAATCTCCTCACACAATCAATTAACCTCTCGATCAAACCAATCGGATGTCCTATCAAAGGGTTCTAAATCCTAAAGGATATCTCTATCTCTTTAAGACTTATAATGCACATAAGGTGTATGATCAATTGATTCAATGAACTATCCTAACTATATAATTGATTTCTCAATCTAACCACATGCCTATGATAATAAATCACACAATTCAACATTACAAATCAAACAATTAACAATCAATGATAGAGAATTATAAATCCAATCAACACATGAATTAAAATACATAGATCCCTAAAATTAACCAACAACTCTCATGTTGCTAATCTCACAAGGGAGATTAGCCTACCATAATCATAAGATAATTAACATAGACATTAAAAACCTTATAAGTCATGATAAACAATTAGATTTACTACAAAAATTGGATGAAAACTCCCTTGGATTGGCTCCAATGGTTATCTCCTTCATTTCCTTGCAATTTTCCTCTCTTCCTTGCTTCTTCTCTTCACTTGGATGAAGGATTTATGGTGAAATGATGATGGAGTGAATAGATGGATGAAAGTGATAAAGGATGTGGTGTAAAATGAAGGAATTGGTGTGTGGGGTGTGTGGGAAGCTGAATTTCGGATTCAATCCCCTCAAAATATTGAATGAATTGATATTTATACCCCTTGGAGACCTTTTAGAAGATACAGGAAAATAATTATATTCTGGTACCGACATGACTCGTGTGCTGCAACACGAGTTGAGTTGTGTCAGGGTTTCTCGGTCAAACTTTACTCAGGACGGCATATGAGTCATGTGCTGACGCACGGCCAAAGGATGGTCGTGTTGGATGTTGTGATGTCGTCGCCTGACTTCTTCTTACAGGCCCATGTTCGGTACACGGACCGTGTGCTGAAACACGAGTCGTGTACCCTACACGAGCGGTCGTGTTTGTACTGTCCTATTTCTTCTTTCTTGTTTCATCTCATGTCTCCGTTTTTGCTCTGTTTTCACCTATTTTACATATGATTAAGTTCATTCACATACATTTCCATAAAAACAAATAACACCACTAACATAAGTAATAACACATCAATAAGAATAAGAGCTACAAACCATGCTAAGTTAACCTACAACATTAGATTCATGACATGAGAAATTAACAAGTTCAATCAAAAGAGAATAAAGTGTAATATAGTCCCTTTTTAGTTCAAGCCTCATAGGTTATCAATTTCAATCAACACTCTTTTAAGTAGGGTAAAACAACACTCATCAATCGATTGGCTCGACTCACTATAGACTTTCTCGTGGACTACATTCACAAACCACCAAAGTTTCAATCAAAGATCAAAAAGGTCTTTCATTAAGGATGTAATGATAGGCTCTTTGGTAGGGTAGGAAATATTTAGATAAAAGTGACTAACACGTGTAAGTAATCAAAGAGGTAGCTACTTTCTTCCATTCCTCCACTTTCTTTCTTCCCTTCTTATCTTTTGCAACATTCAAGCACTAATCTTCACTTCCTTTTTATTTTAAACTATTTTTTTGATTTTATGCTCCCTTCTTTTAATTTTTTAGTTTCTTGAGCATCTTTGTTGATTCGCTCTTCTTCTTATTTTAAAGGTTGCATATGCATCTTTTGTTCATACTCTTTTCATCCTTCTTCTCACTTGTTACCGTTTCCTTTTCTTCTTTTTATTTTTCCTTCCTAGCTACCATCTTCTCAATCACTCACACAAAAGGGTATATATAAGGCTCATGTGGGTAATCAAGGCTTATAATTTGCTAAATTCACAAGAAATAGGCTTATAAGCTCACAGTGGTTGACTAGGGATGATGTTCATTGTATGGAAATTTTTGGCAATGACTTTTCATTACAAGGATGAGCTTAAATCATATCATCAATCTCAACTAATCGGATTCATTCCTATAGTCCTTGAGCAAGTATTTAATTTATCAAGACACAATCGATCCACTCATGAAAAGATATACCATGTATGCACGGTTGAGGCTCAAATTCTCATAAGCTTATGCTCGGACATTAAGGAACTTATTACACCACATTCATCTCAAAATTGAACAAGTTAAATAAAACATGTTATAATTCGAAAGTGTAGAGATTCTTAATCATAACTTATCATCACTTATTACAACAACGTATCATCACTCATATTCAAAACGACTAACAACCTTCCAAAAATAAACCACCAAAACGACTCCTAAACAAGAATATAAAATGACCACTCATAAAAGAAAAGAAACCAAACAAGCAATAACAAAAATCACCACATAGAGACATGAAATAAAAATCCACCCATCCATGATCAATATAAATCTCATCTCATCCATAATTGAAAATAAATCCTAAATTACGAAATTAAAACATCACAAAACAACACAAATGAAGTATCAAATCCATCACAATCTAAATTAACTAGAAATGAGCTAAAGAAGTATTGAGCACTAAAAGTACTTCCTTCAATTCTCCGGGGGAGGAGTTGGTGTCCTCTGGTAAGCTACCTAAGGGTTGTAGGCACGAGGTGAACCCAGAAACTGGAAGTTAAACATCATAGTGAACATCTCCTCCATGTTGTTTGAATGGACACGAGCTTGCTCATCATTATAGTCCCTCCTACGCTGCCCGTCATGGATCTCCCTCATCATCACACCTTGTCTCTACTGCTTCTCTCGGAACACCCTCATCTGATCTCCGTGTGACTGTTGAGTCTGCCTAATCTCCTTAACTTCATCTTCTAAAAAGATCCACCTTGCATTCCCCACTCCTGGTCCCATAAACTGTTGATGTTGCTGAAACTCATCCTCTTGGACTTTATCTTCTTCTTGCTCAAATACTGGAGGCTCTAGTGCTTGCTCTTCAAATTTCACATGATGAGGTTGCTCTTCTTCATCTCCTACCTCTATGTCCACTAGCTCAGCTCTCAGATTTCTTAGCTCTGGATTCTCTTCTACTCTCATCTGTAGGAGCACTGCCTCCACTCCTTCTTTATTCTATTTGTAGAAGGCTTTCACAACTGTGGAGTGGTTGGGGCTTGCTATTGCTAGATTTTGCTGCTTTCATTGTCCGCGCACTGTGTTAAGCTCAGGAACAAATAGAGGAAATAGAGCTCCCTTATCTTGCCTCAAGCAATACACGTTTCCTACAAATGATAGGAACTCCATCCTTATAAGCTGTGTGTAAGTGAGTCCCTCACTAACCATCATGTGTGGCATACCTCTAAGGTCGATGCCTAGCCCTTGAGCAATCATGGTCACCATTCCTCCAATCATAATCCCTCGAGTATTTTCTCTTTTTGCCACCCTCTCAACATGCTGAATGAAGTGAGCAGCAATGTTTACTTTAAACTCCTGATATATACTGTACATGATGTACAACTATTTCTCACCAGCAGTTCCGCTCTCAAATCTCCCCATAATGGTATTTGATACAATCTTTTCAAGGTACCTCATGACCGGGTTTATTATAGTTGTCCCCTTTGAAGAGCTTGGAATGTACTCACCAGGTTCTGTCCCATCGTCAACCAACTTTCTCTACCAGTTTTGTTGATTGAAACTCCTTCCTAGTAGAAAATTCTGATGACCTCTCATAATCGGACACCCAAAGAACCCATTTATCTCATTCACTAGAATCTTCTCCCACAACTCATTGTTCAGCTGTAATGTGATCGAGATAGGAAAATCATTCCTATCCTTCTGAACCTCTAGGGTGCTCATAAACTCGGCTGTAAGATGGACGTAAGTAGGAGGTCTCTTGTCGAAGAACTCTTCCATATCCACCCGACAGAACAAGGTCCTCAGATCACCCTCTATCCCAAGACCAACCATAGTGGCTTGATCCTGGAATCGAGTTGGCCTAATCTTGGGGATTATGTATTCCCATCTTAATGCATACTTCTCCCATTCTGTGAACTCAACTTTGAAATTCACAGGGTGTATTTCCTTCGTCATCAATTGTGCATCGATGTTGGATAGTTCCATATCTGTCTCAAAAATAATGAAGTCCTCATTGCGTTTCCTCACTCTTCCTTCAGCCATCTACAATATTCAACATATTTTAGATTACATTCAACTTCAACTCAAGGCAAAATATCTTATATTGCTTAGAATCATCACTAGTTATTCAACTTAGTGTTAATTCTAACACATATTCAAGCACAACAAACAATATTTTCCAAGGATTTTCACATTTTAATCCAAGCAACTTTAGCAACAATTTATTCAAATTTCTTCTATTGATTCAATCAAGTTCACATCTCAATCTTTCCATTCTTTCATGAATTCATCACCTTTTCTATGGACACAACTTATATCAACAATGCTTCATGCAAAAGCTTTTAATTCTATTCAAAACTTCACTTAGGCATTTCATCAAATACTTGGCATTCACATATTTCACGATCAATTCAACAAGACTTTTCAATTCAATCATGCTCAAATCCTCAATGCTTAAGCTAGTATACGCAATACAATTATCACAAAAGCATTATTAATCAATATACAACAACATATGCTTTTAATTCCATTCCTTCAAAAATCCCCAAATTCAAAATGTTTATGAACCCTAATTCTTGCACAATTTCAATCAATCCAACAATTAAACTTGCACATTCATGTATCAACATCCTAGACATGCTTCAAACATGCTATCATCCTAAACCCATACAAGAATTTAACTAGTTAAACCTTCAATTGAAAACTAGGGTTCGAAGTATCATACCCTGGGTGTTCTTGAAATTAAATGGAAAAGATGTTGTTAAACCTTAAGGATCACACTTGAATCACTCAATCTTACCACTCTTTTGATGTTGGTTGATGTATCTTAGAGTTTGGAAGTGTAGACTATACGATGGGAAGTGTTGTGCACAATGGTAGGGACTGGCCGTGTTCTAATAGTCGGCTTTTAAAATCTAACTCCAAACACGACACGAGTCATGTCATGTAACACGACCAAAGGGTGGCCATGTTGCATGTTGTGATGTGGCCACACGGCTGCTTCTTACAGGCCCGTGTTGGCGACATGGCTCGAGTCTCGGCACATGACACGACTCGTGCAATGCTACATGGCCGAAGGGTGGCCGTGTGGATGTTGTGATGTCGCCACACAACCACATGTTACAGGGCCGTGTTGGCGACATGGCTCGTGTACCTGCATCCCTGTTTTCTCCAATTTTCAACTTCAAATCTTGTCTTTCCCTGTTTTTATTCTTCCAATACTCCCTATTCATGCTCACAACTCATAAACATCATTAGCTCAATATTAATTATCAAAACACGGATTATCATCTGCTTCAACACAACCAATCAGGCCAAAATCACACTGAGCACATGAGAAAATTTTCAAATTTGCCTAAAAAATACGAGCAAGATATGCTTACTAATAAAACATGTATGTTCACCACACAACATCCTCCCAAACTTAAATCGAGATAAGAATCGAGAATTAAGTTTGCAAAAATGGTGAAACATACTTACACACTTCAAATTAAGCATTTCTCGTATCTTCAATACGCATTCTGGTCATGAGCACAATCCAACTACCAGGCCAAAAATACAAAATAAGAAAACAAAACTATTTACAAACCTAAATTACTAAAAAGGATACGATCTTTCAAGAGGTGAAGGTATCTACATATACCAACTCCCTTTGAGAGGGAGAATGGTAATGCTTCACCCTTTGACCATTAACCATTAAAGCACTTCCATCTAATCCTTCAAGCTTCAAGGAACCATCATCTCTAGCTTCAATCACCAAATATGGACCGGTCCATTTGGAACGAAGTTTTCCGGGAAACAACTTAAGTCTTGAATTGAACAATAGAACTTTATCCCCCGGAATAAACTCCCTTGTTTTGATCCTTTCATCGTGCCATCTCTTGAGCTTCTCCTTCAAAATTCTTGAGCTTGAATAAGCTTATTCTCTAAACTCTTCTAATTCAACCAATTGGAGACACCTTTTCTTTTTGGATTCTTTCTCATCAAATTTCAACTTCCGAAGGGCCCATAATGCCTTATGTTTTAATTCCACGGGTAAATGGCATGCCTTACCATAAACAAGCTTGTATGGAGAAAAACCTCAGGCGATCTTTTAAGCCATTCGATAGGCCCAGAGGGCATCGTCAAGCTTAGATTGGTTGTGGTTGAAATTACCTTGGTAATTGTTTTGATAGTTACCTTGGTATTTTCTTCCTTGCTTGTATTGTACATCTTCCACACGTGGCATTATCATAGCCCATTGTTCCCCACTAATACTATTCGGAGGAAGAACCCCTTGCTCTACTTGCCCTTCAACCATGTTAACTCCTTGATTATTCATACCTTGATTCAAGCTCATTTGCATCAAGATTTTCGATGCTATCATTTCAACACTTGGCATACTTAGCTCCACACTAGCACTCTTCACACTAAACTGTTACCCATGATCGAACCTCTCAAACCCATAACATCCACTCACTCTCTCCAATGGCCATTGATAGACATTTGTGGCAATCTCATCAAAAATCCTTATAGCACTTTCTGAAGTCACTCCTAGTACTGATCCACCTGCCGAAGCATCAAAAAGCACTCTTTGTCCATTCACCAAACCTTGGTAGAAAAACCCAACTTGTTGATTTTTCGGAAAGCCATGTTGTGGACACTTGCGAAGCATATCCATTCCCACGCTTCATAGAAACTTTCTTGAGGCATTTGCTTGAATTGAGTGATCAAGCTCTTCATTTGAAGCATCTTGGAAGGTGGAAAATACTTGTTCAAGAATATTTGTGCAAGCTCATCCCATGTGTTGCACGTACCCAGAGTAATAGTGGAGAGCCATGTTCGAGCTCTATTTCTCAAGGAAAATGGAAACAACCTCATCTTGATACAATCTTCGCTCACCCCATTAATCTTCACAGTGTTGGCAATCTCAATAAATTGAGCTAGATGAGCATTAGGATCTTCATTCAAGGTTCCACTAAATTTTTGCTCTCTCACCATATAAATCAAGCCCTCTTTAAATTCAAAGTTGTTGGCATTGATTGGTGGTCCCATCATTTGTGGCATTGCCCTTGGCATAAAGAAGTCCCGGATCATCCTTTGATCTACTTGAGGCCCTCGATTCACCGGAGGTGGCGGTGGTGGCGCATAAGGTTGTTGTAAACCTTGTTGAAGAAGTGCTTGGTGTATCATTTGTTGGAGTAGGGCTTGTTGTTGATTTGCATTGACTTGGGCATTTTGCACTTCATTTCTATCATTCCTATCATCAACACGTTCATTATCTTGATTGTTCTCCATTGGATTACTATTTTTGGTTTTGTTCTCCTTTCTCCTTCTCCGACAAGTATGTTCAATTTCTAGATCAATAGGTTCAACTTGTTTCCCTTTTGACCTTGTTTGCATAAACCTTCAAAAGTAAAAGAAGTTAGAACAACTTTTTCAAAAGCAATTACAAATAACAAAAATAAAAATGTCGGTATTAAGATCACTTAAAACTATCCTTCTTCAAGCTACTAGCAACCGTTGCCTCCCCGGCAACGGCGCCATTTGATTAGCCATAATTTGTAGTCGGGTTGACCAATTCAAGAATTTATCGAACCACAGGGAGGTAGGCACTAGTGCTTAAGCGATCTCACATTTCTTGTAATTTTATAGAGATGAATCATCACAATTTTGTTTGTCAAACAAGTAATTAAAATCAATCAATGCAAGTAAACAAGCAATGACTAAGCAAACAAAATTAAAATGAATGTGATTGGTTTTCCAAGTTAAACAAAAGTGAGATTAATAAAACTTAAGAAGTGGTAACTCTAGGAATTATGTAACAAATTCATATGCATCATAGATAAATGATTAAGGGCCAACACTAATTTCTTCTAAACTTTCTCTCGAAATGAATAGAATGTGAATCCAAATAAGAATCCCAAAATAGCTCAATGGATTAGTTCTCACTCAAACAATTCCAACTAAGTACTAAGCTTAAATGAGAATCCCCTCACACAATCAATCAACCTCTCGATCAAACCAATCAGACATCCTATCAAAGGGTTCTAAATCCTAAAGAATATCTCTATCTCTTTAAGACTTATAATGCACATGAGGTATATGATGAATTGATTCAATGAACTATCCTAAACATATAATTGATTTCTCAATCTAACCACATGCCTATGATAATAAATCACACAATTCAACAACACAAATCAAGCAATTAACAATCAATGATAGAAAATCATAAATCCAATCAACACATGAATTAAAATACATAGATCCCCAAAATTAACCAACAACTCTCATGTTGCTAATCTTACAAGGGAGATTAGCCTACCATAATCATAAGATATTTAACATAGAGATTAAAAACCTTACAAGTCATGATAAACAATTAGGTTTACTACAAAAATTGGATAAAAACTCCCTTGGATTGGTTCTAATAGTTATCTCCTTCCTTTCCTTGCATTTTTCCTCTCTTCCTTGCTTCTTCTCTTCACTTGGATGAAGGATTTATTGTGAAATGATGATGGAGTGAATAGATGGATGAAAGTGATGAAGGATGTGGTGTAAAAGGAAGGAATTGGTTGTGGGGTGTGGGGGCAGCTGAATTTCGGATTCAATCCCCTCAAAATGTTGAATGAATTGGTATTTATACCCCTTGGAGACCTTCTAGAAGATGTAGAAAAATAATTTTGTTTTGGCACCGACATGACTCGTGTGCTGCAACACGAGTCGAGTCGTGTCAGGGTTTCTCGGTTAAACTTTACTCAAGACGGCACACGAGTCGTGTGTTGATGCACGGCCAAATGGTGGCCGTGTTGGATGTTATGATGTCGTCGCACGACTTCTTCTTACAGGCCTGTGATCGGTGCATGGGCCGTGTGCTGCAACATGAGTCGTGTACCCTACACGGGTGACCGTGTTCGTGCTGCCTTATTTCTTCTTCCTCGTTTCATCTCCCATCTCCATTTTTGCTCTGTTTTCATCTGTTTTACATATGATTAAGTTCATGCACACACATTTCCATAAAAACAAATAACACCACCAAAATAAATATAAATACGGATAAAATAATATGAAAATGTACATAAAAAGATACTAAAATCTAGGTGAAAATATCACTCATCAATCCAAAGAGTAGGGGGAATAGGTAAGAAAGATGAGATGCCCATGAGCTTAAGAATTGATCTGGAAATTTTTTATGTTTGGGGTATTGATTTCATGGGACCGTTTCCCTCATCTCAAGGATATATGTACATCTTGCTAGCCGTAGATTATGTGTTCAAGTGTGTGGAGACAATCCTCACTAAGACAAATGATGCTTTAATTGTGCAAAGATTCTTGAAAAAGAACATTTTTGTTAGGTTTGGAGTTCCACGTGCATTAGTGAGCGATGGAGGATCTAATTTTGTAAATAAGTTGATGGAAGGATTGTTGAAGATATATGGAGTAAAACATCGAGTGGCTACACCTTACCACCCCCAAGCAAATGGATTGGCAGAGGTTTTTAACCATCAAATCAAGTTAGTTTTGGAGAAGACCATCAATGGGGGGAGGAAGGATTGGTCGGAGAAGCTTGACGATGCTTTATGGGCATATCGAACAGCTTTTAAGACCATCCTTGGTGTGTCACCGTATCAATTGGTTTATGGAAAGGCTTGCCATCTTCCCGTAGAGTTGAAACACCATGCATTGTAGGCTATTAAACGCCTTAATGTGAATGAAGGGGAGAGTGGTCAAGCAAGGTTGTTTAAATTGGTTGAGTTAGAGGAGTTTAGAGGAAGAACATTTGATAACTCAATCATCTACAAAGAGAATATGAAGAGATGATATGATGCTAAGGTAAAGGAAAAGACGTTTAGAACCGGGGATAAAGTTCTTGTATTCAATTCGAGGCTTAAGTTGTTCCCCGAAAAGCTTAAGTCTAAATGGATGGGGCCATATGAAGTGCTTGAGGTGTTGAGTGGAAATACATTGAAGCTTAAGGGTGCTAATAATGAGTTTGTGGTAAATGGTCATCGGGTGAAACATTACCTATCTCCTTCTCAAAAGAAGATAGTGTATGTGGATACTCTCTCTTCTTGAACTTCTTTAATTGTGTAGTAGTGTAGATTTTATTTTTTTTTTGTTTTTAATTATTTTCTTGTAGATTTGGTATGTAGCTTGTGAAGCTCATGGAGAAAAGTGCATATGATGAAAGATAAGGGTGCTAAAGTTGGAATGAAAATGTATGACACACCACTATTTACAAACTTAAATTTTAACACTTGTGTTAATTTAAGTTTGGGGGGTGCGTGGTGGTCATACTTGGATTTTGAAACTTGCACATAAGTCATCACGAGGTAATTTCATGAAGAGCTTTGGTGGAAACTACAAGGGTAAGTCTCACCACTTTTTGCAAACTTAATTCTCAACTTGTTTCAATTTAAGTTTAGGGGGAGAGTGCGTGGTGTGACTCACTGTTAGATTGTATACTAAAAGTCTGGCTTTTGTATGAAACAATGTTTTAACAATTAATTTGAAATGAGAATCATATGATCAAATATTTTACATATTATAATTTACTTATATATTTATGCAAAAGTCCATTTACTTTATACTTTAGATAATATGTTGTGCGACAACATGTGGAAGATCATATTATCAGTTTCTTTATAAAGTACAAACAGATGCTCACAACCGAGATAGACGGGTCTATCTATCGAGATGTTGTAGTGTGATTTGGTATTAGTTTGTCTTGACTATAGAATCACATTAGTGCGCTTTATGTTTATTGAGCATGACCACATGAGATCGTTCGACTTCTACTGTCTGTATAGGAGAACTTGATATTAGTTATTATGGTTGTAAGCTGGAGCTCGTTCGACATGGAGATTGTTGATTGCCGTGAAGATCGACAGTGGGTTCTGGGTGGCATCGAACATGAACGGCGAGTCTCAAAGTGAGTCGATGGTGGGTTCCAGATGAGTCTATCACTACTTGTCGCTGACCGGTGCAATGGGGGTTTGGTGTATGATGGCGACGCGATAGGCGACTGCACATGGCGGCGCGGCGGTAAGGCAACATCGCTGGATGAGCGGCATTGTCGGAACTTCCACTGTGGACCACCTGTAGCAGGAAATGGTGGCTGGGCCAGGCCATGAGTGATGTTCCAGGCTCGTCTGATGGAGGTTCCAGGGCGAGTCCCCTGGTGATTCCGAGCTGGTCAGAGCTATTTTCAAGCGAGTCCATGGGAGATTCGAGCGAGCTCCTGCTGATTCTGGGTGGGGCTGTTAGATGGTCGAGCATGTTGACAGCATGGGAGCAAGAAGTCGCACACGGTGTTGAGCAGCGCACTCACGGTGACGTGCTGCTAGTGCACGAAAGCACTGATGTGCGCACGGATTGCGCTCAGAGGCTGGCGTGCGTAGAAAGGCAGGTAAAATAAGTTGCACGCATGGCTTGATGGGTGTGTGGCACGACTTGTGCCTAAGTGATACTCGAGTCGTGCGGGCATGGTTTGCTGGGCCTGCGCACGCGTATTCTCAACCTTGCACGGAAGACATGATGTGTGGGCTTAGTTTCTGCAGAATAGGCTTGGGCAGCCTTGACAGGCACGAGTCATGCAGTTGAAGCCTATGACCGTGCTTGTTTTGCTATTTAATGTTTTCTACATTTAATTCGTGATATATAACTGCATTAATTGTTTTTATTTGACGATTATTATTATATATGTGAGCAAGTTCTATGTTTTTTTTAATTACTTAAAATAGAAGCATGCTAAGATGTATATTTTATTATTGGAATATTATATGCATGTTAAAAACCCTCGGTGTTAAATAACTAAGTGGGAGAGGGATTTGGTAATTAATTCCCGTGGCCTCCATTATTGGTTTGTAAGTGATGTGAGTAAACTTGCGTGTTGGCTATAGTGCCTTCATCCCCATCGGATGAGTTTGTTCATGGATCACTAGTACAAACTTCTTTATGATGACTGCAGGAAGTTATCCAAGCGCGTGTGTACTTCTCCATCTGTAAGGCACATTTGCTTGCGCAATGGACTTGGGGTCAAATAATGGTGTACACTTAGATGCATATAATAAGTATCCTCCCCATCGGAGTCACTGCTGTTATTTGCATGGCTAAAGAGAAACGGACTATTAATTATTTTGTCATAAAGTTAGGTTGACAAATGAAATTAATGGGTAAAACCTTCTCTTGTAAATGTTCGGGTTTGTATACGTCCACACTATCGTGGCATGCAAACTCACGGTGCTTGAGATGTTGGTGAATTTTATTTTATATTATTTTGAGAGAATCAATATAAATTAATAAATTCGAAGTGTTTGATCTGTTTATTTATTTATGATTCTCAGGATTTTCAAATGGCATTCAACTCACTTTCTCTTATACTTAAAGTACACAAACTTACTGGCACAAATTATGTTGACTGGAAACGAAACATGGATATTGTTTTAACTGCTGAAGATTATATCTTTGTACTCACTGAGGAATGTCCTCCGGAACCTACTAATGACTCTACTGAAGAGCAAAGAGCAGCTTATAATGGGTGGACCAAAGCTAATAGGATGGCTAAGTGCTATATATTGGCTTCAATGTCAAGTGTGCTTCAGCATCAACATCAAGCTATGAACTCTGTCTATGATATGATGCTGAATCTTAAGGAACTCTTCGGGCACCAGAGTCGTCTTGCTAGGTCAAAGGGCATGTCTGTACTAATGAACACCAAAATGGCTGAGGGCACTTCCATAAGGGAGCATGTCCTTAGGATGATGGGCCAACTCAATGAGTTGGAAGTTCTTGGAGCTGAAATCGATGGGGAAACCCAAGTCGATATCATACTCCAAAGCTTGCCTAGGAGTTTTAAGCAGTTTCACCTAAACTACGGCATGAACAAATATTTGTACACGTTGGCGGAACTTCTGACAGAACTTGTGGCGGTGGAAGAACTGTTTCGTAGAGCTCCTCAGGTTCATGTTTCTGAAAATTCTCCTCATCCTAGGCCTAAAGGTGGTAGGATTGAAAAGAAGCAAAGAAATTCATCACCGGTGAACCAAGTGAATGCAAAGAGTGGTGCGGTCAAGAAGCCTAAAGGCAAGTGCTTCAAATAAAAGCAGCCGGGATATTACAAGACTGACTGTCCTCTTCTGAAGGGGAACATGACCAGTAAGTCTTATATACTAGTTGTTAAATCGTGTTTAGCGGCTGTATCTGTTGACACCTGGTGAGTAGATATGGGAGCCACTGACCATGTCTGCAATTCTTTGCAGGGGTTCCATCAATCCCGACAGCCTAGTGATGGGGAGATTACCATACTCATGGGGAATGCTACAAGGGTAACGTTCATTGTAGTGGGAGACGTCTATTTATTTTTCAATAAGAATAAAACTCTTGTTTTGAGGAATTATCTTTATGTACCTCACTTTAGAAAGAATTTAATTTTAATTTCTAAATTGTTTATGGATGGATATTCAGTTTCTTTTAATGACAAGGTTGTTATCAGGAAAGATAGAATTATTATCTGTGATAGGGCATTGATAGATAATTGGTACACTCTTAATCCAATTACTCCCACAGTACAACAAATTGAATTGAATGATACATCTTCTCATAAGAGAAAAGAACCTTCGAAAATGAACCAAACATATCTTTGGCATATAAGAATGGGTCACATTAACTTAAGTAGGATTCAAAGGTTGATAGTTGATGGACCTCTAAGTTCATTAGTAGTGGAAAATTATTCAACTTGCAATTCCTGCTTGGAAGGAAAAATGACCAAAAAGCCTTTTAAGGCAAAGGGGTATAGAGCTAAGGATCTATTGGAATTGGTTCATTCTGATTTATGTGGTCCTATGTCTGTCCAGGCAAGAGGTGGTCATGAATATTTTATCACATTCATTGACGATTATTCTAGATATGGATATATTCTTTTGATGCGCCGCAAGTCTGAGTGCTTTGATAAATTCAAAGAGTACATGGCTGATGTGGAAAAGCTACTTGGAAAATATATCAAGACACTACGATCTGATCGTGGTGGCGAATACCTCTTTGGGGAGTTTAGGAATTATTTATCAGATGAAGGGATTGAATCCCAATTGTCTGCACCGGGCACACCCCAGCAGAATGGTGTAGCAGAAAGAAGGAATATGACTCTTATGGAAATGGTAAGATTAATGATGAGTTATTCGGAATTACCATATTCATTTTGGGGATATGCCTTAGAAACAACAGCTTATATTCTAAACTTAGTACCTTCTAAATCGGTAGCCTCCACACCCACATAACTGTGGACCGGGCGTAAGCCTAGTCTTAAACATGTTCGGATTTGGGGTGCTCCATCACATGTGTTTAGGGTAGATGCTGATAAGTTAGAATCACATACTGAAGATTGTTTGTTTGTAGGTTATACTACAGGAACGAAGGGTGGTTTGTTTTATAGTCCTAAAGACCAAAAGGTTATCGTTAGCATGAACGCTAGATTTTTGGAAGAGTATTATGTAACGAATCACAAATCTATGAGTAAACTTGTTCTAGAAGAAGTAAGAGGGGAAACACCAAATATAATACCAACTGTACAAGAGAAAATACCACAGGACACTGCACCGCGTGTTACACCTGATACACAATTACATGCTGAGCCTCATCGTAGTGGGAGGGTTGTGAGATAACCCGATAGATTCATGGGATCGGGAGAGTATTCCAACTTGGTCCCTAGTAAACATGAAATCGACCCATGGAATTACAACGAAGCTTTGCATAATAAAGATGCTCAATCTTGGCAAAGGGAAATGAAATCAGAGATAGAATCTATATATTCTAATCAAGTCTGGGAACTTGTAGAACCACCCAATGGTGTAAAAGCTATTGGATGCAAGTGGGTCTATAATAGGAAAAGAGGATCTGACGGTAAGGTGGAAACCTTTAAAGCAAGGCTTGTTGCTAAAGGATATACTCAGAAAGAAGGAATCGATTATGAGGAAACCTTCTTGCCTGTGACTATGCTTAAGTCAATCCGGATTCTTTTGTCTATTGCTGCTCATATGGATTATGAGGTATGGAAAATGGATGTCACGATAGCTTTCCTAAATGGAAGTCTTGAGGAAAACATCTATATGAAGCAACCAGAGGGATTCATTGCAAAGGGCGAAGAGCATCTTGTGTGTAAGCTTAATAGGTCCATTTATGGATTGAAACAAGCTTCAAGATCATTGAACATCCATTTTGATGAAATAATCCAGTCATATGGAATCATTCAATGTCTGGATGAATCATGTGTACAAGAAGTGTGACGGAAACGTAGTGGAATTTTTTATACTCTACGTGGATGATATTTTTCTCATTGGAAACAATGTAAAGGTATTGTCGGGTGTAAGGCTATTGCTGTCCAAACAGTTTGAGATGAAGGACTTAGGAGAAGTCGGACACATTCTTGGGATTAAATTAATAAGGGATCTCAAGAAAAGAATGGTGTGCTTGTCCCAAGCTTCATACATTGATACAATCCTGACTCATTTTAGCATGCAAGATTCCAAGAAAGGTTTTCTACCTTTCAGGCATGGAATACCTCTATCTAAGGAAATGTGTCCTAAGACACAACAGGAAATAGAGGAGATGAAGCTGGTCCCTTATGATTCGGCAGTAGGAAGCCTTATGTATGCTATGCTATGTACGAGACTAGATATTTGTTATGCCGTGGGCATGGTCAGTAGGTATCAAAGTAATCCAGGACAATGGCATTGGACTGCGGTAAAGCATATTTTGAAGTACCTGCGAAGGACTAGGGATTATGTGCTGGTTTACCGGGTAGATACTTTGTTACCTTTGGGTTATACTGATTTGGATTTTTAGTCAGATAGGGATGCTAGTAAATCCACCTCGAGTTATGTGTTTACTCTTAGAGAAGGAGCCATAATATGGAGGAGTGTAAAGCAGAAATGCGTTGCGGACTCCACCATGGAAGCTAAATATGTAGCAGCCTCTGAGGCAGCTAAAGAAACAGTATGGCTTAGGAACTTATTAACGGACTTGGATGTAATTCCTGGTTTGCCCAATGAGATCACAATTTATTGTGATAACAGTGGTGCAGTAGCAAACTCGAAGGAACCACGAGCCCATAAGGTGAGTAAACACATTGAGCGCAAGTACCACCTGATACGAGACATCGTTAAAAGAGGATAGGTCATTATCGCTAAGATTGCATCGGAGGATAACCTAGCTGATCCTTTTACTAAGAGCTTTCCAGCGAAAGCATTCGATGGGCATGTAGAAAGAATGGGGATTAGATGCGTGTCAGCAGATATGGCAGCGTAGTCATTTAGTATAAGTGGGAGATTGTTAGATTGTATACTAAAAGTTTGGCTTTTGTATGAAACAATATTTTAACAATTTATTTGAAATGAGAATCATATGATCAAACGTTTTGCATATTATAATTTACTTTATACTGTAGATAATATGTTATGCGACAACACGCGGAAGATCATATTATCAGTTTTCTTATGAAGTATAAACAAATGTTAACAACCGAGATAGACGAGGACTATCTATCGAGATGATTATATTGCGATTTAGTATTAGTTTGGTCTTGACTATAGAATCACATTAGTGCACTTTATGTGTATTGAACAGGACCGCATGAGATCATTCGACTTGTACTGTCTATATAGGAGAACTTGATCTTAGTTATTATGGATGTTCGTGCTCTTAATCCCTATACAATAACATCGACACGTAAGGCAGTATATATTTCTTTGATTCATCAGTGGGTGAGATTTACATGTATTAAATCAACAAACTCAGTGAGTTGGGAAGTAGTGCTATCTCTATGATGTTTTGTTGATTGTAGAAGGAATCCATGTCCGACATAGGTTGATGATGTCCCCTTGAGGAGCTGAAAAGGATTATCATGTAAATCTTGCAAGTGGATTAATTCAGGCATAATAATGAGGTTGAGTGGTACTACTCTCGGATGATATATTAATTAATTTGAGTTGTCAGTAACTTAATTAATTAATGGGCATTGTATATTTTAAACATAGGGAGACTGTCGGGCTCATAACAAGAAGGAGCCCATAACGTAATTATGGGATTAGAATGGTAGTGCAGTAAAAATATTTTAGTGGACAATATTATTATTATTGGACTTAAGTATAAGCTTTGGGCTAAACTTGTATACATAAGCGAAATGGAGGCCCAACTTTAATTTCTCCTCCTGGTCCATGCTGTAGCCAATATATAAGTCATTTCAGCTTCCTGGAACCCTATTCTTTGTGCCGTTTTTTACGTGAATGAGAGGAGAGAAGCAGATTGAGAAGATCCTAAAGATCATCGCCCACACAACGTCAGGATTGGACTTGGGAATACAACAGAAGATCAAGAGGTTGTTCTCTGTAGTTGTACTTCAACAACATACCCTGGTGAAAGGTAATGCGAACTTTGAATACTTATTGCTTCCGCTGGTTAAGTTTGCATGGAACCCTAACGGTTCACACTAACCAAATGATCGAAAGCCAATACTCACCACTTGCATATGCTTGAATGAGTGATGAATAATGTGGTGACAGATTGTTTTGTGCAAAATGGGTTAATTTTGAACTTTTTCTCATGAGTTAGGATTGTTTTGATACGTAATTGTTAAAGTACATGATAGTCCATTATTTAATCGTAATTGTTCAAGTTAATGTTTTGATTAATTTTTGAGCTTGAATAGGGGGTATTAGAAGTGCAAAAATAGGGCAAAATGAAGAGTGAAGTGTGAAATTTGGAAGAACAGGGCAAATGGCTACACGAGCCGTGTTTAGTACACGACACTATAAGGAGTGGCCGTGTCTAGACATCAGAAAATGGTACTCGCCCAGGACCAAGGGCGAGTTCAGTGCACGGCCCGTGTAGGAGGCAGAGACATGCCCCGTGTTCAGTACATGGTCCTGTAAATGATGGTCGTGTGCGAGCATCCGAAAACACTACATGCCTAGGACTGAGGGCGTGTACGGAACACATGCCGTGTAGTGTTCAGAGGCAAAATTTAAAAGCCCGATTTCATAACAGTTTCAAACCCACCCATTCACTCCGTACACACTAAGAAATTTGATTTTGAGTCCTAATACACTCCAACCTCCATCCATTGTTCGTAAATCGTCCGCATTGAGGTTAGTTTGTGTAAGTGAGAGTGAAGTTCTTCAAGTTGTTACATCAAAAGTACTCATTCAAACCCTACATCGAAGGTATGAAATCTATGAGCCCTAACTTCCAAATTTGATAGAAATTGAGTAAATTGATGCATGGGCTTTCTGCTATAGTGAGTTTAGAATGTGTTTATGAGTGTTGAACATACACGTGCCAATTTAATTGTTGAATTGAAAGTAAAATTAGGGTTCATGAGACATATGTTTGAGTTTGGATAGATTGAGTGATTATAACATGGCACAATGATTGGGAATGTTGTATGATGATGAAATTGACATGAATTAGGCTTAGGTTTTGAGGATTTGGGCATGAGGTAATGCATATTTTATTGTGAATGTATATTGAATTGTTGTGCATGCCAAGTGTTTGATGAAATGTCTAAGTGAAAGTTTTGTCTAATTTTGAGATCATATGTTCATAGTGATTAGTGAAGGTTTAATTTGGAACTATATGAGAAAAATATGTATAAACATGATATGAATTAAGGTGTAAGTTCATGGATAATTGGAAGGAGTGATAGTGGATTTGAATACTAGTGGTGATGCTTGAAGCTATAATGATGTGAATGTGTAATGCTAATGCATAGTATAGTTCACACTTAGTTGAATAACTAGTGTGGAATCTAAACTTAATGCATTAATATTTTTAATGATGAAATTGAATGTGACTTGAGCATTGTTGTAAATTGTAGATGGCCGACAGGAGAGTGAGACCAAGGAATGAGGACTTTATCATCGTTACTGATCTAGGGAAATTAGCTAATCTCGATGCTTAATTAATGGAAGATGAGATCCATCCAGAATACTTTGGGGTCGAATTTGAAGAATATTAGGAAAAGTATGTGCTTCGTTGGCAAACACTCGCCCCCAAGATTAAGCCAACCCAATTCCAAGACACAACAATAATGGAAGGGTTACGAATAGAGGAAGATTTGAGGAAGTTATTTAGGTTTGCACAGATGGAAGTATTCTTCGATAAAAGGCCCCCTACTTACTACCATCTAACTGCTGAGTTCATAAGTACATTTCAAGTGAAGAAGGATAGAAATAAGTTCCCCATTTCGGTTACGTTTCAGCTGGATAATATGATGAGAAGGGAGATCCCTCTACATATCCTGAATTAATTCTTTGGATGCCCACCATGTGAGGATGATAGAACCTTTTATGCAGGCGGGGGCTTTAATCAGCAAGAATGGTGGAAATTTTTGGTGAATGATGGGACAGAGCAAGCAGGATACGTTCCCAGTGCCTCGAAAGGAACTGCAATAAGGAATCTGGTCATGAGATACTTAGAGAAAATTGTCTCGAACACTGTCTTGGGGATATTTGAAAGTAGAGCAGTGGGAGAGAAACAGTTATATATCATGTACTGCATTTATAATGAGTTACCACTGAATGTTGCAGCGCATTTTGTGCAACATGTGGAGAGAGTTGCCAAGAGACAAACTTCTCAAGGGTTGATGTTAGGAGGTATGATTACTATGATAGCTCAAGGATTGGAGTAAATCTTGTAGGAATGGAGAACAGAATGGTGAGAGAAGGGTTGAATTATCATCAATTGATGAGAATGTAGTTTTTATCTATGGTTGCAAACCAATATTGCTTAAGGCAAGAAAAAGAGGCTCCATTTCCTTTGAAAGCTCCGGAGCTCACTACAGTGTACACTCGAAGGAGGTTTGCTAATTTGGCAATGGCTAGTGCTAATCACTCTAGGGTTGTGAGAGCATTTTATATAAGAAATAGAGAAGAAGTGGAGGAGGTTCTCCGACAGATGAGGGTTGAAGAGAACCGCGAGCTAGCCAATATGAGAGCAGAGCCAGTACCTATGGAATGAGATGAAGAGGAGCAATCACAGCATTAGGTGGAGTTCGAAGAACAAGCTCCTGAGCCACCACAGTTTAAGGAGAAAGAGCAACAGCAGCAACCACCAATGGGCCTCGAGCATAGAAATTATCAATGGAACTACATGATGGATGAAGTGAGAGAGATGAGGCATGTGCAGTAGAAGTATGGAGCACAGATGAGGGAGATCCGAGAGGTACAGAAAGAGCATGGGATGCATATTCAAGAACTTCGAGCTGGACAACGTCGTAGGGAGTATTACGAGAAGCAGTCTCGGGTGCACTCCAACAACATGAAAGAGATGATGACGATGATATTCAACTTCCAATTTCTAGCATCACCTCGTGCTTACATACCATGGAATGCCTACAATCCACCTCCGGAGCCATGAGGGAGTCATTTTAGTGCTTATCACTTTTAATAGTTCATTTGGAGAATATTAGACTTGATTTGATTTGTTAAGATTTGGATTGGATTGTACTTTAGTGGTTTTGGTTTTGGGAGGTTTTATTTTTGGATTTATTTTTATTTTATGCGATTCATTTTCTTTTATTTTTGGTATTTTAGTTTGATTTTTATGATTTGGATGTGATGGGAATTTGAGCTTATTTGTTATGGATGTTGAATTAATATGCTTTCATTTGAGATGGATGATTTAGTCATGTATGGTATGTGTTTTTGTTATGTTTCTTGTTTGGTGAATCCTTGCTTTTGTGTTATGTTTTTATTTTTATTCTTGTAGGGTTGGTTTGGTGGTATGTTTTGGGAAGGTGCTATATGTTTTTGAATATGAGCTATGATGCATTATTTGTGATAAGTGATGGCAAGTATGTTAAGGATTTCTACTAGTTAAAATTGTGACATGAATTACATAATTTGTTCAATTTTGAGATGTATGAAGGGTAATTAAGTTTCTTTTTGGTTCAAGCAAAAGCTTGTGAGAGTTGAGCCTCAACCGTGTCTCTATGGTTAATTTTCTTGATGAGAGGACCGGTTGAACTTAGACAAACTAGAATTCGCTCATGGACTATAGGAACGAAGCCCGAATGGTTGAAATTTGTGATATGATCTTAGGTCATCCTTGTTATATAAGTCATAACCATAAATTTTCTTACCCCAAAACATCATCCCTAGTTAGCCATTTTGAGCTTATAAGACTATTCTTTGTGATTTGAGTACAATACAAGCCTTGAAAATCCACTTAAGCCTTATATACGTAACCTATGTGAGGGTAATTGAGGAGATGATGGTCTGAAAGGTTTGATGGTGAAAATGTGCAAGAAGATGAAGGAAGTGGTAAAGCAAGAAAAGGATGAAAGAGCTAGATACAAATGCAAATGCAACTTCAACGAAAAGGAAAAAGGAGCAAAATCATAAAACATGCTCAAGAAAAGTCAAAAGTCAAAGAAAGGAAGTATGCAAGTTAAAAGAAGCTCAATGAATCCATGATATATTGATGTTAGTATTTTTTTTAATGAATGACAAAGGGAGGAAGTTTGAAAGTAAAGATGTTGGAGAAAAGAATCATCTCTTCGATTATCTACACTTGAATAGTCACTATTACCCAAAGTTTTCAACCCTACCAAAGAGCCTAAACATTACATCCAAAGATAAAGACCTTTTGATCACTTATTGAAACTAGGGTGGCTTGTGAACATAGTCCATGAGCAAGCCTATGGTGAGTCGGTTCTAACCGATGAGTGTTGTTTAAACCCTACTTCATAGAGTGTTGAGTAAATGAGATATCCTATGAAAGGCTTGGATTTAAAGGAATTTGATTACTCTTTTGTCAACTTGAGATTAAACATGTTAATCTTTTATGTTATGAGTTTGATGATGTAGGAATACTTAATGTGATTTTGTAGTCGTTATTACTTGTGATGTGTTGTGATTTATGTTTGTTAGGTATTTTACTAGGTGAAAATTACTCCTCTTGTTTATCATTTTTTATTGTTCGAGGACGAACAACACTTTAAGTTTGGCGGGTTGATTGTTGTCATTTTCACCTAGATATTAGTGTTTTTATTATGGATTTTTTGATGTTTTTATCCGTATTTGTATAATTTTTGGTGGAGTTTTATGTTAATTAGGAGAAGTGAGGTGTGAATTGATAAAAGTGTGTAAATGAGCTTGATTGTGTGTAAAACAGGTTAAAAGTGGAGAAAAATAAAGTCGGGAGCGAAAACATTGAAGGAAGAACAGGGCACGCTCGGACACGTCCCGTGTGCAGAACACAGGCCTGTTCGAGGTGGCCGTGTTCGAGCATCAGAACACAGGACACATCCAAGAGAAGGCCGTGTTTCGGCCCACGAGTCATGTGCCAGTACATGCCCCATGTGCGGAACACGGGCCTATTCGAGAAGGTCGTGCGCAGTCATCAGAAAAAGCTACGCGTCCATGGAAGAGGCCATGCGCGGATACACGAGCCGTGTTCAGAAATGCTTAGAACACGCCGAACTAGGTGTGCACTGCACGAGCCGTGCGCTGCTACAGAGCCCGTGTAGGTGCAAAATCCAGTAATAAATTGAGAAGATTCCGGAAGCTTCTAGAAGGTCTTCCAATGGGTATAAAAGGCTAATTTGTGCGAAAATCAAGAGAGAGCCAACATTTGAGCGCAGTTATTTTGGAGATTAACACACACAGTTTCTCACCATCATTTCACACACTCCATCCGATTCATCTCACTACCTTCCATTCATCGAATCCACTTGATCTTCAAAAACCCATCCATCAATTCATCCTTCCATCACTCTAAGAAGATGAAATCATCTTTGGTTGAAGAATTTGGCATGATCAAGGAGGAGGAAGTTCACCATCAAAGGGGAGCCAACTCACCTTCATTTTGTTATTTTCTTCATTATTTGGCTCACATGGAGCATGCATTGATTATATTGAATTTGTAATGATTTGTTGTGGCTTGTCCTCAAGTGAGGCTAGCAATATGATTGGTTAGGAATTATGTACATTTTACACACCACATGTTTGATTAAATGATTGTTATGAATATTTTCTATCATGAATGCTTATTCTCATTTTATGTATGATTTGTGTGATTAAATTCTCTTTTCATAGTGTTAGGATGGCCATTCCGATACTATGCTTAGTTGTTTAATTGAATCATTGATTGCATGAGATGAACTAGTTAGTATGAGGAGAGGTAAGACATACCCTTCAAATGCTTAGAACCTTATGTTAGGACATTAATGAGAACTAGTGAGGGGAACCAACTTATGATCATAGTACCTTAATGGGAATTGAGAGTAAGACAATCCTAGGAGATTTAGACTTGTCAAAGAGTCGAGAACCTATTTGCCTTGGCCATAGGGATTAGGGGTACATACGTGATTGCCCTTGGTATTGTAACATGAAAACATCAATGCATGTGTGTGTGTGAGTCTATATATATCTTATCCATGATGTTGCTAGCCTTGCTCTTTTCTTAGTTATATTTCATCCTTTCATTTCACTTTGTTACTTTAATTGATAGTTGAGACCATTAGTTGTTAATTGATCTCCTAGTTAATTGATTAGAATAATAAGTAGTATAAAAACCAAACCTTCAATCTTGTCACTTTTACAAAGCACAATAAATGACAAATCCAGATACAACCTAGAGTTTACTTTCCCTTGAGACAACATACTTATAAATTTTGTTACTTGGTCACACGTGTACAACAACGATAGAGTACTCTTACTCTAAAATCATTTTGATACCAAAAATGAGGCTAAGAACAGTGTATAGCCAACTTTTGTTGACTACGGAAACTCAACACGGGCTCCAAGCACAAGCTCGACTTGAGTCCTTACATCCAGTCGAGTTCTGTCATTTTTAGCCCGTCTCTTCCCATTTCAGTTCCTGAGTCAATTTTTCTCCATTTTTCACCTATTTTCATGCACAATTAAGCTCTTTTTCACCATTTGTCAATTTATAGCATACATCTCCATATGAACATAAAACACCACAAAATGCTACACAAAATGGATAAAATGATATGAAAATAAACATAAAAAGATACTAAAATTTAGGTGAAAATAAAGACAATCTTCTAACCATTCCAATCAGAACTTGTTGCAAACTGCAGTACTATGACAACTGTAGTGGGTTGTGACGTCTTCTTGCGTTTCTCCAGTTAATCAGCATAAGTTTCCCAAAGTGTACATTCAATTACATTACCACTAAAACAATAAGTAAATGTGAATAGACATATTAGAAATGGAATATAATTTTAATTCATAAATATTTAGAAGGGGTAAAAGGTGATCATACCTTTTGTCCTTTAACCCTAATAATAGAATTTTTTGGTGGGTTACTCTTATTGTAGTTGATCTTGCCCTCCCTTACAACCTCTCCAATCACATGTAGTAGAATGAAGTAAATACATAAAAATAATTTATCATGTTGAACGCACAAAACAAATACTGTAGAGTTAAAAAGTGACAAAGATAAATATAATTGCATGTATTCTTAACATTACTTATCAACCAAAAATGATATCTCAAGCTTATTTTGAATAACTGATTCAATTGGAACGAACTCAAACCTATGAGAAGGAGTCGTGACTATAGTGCATGGCCGGATTGAGATGTATTATTGCAAAAAAAAAGCTGATAATTATATCTGGCAGGAAAAACTCTTTTTAGGTGCTTCAACAGGAAAGTTTGAGATATTAATAATGTTATCCTCCTTTAACATGCGCAAACATTGGTTAATCGCAGTCTTGAATATCTTCGATCCCTATGCATGACAATGTATGAATGAACACATTTAATAATCGATAATTACAATATATTCTTGAGAGAACTCAAATCTAATAATATTTATATATTTGAGAACAAAAGATGATACCTCGTCATTCATAAGAACTACATTTACAGATGCAGTCTATTTTAGATTTCTTTTTTGTGCCACAATCCATTGATGAATAACCTTACTCTTATTCCACATTGACCTTGAAGAAGTCAGATCAACAATGCTTGAGACATGTGTTGTTATATTACGTTTGAATCAAATCAATCTAATTGGAAAAATTACTGAGAATATAAGGGTATAACCAGATAAAAGCATAAATGTATAGAAACTCCAAATAATTATGTGATATATGTATATATATACATATATATATATACATATATTATTGATGAATTTCAATACAAAATTTCGAATTTTGAATTTCTTGAGATTTTAAGTTAATTCACTATAAGAATTTGAATTTCAATGAATTTAAGGTAATGTATTGTGATAGACCCATAATAACATAATTAAATGAAATATAATTAAAAATATAAATAATCTTTTTTTTTTGTTGAATGTTCTTATTAAGAGATTTATTATGAAATAGCATTCCCTTGATTCCCAACACCTTGTTGAGCTAATAGTTGTGAATAATAGCTTGCAAGTGTTGGTTTTGTTTTGCAACCACATCTGAATTCAAGCCACCACCAATCGGAATCTCATTCAAATTTCCTCCTTTTTTTCACCATATTTTTTCTCATCTATAATAAAACCATCATCATTTAAAATATTCATCCTTTCACGTCTTTCAACTCTTCTCCTTGTTCTCAATGTCTCCTCTAATTCCAAATCAAGTGGTATAACTTGTTGTGCTTTTGATCGAGTGCGCATGCACCTAGAAAATCACACAATTAGCTTCTACAACAAACAAAAAATAAAAAATAAAGTGATAAAATAAAAAAAATATCCTTAGTAAAGCTAACAAGTTCAAACACGTTACCAATTGCCTTTGTCCCCAGCAACAGCACCAAAAACTTGATCGGTATTTTCTTTATGAAGAGCAAGTGTAATATATCATCTAGTAATGCAGGTGACCAAGTAATAAAATATCAAACCCAAAGGACAAAGGTATAAGTATCTTTGTTCAAGAAGTGCTCGCTCTAGAAGGACAAGATCGATTATGAAGGTTTGGTTTATGCTATCAACTACCAACTAATAAAGATAAGTAAAGAAACTAGCAAAACAAGAGTAAAATAACAAGATAGACGGAATGGATGTAGGTAGAACAATAAGAGAAGTATGCAAGGCTAACAACATCATAGTAAGGTTTTCTAGGTCATAAACTCAAGTAATGATGAAGGTCATGAATTGATCAATATAGGCTCTCACTATAAGCACTACATGTTCTATCTTTCAAGTAACATATAGATGTAGGCACTAAGCACCTAAGATATCCCAAAATAGCCCCTAGGAGAGTCTTACTATATTTCCATTTCCTTAGAAGGTACTCAGAGTCCATAAAAGGTCCTATCACAAGATTTATCTCTCATGTCCTATTATGAGGTTGTAAGCATGCATTGAATGTATTTCAATCTCAATCCATACTAATATAGTCATCTCATGCTATCAATGATTCAATCATATAATCATAACATACAATCAAGGCCTTACTTCTATTTCACATGCAATGGTCATATAACCACACAAGTAATAACATAAGATGAGAATATGCATTCATAATAGAAAGTAATTCAATTCATTCATATCATCAAACACTTAGAGTGCATAAACTAGAATTCATATCCAATCATATTGCTAGCCTTGCAAGAGGTCTAGCCTATTACAATCATTGTCAAAATATTACAATACAAGGTTTGTTCCATGTGAGCCATGAATAGAAGAAAATTAATAAAATAATGTTGAATGGCTTCCCTTTGAAGGTATGCTTCTTCTTCCTTGATCATGCCAACTACTTCACCAAATGTAGATCTTCTTCTCAAATTGGAGTGAAGTGATGAAAATGTGAGGAATGTGTGGAATTCATGAGGAATTGATGGATGGATATAGTAAAAATAGAGTATGAATCACAAAGTGAAATGAAGAGTATGTATGTGTGTTCTAAGGTATAGAATAGGTGTAACTGATATTCCAAATGAATTTCCCCGTAAAATCAACATTAAACTTGTATTTATAGCCTAGTAATCTTTTAGAATCTCGCTGAATTAATTTTCCAAAATTGGCCTCACTCGACTCAAGTGCGGCACTCGACGCGAGTAGCAGTATTTTCCTCGGCAGTTCATGGCGAAAGACAGGACTCAACTCGAGCTCCAAACTCAAGCAACGGGGAAGGCCGAGCTCATGTTGCAGATATATACAGTCGGTCTTTTGCACCAAATTGACATCGAGCTATGTACAGGAGATACGAGTCCTGAGCTCAACACGAGTTCGTACCACGACTTCCTATTTTCTTCCATTTTGGCTCTCGACTCTGTTTTGCTTTGTTTTACTCCATTTTTACCTATTTTAAGCATATTTAAGCTCATTTTCACACATTTAGCATTTCCTAACATAAATCTCAATTTGAACATAAAACACCACCAAATGTTACCAAATACTATCCAAACCGGATAAAATCATATGAAAATACATATAAAAACACTAAAATTTATGTGAAAATAATTCTGATCACCGGATTGACAACAGAGCATCAAAGGCTACAACAACGGTGATTTACCATTGTTGAAGTGACATACAACAATAGAAAAGTCACAAACATCAATCGGGATACCCCGTTGTGAACAGTAGCTACGACAACAGTTCAAGCACTGTTGTTAAAGGTGTGGCAACTTTAACAACTCTCGAATTGACAACGGAGCTTTAGGGCTGCGATAACGGAGATTCCCCATTGTCGTAGAGAGCTACGAAAATGGGAATTCCCCTTGTTAAAACATATTTTGATGACCGACACCAATTTTAACAACGGGAATTTGGAGTTAAGACAACGGGGATTCCCCGTTGTCAAAGTTATGATACGATAATGGTTCAACCACCATTATTAAAACTCTGAGCTTTAACTACTGTCGAATTAACAATGGTGCTGGAGGAACTACGACAATGGGGATTCCCTGTTGTCTTTCCATGATTTTGGCATAGTGTATTTCATGATTTTCTATTTTGCACTGTTATTTCGATATCTTTATATAAATGATATGACTATTTATCTCATTGTATGTTTTTGTCTTCTTAAGTACTTGTGCAAGAGCTATATATCCTTACGAATTGATTGATGAAATTAGATTTGTAGATCCTTATAACATTGTGTATCAACCTAACAATTCAATAGATGCTACGATTGAAAGCAGAGCCCTTTTTTCTGAAATGACTTAAAGAAACTCAAGCTGACCAGATTTGTGTGGCACCATTTAACGTTGCGTAAATTCAAATTTATTTACAAATAATTAATTGGAATTGTTACTTTTAAATACTACTAGATACAGTCTAATTACTACTAGTTATATTGATCCAAAATTATTACAAATTAATACATGGTATCATATAACTTTTTTTTTCAGCATTATCCTTATTCTATAATTTAGGAAAAATCATACTCCCTCCGTCCCACCCAAAGAGGGTCTTTTACTTTTTACAAGTGAATTAAGGAGTATTATTATTTAATTTATAGTTGGTAGTTGTAATAATGAGAGCGTGGGTCCTATATTTTAATTGTATTAGTGGTTGTGTATGGGTCCCATGTGTGTAAAAAAGAAAATGAGACTCTTTGGGTGGGACACCCAGAATGGAAAAAAGATCCTCTTTGAGTGGGACAGAGTGAGTAATATATTTCATGTATAATAACATGACTCACAATGACTTTCAATAAACAATAGAAGATATCTACGAAAACTTCTCAACCAGACAATCGCACCCCAAATATTTCTGAATAGTAATGTATAATGTTGACAATATCAAATATTTTTTAAAAGACAACTGACGCATAAACGCATAATTGTACACGTATAAACTATACATCAATGTACACTTGTTACGCGTTTTACGTGCACATAATTCAAAATCCCCAAGATATAAGGATAATTATTGTAACAGCAAGCAACCAAATTTATATCGAACCTTAAAGACAGCTAATTATCTATTTCTAAAATTACTAGAATAAATAAGACATGTAACCAAATATTCAATGTTTTGAGATTTTAAGAACTAACTAAAACTCGAAAATTAAATGAAAATAAATAGAAAATATGAAGTATTCAAGAATGGAGAAATAGTAGCTCTAGGGACTCAAGTTCAAATTAAATTATTAATCTAATATTATGATAATTGGGTTCAATCATGCAGAAGTTATTGAAAAATCACCAAAACATATAAATTCGAGGCAAATATTCCCTTCTCATTTTCTAGGTAATTATAATATTATTTCTCTTCCTAATCAGGTACTAGAAATCAATTCGTATTCCCTTTTTAGGTACTCGAAGACTATATCCTATTTTCCTGAATATTATCAACATGAATGGTCATCATAATTAATAACACCCATCACTAGTTCCATATCTATTAAATCAAGGAATCAAGTCAATTACCTCAATTCATAACAAATATCCAATTAATTCTACTATGCACATAAATCATAATTATTCCAAGTATTAATCAATAACAAGTAATAATTATAAACTTTACGTAAATGAATCAAATAGCTTCAATAAATCCATGAAAAAATGAATAAACATTCTACAGTTTCAAATCCCAAAAATCATGTATCAAATTATATTAGTTTGAACCTTTATGCACTAAATGTACCAAAAGTACTTAGTTCATGAAGTAATAGACAACTCCCATGTCCAAAGGTAAAGTCTTACTGGAATTCACAGCAACTGAAAAGAAATTGAATTCGAATTGAAAAATTCCAGATTGAAGAATCGAATCCGTTCTTCTCCATCTCTTTCAACTGTTAGGATTTCTCTTCCTTGAAGTAAACACCCCGGGATGATGGATGGAATAAAGTGGATGGCTTTGGGCAAAGTGGAAATGATAGATAGGTGAATCTGTGTGTGAAGGATGGTGTGTATCATGGTGTTTTGCATTGTTTGCTCTATATTCTCGTGTTGTCTCTCTCTGTTCTCAGTGCCTCTTTACGCAGTGCGTCTTTTTTTTAGTGGAATGTAGGCCGCTCATGGAATAACAAGCTGCATGGACTGGGTATAGCACTTAGGCTTGTTTTATGAAATAAAGCTCTAAACAATCTAAATAGGGTTCACGTGGTAGATTTTACATAGAATGAATGTATTTCTAGTGGGTCCTACTAATTCGTACTCATTTCTCACACATAATAAAACGGGCCACCACAAATTGGCAAGTTTAGCCATATGAAATTACACGGCTTCTTCGACCCACAATACTATTCACCATTTTTGTTGATTCACTTAGCCGCCCCACTTATTTGATCCATGAAATCTCTCTTACAATCGGACGTGGGAACTCTCAAGGGTAAAAACCATTGACGACGAGATGAGTAGGAGTGTTTCCAAACATGCCAACGATCTCCATTCTCTCATTTCATCAATTTTAGTCCAAAATATGCCTAAATTTTGTAAAATCTTAATAACTCCCGTGAAGTCATAAAAAATATAAATATAAATGTTAAACTCCACAAATAACTTTAAAATTATGCAATAATCGTATGAAAATAGCCTATAAAAAGAATGATTTTCGTGCTGATCAACTCTGTAAAAAATGTGTAAAAATAATACATGCAGAAGTTGTACACAAAAAATATATATTTAAAAAATCTACCAAACGGTACACAAAATAAATCCTTTCTTTTCTCAACTTTTATCACTTTAATGTTAATATGGATAATTTGGGTATTACAAGATATAATTATGTATTTAGATGCAATTTTTTAGGTCAACGTATTATATAGTAATAATAAATTATACTTTGTACTTACTAATTAGTGACCCTAATTAATTCTATTTTTTGTGGTGGTGGTCATGGAGTTTTTTTTTATTTTATAATTTGTTTCCACTTCTACAGATACCATAATCTTTTGCTTGGACAGAGTGAGCACTGGATTCTTACGATAATAGATCCATATACAAAGAAGAAGTTTGTTTGACATTAGATCCTCTTTATCAATCATGGAATTCGTGACAGCATTTGGAAGCAAGTAGATGAATTGTATGTTATTAATTACTTTTATTTTATTACTTTGTAATCTTATCATATCAATGTGTTGAATTATGAACCAAAGAAATAATTTTTTGAAATTTAATTATATGTAGGCCTTTGAAATTGTTAACTATGAAACTGGATGCAAGGAAGAGAGGCTGAAAAAAAAACCTTGAAAAGTAATAAATTAAGGTACCATTGAAGTTGTTTAATATTAATAAATAGTAAATCATGAATTGTTAACCCATTGCACTTGTCCTAGTCTCTAAAGCAACCTGATGGGTACCAATGTGACTTTTATATACTTCACTACCTGCAAGATATTATATAATCTGATGAAAAATTGACATTGAAATGATACAATCAATTGTATTTAACTTTATCATATTTATGTCATTTATTATTTTCATGAATAGTGGTTATTAATGTTTACTTTTGTGTTTCATAGTTCATTGAAAAAAATTATAGGACAATGGATATTGATGAAGTGCGTAAAGAGTGGGCTTCATGCATCCAATACCAAATAGCTATGTAGAAAGAGATAATTTCGTAATATATCTTGTAATGAGAAAAATCTACTATTGTGCTAATCGTAGTTATATGTCTTTTTTGGCAGCCTTACTAGATGACTAAAGTGTGACTTGAAATGGGGAGCATGATGACTGGTTTGTTTATATTTGTAGTAACCAACGTATTGTTAAATATAATATTTATTGATCATGAATATCACGCGTTCCTTTATGACATATATTTTTCTTGTATGTTGTAGTTCTTATTCGTGAATTGTATTAATTGCTACTGAGATTGAAATTTAGACTTTGAGATTTGAATATATTGATGTCGGTGTTATTTTGTATTTGGAGTAGTGAATGAATTGATCTAAAAATTAGGTCCGTTGTTTTGATGGTCAAAGATTATGACTATTTATTTTATTTTCATATTTAAACTATTAAACAGATAATAAGTTTGTTATGACAACGTGGATAATCTACTATCAAAGATAGCTATGACAATAGGAATTTTCTGTTGTTAAAAGATCAAAGTATTAAGCGTAACAAGTATATAAGCTACAACAATATGGATAAGCCGTAGTGAAAAATAACTACGACGGGGAGAATCTCCATTGCAAAATTTTGCTTGATTTAGCCATTCAACAAACAATGGGAAAACACCACAATTAAAGATAATCTACAATAACGGATGAACACCAATGTTAAAAGTGTGAAACCTTTAACAACTTTTGGATTGACAACGTAGCTAGTAGGGCTACAAAACAAGGATACACCTTTTTTATTTGACACTACGAGTTGACAACAACATAGGAGGGCTACAACAACTGTCTACAACAATGGGAATCTCCGGTGTTAAAATATTTTTTGTCATGACAGCACCAGTTTTAACAATAGAAATTTAAAGCTACGATAATGGAGATTTTGCGTCGTTAAAGATAAGCTACGACAATAGTTTTACCTCTGTGGTTAAAAGTCTGGACCTTTAACCACTGCTAAGTTAACCACAGAGTTGGAAGGGTTACTACAATAGGGAATCCCCATTTTTGATTCACAACTTTTACATAGTGGTACTCTTTACCGAGTTTAACCTTCAATGTTATGATTGCTCTTATTAATTTTTATTATGCATGTAATATGTGTTAGGACTCGGCTTACACCTTAAATTAAATAGTTATTTATATAGAGGTGGGATTGACAACATAAAAGTGACTACACACTTGTATAGAAGACAATCAAAATGGATGCAACGATAATGATGCAACATTGTTGTACCGAAAAGAGAATGATGATGCCTTTTTATTAAAATTCACAAGTTTTATGAACACCTAGGTATAGGAATAACAATGAAATTAACTTCAGTGATAACGTGTTTCGTCATTATTATAACTAGAAACTACAATGGTGATGCTGCATTGTTGAAAGGTTGTGTCTAATTAATTACCACACAATTATTATTGTCAAATGACCACCTCATCTAAAAGTTTAAGTTGGTAGAGAAGCTAATTGTTTAATACTGGATCAAATCACTCTAACGTCCCCTCACTTGCAAGCGGGGTTAATTTTTTTCAATCATTTAATACTTAATCAAAAGTCACTCTAACAATCCCCCTCACATGTAGGCGGTGTTAATTTTTCCTCAAACCTTATATGGGGAATATAAATGGGTGGCGGTGATGTTTAAACCCTGGACCTTTGCTAGGGCATGACTCTTATACCATGTCAAATTACCATGTCATCTAAAAGCTTAAGCTGGTAGAGAGGTGAATCATTTAATACTTAATCAAGTCACTCTAACAATTAGGCTATGTGATCAGAGAACTGTGTTGTTCTACTTGGAAATGACCATAGTTAGATCACCATTAATGTTAGTCCCTAGATCCCTGAAATGGTTCACTCTTACCTGATTTGTTTATCACATAAAATGGTTCACCATCCAAAAAGAAAATATAATTCTAATCCAAAATCTAAAAATTACAAATTAATTTAAAAAATGTCATTCCTTCTTTTCACACATAACATATTTAATATTTTATTTATTACCAAAAATATAAAATTGTTCTAAAAATCAATTATTATAGTGTGGAACGGTAAATTGAGATGTTGATGTGTAGTGTTGAGACCAGTGTCGTCACATCTGGAATCACAATAATCCTCCACCAGTTATTATTTTAACCATTGACATGTTAATGTTGTTTGTATTGTATTGTACTTGATGTTGCTTTCACGGTTATGGTAGTTGAATGAAGATCTTGCAGAAATGGACCCACAAGCCTGAAGAGCAATTTAGAAAGTTCTAGAAGTCCAGAAGATTCTAGAAGTTGAAGATAACTACCCAAAGTAGTGGGCAGTTATTAGCTTCATCATGGGTTATTTTATATCTTCAAGTGGACTACTCATTTGAAGAAGGATGCAGCATGATTTACGTCTATAAATAGAAGTTATCAGACTTCATTCCTAGTGCGCGAAAAAACTTGGAGAGCTCCTACATAGAGAGTTACCGGGCTTAGAGTTTATTCTCTACGTTCCTCATGTAGTGTTTTCACTAATGTTGTAACATCTCATTTTACATCACGTGTATGGTGTTATCCCATTCGTTTTGTGTGTACTATTCACAGGCAGTGGAAGTGCACACTTGAAGTAGGACTTAGATCTATCAATCTAGGTTTTGTCATTTGGTAACTTGTATATGATTTATATCCGTGTTTGTATTCGAAGAGTAGAAGAAAATGTTTTCATCTCTTAGAATCTAATTTTGTTATCACTTTTTCCAAGTTATACTTGATATTTTTTCCATGAGATTGTTACAAACTTATTTATAAGTTTGTAGAAAGATTGAGTAATCTGTGTGTTAAGTATTCCGTTGTACAAACTTGCAATCTCATATTCAAGGTTAATATTCTGATTAGAGTCAGTGTTGTACAAAGTGTTGCTACACTTAGGACAACATCACTGATGTAAATACACTTACACCCGCAGGGCACCCGACATAAGGTATAGAGAGAGTAAAAACACCAAGCATTTTCAGTATAGTGACATGAAAATCAAGATTTTAAATTTTTTAGAGAAAGAAAGAATGCTTTAAAGGCATGTGTGAAACAAGTGAGTGACTAATGTTTATAATTATTATAGTACTATGAGAGAGTTTTTGGATGATGAGGTGGCATGTCTAGAATTCTCCCATGATGACGTGTCATTTTGTGGTTTTTCTTTTAATTTTTTTTTTATTACACGTCTCATCCCACATCAAAAATACAAACATGATAACCATGGACATGGTCTATAAAAACTCATTCTTTATGATTTTTTTTTAAGTGTGGCAACTTGAAGTTTGAAAGTTTCCTATATTTATGAAATCCGAACAAAATAAATTATTTTAAGATTTCTTATTAATTTCATCAATAAAATTAATCAAGTTAAAATTATTTGTTGGTTTATTTTTCTTATTTATTTAATATGAGAAATTATTTTTTACGAGAATATTTACTTTTTTATAATTATAAAACACCAACATAATAATAAATAATTTTAATGTGTTAGATCATAAAACTCTAAATGTGTCAATTCATCATCATCATAATAATAATAATAATAATAATATATGAGAGTTTTATGATATGACAGATTTAGATTTCCTTCTTGATTCTGTGTCATTTTACGTTTTTGAATTCTTTTTACTACTCATTTTATCCTACATCGAAAACACAAATATAATAATAATGAACTTAGTTTATAAAGAGTCATTCCTTATGATTTTTTGTTTTTAAATGTGGCAACTTAACTTTCACTCATATAACTTTGAAGATAGTCTATACTTAGAAATCCGAACAAAATAAATTATTGCATTGTTATTCCATCAATAAATTAATTAATTTTTATACTACTATTTGAGAGTTTTTAGATGATGAGGGGCGATGCGATATCAATGAACATAGTCTATAAAAACTCAATTCTTTATAGATTGTTTTTGAAAAAATGTGGCAACTTGATGTTTGAAAGTTTTCCATATTTAGAAAATCCAAACAAAATAAATTATTTTAATTTTTTTGTTTATTGATTTCATCATTAAAAATTAATCAAGTTATAATTATTGATTTGTTGATTTCTCTTATTTTTTTAAAAGGAGAAATTATCTTTTAGATCAATAGAATATTTTACTTTTTTATAATTATAAGAATTTTAAATTTGATTAATTACTCAATTTAAAAATCTTTACCATGCTATTTGAGAGTGTTTGGATAATGAGGTGGCTCGTCTAAATTCTTCCATTCCTATAAAGAAAAACTGTTTTTTACCAATGGAATATTCTGTTGGTAAAAACCTTAATTTCATTGTTAAATTGGTTTAGCAACGAATTAGAAACGGAATCTATTGGTAAAGTGGTGGTTGGTAAATTTTTAGCAACGAAAAATAAATTCTGTTGGTAATCCGTTGATAAAAATTTCGTTGGCAATTTATATAAAGATCCCCTTGGTAATCCGTTGGTACTTACCAACAGATTGAATTTCATTACTAAAATAGAGAATAAATCTGTTGGCATTCCATTGCTAATAGAAAAATGTCATTTTGGTAATTACCAACGGAATGAATTCCGTTGATAAATTCCGTTGCTAAAAAAAATTGTAGTGAATGATGACATGTCATTTTGTGATTTTTTTCTCTCTCTTTATTTTTTTTAATACATATCTTATTCTAAAAAAATACAAATATGATAATAATGAATATAGTCTATAAAAACTCAAATTTTTATTGATTTATTTTTCAAAATGTGGCAACTTGAAATTTGAAAGTTTCATATACTAATGTATTAATAGGTATTACCTTTCCATGAGATTTTAATGTGTAGTAATAAAACAGCATTGACTTTAATTGCAATTTAACTTCGAAATACTAACTAAAATATAAAAAAAAATAACTAAAAAAATTATTTAATTAAAATAAAAAGTAAATAATTTAAAATATGACATAGATTATTATAATGTTAATATGTTGAAAATTAGTTTTGTTACAATGATAATAAATTTAGTAAAACATTATTAAATAAAACTTTAAAAATTAAAAAGACTCAACTAATTTTATAATGCGCGGCCATCGATCATACTAGCAATACTAGTAATAGTATGCACAAATTTTTAACTAATGAATCTTTATCGCAGATTACATTACAAAGCCTTCTTAATTACTAAAATCTGAAATTATGATCTCTTGTAATATTTAATTTGTTAATTCATTTTACTTATATTCACAATTAAACATAATAGCATTTATGTACTGATGCTGCTTTTGCAATTAAATATCAAGTGAAAAAAAATCTCAAGATACTCGTAATTAATTCATTTAAATATAAATAGTGAAGTCAAATGGTAAACAATATATATTAATTAGACCACGGTTTAATTTACTTCCCATTTTGGACAAAATCCTCATTTCCAAATAGTGCTCCATGTACTATTCTTATAGTCTTGTCACGTGCGATGTGTGTTTGTGATGTCAAAATAATAGGCAGATATCCTATTATATTTTAGTGTTTTGAATGACACGTATGACATAAAATAAAATCTACTATATTATAAAAAGGAAAAGGGTTAATTGCAAAAAAAAATCACGAATTTTACTCCTATTGCAAATTAATTCTCAATTTTGAAAAATTACAAAAAAAAAACCACCACCTTTAAATATTGTTGCGAAAAAATTCAATTTTTCAATAAAAGAAGGATTTTTTGGGTTTTTTTTGCAAAAATACTTTAAGGTGGTGGTTTTTTTTGCAATTTTTTCAAAAGTGAGAATTAATTTGCAATATGAGTAAAGTTCGTGGGTTTTTTTTTTGCAATTAACCCAAAGGAAAATATAATCCTATAAGAAAAGATTCAGATATGCATTACTTTTTAATGCGTTTAGTAAGTGTTTTGAAACCAAAATGTAATAAGTTATCTGACGACGTCAAAATACATGACATAACACAACTTCCCATAAATGAAATACTTCATCCATCCCTCCACAAAAGTTACATTTTACTCATTAGTGGATCTCATTACAAGAATTACATTTCCTTTTTATTAGTAAATGTGACCCACATAAATTAGTCATTTTATCTTCATGGGCCCACACACAATACTAATACAACTACCCACAATACATTAAATTATTACTCCCTCCGTCCCATAAACAAATTCACACTTTCTATTTTTATCCGTCCCATAAATAAGTCCACACCCCCAAATAAGGAAATACACACAAATCAATAACCCCACAACACACTTTAATTTCAAAATTGTCACCCCTTTACAACTCACGTAACTTACTTTATAATTTATTTATTACTTAAAAATATCAAACTACCCCCAAAAAGCAATTTTTACTTAAACTCCGTATCTACAGTAACTGTGAACTTCTTTATGGGACGGGGGGAGTATATATCTGTCAACTCACTACACATTAAAATACTATATTTCTTAATTTCCGTGCAAACAGTAAACATAATTCTTTTTATTGGACGGAGAGAGTATCTTTATAAATTCTTGCATCAAAGATACACCTTCATTACTAATTTGTGTCCCGAAGAAAAACAAGGAGAAACAAGAGAAAGAGTTGTTGCGTGAATATGGAGGAGATGAACGAATTGCAAATGCTCCCTGGAAGCTGCGCTGCATGCAAGCACCTACGAAGGAGGTGTGACGAAACTTGCATTTTTGCTCCGTACTTTCCATCTGAAAATATCGAAGATTTCCTGGTAATTCATAAGATATTCGGGATTCAAAACGCCATGAAAATTATCAACTCCGTTGAGGAAAATGATCGAGACAAAACGATCGAAACGCTAATTTTGGAGGCGAAGCTTAGGATGCAAAATCCAGTGCATGGATGCGTTGCAGTGGAGAGGAGGCTTCGTGCTGAGATTGAGAAAGGTGACTAAAGAGCTTAATGAGGTCAAGCAACAACTTCATTTTTTAACACATGCAACATATGAGATATGATATAATATATAAATGAGATACTAAACTTAATAAAGACATCATTAATCATGAAAGATCCCAAAATTTTCTGTTATTTTCATGTTTCTGATGGTGCTTTGTTTAAAATTTGGTAAAAACATGTGTGAGAGTACTGTTAGACGGAGTACTTTTAAAAAACGAATATTTTTTTTATTAATTGAGTATCATTTTTCATAATAAGAATGCAAGACTTTTACCCATTCATAAAAGGCAAAATATACTTGTATAAGACTGTCTCACATAAAGAGTTTTGTAAAACAAATAAGAAGTGGTAACATTTTAATAAATAGTGATATTCATATTGATGAAAAATAATAGTGGTGCTTTTTATAAACAATTCGTAATATAAATCAAAAGTGATAATACTTTTAATGAAAAAGTGATAATATAAAAATTACCCATATTCGTTTCAAACTCGCTTAGAACTACCATACTCATTCCAATAGTATTTGGGTACCCAAAAATACTCATCTCGTTGTCATTCCTACTTGTACCAAACATGTTCTTTGGCACTAATACTTGTAAATACTTTAGCATGTAGAACTTTATCTCATAGTCATGACCAAATGTGTAGCGTTAGCATAACATTTTGCATGATATATATTTTTCTCATATCCTTCTAGTCCTACCCGTACTAGTTCCGTTTAAAAAAATTCATTGCGATACATTCTAATCTCGTTTATTAATTCTTGCAGGTCAGATAACAAATATAATAAAATATACTTAAATTTGATTAGTTAAATGAATACGGTATTTTAGTAAAATAAATTAATTAAATTAAATTAATAGGGTATTTTAGAGTAAAAATTAAATTATATATATATATATATATATATATATATATATATATATATATATATATATATATATATCAAATTAATATAAATTCAACAAAAAAATTGAGCTATAAAGTTAAATTAATATTAAATAGCTTAAATAGATAAGTTGAACATTAAGAAGAAAAAAAACCAAAACTAACCCTAATTTAAATTAAAGTAAATTAAAATATATATTAATTGAATATTGATTGATACATTGATTAAAAGTTAGTATAGTGATTCGAAAATTAGTAAAATGTGTAAAAAATACTTTCCATATTTGACCAAATTTATGTTCTCTTAGTAAAACTCTATTTCAAAATTTCTTAATGACCAAATGTGTATCGCTGTATAACTTTGTACTCCCTCCGTCCCGGGAAGTATTTCACGTATTGGTGTGCGCGGAGTTTAAGAAAATTTTGTATTTTTATGTATAAAGTAAGAAAGAGAATATATATTTTAGTTGATTTAATGAAAAAGGTGTGTAAAGTTATTGAAAGATGTGGAAAAAGTGTGTAAAGTTTTTGGGAGATGTGAAAAAGCAAGTATTATATTGGGATATGTGTAAAAAGTGAGTATTAGTATAATGTATTTTTACCAAATTTAGTAAAAGTAAAGTGTGAAATACTTTGAGGGACGGATGAAAAAGGAAAGTGTGAAATACTTTGGGGGACGGAGGGAGTACATAATATATATTTCTCTCATATTCTTCTAGTTCTACCCGTATCCAACCTGTTTAATAATTTTATTACGATACATTCTAAGCCCGTTTTTTAACACTTGTGAGTTAAATTAAGTTAGCAATTATAAAGTGAACGAAATTTGATCAGTTAAATGAAAATAGTATTGCATAAAATAGTGAAATATGATTAATTATATTAAATTAAGAGGGTACGAATTCTAAGGTATATATATAGATATTCCTTTTCAAATAATGTATGAATATCTCCATTTATTTATATTTTTATTTGTTTTAGTATATTAATTAAAATGCCAATTTGATTGTACACGAATGTCTGTCACCAAAATTTGTATGTATTTTATGAATATAAACTCCTTTATTTTAAAATATTGTTTATATTATTTAATGGTTTATAAAATCGATAAAAAAAATATTAATTATATAATTAAACTATTTCATGAGTAATTTAGGGTAAAATAAAAAATAATAATTTTTTAAATAAAAATATTATTAATAATTCTCATATAAAATTGGCTCTTTTTTAAATGGTTATATATATTTAGAAAATTAAGTAAAACTTTTTTTAAAAATAGCAAGATGATGTAAGAGACCAATTTCACGTGAGATCATTTAATTTTTATAAAAGAGATCAATTTCACGGAAGGAAAAACCTAAAGAAAATGAAACATGTAAAGAGGCCGTATTCGCAACAAAATCAATAGAGAGAGAAGGAAAAAATCAGTGAAAGAAAATGAATTGCAAAAAAGGAGAAAATCTATAGAAAGAGAGAAAAGGAGAAATTTCGAGAAAGAAATTGTGCAAAAAACAATTTAATGCTCCAAGATCTGATTTCAGTTGTAGCAATTTGAGATGTGGTGGTGGACATGCAATGGAGGCGGAGCCTGGGAAGAAGTTGAGAGTAGCAAAAGCGAAGGCGGAGGAAGGAGAGGCGAGCGGCGGAGCATCAGTGTGGAGGAAAAAGAGAAGAGCAGCAGCGGCAGAGCGGAGAAGAAGGAGGCAGAGTGCTGGAGTAGGAGGATTGATAAAGTGAGAGAGAATAAAATGGCCTATTAAGTTATTTAGGCTTATATATGTGACTCGTTTCCATAATTAGGGTCACTTGTTAAGGTACACTCTTGTACAGTAGATCAACTCTTAGTATATTAGTGTCAATCAAATACTAAATATTTCCATATAAATAATTAATCAGTATCAAATAAAATTAGAAAAAATAATATTAAAAAAAATTCTCCCTCAACTCACCTATAAATAAGACTTTTCTGTCGTTTATTACAAACACACATATTTGATTCATCAAGAGGAATAGGAGCTTTTTCAATTCCTCTAGAGAATCGATTCAAGTCAGTATAAAAAAGTTATTTCGATGGAGTGATTCAAGTAGAAATTATTATTTTCAAGAGGAATAAGAAGATCGATTCAAGTATTCTTCAAGTAAAAAATCGATTCAAATATTTTTCAAGTGGAATAATATGAATCGATTCAAGTATTCTTCAAATAAAGAATCGATTTAAGTACTTTTTAAGTGGAACAAGAGAAATCAATTTAATTTTTCTTCAAAATGAATACTCAGATGGTGTACTCATGTAATTATGTAAATGATCAATTCAAGTATTTTTTTAAGTTAAATAAGAGGAATCGATTTAAGTCTTCTTCAAAGTGAATAAGATGTTATAATACTGTAATTCGATTTGATGTTAACAAATAGTATTATAAACGAATTTATAAAGTATTTTTCAATCTTCAAATTTTAATATATTAATATTTTTTATATTTTATTTATTCATATACTCCATATCTTTATTATTACATATGAATTATAATATTTTTTGTTATCTTTAATTGTTTATATAATTTGGAAAAAGAAAATTAAGTTAAAAAATAAAGATAATAAATTCAGTTCTAAATTATTAATTATTTAAAAGTATATTATGCATAAATAGAACTTTGTCTATATTTTATGTTGTTTTGTAAAAATAACAATTAATTAAAATAGAATTACTATTATATAATTAATTAAAAAAATACATGACAAAAATTATATAGTAATAAAGAAAATCTCAATAATTAATGTTGAAAAAATTTTATACACTGATTATTTAATAATTTAAAAAAATTAATAATTAAATTATCATGTTTAATGCTTAGTTATGTATATATTAAAATTAAAATAAATTTAATAGAATTTTTTAACTCTAAAATTAAATTAAAATTAAATAGTTTAAATAATTAATTTAGTATTAAAATAAAAATAAAATTATCAATATATAAGATTTCAGTAACTTCTATTAAATTAATTGAATATTGATTGATGTATTTATTGAAAATTTGTATATTGATAGTCGAATATGTAAAAAATATCTCTTATATTTACTAAATTTATGTTGTTAATTAAAAAATAAAAAAACTATTATTGAAATAAATTGGGTGTATGAACAAGATCAAAAGTACTAAATGTGCGATTAAGATTAAAATTGTATAGTTTCTGAATATTCTGACATTGAAATGTGAGACAAAAATTAAAGACAAAAAAAAGTAAAATAGTTTTGCTTTAATATATGTGTAGATGTATAAATTAATAGATTTAAATAAATAATCAGTCTCATGAAATGAGATTCGTAAGACACTATTACACTGATATCTCTATTATTATTTTTATTTAAAATGTTATTTGTCTCATGATATGTGTCTCATGTTTTATAAGATGATCTCACATAAATGATGTTTAGTACCTTGAGTAAAAAAATATCAAAAGGCCTCTTCATCTCATGCTTCAAATAAAATATTAACACACAGTCTCTAAAAGAATACGTACTAAACTTTGACTATGCTTGTTTTGAGTTTGATTTAAAATAAAAAAAAATTAAATTTATAATTAGTTGGATTCAATAACAAACAGTGTCAATCATATTTGTGTGGAATTTAAGTATAATAAGTTTAAATTTTATGTCTAATCAATTTGTAAGAATTTATTGCTGATTTCATAAGAATTTATTGTCAAATAAATATATATTACTTCCTCCGTCCCAAGATTACATGCACGTATATTCGGTGGCACGGAGAATAAGAAAATATTTTTTTTATTGTAATTATGTAAGAAAGAGAATGACTATTTTGGGCAATTAAATAGAATAAAGTGTATTATATAGTTGACTTTGACTAAATTATGTGTAAAAATGTGAAAATTTTATAATATTGTAGTATTGTAAAGTTATTGATATTGTGTATTGTTTCCATTTTCTGAGTATCCAAGTATTTATTGAACAAATAAAAATAGAAAGTGTGCAAATATTTTTGACACTGAAGGAGTAAATAATAGGTAGAGGGGGATGCATGGTGGTGGGAGGTGGATGGGATTTATATGATCTCATTTCTCTATATCTCATTGTCTTCTGTTTACTTGGATTTTCAAAACATGGATTTTCAAAACAAGTAAATAGCAGTATATTCTTGTTTTGAATTTTTTTTAGGTTTCATTTTTTATCAAATCAATATATAAAAAATATGTATTTATGTGTAAAAATGTATTAATTAATCCAAGAGATAAAGGAAATAAGTATTTATTGAGGAAATATAATGTATTAAAAATAGATTGATTAGAGAACAACAAAATTTGTACATGCATATGGGAATGTCTATATTTAAAAAAAAAAACGGAATTTCAAAACTAAAAAAATACATAGCAAAGAGTAGAATAAGAAACATGTTACATAATCTAAATCATAAAATAAAAATAAAAAAATACCGGAAAAAAACACACACACACAGCCCACGTGCTCTGAACTTAATGGTGTCCTCTATGCATGTTCCTACTTACAACCTCACCCATCCTAAACCTTAAACAAACAGCAAATTGAGCACAATGAGCAACAAGAATCGCCAGCTCACTTGCTCTGTATTATGAAAAGATCGTCCTCATCATAAATGTTACCCTCAAGATTTACAGATCATACAAATCAAGTGATGCAAATTTCATCACCCTCACTACAAATGAATGAATAAAATCTAATATCTTCCACCCTATGTCCAATAAAGAATTTCCGTCTCTTATCTACATCGGTCTCTCTACCCTGCTCTAATCACTTAACAACACAACAAAAAATTGAAAAACGATATTGATTTACATAGTGACAACAAAGCTAATGATGTCTCTGCGGCGTGATACGGGTCTTGATCGGTTTTAGTTTCAACCCCATGCTTTCGGGAGAGAGAAGTTCTGGTGCAATACAAGTAGGGCTTAGAGGACTCCTTGGACTGCCCGTAAACTGACATGGCCGGTGAAGACCATAACCCATGAGGAAATACTCCATTGATGTCAACATTGCTTGAGGCTGCTCTTCTGTCACAATTGATCCACAAGATTGTACCTGTGCAAAATCAGAATTTGTCAATAGTTAAAACCACTATTCGAAATACTCAAGGTCATCAGTTCCCTTTAATTTATCATTTCAGCTTGCTTACAGTAATACATATCTCGGCATCACGGCATTTCGTATTTTTGTTTCAGACCATCTTCAAAATATTTGCATCTTATATGGTATTCACTAAAGGTCTCTTGAGATGGTATTTATGTGAGAAAAGTTGTGAGACGTGTTAAAGTATTATTGCTATATATGTAAAATATGTTTATAATTTTTTGGTAGTTAAAGTATATTTTCCAAAGTATGATGAATGATGCATTAAAATATGATTTTAAAGTGTTATAATATGATTTACTACAAACATACTTAAACTACCAACAAGTCTTTAATAATAGGTTGATCCGTCACATAACCCATCTCACATATATCAGTTTCACAAGAAAATGTCTCTTTGCTATAATGTATTTGAAAACATCAATAGTTCATTAAATTCATCAACAACTGTTATGGTAGGTGAGTTGAGAGGGAAATATTGTCCTTTGATAGGATGTGCTAAGAGTGAGACAACTATGAATATGGCCATTTGGTAAAACATACAAGAGCGGACATACATAACTTATATTAACCTAAGTGTCATACACATTTTTATTACCCCAAGTGCCATATATATTTTTTTCTAGAGACAAACAGTAAAATATGAACTGGCCGGCATTTAATACAAGGCCCACATAAAATTAATGTGTTACTGTTACCCAACGAACTCTTAAAGTAACCTTAACACTCTTGAACTCAAATGTTTGGACTCATGAGAGGTATTATAGTTTGGTTTTAATCAAAGTAAACTAAAAAAAACATTAAACTTAATTTTCTCATACAACTAATAACAAAATCTCGTTTCAGCCATTTTAACACATTTACCCTGTTCTTACATATACATATTTAGACTAAATGGCATATCCACACCAATTCGCCAGATTTTTAGGTGAGTGGTCGTGATTTATAAAACATTATGAAAGCCAGGCTGATTCTTCTTAATGGAACAACATATTTCCATCCTACCAGACAGAGTAAAATGGTATTGATAACTATGATCAACACAAGTAAATGCTACATTGCCTTCTTTTCTGGTAAAGATATACTGCTTTATCTTAATCAATATCCTCTAAATTGCATATATTATTCATAAAAGTGATCCTCCCATCATTTTTGGAATTACATTCCATAAATTTTTAATGCTTACCTCAACCAACGCACTGTATCTTTTGTCCAGTTTAGCAATCATGTGGAGTGCCTCTAAATAGAAAGGAGAGTTATCTCCTACAAATATCAGAGTTCGACACTTCAACTTCCTCAAACCAGCAGTTATGTCAGGTCTCCTATTCATTGGCGAAATACACTGACATGAGATAAAATCTAACAAAGAACAACTAAAATCAGAATTAAACTCGTCCTGGATGGAGCCATCTGTGTTGCATACCTGTCTAATGCTTGAAGATAACGCAACACATTAGTGCTCTGCCTCTCATCCAGCAGCTAAATCAGATAAAAAAATAAATTTGTTTAATGAAGGACTCATATACAAGTGGGCTTGGGTAAAAAATAACATAAACTAGATTTTTTAAGCACTAACTCTTCTGCATGCTTGAACAATATCTGATTCTGGAACTTCGGCACTGCCACGAAGTTCCTGCTACAATGACGAGAAAATTTGTACGAATATACAATAAGAAAAATTATTTTTGAAACAGCAGGTGGTAAGGTATTCAATGGTGATTAAGGACATACAAAAGTACCTTGCTAAAATAACGGTAAAGTAAACATTCCTTTAGCAGACCACACATACCATAATAATACAGCAAATTCGACATCACCTGTACAACACCACAGTAATTCTTATGTTTATATTTATAAAACCTGCTGAGAGGCAACCGCAAAGGCAAAGTATAGATCTGGAACCTTATTACAGAGCCATTCCGTCCAAGATGGTGCTTTGCACAAAGGGGAAATAAGTATCAAACCAACCACTCTCTCCCTATATTTCATCTGTCAACTTAATCCTCTTAAAATTTAGGAAACACATGAAAACTAAAGAATCATAGTGAAATAGAACTGTAAACATACAGCAAACAAGGTAAGGACGTAAGCACCAGCCATCACACCCATGCACATGACCGCACCAAGCCTAAACAAATGAAATTAAATTAGCAACATAAATACTTTAACAACAAGTATAAGTGGAAATTCGAGAAAACCCACTAATGTTGATGTATTAGTCTGTATTCTGTAAAGCATATGCAGTATAAGGTTACCTAAAATAGTTGAGCACCTCAAGAATTTGATCTGCTAAATCATCAACAGAAGGCACAGGATCATCATTACAAATTGCAGCAGCTCCCAACTGCAAGAACTCTTACCAGAGTCCCATTTGAATTTGTTGTGAGTAATTTTCTAACACATCTAGGTAAGCTTCCAAATGCAACATACAGAAAGTCATTCTTAAAATAGGTAATAACAGACCTCATGCCCTGGAGGACTGATATGGTAAACACAGAAATTGTGAAGCAGCAATGCTGCTGCTTCAGGACAAAAAAATAAGCCTTGAAAGCATGACAAATCTGCAAAGAAAATAGCAGGAAAATATTTGTTAGACTGCAGATTGAGGAAAGTAACATAATTAATGATTCTGCAAGAAAATGAAAAAATATTCATAACATAAAAAGAAAAGAGCCATTACTCAAGAGTCCTCATTACTCACAGTTTAAAGCTAAATCAGGGTAAGTGATGAGAGCTGGCTTTTCCGGGTCTCCATAGATTATAACAGATACAGAGCCACTACCAGTTCGCACAATATGCTCCTGAATGAAGATATACATAATTGAAAATAAGAACAAGTCCAAAATCAATTTTACCAAAATCTTTAAAATATATTAATATAATAAAGCAGTAGAGGGAATAAAGTCATTCGCTATTAATATTCTTTTCCTCATGATATAGGAAACTATAGTCAAAGAGATATAACCATGGATTTCGTGTGATCATCCTTCAAGAAAAGGAAGCATCAAAATTGATCCAAACAACTCTAAATTCTTAAGAAAAAGTTTAACCATGTACATCCACCCAACTTTATATCCTGATTGATGATTAAAAATTATTATTTAAAATGCCAAACTAGCTAAATGGTTCTCAAGTTTTCAATCATTTGACACTTCAAAAGAAATAAATTTGGATCTAGTGATCTATTATTAAGATGACAGGTATGATAAACTGTCATAATTGCAACTTCCAACCACCACCAAAAGAAACAAAATATATAAGAGTAACACCCAAGCTATAGTAAAGTTAAATTCGAACATAGAAGCTACCGGTGTCACAAGATACTCTAGATGACAAGCTAAAGAGCTACTTAGTTCAAATTCCAGAATGATAAGATAATGGGTATCATTTAAGAGGGTAATGACAATGGGAATGAAGTTGATTAAGGGGGTCGGATAGTTATTGAAACAACGGTAATAATAGAGGGATATCGATTTCCATTAATAATTGAGGGATTTTGGTTCCCCTTAACAAGAACCTCCTAAATTCAACAAAAGATATTAATGAAATCAGAAGTTATAATGAATGACCATTGATGACAATGGAGTCTTTCCTATTAAGCTAATACTTCTGCACGCGACAATGCTTCTCAAGAAAATTAAATTGGAGAACATAGAAATCAAATATTCATGATAGAATACAAGGATACACGAGCAAGCCATATTGAGAATTATCAAAATACGGAAATAATAATTAAATAAAAGGTAGTAATACCAGAATCTTTTCTATGCAACATTGAAGAAAACCCATTTCCGAAGGAAAGAATACAATCTAAACAATAAAAGCTAGAGAATTCACAAGAAAATATAATATTTAGTCAGAAAATGGCGGATTAATTAGAGACAAACATGCTAGAAGTAGATCTAAAACGCCATACCGACCCATGTCACCCATCTGAAGAAAATTAGGACACGGTAGATTGAAAAAAAAACAGCAAATACCAAATAAATAACAAAACGAGATGGAAAAGAGAGATGTAACAGAAACAACACGAAACAATGAGATACCCATCATGTGAAAAGAGGAGCGAAAATCTCTCAACGGAAAATTAAATGAACATGAAATAGGCAAAATTACAACCTTCCCTCCAAGATAAATCGTCTCCACATCGAGGCAAACGGATTCGACGCCGAAGTCAGCCATGCCGTTGCCTCCACTTCCCACACGCGCACACACAGTCTTCGCTAAATTTTATCTCTAGACAACAATATACATCCGATTACGCATACGAAGTATTGAATGAAATTGACAGGTATTGAACCTTTGGCTGACTTTTTCACGAAGCGATTCTTTCGCCTCCCTTCTATGCGGAGTATATATTTTCTATTTCAAATATCAACAAATTTTCATACTTTCCCCTTTCTAAGTCTGTACAACCAATTTCCCACCGACGCTTCCCCTCTCTCTCTATACCCCCAGCTCGGCACTGATTATTACATAAATTGAAGGGCATAGTGGTCATTTAACTTTTCATCAGTGATGAGGTCAATAATCTAACCGCAGTTAACGGCTGACAGCGTTGACTGCTTATGAATTATGACAAATAAATTACATTATAAAGAGGAAAACAAAATGTTGAGGACAAAAGATGTTAAGAAAAAGACAAGCCCTATGTAAATCTGTAATAATCCAAATTCATATCATAGAAGATAGGCTTCAGCATGACGTTTGGCATTAGGTTGTGCTAGGCGAGGGGACCTCCAATAGGTGAGAGTAAATCAGTGACAATATTGCCCTCCATATATATGTGTGAGACATGAAAGATTAATTGCCGTATTAACTCCTTTGCTCTCATCCAGCTAGAAATCAACTTCCATGGAATTGCTGGAGAGGGGTGTGTGAGCGCATGCAACACATACATAGAGTCAGTTTCCAACCAAAGCTTTCTCCAGCCCCTATCATGTGCATATTCGATTGCTAAGCAGGCCGCTGCCAGCTCTGCTTCAAACACGAATCCAACACCAAAACCACCTGTGAAACAACCCATCAGGAGACCCCTGCTATTTCGAAAAATCCCTCCTCCGGATATCTGACTCAGCGCACCCTTAGCATAGCCGTCCGTGTTAGCTTTTACCCATCCTGCCGATGGAGGCCTCCACCTAACCGGGATCACTTGTTGCGCCCGCCTTGGGCGAACAGCAACCTTAAAGAACTTGAGAGTGACAAGATCTTCTACCGAGTTGCTTATACAACCCATGTCAAACTCATTTCCCTCCCTGATTAAAGCAAAAAGGGATACCCGACACTCTTACTGGTTTATCCTTGATAACACCGTTCTTCTCCATGTAACCTTCATGCATTGCTGAATTCCTTTCTTGCCATATAATCCAGACGTACGTGACTACAGCTAACCTCCACAACGATACAATTTGCTTGCTCCCCTTCATGGGTATGGCCTGTAATAAGAAACCCACAAAGGTTTGATCTGTAAATATTCTTCCTCCAAAATGAAATCCCAACAGCAGCTGCTGCAAAATTCCAGAAGATATAGGACATGAAAGGATATATGGTCAATTGTTTCGTCATGTTGTTTGCACAAATAACAACGAGAAGGGCCTTTAAATCCCCAGTTCTGAATCCACATCACATGTAGTTAGTATTCTTTTGATAGCCTTCCACATAGTTATCGACCTTCTATTTAATATGAAACGGTCCCAAATCCATGATCCCCAAGATGGTTCAACAAAATATTGCCTCGAATGCATGTATGCTATCTTGGACGAAATCTTCCCCTGCAAAGACCTTCGCCAAATCCTGCAGTCAACAACTGTAGGCTACATTCTTGTGCAGAGAATGGCATCTACAATCTGGGGGTAAGTCTCTGTAAAACTCTCAGTAAAATGCCAGAACCCATCATAATAATAATCACCAATGACTTGATCAAAATGATGCATGTATTCATGAGGGATGTCCACCAAGTCCGCCACCTATCCAATTGTCCAACCAAAATCTGACTTTAGAATTAATACCAACAATCCACATCTCATCCTCCATTAATCTACGAATGTGTGCCATGCATGTCGAATGGATAGAAGAGGGACCATATGAAGCCTTTGGGTGAGCTCCATTAAACCATCTGCCCTTTAGAAATCCAAGTGCTCCTTTTCCTTCAATTATATCCCATGAAAGCTTCATGAGGTAAGCTTTATTTGCCGTTCTAATGGTTCTGATTCTGAGTCCGCCCTCGGAGATAGGACATCACACTCTTTTCCATCCAACAGTAAAGTGATGTTGTTTAGCAACATCCCCTATCCATATGAAATTCCTGCAGGCTGCCTCCAGTTTTTTAATCAAGAAATGTGGCCACTTATACACCATCATAACGTGGACAGCGGAGGCAATAATAACTGAGTTAACTAAACAAATCCTTCCCGCCATAGATAGCATGTTTCCTTTCCACCTCTGAAACTTGACAAGAATCTTATCTGTAGCCTGATTAAAGAACTCACTCTTCTGTGCTTCAATAAAAATCGGTGCCCCAAGGTATGTAAAAGGGAAACTCTCCTTCTGCATACCGAGTTCCTCAATAATTTTTTGCTTAATCCCGTGCTTAACATGTTTTCTGAAAAACACTTTAGATTTCATAGGGCTGAACTCCTGATTAGACACCATAGTATATCCTTCCAATACTCGTGGAGACCATCAATAGATTTATCAGCCCCTTTGCAAAACAAGACAATATCATCAGCATAAAAAAGATAAGAAAGAATAGGAGATGACCTGTTCGCATAAGCTTGAGATATTCCTCCTTTAGCGATTTCTGCCTCAATCCACCTTCCTAATACCTCTTCTGCAATACAGAAAAGAAGTGGCGACAATGGGTCTCCTTGCCTGACTCCCTTACCACATTCAAAAAAGCCCTCAGGCCTCCCATTAATTAGAACAGACACCTTTGCAGACTTGAATATAGAAGATATCCAATCCATAAAGGTCAGTGAAAACCCCATTTTCTCCAAAACATATAGGACGAAGTCCCATCTAAGAGTGTCAAAAGCTTTCTTTATGTCAATCTTAAATCCGACGCTCCCGATGCCACCGCAATACAATGATGAATATTCCTACCAGGAATGAAACCAAACTGGTACTTGCTAAGATTCTCATTCAGCAACGGCCCCAACCTGTTTGCAATAATTTTTGTAACAACCTTGAAAAAGAAATTACATAAGTTGATCGGAAGGAAGTTTTCAACTTTTAAAGCTCCATCAACTTTTGGGACCAAAACAATGAAATTACAGTTTATGCATATCGGCATCTCTCCAGAGATGAAGAAATACTATACCGCCTTACACAAGTCTCCCTCAATAATGTGCCAACATTTTTGGTGAACGAGCCCCTGAATCCATTAGGGCCCGGTGCACTGTTAGCAGATAATCCCATCACCGATTCTTTTATTTCCTCAATTGAGGGTATTGAACAAAGTTTTGTATTTTCTGCATTACTCACAAAATGGTGTATAAAATCCATGTGATCGAAATTAGCTGCACTGTCCAGTTTCTGGAAGAGTTTAGAATAATACTGTACCACATGTTGCGAAATAGTCCTGTGATCCTTTGAGATCTCCCCCTCAATCTCCATTGCATTTATAGTTGTCTTTGCTTTTTGGCTGCGTTGAAACTTATGAAAGAACGATGTGTTCCTATCACCTTCTTTGAGCCAGGACAATGTATTCCTTTGTGAAAAAATTTGTTGCTTTTCCTCCAGCTTCTTATTCACCTCTAAATGTGCATCTACCTCCTGAAGAAATAAGTCCTCACTGTCTCCCTCTTCCCCAATACGAATTTGAATGCTTCTCAACTTTTCCATAGACAACCCCACTGTATCAAATATATTACCAAATTCATCAGTATTCCATTTTCTCAACTCCACCTTAAGCCTTCTTAACTTTGTAGCAAAAGAGCTTATCGGATTAGAATGATGAGTCGGATTTTTCCAAGATGCCTCTGTCATCGTGTAAAAACCCATGTCTAATAGGCACATAGACTTAAATCGAAATTGTTTACGATACGTCTCATACATAGCAGGGGATGCCAAGATCGGAGTATGATCCGACCCATGCCTAGCCAATGTCATGCCCGTGATAGTGTCCCATTTATCCTTCAAACTGTTATTAACAAGTACTAGATCTATTTTCGAGGCGCAAATGCCCCTAGATGCAGATCGGTATACCCATGTGTAACGGGCCCCCATTATGTCAAGATCATCCATATTAGCAGATTCAAGAAAGGCATTGAACTCCAACGGACCCAAATTGTCATGACGAGATCCATGCAGTCTCTCATGCGTCCCCAGAGTGGGGTTAAAATCGCCAATCAACATCATGTTGTCTAAAATGTTAGCCGTAATATCCAACTATATTTCCCTCCAGACTATGTAGTCCGTGTGACCATGAACAAACCCAAATCTATAATTTGCAGCATTATAAATAAAATCAAATATCATAATTTGAGATGTAGAGAGGACAGGTTGCACCTGAGTTATATAAGTCGCACTGTAGAAAACCCATATATTGGGCCGAAGCCCCTCTATGTGGTTATGTCCCGCATATTGAAACCCCAAGCTCCTCCATAAATGACTAGGGACTGATGAAAATAAGACCTTAGGCTCCGCAAGGGCTAGCCATATTGGTTTATGTTTCCGGCATAATTTCACAAGTGCTTGTTGGGAGGAGTCATTCCATGTTCCTCTGATGTTCCAGAAAAGTACCTTCATTTATAACCAGCACAACGGCCATGCTTCGGTGGCTTTTCTAAATTTTCCCACTCTTTAGTTGCAGTAGAGTGCATATTTTTGTTCTTTTTTTAGAGGGTGAACATGTTTCACACCTGGGGCTCCTGGGACTCGAGAACGAGTATTAGGAGGTTCTGGACGAGTATAATGTGTGGCACTATTTCTAGTACCCCGTACTGTTCTTTTCTCCTACTGTGCAACAATGATCTGCTTTTCTGACGACGATATAGTTTGGCTAGCATAGCCCTCCGAGATGCGAACAACAATAGGCACCAGCTCTGCAATCACAACTATAAGTGCACGGTCCTATAAGTTTCCCATATCTGTGTCCTTACAATCCTCTTCCTGATCCTGCCCCGACAGATGAGAAGCTTGATCATCCGATTTATATTCATCTTGGGATTGTTCCGAATCAGCCTCATGTGCCTGATGCTCATCAACATTGGCCTCATGCTCAGCCGGAGATTTCTGAGTTCTGTCAACTTGGTGCACATCTTGCTCATCTTCAATATCATCCACCAGACCTCCAAATATGTTTGAGGTATGCACACTTGGATTTGGGATTTCCTTTTCTTTCCATGTTTTTTAGGGGCAGTGTAATGCTTTTCCTCCACCTTTTTCTTTCCTTGTTTCTCCTTGCGTTGCTCCCTTTCATACTTCTTCTTCAAGCAATTGTGATCACTGTGTCCAAGAATTTGACAAGATTTGCAGTATTCCGGAATACTTTCAAATCCAAAAGAGATTTTAATGATGCTTTCTGATGTATCAATATTCATGTTTTGCAAAATAGGCTCTTGAACATCCATCTCCATCAATACCTTAGCAAAATGTCCTGTAGATCCGTCCAGAGTTCGTTCACGCACCAGTGTTCCAACCACTCTAGCAATATTTTTAATGACTTCCTCATGCCACAGCTCCAAGGAAAGCTCATAAATCCTCATCCACATCGTAACCAACGAGGATTTAATTTTATAGGGATTGAACGTGGGGATCCATTGCTGAATCCTCAATTGAATACCCCTAACCTCAAATACTCTCTTTTTTAATAGACTGATCTTATGCTCATCATTGAGTGACATCATCGAATAATATCCACGACCCAAAGGGATGTTGAACAGCTCTTTAATATTGAATGTACGCTTGAACATATCATCAACTTTCCATCTGGTTTAGTGGCTTACTGGCCCATTGGTTCAATATCCTAACAATCACAAATTGAGAGAAAAGTATTTTACGCTTTTCACAAAATGATTTATTAATCGAGAGAGTAACAGTATCACCTGTTTTGTCAAGCGGCCTCGCCACATGGTCCGTAAAGAACCCCTTGCATATGGCCAATTTGATCCGTGCAATCGAACCTCTAGCATCCCGGGAAGCCCTTGCCGCATATGTATCAGAAAGATTATTATTGGGACGGGGAACGTTGATCTGGTGTCCATCATGCACGGGTGGCTGAGTGCGCTTAGGGTTTTCATCGTAACCTAGGGCAGAAGCTTTCTTGGTGTGCAAGTTTACACCCGCCGCTTGTTGTAAGGCAGAAGTATCAGAATCCTTGCGTGTAGAATCAGAAGCGAACCGAGGTTGAGGCGATTCTGCCCAACATCCGGGGACAGAGGGTTATCAGCATTTGCGCTATTACAGAAGAGAAGCTCCTCAAATAATAAAACTGCTGAGGAAGTGGGGCAATGAAGAAGAGGGGCGTGACGAGCCAACGGAAGGTGATGTCGCCATGCCAGAAGAAAAAGCGCCGATCATAATTAACAGAGAGGAAGGAGAAAAACCCTAGAGAGAGAAACATCTTTTTAATAATTATGATGTAGAACATACTGTTCCATTCCGTCCATCCATATAACCTACTTCAACCCATTCTTTCCAAATAAGGGTGTGCACGTTACATTTAGGTAAAGAATTTTAAAATGTTCATGTAGAAGGATTTTGTATGATTTTTTTAAAAATTTGATATGATACGGTATTTATAGTTCAATACGGATCAGTACAATTTTAGGTTCGAATCGATACATTCGAATTCACAAATTTATGAATTGTGAAATTTTAAATGGTTAACTGTTGGAAATTTCTCCACCATTTTTTAACTGCAAAATAATCTTAATTTTTGGAATTTAGCAGACACATACATTATTTTAACAAGTGATTAGAGCTGTTAAAAATATCAAATTGCTTACAAGCTTGGCTCAACAAATTAAACTCGAGCTCAGCTTGGGTTGTATGTATTCGAGCTCGAGTTCGAGCCCCTTAAAAGCTCGATTCATTAACGAGCCGAGCTCGACTCGCGAGTACTCGTGCATTTTAATAAAATAATAATACATTATATATAATATATAAATATAATACCAACATATTATTATTAATATTAGAATTATATTATTATATATATATATATATATAATGTAATATGGGTGTGTTAAGCCAACTGGCGTAAAGAAATTGATGGCGCAGCCGCAACATTAGGTTTTGATTCTTTTGAATATTTTCACCCTAAACTTCACACCACTCCAGGAGGGAAATAACCTAGTGCAGCCGCGACAGCCGACAAGGAGAAAATTAGGGTTTGAGAAGGTATTCTTCGTCTCAATCCTTCTTCCCCTCCCATTCACCATAGTTGTTCATTTGACCTCTCGTGAGTCCAGAGTCTTCCTCCTTATGCTTCAATTTTCCCTAGCTGGGTGAGGGAGCGTCTCCTCGTCAACTACACTTACTGGTGAGATAACGTATTTTCCTTTTTGTTTTATATGTTTCTATTCTTTGAAATAATTTGAGGATTTTGCTCTTATTAGATAACTTCTTTTCTTTTTTTGTTTTCTCTATTTTTATTCTTTTGAAACAATTTGGGGATTCGCTCTTACTTTTAAATATTGAGACATTTTAGGAATTTTTTTTGCCCATTTCCATTTATATTTGGCTTTTAAATATTGAGACATTTTAAGGATTTTTACACAGCTGAGTTCCATTTATATGTTGTGGGGAATATGATTAATAATTTAATAAATGAGTGATATATATATTTGGATATGAATAGGGCAGAGGGCATTTTTGGGAGTGTAATAGTTTTGTTGAGGGTTGATCATAGATGGAAAATGTGAAATCCAAGCATGGCAATGTATAGGGAGCATAATGCTACAATATATAGGGAGCATACTGCTTCAGTATCTATTTAGGTGTTATTCTTTCCATACTAGTTACGACTGTAGCTTCTGAATCTACTTTTAGTGCTGTGGAAGAGTCATTGATGATTGTCGAGCTTCTATGCCCGTTAAGATGGTGCTTGTCCTACTATGTGAAAATGATTGGATATGTAATCATTATGGCCTAACAACTAAGCATAATGTGAGTGAAATAAACCTCAAGTTTCATACTTGATTGATTTTTCTATGCTTATGATTGTCCATTATTTGTAGATTACGTATAATGAATATACAATGAATTTCTTGTTCTTTTTTGTTGTAGGATATGGATGTTGCTGAATTATCTACGTGTCATGGAGTTGAACTTCCTCAAGATTAACTCTTCAAGCACTTGCTACTTTATAAGGATTTAAACCTTAATGATTTGGTGTTTGTATTTGATGTGATTTGAAGTTAATTACTTGGTTCAAACTTGATGCTTGTAAAATATTGGTGGAAGTTCCCACTGAATGAATGTATTATAAGACATCTATTTTCTTAAATAGATTATTGATTATGGATTAGGTGAATATTGTTAAATTATTGAAATCTCGAGCTCGAGATCTAATGAGCTTAGCTCGTTATGATTATCAAAGTTGAGCTCGAGCTCAAACGCGATAATTTCAAGTCGAGCCGAGCTCAGTTCTTAGCTCATTATGTTATTCGAGCAAGCTCGAGCCGAGTTCGAGTACCGAGTACTTGAACTCGCTCGACTCGTATAACAGCTCTATAGGTGATTGCAATTCAAACCATTGAGCAAATTTTGACTAAACTAAAGCTAAATGGAAAATAATTTTAAAAAAAATTGATTTTTTTCCTACAACTCTATCTCACTCCATGTTCTAGACACACAATATCTCTTTCACAAATTTATATAAAATAAAAGAAACCCTCTCATACACACACTGCTACTCCACCATCATGTTTAATCATGAATTGAGACGTAGTTTCGTTTCAACATGGGTCACATTTGGTCCACATTAATGGCGATTAGGGTTCCAAGTAAGGTCTGGCTAGAGTTCCAAAATTCAATCGTATTACTAATGGGTGGAAACCAGTTTACCTCCTCCAAGTGTCACACTTGCAAAATTGTCTTATTTATCCCCTTTCTGGTTTTTTTTTAATCAATTATTGCTGATATAGATTTTCTTCCTTGAATTACTTGAATATTTCAGATATTTGATTAAAATGAGAGAATTGATTCTTCTGAAAAAGAATGGACTTGAAGTTTCTAAAATGGTCACTCTCCATGAGCTTTTTGTGAGGCATGTGTTGTTAAGAGCCATTATGCTTGTACTTGCTTTTATTATCAAAATTTTATGTAAATGGCCCATGAGATTTTTGTAATTGAGCCGAATTTTTCGAATATTGATTAGTGATGGACTCGAATATTGATCTAAATCACACCATTGTATTGAATTAAGAAATGAGTTTCACATTTCTTGGATTTAGGTCATCCAGCACAGCGATAATAAAAATGAAACATTGATTATATCAAATGTTGATTACATTTACTATTACAATCAAAGAAGCTCTGGAAGCAACAATACTTTTCACTGGGGATAAGCCGGTGGGTGAAGGCAACGCCGCTACAAATCAGGCGGTAGAAGTTATGGTGACTAGACTCGTCCATAGGGTTCCTGGCAGCGTTAGAGCGGAAGCATAGTCAACTACTGCTTTCAACTGAATTTTAATAGATGAGGCAAAGCTTAGAGAGACTTTGATTGTAAGATTTCTGATCGATGACCTCTATAGCTCGTAAATTTAGCCTATATGCTAGGGGGCCCTATAAGCTAGGGAGCCCTAATTTCACCCAAAAAAACTAGGGAACCCTAACTTCACCCAAAACCATGGCTGAAGGTGAAGGGTTGACCCCCACCTATATGCCTTCCCCACTTGCGTATGGAACTAATGTGGGATATTATAACAATCCATCCCCCTTGAACCAGAGGTCCACGGATGGCACACTCCGGGTAGCAATCCCCCTCGGGCCCACATCCGGGGTGGCAACCCATAGGCCCACAGATCGATTAGCTGATGGTCGTTTTCTCAAAACACAATTAATTCCCAAGTATGAAGGATGTAACTCTAGCTTAGGGAAGCGACCAAGTTATAATTATTGAACCCAAAGGACGGATGATTATCAATTTATTATTATATAATTTAACTAAAACTTTGGTGTGGCAATTTAATTAAGGGAATATTATTACTCTACTAGCAAATAAATAAATAACAAATAAAGTAGAAAACAGTAGAGCTTAGGTGAGAGTTAAACAAATGAGAAAATAGGTAGCTCTTCAGGCCATCCAGTTGTTGGCGTTCCATCATTTAGTTAACATGAACCATTAGGGTTCCATACGTTTCTAATTCAATGGAAGCAAGAAATCAAAGAAACTTATTACCTTACACCAGAGTATGTTGAAGAAGATGGATTCTCACCGGCAGCCTGCGCAGCATCACGATTTTGGCCATAACTTTCTCATTCGATCTCCGATTGGAGTGATCTATGCGCCAAAACGATCCTCTCTTCCGTGGAATTCCGTTATTATATTACATGAACCATTCTAAGTTCTGTATGATTTTATAAAAATTATAGAGGTTGGCAGACAGCAGCAGCAAACGGTCTCTTGATCTTCTGCATTTCCAAGTCCAATCTCGACGTCGTGTGGGCGACGATCTTCGAGATCTTCTCAATCTGCTATTCCCTAACCCTCCTCACAGTGTTAGACATGATTAATCAGTTGATTAGGGTTTCCGAATAGTTGAGATGACTTATATATGGGCTACAGAAGGGACCAGGAGGAGAAAATTAGAGTTGGGCCCCCATCGGGCTTAAGTATCCAAGCTTAGCCTAAAACTTATACTTAAGTCCAATAATAATAATATATACCACTAAAATATTATTACTGCACTACCGTTCTAATTCCATAATTATATTATGGACTCCTTCCTATTATGAGCCCGTTAGTCTCCCCATGTTTAAGATATACAATGCCCATTAATTAATTATGTTACTGACAACTCCATTAATTAATATCTCATCCGAGAGTAGTACCACTCAACCTCATTATCATGCCGGAATAAATCCACCTATAGGATTTACATGATAATCCTTATGAGCTCCTCAAAGGGACATCATCAACCTATAACGGACATGGATTCCTTTTACAATCAACAGCACACCATAGAGAAAACACTTTCCCAACTCATCGAGTTTGTTGATTTAATACATGTAAATCTCATCCATTGATGAATCAAAGAAATACATACTGCCTTATGGTTGAGGTTATTTTAAGGGATTAAGAGCACGAACATCCATAATAATTGAGATTAAGTTCTCCTATATAGTCAATATAAGTTGAACGGTCTCAAGCGGTCCTACTCAATACATATAAAGTGCACTAATGTGATTTTATAATCAAGACAAACTAAGGTTGTGAGCATCTATTTATACTTTATAAGGAAACCGATAATATGATCTTCCGCGTGTTATCGCACAACATATTATATACAGTATAAAGTAAGTGGACTATTACATCGTACACATAAATAAATTATAAGATGCAATCATTTGATTATATGATTCTCATTTCAAATAAATTGTTATAACATTGTTCATACAAAAAGCTAGAATTTTAGTATACAATCCAACAATCTCCCACTTATACTAAAAGACTATGCTGTCATGTCTTGTGCCATACATCTGATTCTCACTCCCACTACACAACCATTAAAAGCTCTCGCCTTAAGATCCTTGTAAATGAATTTACTAGGTCATCATCCGATGCAATCTTGGAGACAACAACCTTCTCCTCATTATACAATTTCTTGTAAAAGGTGGTACTCGTGCTCCATGTGTTTAATTGCCTTATGGGCTCATGATTCCTTCAAGTTTGCAACTGCACCATTATTATCAAAATAAATTGTGATAACCTTGGGTAAACTTAGAAAACTTCGAAGTCCATCATGAAGTTTCTAGAGTCATATAAATACTTTGGCTGCCTCAGAGGATCCAATTTATCATCTTTCCATGGTGGAGTCCGAAATATATTTCTATATAACACTCTTCTATTTTATGATTCTACTTCCTAAAATTAAACACATAATCTTTGAGGTGGATTTACTGTCGTCCCTATCTGATTTGAAAAATCTGAATCTATGTAACCCATAAGAAGCATTAAATCTGTTCGGTAAGTCCACATATAATTTCTAGTCCTTTTCAAGTACATAAGTATATGTCTTACCACAGTTCATCATTCTTGTTTTGGGTTACCTTGATACTAACTGACCATGCCTTCGGCAAAACAGATATCCGATCTCGTGCATAGCATTCCTTAGATTAAGCTTTCTTATTCGCCAAAGCATAAGGAACCGCTTTCATCTCCTTTATCTTATCTTGTGTCAAGACACATTTTCTTAGATAAAGTCACATGCTAAAACAAGTAAGGATCGTATCATTTCATGAAGCTTGAGACAAGCATAACATCCTTTCTTGTGATCCGTATTACCGTGATCAAAAGGATATATTTTACATTTCTTAAGTCCTTTATTTCATACTGCTTTATCAACCATACCCATACGCCCGACAATACTCTTTCATTGTCTCCAATGAGCAAGATACCATCTACGTATAGTACAAGAAATACCACCATGTTTCCATCACTCTTTTCAATACACAAGATATATCCACGCATTGATTAAATCCATGTCACTGGATTTCCTCACCAAAATGGATGTTTCATGATCTTGAAGCTTGCTTTAGTACATCAATGGACACTTTTAAGCTTACTATCAAAATGCTCTTAGCCCTTAGCAATGAATCACTCTGGTTGCTTCACAAAGATGTTTTCCTCAAGACTTCCATTCAGGAAAGTTGTCTTGACATGTATATGCTATTCCTCATAATCAATATGATTAGCAATAGATAAAAGAATTCGAATCAACTTAGGCATAGCTACCGACGAACAGGTTTTCTCATAATCGAACTCTTTCTTTCTGAGTGTACCTTTTTGCAACAAGCTTTGCTTCCAAGGTTTTCACCTTACTATTTGATCCTCTTTTATTTTGTATGACCACTTCCAATGGCTTCTTTTACCATTTAGTGGTCGTACAAGCTCCCAGATTTAATTTAGAATCCATAGACCCTATTCCAGAAATCATTGCAACTTGCTAAGATATCTCATTTTATCCTGTAATGCTTCGTCATAACCGTGGGTCAATTCCATGTTCATCAGGGACCAAGTCTCATGACTCTCCCAAAACGTATATCTATTAAGTTGCAAAACAACCCTCCCACTACGACAAGGCACTACATGCAATTGTGTATCAGATGTGACACGCAATGCAGTTTACCTTGTGGTATCTCCTCTTGTACAATTGGTACTAATATTTTGTGTATCCCTTCTCACATCTTTTAGAACAACTTATACATAGGTTTGTGATTTATTACATAGTCCCTTTCCAAAAATCTAGTGTTTATGTTAACAATCACCCTCCGATCTTTTAGACTAAATAAATCACCCTTCATTTTTCTAGGATATCCCTCAAACAGACAAACATTCATACGAAATACTGTTTCTTAGGGCATATCCATAAAATAAATTTAATAATTCCAAATAACTCATCATCTATCTAACTATTTCCACAAGAGTCCTTCTCTTATTATATTTAGAAGATGCACTATTAATTTTAATTCGTTGCATCCATGGGACAAACATGATTTAAGAGTGTACAAATTGTCTACCAACGTACCTCAACAGACTACAACTCTATCCCTCTTTACTATAACCATGTCATTTAAATGAAATAGAGTATCTATCCATAAATGCATAGAAACTGAAATCAAATTCTTTCTATGAAAACGTACGTAATGACAATTTCTCATAATCAAACGTTTATTCCTATTATAAGATAAAACAACTCCCACTGCAATAGCCACTACTCTTGTAGTTTTACTCATATATATAATAATCTCATTATCACTTAATTGCAGGCTTTTAGAGATCCCGGTATCTACACACAACGTGTCAGTAGATGTCATCCTTGATCATGCTTCAACAACTAGTGAATGAGATATTAACCTTGTTCACATCTTGATAAAATTGACTTTCCTTCACCACATGTTTTGTCAAAAGTTTCCCACCATATACACCCTCTTGTATTTCAGGTATAACTTGCTCAAAATATCCAGGCAAATTATGGAGAATAAATTGATCTAGGTTTCCCCTTCAATTTCTACTCGAAGCACTCCCAATTCATTCATCAACTTATCCATGACCTCTTGCCTTTCTAACTTACTCAAGTATCTGAAGAGTCGCATGAGACCATCATATTTCTGTGAACCTCTCACCTCTCCACAAGAGACTTTGATTAATAGGCATCACAGAACATCTTTAGTGATAACATATTTTTATTTTCCTTAGCAGTAAAGTTTAAAACCAAGATTCTTTTCTAATCATTTAATTTTGGACAAGTAAATATAATTTCTTTTAGTAAACAATAAGCGAGATAAAACTATTTGAAATTACAGAGAATCACAAATAAATACACGATCAAATCTTCAAATTTATCCATTTATATTGGTTCTCTCAAAACAATATAAAATTAAAATTCACCGACATCTCAAGCACCGCGAGTCAGCAAGCCACGATAGTGTGGACGTTTATAAACCCAAACATTTATAAGAGAAGGTTTTACCCATTAATTTCATTTGTCAACCTAACCTCATGATAAAATAATTAAAAGTCGGTTCCTCTTTAGCCATGCAAATAAAAGCAGTGTCTCCGATGTGGATGATACTTATTATTTACACCTAAGTGTACACCATTATTTGATCCCAAGTCCGCGGCCCAAGCTTATGTGCCTTACAAATGGAGAAGTGCACACGTGCTCGGATAACTTCCTATAATAATCAATTATAAGTTTGTACAGTGATCCGCAAATAAACTTATCCGATGGGGAGGAAGGTCTATGCCAACACGAAAGTTTATGTGCATCACAATACAAACAATAATTATTTAATGAAGTCTGTACCAGTGATCCGTGAATAAACTCATCCGATGGGGTGGAAGGTCTATGCCAACACGCAAGTTTACTCACATCACTTACAAACCATTAGTGGAGGCCGCGGGAATTATTTATCAATCCTCTCTTCCACTTAGTTATTTAATACCGAGGGTTTTTACATGCATATAATATTCTAAATAAAATATGCAACCTAGCATGCTCCTATTACGACAAATAAGGCAGTAAATCATAGAGAATCATGCATACATATATAACAATAATAAGATAATTAAATTAAATTAAATTATGAACAGTTATATATCAGCGAATTCGATTGTTCGCCACCAAGCATAAAATTGAGCAGCTGTGACTATGCGGAATGAAATTCCAGAAGAAACTTATATCGATTTTTCCTCAAATTCCTTGTTCGCCAACCTGCTCCACCACTCTGGTACCTACTTGACATTCTCACACCTAGCTGCCCATCCACCGTGTTCTACTGTCTGGCGATCACTCGCCAACCACATGCACCAAGGATCCCACACGGCTTTATACTCGACAATGGTCCTCCCTTCGCGCATGCTAATACAGGGCATCCGTGCATCCGTTCTAGCCATTGCATAGCTAAACGCTAAGCCTGGTAGCACATCTAGTCACCTAGCACTTTCTTACTCCATGCGTACCAAAATCCACCATCGTCTGCCAAGCACCAGCCTACCCGATCCCCAGCACCGCCCGATGCCATTGCTCGTCAATAAGCACCCAAGCCCAGTGTCTTGCCCTTCTTCTGTGTGTGAATCCATGTGGTAGCCCGCCTTGCACCGTGCGCGCATACGCCCACTGTGTACCATTGCCATGCGTCAAGCCTATGAAATTGTGCGCCAGACGCTTCTCAGCAACCATGCGACCCTTGCATGCGTATCCGCACGCCGCCGTGTGCTGGAAGCCCGACAATAAGCGCTAATTCGTGCCGCTGTCAGCTAGTATTACCTGTACGGTACGATACTGATCTGCCCAGAAAAATAGCTGGACTTGCCCGAAAATGCTGCCCAGTCTGATTGAAATTGCTGGCAGGACTCACCCGAAAGAATGGCTTACTCCCCCCAGCCTGCACCCAGACCCGACCTGGCCACTTTCAAACTCAACCCAGAACCTGTCCGACTCGCTCGGAAGTTCCTAGACCTGCAGGGAATTCCCCAGTGTTTACCTACACTGCCATGCTTCTGCGATGCTGTAGCCTTCCACCGCTCATTTATGCCACCAGCATTCTACGGCTAGCCATTGCTCAAAACGAGCACCACTAATCGCCACCGGAAATAAGAGCCCGCACGCTGCCCAGCCCAAGCCACCGCGTTGCCTAGGCGGCACCATCGCTCCGCCAGGCATCATCTGACATGTGCCGTGTTCCTGGCCATGGTGTCACGCCTACCTGGTGCGCGCCTGACCTCGATTTCACAATGCCAACGTGCAAGACACCAGCAGCCGCTAAGCCAGATGTCATATCGAGAGCTCGCCTGATAGGCCACAGCCTGGTGTTGCGTACCGATGCCAACCGTGTAATGTCTAGAAGTCTGCCCTGCGCCATTCACCGCTGTGGGTTGCCTCTAGTCGACGCCGTGCAGCCATGCCCAACTTGGCAGTCTTCATGCCAACATGTACCAAACCCAGCAGTCTGCCCACAACCATCAATAAACAATGTGTGTTTCACGCTATCCGCTGCACCACCGTCGTAACATCTTACAGTCGATCGCTCATCACCGCCATGAATGATCATCAACATATAGGGTATACAAGCATAACAGGTAATATACTAAACCCTAATCACATTGAACACATAAACCCTAGCCTAATGTGTTACGCTTTACCACAAAATCGATGCTCTGATATCAATTGTTGGTATTTGATCATTTGGTTAACGTGAACCGTTAGGGTTCCATATGTTTCTAATTCAGCGGAAGCAAGAAATCAAAGAAACGTATTACCTTACACCAGGGTATATTGAAGAAGATGGATTCTCGCAGGCAGCCTGCATAGCATTACGGTTTGGCCATAACTTTCTCATCCAATCTCCGATTGGAGTGATCTATGCGCAAAAACGATCCTCTCTTCCATGACTTTCCATCAGTGTATGACACGAACCATTCTAAGTTCTGTACGATTTTATAAAAATCGTATAATTTGGTAGACAACATCATCAAACGACCTCTTGATCTTTTACTGTATTCCCAAGTCCAATCTCGACATCGTGTGGGCGACGATCTTCGAGATCTTCTCAATTTACTGTTCCCTAACCCTCCTCACAGTGTTAGGCATGATTAATCAGTTGATTAGGATTTTTGGACAGCTAAGATAACTTATATATGGGCTACAGTAGGGACCAGGAGGAGAAACTTAGAGTTGGGCCTCCATTGAGCTTAAGTATCCAAGCTTAGCCCAAAGCTTATACTTAAGTCCAATAATAATAATATATACCATTAAAATATTATTACTGCACTACCATTCTAATCCCATAATTACGTTATTGGCTCCTTCTTATTATGAGCCCGTTAGTCTCCCCATGTTTAAGATATACAATGCCCATTAATTAATTAAGTTACTTACAACTCCTTTAATTAATATTTCATCCGAGAATAGTACCACTCAACCTCATTATCATGCCGAAATAAATCCACCTGCAGGGTTTACATGATAATCCTTATGAGCTACTCAAGGGGACATCATCAACCTATAACAGACAAGGATTTCTTTTACAATTAACAACACACCATAGAGACATCACTATTTCCCAACTCACTGAGTTTGTTGATTTAATACATGTAAATCTCACCCATTGATGAATCAAAGAAATACATATTGTCTTACGTGTTGAGGTTATTGTATAGGAATTAAGAGCACGAATATCCATAATAACTGAGATCAAGTTCTCCTATATAGTCAGTATAAGTTGAACGATCTCAAGTGGTCCTGCTCAATACACATAAAGTGCATTAATGTGATTTTATAATCAAGACAAACTAATACCAAATCACACTACAACCATCCCGATAGAGAGTTCCCGTCTATCTACAGTATAAAGTAAGTGGACTATTGCATCGTACATATAAATAAATTATAAGACTCAATCATTTGATCATAGGATTCTCATTTCAAATAAATTGTTATAACATTGTTCATATAAAAAGCTAGACTTTTAGTATACAATCCAACTTAAGTTTTACTAATTAATCTCCCTTTCGTATATAAATGTCCGACTCTGCCTTGTGGAATATGGACGCATCATTAAGCCATGCAAATCTACTCTATAGACACAAGTAGACAAGCTTGTAACACATGTGAATTACCTCGAAGCAAGAACATAATTTCACCCTCCCTTTCTAGGTACTATCTGTATCAATTATTTCCCGTGCACTAAGTACTCTAACCCGATATGATCTCCCTTTATAGGTACTATGAAATTATTCTCTTTCATCCTACTTACTAACCCGAATTCAATTCAATTAATAAGTATTCATATAAGATAGTTCTAATGAAGCTTCGGAGTCCCCTCCTTAGAATCATAATATATAATCTTATTCAGTAGTGAACGCACTCAATCAATAACCAAGATGAATATTCAGACTCTATTCAACAGTTAATGATGCACAAAACAACTCTGAATATGGATTAAAAATGCATAGTCTTATATAAAATAAACCACAAGTAGTGTTGTACGGAGTATACATATAGAAGTTTAATTAACTAGTAAAACCTTCATAAACCCTAGAACTACCAAAGCGGTTCTAGGCCATGACATTCTGAAGAATGTTCATGGTGATTGAATAGATCTTACCCATAGTCTTGAAAATTACAAGAAAGATTAAGTTGCGAAATAAACCCTCAATGTGGACGTCGTCGCTTCTCGCTCCATCTTGAATTTGCACTTAGTTCTCACTTGATTCATTGCACGAATCTCTCTATAGCTCCGATGGATGCAGTTAGGGTTTGGATGTGGTGTAGGATGGATGTGGAATCTAACTTCCTTTTTTTGATGTGATCTGCATCCCCTTTTATACTTGTAAACTCACCTTATGGACCTTTACTGGACTTTTTTGTGAAAAATACAAACATAAACGCACAGGAGGTAAAATCTTGACGTTTCACTACTGACATGTCCCATCTCGACCAGAATGGTCTTGGTCGAGCTGGAGCTCCTTGGTCGAGCTGCGTATTTGTAAATTGAAACTCCGTCTTCACGCCCAGCTCGACTTCCCTGCTGTAGCTTGACCAAATTGCTCTTGGTTGAGCTACCCTTCCTTGGTCGAGTAGCACCTCTATAGCCCGAAATGTCTCCAGCTCGACTTCCACCGTGTAGCTCGACCAACCTATGCTTGGTCGAGCTACGCCTCAAAAAATATATTTTCCAATTCTGAGCACTTCTGACCTATTTTCTAGTATAAATATGCTTAAATAGCCTTAGTAGCATCTGATTCGTGGATTTTTCATAAACATCCCGATTTACCTTGATAATAGACCTAATTATACTCAATTTTTACTCAAATCGGAGCTCAATTTTTTTATTGGTAAATGTTAGTTGTTAGTATAGTTAGTATACATAACCACCCTTACTTCCCCTTCTTCAAGCCTCCTTATATCACTCTCATCAGTAGCCCCTTCTTATGGCCCGTTCGGATCTGGTAGGTCGGACCAAATTGTTAGGCATATAAGATAGGGAACCCTAACTTCACCCAAAACCATGGCTGAAGTTGAAAGGTTGACCCCCACTTATATGCCTTTCTACACTTACGTGTGGAATCGATGTGGGACATCATAATAGGTCACAAGTCATGATTATATGCTAGCCTAGCAACTCTGAGTACTTTATCAGATTGTTGTTGCAAATATTAAATATTTGTGTATTAGATTTGATTCTGTGAACCAACTTTTCAATGTGCTTGTTTTCTTGGGGAAATCTATAGTGTCAAGAAACCATAATCTCTGTTTAGTTTGATTTTTTTATTGAGCTAATGACAATTTTGATAAGGAGGCTTGGAAAATTTGGGCAGTTGGTGGTGTGTCATTGCAATCATCAGGCATGTATCTGGTTTAAGATATTACCAATATTAATTGATATTAATTTCTATATTATGTATTTAATTGTGTAACGAAACAGAAAATTTTGATACTAGAGTTTGGAAATAAAGCTCTTTTAGTTTGTTAGAACAAGTTATTGGGCTTCATTTGTGTAGTAGAGGTAGAAACCAAAAGAAGTGGTTGATTACTATTAGTATAGTCCAGTTCGTTCTTGGGCAGCAACAAACTCCTAATTTTGAAAACCAGATCTATATAATACCTCGAATCCCTAATTTTGAACTTACAAATAATTGTGCATTAATTATGCTGTTATACATAGGTAAAATATTAGAATATATACCTATAAAGAATAACTTAAGTATCATTATATTTTACCTATTTATTATATTCATAGTTTTTTCTCCTCGATCGATTGATAAATTATCTAGAAGCGAGAGTGATTTATTTAAGAGTACTGTTAAATACACACCCCTTTTTATTGAATATACACCCTTTATTAAATGAACACTTTTAATTTTTTAAATCTTAATTTTATTATATACACACCCCCTAAAAATCCAAATTTATCCTTTTTAATTTTAAGATTATACACACCCCATAATATCTTAATCTCCGCAATGAATTCATATTTGTTGTAGTTGATCCCCTTCCCCAACTGTTTGAGAGACAAGGACATCAAGAGCTCATTGGATAGGCACTGCGAACCTCACAGACATGCAATTTCAAAATCTCTTCAGTTACTTTCTTGGTATCTAATAGTAAGATATTTCAAAACATGCTATGCCTAAGCTAAAGAGTTGGACTACACCTCCTCCATGCTATTAAGTATATGCTCTCACAATGTCGATCCTGATAGGCATGGACCCTCTGTAGACGATTCTGGCTCCACCTTTACTAATAATGTTCTCTTCTTTCAGACATTCAAGAACATTTTCTGATCTGAAATCTAATTTCCAGAATGTTGTCAGTTTCTAAGGTTTCGAGTTTTCGATGCACATTTTCGGCATGCCAACTAAACCACCGGCAGCAGCAGCACTGCCTCGATCACTGCTATGGTTATGGTGGTTTTGGACACGTGTTGCCTGTGGCAATCTTCAGATGGACAGAAGCTTACAGTGGGCGAGCAGAGATTGGGGTTTCCGGCTAAGAATCGGTCATCGAGGTCTTTCAGAATTACGATCAACATTTTCTACTGGAAAGTCGCTGTAAGAGATGTCCAATGTTGTCAAGTGTCAAGCTTTTCATCAGCTCGATTTTAGTCCATTATATGCATTCGAGGAGAAAATCATGTATTAATGGAGTAAAAAACTTAAATACGCGCGCACTCATATAAAAAACCCCTCATAAAATTTATATTAATCTGGATAAATGGAGTAGGAGTGATGCTAATTAAGTAAAATTAAATTTGAAAATCTGCACAAGTCACATACACACTCTGCAGTAGGTGCACGCTATCATTCTCTCTCTCTCTTCGTGGTCTCTATTTCTCTCCAGCCTGCGACGATGATTAGCGGCGGGGAGACCCCTGGAGAGTGTCGGTACTCTATTTTTTTGTTTTAATATTAGATTAATATATAAAATATATAATAGGTGTGTATTTAATTAATTAAGGGCAATTTAGACTTTTTAAAAATACTTATTTTAATTATAAATTAATGGGGGTGTGTATTTAATGAAGTGGGGTGTGTATTTTAAAAAGACACTTTATTTAATTTTAAGTCTATGTTACTAATCTAAAAATGAACAAGAGGCGTTGAAATTTGGTATTTTTTATGATATAACCTAAAAAAAAGGGTTGGTTTCTTGTACATTCGGGTGCATAAAATGTTTAAGGGTATAACATTTTGTTGATTTTGAAATATGAAAAGTATCATTGACAAAACAAATTAATTTATTTTTATTTAGAAAATTAAAAGCATAAGTTTATATTCTAAAGGGTGTAACATTCAATATTAAATGGTGCAATACTGGATTTGAAGGCATGGTATAATTAAGAATATAATTTATTTATTTATTTATTTTCATGAATATAAGTTGGTTATAGTAAGCTTATGTGAATTTTTTCCTGAATTTTTATAAATTCTATGGATTTCTTAATTTGTTGGTCAAGTGGACGTTGATTTTGAAGGACTTTACTTTTGGACTCTTTTGTATTGATTATAGCTCTATGCTTGTGATTACTATTTTGTTTTATATAGTGTTGTCATAACCGGACCGGAGATCAAATCGGTGACCTTAACAGTTCGCGGTCAGATCAGCGGTTCAACCGAAAAAACAATAATAATACATTTTTAATAATATTTTGTTATTTTACATTTAAAGTTAGATTTTAATTAATTTTATAAACTTGGGCTTTAAATAATTTGTGCTAATGGGCTAACTCCAATAGGCAGTCCATCTACCTCACCTTGTAATGGACCTCCTAAATATTTATAAATATTAATTTATAACCTTAAATTACCTTGTCCCTTAACAAGTCAGCGCCCTTGCATCGCTTTCATCCTCAGCAATGACCAAAAGAATGAAGGATTAAAGATTCTTCAACATGGTGACAACGAAAGACGTCAAGGTCCGTTGTCCGTTTAGGTCTGCTTTTAATTTCAACCATCACTTCTCTCACTAGAATTCTGTTTACACTCTCTCTAAATTTCTTTGCCTGATCATATCGACTGCCTACGGTCTTCTGGTGGACATTTCGACTACTTCCTTCAATCTACGCAAGGAACATCCATTGCTCTCGAACATGCAACACAGATGCGAGAGACATGGAAAAAAAAAACCGATATTTTTTTATTGGCCGGTCCAAGCCGGTTATGCCGGTTTTGAACGATTTCTTCCAGTTTGACTAAATAAATGGTTCTTGAAAGTATTTCGGACTAGTCCTGGCACAGGTTGAACCAGTCGAACTGGCCGTAGAGGTGGCAAAAAGGTCAGACTGGTACCGGCCCACTGGGCCAATGCACATTCATGGGCTTGGCCGGGCTTGGCCCAACTTTTTGCGGGCCTTATTTTTTTTGGCCTGATTGGCGCTATTTTCACCTAGATTTTAGTATCTTTTTATATGTGTTTTCGTATTATTTTATCTGTATTTATATGTTATTTGTTTGTGTTTTGTGTTTTTATGGAAATGTGTGTGAATGAGCTTAAACCTATGATTTTCACTTTTATTGGATGCTAGATATGATAAGGAAGGCATATGAAAAAATGGATCTAAATTCGGAGTTGAAACGAGGGAGAACGGGCAAAAACGGAAGCTGCACAACATGGGCCGTATGCAGCGCACGACCCTGTCCGAATGGCCGTTTGCTGACATCCGAAACACCAACTCAGTCACGCCTGTGGCCGAGTGCAGAACACGACCCGTGCCCAGTACAAACACACGGCCCGTGCACCGCGTACGGGCCTATCCAAAAAACCGTGCGACAACGTCAGAAAACACAACACGGCCACCTCTGTGGCCGTGTGCTGCGCACGAGTCGTGCGCTGTGTTAGAACACGGGGCGTGCGGCGGAGCTCGAGCCGTGTTGGTGCAAAAATGCAGAAAATTGCTGGAATCTTCTAGAAGGCCCACATGGAGTATAAATAGACCCCATTTTAACATTTTGATAGATAAGATCCGAAATTACACCCTTCTACACACACCTCACACACCATTTCTTCCATTTTCCACCATCATCTTCATCCATCTTCATCCATTCTTCATCCCTTCCATTTGGGTGTTGAAGATTTCAAGAAATCAAGAGCTAGAGTTGGAGATCCATGAGTATTGAAGATTCTCTACAAGAAATTGCTAGGGAAGATTCACATCTCTTTTGATTTTCTTTTGGATCTAAGACTATGGGTATTTGTAATGAATCATTTATGTGTTTTGTTACCTTTATCATGTTAGGCTAATCCCTCTAGTGGGATTAGGAACATGAAGAGCATATGAGATTTATATTATCATGTGGATTAAATTGGTTTTTGATTTAATTGATGTTGATTTCTATTCATGGAGTTTAATTGTCTTGATGTTGTAATGGCATGGTTTGTTATTCATAATTGATTATTGGTTTAATGGGTTGTTGATCAATGAATTGATTTATGGTGATTAAATGCTATCATAATGTTCATGTATGTATTGCTTGGAGTGAGACGGAAACGACCCTCTATAGTATTAGGAAGGCATGAATAGACATTGAGTTTGGGTTTGACCGAAAGGATATTTGAATTCAATGAGGGGAACCAATCCATTCGTTGGCCTTAGTATACAAAAAGGGAGAGTTTAATCTAACTAGTACCTAGATGGAAGGGGTTAATGTTGGGCTTTGATCTTAAGTGCTTTTGGGAGTCTAAAATGGATCAACAACCTTTGTAACCCGAAAGGGAGCTTAGGATACAATCGTGATCACCCTTAGTCTACATCAATTGAGTTGAATTCCTTTTGCATGATAATATGAATCGAGTGTGCTTGGATGTTTCTAATCCCATGTTTTTCCATACTTGAACTTTAGCACCCATTTTCTTTACTTGTTATTCATCTTTACTTTTCATTTCTCCTATTCGCTCTCTTATTTACTTGCTACTTGCTTTAGTGTTGGATTGTATACTAAAAGTCTAGCTTTAGTATGAACAATGTCATAACAATATTTGAAATGAGAATCATTGATCAAATGATTGCATCTTATAATTTATTTTATATGCATGATGCAATAGTCCATTTACTTTATACTGTAGATAATATGTTGTGCGACAACACGCGGAAGATCATATTATCGGTTTCCTTATAAAGTATAAACAGATGCTCACAACTGAGATAGACGAGGACTCTCTATCGGTATGGTTGTAGTGTGGTTCGGTATTAGCTTGTCTTGGCTATAGAATCACATTGGTGCACTTGTGTGTATTGAGCAGGACCGTCTGAGATCGTTCGACTTATACTGACTTATAGAAGAACTTGATCTCTGTTATTATGGAAGTCCGTGCTCTTAATCCCTATACAATAACCTCGACACGTAGGGCAATATGTATTTCTTTGATTCATCAATGGGTGAGATTTATAAGTATTAAATCAACAAACTCGGTGAGTTGGGAAGTAGTGCTGTATCTATGGTGTGCTGTTGATTGTAGAAGGAATCCATGTCCGTCATAGGTTGATGATGTCCCCTTGAGGAGCTCATAAGGTTTATCATGTAAATCTTGCAAGTGGATTAATTTCCGGCATGATAATAAGGTTGAGTGGTACTACTCTCGGATGAGATATTAATTAATTTGAGTTGTCAGTAACTTAATTAATTAATGTGCATTGTATATCTTAAACATGGGGAGACTATCGGGCTTATAATAAGAAGGAGCCCAGAACATAATTTTGGGATTGGACGGGTAGTGCAGTAATAATATTTTAGTGGACTATATTATTATTATTGGATTTAATTAAAAGCTTTGGGCTAAGCTTGGTTAATTAAATTCAATTGAGGCCCAGCCCAATTTCTCCTCCTGGTCCCTGCTGTAGCCCAATATATAAGTGAACTCAGCTTCCTGGAACCCTCAGATTATTTCCTGCGCCTCTTTTGGTGAGAGAAGGGAAGAGAAGCAGATTGAGAGATCCTGCAGACTGTTGCCCACACAACAGCAGGATCACACTTGGGACATACAGCAGAAGGTCGAGAGGTGGTTCTCTGCAACGATCAACCTCTACACCAACCCAGAAGTACGGTAAACATTGTTTAAATCGCTTCCGCTGATTGTTTGCCTGTTTACTAACGATCACGTTGATCCGCACGATCCAATTGCCAACAATTGGTATCAGAGCGTTGGTTTCGTGGTGAAACGTGAGACGTTAGATTGGGATTGTTTGTGATTATGTGATTATATGATATGATCTGATTGTAATCGCATTATTCCTGATGTGCTGGGTTCGTTTAATTTTGATTAATCCATGAATCCCTTTTTTGACTAATCTGGTGTTGATTGTGTGAACATGAATTATTTTCGCTATTTTGTAAAATCTGGACATCACACACACGTTGTATGATGAGACACAAAACGGAAAGAACGTTTGAACATAGCGATGAAGAGAGTATTGGACCCAGAAGCCAGTTTGCCTATTCGCTAGAGAAGTCAGTCGTCTTTGGCGGTGACGGCGATGCCGTGGCACATCTGGTCCTTTGACGACGGCGAGTGGTGAATCAGATACGATGCGGTGATGACGACTTCGCGGCGAGACAGATCGGCATGGATCTGGGCGGCGAGAGATGAATCGTGAACGTTGGCGGCGCGTTCACGCTGACTTTGGTCGAGTCCAGTCAGATCCGGCGGCGCGTGATGATTGAGACTGCAAAGGGTGATGTTCTGACCACGGTTCCAGGCGTGAGCGAGGCGGTTGATCCAGCGACAGGTGCGGCTCATCCCAGTCGGTTGCGCCGGCAGTGTGTTGCAGTCGCGCCGCTGTTCGACTTCCAGGCTTGGTTGTCGGCGGCGTGTCGATCGTTGGGTGCAGGCATCGGCGGGGAGCTTGTCTGTTGACGCTCCCGGGCGTGTTCGAAGTGGCATCGGACGGAGCCACTTCTGGGTTTGTCGCCGGATGACTCGTTCGAATGAAGAGGTGATCCCAGTGCCTGTGGTCGCAGTCCGGCGCGATGGTTGAAATGATGGCTCCAACGCCAGGAGCAGCGGCACCAAGTCGTGGCTGTTGGCCCAAATTTAATTAAATTGGACATGGGCTGCTGGACCTTAATTGCTGGATTTAATTAATTGTGGGTTTGATGTTGGGCTGATAGGCTTTTTCTGCGCACTATAATTTAATCCCCAAGTATGAAGGATATCAATTGTAGCGGTAAGTGACCAAGTTAAATTATCGAACCCAAGGGACAGCTAACTATTTATTTCCTAATTATACTAGCTTAATCAGAATAAGGTAACCGATTTTTAATATTTTGTTGCGAATTAACTAAAATACTTAAATAATAAATTGCAGAATAATTAAAAGCAATAAAATAAAATAAAAGCAAGTTTCTAATCAAGAGATAACGAACAGTTCTAAGGTATCAGGTAGAGACCAATTAATTTGGGTTATTAAACTTACGATTGTTCATTCATGCAGTTTCACTGAAAATACACCACATATCCCTGTTATCCCACCGAATATGATTCGATTCTAAGCTAACAGTATACTCTGGTTTAAATCCTAAGGTGCGCAAATATTACCAAGCCTTATTCCTAGATACTAATCAAAGCAAGCAACAATACCTCCGGATGGTAAGCCCGACTAACATGATATTTTCTGGAATTACTACAAGGTTCTATTCACTTCCTACTTGATTGTCTAATTGCATTGTTCCACTAAACTAATCAAGCATTTGACATACCAGTTCATGAAATTAAAGTGCTTATAGCGGAACTACTCTAATCCCTAACAGATAGACAATACCAATCATGAACGCACACAAGCTAACACAATAATCCAAGCATTATAGCGGATGTCATGAATATATTATGAAGACGTTACGAAGCAGATAAGCAAGTCTTAATAAAATAAGTAAAATCAAAAGATCAACTGCATAAAATCCTAATCTTTAGTCTAAATCCCCAAATCAATTAAATCAATCCATCAAACCTTAGAACTGTATATAAAATTAGCCCATGAGGTCACAAGCAACACTCATGGCTAAGCAATCCATACCAAAAATCAAAGTAAAAGGAAGGAAAAGATAGGAATTATGAAACCCTAGTGTAGACGTAGTCTTTCGTTCCTTCTCCGTCTCTCCAATTGCTCGATTCTCCCTCAATTAGCACTTGGAACCCTCTTGGAAGTGGATGGATGATGAAATCAGGTTGTTAATCTGATATGGAGGTGTTGGAGGTGTGAATTGATGATGGATTATGGATGGGTTCTCTCCAATTTGTGTCTCGATCTCCCTAATTGTTTCTAGGACTGATGCAGGGCTTTTTCGCGATCGAAACTGCTTCAGAATCGCGATTTGAGGGTATATATACACTGCTGCATCGAACAGGCCCCGTCTGGGCCCTGAACTGGGCCGCTCGGCACCTTGCTCGAGCCGAGCTGATGGCCGAGCGGCCTCCAAACCTGTCGAGCAGCATATGGGTGAAACGGGAACGTTGTGTAGGCTCTGAGGACATCCCACTCGGCTGGAAATGCGCAAAATGTTGCTCCCGCTCGATCCGAGCGGCCTCCCTAGCTGCGGAGACTGCACTGCGCGACTTCACCGTTTTGAGCATAACTTCTTCATACGGACTCCAATTTGAATGATTTTTATGCTCACGTGTTCCTATTTTCCTTGGCTTTCTATCCATATAAAGAACTCTGAGAAACTCAAACATTTGAATATGTAAAAAGTCATGAAAATGGCTGCTAGGTACAGCATGTGCGACGTTAGCACTTTGATCATAACTTTCTCGTTTGGAATCCAATTGGGGTGTTCTTTATGTCAAAATGACCCTCTCTTCTGTGGCTTTCCAACCATATATGCCATGATCAATTTGGACTTCTACAAGAATACAGAAAATTTGTGCAACATGGACTGTATTTTTCAGCATTCCTTCTTACTTTCACTCCTCATTCCAACTTTGAACTTTTGATCATGTTTTACCCTTCAAAACTCAACAAAACACCTTAGTAGCATCTTAATTATGCAAGATATGAAAACCATGTCATTCTATACAAAATCATGGCCACATTCTATCAAAAACGGTGTAATATGAGACCAAAAATACGTGAAATTCCACTCTCAACAAACCCCCAAACTTACCTGTTGCTCGTCCCGAGGCAACGACCTTAAAAACCAATATAGATTAATTGAGAGGAAATTTCATAGCAGAAGACATCCAAGACAATATAACAATTCAGAGATCATACTTCAGATGCAAAATAACCATCCATCTAAGAACATACAATTCAAATCAACTATTTCACTCATTCGGAATGCTCATCCACCCATTCTCTCTGGTAGTATTTACGCTCATCGCTCAAGTGTGAGATATACACTTCAGGGTAAGGTGTTTACACTCAAAGTCAATTCAAACACACGCGTAACCATAAGCTTGGCAATCATCTCAACTCTCGACTAAAGGAATAATTTCAACAATAGGATAACAAAGGTCTTGCATTAGGTTGTAATGTTGGCTCTTTGGTAAAGGTAGGAAATATATGGATATCGTGACTCAATCACTAGTAGAGAATCAAAGAAAACTTACAGCTTTTCAACAAACAGCTTTACTTTCTTCTTTCTTCTTCAACGCTCCTCAATGCTTCTTGCAATTTGATTCATCCTTCACTTTTGAACACCACATCCTTACTCGAAAATTTTTTTTCTTCCCTCTTTTCTTTTCTCTTTTTTTCTTTTTCAAATAAGGGTACCAGTTTCAGGCACTGCCCTTTTCATGGGGTACTAGTTTCGGGCACTACCCCTTTATGCAACAATTTAACCACTCTTTTCAACAATTTTCATCACTTCCAACTTATTCTCCTTTTATGTTTCTTCACAAGATACCAACTTGACTCCTTCAACTCTCTACTAGGTAGGAATTTTTAAAGGCTAGCAAATGGATCAATTGGCTAATCACGTAGGCTTCCAACAAATAAGGCTCAAAGGCTCAAAAGGGTTGACTACGGATAATTTCAATAGGTAGGATAACAATTTGGCTAGTGACTAATAAATAACAAAGATGCCTAAGATCATTTCCTATCATCTAATTAAACACGTAGCTTCAAGCAAGATATAAAGCCAAGTTCTAGAATACGTGTGTATGAACGACACTCACAAGAATAAACCGAATCATGAAACTTGTCATGATTTCAAAAGGTTCAAATCTCACATGGCTATACGAATGAACGAGCAAACCTAATAAAGCTACATAGCAAATCTTTCATGTACATAATCAAATTTCAAGCATCTCAACATCCAAGCACAATCTCAAACTGCTTCTCAAACACAATCGCACATATAATCAAGTGCTAAGAAAAATAAGAAAATCATCCTAGAGAACCAAAAACAACTAAACTAACACTAGGATTAACACAAAACAAATAAACACAAACAAAAACAACACGAAACCTGGAAAATCGCAAAAAATCGAACCCTCAACATCATCAAATAAATTGAAAATATTAAAAATCTGCAAAAAATCGACCCTCCAAGCAACAACACAATGCAAAAATTTTACTTCGGTACTACAAGACAAGGTATGTACGTAACCTCCCCCCAAACTTAGATCAAACAAAGTGAGAAACTAAGTTTGCAAAGAAGTATATACCGTAGTCGAGCAATACCTAATAAAATTATTACACCAATACAGACATAGAAAAGCAATTAAACCGGGAGGGACAGCCCCCAACAGGCGCTCATGTTTAACGTCGGAGAGTCACGACGTAATACCTCAAGCTCATCGGAATGGCCATGGATATCTTTCATCCTTTCCATCGTATTCTAATCGCTGTGCTTCTTCATCAATCCAATACTTATGGCAAGGGATGGCCTCGTTGGCAATCTTAAAATTTATCTTGACCTTGCCAACCATGTTAAGATCAAATTTCATCAACCTCTTCATTCTACTCCACCATTTATTCCTTCTTCCGACGAAAATTCCCAACTTCTCTTCTAGTTCCTTTCTATCCCTAAGAATATGAGAGGAATCATAAGGTGAAACAAAGTCAACAGAAACAATATCATTAAATTCAATGCAACTTAAAGAGTTTAAAGGTTTAGAAATGCTCATTTCATTCTTCAAGTCCTCTTCGGTTGCTTCATGGCTTTGCGCTTCTTCATTCTTTTCTTCCTCAACAATTGACTCCAGTTGATAGCTCAATTCAAGTGGAACCATTTGACTTAATCGAGTGGACTCCTCTTCGAGTTCTATTTCCTCAAACGACAGCATAGGACCTTCAAATTGCATTCCAGGGCACAATGGAACAACAATATTTTCCTCAAACTCCTCTTCATCCATTCTTTCCTCTTGTTGACCTTGAGAATTTAAACTTGAAGTGATGTTCGCAAGAAGATTGTTTATGTCTCTCGTTCTTTGATCAAACTCCTGCGATGCAACTTCCCTCTCCTGCGATTGAACTTTCATCTTTCTTTCTAGAGCTTCCAATATTCCCATGTTTTCTTCATGCTTCTTGATGGAAGTATCAAACGCATCTTGTAATTCTTGGGAAACTCCGATCGATCCAGAATAAGTGTTCTCTTGATAAGGTTGATATAAATTTTTATTGTAAGCACAAGACCATTCATCTTCATATCTGACTTGACTGTAGTACTGAGAATGACTTTGATTCACTAAAGAATCATAACCATAATTCCTCTCATCCATGTAATATGGAGAAGGAACCATAGCATTATGATTTTCATAGCGTTTCAATATTTTGTCTATGCATGGAGAAGGATCCATAACATTCTGATTTCCATATCTTTTCAATATTTCGTCCATCTCAGTACCTCAAAGATAATTTATAGTCAGAATATATCCAAATAAGAAAAATAAAAAAAAACAATAAAAAGTCCTAATTAAACTAGCAATAAAAGAAAAATAAATAATTAAGCCGTCCCCGGCAACGGCGCCAAAAACTTGATAGGCTTTTTCTGCGCACTATAATTTAATCCCCAAGTATGAAGGATATCAATTGTAGCGGTAAGTGACCAAGTTAAATTATCGAACCCAAGGGACAGCTAACTATTTATTTCCTAATTATACTAGCTTAATCAGAATAAGGTAACCGATTTTTAATATTTTGTTGCGAATTAACTAAAATACTTAAATAATAAATTACAGAATAATTAAAAGCAATAAAATAAAATAAAAGCAAGTTTCTAATCAAGAGATAACGAACAGTTCTAAGGTATCAGGTAGAGACCAATTAATTTGGGTTATTAAACTTACGATTGTTCATTCATGCAGTTTCACTGAAAATACACCACATATCCCTGTTATCCCACCGAATATGATTCGATTCTAAGCTAACAGTATACTCTGGTTTAAATCCTAAGGTGCGCAAATATTACCAAGCCTTATTCCTAGATACTAATCAAAGCAAGCAACAATACCTCCGGATGGTAAGCCCGACTAACATGATATTTTCTGGAATTACTACAAGGTTCTATTCACTTCCTACTTGATTGTCTAATTGCATTGTTCCACTAAACTAATCAAGCATTTGACATACCAGTTCATGAAATTAAAGTGCTTATAGCGGAACTACTCTAATCCCTAACAGATAGACAATACCAATCATGAACGCACACAAGCTAACACAATAATCCAAGCATTATAGCGGATGTCATGAATATATTATGAAGACGTTACGAAGCAGATAAGCAAGTCTTAATAAAATAAGTAAAATCAAAAGATCAACTGCATAAAATCCTAATCTTTGGTCTAAATCCCCAAATCAATTAAATCAATCCATCAAACCTTAGAACTGTATATAAAATTAGCCCATGAGGTCACAAGCAACACTCATGGCTAAGCAATCCATACCAAAAATCAAAGTAAAAGGAAGGAAAAGATAGGAATTATGAAACCCTAGTGTAGACGTAGTCTTTCGTTCCTTCTCCGTCTCTCCAATTGCTCGATTCTCCCTCAATTAGCACTTGGAACCCTCTTGGAAGTGGATGGATGATGAAATCAGGTTGTTAATCTGATATGGAGGTGTTGGAGGTGTGAATTGATGATGGATTATGGATGGGTTCTCTCCAATTTGTGTCTCGATCTCCCTAATTGTTTCTAGGACTGATGCAGGGCTTTTTCGCGATCGAAACTGCTTCAGAATCGCGATTTGAGGGTATATATACACTGCTGCATCGAACAGGCCCCGTCTGGGCCCTGAACTGGGCCGCTCGGCACCTTGCTCGAGCCGAGCTGATTGCCGAGCGGCCTCCAAACCTGTTGAGCAGCATATGGGTGAAACGGGAACGTTGTGTAGGCTCTGAGGACATCCCACTCGGCTGGAAATGCGCAAAATGTTGCTCCCGCTCGATCCGAGCGGCCTCCCGAGCTGCGGAGACTGCACTGCGCGACTTCACCGTTTTGAGCATAACTTCTTCATACGGACTCCAATTTGAATGATTTTTATGCTCACGTGTTCCTATTTTCCTTGGCTTTCTATCCATATAAAGAACTCTGAGAAACTTAAACATTTGAATATGTAAAAAGTCATGAAAATGGCTGCTCGGTACAGCATGTGCGACGTTAGCACTTTGATCATAACTTTCTCGTTTGGAATCCAATTGGGGTGTTCTTTATGTCAAAATGACCCTCTCTTCTGTGGCTTTCCAACCATATATGACATGATCAATTTGGACTTCTACAAGAATACAGAAAATTTGTGCAACATGGACTGTATTTTTCAGCATTCCTTCTTACTTTCACTCCTCATTCCAACTTTGAACTTTTGATCATGTTTTACCCTTCAAAACTCAACAAAACACCTTAGTAGCATCTTAATTATGCAAGATATGAAAACCATGTCATTCTATACAAAATCATGGCCACATTCTATCAAAAACGGTGTAATATGAGACCAAAAATACGTGAAATTCCACTCTCAACATGGGCCAAGGTTAAATATTGGGCTAGACCTTAATGCAGAAATTGGCAAGATAAATGGGCTTAATTATTTTAATAATTGGCTGCTCATTTTATGCTAATAATGTTTGGGTCAGCTGGGCCTATTTAAATGATCCAACATTTTATGCAATTAATTATGATATATAACTGATTTAATTGTTTTAACTTGACAATTAATTGTTATATATGAATGACATGTTCTATGTGATTTATCTATTTAAATTGCTGTTAATAGAAGCATGCTAAGATGTATATTTTATTTATGAAATATTATATGCATGTTTAAAACCCTCGGTGTTAAATAACTAAGTGGGAGAGGGGATTGGTAATAAATTCCCGCGGCCTCCATTATTGGTTTGTAAGTGATGTGAGTAAACTTGCGTGTTGGCATAGGCCTTCCTCCCTAACGGATGAGTTTATTCACGGATCACTGGTACAGACTTCATAAATAATTATTGTTTGTAATGTGGCACATAAACTTGCGTGTTGGCATAAGCCTTCCTCCCTAATGGATGAGATTGTGTGCGGTACACTGGTACAAACTTATAATTGATGATTGTAGGAAGCTACCCGAGCGCGTGTGTACTTCTCCAACTGTAAGGCACATAAGCTCGCGCAGTGGACTTGGGATCAAATAATGGTGTACACTTAGGTGTAAATAATTAGTATCCTCCCCAACGGAGTCACTGCTATTATTTGCATGGCTAAAGAGTAACCGACTATTAATTATTTTGTCATAAAGTTAGGTTGACAAATGAAATTAATGGGTAAAACCTTCTCTTGTAAATGTTCGGGTTTGTAAACGTCCACACTAACGTGGCTTACAGACTCACGGTGCTTGAGATGTCGGTGAATTTTATTTTTATATTGTTTTGAGGGAATCAATATAAAAGGATAAAATTCGAATATTTGATCGGAATATTTATTTGTGATTCTCTGTATTTCGAATAGTTTTAGTCTCACTAATTGTTAACTAAAAGACATTATATTTACTCGTCCATATTAAATGATTAGAAAAGAATCTTGGTTTTGAAAATTACTGCTTAAGAAAATACATGTGTGTTCTCTCAAAGGACGGCTCATGATGCCTATTAAAGTCTCTAGTGAAGAGATGAGAGGTTCATAGAAATATGATGGTCTCGTGTAACTCTTCGGATACTTGAGTAAATTAAAAGGCAGAAGATCATGGTTAAATTGATGAGTGAATTGGAAAAGCTTGGAATAGAAATTGAAAGGGAAACCTAAATCAATTTATTCTTCACAATTTGCCTGGATGTTTTGAGCAAGTTCTACCTGAAATACGAGGGATGTATATGGTGGGAGACTTCTGACAAAACATGTGGCAAAGGAAAGCCATTTTCATCATAAAGTGAACAAGTTTAATATCTTATTCACTAGTTGTTTAAACATGATTAGTGATGGCATCTATTAACACGAAGTATGTAGATACTGGAATCACTAAATGTTTATTACTAAGTGAGGATAAGATAGTAATAATATGGGTAAAACTACAAAGGTAGTGCCTATTGCAGTGGGAGTTGTTTATTTATCTCATGATAAGAATAAACGATTGATTATGAGAAATTGTCTTTACGTACGTATCATAGAAAGAATTTAATTTCGGTTTCTATGCATTAACAGATGGATACTTCATTTCATTTAAATGACATGGTCATAGAAATGAGGAATGAGGCTATAACCCGTTAAAGTACATTGGTGGATAATTTGGATACTCTTGAATCATGCACATCCCACAGATGCAATAAATAGTAATTAAATAATGCATCTTCTAATATTAGTAAGAGAAAGGAACCTTCGGAAATGAACTAAACATACATTTGGCGTCTATGACTAATTCATTTTACTGGAGTAGGATTCAAAGGTTGATAGCCGATAGACCGTAAGGTTTATCTGAAGTGGAAACTATCAGACTTGCGAGTCGTGCTTGGAAGTAAAATTGATTAACTGCCTTTTCTAGGCTGTGGGGTGTAGAGCCAAAGATATATATGTTGGAATTAGTTCATTCTGATTCAAGCGAACCTAACAATATCCAGGCGAGAGGTGGTTATGAATATTCAAAGATTATTCTGGGAACCGATATATTTATTTGATGCACTGCATGTCTAAGTTCTTGGATTAATTCAAGAATTGCAAGATTGGTACAGTGAAGCGTCATGGAAAATATATTAAGTCATTACGATTTAATCGTGATGGCGAGTACCTCTTAGGATAGTTAGGAGCTGTTAATCAGAAGTTGAGATTAAATCTCAAGTAGTCTACACCGGGCGATCCCCAGCTGAATGGTGTGGTGGATAGAAGGAATAAGACTCTTATGGTAATGATTAGATAGATGAAGAATTATTTAGAATAATTAAATTCATTTTATGGATATGCCCTAGATACAGTAATTCGTGAAACGTTTGTCTGTATATGGGATATTCTAGAAAAATGGATAGTGATTTATTTAGTCCAAAAAGATCGAAGGGTAATTGTTAACACAATAACCAGATTTTTGGAAAAGGACTATGTAATAAATCACAAGCCCGTGTATAAGTTGTTCTAAAGAAAGTGAGAGGAAAACACTAAGTATAAGTACCAAGTGTACAAGAGGATATACCACAAGGTAAACTGCAACGCGTGTCACGTCTGATACACAATTACATGTAGTGCCTTGTCGTAGTGGGAGGGTTGTTTAACAACCCATAAATATATGTTTTGGGAGAGTCGTGAGACTTGATCCCTAGTGAACATGGTATTATCCCACGGATACGACATAGCACTACAAGATTAAAATGCGGAATCTTAGTAAGTTGCAATGTATGTTGAAATAGAATCTATGGATTCTATATTAAGTCTGGGAACTTGTATGACCACTAAATGATGTAAAAGCCATTGCAAGTGGTCAAGGGAAATAAAAGAGGATCATACGGAAAAGTGAAAATCTTGGAAGCAAAGCTTGTTGCGAAAAGATGTACTCAGAAAGAAATGGTTCGATTATGAGCAAACATGTTCGCTGGTAGCTATGCTTATGTTGATCCGGATTCTTTTATTTATTGCTGCTCATATTAAATTATGAGGGACAGCAAATAGATATCAAGACAGCTTTCCTGATTGGAAGTCTTGAGGAAAACATCTATGTGAAGCAAGCAGAGTAATTCATTGCAAAGTACTAATAGCATTTTGATAGTAAGCTTAAAAGTGTCCAGCGATGGACTAAAGCAAGTTTTAAGATCGTGAAGCATCTGTTTTGATTAGATAATCCAGTGGCATGGATTTAAATCAATGAGCGGATGAGTCTTGTGTGTTGTAAAGAGTGACGGAAATGTGGTGGTGTTTCTTGTACTATACGTAGATAGTATCTTGCTCATTGGAGACAATGAAAGAGTATTATCGGGCGTATGGGTACGGTTAATAAAGCGGTAGTGATGAAGGACTTAAGAAAGGCAAAATACATCCTTTTGATCACGGTAATACGGATCACAAGAAAGGATGTTATGCTTATCTCAAGTTTCATAAAATGATACAGTCCATACTCGTTTAGCATGTAAATTTATCTAAGTGAATGTGTCTTTGAGACACAAGAAGAAGATATAGTAGATGAAAACGGTTCCTTATGCTTCGGCGAATAAGGAAGCTTAATCTAAAGAATGCTATGAACGAAGTTGGATATCTGTGTTGATGAACGCATGAACAGAAGGTATCAACGTAACCCGGAACAAGAATGATGAACTGTAGTAAGACATATATAAAGTGCCTGAGAAGGACTGGAAATTATATGTGGATTTACTAAACAGATTCACTGCTTCTTGTGGATTACGTAGATTCAGATTTTTTAGTCAGATTGGACGGCAGTAAATTCTCCTCAAAGGTTATGTGTTTAATCTTAGGAAGTAGAGTCATAATGTGGAGGAGTGTTATATAGAAATATATTTCAAACTCCGGACTCCATCATGGAAAGATGATGAATTGGAGCCTATGAGGCAGCCAAAGTATCTATATGACTCTAGAGACTTCATGATGGACTTCAAAGTGTTTCTAAGTTTGCCCAAGGTAATCACAATTTACATTGATGATATGGGTGCAGTTGCAAACTTGAAGAAATCACAAGTCCATAAGGCAATTAAACACATGGAGCGCGAGTACCACCTGTTACGAGAAATCGTATGATGAGGGGAAGGTTGTTGTCGCCTAGATTGCATCGGATGATGACCTAGTAAACCATTTACAAGGACCTTAAGGCGAGAGCTTTTAATGGTCGCATAAGTGGGAGTAGGAATCAGATGTATGGCAGAAGACATGACAGCATAGTCTTTTAGTATAAGTGGGAGATTGTTGGATTGTATACTAAAAGTATAGCTTTAGTATGAACAATGTCATAACAATATTTGAAATGAGAATCATTGATCAAATGATTGCATCTTATAATTTATTTTATATGCATGATGCAATAGTCCATTTACTTTATACTATAGATAATATGTTGTGCGACAACACGCGGAAGATCATATTATCGGTTTCCTTATAAAGTATAAACAGATGCTCACAACTGAGATAGACGAGGACTCTCTATCGGTATGGTTGTAGTGTGGTTCGGTATTAGCTTGTCTTGGCTATAGAATCACATTAGTGCACTTGTGTGTATTGAGCAGGACCGCCTGAGATCGTTCGACTTATACTGACTTATAGAAGAACTTGATCTCTGTTATTATGGAAGTCCGTGCTCTTAATCCCTATACAATAACCTCGACACGTATGGCAGTATTCATTTCTTTGATTCATCAATGGGTGAGATTTATAAGTATTAAATCAACAAACTCGGTGAGTTGGGAAGTAGTGTTGTATCTATGGTGTGCTGTTGATTGTAGAAGGAATCCATGTCCGTCATAGGTTGATGATGTCCCCTTGAGGAGCTCATAAGGTTTATCATGTAAATCTTGCAAGTGGATTAATTTCCGGCATGATAATAAGGTTGAGTGGTACTACTCTCGGATGAGATATTAATTAATTTGAGTTGTCAGTAACTTAATTAATTAATGGGCATTGTATATCTTAAACATGGGGAGACTATCGGGCTTATAATAAGAAGGAGCCCAGAACATAATTTTGGGATTGGACGGGTAGTGCAGTAATAATATTTTAGTGGACTATATTATTATTATTGGATTTAATTAAAAGCTTTGGGCTAAGCTTGGTTAATTAAATTCAATTGAGGCCCAGCCCAATTTCTTCTCCTGGTCCCTGCTGTAGCCCAATATATAAGTGAACTCAGCTTCCTGGAACCCTCAGATTATTTCCTGCGCCTCTTTTGGTGAGAGAAGGGAAGAGAAGCAGATTGAGAGATCCTGCAGACTGTTGCCCACACAACAGCAGGATCACACTTGGGACATACAGCAGAAGGTCGAGAGGTGGTTCTCTGCAACGATCAACCTCTACACCAACCCAGAAGTACGGTAAACATTGTTTAAATCGCTTCCGCTGATTGTTTGCCTGTTTACTAACGATCACGTTGATCCGCACGATCCAATTGCCAACATTTAGTTGTTAATCATCTCAAAACCCCCGATCATCTTTACAAAAACGACATGAACATGAGCACACGTATTTTGCTAGTCCGAACATAACTCCTTTGTGGATTGATAATTTTTCTTGGGATATACTACTACAACGATCGAGTATTCTTGCTCGTGAGTGCTACAAAAATAGGCAAACAAGAAAATTGCGCCGTTGCCAATGGGGAGTTTGACGGATTAGTCGAGTACTGTGTTATTGTTTTAGTTGTTCTTGATAAGGATTTTTTTATATTTTATTTTATTTACTATTTGTATTTGTAGTCTCACTCTTTGCCTTTTCGTAGGTGTTTTATGATCACAAGATCAAAGGGAAATCAATCGATCATTTCTTTGAATTTGGAGATAGAAAAGACCGTACGACAAAGGAAGCGAGAGAGACGGAGAGCTAGAAAAGGAACAAATATGGAGAATCAACGTGGAGAGAATGCTAATTATAACCCACCCCAAGATCCATTACAAGATCAAAGGGGGATACAAGAAGGAGTGCAAGAGAATCAAGCGGAGATGTTTAGGAATTTCATTGCTCAAAATCAAGAATATATGCAATTGCTTGCCAATCAAGAAGCTCAAAGGATACTCCAACAACAAGAGGCACAACCACATGTTCGTAGAAATGTCCAAGAGATGGTTAATATGTTCAATAACCAAGCTATGCAAGGAAATGTGCAAATACCTCAAGAGAGGCCAAGGCCTAGAGCAATTCGGGATTACTTCCAACTGAGAGCCATGCACAATATGGTTCCCCCGGTTCAAGCCAATGATTATGAAATTAAGACCGAAATGATCAACATGGTTAAAGAAAATCAGTTTTGGGGAGGTCCTCTTGAAGACCCGAACACTCATCTATCTATTTTTTTGGAGGTTGCGAATACCGTCAAGATGAAAGGAGTGTCGGAAGATGCTATTCGAATGAGGTTGTTCTCTTTTTCTTTAAGAGACAAGGCTAAAGCATGGTATAATACAATTCTTTTGGGAAGTTGTAATACATGGGAAGATCCTGAGCAAAGGTTCCTAAGTAAGTACTTTCCTCCTTCGAAGACTCTCCAATTAAAAAGCCTTATCACTCAATTTAGGCAACTTCCGGATGAAAGTTTTTATGAAGCATGGGAACGCTACAAGGAGATGCTACGAAAGTGTCCTCAACATGATTTTCATGAGAATCAACAAGTGGCTTTCTTCTATCAAGGGTTGAGTGGACAACATCGGATGCATGTAGATGCCTCATCCAGAGGGTCTATATTTGGAGTGGATGCTATGAAAGCCATGGATATTTTTGAAGATATTGCAATGAATGCTTATCAATGGCCTTCCGAGAGAGTAATGGGAGGTTATGCATTTGGAAAAGTAGCTCAAGTGGAAAGTGTGAACAAAGTGAAGAGTGATGTGTTCCAAAGTGAAGGAATGAAAGAATTCAATGAGAGTATCCAAGCTTTAACAAAGCAATTGAATTTGATCACTCAAGGAGTAAGTCAAGGGGGAAGCACAAGTTCTATGGTGAATGATGAGAGCAATGTTATGCAAAGTGTAGAGGATGTTGCCTATTTAGATAGGAGAAATTACCAAGTGAATTTCCATCATCAAGGGAATTTCCAAGGTAATTATCCTTCTAATCAAGGTAATTTTCAAGGAGGATATCAAGGACAAGCTTGGGGAAGCAATTTCAATCAATCAAGTGGAAATTATCAAGCTCCGAGGAAGCATGAAAATCTTTCCTACTCTAATCCTCAAGCCGCAGTTGCATTTCCTCCTGGATTCGATCCAAGTGCCAAGCCATTGAATGGAGAAGGTAAGTCATCATTGGAAGAGACATTGCTAGCATTCATGAAAGATACAAGGGCTCAAATGGAAAAAAGAGATGCTAAGCTTGAATCTCAAATGGAAAAGAGGGAAGCAAGGCTTGAGGCTAGAATGTAGGAAAATGAGAAGAAATCCGACAATAGGATGAGATCTTTTGAGTATCAAATGGGGCAAATTGCATCTTCCATGGGATCACAACACCAACAAGGAAAATTCCCATCTACCACGGAAATAAATCCAAAAGAGCATTGCATGTGCATAAAGGTGAAAGAGGATAGCTTTGTTGAAGAAGGATTGGTGGATTGCACGGTGGATGAAGAAAAAGAAGAAGCAAAGAGAATAGAAATTGAGTTAGAAGAAAAGAGGAAGAAATGGAAAGAAGAGCATGTACCTAAGTGGAAAAAGGCTAAGGAGAAAAGGGAAAAAGAAGAGGAATATGAACGTGATTATTGGGGAATTCCTATTACTCCTTATCCAATACCGTATCTTCAAAGATTTGTTAAAAAAGAAAAGATGGAGGAATTTCAAAAGTTTTTTGAAACTTTGAAGAAGAAATATGAGGAGAGAAAGAAAGCGAAGCTAGTTGAAACAAATTAACCATTGCATGAGGAGCCTTCTATGAAAGTTGGTGATCCGGGGAAGTTTGTTATCCCTTGTGAAGTTGAAGGAAAGAAGGTGGTGAATGCATTGTGTGACTTGGGAGCTAGTGTGAATGTTATGCCTCATTCTCTCTTTGAAGAATTGGATATTGGAGAGCTCAAGCCTTCCACTACATGCCTTCAAGTGGCGGATGAATCAACTATTAAGCCCTTAGGGGTGGTGGAGGATGTAGTGGTTGAAGTGAAGAAGTTGACTTTTCCGGTGGATTTTGTTGTCTTGGAGATGAAGGTTGATCCTCAAACACCTATGATCTTGGGAAGACCATTCTTAGCCACGGGAAAAGCTCATATTGATGTGGAAAGAGGAGAACTTTCTTGGAGTTCAAATACGGAGAGTGTTACATTTTCATGTAACAAGGCAAGAAAGAAGGATGATTCTTACCTCAAGCCTCCAATCCTACCTCCGGATGATCTTCATGGATTTGAAAATTCTTACTCTTTTAAATATTCTAATTGTCTTTTCCATGATTATATTGACGATTTTAATCTTAACTTGTCTTTGCTTGATATTTATAGGAATGAGGACTCGGACATCGAATGGAAGGTTGATAAGGGAGAAATTCAACTGCCTTATGGAGACGAAGCATTGCTATCTAAAATTCTTCCGGTTGATTTGATAATTATAAGCAAGAATGGAGAAATCATGTTGATGGAAAAGAAAAGAGCCAAGAAATTTCTCAAAGTGAAGATGAGATCCGATGGGGTCTTGGATTTCTCCGATTGTTAAGAGCTTAAACTCGTCTAGCTTGAAGACGTTAAACTTAGCGCTCGATGGGAGGCACCCCATCACTATCTTTATTGCTTTATTTTAGTGCTTTCAATAATGGTTGTTTTGGCCTTGTAGGTTGATTGTGCTCATGGAGAAAAATGCTCATTGAGAAAAGAGAAATGCTTCATGGATTCAAGTTGACATGTTCCACCACTTGTTGCAAACTTAATTCGTGACTCTTATCTCGAGTTAAGTTTGGGGGGTGCTAGTGCGTGGTGGACATAGCTTGAGCGTGTGGATGCGGTTACTTCTCAACAAGAAGATCATCAATGGAAACTACAAGGGAAAGTCTCACCACTTTTTGCAAACTTAAGTCTCAACTCTTGTTTCGATTTAAGTTTGGGGGGAGATTGTGTGGTGTGACTCACCACTTGAGTATGATTCTTGCAAAATTGGGTCAATTTTAAAAATTTTCTCATCATTATTGGTTTGATTTTGATATGATTGGTGGTGTTGAAGTGCATGATAGTCCATATTTATAATGAAATTGTTGAACTAATGGTGTTTGTTGAGTGTTTGAGCATGAATGAGAGGTATTGGAAGCATGATGGAGCTTGAAGCTAACGCTTTCCTTACCAAATGCCTATTGAGGGAGTACTCTACACCTTATCATTTTATTACTTGAAATGAATTGATTTTGATTTGGATTGTTGTGACTAGCATGATACTTCATTTGTTATGTTTGTGGGAGGTTTACTTTCGTATATTAGGATTTCCTTTTCAATAAAGGTTGGGATGAATGTGTGCTTAATTTTCTTATGGATGATGGTATTTTGTGTTTTTGCATGTTTTGTGTTTTTGTTGTGTCTTGTTTGTTGAGTCCTTATTTGTATGTTGTGTGTATTTTCATTCTTGTCTTGGGATGTTTGGTGGTTTGTTTAGGGATGTCATGAGTCATTTTTGAACGTGAGTGATGATAGGTTGTGGTGATAAGTGATGACAAATTATGATTAAGAATCTCTACACTTTCAAATTGTGACATGTTTTACTTAACTTGTTCAATTTTGAGATGAATGTGGTGTAATAAGTTCCTTAAGGTCCGAGCACAAGCTTGTGAGCATTTGAGCCTCAACCATGCATACATGGTATTTCTTCATGAGTGGATCGGTTGTGTTTGATAAGTTAGAACTTGCTCAAGGACTATAGGAACGAGCCCGATTAGTGGAGATTAGTGAAATGATCTAAGACCATCCTTGTTATTATAGTCATTGCCATATATGTTCCTACCTTGAACATCATCCTTAGTCAACCACTTTGAGCCTATAAGCTTATTTCTTGTGAATTTAGCACATTACAAGCCTTGATTACCCACTTAAGCCTTATATATATATATCCATTATGTGAGTAATTGAGGAGATGGTGGCTAGAAATGATTGATTGAATAATCAAAAGAAGTAAAGGACATGGTAAACAAGCAAGAAAAAGGATGAAAAGAGCAACAACAAGAAGGCACATGCAACCTCAAAGTTAGAAAAGGAGCAAATCAACATCAAAATGCTCAAGTAAACAAAATTTAAAGATAGAAACCATGCATCAAAAGAAGCTCAATCCAAGGAAAGTTAATGAATAGTGCTTGAGATTGTAAAGATAAGAAAGGAAGAAAGAAAAGTGGAGAAGTTGAGGAAATTGGTCATCTCTTTGATTACTTACACTTGTTGAGTCACTATTATCCATATCTTCCCTACCATACCAAAGAGCCTATCATTACATCCTAATTAAAGACCTTTTTGATCATTAATTAAAACTTTGGTGGTTTGTGAATATAGTCCACGAGCAAGCTTATAGCGAGCCGAGCCAATCGATTAATGAGTGTGATTTATCCTATTTCAAAAGAGTGTTGAGAGACATCGATATACATTGTGAGGCTTGGACTAAAAGGGACTATATTATACTATTACTCTCTTTTGATTGAACTTATTAATTTCTCATGTCATGATTTTAATATTGTAGGATGACTTAGCATAGTTTGTAGTTATTATTGCTAACGATATGTTATTGCTTATGTTCGTTTAGTCTTTTTCTAGGTGAAAATTTCTCCTTTTGATTTGCATTTTCGTTGCTCGGGGACGAACAACACCTTAAGTTTGGGGGGTTTGATTGGCGCTATTTTCACCTAGATTTTAGTGTCTTTTTATATGTGTTTTCATATTATTTTATCCGTATTTGTATGTTATTTGGTTGTGTTTTGTGTTTTAATGAAAATGTGTGTGAATGAGTTTAAATCTATGATTTTCACTTTTATTGGATGCTAGATATGATAAGGAAGGCATAGGAAAAAACGGATCTAAATTCGGAGTTGAAACGAGAGAGAACGGGCAAAAACGGAAGCTACACAACACGGGTCGTGTGCAGCGCACGACCCTGTCAGAATGGCCGTGCGCTGACATCCGAAACACCAACTCGGCCACGCCTGTGGCCGAGTGCAGAACACGACCCGTGCCCAGTACAAACACATGGCCCGTGCACGGGCCTGTCCAGAAAGCCGTGCGATAACATCAAAAAACACAACACGGCCACCCCTGTGGCCATGTGCTGCGCACGAGTCGTGCGCTGTGTTAGAACACGGGGCGTGCGGCGGAGCTCGAGCCGTGTTGGTGCAAAAACGCAGAAAATTGCTGGAATCTTCTAGAAGGCCCACATGGAGTATAAATAGACCCCATTTCAATATTTTGATAGATAAGATCTGAAATTCCACCCTTCTACACACACCTCACACACCATTTCTTCCATTTTCCACCATCATCTTCATCCATCTTCATCCATTCTTCATCCCTTTCATTTGGGTGTTAAAGATTTCAAGAAATCAAGAGCTAGAGTTGGAGATACATGAGTATTGAAGATTCTCTACAAGAAATTGCTAGGGAAGATTAACATCTCTTTTGTTTTTCTTTTGGATCTAAGACTATGGGTATTTGTAATGAATCATTTATGTGTTTTGTTACCTTTATCATTTTAGGCTAATCCATCTAGTGGGATTAGGAACATGAAGAGCATATGAGATTTATATTATCATGTGGATTAAATTGGTTTTTGATTTAATTGATGTTGACTTCTATTCATGGAGTTTAATTGTCTTGATGTTGTGATGGCATGGTTTGTTATTCATAATTGATTATTGGTTTAATGGGTTGTTGATCAATGAATTGATTTATGGTGATTAAATGCTATCATAATGTTCATGTATGTATTGCTTGGAGTGAGACGAAAATGACCCTCTATAGTATTAGGAAGGCATGAATAGACATTGAGTTTGGGTTTGACCGAAAGGATATTTGAATTCAATGAGGGGAACCAATCCATTCGTTGGCCTTAGTACACAAAAAGGGAGAGTTTAATCTAACTAGTACCTAGATGGAAGGGGTTAACGTTGGGCTTTGATCTTAAGTGCTTTTGGGAGTCTAAAATAGATCAACAACCTTTGTAACCCGAAAAGGAGCTTAGGATACAATCGTGATCACCCTTAGTCTACATCAATTGAGTTGAATTCCTTTTGCATGATAATATAAATCGAGTGTGCTTGGATGTTTATAATCCCATGTTTTTCCATACTTGAACTTTAGCACCCATTTTCTTTACTTGTTATTCATCTTTACTTGTCATTTTTCCTATTCGCTCTCTTATTTACTTGCTACTTGCTTTAGTTGTTAATCATCTCAAAACCCCCGATCATCTTTACAAAAACGACATGAACATGAGCTCACGTATTTTGCTAGTCCGAACATAACTCCTTTGTGGATTGATAATTTTTCTTGGGATATACTACTACAACGATCGAGTATTCTTGCTCGTGAGTGCTACAAAAATAGACAAACATGGCCCAGGCTAGCCTATACTGGGCCACTGGGCCATCGGGCCATCGGACCATTTCAGCCCATTAATATTAAATTTTTTAATTTTTAAATAAAAAAATTAAAATTTATTTATTTTAATACGTGTAATAATTATAGGGTAGGTCTTCCATGAGACCGTCTCGTGAGACCATTTTTCACTTTTTAAAATAGTTATCACTTTCGCTATAAAACGTTGTCACTTTCCCTATAAATTGTTATCACTTTTTATTTATACTATAATTTGTTCATAAAATAGCATTATCAATTTTCATTCATTTATTATAACTTTCCTTTATAAAAGTTATCACTTTCTGATCGTCTCACGTAAGTCCTTACGTAAGACGATCTTACACAAGTCTTTGCCATAATTATATAAGTCAATATTGAATATTATCCTCAAATTTATAATTAGATATAAATGGTAAATAATCTATTCAAGTTAATTAGTATTTTTTTTAAATCAAATAAATTAGGATTTATTATCAGGGGTCGATTGTATTATTAAGAGTTGTTAAATAATGGATTGGAGCTATTTAACATTAGTAATCACGATTATTATTATGTGATTAAAATTATATTATTAGCATCCAACTTATTTCATTATTATAATATAATGGAATTTAAATCCAACTTTTACAAATTTCAACAGCATTAAATCTCATACACAATTATTTTTTTACATTCTGTAGAGTAATTATTATTTTTCTTTCTCCTTAACTTTTTTTCTATCATATACAATATTAAATCTCATATACAACTTATCACATTATTTTTTGACAAATTCTCTTGTGAGACGTTATATATGTGAGACGTGTTAAGGTATGTGTATTATATAGATAAAGTATGTTTAATGATTGGTAAAGTATGTTTTCTAAGGTATGAATTAAATTATGATTTTAGGGTGTTATAATAAGATTTATTATTGACATACTTTAATTACAAAAAAAACTACTTTACTTATATAATAAGCATATACTTTAGTAATGGGTCAACAACCGTTTCATAAAAAACCTTTCTCACAAGAGAGTTTCTCTTATTTTTTATATATAAATATTTTCTTTCTCCTTAACCTTATTTCTATCATAGAGTAATCAAAATATCTAAGTAAAATAGAAAATTCATATATAATTTAAAAATTATAACTATTTTAGAAAGTTATTTTTATGACTATTTTTATATATTTAAATTTAAGTTATTTAAATACTCCATAAATCAAATAAATTAAGTATCACAAATAATTTATGATTAAATATAAATAAAATGACCGGGCCAAAAAAGCCCAAAAATGGACCGGGCCACTTGGCCCACCGGGCTTGATGGGTCGGGCCAAAACGGCCCGGTTCTTTTCGGGCCTACATTTTAATGGCCCAGCCCAGCCCAGCCTACTTATGGTGGGCTACAGGACGCCCCATCGAGCCGAGCCATTTTTGCCGGCTCTAACTGGTCAATCCGGTCCGGTTCCGATAACACTGGTTTTATGTCCTTAGTGCAATTTATTTAGCTTTTGCCAATATTTGAATTTGAAAGGAGTTATTTAATATTTTTTGTATTGTGCATCATGTAGAATGTATTTAATCCATTTTGAATTTTATTATCTCGTTTATCAATTAATTAATAAATTTTTTATATATATTACTTTTTGTCAGGGGTAAAATGACAGATTAATAATAAATATATTATTAGGTATATATGTGGAAAAATTAAACAATAATTATTAATTTTTTAATAGATTCGACAACATACATAGAATGTAGTCGTTATGGTCAATTTAATTCTACTACTCTAATAGACAATACATACTATATGTGTTGTTTTAACAAAATAAGATAACTTATATAATATGTTGTCATTTTAAAAAATTAGAAAAAAGACGCATAGAGACAACACACATAATCTATTGTCATTATGCGAAATGTGTTGTCTTTATGAGAAATTTTTAGGAAAAAAGACGCACAAAGATGACACATAATCTATTATCAGTATACGAGATGTGTTGTCTATGTGCGAAATTTTTAGGGAAAAAGACGCACAAAGACAACCCGTATAATTTGTTGTCTTAAATAATGGTGGCTTCGACAACATATCATTTTTCTAAGAACAAGCTAACAGACAACGGATTAATTATGTTGTCTTAATGATTTTTTCTTGTATTCATATTAATTAATATTTAATATATTACCCTATACATTTTTATTTATTCAGCAATAAAATTTAATTTTCTACAGTTTTCAAAGCGTGAATCGTCACTATCTCCATATTCACGTCTTGGAGTTTGGACGACTTGGTATATCAGTATCCTAGAATAAGAGAAAGTGTGTGGAAGGAAAGTATGTCATAAAGATCAGAGAGTGACTGCTGTAGAATGAAAAAAATAGTGTTTTCTTTTTAATATACTCTAGATTGGATATTTTTTTCTAGGTCAAGTCGGGTTTAGGCGCACGAATCTAAATTTGTTTGTCTTGGTGCATTTGAGATTTTGCCTTTTATTAATTCGAGTATACTTTATTAAAGTTTTATGACTACTTATCCAGACAATTTCAGGAAAGTGATCGTCTTAGAATAAGTACTCTAAATTGTTGAACCCTCGTACAATTATCTTCCTCTCATGCGAAGCACCCTCGGGGTATAAAAGCTGAATATAAAAAATTTATACAACTATTTTGAAACACGTAAATATTATTGGAAAAAATGGACTCTTTGGGGATGAAGAACGTATGTGTGTGTATGCGTATATATATTCTACTTATTACTTAAAAAATTACATTTATACCACTCTAAAGCCTATAAAGTTAATGAAAAGACAAATTTTCTTAAACTTTATAATCATTATTATGAGATGGCGGGAGTATATATTACTTAGATTAACTTTTTATTACATTCATATTTATTATTCCCTCCATTCCATAATAAGTATCTTTTACTGTAGACACGAAGTTTAAGAAAAGTTTTTTTTACTAACTTTATTGATTTTTAGAGGGTAGTATAGTCTTTTTATGTAATAAATAAATTATAAAGTATGTTATGTGTGTTAGATGAGAATGATAAATTGAAAAGATGTATTTTGAGGTTTATATGTTGATGTAAAATTTTATTTTTAGAGTAAGGCATTTATTATAAGACGGAAGAAAACAAAATATAAGACACTTATTATGAGACGAATGGAGTATATTTTAGTGTTCACTTTATGAAATAAAACATAGGATGATATGTGTTTAGTTCATTTATAAAACATATTTATCTAATTAAACAATATATTAAACTATAAATATGTCTATTTATTAATTTTGCTTATAAACAACATAAACAAATCAAGTGCAATATTATTAAATGGGTTAATTACGCCAAAAGTCCCAACCTTTTTGTAAATTTCAAATTAGTCCAAACTTTTTAATATTTACAAATAAATTCTCAATCTTTATCCCGTTTTGCAAATCAAGCCACCGGGCAGTTGGAGATCTGCCCGGTTGCTTATGTGGAATTTTTTATTTTTTAATAATTCTTTTGCACATATAATATTAACATTCAAGATACATATTTGCTATCTATAATCTCTCCCTTCCAGAACGTAATCGGCCCCTTCTCTCAAATGGCATCGGGCCCTCAGGCCTTGCCCCAGCGGCTTAACCAAGCAGCAGTTCCTTCAATACTTGAAGGACTACACGAAAAAGTTTGAAATCTGGCACATTTTCAACCAGAGAGAGTTTGACGAGATTCTAGAGGTTTGGAGAGTGGCGACGGTGGTGGGGGTGGAGTACGTGTGCCCATGAATTATGGTAGCGATGGGAAAGAACACGGAGGAGATGGTGCCTGAGATAGAAGAGATGGCAAAGTTTGGCGGTGTGGTGGGTATAGGAGGGATGAGCGACGGTTACTGTCGGTGGGTTCGCATTTCGTCGTCGGCCCTGTGATGGTGGTGGTTGGCAGCGATGGTCGATTTCGATGAGGAAATAGCGAACAACGTGAGGGGTAAACCCCGGCGAGGGAAGCGGCAGCTACATCACGATTCATCTTGCAGAAGAGGTTGACCGTACTTGATTTAGGAGAAAGGAGGGAAAAAGGGCCGATTACATTCAAGGAGGGAGGGAGATTATAGATAGCAGACGTCATGTGGGAGAGAGATTAGATATAGCTTTAATTTTTGGTTTGAATATTTGACCAGGGAATTGGGATAGAAAAGGATCTTATGTGTTTTGTCTTGAATGTTTATATTATATGTATAAAAAAATTAAATAATAAAAAATTCCACATAAGCAACTGGGCAGGCCTCAGCTGCCCGGTGGCTTGATTTGCAAAACGGGATAAAGGTTGAGAACTTATTTATAAATATAAAAAAATTTGGATTAATTTTAAATTCGCAAAAAGGTTGAGACTTTTGGCGTAATTAACCATTATTAAATTAATTAATAGTAATATTTAATAAATTGAAAATCATACTAAAAATATGATATTAAATTATCACTTTTTTTATACATCATATAAATCACTTTCAATTTCATAATTATGTTTAAAAATAAAATTATTTAAGAAATTTGCAAACTAAATGTAGTCCATATTCAATAATAATAGTAATAATAATAATAATAACAATAATAATAATAGTAATAATAAGTGATGTTTGAAAATTAATAATTCCTCCGTCCGCTGGATAGGTGAACATTTTACCATTTTTGCCGTCCGCACCAAAGGTATACATTTTCCTTTTTAAATACATGAGACCCATTCACATCACCAATACAATTAATATTATTATGATATATCCTCCCTTCAGGCGCATCTTGCCGATTCCTTTACTGCTGTATGTTCTCTTGGTTCTACTTCTGCTTTAGATTGGTTTGTTGATACAGGAGCATCAGCACATATGACTACTAACTCAACCTCTCTTGATATGGTTTCTCCATATACTAGTTCTGACAAAGTGGTTGTTGGTAATGGTGTTAAGCTTTCTATCTCTCATACTGGCTCTTCTTGTATATCTCATGATTTATCTTTGATGGATGTGTTAGTAGTTCCTCATATCACTAAGAATCTTTAATCCATCAGTAAGTTTACTTAAGATTATCCAGTTAATGTTATCTTTACTGATGATTCCTTTGAAACCATGGATATAGAAAAACATGGATCCCTTTAGCAAGAGGTCGGCATGAGAATGGTCTTTACATTTTAGAGAAAAGTCAGACTGCTTTTGTTGCTGCTTTAAAACATGTGAATGATCGGGGATCATTTGAGTTATGGCACAAGCGCCTTGGGCATACAGCTTTTGAAACAATTCGCTTATTACATCACTTGGGAATTATTGTTGTTACTTATTTGTTGCCAAAAATGACTACGTGTTCTTCTTATCAGTTGGCGAAAAGCAAATATCTATCTTTTACTATTAATAAAAAAACGTGCTTCACATGTTTTGGACTTGGTTTATTGTGATCTCTGGTGTCCAGCACCTGTAAGCACTTCTTCAGGTTATATGTATTATGTTGTGTTTGTCAATGATTTCTCTCGATTCAATTGGTTTTATCCCTTATGCCTTAAGTCTGATTTTTTCTCTATCTTTGAGCAATTTTAATTATTTGTGGAGAATCAATTTTCTAGCAAAATTAAAACATTTCAATCTGATGGTGGTTCTGAATTCACAGATAATAAATTTAAGGCTCACTTTAAGAAATGTGGCATTCATCATTTGATGTCTTATCCGTACACTCCTACTCAGAATGGTAGAGCCGAGAGAAAACATCATCACATCACAGATATGGGCTTGGCAATGATGTTTCATTCTTCAGTTCCTGCTGATTATTGGGTTAAAGCATTTAGGTCTGCTGTTTATATTATTAATAGTCTACGAACTCCTATTCTGGGTAACAAATCTCCTTATGAACTTTAATTCCTACTTTGCCTGCATATGAAAACTTTGATGTTTTTGGTTGCCGCGTTTACCCATGTTTACAAGATTATGCTTCTAACAAACTGTCTCCTAGAAGTGCACCTTGCATTTTTCTTGGTTATAGTTCACAACACAAGGGTTTTCGTTGTATGGTTCATACATCTTTTCGGGTTTATATCACTCGTCATGCTCAGTTTGATGAAGATTGTTTTCCTTTCTCTGGGCTAATTTCTACTCGTTCAATCTCTGAACTTGATTATGCGGCTTTTGTTGATCCCGTTGCTTTGTATCTGAAGGAGCCTTCTCGCACTATCATCTCGAGCTCATCTAGCTCATCTCGAGCTCCTTTCCATATTTGTCCTGTTGAAGATACTATGCCCATATCAATTCCTATACATCAGACTGCTACTATATCAATTGAAGAAGTTGACACACTGGCTCCAGTTGTAGAGCAACTTGAGGCTCTACCATCTCCACATGAGGCTCTTACCCAATGTGTACTCGTGCTCAAGATTAGTGTGAAAATCTGCTTGTTTTAAGGTCCGAATTAGCACTGTTTTGTGGTATTTATATCTGTATTTGAGCATCTTATGGTTGAAGTGCATATAATTATGTTACAGATGCATGTGAGGTGTTTTTTTATGTTTTAGGTGGAAAACGAGGTAAAAAGAGCAATAATGGAAGTCGAAAGCGAAGTCGGGAAGAAAAGGATTCGGCACGACTCATGCTAGCTAGGAAGGCAATCATGCCACCGAGAGCACCTAGTCGTGCCGCACAACCTGTGGACATGAGCACCAAGAGCTGCCGAGGCTGCCGAGCATGATCTGCCGAGAAGCATCGAGGGTTATCGTCTGTGCCTAACGAGATGTGCCAGCGCCCGTGTCGAGAGCCTACTGAGAGATCCTGCACGCAAGTGTGTGGTACGACTCATGCCATGTCCTGTTAGGCCTAGTTTCTTCATTTTCATCATTTTTCTGGCCCATTCATGTTTTTTACGAGAAAAATCCCACTTTTGAGTCAGAATTCGGGATTTATCAGTCCTAAACTATAAAAGACACACTTTGGGAATTTTACACGGAACTCTTCATCACTTTCATACCCTTTCCCTACTACAATATCGAAATCAAGATTCACCATCCCATCCACCCATCCCGCCATTAGAGAGTTCATCAGTGTGGCTTACTGGAGAAGGAGAATGGAGAAGGTTCATAATCACGGAGGAAAGAAAGGAGAATCACGCCACATCTAGGGTTTTTTTTTATCTTTCTTGCTTTTGAATAATAGACCTATGAGAATGTTTTCTACTCTAACCAAGAGTGTTGCTTGTAACACCATGAGCTAATACTTCTTTGGATAGTTTTAAGTTTTGAAGGTTTGAATTAGATTAAATTGATTACCTAAACTAGGTTGGATTTCTGCAGTATACTTATTCCATTATTAATGCTTTGAATTATGACTTATATTTTTGTCTTATATGATCTGTCCTCATTCCTTGTATATCATTGTCTTATGCATGTACATGATTGTTACTTGTGTCATAGAATAAATTAATTTGTCTATCAGTTATGGGTAAAGGAGATCTAACCATATAATCTTTATTAATTAGAATAATTAATATTAGACACTTAATATATCTATTAATTATCATTCTAGATGATTTGGTTTCTTAGATTGTTAGGTGGGAATTGAAGTTTATTTCTTAAGTACCTATAAAAGGAAGTCTAGTGCTCTAGCCTTTAATAGAATTTTACATGAAGTACTTAAAAAGGGAGTAGTAATTACTCTTCTGCATCTGAGCGTTTGAACCAGATTTATGTGTTAAGTTTACTTTAAAAAAAAGATTTAACATAATTATTTGATTGCTTTCATAAAATATGCAGGAATTCTAAACAATTGTCTAGTGATTTAATTTAACCAATTAAACTGGATTTCCTATAGCTATCTATCTTCTCTCTTGAAGACTTCCATATTATCTGTACTTGATATTTTATTATTTTTAGTATTTATTTTTCTGCGTATTTAGTTTAATTAATTCTCTTTAAAAAACCAGATTTGTCTTAAGTTAAAATTATCATAATTAGATTAAATAGTAAGTCTAGAATTATCCTTTGGGTACGATATTTTTACTTGGTCACACGCTGAACTGCAATTGATTCCATACACTTGGGGACGCACACAAATAGATGAACAAAAAATGGCGCCGGTTGCCGGGGATAGTTCTTATATTTATTTTATTTAATTCTTTTATGATTTATTTTAATCTAGGATATTAAATTTTAAATTGCTTTAGTTTTTTTTTTTAAATTTAAATCCAAACTATTTTTATTAGCTGCGTGAGAACAGGTGTATGATCATTAGGTCAAGTGGACTTCTCATTGAACCACTCAACCTAGAACTTGAAGCACTTGTCAGAATGAATAGGAGTAAAAGAAAGAAGCTATGCACACCCATTCCCTGTCCAGAGTCGGATATTTATTATTTGTTAGAAGAAGAGGAAGTTGATTTAGCTGAAGAGACTGAGACTGTTTAGATGGCTGACGATCAAAGGGGCCCGATCCCCATGCGGGACCACCAGTACAAGCTGAAGCACACCATGAACGCTGGATTGAATGAACCCGCAATCACTGCGGAGAACTTTGAGTTGCCTTTCGGACTGATCCAGATGGTAGAGAGACAGCAGTTCAGTGAGACATCTCTAGAAAATCCTATTGCTCATATGCAGTTATTTGATGAGTATGCGAGGATGCAGAAGCATAGGAATGTTCTGAAGAATGCTATCAGAATGCGGCTTTTTCCATTCTCACTAACGAGGAAAGCTAAAGAGTGGTACAATAACCTTCCTGCAGGATGTTGTACTACTTGGGAGCAGTTGGCAGACATTTTTTTGAACAAGTGCTTCCCTTCCTCCAAGAGCTTTTTGGTGAAGAAAAATATTACACAGTTTAAACAAGGAGGCTTGGAGAGTATTTATGAGGCGTGAGAAAGGTTCAAAGAGCTGTTGCGTTGTGGTCCACAACATGGATTTACAAAAGACACCTACTTAAGCTTCTTTTATCAAGGCCTAAGAGGTGATTCAAGAGTGTTGTGGATGCAAAAGCAGGTGGATCGGTCTTTAAAAAGTCAGCAGATGAAGCAGAAGAGATTTTTGAGGAGATGACAGCTAACACATATGATTGGCCAATGGAGAGAACCGAATGAGGAGTCACTTTTGACAAAGTGGCAAAAGTAGAAGTTCAGGTCAACAGTAGTGAGATGTCAGAACTAAAGATTCAACTCAGTGAGTTGCTTAAGAAGATGGATCGCCTCGCACTATGAAACAGAGGAGAGGAAGCCAGTATGGATGGAGATGAAGATCAGATGGAGGATGCAAATTATGTTATGGGTCAGAGCTTGCAAGGGGATTACAGGAATAGACAGAACTTCAGGCTTAGTAATCAGCAGTGGGGAATGAATGATTAGGGAAACAACCGACAAAATCAGCAAGGTGGTTACCAATGAAATTCCAACCTCAACAATTAGAGAAAGAATGATAATCTGTCATATGCTAACCCGAGTAATGCAGTTGGGCCTCCTCCAGGAATTGATCCATCCCATAAGCCAGTTGAAGGAAAAGCACCCATGCATGATGAGATGAAAATATTTATGAAATAGCAAGGGGACCAGATGAAGCAGCAAGGGGATCAATTGAACTTGATGGTCGAGGTAATAATGACTACTAATGAGCAATCTGAAATCAGGAAGAACGGGACTGAGAAAAAGCAGAAAGAAACTGATATTGCTCTTGGACAGTTGCATCACTACAAGAAATCACACATTTTGTGACGAAAATTTTTGCGACGCAAAATTTTTGTCATATTTAGTTACTTAAAAGTGATGAATTTTACTTTCATCACTAAAATATATTTATTAGCGATGAATTTTCTTGTTGTCATTATATGTAAATTTATTCGTCACTAATAAATCAATTTCATGACGAAATTGATAAATGTGTCACAATTTTTAAAACGATATTTTATTTTAACAAAATATTATAGGGTAATTCTTTAATGCCAAATTTATATAAACTAGTGACGACACTAACTGTCGTAAATAAAATGTATTTTTGCAACAAGAATAAATTTGTCATGAAATATTTAAATAATTAGTGACATCACAGAAATCATCACAAATATATCTGTGATGATAATAGAAATCGTCACATTCTCATTAGAAATTAAAAGATGCATTATAATTTAATGCAATACATGATTTTTGTCATTGTGTGACAAATTTAATTTTTTTTATTACAAAAAAAATTATTGCTTTCATAATTTCCTTCCTCACTAATTATTAGATTCCATGACAACATTAATAATTTTATTATATAACTAGGTGGGTAGCACCTCAATTCTTGAGGTGGTTGCCCGGATTATGTCGGAGGATGGAAAACTGAGACGTAAGATGATTTTTTATGTTCTTTTCCAAAATCAATAACTGAATGTACAAATACAAGAAATGAAAGGAAGGCCACCCAAATGTTAGAGAAATAAATAGTGATCCAAATATAAATAATTTCCAGGAATTATAGTTGTGTAATGAGCATCATGAATCACTTTAATGATATGGAGTTAACACAAGAACCTTCTAATTAAAGCTACAGGCCATTACAAGCAAAATAATCTTTCCCATTACCTACTTTAAGCTGCAATAAAATGAGCTGAGGTTAATGATAAAAGACAATCAAATCCATGAAAACAAATGAGCTTACACATTTAGTGCTTAGGTCTTAAAACCTACATTTGTGCACACGGCCTTCAACTTGAGTGAAGTTAGCTTCAACAAAGACACCACAAGCTTTCAATAGACTCTTAGAATTCTAATTTTTGGAAGGTCTAAAAAGCATTTGCGTAACGCTTATCTCAACTTTGTAGGTGTTAGATTGGTATGCGTGCATTAGACTCGCCTGGAACCTTCATTTGCAATAGACATTTCTATCGTTCCTGAAATAGAGAACAACATTTTAGTGTAAAGAAACAAAAGAAGTATGGACGCAGAGCCTGCTTGATGCAATATCCTCAAGCACTGTAGCGAACTCTTGCATCGATAGTTAATAATGTCTTCTCTCCATCATATGCAAAATCTTTACCAACCAATTCACCTTCATGTCTTACACACTTGAACAAGGACTTTCCTTTTAATACCCTTCTCATCAACTGGGCAGCCGTCTACATAGAAAAGGGCAACCTAAATAATATAACCAAGACAAACCAACCTTTAGGGATAAAACAAAATAAACTCTAAAGAAAAAGAACTGAAAAGAAGATAATGCTTGTCAGAAACTGGAAGAACTGCTGTCTGACTTGTTCACATTTACTTTGGATTGGTTCTTAAATGACCTATCTTTCATAACATCATGATTGAACATTCCATAACTTGATATAAATGCAGTACTTTGCAGTTGCAATGAATCAAGAAGCCACATCTAAAGAAACAGTACAATCATAAACCACTAATTTTTCAAAATATGTATATATCATTATCAAGATAATAAGACGATCAATATTTCATAGAACACCTTAGCCACTGATATCATCATGAAAAGACAAATTACACCATCAACCTTAAGCAACACATAACAACTTATTACATAATTTGTATTTTTCTTTTCTTTTCTTGCAATAGACAGAGACATTGGACAAAGAGAATATTCATACAATCTAGGATGAGAACTGAGAATAATGAAAAAATGAGCTCATAATTATTTATTCAAAGAAAGATATCATTCATTATTAGTTGACATAATTAGGATCAAATAAAAATCCTTCAGCGAGTGTACAAAATAACTACAAATTTTCAAACTAACTTCACACTCGAGGATGAGTTTAAGCAGTTTTAGTGCAGAAACAATATCAAACAGAAAAATTTTCCCCTTACCCTGAAATTTGATAGTTGGATCCTCGAATATGCAATCCTCAGCATAAATAGCCAATTAAAAGTAAAATGTCATACAACCAATAATGAATCGTTTACTAAATAGCGGAAGTAGAACGTCATGCAACTGGATTTGAGAGGTAGGCATAAACAGAAAAAAGATTTTTTTCCAAATTAATTGACAATAGACAACATACCCTTGTGAGAGGCCTATACCTAGAGATATGAGAAAAGCTATGAATCTATGATTAAACTCAAGTTTGAAGTCTCCGTCCTCCAGTCTTGGGTCATTTCTTTTTCTCTAAATGTAAATTTTACTTTAGGGTATGAAGAGGCTTGACTCAAAAAACATGTATGCCTTGTGCATGTGCGAAGTAAATGGAAATAAATATAGATATGACCTTTCACAGGTATTCAAGTAATTGTTTGTTAAATAAATAAATCATATCATGAAGGAGAAATATTTCCAATAATATAAGGATCCGTCATGCAGCTGTATTGCAAATAAAGAAAAACTCACAGCAGAGAATGGTTGCTATGGAAAAGGCAGGGGGCAAATTGCTGGAAAATAATAAACATATCATGCAAGCATTTCTACGTGCGTCCCCCGTCACACTCACTCTTTGCTGTTATTTAAAGATCTGCTGTGGGCTTCCTCTAAAGGAAAGTAGGCTTTGATTGACAATGCTCAAACTAAATTAGAACACACTCGAAAAAAGTGCAGTTATGTAGCTTTTCACTCACTGAATATGCAATACAACCAGTTACAAACATTAACTTCACAAAGAAGGCTGCAACCATTTTGAGGATATATCATAGAAAATCTAAACAATCATGACAGAGAGACAACATCACTGTGGATGTTTTGGTAAAAATTGACAATCATTCTTAACATAAACTCCAGACTGGTCATGATTGATTTTGTTGGTTTTCCAAGTAGCTTGGCTCTAAAGAACATAGTACTTCCACGCATTTTCTGAGAAGAGCTAACTTGAATTGGATTCCTCACTCACTCATTAAATCTTTGCGATAAAAATGGTGGCAATAGATGTGGCAATGAATTCCTTTAGTAATGAACATCTTACCAGTTCAATTATTTTTGCGAAATCTGATTTGCTAAATTTACAATGAATAAGATTAAAATTTCTTAATGTCCTCTCCTCTCTCCTCTTGTTCAAGTATCATTTACTAAGTTCTATCAACTAAACCAGAACAACTTACAACTTTTAAAAGGTATCACCGCAATTATTAGTCGTCTAATTTAGACGAAGCAACATAGTACCAACATTTAGAAACTCTTAGCAAACAGCCATGACATCCAAGTTTCCAGCAAAGCTGAGTCGAATTAATCTGGGAAGTGGTAATTCCAGCAAACAAAAGCAACTGGCCAAAAGAACAACAGTACTTACTGAAACGATGAGACTTAAAAATGTATGGGCATCGACCAATTTGTAAGGTACCAACCTTTAAAAAGGAATTGCTTTAAAGTAATTACATTAGTGAAGAAAATAATTAGAGTAACTAAGTAGAATTTACATCTGAATCGGCCGATTCTCCGGCAGAAGGCGACATGCAGCCTTAAATTTGAACTTTACTCCAACATTGAAATTTAGTTGCGCTTTGAAAAACGAATAATTAAGTATTTTAATACCATATGAATTGATTCTTGAATTTTTGGCGATTTGAAGCCAAACTCTCCAATGAAGTGTTTATGTATCTAAGGTGAGGTGTGAAATTGAAAAAATGCTAAGAATTACATAGTGAGAAATCGGTGGCAGAGAATTGATGGAGGAAAGGGTCGTTTCGCATGGAGAAGCTGGCAACGAAACCCAGAAAAGGAGAGAAACTAATAGGGAAAAACTGCCAAGAAGAGTGAAGAAGAGAGAGGAAAACTAACCTCAACACAACATAGCGGAACACACCTCGAACGGCGGATGATTTCAGAAGGAAACTCTCTGATCTCCCATTAATCTAGCATTCTTCAACAATATGAAAAGGTTGGAAAGGAAGAGAATTCGGTTTGTAAAGGGAAGAAGGGGAAAGGAAGAGAAAAGAATTAAGAGGAGGAACTGAGATTTGTCCGATCATTCTATTTGGAAGTTTGTGGTCTGTGTCGGAGAAGTAAAGCTGCAAGTTTTTTGGTTTTTGAGTATTTGGTGGTATTAATTGATCCATGAAATGATGGAGTTGCCCTTGGATACAGAAAGTGTAATCTCCAACGTTTCTTCTAGCTAAGTTTTTATCACAATGAACACCAATAGATGTGAATGTGAACATATTATTGTAACTGCGAACACAGTTACAAAAATCTTTATCAGCGCTGCTGTGGTCAAGATATAAATATACTAATTCAACGGGCGTCTCAGTTTCTAGTAATTTTACGTCTCCTGATGAACAACAGAAACCTAAGGGCTCAAGATATACACGTTTAGCATCACAAAATTTACAGTTGGGTACGGGTGGTAGTAAGTCAGGCACGTTAGTAATACATTGCAAATGATCAAAACATCTTTTTGACTGCTTAACTGTCGTTGTAGTCGACAATTCCATATGTTTTCTTAGTCGAATATTTTTAGCTTCTCTACGTTTTTCTAAAGATGTGCATTTTCCTTTGTGTATTCTAGATTGTGTATGTGCGTTGTGTATTCTTTCTGTAGAAGTAGAGGATATTTTATATAGATCAACTTAAAAGCGGAAACAAATGTTGATTGTGGGAGTAAATTATAGGTAGCAGTGCCTCACAAGATGTGTAACAACAACCAAATTAGTGTATAAGGGTAAAACCAAAGATGGGCACCTTGTAGACTAATACACACAAATATCACAAGAAACTAAACACGGTAAAAGCGAATAGTATATTGAGATAACAAAATGACAAGTATAGTGAGCACGTACAAAATTTGCTTTTGAAACAGTTATTAAACAAACATGATGCACAACAAATCAAAGATAATGGAAAACCAGTGTACCTTGTTATTAAAGGGTGGTGGGGATGCAACTATCCAAGTACGAGTGTAATGGCAATCAATAAGACTATCGTAAGGCTATCGTAATCTTTTTGCTATAGAATGCAGATTTTCCTGTCATTTGTGCATGCATGAGTAATAAGAACATTAGAAGAAAAGTGCAAGTTACAAGTTTTAGGAAGTTATTCATAATATAATGACGAAGGGATCGTAAATATACATAAGGCCCCTAACCTAATGCTATCAGCTTTGCATATATGGAATGTGTATGTAGTAAGTAACGTTACATGTTTTAGTGGTTGGTGCACCAAAGCTGACGACATGTTGCCATAGATAGAAATTAACTCAAAGTAAAGCAGTGCATAAAATCAGCGGGAAAAACTTTCTACAAAAGAAAAAAGCTCAGGTGTGTTTATGCAAAAACTTAAAAATACAATGACTGAAAACTGACCAAATATTGTCAAAATTTCAACTTTGTTAGCTTTTTTTATTTTTGAAGTTATCAAATACTTGCAGAAGCGAAGGAAGAGTGGTAGTCCAAACACACACCCAGTAGGCCTGTACCTACGTTAAACATGCCATTGATATTGAATTCATCTAACATATAGTATATCTGCCTCTCATTAGTTTTTTTCACATTTCACTATACTGCATATGTGCCCCATTCAGGATTTCCATAAGATTGTACAGATTTAATGTCAGCTAATCCTGTCAATTGTGATATGCCATATTTAGAGCAAATTTTTGAGTTGAAAAGTTTACCACACATGGTTCTACCCTATAATGTGATATATATTTATCAAAATGAAAATATAAGATGTGTTATCATAGTTTTCTATTCATATACGGCAAGTCGGTAAATATTTAATATGCATCTAATCATTAACTGAATGTAGTAGATGTATGAATTCCAAATGCATACCGACAAAGTTAGTAAGTTGTTATACAACAATATAAATCTAAATATCAACTTTGTAAATGGAAAAAGAGACTACTAAGAATATAAACAACCAATAGCATACGTTTAAACTAAATATTTCATTTTCAACTTTTTATTTCTATCAACAAATATAATATGTGTACATTTGAAAAAGTAAAAATGTGTAAGAATAGCTCAATTCGTGAAAACTCTGAAAGTATGCCTGTTTTATTGTTACAACAGGTTTAAGTTTAAATAAAAGTGGATCAAAAGTTAGTTCCTTAGTGTGTATTCTCTTGTTACAACAATATAAATCTACGGTTAAAGTTCGTAAATGAAAAAGGAGTCTACCATGAATATAAAGAGGTAATAGCGTTTAATATTTTGAATGTTAATTTCTCCTTTCTACTTCTGTTAGTTAAGATAATATATACGCAGTTTAAATGTTTAAATATCTATGAAGAGTTCAATTACTGAAAACGTTGAGATTATAAAGATTACTAATGACTATTTCCTCTGAATTGGTTATGAGTTTTCCAATTCATTTCAATCTCATAATTAAGATTCAAGATCCTCCTAATAATATACGTGGGTACAATGGTTACGAAACTGTAGGTGTTAGTATGCATCATCCACCAATTACATTAAAAATATATGAGCATATCAAAGTAGAGAACTCATAAGTCGCATTCACATCTCAGTTTTGTCACTTTATCAACACCTGGACGTTTTCAATATGGAGAGGATGTATCCACGACACAAATTGCAGTTGCTGGTAAAAAGGCAAATATATATATATATATATATATATATATATATATATATATATATATATATATATATATATATCATTTAATTTTTCTGACTGATCTTTACGGAAGAGTTTAAATTGAGAAGCCATAGTCACAAGTTCATACTGAGGCATTTACTCAAATACCACACAGGCATAATATAAAACGAGTAAATCCTTCATAATAAATTACCAATTCGTATGACATAAGATGTCTATTGAACTGCAGAATTCTAATTATTATGCAGTGGAATTAAAAATGCAACACAAAAGAACAGATAGTGCGAAAGAGGGATATTACGAAACGCTGAAAAACCAGGAAGAGAGAAACTCATAGGGAATTAGAGGAGAACTAACCTCTAATAACTCAGGGATGAGCAAACAGCCTCAGTCTGCAGATTATTTCAGTATTGAACTCTCAAATCTCCAATTGAACCAGCTTTCTTCAACAACTTTCGATTTTGAAAGGGAAGAGAAGAATCGTGGAAAAAGAAGAGAAAAGAAGTTAAAATGTGAAAGGTGCTTTAATAAACATAATTAGAATTACAGATGCGATTGCCTACTAGGAGGCTGTCCGCTGGGAGGAAACGCAGGTGTGCGAGGCGGTCGAGAAGTCTAGGGCAGTATCGACGACAGACGAACGGCAATGAGACGAAGATAATGTAAGCAGGTTGTAAAGGGGGAAAAAAGAGGAAGGAAAGAGCAATAGCAAAATTAAAGGAAGAATATACCGACAGAATACCAAAACATTTGCGGCGCCGAAAAGGAAGGTGCACGTGGAAGGAGCACACTACAAAGAGATTAGGGAATGTTACCTGCTACCGAGAAATTGGCCGACAACGGGCTTGCTCTTTTTATATATATATTAGATTAAGATAATTTAAAATAAATAAATAAATAAATCAAAATATAATATTTCTAAAAATAATTAAAATATTTAAAAAATAACTGTAAAAGTATAATCATATATTATAAGCACCTTAATGCAAGAAATTACAAAATATATCCATTAGGTGAGTAATTATATGCTATGCCTCATAGATTGATTAATGCACAAAAGCAAAATAGAAACTACTACAAAACTAACAATTAAGTGCTATAAGTAAAAAAGAGGCTGAATCAAGTAAGATTTTAGATTCAAGTCCAATATGTACATTTGAGTGTAGTTAAAAGGAGCTTATGAACTTGCCATCCGAATAATGAACACTTGTGTTGGGATGTAAATCTGCAATCTCTAACTGATAGGACAGTAGGGAGATTAGAGCAATGATATGTGTTTTCTCAACACACAATTAATCCCTAAGTATGAAGGATGTAACTGTAGCTTAGGTAAGTGACCAAGTTATATTTATCGAACCCAAAGAACGGATGATTATCAATTTATTATTATCTAAAGTAATTAAAACTATTGTTAGGCAATTTAATTGAGTAATTATTATTAATCTACTAAACAAATAATTAAATAGCAAATAAAATAAGAAAACAGTAGAGAATAATCGAGAGTTGAACAAGTAAGAAGATAGGTAGCTCTTCGGGCCATCCAGTTTCACTCATTAATTTCCGTTTCGTATGTTAGTGTCCGACTCTGCCTTATGGAATATGGACGCATCACTAAGCCATGCAAATCTACTCTATAAACACAAGCAGACAAGCGTATAACACGTGTGAATTACCTCGGAGCAAGAACATAATTTCACCCCCCCTTTCAGTGTACTATCAATATCAATTATTTCCCGTGCACTAAGTACTCTAACCCGATATGATCTCCATTTATAGGTACTATGAAATTATCCTCCTTATCCTACTTACTAACCCGAATTCAATTCAATTAATAAGTATTTATATAAGATAGTTCTAATGAAACTTCGGAGTCCCCTCACTTAGAATCATAACATGAAATCCTGTTCAGCAGTGAACGCGCTCAATCAATAACCAAGATATATATTCAGACTCTATATAACAGTTAATGATGCACAAAACAACTTCGAATATGGATTAAAAATACGTAGTCTTATATAAAATAAACCACAAGTAGTGTTGTACGGAGTATACACACAGAAGTTCAATTAACAAGTAAAACCTTCATAAACCCTAGAACTACCAAAGCGGTTCTAGCCCATGATGTTTTGAAGGACGTTCATGGTGATTGGATAGATCTTACCCATAATCTTGAAAATTATAAGAAAGATTAAGATGCGAAATAAACCCTAGATGTGGGCGTCGTCACTTCTCGCTCCATCTTGAATCTTCACTTGGTTCTCACTTGATTCGCTGCACGAATCTCTCTCTACAGCTTTCTTGGATGGAGTTAGGGTTTGGATGTTGTATTAGATGGATGTGGAATCTAACTCTCTTCTTGATGTGATCTGCATCCCTTTTTATACTTGTAAACTCTCCTTACGGTCCTTTACTGGGTTTTTTCGTACAAAATACACACATTCACGTACTGGAGGTGCAAAATTACCAAAAATAGAATTCTATGTCCTCGCTCGACCAGAATAGTCTAGGTCGAGCGAGGTCAACCTTGGTCGAACGACGATCTAGTGGCATCTCTGTTCCCTGAAGCTTCAGTACAGTATCTTACTCGACCATTTCTACTGTTGCTCGACCAAATGATCTAGGTCTAGCAGTCCTCCCATGGTTGAGCGGCACCTCGAAAACTGTGTTTTTCAATTCTGAGCATTTCTGACCTATTTTCCTGTATAAATATGCTCAAATAACCTTAGTAGCATCTGATTTGTGGCTTTTCCATATACATCCTGATTTGCCTTGATTATAGACTAAATCGTACTCAATTTTCACATAAATTAGAGCCTGAAATACGTGAATTCTGACTCTCATCAAGCAACAAGGTAGGTTCCCATCTCAAATGGTGACGAATTCTAAAGAACAAGTTATGGCTGTCACCCTGACGAGTGAAACGTAGTACGAGGGCCAAAAATGCCATCCGAAAAAGCTGAAATCGAAACGAAGGTTGAAAAGTTTGACGAACACGATCACGATGAGGCTGACACATGGCACGACTCATGCCAGCATCGGAATGACTCGTGCAGCCCTGAAGTCAGCATACCACGCGAGTTATGCTCGCCGATAGATGATGAAGCAGATGGCACAACCATTCAGGATGGCCAACACGAGTGTGAAGTTGGTTGGCACGACTCGTGCCAAGTCAAACACGCTGCCGATTCTAGCCGGCACAAATTTGAAAGTGCCCGGCACGACTCGTGCCCTTCTCTAGCAGAAAATTCAAAAATTTATCTCGATCCTTGCACTGCTGAACTCATCCAGAATGATTTTTAGGTGCCTGAAACTGATGAAAAGTCAAAAGAGCCTGAAGTTAAGTTGAAAAAGTGCAAAAAGCTAAACCAGAAATAACTGAAAGAGAGAAAAAAGAGGAGTTTGAGAGGGATATCTGGGGGATTCCAAAGGCAAAGCATCCAATCCCGTATCCTAAGAAATTTCTAAAGAAAGGTTTGAATGAGAAATTCAAGAAGTTTTTGAAGATGTTCAAGAAGATCCATATTAATATTCCCTTTTCTGAAGCCTTAAAAGAGATGTCTAACTATGCAAGGTTCTTGAAAGACATCATGTCCAAGAAAATGAGTCTAACAGGAGCCGAGAAAGTTAATCTGACAGAGAACTGTAGTTTAGTGATACAAAAGAAGCTTCCATTGAAGTTAAAAGATCCAGGCAGCTTCACCATACCATGTGAGATTGGACAAGGGGAATCAAAGAGAGCCTTATGTGATTTAAGGGATAGCATTAATCTGATGCCTTATACAGTATTCAAGAAGCTTGGTATGGGGAAAGTAAAGCCGACATCAGTTGCACTACAGCTTGCTGACAGATCCATAACATACCCAAGGGGGGTGATTGAAGATGTCTTGGTGAAGGTTGAGAAATTGATATTTCCTGTGGACTTCCTTGTGCTTGACATGGAAGAGGTTGATGAAGATAAAGTTCCTTTGATTCTGGGGAGGCCGTTCTTAGCAACTGTAGGAGCCATGATTGATGTTCAGAAAGGGGAGATCAGATTGAGAGTCAATGATGAAAAAGTAGTCTTTTCTTTGGAGAAAGCTATGAGGTGGCCTTCAGAGAAGGAAGATTGCAAGAGCATTGAAGTAGTAGAGGAAATCGTTGCAGAGTGCCTGCCTTTGATCCTGTCTAAGGATCCACTTGAAACTTGCATATGCGAATCTCTTTCATTACATACTACTGATTTTGATGACATGTCTAATGAACTCACTTTTGAATTTCTCGAAAGCTTACTTGCATTGAATGAGAGCAGGGACTCAAAGAAGAAAGCAGCTATTAGATTGTACACTAAAATTCTAGCTTTTATATGAACAATTCGTTAACAATTAATTTGAAATGAGAATCATATGATCAAATGATTGCGTCTAATAATTTATTTATATGCACGATGCAATAGTCCACTTACTTTATACTGTAGATAATATGTTGTGCGACAACACGCGGAAGATCATATAATCGGTTTCCTTATAAAGTATAAACAGATGCTCACAATCGAGATAGACGGGGACTCTCTATCGGGATGGTTGTAGTGTGGTTTGGTATTAGCTTGTCTTGGCTATAGAATCACATTAGTGCACTTTTGTGTATTGAGTAGGACCGCATGAGATCGTTCGACTTATACTGACTTATAGGAGAACTTGATCTCAGTTGTTATGGATGTTCGTGCTCTTAATCCCTATATAATAACCTCGACACGTAGGGCAGTATGTATTTCTTTGATTCATCAATGGGTGAGATTTACATGTAATTAAATCTACAAACTCGGTGAGTTTGGAAGTAGTGTTGTCTCTATGGTGTGCTGTTGATTGTAGAAGGAATCCGTGTCCATCATAGGTTGATTATGTCCCCTTGAGGAGCTCATAAGGATTATCATGTAAATCCTGCAGGTGAATTTATTCCGGCATGATAATAAGGTTGAGTGGTAGTACTCTTGGATGATATATTAATTAATGGAGTTGTCAGTAACTTAATTAATTAATGGACATTGTATATCTTAAACATGGGGAGACTAACGGGCTCATAATAAGAAGAAGCCCATAATGTAATTTTGGGATTAGAACAGTAGTGCAGTAATAATATTTTAGTGGTATATATTATTATTATTGGACTTAAGTATAAGATTTGTTCTAAGCTTGGATACTTAAGCCCAATGGAGGCCCAACTCTAATTTCTCCTCCTGGTCCCTGCTGTAGCCCATATATAAGTCATCTCAGCTATCTGAAAACCTTAATCTATGAGATTAATCACGCTTAATACTGTGAGGAGGGTGAGAGAATATCAAAATGAGAAGATCTCGAAGATCATCGCCCACATGACGTCGAGATTGGACTTGGGAATACAGCAGAAGACTGGAAGGTTGTTTGATGCTGCTGTCCGCCACCTTCTATGATTTTTATAAAATCGTACAGACATCATAACAGGACATATATACTGACAGAAAGCCACGGAAGAGAGGATTGTTTTGGCGTGTAGATCACTCAAATCCGACATCGGATAAGAGAGTTATACCCAAAACGGTGAGGCTGCGCAGGCTGATGGCGAGAATTCATCGTCTTCAACATACCCTGGTGAAAGGTAATACGTTTCTTGTTTACTTGCTTCCACTGCTTGTTAGAAATGTATGGAACCCTAACGGGTTACGTTAACCAAACGATCGAACGCCAACATCACGAGAGTGGAAGAAGTAAAGTGGAAAAAGCCATATCTACCACTTGAACCTGAAGGAGCTGAATCTGAGGAGAAGAAGAAGGAACTGAAGCCACTTTCAAATCATCTCATGTATGCGTATTTGGGGAGAATGAAACTTTTCCGATAATTATATCTTCTTCCTTATCTGATAGTGAGCTTGATAGGATGTTAGAGGTCTTAAGAGAACATAAATCTGTTATTGGTTGGTCTATTGATAATCTGAAGGGTATTAGTCCATCTATTTACATGCATAAAATAAGATTGTAAGATTAAAGTAAAAGTTGTGTGCAGTATCAAAGGAGATTAAATCCTGCGATGCAAGAGGTGGTAAGAAAATAAGTGTTAAAGTGGTTAAATGCTGGAATTATGTATGCGATTAGCGATAGTTCATATGTTAGTCCTTTGCATGTAGTTGCTAAGAAAGGAGGGATGACTATTATTAAGTCCGATGATGGGGAGACCCTTGCTATTAGGACCACTACAGGTTGGTGTATGTGTGTTGACTATAGAAAATTGAATGGGAACACACGCAAAGACCATTTCCCTTTACCCTTCATGGATCAGATGCTTGATAGGTTAGTAGATTATGAATCTACTGCCTTTTGGATGGTTATTCCGGGTATAATCAGATAATGATTGTACCCGAGGATAAGGAAAAGACCACATGCACATGTTCTTATGGCACTTTTACATTTAAGATATTGCCTTTTTGTATTTGTAATGTACTTGTGACTTTTCAAAGGTGTATGATGGCTATATTTGAAGGATTGATAGAAAAAATCATGGAAGTCTTTATGGATGCATGATTTTTCAGTCTTTGGGTCTTCTTATGATATTTGTTTATCTAACCTTGCTATTTTTTTGAATAGATGTTAGAATACTAACCTTGTTTTGAATTGGGAGAAGTGTCACTTTATGGTGAGAGAGAGCATTTTCTTAGGATATCATGTATCATCTAAGGGGTTGCAGGTTGATAGAGCTAAGGTGGCAGCAATTGAAAAATTACCTCCACCAATAAATAAGAGGGGAGTGCAGTCATTCCTTGGCCATGCAGGATTCTATCGCAGATTCATAAAAGATTTTTCTAAATACTCTAAGCCTCTTTCTCATTTGTTAGAAAAAGATGTCACTTTCAAATTTGATGATAATTGTTTACAATCTTTTCAGGTTTTAAAGGAGGCATTAACATCTGCCCCTATCTTAATTACTCAAAATTGGACTGAACCCTTCGTGCTTATGTGTGATGCAAGTGATGTTGCTTTGGGAGTAGTTCTGGGGCAGACGAGGGAGAACAAGTTTCGAGTGTTGGGTGTTTTCTCAACACACAATATTAATCCTCAAGTATGAAGGATATCAATTGCAGCTTAAGCAAGTGACCAAAGTATTTATCAAACCCACGGACGTATTATTATCAATTTAATTATAATCTAACTTATTAAGACTAGTATAGCAATATAGTTCTGATAATTAAGTAACAATGAACAAATAATTAAAAGAACAATTAAAATAAATAAGAGGTAGAGAATTAAAAAAAGTGAATAAGTGATAAATTAGGTAATCCTTCGGGCCATCCAGTTTCACTAATTAATTTCCCTTCTATGTACCAATGTCCGACTCTACCTTGTGGAGTATGGACGCATCGTTAAACCATGTAAATCTACTCTATAGACACAAGTAAATAAGTGTGTGACACGTATGAATATCCTTGGAGCAAGAGATATAATTCACCTCCCTTTTTAGGTACTATCAGTATCAATTATTTCCCGTGTACTAAGTACTCTAACCCGATATGATCTCCCTTTATAGGTACTATGAAGTTATTTTCTTTATCCTACTTATCAAACCGAATCAGATTCAATTAACAAGTATTTATATAAGATAGTTCTAATGAGACTTCGGAGTCCCCTCACTTAGAATCATAACTTAGAATCCTGTTCAGCAGTGAACGCACTCAATCAATAACCAAGATATGTATTCAAACTCTACATAACAATTATTGATGCACAAAACAACTCTGAGTATGAATTAAAAAGGCATAGTCTTATATAAAATAAACCAGAAGTAGTGTTGTACGGAGTATACACACAGAAGTTCAATTAACTTATAAAACCTTCATAGACCCTAGAACTACCGAAGCGGTTCTAGCCCATGATTGATCGAAGAACAATCATGGTAATTGTATAGATCTTACCCATAGTCTTAAGAATTATAAGATAAATTAAGATGCGAAATAAACCCTAGATGCGGGCGCCGTCGCATCTCTCTCCGTCTTGAATCTTCATTTGGTTCTCACTTGATTCGACAGACTAATCTCTCTCTACAGCTCCGCGAAGGATAGTAGGGTTTCGGATGTTGTGTAGAATGAAGATGGTGATTGGTGTATGGTGTCTTTTCCTGCTGCGTGGGGTCTTTCTTTTATACTTGTGAGCTCTCCTTATGGACCTTGGATGTGCTTTTTGAGTGAAAACACGTACTGAAGATGTAAAAATATAAATCTAGAAGTTTCTCACGTATCGGTTCGACCAAGGCTCATGGTCGAACCACTCATGGCCTGGTCGAACTGGCTTGTAATGGATTGGAAAATGTCTGGTTTGACCCGAACCACCGGTCGAACCAGATGTATCGTGGTGGAATCACTTCTGCAACTCGTTAGGCTTTTTGGTTCGACCACGGTTCGACCAGCACGCCTGGTCGAACCACATCATTGTGGTCGAACCATTCTATCATTGCTTCGTGGATGGCTGGTTCGACCAGAACCAGTGGTCGAACCACTGGCTCCTTGGTCGAACCAGGTGCTTTTGTACCCCTTTTCTGATTCCGATCACTTATGTCCTGTTTTCCTTCGAAAATCTGCTCAAACGGCCTCACACGCAACTGATTCATGACTTTCCATTATATATCTCGAGTTTTCTCGACTTACAATCAAATCACATATCATTTATCACAAGAATCAGAGCTTAAAATACATGAATTTACACACTCATCAAACCCTCAAACTTACATGTTGCTCGTCCCGAGGCAACGAAATCAAACCATAAGAGTAAGTGTAAAATTCACGAGGCCACCAAGTCAAGTATAATACATATCTACACATGCAATTCTATCAACTTAAAACAAGTATCACTCGCATCATACATTTCATTCATGTAAAACATCACTCAATTATAATACGATTCGGAGTACTAAGTCATCAGCTCACAAGATAAGTGTTTACTCTCGCTCTCAAGTGTGAAAGATGCACACTTAAACGGGTTAATTTATACGCTCATACTCAATTCATATTTCTGCGTAACCATAAGCTTGGCAAGGGTCTCAAAAATCAACTCATAATCACTTCTCTACTAGGATCATGATTAGTCTTTTGTAGTCGGGATGACCAATTAAAGAATTTATCGAACCACATGGAGGAAGGTACGAGAGTTTAAGCGATCTCAAGTTTATCGTGATTTTATAAGGACGATCGAAAAGGAGGATAGATAAGCATGCAAATAAATGCAATGCAAGAAATAAAAGATAAAAGGAATGCAAAGATAAATGGTGGGTTCCAAATGATGCAAGGATGATATTAGCAACACTCATGGCATAGATAACAAAGTAATTATGCAATTAATTCTAATTTCTCATGGACATGGCATAGGAGCGATCACTAATTCCACCTAAACTCTCTCTTGAGATGGATAGGATGTAGGCCTTCAATAAGACTCCCAAAAGCAAATAGAATCGTGACCAAAGCAAACACCTCCCACTAGGTACTAATTACTCTATGAGTTCCCTAATGAGGTACTAAATTATAGGCAATATTTCCTTTTAAGGTACTACGAATTCACTAATGGTTTCAGTCTCCTCACCTAATCAACCAATCTCTCGATTAAGCTAATCAAATGTTTCATCAAAGGGTTCTAAATCTAGAAGGATATCTCTATCTCATTCTAAATTAATGCACATGAAGTGTATGATGAAATGATTCAATGAACTATCCTAAATACATAATTGATTTCTCAATCTAATCACATGTCCATGACAATTAATCACACATATCATCATATAAATCAAGCAATGAACAATCAATAATAGAAATAACACAAAGCCCATTCAAGATTAAAATCTAATTGCATAAAAACTAAATTATCAAACACCAATCATGGGGCTAATCTCACAAAGGAGATTAGCCTATCATAGTCTTAGAGAAAACAACATAGACAATTGAATCTACAAATTTCATGATCAAACTATAAAGAAGTTCACAAAAATTAGAATTAGATTACTCCTTTGAAGTCTTTCAATGGAGATCTCCTTCTTCTTCTTGCAATCTTCACTCTCCCTTGCTTCCTTGATCACTTGGATGGTGAATTTGATGGAGGAGATTAAGTATGGATGGATGGATGAAGATGATGGTATAAAATGGAGGAAATGGTGTGTGATCTAGGTGTAGGAGTGAAACCATTCGAAAATTATGATCAAATATTGAAATATTGGGTATTTATACACCTTGGGAAGCTTCTAGAAGGATTCTTATATTTTTTGATCCTGCAGCAACAAGGCTCGTGTGCTGCAACACGGCCACAGGGTGGCCGTGTAGGCATTTTGGATGTCGGAACACGGCCAAGGCTTACAGGGCCATGTTGCACAACACGGCTCGTGTGCTACAACATGGCCGACCATGTTGGTGCAACCCCTATTTCTTCATATTTTGTTTCAGCTCGTTCTCCCTCGTTTCAACTCCGAATTGAGATCCACTTTTTTCTATGTTTTCCTTTTCCCGTCTAAGATCTATTTTTGCCTGAAAATTATAGATTTAAGCTCATTCACACATATTTCCATAAAATACAAAACACAACCAAAATATAAAATAAAATGAAAACTGATATAAAAAGACACTAAAATTTAGGTAAAAATATCACTCATCAGATCACAAAAGACTTGTTTTTGGGTTGTAACGTTGGCTCTTTGGTAAGGTAGGAAAATATAGATAAAGTGACTAATTCACTAGTAGAGTATTACCATAGAGTTTTATTTTTCATCAAACAGCTTCCTCTTCTCCATCTTTATTCTCATGATCTTTGCGATTCTCCATTTCCCTTCTTTTCCTTGGAATCAATATCTTCTTCCTTCAAAGTACAAGGGTACCAATTTCGGGCACACCCTTCTAAGCAGTTGGGGTACCAGTTTCTGGCACTATCCCTAAATAAGGTTTAACTATATTTCTTTTTCTTTTCATATCGCTCAACCAATTTTTCTTCCTTTTCTTCCTTCACATTCAAGCTAGCATATATTCACCTCAACTTCTCTACTAATGAATAGGATATTCAATAAGGCTCAAGTAAAGGATAAATAAAGTCTTTTTAGTCACGCTTCCCAAAGAAAAACTTTTAAAGGCTCAACAGGGCTTCCAATGATTTATATAGTATATAGAAAGATAAAATTTGGCTAAGTGACTCAAATAAACAATAATGACCTAAAATCATAACCTAATAACTAATCAATCATAAGTCTCACACAAGACTCCAAGCCAAGTTCTAGAATACGATCATATGAACGATTCTCACAATAATAGACTATCATACCTGGATGTAGCATGATTTCATAAGGCTCAAATTCTCACATGGGTAAATAGATTCTTAAGCACTCCTCATAGCATATAATCAAGGTCAATCTCACATTGAACTCCACATATTTAACAAGTATTACATGCCTCTCATCAACAAAATCAACACATGCAAAATACGAATGCAACATACTAATCAAGAACCCATCAAATCAAATCAAATCAAGTATCACCATCAATCCAACATCAATATCAAATATCAGTACAGACCACTCACACCACCAAATACCCATCATGTAAAGAGAGAAAAAAAGAAGGGGGATGAGATAAAGTAGATAAAGATGAAAACCTGGTGCCCTCTACTCCTCCGGAGCATTATCATCACTATCACCTCAGCGCCAATCATCGAAATCTCTTTGTAGGGTGTCTACCTTCCTATCCAGAGCTTTGTAGTTGTCAATCAACTCCCCCAATCTCTAATCCAGCACCACATAATTGTCATGCAGCACGTTGTATAACAGATCGAGCATGGCATAGCACATAGTAAGCAAGCCAAGCTGGCGGTTCGTCTCATTTTAATTATTGCTCAGGTTGACAAGATACTCATTCATCAACTGAAACTACTCTCTATAATATGCATCAGGACCGCCCAAGGCTGCTGTGGATATGGTGGTTGTGGCATCTCATGCTTCTGTGGCTGCTATGGTATATCCATCTCAGGATGCTCAAGAGGCTCATCTCCATGCATATGCTCAACGTGCTCTTCCTGCTGAAGCTGCTGTTGTGGCTACTGCGCTTGGTCTACTATCCATTGCAAATCTTGAAGCATACCAGCAGCGTACATCTGAGCCACAGTCCTCCAATCTATCTCCTCTCCTTAAATAAGTAATGGAAATCGCCTCATGCGCCAATGTGTTCATAAAAAAATTCCCATCATTCCAGATCGAAGTCAATGCTCCCACATCATAAGGAAACATGAAAGAATAGGGATTAGAACCCCTAACAAACATCCAATCTCTAGCCGGTGTAAAGCAAATCCAGCCTTAACGCATGCACTCATCACAAGATCCAGATCCTCCAAAATAGGTGTAATGCCGGTGAAATCCATGTGGTACGACTCAGCCACAGGAGTAAGCAAGCCTCCAATATTCACTCTCTGAAACGTGGAACTCCTGAATTTGTAGAGCTGCTGAATCAAATATGAACGCACATTAAACTGCACTCCATTCAACATGCACCAAAGAGCATACAACTCCCCCTAGATACGCAACTCCCATCAGATCAAGCAAACAATGTGTCGTCCAAAACTCTATCCATGTATCAAATCACGGGGTTGTGAATCAAAGCAGCATGAGCATCCTCTGTCTTGAAATCCATATCCTCACCTGAAACAGCTCTCTAAAAATCATTCGGTCTGAAGTGCCCGTTCTCATGCCTATAAATCTTCCTCAGAGTTCCTAGTAGAATATTAAAATCTTCATCCATCCAAGTTCTCTTCTCGCCTCCCAACTGAAATGAGCATTCATACGGGAGAGAACTAGAACCCTTCTTTATCGTAATTGAGCAATAGGACCTCCGCGGTAACATGAAAGTAAGTCGGCCTCTTCATCTCCATAAAATAATGGATGCCCACTTGGTTGAATATCCACATAATATCATCACGGATATTTATTGTAATCATGGCCCCATCATCCTGGTACCTCATTCGAGCGATCTTATCAGACATAGCCCCCCATCGATCCTTGATCTCCTCCCTATTTTCCATTCGGATGTGGAAATTTCTAGGCAGCCTCTCCTTAAGCCGTAGCTTCTTTGTAATCTTGTCTTCACGAGGCTGGCTATCTTGTCTCTTCTTGGAGCGAATTTTGATCTCCTTTCCTTTTCCTAAAAGAACAATATTTCAATACCAAACATATACAAGAAAAGCAAACCAATCCTAGTACAAAACCAACTATACATGAAACTTTACTCAAGACTTCAAGCTATACACGTATAATCAATTCTAAATAATCATGCTCCCAATCTCCATGTGTTCAAGAAATTTAACAATGAATCCATACACATGCCATACCAATTCCACTCCAAGAACTCCACTAGAATTATCCACAATCTCATCATTCACTTCACCTTCACACCAGAGCATGCAATCTATCAAAACATCAAAAATTCAACCAAAATTCTCGCATACTTCATTTCATAACACTATTTACTTAACAATCTCAAGTAAACATCAAGGTCTAAACAAAATTCAACAATTAAAATCGGACCCATCACTGTTCATATGAAATTTCAAGCAAAAATTCAAATAACACCATGAATCATATAAAAACGAGTTCAATTAACTTACCCACTTAAAATCAAGCAATAGAACTTCAATCCTAGGGTAATAGAGTCAAGAGAATGTACCTTTTGATCCAGCCAAAGTATAGTATGAACAAAGACGAAAAATTCCCCAAATTGGACGAGAAACCCTAGTTTTTCAACTAAAATGCTCCAAATTCGTGAGAATTAGAGTGTGGAAAGTGTGTGATCGGTGTCATTTTCACCTATATTTTAGTGTCTTTTATTATGTATTTTTGTGTGTTTTATTCATTTTGTATATCATTTGGTGGTGTTATATGAAGATATGGAGATGTGTACTTTGAAATGATAAATGTGTGATTTGCATGAATAAGTATCTTAATTGTGCGATATTTGTAAATATTTAGAGAATTGGTAATTTTGTGTAATTTGTGCGATTTTCATGTAGAAATGGATTCTAGACACGATAAAGAAGATGTGGGAAAAAAAAGAGATCAATTCGGAGTTGAAACGAGGGAGAACGAGCCAAAGCAAAATGCTGAAAAATACACATTTAACTTGTGCAATTTTACTGTATTCGTGTGGAGCTCAGAACTAGACATGTGACATATGGTTCGAATTCCACAGAAGAGAAGATCGCGTGAGCACAAGAATCACTAGAATCGGGGTGTGGATGTGAAAGTTATGCGTGAAACGGTGAGACTGCGCTGCATGCGATGCACCTACATGCCCTGTGTGCACCTACACGACCCGTGTAGGTGCAAAAGTCAGTTGTATGATTTGCACATATTTTAGAAGCTTCCATGGGGTATAAATACATGTTTTGGCCACAAATTACGAGAGAAATCATTTTGGATCAGTTTCCACACACACTAGACACCAAAATCACACACATTCATCTCCATCTCTTCCACCCTTCACTTCATCCATCCAATCCACTTGATCTTCTCAAATCCATCCATTAATCCATCCATCCACCAATTTAATAAGGGGAATCCATCATTGGTTGAAGATTTTAGCATGATCAAGGAGGAGGAAGTTCACCATCAAAGGGGAGCCTACTTACCTTTATTTTGTTATTTTCTTCATTATTTGGCTCAATTGGAGCATGCTATGGATTGTATTGATTTTATCATGATATTTAGTGGCTAGTCCTCATGTGAGGCTAGCAATATGATGGTTAGGAATTATGTAGATTTTGCACACCACATGTTTGATGAAATGATTGTTATGAATATTTTCTATCATGAATGCTTATTCTCATTTAATGTATGATTTGTGTGATTAAATTCCCTATTCATAGTGTTAGGATGTTCATTCCAATATTATAATTAGTGGTTTAATTAATGAACTTGGTTTCAATTTTGGTTTAAATTGATTTAGAGCAAGTGTACTCTATCGTGTGTAGCACGTAAGTGACCAAGTGCAAAATTTATAAGATATCGAACCCAAGGGCGAAAATGGATAGCCGTATTTGAAAGATATTTCAATCTAGTAGGACTAATCAAAGAAGGAGGGTTGAATTATACTACAAACTAACAACTAGGAAAGCAATTAAAGATAGATGGATACAATGGACATGGAAGATGGATGAAGGTAGAACAATCTAAGAAGTATGCAAGGCAAGCAACACTCATGGAAAAGGCTCATGTAGACTCACACACACATATGCATTGATGATCACCATGTTATGATATTAAGGGCACTCAAAGAGTGTCTCCAATCCTCACTATTCCTATAGGTATTTACGGATATTAATATACCGGTATAGAGATATTATCACGAAGAATTTTCTTTAGTATGCAGGGACATTTTCCTAGTGTTCCCTTTCTAAGGTCAAGTGAGAACTGGCTTGATTCCCCTCATCATTTCAAATACTTTCTCAAGTAATTATCAATAATGTCCTATCATGATATTCTAAGCACATGAAGGTTATGGCCAAACTCCCCACATACTAATATAGTCACCTCATACAATTAATGATTTAATTAAACCACAAAGCATAATATTGGAATGGTCATCCTAACATTATGAATAAGTAATTTAATCACACAAATCATACATAAAATTATAATAAGCATTCATGATAGAAAATATTCATAACAATCATTTCATCAAACATGTGGTGTGCGTGAGTCTACATGAGCCTTTTCCATGAGTGTTGCTTGCCTTGCATACTTCTTAGATTGTTTTACCTTCATCCATCTTCCATGTCCATTGTATCCATCTATCTTTAATTGCTTTCCTAGTTGTTAGTTTGTAGTATAATTCAACCCTCCTTCTTTGATTAGTCCTACTAGAGTGAAACATCTTTCAAATACGGCTACCCACTTTCGCCCTTGGGTTTGATATCTTATAAATTTTGCACTTGGTCACTTACGTGCTACACATGATAGAGTACACTGCTCTAAATCAATTTAAACCAAAATTGAAACCAAGTTCATGGTGCTGTTGCCGGGGCGAAAGCCTTCGGTGTAACTTGTTTGAATTTGTTAGCTCTAATTACGATATTTTTCTTATTTTTGCATTTATATTTGTTTTGAAAAATTCGTTCTAACTTGTTCTTCTTGATAGGTACACCAACCTTGAAAGAAGGGAAGAAGGAGCAAAACCAAAAATAGCAAGTGAAGAGAAGTTGTAGAAGGTCACTTAAAGAGATGATGAACATTGACCAATTCTACAATAATGGAGGAAATGGGGAATGGCAACGAGCTTATAATGAGAGTACATGCCAACCATATCAAGGATACACTTGCACTCCATCAAGTCCTTACAATAATTTCTCCTCTACAAGCTTTCAACCGAGTGTTTCACGCTATGAGCCACAAAATGCCTACTCAATGCCTACTTCTAATTTTAATGGGGGACAAGTGTGGAGCATTCCCAATTACCAAATGAGGAATGGTACGTGTATGCAAAATGGGTATTTTCAAGGGAATTTCCAAGAAGAGTGTCCACCATATGATGATAGAAGACTTTCCTTGCAAGATCAATTAAGTTAAATGATGAAGATGCTTGAGGAAGATTATAAGGAAAGAAGGAAAGAAAAAGATGTTAGAGAGAAGAGATTTGAAGCTTTGGAACGTCAAGCGAGGGAACTTGCTAATGATGAAGTGAATTTTCAAAATGAACAATGGAAGAATCTTGAAGATGATGAAGTGCTTTTAAAGACCAAGGAAGAAAAGAAAGAGGTAAGTTTGGTTGAAGAAGAGTGTGTAGAAGGAAAAGAGATTGAGCGCAAGTCAAAATGGAGAATGAAGAAGGAAAGAGTGCCGAAAGAAGCAATGTGTGTAGAAAAGTTTGAATGTGATTATTGGGGCATTCCGATTACTCTTGATCCTATTCCTTTTCCTCAAAGATATGTTAAAGAAGAAAAGAGAGAAGAGTTTGAGAGTTATGTTGCTTTGAAAAAGATAAAGATGGAGGAGAGTAAGATGAAAGATGAAGAAGTCAAATCTATACATGAAGAGTGTTCCACGAAAGTGGAGGACCTTAGGAAGGATGTAGTGCCTTGTGAAATAGAAGGAAAAGGAACTCTTAATGCAAGGTGTGACTTAGAGATGATTGAAAATGTGATGCCTTATTCTACTTATAGAAACCTTGATATGGGGGAACTCATGCCTACCACAACTTGTCTTAAGGGTAAAAATGGATCTTTTATTTTTCCTTTTGGAAAGGTTGAAGACGTGGTGGTTAAGGTGAATGAGATGGTTTTCTCAGTAGATTTTATGGTACTTGGTGTGGAAGCAGAGCCTCGAGTCCCGCTTACTCTTGGGAAAAATTTCTTTACAACCTAAAGATCTAGTGAAGATGAAGAAAAAGAGGAGGTCTCATTGAGCTCGGAGGATAAAAATGATATATTATCATGCCATCAAGGTGGAAAGGGTGAATCATATCTTAAGACCCCAAATGAGCCTCCAGATGAGTTTGAAAAGATTGAACAATCTTACTACATAGAAGCTTTGAATCCTATTGTGGAAAATTTTGTGAAAATTGGAAAGAAAGGGGATGAGGAAATAACAAGCATTGTTTCGGATGGTGAAAAAGTTTTGTTTGATGAAAATGTTGAAGACTTGTTGGGAAGTGATGAGGAGAAGATTATTAGTGATTTCTTATCCTTGTTTGACGATGAAAACTTTTGTGAAGAGGAGAAGGAGCTAGAACAAGATCATAAAATAGTAGATGGTGAAGCTTCATTGAAGGCCAAGGACCCCAGAAAATTTGTACTTACATGTGAAATCGAGAATGGGGGATACTTCAATGATATATGTGATCTTGGTTCGAGTGCAAATTTGATGCATTTGGAAATTTTTGAAAAACTTGGTATTGGTAGGTTAAATGAAACTCTTGTGGAATTTGAAAAGTCTAATCTTTCTTATGTTGAACTTGACAGGAATGAAGCTCTGGATATTGAATGGAAGCTAGATAAAGGAGATTGTTGCTCTTGCAAAAGGAAAAAGCGTTCGTTGCATGATTCTCCCGAAATGTCAAGTATGGTTAGTAAGAAGGGGGATACGGTCGTGACGGACAAAAAGAGAGCAAAAAAGAAGTTTAAAGTGAAGATGAAGGCCGATTGGGGCAAAGAATTTTTGTGGAATTTAAAAGTTTAATTATGCGTCTAGCTTGAAGATGTTAAATTTTGTTTTTGTAGCATTTTTGGCATGTAGGTTGATTGTGCTCATTGAGGAGAATGCGCAGGGGAGATACGAGAAGTGCTCGATTTGAAGTGTGAAGGTACCTCGCACCACTTCTTGCAAACTTAAAGTTCAACTCTTGTTTCACTTTAAGTTTGGGGGGATAGTGCGTGGTGGACATAACTTGAATTGTTGTGATGCATATACTTCTCTACAAGAAGCTCATTGTTGGAAACTACAAGGGTAAGTCCCACCACTTTTTGCAAACTTAATTCTCGCTTGTTTCGATTTAAGTTTGGGGGGAGAGTGCATGGTGTGACTCACCACTTGAGTATGTTTATTATGTTGATTGAGAGATCTTCTTATAAAATTGGGTAAATTTTAAAAATTTTCTCTTGAGTATTGGTTTGATTTTGGTTCGTTTGGTTGTGTTGAAGTACATGCTAGTTCATATTTTGGTTATAATTGTTGAGCTAATAGTTTTAATGAGATTTTGAGCATATATGAGGTGTATTGGAAGTACAACAATAGGGCAAAATAAGGGTTGAAGTTAGAAATCAGAAGAAACAGAGAAGCTGCTACATGAGCAGTGTTCAATACATGGCCCTGTAAGAGGTGGCCGTGTACTGACATCAGAAGTAGCTACTCGCCCGAGACAAAGGGCGAGTTCAGTACACGACCCGTGTAGGGTGCAGAAGCACGCCTCATGTACCGTGCACGTGCCTGTAAGTGATGGCCGTGCGCGGTGATTAGAAATGCCTACACGGCCATGACTGAGGCCGTGTACAGAACAAGGGCCGTGTAGAAGACGAGTACACGAGACGTGTACCTGACATGACCCGTGTCATGCTCAAAGGTCCATTTTGTCTTGTATGTAGCCCAGTTGTCCGTGTTAGCTATTTCCACCTCCAGAGGCCTGTTCAGGGAGTTCACTTTACTACTCATCATTTCCATTTGCTTAGCATAGATTTGAATTTGCGTGGATTGGCATGGTACTTCATGTGTTATGTACTTGGGAGGTTTACTTGCTTTATTAGTTTTTCTTATTTTTGAATAAGGTGGCAAATCTTGAGCTTAAATGTTATTGGATGATGAGGATATGTGCTAAAATTTCTTTTGATGGATGGAATTTGTGTTTTTGCATGTTGTGTTGTTGTCCTTTTTTTTTGCTTGGTGAGTCTTTGTTTAGTTGTTTTGTTGGTATTTTTTGTTTTTGTATAGGATTGCTTAGTGGTTTGTTTCGGGATGTTGTGAGTCATTTTTGAATGTGAGTAATGACATGTTGTTTGTGATAAGTGATAGTGAACTATGTTGAGAATCTCTACTCTTTAAAATTGTGACATGTTCTATTTAACTTCTTCAATTTTGAGATGAATTGAGGTGTAATAGGTTTCTAAAGGTCCGAGCAAAAGCTTGTGAGCATTTGAGCCTCAACCGTGCCTCCACAGTTAGTTTTTCATGAGTGGATCGATTGAGCCTTGGTAAACTAGAACTTGCTCATGGACTACGGGAATGAGCCCGATTGGTGGAGGTTAGTAATATGAGCACATTACAAGCCATGATTACCCATTTAAGCCTTATATATATAACCTTTGTGTGGGTAATTGAGGAGATGATGGTTTACAAGGTTTGATGGTGAAGTTGTGCAAAAGAAAGAAGGAAATGGTAAACAAGCAAGAAAAGAATGAAAAGGGCTCAAGCAAAATGTACATGCAACCTCAACTTAAGAAAAAATGAGCAAGTCAACAAAAATATGCTCATAGAATTCAAAAGTCGAAAGAAAGGAAGCATACAAATTAAAAGAAGCTCAAGAAATTCAAGGAATGATAATGATTAGTGCTTGAGATTAGAAAAGAAAAGAAAGGAAGATAGAAATGTGAAGAAGTTGAAGAAGCTGATCATCTCTTCTATTACTTACACTCGATGAGTCACTCTTATCCATAATCTCCCTACCCTTACCAAAAAGCCTAACATTACATCTAAAAGTAAAGTACTTTTTTATCATTAGTTGAAGCCTTGGTGGCTTGTGAATGTAGTCCGTGAGCAAGCCTATGGTGTGCCAGGTTCAATCGATTGATGAGTGAAAATTACCCTACTTCATAGAGTGTTGAATGCATTTTCATAACTGTTGTGAGGCTTGGACCGGAAGGGACTTTATTACTCTTAATTTTTTTAGAGTTGAACTTGTTAATTTTTCATATCATGATTTTAATGTTGTAGGATTACTTGATATGGTTTGTAGTCCTTGTTACTTATGATGTATTGTTGCTTATGTTCTTTAGGTCTTTCTCTAGGTGAAAATTCCCCCTCTCGTTTTTTCATTTTCGTTGCTCGAGGACGACACTTTAAGTTTGGGGGGTTAATTGGTGTCATTTTCACCTAGATTTTAGTGTATTTTATTATGTATTTTTGTGTGTTTTTATTCATTTTGTATATCATTTGGTGGTGTTATATGAAGATATGGAGATGTGTGCTTTGAAATGATAAATGTGTGATTTGCATGAATAAGTACCTTATTTGTGTGATATTTGTAAATATTTAGAGAATTAGTAATTAGGTGTAATTTTTGTGATTTTCAGGTAGAAATGGATTCTAGACATGATAAAGATGATGTGGGAGAAAACATAGATCAATTCGTAGTTGAAAGGATGGAGAACGAGCCAAAGCAAAATGCTAAAAAATACACATTCAACTTGTGCAATTTTTCTGTATATGTGTGGAGCTCAAAACTAGACATGTGATACATGGTTGGAAATCCACGGAAGAGAGGATCGTGCGAGCATAAGAATCACTCTAATCGGGGTTCGGATGTGAAAGTTATGCGCGAAACGGTGAGACTGCGCCGCACGCGATGCACCTACATGCTCCGTGTGCACCTACACGACGTGTAGGTGCAAAAGTCAGTTTTATGATTTGCACATGTTCTAGAAGCTTCCACGGGGGTATAAATACATGTTTTAGCCACAAATTACGAGAGGAATAATTTTGGATCAGTTTCCACACATGATGCGCGTTTTCTTTGCACGCAAAATTAATCCCCAAGTATTAAGGATATCAGTTGCAGCTTAAGCAAGTGACTAAGTGAATATCGAATCCAAAGGACGGCGTATTATTAATTTAATTATTTACTAAATTAGTTAATACAAGACAATAAGGTTTGAGATTTAATTATTAAACTACTAAACAAGTAATTAGAATAGCAAATAAAATAAAATATCACTCGAAGAATACGAAAGTGGATCAAGTAGGAGAATAGGTAGCCCTAGGATAATCCAGTTTCACTCATTAGTTTCCCTTTCATGTGTTGATGTCTGACTCTGCCTTGTGGAACATGGACGCATCACTAAACCATGCATATCTACTCTATAGACACAAGTAAACATGCGTGTAACATGTGTGAATAACCTCGGAGCAAGAGATATAATTCCACCCCCCCTTTCTAGGTACTATCAGTATTAATTATTTCCCTGGCCAATTGGTACTCTAACCCGATATGATCTCCCTTTATAGGTACTATAAAATTATCCTCTTTATCCTACTTAATAATCCGAATTCAATTCAATTAATAAGTATTCATATATGATAGTTCTAATGAAGCTTTGGAGTCCCTTCACTTAGAATCATAACATGGAATCATGTTCAGCAATGAACGTACTCAATCTACAACCAAAATATATATTCAGACTCTATATACCAATTGAAGATGCACAAAACGACCGTGAATATGGATTAAAAATGCGCAGTCATATATAAAATAAATCCACAAGTAGTGTTTAACGGAGTTTACACACGAAAGTTCAATTAGTTGGTAAAAACTTTTACAACCCTAGTTCTACCAAAAAGGCTCTAGCCCATGATGTTACGGAGAACAATCATCGGAGTTGGATAGATCTTACCCATATGTCCGGAAAATACAAGATAAATTAGGAAACGAAGGAAATCCTAGATGTAAGCGTCGTCGCGTCCTTCTCCATCTTGAATCCTCCTCTTGATTCTCCTATTGATTCCACAGACGAATCTTCAAAGTGATGGATGGATGGAGGAAAGGATGTGGATGATGGTTGGGGGTGATCCCCCCTTTCGGGGTGTAGGATGGTTGTGTTGTGTTTCTCTCCCTTTCTCTCTTCTCTATTGTGTCTTCTTGGTGTGATCTACATTTCCTTTTATATTTGTAAGCTCTCCTTATGAACCTATGATGGGTTTTTTCTTGAAAAACACGGAGAAACACGCACTTGGGATGTAAAAATTGGATCCGGACACGTCCGAGGCATGGAGTTCGACCTAGGGTTTGACCTAGGGCTTGGTTTAACCCTGGTCGAATCGAAATCGATTATAATTCACACTTCAGGAATTCAATTCGACCAAAATGGCTTGAGTTCGACCAAGGGGTCTGGTCGAACTGGACTGTCATAGTCGAATCTCACTTGCACCGTCTCACTGCTTCGCGTATAAATTCCACATCCAAGCTCCAATTTGAGTGATTATTGCGCTCACCCGATCATCTCTTCCTTGGCTTTCTATAAATATATAGAACTCATAAAAAATCCAAGAAATGAAGGTGTAACAAGCCATGAAAAGTGACACAGCCGCTTTGTTCGGAACAGCTCGCGCGACGTCACCATCTTGCCCATAACTTCCTCGTTTGGGATCCGATTGAGGTGTTCATTATGTCAAAATGATCCTCTTTTTAGTGGATTTCCAATCATATATCACACAACCAGTTTTGATCTCCATACAAATACAGAAAGAGTACATAAGTTGGACGTGCATTTTTCAGCATTCCTTGCACAAATTGCACATTTTCTCCAACTTTGCACTTTTGATCCTTTTCCCACCTAAAACACAATAAAACACCTCAAGTGCACCTTGTTGTCACATATATTGAATATAAGATACTCGTGCTAATATATAACAACAATTCTCATAAAAAAGGTGTTAAATTGGATAGTCAAACATGCTAATTTCCACTCTCAATAACACACACTAGACACCAAAATCACACACATTCATCTCCACTTCTTCCACCCTTTACTTCATCCATACAATCCACTTGATCTTCTCAAATCCATCATCCATCCACTAATCTAAGAAGAGGAATTCATCATTGATTGAAGATTTTAGCATGATCAAGGAGGAGGAAGTTCACCATCAAAGGGGAGCCTAAATACCTTTATTTTGTTATTTTCTTCATTATTTGGCTCAATTTGAGCATGCTATGGATTTTATAGATTTTATCATGATATGTAGTGGATAGTCCTCATGTGAGGCTAGCAATATGATTGGTTAGGGATTATGTAGATTTTGCAGACCACATGTTTGATGAAATGATTGTTATGAATATTTTATATCATGAATGCTTATTCTCATTTTATGTATGATTTGTATTGTTAAATTCTCTATTCATAGTATTATGATGGTCATTCCAATATTATGCATAGTGATTTAATTGAATTATTGATTGCATGAGATGACTATGTTATGTATGTAGGGAGTTTGGCCATAACCTTCATCTGCTTAGAACCTCATGATAGGATATTATTGATAATTACTTGTGAAAGTGTTTGATATGATGAGGGGAACCAAGCCAATTTTCACTAGACCTTATAAAGGGAACACTAAGAAAACGTCCTTGCCTACTAGAGAAAATTCTTCGTGATAATTTCTCTATATTGGTATATTAATATCTGTAAGTACCTATAGGAAGAGTGAGGATTGGAGACGCTCTTTGAGTGCCCTTAATATCATAACATGAAAACCATCAATACATGTGTGTGTGTGTGTGAGTCTATATATACCTTTTCCATGAATGTTGCTTGCCTTGCATACTTCTTAGATTGCTCACCTTCATCCATCTTCCATCACATTTGTACATGTTATATCTTTAATTGCTTTCTTAGTCGTAGTTGTAGTTAATCAAACCCCTCCTTATTGATTAGTCCTTCTAGAGTGAAACATATTTCAAATACGGCTACCCACTTTCGCTCTTGGGTTTGATATCTTATAGATTTTGTACTTGGTTGCTTACGTGCTACACACGATAGAGTACACTTGCTCTAAATCAATTTAACCAAAATTGAAACTAAGTTCAGTGTGGAAAGTGGTTTAATCGGAGTAGAATTAAGTAAAATCAAAATTTGAAAGAGAGGGTTTTTGGTTCGGAGAGGATTCGAGTGTGGGTGGTGTGCAAAGTGATCAAAACAGGGGCAAAAATAACATTAAAACACAACTTACCTGACATGGTTTGACCCGAACCAGGTGGTTGAATCTCTCTGTCGTGGTCGAACCTCATTTTTGGATGACTTTTGGAACTGGTTCGACTCAAACCCTAGGTAAAACTGGCTTGTCGTGGTCGAACCAGCCTGTAACAAACTATAAGGTATTGGTTCAACCCGAACCCTTGATCGAATCATAGCCCTTTTGGTTGAATCGACCTGTAACATTTTTTGGATTGCTGGTTCGACCTCCTTCTTTGGTCGAACCATGCCCATGTTCCTTCAAAATCGAATATTCTTTGTCCCCTGCGAACTTCAAGCTCAAAAATGATCATTAGATACCAAAATAGAGCAAAACTATAGCTCGAGAACCACCATTAAGACTCTTTAAATCATGTATACATACTCCGTATATGACACAACAAATAAAACACCACTGAACATTAGGCAAATTGCAAAAAATCTATACATCAACACAGATTAAAATGCTAATATACCGCAAAAAATCAACTTTCCTAAAAAATGTTACAAAGAAAAGATTATACACTCGGTGCTACGATGAGGTAAGTACATCACACCCCCAAACTTAGTAGAAACTATAGTCGAAACTAAGTTTGCAAAGAGATGTAATTTTCGATAAGTAAGCACGTCAAATATAAAAATTTCTTACTCACACTAATGAAATAAAGTAATAAAACAGGAGGGAAAGCCCCCAACAGGCGCTCATGTTTAACGTCGGAGAGTCACGATGGTGCCAAAGCAATGCAAGGTATCTTCAAAGATGATGCAAGCCTCATCCGGCGACTTATAATGCTTCAATCGATGCCCATTCGCCATTATGATGTCTCCGTCCTTGTCCATGATCTCAAAACTCCCTCCTCCACAGGCTCTATGGATAATGAACGGTCCCGTCCACTTCAATTTTAATTTTCCTGCAAAGAGCTTCAAACGAGAGTTAAAGAGTAATACCTCATAACCTTTCTTGAATTCCTTGTAAGTGATCTTCGAATCATGCCATTTCTTCATTCTGTCCTAATAGATCACCGAATTCTTGTAAGCTTGATTTCTAAACTCGTCTAGTTGATTGATTTGAGTCAACCTCAACTCCTTTTGATCCTTAAGACACAAGTTCAAACTTCTCAATTCCCAAAAAGACTTATGCTGAATCTCTACGGGTAAGTGGCATGGCTTTACATAAACAATTTGATACGGTGACATATTAAGCACAGTCTTGTACGCAGTTCGGAACCCCCACTAAACATCATCGAGCTTCATAGCCCAATCCTTCCTATTAGTTCCAACTACTTTTTCCAGAATTTATTTCACTTGACGGTTGGAGACCTTGGCTTGCCCATTAGCTTGAGGGTGATAGGGTGTAGTAACCCTAATCCTTGAGAACCCTTTCAAGAAGCTTGTTGATGAAGTGAGAACCTCCATCACTTACAAGTGCTCTAGGAACTCCATAGCGGGCAAAGATATGTTTCTTCAAGAAAGGCAACACGGTCTTAGCATCATTCATGCGAGTAGGAATGGCTTCTACCCACTTAGAAACATAATCCACTACTAGAAGGATGTAGAGAAATCCATTAGATGGGGGAAAAGGCCCATAAAATCAATTTCCCATACATCGAAGATTTCAACAATAATGCTCGGCTGAAGTGGCATCTCATCTCTTCTTCTTATGTTTCCCATCCATTGACATCTATCGCATGTCGCTACGTAGGATTCACAATCTTTAAACAAAGTAGGCCAATAAAGAGCAGATTGAAGTACCTTCGCTGTAGTCTTTTGGACTCTGAAGTGCCCCTCGTTAGGTTGTGCATGGTAAAAATCAAGAACACTCTTCATCTCCATCTTGGGCATACACCTACAAACGATTGAATTCGTACAAATTTTGTATACGAACGGATCATACCATATGAAAATCTCAACATCTCTCTTGAATTTCACCAGTTGATACCTATTGAGATCATTTGGAATTTCACCCACGGCAATGTAGTTTACATAATTCGCGTACCATGGATCCATTCCTTGAGCAGAGACTACACAAGCTATCTCTGCTCCTTCAGCAAACACCGCCATAATCTTCTCATCAGGGAATATCTCCTCTATGTATTCAAAAGAATCATCACAATGCTCCCTTGTCTCCAACCTTGATAGGTGATCTGCCAACACATTCTCCGAACCCTTTTTATCTCGGATCACTATATCAAACTCTTGCAGAAGAAGGATCCATATAATGATCCTTGGCTTCGCTTCCTTCTTCTCCATCAAGTACTGGATCGCAGAATGATCCGTGTACACTATCGTCTTCATGCCAACCAAATACTATCAAAACTTATTGAATGCATATACAACAGCTAGAAACTCTTTTTCAGTGATAGTGTAGTTCTTTTGTGCTGCATCAAAAGTCTTACTTGCATAGTAAATGGCTCAGAACTTCTTTTCTCTCATCTACCCAAGCACCACTCCAAGTGTTAAATCACTTGCATCACACATAAGTACAAACGGTTGAGTCCAACCCGGTGTGACCAAGATATGTGCAGTAATAAGTGCCTCCTTCAAAACCTGAAAAACTGTTAGACATTCATCATCAAAATTAAAAGGAACATCCTTTTCATGTAAGTGAGACAACGACTTGGAGTATTTTGAGAAGTCTTTAATAAATCTCCTATAAAATCCTGCGTGTCCAAGAAAAGACCGCACTCCCTTCTCATTAGTAGGTAGTGGAAGCTTCTCAATTACTACCACTTTTGCTCTATCTACCTACAATCCTTAGGCTGAAATATGATGTCCCAAGACAATCTCATCTCTTACCATGAAGTGACATTTTTCCCAATTCAAAACCAGGTTAGTATCAATACATCTCTTCAAAATAGTAGACAGGTTATTCAAACAAATATCAAAGAAGGAACCAAAAATAGAAAAATCATCCATAAACACCTCCATGATCTTTTCTATCAATCCATCAAATATGGCCATCATGCAGCGCTGAAATGTAACAGGTGCATTACATAACCCAAAAGGCATCTTCCTATAGGCAAGAGTTCCATATGGGCAAGTAAAAGTAGTCTTTACCTGGTCCTCAAGTGCAATCATGATTTGATTATAGCCCGAGTACCCATCCAAGAAATAACAAAACTCATACCCTTCTAGACAATCAAGCATTTAATCCATGAAAGAAAGTGGAAAATGGTCCTTGCGTGTATTTTCATTTAGTTTTCTATAATCCGTACACCATCCCGTAGGAATCCTAGTGGCTAAAGTCTCACCATCTTCGGCTTTCACAATAGTCATGCCTCCCTTTTTAACTACAACATGCAGTAGACTTACATGGGGACTATCACTAATTGGATATATAATTCCTGCATCTAGTCATATTAGAATTTGATTCCTTATCACTTCTTGAATAGCGGGATTCACCCTCCGCTGATTCTGAATGCTACCCTTAGCTTCATCTAATAACCTAATCTTATGCATGCAATATGAAGGATTAATACCTTTCAAATCATCTGGAGGCCAACCAATCGCAGACTTATACTTCCTAAGCACATCTAATAACTTATCGAGTTGATCATCAGTTAGAGAAGAAGATACAATTACCGAATAAGTTTCATTGTCACCTAGATAGGCATACTTCAAGTGCTCCGGTAGCGGTTTCAACTCCTCTTTCTTCTCTTCTTTTGCTGTGCTCTCTCTATCCAACAAGAAAGACCAGTTTCTCTACTTTCACTAAAACGTCTTCAATCACTCCCTTCCGAAAAGTCATAGACCTATTAGCTAATTGTAGAGCAACTGTCGTGGGAGTTAACTCCCCCAAACCAAGCCTTTGAAATATTGACAATGACATCAAATTGATGCTTGCCCAAGATCACACAAGGCTCGTTGTGCCGGCCCCTTTCCAATCTCACATAGAATATTGAAGCTTCTCAGATCCTTTAACTTAGCTGGCAGCTTCCTTTGAATGATCGAGCTATAGTTCTCAGACAAATTCACCTTTTCAATTCAGTTCAAGCTCTTTTTCTTCAACAGTATATCCTTTAGAAAGCGGGCATAGTATGACATCTCTAAGATTGCTTCAGAGAAAGGAATGCTCAAGCTTATCTTATTTATGATGTTTGTAAACTTCTTGAACTTCTCTTCCAATCCCTTCTTTACTAACCTGAAAGGAAACGGGGGAGGTATCTTTGTCTTGAGAATTCCCCATTCATCACGTTCAACCTTCTCCGCTTTATCCTTCTCAGCTCTCAATCTCTTTGCTCTTTCCCATTTATTCTCCGCTATAAGCTCAGTATTATGTCCTTGGGATGGCACTAGAGTACTATTAACATCAGGTAAAACATTATGCATAGAAAATAGTATCGGACGAGGTGGTTCGACCATGGTTCGACTAGGTGTGCTGGTCAAACTAGGTGTGTAGTGGTCAAACCGAGCTTCAAAAAGTGTGCTATCTCTCAGACAGGCTGGTTCAACCACGGTTTGACCAACAGGGTTGGTTGAACCAGGATGGTCATGGTAGAACCATGCTTCAGAAAAAATAAAGTATTGCGGACAGGTTGGTTCAACCATGGTTCGACAAACAAGATTGGTCGAACAAGATTGGTGTTGGTCGAACCGGCCATCTGGATGCTCCAAAGATTACCCATGTACTTGGTTCAACCTCCAGACTGTGATTCAACCTGCTAGCTTGGTCAAACTGAGGTCGAATCGAGCACTTGGAGCTTTAGAATTCGTTTACAGCATCATCGGTCCCTTATACTGCATTCCAGACCTTAACGTGATGGCTTAGCACTTCTTTGGGTTCGTAATACTTTGAGATGGGAACTTCTCTTTCTCAACCGTTTGCGTCAATTGATTAACATTCCCGGCCATCTACCCCATCAACAACGTCAAGTCCTTCATCTTCTTAGATAAATCCTCATGATTTACAACAATCTTTGCCTCTAACTTCACCTCTAGACAATCCACTCTTGCTTCATTCCTTGCCATGTACCTGTTCAACGTATTCTCAAAACCACGTTTCCCTTCTTCGAACTTAGAACCCGGATCAACACCAACAGGAGATTGTACTGCTGCATTTGGATTACTCCTTGAAAACTCCGACCTCCTTGATAATTACCAGGGGGACCACAATTGAAATTCCCTTGGTAATTTCGGTTTCCTTGATTTTAAAACATTGTTCCTTGAATACTTTGACCCATGGTGTAGTTCGCCTCTTCCAATTCCTCTTGGCTAGCTCCTTCACAACCAACATCCTGCTGCATAATTGTTACTCGTTGAGCTATGTCAGTAATCTACTTTTGCTGAGACTCAAGTAACTCGTTGATATTAGCCAAGCTAGAGACGGTCTCATCTTCTCTACTCAATTTAACCATGGTGTGCTCAACATGCGCTACTTTTCCAAGAACATAATTGTCTCTCACTCTATCAGTTGGCCAATGTCTTGAATTCATCGAAATATCCTCAAAGAGCATTTCAGCCTCAATGGATGACTTTGTAAGTATTACTCCATTAGAAGAAGCATTAAGTAAAACTCAAGAATTACACTCCAATCCATTGTAGAAAATACTGATGTATTGAGCTTTTGATAAGCCATGCTATGGACACCTTCTCAGCATGTCCTTGAATATGTCTCATGCTTTATGAAATTTCTCATTACCATTGATATCAAATTGAATGATTTCTTGTTTCATCTTAAACACCTTTGAAGGTGGCATGTATCGCTCCAAGAATTTCAATTTTAATTACTCCCAGGTAGTGCAATCAGCAGTATTAAGAGTATCATACTAATCTCTCGTTCTTTCAGTAAGCGAGAACTTAAATAAAATGATCTTCCTTGTATCCTCATGATCTCCTGTGTTTTTTTGTGTGCTTGCATACCCCAGGAATTTATTAAGATGGTGTTAAGGATCTTCAAAGGTTCCCCAGAGAAGGGTCTCCTTTCAATCATGCTGATAAGAGCAGGGTAAAGATCAAAATCCGCATCTGCCCCTCTTGCTCCTAACAGCCCCACATTGCCTCCTCCGTTGTTCTTAAAGACTTCACAGATGGCAAGATTATCCAGATTCCCTACCATGTTGACTGCTTCTACTTCCAATTTATCTCCAGTTGCAGCTTCAATCACTTTAGGGTTCAGCTCTTCAACTTCAACTCCAAAATTAAAAGCTTCAGCTATTTCTACGTTCTTGTTCTTCTTCTTCTTCACCTTCTTCTTCCTCGATGATGCACCGATCTCCGGATTAAGAGGTGCTAACTCTCCTACCTTTGATCTAGTATGCATACACCTAAGAAAAATAAACGTTAAAAAATAAAGACAAGAATAAAATAGTCTCAATTAAACTAGAAATAATAAACTAATAATAAATGTCGTCCCCGGCAATGGCGCCAAGAACTTGTTGGGCATTTTGTCAACACACAATATTAATCCCCAAGTATGAAGGATATCAATTGCAGCTTAAGCAAGCGACCAAAGTATTTATCGAACCCACAGACGTATTATTATCAATTTAATTATAATCTAACTTATTAAGACTAGTATAGCAATATAGTTGTGATAAATAAGTAACCAATAAAAAAATAATTAAAAGAATAATTAAAATAAATAAGTAGTAGAGAATTAACGAAAGTGAATAAATGAGAAATTAGGTAGTCCTTCGGGCCATCCAATTTTACTCATTAATTTCCCTTCCGTGTATCAATATCCGACTCTACCTTGTGGAGTATGGAAAATCGCTAAACCATGCAAATCTACTTTATAGACACAAGTAAATAAGCATGTGACACGTGTGAATATCCTTGGAGCAAGAGAAATAATTCACCCACCTTTCTAGGTACTATCAGTAACAATTATTTCCCATGCACTAAGTACTCTAACCCAATATGATCTCCCTTTATAGGTACTATAAGGTTATTCTCTTTATCCTACTTATCATCCCGAATCAGATTCAATTAACAAGTATTTATATAAGATAGTTATAATGAGACTTCGAAGCCCCCTCACTTAGAATCATAACTTAGAATCCTGCTCAGCAGTAAACGTACTCAATCAATAACCAAGATATGAATCAGGTGTTGTTGGAACTATTTGAGTGGTTTTTTGAAGGAAATCAGAGTGGAAGTGTTGAAAACTGAAGAAAGAAAGTCGAAGCCATCAGATTAGGCGAAGCAAGAGTGTGATTCGACCTAAAGGAGGTCAATTCGACCAGGCCTTCAGGTCGAATTGGCAGCACAACATGAGCAGAAGGTGGATTCGACCACGACAGGGGAATTCGACCTAGGCATCAGGTCGAATCAAGTTCGAATCGATTGGCAGAAATGCCAATTCGACCTCGTCACTTTGATTCGACCAGGCAGTTGGTCGAATTGAGCACCTGGGACTTACAGTGTGCCAATTTGACCTGCAATTTGACTTGTGATGGTCAATTCGACCTATTGCTGAAGTCGAATTGAGGCTTAGGAACATACCATATCCATATTTTTACACCGTCAATGCATGTGATCACTTAAAATGTACATTCCAAACTCAGGAGACATGATTACAAGTGTAAAAGAAGGCTTATGCAGCATCATAGAGCGACAACTTGATCAAGAAAACATGGAGACGTAGAGTTGAGAGGAGAGTCGATCGTCCATCATCCAGAGGGGCTGTGACAGAGATCCCGCTGGAGATTCAGGTAAGATTGGTCCAACTAACCATGGTTGTTCTTAGATCAATCATTGGCTAGAGCCTCTTTGGTAGTTCTAGGGTTATGAAGGTTTCATGAGTTAATTAGTCTTTCGTGTGTAAACTCTGTACAACACTACTTGTGATTTATTTTATATAAGATTGCGCATTTTTAATCCATACTCACGGTCATTTTGTGCATCAATAATTATTGTGTAGAGTCTAAATACATAACTTGGTTATTGGTTGAGTGCGTTCACTGCTGAGCAGGGTTTTATGTTCTAATTCTAAGTGAAGGGATTCTGAAGTCTTATTAGAACTATCTTATATGAATACTTATTAATTGAATCATATTCGGGTTAATAAGTAGGATAAAGAGAATAATTTTATAGTACCTATAAAGGGAGATCAAATCGGGTTAGAGTACTAAGTGCACAGGAAATAATTGATTATGATGTACCTAAAAAGGGGGGTAAAGTATACATCTTGCTCCGAGGATATTAACACATGTCATACGCATATTTACTTGTATTTATAGAGTAGATTTGCATGGTTAAGTGATGCATCTATAAACCACAAGACAGAGTCGGACACTGTCACATGAAAGATGAATTAATAAGTGGAACTGGATTACCTGACGAACTACCTACTATCTTACTTGATCACAACTCACTTATCTCTTCTTCTTGTTATTGTTACTCAATTTCAATATCAAAACCATTATAATTTCCAACATAGTCTTAGTTTACTAGAGTATAATTAAATTGATATTTATCCGACCCTTGAGTTCGATATATAAATTGGTCACCTTCGAAACTACGATTGATATCCTTCATACTTGAGGATTAAATTGTGTGTAGAGAAAACGCCTATCAAGTTTCTGGCGCCATTGCCGGGGACGACATAAAATATCTTTTTATTATTTCTAATTTTATTAGGACTATTTTAATTCTTGTTTTACTATCTAACTCTTATTCTTTTCAGGTGTATGCTCACAAGATCAAAGCAAGGTGAATTAGTTCCATATAATCCGGAGATCGGAGTGTCATCAAGGAAGAAAAAGAAGAAGAAGGGTAAGAATAAGAACGTAGATCCAACTGAAGCTCTTAACCTTGGAGTTGAAGTTGACGTGCTAAATTTGCAAATGATTGAAGCTGCAACCGAAGTTAATTTGGAAGTAGAGACAGTCAACATGGCGGCAAATCTGGACAATCTGGCCATTTGTGAAGTCTTCAAGAATAACTTGGCTGGACACTCCGGGCTTCTAGGAGCAAGAGGGCTAATGCGGACTTCGATCTTCATCCCACTCTTATTAGCATGATAGAAAGTAACTCCTTTTCAGGAAGGACTTTCGAGGATCCGCAACAACATCTAAACAAGTTCTTAGGCTATGCAACTACTCAAAAAGACATAGGAGAACATGAAGATGCTTGGAAGATCCTCTTGTTTAAATTCTCACTTATTGAAAAGGCAAGAGATTGGTACGACACTATTAACGCAGCTGAATGCACTACTTAGGAGCAATTGAAGTTGAAGTTCTTTGAAAGATACATGCCATCTTCGAAGGTGTTCAAGATGAAGCAAGTCATTAAACAATTTGCTATCGGTGGTGGAGAGAAGTTTCATGAAGCTTGGGACAGATTCAAGGACATGCTTCGTAAGTGTCCACAACATAGGTTATCTAAAGCTCAATATATCAGTATATTCTACAGTGGATTGGACTGTGATTCTCGTGTGTTATTGGATGCTTCTTCTAATGGAGCATTGCTTACTAAGTCATCCGTAGAGGCCGAGAAACTTTTTGAAGATATTTTGATGAACTCAAGAGATTGGCCAACTGATAGAGTGAGAGGCACTTACGTCCTAGGAAAGGTGGCTAAGGTTGAACATGCTATAGTGAAAACAAGTAGAGAAGATGAGATCGTCTCTAGCTTGTCGAGTATTAACAAGCTACTTGAGTCCCAAAAAAAGTAAATCAATGATATATCTCAACACGTACCAATCATGCAGCGAAAAGTTATGAATGATGGAACAATCCAAGAGGACATGGAAGAAGCAAACTATGCTATGGGCTAAAGTATTCAAGAAACGAGGTATCAAAATCAAGGCAACCGAAATTATCAGGGGGACTACAACAATCGTGGTCCTCCAGGAAATTATGAATAGCCTAGGAGGCCAAAGTTTTCACGGAGTAATCCTAACAATGCAATTCAACCTCTGATGGGTGTTGATCTGGGTGCGAAAGTGGAAGAAGGAAAGCCTGGTTTTGAAGATATGGTGAACAGGTACATGGCTAGGAATGATGCTAGAGTGGATCGTCTTGAGGCCAAGTTAGAGAAGAAGATTGATGCAAACCATAAGGATTTGACTACACAAATGAAGGACCTTACATTGTTGATGGGAGAAATGGCAGAAAGTGTTAACAAGCTCACTCAAACTATTGAGAAAGGGAAGCTCCCATCGCAACGTATTGAGAATCTAAAGTCCTATAACACCATCACATTGAGGTCTGGAACATAGTACGAGGGGCCGATGAGGCCAAAATCAAAATTGAACACGTCGAGGGCTTAATTCAACCCCAATTCAATCAACATCACAGGTCGAATTCAACAGGGAAGATTGAATTGGGCGACTGGACGTGATTTGGAAGCATCAGAGCCTCGATTCGACCAAAACCAATTCAATTTGACCTGGAGGCCAGGTAGAATTGAGGTCGAATCCACCCTTTTGGAGCACTCTATTTTATCAGAAGCCCAATTTGACCAGCAGCAGTTCAATTCAACCAGATCTTCAGGTCGAATTGAGGTCGAATCGGAGGGCAGAAATTTTACAATGAGCTGATTCGACCAGGGGGACTTCGATTCGACCAGACCTTCTAGTCGAATCCAGGTAGAATCAGAGATACAGGGTGAGAATTGTGTTTTATGTGCATAATTCGACCACTATATGCCCAATTCGACCAGAGCACCTGGTCGAATTGAGGTCAAATCACCCCATACTATACCTGTTTCTTCACCGAACACTCCTCGTGATATGAACATTACTCCATTGGTTCAGAATGAGCAAAATACTGAGATCATAGCAGAGAAGAAGTGGGAAAGAGACAAGAGATTGAGAGCCGAAAAGGATAAAGCAGAAAAGGTCAAGCGTGATGAATGGGGTATCCCCATAACAAAGATACCTCCGTCATTTCCTTATAAGCTGGTTAAGAAGGGATTGGAAGAGAAGTTCAAGTAATTTTCTGATATCATCAATAAGATAAGCTTGAGTATTCCTTTCTCTGAGGCAATATTGGAGATGTCGTATTATGCCCAATTCCTTAAGGATATATTATTGAAAAAGAGAAGTTTGAACAGAGTTGAGACGATGAACTTGTCTGAAAATTGCAGCTTGATTATCTAAAGGAAGCTGCCACAGAAGATGAAGGATTCGGGAAGCTTCATATCTTGTGTGAGATAGGAAAAGAGCCGGCACGACGAGCCTCGTGCGATCTTGGGGCAAGCATCAATTTGATGCCATTATTTATCTTTTAAAGGCTTGGTTTGGGAGAGTTATCTCCTACAACAGTTTCTATATAATTGGCAAACAGGTCGATGATGTTTTCGAAAGGTATCATTGAAGACATTCTTGTCAAAGTGGAGAAACTAGTCTTTCCTATAGATTTTCTTGTACTTGAGATGGAAGATGACAAGGATAACATCCCTCTTATCTTGGGAAGACTTTTTTTTGCTACTGCTGGGGCCATGATTGATGTTAAAAAGGGAGAGCTAAGGTTGCAGATGGATAAAAAAGAGGTCATTTTCAACCTTGACAAAGCAATGAAGATGCCTATTGAGTCACAATGTCATAGTAATGATGTGGTGGAGGAGATTGTGAAGGAAGATATGTCTTTGATCCTGTCTAAGGACCCTCTTGAGACATGCTTGATGGAGTCTCTTACTTATCCCACTACGGAGCTTGACGATCTTTCCAATGAGGTATATATTGAATATCTTGAAAACTTACTTGCTTTGGTGATGACAAGTATGATTTGGAGAAAACTAAGGTGGAAGAAGTGAAGTGGACTAGGAAGTACTTGCCGTTGGATAGAGAGAGTACTCCGATGGAAGAAAAGAAAGAGGAGCTGAAACCGTTACTGGAACACTTGAAGTATGCCTTTCTTGGTGACAATGAAAAATATCCGATAATAGTATCTTTTTCCCTTGATGATGATCAAATTGAGGAGTTGTTAGATGTTCTTAGGAAGTACAAGTCTGCGATTGGGTGGCCTCTTGATGATTTAAAAGGTATTAATCCTTCATATTGTATGCATCGAATAAGGTTGTTAGATGAGGCCAAGAGTAGTATCCAAAGTCAACAGAGGGTGAATCCCGCGATTCAAGAAGTGATTAGGAAGCAAATCATAGCGTGGTTGGATGCCGGAATTATTTATCCAATTAGTGATAGTCCCCATATGAGTCCACTGCATGTTGTAGCTAAAAAGGGGGGCATGACTATTATGAAAGCCGAGGATGGAGAGAAAATAGCCACTAGGATTTCAACGGGATGGCGTGTGTGTACTGATTACAGGAAATTGAATGAAAATACATGCCAAGACCACTTCCCCCTCCCTTTCATGGATCAAATGGTTGATCGTCTCGTAGGGTATGAGTTCTATTATTTCTTGGATGGGTACTCGGGATATAATCAAATCATGATTGCTCCCGAGGATCAGGAAAAGATCACTTTTACCTGCCCTTACAGGACCTTTGCTTTTAGAAAGATGCCATTTGGATTGTGTAATGCGCCTGCTACTTTTCAGCGCTGCATGATGGCGATTTTTGATGGGTTGATAGAGAAGATCATGGAGGTGTTCATGGATGATTTTTCTGTATTTGGTTCCTCCTTTGATATTTGTTTATCTAACCTAGCTACTGTGTTGAAGAGATGTCAAGAAACTAATCTTGTCTTGAATTGGGAGAAGTGTCACTTCATGGTGAGAGATGGAATTGTTCTTGGGCATCATGTTTCTGCCAAGAGATTGCAGGTGGATAGAGCTAAAGTGGTGGCAATTGAGAAGCTTTCACGACCGACTAATGAAAGAGAAGTGCGATCCTTTCTTGGACATGCCGGATTCTATAGGAGATTTATCAAAGACTTCTCAAAATACTCCAAGCCCTTGTCTCATTTACTTGAAAATGATGTTCCTTTTGTTTTTGATGATGAATGTCTAACAGCTTTTCAGGTTTTGAAAGAGGCACTTACTACTACACCTATCTTGATCACACCGGATTGGACTCAGCCAATTGTACTTATGTGTGATGCAAGTGATGTAGCACTTGGAGTGGTGTTTGGGCAGATGAGGGAGAAGAAGTTCTACGCCATCTACTATGCGAGCAAGACTTTTGATGCATCACAAAAGAACTACACTGTGACTGAAAAGGAGTTTTTAGCTGTGGTGTATGCATTCAACAAGTTTTGATAGTATTTGGTTGGCATGAAAACTATAGTGTACACGGATCACTCTGCAATTCGGTACTTGATGGAGAAGAAGGAAACAAAGCCAAGAATCATAAGATGGATTCTTCTTCTTCAAGAGTTTGACATGGAGATCCGAGATAAAAAAGGTACGGAGAACTTATTGGCTAATCACTTATCAAGGTTGGAGACAAGGGAGCATTGTGATGATTCTTTTGAGTATATTGAGGAGATGTTCCCGGATGAGAAGATTATGGCTGTATTCATTAAAGCGGCTGAATGAGCATGTGTGGTTGCTGCGTAAGGGGTAAATCCATGGTATGCGGATTATGTCAATTACATTGCCGTGAGTGAAATTTTGAGAGACCTCAACCGATATCAACTTGCTAAATTCAAGAGAGATATTGAGACTTTTATATGGTACGATCCATTTGTTTACAAAATATGCACGAATTCTATCATTCGTAGGTGTGTGCCCGAGATGAAGATGGAGAGTGTTCTTGAGTTTTGCCATGCACAACCTTATGGGGGGCACTTCGAAGCTCAAAAGACACCAGCCAAGGTACTTCAATCCGCTCTCTATTGGCCTACTTTGTTTAAAGATTGTGAAACCTATGTGGCATCCTGCGATAGATGTCAACGGATGGGGAATATAAGTAGGAGAGATGAGATGCCGCTTCAGCCGAGCATTGTTGTGGAGATCTTCGATATGTGGGGGATCGATTTTATGGGGTCTTTTCCCCCATCTAATGGATTTCTCTACATTCTCTTAGCTGTGGATTATGTTTCTAAGTGGGTGGAATCCATTCCTACTCGCTTGAATGATTTAAGGACTGTTATATCTTTCTTGAAGAAGCATATCTTTGCCCGCTATGGAGTTCCTAGAGCACTAGTGAGTGATGGAGGGGTCTCACTTCGTCAATAAACTTCTGGAAAAGGTGCTTAAGGATTATGGTGTCAAGCATAGGGTTACAACACCCTATCATCCTCAAGCGAATGGGCAAGTGGAGGTCTCTAACCGTCAAATGAGGCAAATCTTGGAGAAAGTGATCAGAACCAATAGGAAGGATTGGGCTATGAAGCTCAATGATGTGTTATGGGTGTTCCGTACTACTTATAAGACGGTGTTGGATATGTCACCGTACCAAATTATCTATGGGAAGCCGTGCCACCTACCCGTGGAGATCCAACACAAAGCTTTTTGGGCTTTATGAAGCTTGAACTTGTTTCTTAAGGATGTGAGGGAGTTGAGGATGACTCACATTAATCAACTTGATGAGTTTAGAAATCGTGCGTACAAGAATTTTGAGATTTACAGGGAAAGGATGAAGAAGTGGCATGATTCTAAGATCTCATACAAAGAGTTCAAGTAAGGTGATGAGGTATTACTTTTTAACTCTCGTTTGAAGCTTTTCACAGGAAATTAAAATCGAAATGGATGGGTCCGTTCATGATTCATAGAGCCTATAGAGGGGGAGTTTTGAGCTTATTGACAAACATGGAGACATAATCGCGGCGAATGGGCATCGATTGAAGCATTATAAGTCACCGGATGACGTTTGCGTTGGCTTTGAAGATACCTTGTCTTAGATTGGTACCGTCGTGACTCTCCGACGTTAAACAAGAGCGCCTGTTGGGGGCTTTTCCTCCCGTTTTATTGCTTTATTTCATTCGTGTGAGTAAGAAATTTTTATATTTGAATGCTTACTTATCGGCAATTACATCTCTTTGCAAACTCAGTTTCGACTGTAGTTTCTACTAAGTTTGGGGGGGTGTGATGTACTTACCTCGATAAGTACCGATAGTATAATCTTTTCTTTATAACGTTTGTTAGGGGAGTTGATTTTTTACGGCATATTTAAACTTTAATCGGTTTTTATGTATCAATTTTTTTGCAACTTGTCTAATGTTTAGTGGTGTTTTATTCCGTGTTTTGTGTTGTTTGCGGAGTTACTCATGAATGTTATGTTTTAGGATTGATTTTTGATGAAGTTATACTCTATTTTGGTACCTAATGTTCGTTTATTAAGCTTGAAGTGTGTAGGGGATGAAGAAAACTCGATTTTGGAGCAACAGGGAGCTAATTCGACCAAGGCATGGCAATTCGACCAGAGGCCCAGGTCGAATCAAGGTCGAATCGAAGTGCAAAATCTTCCAGTGAGCCAATTCGACCACGACCGTTTCAATTCGATCAGCAGCTCAAGTCAAATTGAGGTCGAATCGAGGACCTAAATCTTACAGTGTGTGGATTCGACCTGAGGCATTCCAATTCGACTAGGGGAGCAAGTCGAATCAAGGTCTAATCGAATAAAAGAGTTGTCCAGAAGGTCAATTCGACCACGATGGATTCAATTCGACCTCTTAGACAGGTCGAATTGAGGTCAAATTGAGCTAGGTAAGTGAGTTTTTATTCTCGAATTTTGAATCATTCGACCACTTTTGCACACCATCTCCACTCGAATTCATCCCTAATCGAAGAACCTTGCATCCAATCTTCAATTCTGTTTGTTTCCGCACCGACTACACTATACTCCACCCTCAATTTCTTCGATTCGTCATGTTTTTTGGGCAAATTTAGTCGCAATCTAGGGTTTACCGTGCGATTCGAAGGAGATCATTACTTGTTTGATTTTGAACCATGGGTAGAACAAAAGGTATGTTTTCTTAACTCAATTACCCTAGGATTGATGTTCTATATGTTGATTTTGGTATGGGTAAGATGATTGAATGTGTTTTATTTGAGAATTCATGGTGATAATTGAATATTGTGAATAATTTCATATGAATACTTGTTTGGTTCGATTTGATTACTTAATTGATGTTAGAACCGTGAGTTTTATGTGAATTGTTGGGTGATTAGAGGGTGTGATTGATGAGCATGTTGGATATGGGCTAGAATTGTTGAATTCGAGTATTTCTTGTGCTTGTTCATATCAAATTACTTGAACTGATGATGCATGCTTGTTGTTGGTTATGATTGAGTGATTACTATGCTTGATTGATGTTGGAATCATGGAATATAAAGAAGGATTGAGTTTGGATGTGAATGGAACAAGTTTGGCTTGGTTGATTATGGATTGAAACTTGAAGTCTTGAGTAGAGTAGGATGATAGTCAATTACTTGGTTTGTTTTCCTTGTTGGTTGTTATTGAAGTATTATTTTCAGGACAAGGAAAAGATAAGGGAAAGGAAGTGGAAGTTCGATCAAAGAAGAGGCAAGATAAGCCTAATCGTGTGGATAATGTGACGAAAAAGTTGAGGCTTAAGGAGAGACTGCCTGCGAACTTCAAGATTCAAATGAATGAGTGGGATGAGATTAAAGAAAAGTGGGCTGAAGTTTCAGAAAAGATAGCTAGAACATGGTATCAGGATGAGGAGGCTATGATCACAATGAGGATCCGGGATGATATGTTATGGATGTTTGATCAAGTAGGGATATGCCTTTTTATGGAGCTGAAGAAGCCGACATATTTCCATATGACGACTGAAGTTCTTTGTTCGATTACGATGGAGAAGGATCCTATGGGGTATCCTTATGAGTGTACTTTCCAGCTCGGGGGAGTGATGAGGACGTGGTCTGCGGAGGAGTTCAACGTGTTGTTTCAGACTCCTACAGAGATAGCTCAGATGGAGAACGGTTTCTTCAATGCCAACACTTTTTAGCGAGAGATTTCTGAGGAGGATGGAGACTATAAGACGCAGGATGCCTGTGCCTCGATGATCAAGAATCCTGTGCTCCGGTATATAGATAGAGTGTCGAGCAACACACTGTTTGCCCGCTTTGAGGGAAGCTGTGTGTCTAGAGGAGAGCTCTACGCTCTATGGTGCATGTTGAATGGGGTGAAGTTCAATGTGGGTTCGTATTTCATCTATCAGCAGAATCAATTTAGAGTATATGGGTTTCACAAAGTGAACATTGGAGGATTACTCACGACCGTGGCTGAGCATTATCACATGGATTTCACCGGCATCACACCTGTTCGTGGAGAGCCTAATTTGGTTATGTTTTCTTGCGTAAGGGGAGGATTTACACATTTCCAAGATGGGGATTAGTTCTTTACGAGGGGACCTAAGCCCTTCGACTTCATGTTCCCTTTCGATGTGAGTGACATGACTAATGTTCGTGAGGAGAGGAACAGATTGATAAGCTCATTAAGACACACTGCCTTGTCCATTACTGTTCGGACGAGAGGAGATTGGAGGGCAGTGGCCCGGATGTGTGCAGCCGGTATGGTTGAGGAGCTGCAGCGGATTGTTGATCAAGGAGAGTTCCAACCTCAGCAGCCACCACCACAGCAGCCATATGGAGACGAGGAGGAGCACCATGAGATGGATATTCCCGAGCAGCACGAGAGGGTGCCTCGTCCCATTCCGGTAGTGCCACAACAGCAGTGGGCTAGACCGGATAATTATACACAAGAGCAGTTCCGCCTGTTGAATGAGCACCTGGCCACGATCAGCACGAATCAACAGGAGATAAATAGACAGCTGGTGCTCGCTAATGCCAACTACGCCACGCTTAATGATCGGTACAGGGCCATGGATGAGCAGGTTGGTAGGATGAGTGATCGTGTTGACTACTTGGATAGACATATCGGTGATCTGCACCGGATTGTAGAGCGGAGGTTTGATGAGATGAGTGAGGATGATGATGATGAGGACGATGATGATCTGGAGGAGTAGAGCTGCAGGTTTTTGTGTTCTCTGATTCATCTCATCTCCATTCTTCTTTTTCTCTTTACAGGTTGGGGTGTGTTCTTGTGTGAGTGGCATGTACTAAATTGTTATATTTGATCTTGGATGTGGATGGTGAGGATAGATTGATGCATGAGATAGGATTGTAGAGATACTTGTATGATCGATTTGTTATGGGTTCATGGATTTTGTGCATTCATAGGTTCATGTGTTAATTTTCATTGATGAGAGAATGTATAATTTGATAAGTATGTAGAATTCTTATGAAAATTGATCTTGATTATGTGCTATGAGGAGTACTTATGATTCTATTTACCTATATGAGGATTTGAGCCTTTTAATCATGCTTGATCATGATAGTTTATTCTTGAGAGAAACATTCATATGAACGTATTCTAGAACTTGACTTGGAGTTTTGTGTGAGACTTACAATTGGTGAATAGCTAGGATATGATCTTAGGTCATTCTTGATTACTTGAGTTACTTAGCCAAATTTTACCTTCCATTTGACTATGTATACCTTTGGTAGCCCCATTTCAGCCTTAAAAGCTTTTTCTTTGGCAAGCCAAATAAAAGAGCTTTATTTAGCCTTCACTTGAGCTTTGTTTAAATATCCTATTGGTAGAGAGTTGAGGTGAATAAGTGTTGCAAGAGAAAGAAGAATGGTAGAGTGTGGTTGAGCAAAGTAAGAGAAGTGTATGGTTAAATCTTGTTTAGGGGTAGTGTCTGAAACTGGTACCCAGATTAAAAAGGGTAGTGCCTACAACCGGTACCCGAGTTATCAAAAGAAGAATGATGTTGATGCAAGAAAGAGAAGGAAATTCAAAAATTGCAAGTGAAAGAGAAGAAATTGGAGGAGAATATGTAGCCGAACGAAGAAAGCAAGCACCTCCAAGGTAACTCTCTACTAGTGTTTGAGTCACTTATCTAAATTTTCCAACCCTTTCCAAAGAGCCAACATTAAAACCCAAAAACAAGTCCTTTGTAATCCTAGTAATGAGTTGATTGTGAGTTGATTTTTTAGACCCTTGCCAAGCTTATGGTTACGCGTGAGTATGGATTGAGTATGAGCGCATATATTAACCTTTTAAGTGCAACTAGCACTTGAGTGAGAGAGTAAACACTTATCTTGTGAGCTTGATGACTTTGTACTCCGAATGGTAATATGATTGAGTGATGTTTTGCATGAATGATATGTATGATGCAGGAAATACTTGTCTGTAATTAATGAAATTGCATATGTAATATGTGTTGTACTTGGTGATCTTCATGAATTATACACGACTCCTTGGTTTGATTGTGTTGCCTTGGGACGAGCAACATGTAAGATTGGGGGTTTGATAAGTGTGCTAATTCACAAATCTTGTACCTGGATTTATGCTATTATGGAGTGTTTGAAGGTTGAAATCGGTTGTAAACCGATATATATATTGTGAAAAGGTATGAATCAGGTGTTGTTGGAGCTATTTGAGTGGTTTTTCGAAGGAAATCAGAGTGGAAGTGTTGAAAACTGAAGACAGAAAGTTGAAGCCATCTGATTGGGCAAAGCAGGAGTGCGATTCGACCTGAAAGAGGTCATTTCAACCAGCCCTTCAGGTCGAATTAGCAGCATAATAAGAGCAGAAGGTGGATTCGACCACCACAGGGGAATTCGACTTGGGCATCATGTCGAATCGAGGTCGAATTGATTGGCGAAAATGCCGATTAGACCTCGTCACTTCGATTCGACCAGGGTAGTTGGTCGAATCGAGCACCTGGGACTTACAATGTGCCGATTCGACCTGCAATTCAACTTGTGATGGTCAATTTGACCTATTGCTGAAGTCGAATTGAGGCTCAGGAACTTACCATATCCATATTTTTACACCGTCAATGCGTGTGATTACTTAAAAAGCCCATTCCAAGCCCAGGAGACGTGATTACAAGTATAAAAAAAGGCTTATTCAGCATCATAGAGGGATGACTTGATCAAGAAAATGTGGAGACGTAGAGTTGAGAGGAGAGTCTATCGTCCATCATTCCGAGGGGCTGTGACAGAAATCCCGCTGGAGATTCAAGTAAGATTGGTCCAACTAACCATGGTTGTTCTTAGATCAATCATGGGCTAGAGCCACATCGGCAGTTCTAGGGTTATGAAGGTTTCATGAGTTAATTAGTCTTTCGTGTGTAAACTCCGTACAACACTACTTGTGATTTATTTTATATAAGATTGCGCATTTTTAATCCATACTCACGGTCGTTTTGTGCATCAATAATTGTTGTGTAGAGTCTGAATACATAACTTGATTATAGGTTGAGTGTGTTCACTGCTGAGCAGGGTTTTATGTTATAATTCTAAGTGAAGGGATTTCGAAGTCTTATTAGAACTATCTTATATGAATACTTGTTAATTGAATCATATTCGGGTTAATGAGTAGGATAAAGAGTATAACTTTATAGTACCTATAAAGGGAGATCAAATTGGGTTAGAGTACTAAGTGCACGGGAAATAATTGATTATGATAGTACCTAGAAAGGGGGATAAAGTGTACATCTTGCTTCGAGGATATTCACACGTGCCATACGCATATTTACTTGTGTCCATAGAGTAGATTTGCATGGTTAAGTGATGCGTCTATAAATCACAAGGCAGAGTTGGACACCGTCACATAAAAGATGAATTAATAAGTGGAAGTGGATTACCTGACGAACTACCTACTATCTTACTTGATCACAACTCACTTATCTCTTCTTCTTGTTATTGTTACTCAATTTCAATATCAAAACCATTATAATTTCCAACATAGTCTTAGTTTACTAGAGTATAATTAAATTGATATTTATCCGTCCCTTGGGTTCGATATATAACTTGGTCACCTTCGAAACTACGATTGATATCCTTCATACTTGAGGATTAAATTGTGTGTTGAGAAAACACATATCAATAATAATAATAATAATAATAATAATAATAATAATAATAATTAAATTTAGGATACGTGGCGTAATTGGCAACACTTAAATCATAGGGCTGAAAAACGCACACGTAGGTATACATTGCAGGTTTAGTAACAATTGCATGTTTATTAATAATAATAATAATAAATAATTATAATATACTATAAATAGTATATACTATAAATAGTAATAATAAATAATATATTATAATTAGTAAAGTTGGTGGCGGTGGGTTCATACCCCCAACTCATATATAAATAGGAGTTAACTCGTTTGGGGGAAGAAAATCAGAGCAGCAACCATTTGTGCAAACTTAAAAAAAATAGAGAGAGAGAGAAAAAAGGAAAGAAAAGAGTTTTTGTTCGGGACGAGAAAGAGGAGTGTGTCGGGACGGAAGATAGGTAGTTACAGTTCTCACGAGGTCTATGGTATTATATTACTGTCGGAATTCAGGTAAGTAGAAGTCCAACTACAATGCATAAACATGTTCTGTGTGAATTATTTATGTTTAATATGTGATAATTCTGTTATAAACTATTTGTTATTAGTTTAATTACATTATGAATTATTTGGGATTAATTTGTGATAAAAGTTGTGGATCCATGTGATTTGAGATAATATCATTGTCTTATATAGATCTGTGTGATTGGAAACTGTTAAAAATATATCTGTATGATTTGAGAAGATATTGTTTATAAGGATCCATGTGATCCGAGATGAAGTTTTTATTCTAAAAAGGGATTCGTGTGATCCGAGATGAAGTTGTTATTCTAAAAAGGGATCCGTGTGATCCAAGATGAAGTTGTTATTCTAAAAAGGGATCCGTGTGATCCAAGATGAAGTTGTTATTCTATAAATGGATCTATGTGATTAAGGTAAAGTTATTACAGAAGTGGATTTGTGTGAATTGAAATTAAATTGTTGCTTTAATGTGATTAAATATTGATATTGATATTGTAAATGGTTTATGATGCATATTTAATTGCCCTGGTTGCATACCATGTATAATCATAAAAAGTGTTTTCCCCAAAATTAATAAGATACTAATGGTGTGTGTGGCCACTATATAAGCACTCTTTCAGGGACCGCCAAAAATCGATCCGAGTCATGAGTTGACTCACCCCATTCAGGGATCGCGAAGCGATCCGAGTCATACATTGACTCAACGAGTTGCTTGTCGGCTCACTTTTATTCAGGGATCACGGAGTGATCCGAGTCATGTGTTGACTCAACGTGTCATTTATCGGCTCATCTTTATTCGGGATTCAGAAAAATCATCCCCAATACTTTATTCAGGGATTGGAAAAATCGATCCGACACTAAGTGTGTCTATTGAGCTCATTTAGGGTGCATATTATAAGTGTATCATGGGGATCCCACAATGTGAACAATTTTTAAAATAAAAGAGACAATTAGAAAGACTAGGAATAGGCGATAGAAAACTAAATGCATTTTCATACACTGACAAGCTTGATTTCTACTTACTGAGATTTTTGTCTCACTAGTTTATGCATTATAGGTGAGCCTGTTGATGATTGAGTTTCGTGATATGACTGTACAAGCTGTGGAGCTCCTACAGGGTTTTGAGCGGATGTACATAGATGACGACCTGTTGGGCTAGGCCGTGGGCATATTTAGTTATCGCTGATATTTTGTTATGTAATATAATAAGTATTATCATAAGTTTGTGTGTTTTGAAGTGGTGTTAGAAACTAGTTACGTATGTTGAACTGGTGCGATGTTGTTGGAAAAAAATATATGCAGTTTTTATAATGATGATGTTTATGTTAATTAGTATTTGAATTATAAATTATATAAGATGGGTTGTGTCAGTAAATAATTGATAATTAGGTCAAATCCAGTCAAATAAGTCTGACTTAAAACCTAAGCAAGTGAAAGTCCCAAGCCCGCAAAATTAGGTCAAATCAGCCCTGGACTAATCAAATTGCGAGTTATTTATGGGGCATCCTCACCCTTCACCTATATAAGGAGCCCTCCTCCATTCATTCCACACACACTAAAATATCTAAAGACGCAGATGCCTCTGAAGAGATCAAGAATACGAGCAGTGCTCCCTTGAGATCTTCAAGCATCTTCAAGCCAAGAACGGCCTGCGATCCGAAATCAAGGTTCTAAGCCCCTCCAATCCGGTGTTCTTCCAGCCAACTGCCTCTGATCAGAGATAAAGGTGTCAAGCCCCTCCGATCTGGCGTTCTTCAAGTCAACCATCTCCGATCAGAGCTCAAGGTACCAAACTCCTCCGATTCGACGTTCTTCTAGCCAACCGCTTTCAATCAGAGATCAAGGTGCCAAGGCCCTCCGATCTGGTGTTCTTCCAACCAACCGCCTTCGATCAGAGATTAAGGTGTCAAGCCTAGCATTCTTCAAGTCAACAGCCTCCAATCAGAGATCAAAATTCTACACCCCTCCAATCTAGCATTGGTCAGAATCAACTCTCGACCTGAGATCAAGGTGCTAAACCCCTCAGATTCGACGTTTCCTCCAGTCAGACTCATCTAGCTGTCTTTGTGAAGTCAATGATGTTCTACCAAATTGAACGACGTTCTTCGTAAGAAGTCTTCAAGTCAACGTTCAATTCGAGGTGATTGTGGGTTCGAGTCCCATCGGGCGTGCAAAAATTTGTAACAACAAATTTATGTATTTATAATAAAATAAAAAAAAATTGGGGTACAAAGATAATTTCAGATGAATTTAATGTGAAAGATAATGTAAACGGGTTACAATCTCTAATCAATTCTCTGATTCTTCTCTCGAACTAATTTGGCTTGACTTTGACTTGTTGACTTGACTTTAACTGAAGTGTGTTGACTACGCTGACTATGTTGACTGCGTATGTGTTGAGCTGGATCTTCGGATGAAGCTTGTCCGAGCTCGGATGTGTAGTCTTGACATGATCCAGAGGTGTCGAGCCTTTGTTCGGATTGAACATTGACTTGAAGACTTCTTATGAAGAACATCGTTCAATTTGGTAGAACACCGTTGAATTCATAAAGACAGCTGGATGAGTCTGAATGAAAGAAACGTCCAATCTGAGGGGCTTAGCACCTTGATCTCAGGTCGAGTGTTGTTTCTGACCAATATTGGATTAGAGGGGTGCAGAACCTTGATCTCTGATCGGAGGCTGTTGACTTGAAGAATGCCAGATCGGAGGGGCTTGGCACCTTGATCTCTGATCGGAGGTGGCTGACTGGAAGAACGCCAGATCGGAGGGGCTTAGAACCTTGATCTCTGATAGGAGGTGATTGGCAGGAAGAATGCCGGATCGGAGGGGCTTGACACTTTATTCTCTGATCGCAGGTGGCTGGCTGAAGAATGCCGAATCAGAGGTTCTTGACACCTTTATCTCTGATCGGAGGTGGTTGGCTGGAAGAACACCGGATTGAAAGGGATTGACACCTTGATCTCTGATCGGAGGCTGTTGACTTGAAGAATGCCAGATCGGAGGGGCTTGACACCTTTATCTCTGATCGGAGGTGGTTGGCTGGAAGAAAGTCGGATCGGAGGGGCTTAAAACCTTGATCTCGGATCGCAGGCCGTTCTTGGCTTGAAGATGCTTGAAGATCTCAAGAGAGCACTGCTCGTATTCTTGATCTCTTCAGAGGCGTCTGCATCTTCAGATGTTTTAGTGTGTCTAGAATGAATGGAGGAAGGTTCCTTATATAGGTGAAGGATGAGGATGCCCCATAAATAACTCGCATTCTGATTGGTCCAGGGTTGATTTGACCTGATTCTGCGGGCTTGGGCCTTTCCATCTTGCAATTTGATTGGTCAATATTGATTTGACCTAATTCTGTGGGCTTGGGCTTATTTGACTGGATATGTCCCAATTATCAATTATTCACTAATTTATTTTAGGAATTTATTTATTTAAATCCCTTAATAAATAAATAATTAATTGATAATTATTGCATTAATTTGACACATATTTTCCTTTAATAGGCAATAAAATTCAAGTGCCTACACCCTCCTATTTTATTGTTTTATGTGTTTGTTTGGTGTTTGAAATTTTATTAGGTGTTCTTCGTCTATGGTATTCACTTTTTACAAACTTAGTTTCTCACTTAGTTTGAACTAAGTTTGGGGGGGGGGTAAACGTGCATCCCAATGTTTTAAAGCATCGAGGTAAGTTTTCTTCAATTGTGTATGATGTTCGGAGGTCGATTTTAATTTGAATTTTTGGAATTTATTTCGATCTTTTGAATTTTTTTGCGGGACTTTCCAAGTATCTTGTGTATCTTGTTTGTTTTCTAGATTTTTTGTGGTTAATTTTTGGTTGAATTTTTTAGTTTTCCTGATATTATTACTGATGAATTTGGTGTGTTTGAGTTTAAATTGGATGAAAATTCGAAGAAATAGGGTGAAAAGCCGAAAAAAGTATCCAGGCATACGCTGTTGAGTGGCACGACTCATGCCGCACATTGGCACGGGTTGTGCAGGATACTGAAAGGCTGGGTGTTACTGGGCATGCCGAGCAGCATGAATCCTGGTAAGCGGCGGAGATATGCAGCACGACTACCGAAAGTAAGCGGCACGAGTCGTGCCACTGTGCAGACGAGCACTGATAAATCCATGTAGAAGTTGCCAGCATGAGTCATGCCACATCCGGCATGACTAAGTCTGACTCATGCCGAGTTCCAGGTTTGCATTTAAAAGTGTGAGTTCCAGGTCAGTTTTCAAAGTTTCACACAGCCGCTCATAAGGTTTTCTCTCCCCCTTCGAATTTTTGTCATTCTTGTGTCCGTTAAACACCATTCCACTCCACCATAACACTTTTCATACACTTTAAACACATTTTCACACTTGGATTAAGCATTTGAGAGGGAGAAACTAGGCTTTTGGACTAAATATTGGGGAAAAGTTTCAAAGTTGCAAATTTTCGTTCTTTCTCCAATAAGGTATGTTTTTTTCATCCTTTTGCTCTAAAATTCGAGTATGTTCCTATTAGAGGCATGGGCAAGTGAATTCAAGTTGAAATTTTGAAGTGAATTTTCGTTGAGGCATTATGTCGAACACTTAGTGTGCGAACTATTTTGCTTAAGAATTCGAAATTCCTTGCTTGATTGGTGGTTATGTGTTGATTAGTTGATACCCATAGGACCTTATTTGTTGGTATTTGATGTTAGTTGAGGGTTGAAACTATTAGAAGCATGTTAGAGTGTTAGTGTTGAATTTTACTTGAAAAAGCATGCTATTCTTTTGTTAAAATTGACATGTAAGAGTTGATTTTCATATGTTCTTGTTCCTAGTAGCTTAAAAACATGAATAGTACTTTCTTGTGTTGTTCATGGACTGATTTAGCATTGTTTGACTAGGAACGAAGGATATATACATGGCATGTTGACTTCATGTGGAGTGATTTTTATATTCTTACTTAGTTTAAAGTTTGAGTCAAGTAGAGATGCATTATTTTGTATTTGGAATTATTGCATGCATCTTACTTGTAATTTTTGTAGGATATAAAATGAGAGATGAATGGATAAAGGAGGAAAGGCGAGCCGTAATTGCTCAGATTAGAAGGAATAAGACTACTCCACACCACCTTGGGATTCATTTTCCTGACTGGAAGGAGCAAATAGTGGAGTACAGTTATTTGGAGCATTGTATAGTGCGTACGCGCTATCACAATGAGCCTACGATGACCAGGATCAGAATCAAGCATAATGTGGACACCCTATTCAATAGAATGGGCATCTTAGAGTTCATGAATGCCCGGAGGCCCATTACATATGCCTTGACTATGGAGTTTTTCCTATCATATGGGGTCCATCGAGAGGATGACCACATATGATTCCCAGTAGTTGCACATTTATGTTGAGAAAAAGAGAAGTAACCATGACAAAAATGGAACTTAACTTGGGATTTGCATCTCCTTTGGATGCTAGTGATTAGATGAGCAGTGAATTTGACAGAAATGCTTTCTGGAGAAGGATCACAGGAAAGAATGAAGTCTTCAGGCCCAGAAGGTCTAAGTCCATGTGCATCATTAGCCCTGTTCTTAGATATGTCAAGAGAGTCCTATCACAGACCATCTTTGCTAAACATGAGGAGGGTCAAGTCAAGTTGGAGGAGCTTTATGTCCTTTGGTGCATGTGCAAAGGGAAGCTATTTGACTTGGCTAGACTGATTAGAGCAGCTCCTTCACTTTAGAGAAGGAGAGACTAGGTATGTGATAATGGGTGGTATTATCACCCAAATGGCTGAGATTGAAGGAGTGAACATTGCTGGGATGAAGCTAGTTGAGGATCTGCCAGACATAGACGTGCAAGCTCTGAAGAATGCATGCATTTTGAAGGATAGAGAGGGTCAGCTTTTTTATAAGCATGGTATCTGTTCTATACCATTCCCCTGCGAGCAGCTGACAACATTGGATGTTAAAGCCAACTTTACTTTCGACTCTTTTCTGCATGCCCAGGTCTCGACTGTCTTTTTTAGACATGGAAATTAGGAGGAGTGCATTATGATGTACAATAACCGAGCAGCAAATCCCCAAGCTCAGACTGATGCTGATTATGGAGATGATGAGGATGAGATGATGCTTACTGAGGATGATGCACTGGAGCTATTTGGAGCACATGACTCACAACATCCTGCTAGTGGGTATTATCAGGGCGGTCCATCTAGAGTAGCATAGATCCACTTGCACCGGGGACATCTACAGCTCCATTTGGAGCTAAGTACGGAGGACCTAGCACTTCTGCTGGTCGCGTACCCCTAACTATCATTTTTATTAGTGTTTTAATAATCAAACCGGAGACTGGACCGATAACCCCAACGGTTCGTGGTTCAACTGGTCGGACCGATAGTTCAACCGAAAAATAAAAATTACCTATTTTTAATATTATTTCATTATTTTAATTTTTAAATATTATTTTACATTGACCTATATAATTTAAATATTATTTACAAGCCCAATTTACTTAATTTACTTCATGGCCCATAACATTTTAAAGCCCACATTAATTATAAGTCAAAATTTGGAAATGAAATCAATCAAAAGCTAATCAGTCAAAATTTGGAAAGAGAAATCAATCGCGTGACTTGCAGACTACTTCTCTCCTCAAAGCTACAGATCTGAAAAGTCCTCTCGCCGAACCACCGCCATCCGTCATTTCTCGCTGCTCCGTCTAGTTATGCCGTGGGCGCGCCTCATCGCACACTGTTGCCGACACCCGTATTCATGCTCTTGTCACCAGAGTCCGCCACTTCTCATCGTGGGCATGCCACATCGCACACTGTTGCTGATACTTCGCTGGTGTTCGCCCATATCACGGCGCCGTCTGCTGCAGTTGGGAGTTAAAACCACCATCTCCTTTCAATTTTAACTTTTTTATTTATAAATTTTACTTCTCTAGATCTCAACTTTTTTTTTTATGAAACAAGATTAAGAACAGGACTGAGTTGTGATTTTTAAATTTCTCAGTTTAGTTAAAAAGAAAAGAAACCGACGGTTTTTAGTTTAGATGGTTCTACCAATTTATCCAGTTTTAATCGGTTCTGATCGGTTTTTTATTCAAAAGCCAAAACGGTTTTAGGGGGTCTCTGGACCAGCTATGGCATCGGTTCCCAATTGAACCAGTCACACCGGCTGGTCCGATTCGGTTTTGAAAACACTGATTCTTATCATGTTCCAAGTGCGTAAGATACATGAGGAGACATGTATAGATACATCAATGATTAGTTTAACTCCATCAAGCGTTCGAATGACAACCAGTTTGATGCCATAAGATGTTCGAATGACAATTATTATCGAACATTGTATTAGGAGGTCAGGAGTTCTCGAAGGGAGATATAAAGTTTGAGAGATAAAGTTCGTGAGCTCCGAGAGAGACATAACTGATGGAGGATATTGCCCTGTTTTAAACAGCCTTGTCTGTCAAGGTTGTGTCATTCTATCTCTTTACCTTATTTCTATTTTCTGTTTAGGCTTTGAGGGGAGTGATAGTCTGATAGGGTAGTTTCTAACGTATTTGTATGTTCCATGTATTATCCTTATCTTGATTTGTATTGTTGGATATTTGTAGGGGATATTATTTTGAGTTTATTGTCTAGTAGTTGAGGTACTACGTTTGAGTTTCTGGTTATGTGTTTAGTATGGATTTATGTGTTATATTTCTGCCAGAATTCATATGCTTTTGAAATTGATGAAGAGATTGCACTTAAGTTATAGTATGAAGTTCTATGCGTACTTGTGAAATATTGCTTACCATGAAGAGTGCTCTGTTACTTGTTAAACCCATTTGAGATTTTGAGCCTTAATCATGTACACAAACACATGATATTTTGTTCTGGTGAGTATCATTCTTGTGTATGTATTCTAAAACTTGCTTCTTGTCTTGCTTAAGACCGCATGTTATGTTAGATGATGGGTGATGATTTTAGGCCATCCTTGATTTTTATGAATCACTTTGTCAAATAATTATTTATCCGTAGTTAGCCCTTTTGAGCCTAAAAGCCTTATTTCTTTGGCAACCTACTAAGATAGCCACTTTGATATCCTATTTGAGCCTTAAATTCCTATATTTAGTGGATAATTAAATGCTATCAAAGTGTGTGAATTTGATTTTGATGGAGTTTGGAAGGAATAAAATATTTGGAGCTATACAAGTGATTATGAGCTGAAAAATAAGATGCTTAGGGGTAATGCCCGAAACTGGTACCCCGAGATGTTAGAGATAGTGCCCGAAACTGATACCTCCAGAAAAGAAAAAGAAAGGAAAAAAAATGTTCTGCTTGAAGGAAAGGATAGAAAAGAAAATTAGAAGAGCATGAAGTTGGATAGCCTTGAAGTGTAAAAATCTGCAGTACGTTATCTTAGTACGTTATCTCCAGTTTTAATTCTCTACTAGTTGAGTCACTTTATCTATATATTTCCTACCCTTATCAAAGATCCAACATTACGTCCTAATAAAAGTCTTTTTTTATCCCATTGTTGAATCATACTTTTAAGTGGTGAAGGGTTTGAGATATTTGGCAAGCTTATAGTTACGCATGCACTTGAATTGAATTTGAGTGTAAACACCATATCCATAAGTGTACAATTTTTACACTTGAGTGCGAGTGATATACTTCCCGTTAGAATAAGTTGATGGAGCATTGTAATCAGTAGTAATTGTCTTAACTTGTATGCTATGAATGAATTATTACATGTGATGAGAGTGCATGACCAGAGTTAATAACAATTCTGTGTTGAATAGCCTAGGTGTTATATCCTTTGTTTTCCTTTAGATATACACACTATCTTTCTTCTTCTTTGTTCTTTTTCATTGTTTGGGGACGAACAACATATTAAGTTTGGAGATTTGATTAGTGTGAAAATCTACGTGTTTTAGGGTTTGATTTAGCACCTTTTTGTGGTATAAATTCGTATTTGAGCATCTTATGGTTGAAGTGCATATAATTGTGTTACAGATGCATGTGAGGTGTTATTTCGTGGTTTTAGGTGGAAAATAAGGTAAAAAGAGTATAAACAGAAGTCGGATACGAAGATTGTAAGGAAAGGAGCTGAAATGACTCGTGCTGGCCAGGAAGACAATTATGATGCCGAGAGCGCCCAGTCGTGCCATACAGCGTGTGGGCATGAGCGCCGAGAGCTGCCAAGGTTACCGAGCACGATCTACAGAGAAGTGCCGAGGGTTGCCACCCATGCTACCCATTCCTGACGAGACGTGCCAGCGCCCGTGCCGAGAGCCTACCAAGAGATCCTGCATGCAAGTGTGCGGCATGACTCGTACCATGTCTTGCCAGGCCCAGTTTCATGGTTTTTCATCATTTTTCCGGCCCATTCATGTTTTTAACATGAAAAAGCCCACTTTTGAGTTAGAATTCGGGATTTATCAGTCCTCAACTATAAAAGAGACACTTTGGGAATTTTATACGGAAATCTTAATTACTTTTCATACCCTTTCCCTACTACAATACCGATATCAAGATTCACCATCTCATCCACCCATCCCACCATTGGAGAGTTCATCAGTGTTGCTTACTTGAGAAGGAGAACGGAGAAGGTTCACAACCACGGAGGAAAAAAAGGAGAATCATGCCACATCTAGGGTTTTTCTTTTTCTATCTTTCTTGCTTTTGAATAATAGACCTATGGAAATGTTTTCTACTCTAATCATGGTTGCCACTTGTAACCCTATGGGCTAGTACTTCTTTAGATAGTTCTAGGTTTTAAAGGTTTGAATTGGATTAAATCGATGACCTATACTACGTTGGATTTCTGCAGTATACTTATTCCATTATTAATAGTTTGAATTAAGACTTATATTTTTGTCTTATATGATCTGTCCTCATTCATGGGTATGTCATTGTCTTATGCATGTATATGATTGTTGCTTGTGTCATATAAGGAATTATATTTGTTTATCTATTATGGGTAAAGGTGATCTAACCATATAACCTTTATTCATTAGAATAAATAATATTGGACACTTAATATATCTAATTATCATTCAAGAGGATTTGGCTTCTTAGATTGTTAGGTGGGAATTGAAGTTTATTTCTTATATACCTATAAAAGGAAGTCTAGTGATCTAGCCTTAAATTGAATTTTGCATGAAGTACCTAGAAAGGGAGTAGGAATTACTCTTCTGCATCTGAGGGTTTGAACCAGATTTATGTGTTAAGTTTACTTTAAAAAAGGGATTTAACATAATTATGTGATTACTTTCTGATGAGAGTGAAAATAAGCGTGTTTGATTGTCCAATTTAATACCTTTTTGATGAAAATTATTGTCATATATTAGCATAAATGTCTTATATTCAATATATTTGAGAAAAAAGTACGTTTTAGGTTTTTTTTGTATTTTAGATGGAAAAATGATCAAAAGTGAAAGATTGGAGAAAAGGGGAAACTTGTGCAAGAATAATGAAAGACGCACGTCCAACTTGTCTAATGTTTCTGTATTTTTGTGGAGCTCAAAATTGAAAGTGTGATACATGGTTAGAAAGTTAGAAGAGAGGATCGTTTTCGCATAAGAAACACTTCAATCATAGTCCAAACGAGAAAGTTATGATCAAAATGATTACGTCGCGCAAGCTGTTCCTGCTAAAAATGACTGTGTCACTTTTCATGACTTGTTACACCTTCAAATACTAGATTTTTTATTATTTCTTTATATGATAGAATTTCAAGGAAGAGAGAATCGCGAGAGCATAAGAATCACTCAAATCGGAGTTTGGATATGGAAGTTATGCGCAAAACGATGAGACTGCGCAAGGTAGCTCGACCAAAAACATGTAGCTGGACCAAGACCAGTTTGGTCAAGCAAGTTGAGCGGAAGAGTTTCAGATTATATGCACACAGCTCGACCATAGCTTGACCAAGGCCTTATAGCTTGACCAGAATCACTTTGGTCGAGTTAGGTTGCGATTTCCAGATCTGAGCGATTTTTACACCCCCAGTGCGCGTGCATATTTTTATCTAAAAAAGCCCATCCAAAGTCCATTAGAAGAGTTTCAAGTATAAAAGGACATCATTGGAAGGGTTAAACGGAGGTTAACAATCATCCTACACCCCACAAGGGGGATTACTGTTGGCAATTAGATCGTGTGGATCAACGTGATCGTTAGGATAATAGGTAAACAAAATCAGCAGAAGCATAAAAAAAATATGTTTACCGTACTTCTGGGTTGATGTAGAGGATGAACAGCAGAGAACCACCTCTCAATCTTCTGTTGTATGTCCCAAGTCGAATCCTGCTGTTGTGTGGGCAATAATCCGCAGGATTCTCTCAATCTGCTCCTGTTCTTTTCTAACTGTCAAATGAGGCACTTACTTAGAGTTAACAGGAGCTGAGATGACTTATATAGTTGGACTACAGCAGGGACCAGGAGGAGAAATTGGGCTGGGCCTCAATTGAATTTAATTAACCAAGCTTAGCCCAAAGCTTTTAATTAAATCCAATAATAATAATATAGTCCACTAAAATATTATTACTGCACTACCCGTCCAATCCCAAAATTATGTTCTGGGCTCCTTCTTATTATAAGCCCGATGGTCTCCCCATGTTTAAGAAATACAATGTCCATTAATTAATTAAGTTACTGACAACTAAAATTAATTAATATCTCATCCGAGAGTAGTACCACTCAACCTTATTATCATGCTGGAAATTAATCCACTTGCAAGATTTACATGATAAGCCTTATGAGCTCCTCAAGGGGACATCATCAATCTATGTCGGACATGGATTCCTTCTACAATCAACAGCACACCATAGAGACAGCACTACTTCCCAACTCACCGAGTATATTGATTTCATACTTATAAATCTCACACATTGATGAATCAAAGAAATACATACTGCCCTACGTGTCGAGGTTATTGTATAGGGATTAAGAGCATGAACTTCTATAATAACAGAGATCAAGTTCTACTATATAGTCAGTATAAGAAGAACGATCTCAAGCGGTCCTGCTCAATACACACAAGTGCACTAATGTGATTCTATAGCCAAGACAAGCTAATACCAAAGCACACTACAACCATACCGATAGAGAGTCCCCGTCTATCTCAGTTGTGAGCATCTGTTTATACTATATAAGGAAATCGATAATATGATCTTCTGTGTGTTGTCGCACAACATATTATCTTCAGTATAAAGTAAGTGGACTATTGCATCATGAATATAAATAAATTATAAGATGCAATCATTTGATCAATGATTCTCATTTCAAATATTGTTATAACATTGTTCATACTAAAGCTAGGCTTTTAGTATACAATCCAACAATCTCCTGCCATGTCTTCTGCCATACATCTGATTCCTACTCCCACTACACGACCATTAAAAGCTCTCGCCTTAAGGTCCTTGTAAATGGTTTACTAGGTCATCATCCGATGCAATCTAGGTGACAACAACCTTCCCCTCATCATACGATTTCTCGTAACAGGTGGTACTCGCGCTCCATGTGTTTAATTGCCTTATAGACTTGTGATTTCTTCAAGTTTGTAACTGCACCAATATCATCAATGTAAATTGTGATTACCTTGGGCAAACTTAGAAACACTTCAAAGTCCATCATGAAGTCTCTAGAGTCATATAGATACTTTGGCTGCTTTATAGGCTCCAATTTATAATCTTTCCATGATGGAGTTCGGAGTCTGAAATATATTTCTATATAACACTCCTCCACATTATGACTCTACTTCCTAAGATTAAACACATAACCTTTGAGGAGAATTTACTACAGTCCAATCTGACTAAAAATCCGAATCTACGTAATCCACAAGAAGCAGTGAATCTGCTCAGTAAGTCTACATATAATTTTCAGTCCTTCTTAGGCACTTCATATTTGTCTTACCACAGTTCATCATTCTTGTTCCGGGTTACGTTGATACCCACTGTTCATGCATCCAGCAAAACAGATATCCAACTTCGTTCATAGCATTCCTTAGATTAAGCTTCCTTATTCGACGAAGCATAAGGAACCGCTTTCATCTTCTTTATCTTCTTTTTGTGTCTTAAGACACAATCACTTAGATAAATTCACATGCTAAACGAGTATGGACTGTATCATTTTATGAAACTTGAGATAAGCATAACATCCTTTCTTGTGATCCGTATTACCGTGATCAAAAGGATGTATTTTGCCTTTCTTAAGTCCTTCATCACTACCGCTTTATTAACCATACCCATACGCCCGATAATACTCTTTCATTGTCTCCAATGAGCAAGATACTATCTACGTATAGTACAAGAAACACCACCACGTTTCCGTCACTGGATTACCTAATCAAAACAGATGCTTCACGATCTCAAAGCTTGCTTTAGTCCATCACTGGATAGTTTTAAGCTTACTATCAAAATGCTATTGGTACTTTGTAATGAATCACGCTGGTTGCTTCGCATAGATGTTTTCCTCAAGACTTCCAATCAGGAAAGCTGTCTTTGACATCTATTTGCTGTTCCTCATAGCAGCAATAAAAGAATCCAGATCAACATAAGCATAGCTACCAGCGAACATGTGTCCTCATAATCGAACCATTTCTTTCTGAGTACACCTTTTCGCAACAAGCTTTGCTTCCAAGGGTTTTCACCTTACCGTATGATCCTCTTTTATTTCCTATGACCACTTCCAATGGCTTTTACACTATTTAGTGGTCCTTCAAGTTCCCAGACTTAATTTAGAATCCGTAGATTCTATTTCAACATTCATTGCAACTTACTAAGATTCTGCATTTTCATCTTGCAGTGCTGCATCGTATCCGTGGGACAATACCATGTTCACTAGGGATCAAGTCTTACGACTTTCCCAAAATATATATTTTATGGGTTGTCAAACAATCCTCCCACTACGATAAGGCACTACAAGTAATTATGTATCAGACGTGACACGCGTTGCAGTTTACCTTGTGGTATATCCTCTTGTACACTTGGTACTTTTACTTAGTGTTTTCCTCTCACTTCCTTTAGAACAACTTATACATGGGCTTGTGATTTATTGCATAGTCCTTTTCCAAAAATTTGGTATTTGTGTTAACAGTCACCCTTCGATCTTTTGGACTAAATAAATCAACCTTCATTTTTCCAGGATGTCTCACAAACAGACAAATGTTTTACGAATTACTGTTTCTAGGGAATATCCATAAAATGAATTTTAATTATTCCAAATAATTCATCATCTATCTAATCATAACCATAAGAGCCTTATTCCTTCTATCCACCACACCATTCAGATTGGGGCATACCCGGTGTAGTCAACTTGAGATTTAATCTCAACTTCTTATCAATAGCTCCTAACTATCCCATGAGGTATTCGCCATCATGATTGAATCGTAATGACTTAATATATTTTCCATGACGCTTCATTGTACCAGCCTTACAATTCTTGAATTAATCAAAGAACTTAGACATGCAGTGCATCATATAAATATATTGGTTTCCAGAATAATCTTTGAATATTCATAACCACCTCTCGCCTGGATAATATTAGGTTCGCTTGAATCAGAATGAACTAATTCCAACATATATATCTTTGGCTCTACACCCCACAGCCTTGAAAAGGCAGTTAATCATTTTTACTTCCAAGCAAGACTCGCAAGTCCGATAGTTTCCACTTCAGATAAACCTTATGGTCTATCTGCTATCAACTTTTGAATCTTACTCAAGTAAAATGAATTAGTCATAGACGCCAAATGTATGTTTAGTTCATTTCCGAAGGTTTCTTTCTCTTACTAATATTAGAAGATGCATTATTTAATTACTATTTATTGCATCTGTGGGATGTACATGATTCAAGAGTATACTTTTTATCCACCAACGTACTTTAACGGATTATAGCCTCATTCCTCATTACTATGACCATGTCATTTAAATGAAATGAAGTATCCATCCGTTAATGCATAGAAACCGAAATTAAATTCTTTCTATGAAACGTACGTAAAGACAATTTCTTATAATCAATCGTTTATTCTTATCATGAGATAAATAAACAACTCCCACTGCAATAGCCACTATCTTTGTAGTTTTACCCATGTTATTAACAATCTTATCCTTACTCATTGATAAACATTTAGTGATTCCAGTATCTACATACTTCGTGTCAGTAGATGCCATCACTAATCATGTTTAAACCATTAGTAAATAAGATATTAAACTTGTTCACATCATGATGAAAAATGGCTTTCTTTTGCCACATGTTTTGTTAGAAGTTTCCCACCATATACAACCTCTCGTATTTCAGGTAGAACTTGCTCAAAACATCCAGGCAAATTATGAAGAATAAATTGATTTAGGTTTCCCTTTCAATTTCTATTCCAAGCTTTTCCAATTCATTTATCAATTCAACCATGATCTTCTGCCTTTTAATTTACTCAAGTATCCAAAGAGTTACATGAGATCATCATATTTCTATGAACCTCTCATCTCTTCACTAGAGACTTTAATAGGCATCATGAGATGTCCTTTGTGAGAATATACATGTATTTTCTTAAGCAGTAATTTTCAAAACCAAGATTCTTTTCTAATCAACTAATTTGGACAAGTAAATAAAATTTTTTTTAGTAAACAAATAGTGAGATGAAACCATTCGAAATTCAGAGAATCACAAATAAATTTACCGATCAAATCTTCGAATTTTATTCTTTTATATTGATTCCCTCAAAACAATATAAAATAAAATTCACCTACATCTCAAGCACCGTGAGTCTGCAAGCCACGATAGTGTGGACGTTTACAAACCCGAACATTTACAAGAGAAGGTTTTACCCATTAATTTCATTTGTCAACCTAACTTTATGACAAAATAATTAATAGTCGGTTCCTCTTTAGCCATGTAAATAAAAGCAGTGACTCCGATGGGGAGGATACTTATTATTTACAGCTAAGTGTACACCATTATTTGACCCCAAGTCCGCGGCCCAAGCTTATGTGCCTTACAGATAGAGAAGTGCACACGCACTCATATAACTTCCTACAGTCATCAATTACATGTTTATACCAGTGAACCGCATATAAACTCATCCGATAGGGAGGAAGGTCTATGCCAACGCACAAGTTCATATGCATCACATTACAAACGTAATTATTTAATGAAGTCTGTTCCAGTAATCCATGAATAAAACTCATCCGATGGGGAGGAAGGCTCTAATGCCGACGCACAAGTCTATTCACATTGCTAACAAACCAATAATGGAGGCCGCGGGAATTTATTACCAATTCCCTCTCCCACTTAGTTATTTAATACCGAGGGCTTTTAACATGCATATAATATTCTGAAATAAAATATACATTCTAGCATGCTTCTATTAACAGCAATTTAAATAAATAAATCACATAGAACATGCCTTACATATATAACAATTAATTGTCAAGTTAAAACAATTAAATCAGTTATATATCATAATTAATTGCATAAATGGTGGATCAATTAATTGGGCCCAAGAGCAACAAATAAGCACAAAATGAGCAGCAAATTAAATAATTAATCAAGCCCATTATCCATGGCCCATAATCTTAGCCCAAAATCAAATTAAGTCCACCAAGCCCACTAGCACAAAATTAGTCCATTAATAAAATTAATTTATCATGCTTGGCCCATTATCCACAATTAATTAAATCCAGCAATTAATATTGTCCAGCAGCCCATTACCATTTTAATTAAAATTGGGTCCAACAGCCCAAAACCAAATTAAAATTAATTGAGCAGCCCACAAGCAAGAAATAGGCCCTTTAGCATTTTAATAATAGGTACAGCAGCCGAAAAGAACCACTATTAAAAATTTGGGCCCAACAGCCCAAATCTAAGCCTAGCTAGACAGCCCAAATCTCCAAACTGCTGCCCTAAAAATAGCCGCCCCCTCATCCTTCCAGTCGCAAGCGGCACCGGCTTCTGCTCGCACACGCCAGCCATGACCGGTGCGACTTGGTGGCCGCTGCTATCGGCAGTCGTGCCGTCAGCCCACCGCCGTCGGGCCATCAGCACAACGCGCCCACTGTCGTGCTGCCACCGACCAACAGTCGCACATGCAGACCTCCTCCAGCCCACCGGAGTTGAGCCGCCAGCTTTCTGCCGTGCTTGCACCCCAGACCATACACCCAGTTCTCTCAGCAGCATCAGATTTACACGACATCGCCTTGCTGGCCGCACGATTCATCGTGCCGACAGCTGCCAGCAGTCGCATCGCGCCGCTGCCCAAGGACCATGTCTGGTCTGCGTGTGACGGCAGCAGCTATTTGTTGGTGCCATCTCACAGCCAAGCCCTCTCGGAATCTGCAATTTGTTCACCCGGAACTCGCAGCACTCAAGATGGACTCGATCGAAACCATGCTGGGCCGCCCTAAAAACTGCCAGCAACCCCACCGGCGAATGACACCCACATTCATTCTCTCTGTCAGATCCGCTCAAAGCTGTCTTAGCCCAATCGGAGTTTGGACATCGAATAGAGACCGGCCTTCAGCGCCTCCATCGTTAATCGGGTCCCGATCGTCGCCTAGAGGCATCACGCCGCCCACCATCCTGCTTCGACCAGAACCAACAGCCCCTCCTTTTGACTCGCACAGATCCATCTGGACTTGCCCGTGACTTGTCCAAACCCCTTTTTCACCGATCGCGATGCTGTACTTACATTTACCATCGACGGCAGCAAAGAGATTGTGTATGTGTGTTGATGTTCAGTGTGATAGTACTCAGATGGGTTTCAAGCAGAGTGTGTGTTGTGTCCAGCATTATCAATCAACAACAATCACACAAATAACAATATTATAGAACCCATGAGATTATTTCTAGATTAATTCACATAATCAAATAATCACAAAAACCCAACCTTACGGTTCACGTTTCACCACGATACCAACGCTCTGATACCAATTGTTGGCAATTGGATCGTATGGATCAACGTGATCATTAGGATAACAGGTAAACAAAATCAGCGGAAGCATAAAAAAAATATGTTTACCGTACTTCTGGGTTGATGTAGAGGATGAACAGCAGAGAACCACCTCTCAATCTTCTGCTGTATGTCCCAAGTCGAATCCTGCTGTTGTGTGGGCAACAATCCGCAGGATTCTCTCAATCTACTCCTGTTCTTTTCTAACTGTCAAATGAGGCACTTACTTAGGGTTAACAGGAGCTGAGATGACTTATATAGTTGGGCTACAGCAGGGACCAGGAGGAGAAATTGGGCTGGGCCTCAATTGAATTTAATTATCCAAGCTTAGCCCAAAGCTTTTAATTAAATCTAATAATAATAATATAGTCCACTAAAATATTATTACTGCACTACCCGTCCAATCCCAAAATTATGTTCTGGGCTCCTTCTTATTATAAGCCCGATGGTCTCCCCATGTTTAAGAAATACAATGTCCATTAATTAATTAAGTTACTAACAACTCAAATTAATTAATATCTCATCCGAGAGTAGTACCACTCAACCTTATTATCATGCCGGAAATTAATTCACTTGCAAGATTTACATGATAAGCCTTATGAGCTCCTCAAGGGGACATCATCAACCTATGTCGGACATGGATTCCTTCTACAATCAACAGCACACCATAGAGACAGCACTACTTCCCAACTCACCGAGTATATTGATTTAATACTTATAAATCTGACCCATTGATGAATCAAAGAAATACATACTGCCCTACGTGTCGAGGTTATTGTATAGGGATTAAGAGCATGAACTTCTATAATAACAGAGATCAAGTTCTACTATATAGTCAGTATAAGAAGAACGATCTCAAGCGGTCCTGCTCAATACACACAAGTGCACTAATGTGATTCTATAGCCAAGACAAGCTAATACCAAAGCACACTACAACCATACCGATAGAGAGTCCCCGTCTATCTCAGTTGTGAGCATTTGTTTATACTTTATAAGGAAACCGATAATATGATCTTCCGCGTGTTGTCGCACAACATATTATCTACAGTATAAAGTAAGTGGACTATTGCATCATGAATATAAATAAATTATAAGATGCAATCATTTGATCAATGATTCTCATTTCAAATATTGTTATAACATTGTTCATACTAAAGCTAGGCTTTTAGTATACAATCCAACAATTACCCCCCACACCATCACATCCATTCTTCCTTCATCCATCCATAATTGTAAGATTCGTTTGTGGAATCAAGAGGAGAACCAATAGGAGGATTCAAGACGGAAAAGGACGCGATGACTCACGCACCTAGGGTTTTATTTATTTCCTAATTTATCTTGTATTTCTAGACATATGGGTAATATATATCAAACTCCCATGATTGTTTTTTGAAATATCATGGGCTAGAACTATTTTGGTAGATCTAGGGTTTTGAAGGTTTTTAAGAATTAATTGAACTTTCGTGTGTATACTCCGCACAACACTACTTGTGGAATTATTTTATATATGATTATGCATTTTTAATTCATATTCACGGTCGTTTTGTGCATCTTCAACTGTTATATAGAGTCTGAATACATACCTTGGTTGTTGATTGAGTGCGTTCACCACTAAACAGGATTTTATGTTATGATTCAAAGTGAGGGGGCTCCGAAGCTTTATTAAAACTGTCATATATGAATGTTTATTAATTGAATTAAATTTGAGTTAGTAAGGTACCAATAAATGGAGATCATATCGAGTTAGATTCCAAACGTGGGAAATAATTGATACTTATAGTACCTAGAAAGGGGATGAAATTACGTCTCTTGCTCCGAGGTTATTCACACGTGTTACACGCATATTTACTTATGTCTATAGAGTAGATTTGCATGGTTTAATGATGCATCCATAGTTCATAAGGTAGAGTCGGCCTGCACTTGAGAGAAAAGTTAAGTAGTAAAACTGGATTACCCTAGAGCTACCTATTCTCCATTCTTGAGACACTTTCGTATTCTTCCAGTGCTATTTTATTTTAATTGTTATTTAACTTCATTGTTTAGTAGTTGTTAATTATCTCCACAACTGTATTGCCTTTTGTCTTAATTAATTTAGTAAATAATTAAATTGATAATATGCCATCATTTGGGTTCGATATTTAACTTGGTCGCTTGCTTAAGCTGCAATTGATATCCTTAATATTTGGGGATTAATTTTGCGTGTAAAGAAAATGCTCATCACTTTCATAAAATCTGCAGAAATTCTAACTGATTGTCTAGCGATTTAATTTAACTAATTTAAACTGGATTTCCTAGAGCTATCTATTTTCTCTCTTAAACACTTTCATATTATCTTTACTTGATATTTTATTATTTTTAGTATTTATTTTTCTGCGTATTTAGTTAATTAATTCTCTTTAAAAAACCAGATTTGTCTTAAGTTAAAATTGTCATAATTAGATTAAATAGTGAGTCTCGAATTATTCTTTGGGTATGATATTTTTATTTGGTCACACGCTGAATGGCAATTGATTCCCTACACTTGGGGACACACACAAATAGGTGAACAAGCAACCAACTTCTACTCATTCAATCTCTGAACTTGATTATGTGGCTTTTGTTGATCTCGTTGCTTTACATTTGAAGGAGCCTTGTCACAATATCATCTCGAGCTCCTTGCCAGATTTTTCCTGTAGAATATACTATTCCCATATCCATTCCTATTCATCAGACTCCTACTATATCTATTGAAGAAGTTGACACATTAGCTCCGGTTGTAGAGTAGCCTGAGGCTCCACCATCTCCGCCTCCTGTGCTAGATAACCAACCATCTCTACTAGAACTCACCCGATGTGTACTCGTGCTCAAGATGGCATTTTTAAGTTGAAGCATCCGGCTGATGTGACTTATATTGCTCACAGTGCTCTTCTTACAGCCTTGTACACCAATTCAAATCCTCGAGGTTTTAAATCTAGAGTGAAGTCACCCCATTTGATTGCAGCTATGGATGATGAGTTGCATGCTCTACGTTCTAACAATACTTAGGTATTGGTTCCTCGTCCCTCTACTACTAATGTCGTTGGTTCAAAATAAATTTTCTGCACAAAGTATCTCGTTGATGGCTCCATTGATCATTATAATGCTCGATTAGTGGCTCAAGGGTTCACTCAGATTCTGAGGTTTGACTTCACTCACACCTTTAGTCCAATTGTCAAATTAGCTTCTACAGTACGTATTGTTCTTGCTCTTGCTGTCATGAAAAATTGACCACTCCATCAGCTAGATATAAATAATGCGTTCTGACAAAGGTTGCTTGATAAGCCTATCTATATGGAGCAACCTCCGGGTTATGTTGATTCTCGTTTCCCGAATCATGTCTGTCAACTTCAAAAGGCCATTTATGGACTAAAGCAAGCACCAAGTGCTTGGTTTCAACGCTTTAGTGCCTTCTTACTATCTTTGGGTTTCACATGCAGCAATGCTGATACATCATTATTTGTTTATGTTCAAGATTCTTCTATGCTATATTTACTACTTTATGTTGATGACATTATTCTCACATGCACTAGTTCTCAATTGATCACTTCTCTAATAGCATGTATTCTACGTGAATTTGCTATAAAAGATTTGGGACTTCTGAGTTACTTTCTTAGTCTTGAAGTGCATTACACAGATCATGGCTTGTTCTTAAGCCAATCTAAATATGCCCATGACATTCTAAAGCGAGCAGACTTGATTGAAGCTAAGCCAGTGTCCACTCCAATGGCCTCCATAGAAATTCTTCGGGTTTCAGGGGCTCCTTTCTCGAAGACTACCCACTATCGATCTTTGGTTGGTGCACTGCAATACTTAACAATTACTCGTCTTGATCTTTCTTTTGCAGTCAAAACTGCTAGTCAATTTTAGTCTGCTCAAATAGTGGAACATTTTAAAGCTGTTAAGAGGATTTTACGATATGTTAAAAATACACTTAATCATGGCCTCACCTTTCATCGTGGTACCTCATCTCTCTTGGCCTATTCAGATGCTGATTGGGCTCGTTGTTTGGATACTCAGCGATCTACATTTGGGTATTCTGTATTTTTGAGCCCAAATCTGGTCTCTTGGAGTGCTAAGAAACAACTTACTATTTTTCATTCTAGCTGTGAATCTAAGTACCGGGCGATGGCAAATGTTGTTGTTGAAGTCATTTGGATCACTCACATGCTTCGTGATCTTCGAGCTCTGCCACCTAATCCTCCTATTCTCCTCAGTGATAATAAAAGCGTTGTCTTCTTGAGTCAGAATCTAGTAGCTCATAAAGGTACAAAGCACATTGACATTGATTATCATTTTGTGCGTGAGCTTGTTTCAAGAGGTCGTTCTTTCTACACAATTTGTTCCTTTCTCGCTCCAACTTGCTGATATTTTCATTAAAAGTCTTCTGCGTCCGTTATTTGAATTCTTTCAATCCAAGCTTTGCATCTGTCTTCATCCGCGTCGCTTGAAGGGGGTATTAGAGATATTATAGATCATGATAATATCTGCAAATATTTTGTGTATCTTTTTGATTTATTTATTTCCTTATTTTGTAATTGTAAATACATTATATATATCAATGTAATATGATCCAAATCCCTCAATTGAGGAGATATTCAATTCTTACAGGGAGTAGTAACACTTGCGTAAAATCATTTCACAATGATACCATTTTAGTCTTTTTAAGTAGTTATTATTTTTTATTGAGTATATTATCATTTTTCTTTAAAAATATTATTTTACGAAATTTTCATGAAAGAATTTATTGTATTATTGTCACTGAAACAATTTTTTTTGCCAAAAATTAAAAGTATCAAATTTAATTTTTATTGATTTTATTTATGATTATTTTAATACTAAATAAATAATTAAGGATTAAAGGGTGATAATTTTTTATTATATCTCTCGGATAAAAAATTAAAAGTATTAAAAATGAAAACTGTCATTTTCTTGTACCTAGGCTTGTTAAACAAGTCGAGCGAACTCGAGTAGTGCATACTCGAACTCGACTTGAGTAATTATCGAGTCGAGCTTGGCTCGATTTGAAAACGAGCTACTAGCGAGGTCGAGCTCGACTCAAAAATTACTCAATCAAGCTCGAGTTTGGCTCGACTCATTAAGCAAAAAGAGTTGAGCTTTCGAGCCTTAACGAGCTTTTGAGCAATCAAGCCAGATTTTAATTGATATATTTAATGTTATAATTTATAATTATTATATTAATATATAAAAATATTAATATATAATATTTATATTATTATTATTATTATTATTGAGCTCTCGATAACGTAACAAGTATTTAGATGACCTCGAACTCGAACTCGAGAAGTCACAAGTCGAGTCGAGGCGAGCTCGAGCCTTAACGAGCTAAGCCGGGCTCCCAAAATATAAAAAAAAGAATAGTCGGATATGTAAATAGGGGTGGCATACCGTACCGTACAGAAAAAATTTAGTTATACCCTATACCGTACCGAAATCACCGATATTAGAAAATGCATACCGATATCGTACCAACAACTTCGGTATACCGAAATGCGGTATACCAAAATTTTGGTATATCGATAACATATACCATTTTTATACCAAAATACCAAAATATATCTCCATATTGAATGAATACCAATCTATACCAGTTTGGGAAAAAAGAATAGCATTCTAAATCTCAAATTCAATATCTCAATAATCCAAATTTCTGTAAAAAAAGAAGCAAAAGACCAATTCAAACAACAAAAATTATTTCAGTACAATACAATGAAATAATAAACATTCCTCCTTACTTTCCCATCTTGAAATGAGATATTGGAAATAATCGTTGGAATCCAAGCATATAGATGAATGACAAAATCAGATAGACTAATCCGACGAGTTTGGAATCGAAACTTTTTGCGCCAATGGCGAAGCAGAAAACATCAAACGAAGAAGAAGAGAGTGAACAAAAGAGCGTCGGAGCCTTTTGGGGAAGAGGATTGTCGGTGCTACAGTAGAAAGAGAGATGATGGTGGGTGATGAGCTACCGAGGGATGAAAATTAGCATAGGAAATAGAGATAATGGTGGGGAGCTTCCAGCCTTCCACAGAAATTAATGGAAATTAAAATTGAAATGGGAAAAGGGAAAGGGGGCGGCTGCAATGTGTGGAAAAGGAGTAGGGTTTTTGTGAGTCAATGACTCATATGATAGTATTTAATATAATAGTGGTAATATGTTTCAGTTTATTATTATTATATATATTAGTACGATGTGTATAATGAGTGGTAGTGCAATTAAACTTATTATATTAATTTAATTAAAATTTATAAATATTTACCAAAATATCGATATTTTTGCAGTATTTCAGTATATATCGATATACGAAATTTATTAAAATTACTTATCGATGATGTAGATGATGGTTGTGGGGTGATCCCGCTCTTATTAACATGGTAGAGAAGAATACTTTTTCTGGAGGTTGTTTTGAAGATCCATATCAGCATCTCTGAAGATTTCTTGGCTTAGAAGGGTGCTAGAGCTAATGATAATGCTAGGCGAATCGCCCTATTCAAGTTTTCATTAACTGATAAAGCAGAAGCTTGGTATGAGACTCTTGATGCCATAGATTGCACTACATGGGACCAACTGCAGCAGAAGTTCTTGGAAAGATACATGCCACCCTCAAGGATCTTAAGAATGAAGCAAGAGATTACCCAATTCATTATGGATCAGGGTGACAAATTTCATGAGGTGTGGGAAAGGTTTAAAGACATGCTCAGGAGGTGCCCACAGCATGGGATGTTAAGGCTGAGTACATAAGCATATTCTACTACGGATTAGATTGTGAGTTGCGTATTCTTATTGATGCATCATCAGGAGGAGCGCTGTTATCTAAGACAGTACTTGAAGCAGAAAAGTTGTTTGAAGACATCACTATGAATTCACGTGATTGGCCTATGGAAAGAGTAAGAGGATCATATGTAATAGGCAAGGTAGCACTTCTTATTTTCTTTTTGTAATCCACTTCATTTATTTATAATAAATTCGAATAGGTCTAGATATTTATTGGGATTGGTTGACACGAACATATAAGTCATGTTATACTATTGAATAACAAGCCTTCCATTTTCTATTTCTATTTATCGTATAGAAAATTTTTGCGCTTGGGAGTCCCTGATGATTAAATAAACCAAGATTTTACCATGACTGCAATTTTAATGGTGAAGCCAAATAGGGATGATGAGATCGTCTCTAGTCTAGCTAACATCAACAAGCTACTAGAGTCCCAACTAAGGCAGATTACAGAGTTGACACTAAGAGGGCCTAGTATGCAACAGCAAGAAGTGAAGGCTAGTGTTGAAGATATGTTCAATCGATACATGGCTGAGAATGATGCAAGAGTTGATCGTCTTGAGGATACCATGAATGTTGATCATGAAGATTTATCTAAGCAGTTGAAGGACCTTACCTTGATTATGGGGTAGATGGCCGCAAATGTGGATCAATTGACATAAACATTAGAGAATAATGCCATCACATTGAGGTCAGGTACGCAGTATGAAGGTCCGATGAAGGCGGCGAGCGAAAACAAAAGTGGCAGGATCCTTGTTCGACCAACCCCAATCTGTTCGACTAGACCTGATGGTTGAACGGAGGTCGAGCAACTACCGGACGAATAGAATTATGATGCTCTGTTTCTAGGTGCACCGTTTGACTTACACTTTTCCGTTCGACCAGACAACCCAAGTCGAACGGAAGTTGAATAACACCTGGGGGACGAGAGTTCGTGATCAGGCAGCCTGCTCGACCAAACGCCATCCGTTCCACCAGACTACCCAAGTCAAATGGAGGTCGAGCAACATATGGTGAATGGAAGCTCCCGATCAGGCGGGTTGCTCGACCAAAAACTATCTGCTTAACCAGTCCATTTTGGTCGAGCAGAAGTCGAGCAACACAGTTCAATATCCGATTCGATAACGAATGCTACACCTGTTGTTCAGAACACCTTAGAGCTATCCCAAGAGCATAATAGTGAGCTTTTAGTTGAGAAGAAGTGGGAAAGAGCAAAGATATTGAGAGCCGAGAAGCTTAGACTACAGATGGATTGAAAATGTGGTTTTCTCTCTTGATCAAGTACTGAAGATACCCATGGAGAGTCAATCGTGCAAGAGCATAGATGTGATTTCTAACTTGTTTAATCTTGATTTTAAAAGGATAGATGATTCTGAATTTGAGTGGAAGATTGACAAGGAGGAGTCTAGACAACCATGTGAGGAAGGTAATTCCAAGGATCATATACTCCCTCCGTCCCAGGTTAAGAGGATCATTTTACCATTTTTGTCGTCCCACCCAAAGAGCCCCATTTCCTTTTTTGGACACATGGGACCCACCCACACCCACTAATACAATTAAAGCATGGGGCCCCCACATCCACTAATACAACTACCCACTACACATTAAATAATAATACTCCTTAATTCACGTGCCCAAAATCAAATGGGACTCTTAGCCAGGGACAGAGAGAGTACTTGTTACCAAGAAAGGTGAGGTGTTGAGTGTAGACAAGAAGAGGAAAAAAAAAGTATTTGAAGGTGAGGATGCGAGAAGACCGTCCTCTATCGTTGTGACTCTCCGACGTTAAACATGAGCGCCTATTGGGGGGCTTGCCCTTTCGTTTTATTGCTTTATTTATTTCGTGTGAGTAAGAAATTTTCATATTTAAGGTGCTTACTAATCGGCAATTACATCTCTTTGCAAACTTAGTTTCAACTTACGTTTTTACTAAGTTTGGGGGTGTGATGTTCTTATTGGCAATTGGATCGTATGGTTCAACGTGATTCATTAGTAAAACAGGCAAACAATAACAGCGGAAGCAAAATTAAATCATTTACCATACTTTTGGGTTGATGTAGAGGATGAAGATCTGTGATGAACACCTCTGATCTTCTACCGTATATCCCAAAGTCAACTCTGGTGTTGGGTGGTCAACAATCCCCAGAGTTCTCTCAATCTGCTCTCTGTTCTACCGTATGTCCCAAAGTCAACTCTGGTGTTGGGTGGTCAACAATCCCCAGAGTTCTCTCAATCTGCTCTCTGTTTTCTCCCGTATGTCAAATGAGGCACCGACTTAGGTTTAACAGGAATTGAGATGACTTATATAATTGGGCTACAGCAGGGACCAGGAGGAGAAATTGGACTGGGCCTCAATTGAATTTAATTAACCAAGTTTAGCCCAAAGCTTTTAATTAAATCCAATAATAATAATATAGTCCACTAAAATATTATAATTGCACTACCCGTCCAATCCCAAATTATGTTCTGGGCTCCTTCTTATTATAAGCCCGATGATCTCCCCATATTTAAGATATACAATGTCCATTAATTAATTAAGTTACTGACAACTCAAATTAATTAATATCTCATCCGAGAGTAGTACCACTCAACCTTATTATCATGCCTGAAATTAATCCACTTGCAAGATTTACATGATAAACCTTATGAGCTCCTCAAAGGGACATCATCAACCTATGTCGGACATGGATTCCTTCTACAATTAACAGCACAACATAGAGACAGCACTACTTCCCAACTCACCGAGTATATTGATTTAATACTTATAAATCTCACCCATTGATGAATCAAAGAAATACATACTGCCCTACGTGTCGAGGTTATTGTATAGGGATTAAGAGCACGAACTTCTATAATAATAGAGATCAAGTTCTACTATATAGTCAGTATAAGAAGAACGATCTCAGGCGGTCCTGCTCAATACACACAAGTGCACTAATGTGATTCTAGAGCCAAGACAAGCTAATACCAAACCACACTACAACCATACCGATAGAGAGTCCCCGTCTATCTCAGTTGTGAGCATCTATTTATACTTTATAAGAAAACCGATAATATGATCTTCTGCGTGTTGTCGCACAACATATTATCTACAGTATAAAGTAAATGGACTATTGCATCATGCATATAAAATAAATTATAAGATGCAATCATTTGATCAATGATTCTCATTTCAAATATTATTATGACATTGTTCATACTAAAGCTAGACTTTTAGTATACAATCCAACAATCTCCCACTTATACTGAAAGACTATGCTGTCATGTCTTCTGCCATATATCTGATTCCTACTCCCACTACATGACCATTAAAGGCTCTCGCCTTAAGGTCCTTGTAAATGGTTTACTAGGTCATCATCCGATGCAATCTAGGAGACAACAACCTTTCCCTCATCATACAATTTGTCGTAACAGGTGGTACTCGCGCTCCATGTGTTTAATTGCCTTATGGACTTGTGATTTCTTCAAGTTTGCAACTGCACCAATAACATCAATGTAAATTGTGATTACCTTGGGCAAACTTAGAAACACTTCAAAGTCCATCATGAAGTTTCTAGAGTCATATAGATACTTTGGCTGCCTCATATGCTCCAATTCATCATCTTTCCATGATGGAGTCCGGAGTCTAAAATATATTTCTATATAACACTCCTCCACATTATGACTCTACTTCCTAAGATTAAACACATAACCTTTGAGGTGAATTTACTGCCGTCCAATCTGACTAAAAAATCCAAATCTACGTAATCCGCAAGAAGCAGTGAATCTGTCCAGTAAGTCCACATATAATTTCCAGTCCTTCTCAGGCACTTTATATATGTCTTACCACAGTTCATCATTCTTGTTCCGGGTTACGTTGATACCCACTGTTCATGCATCCAGCAAAACAGATATCCAACATCGTTCATAGCATTCCTTAGATTAAGCTTCCTTATTCGCCGGAGCATAAGGAACCGCTTTCATCCTCTTTATCTTCTTCTTGTGTCTCAAAGACACATTCACTTAGATAAATTCACATGCTAAACAAGTATGGACTGTATCATTTATGAAACTTGTGATAAGCATAATGTCCTTTCTGTGATCCGTATTACCGTGATCAAAATGATATATTTTGCCTTTTTAAGTCCTTCATCTCTACCGCTTTATTAACCGTACCCATACGCCCAATAATACTCTTTCATTGTCTCCAATGAGCAAGATACTATCTACGTATAGTATAAAAAGTACCACCACATTTCCGTCACTCTTTACAACACACAAGACTCATCCGCTCATTGATTTAAATCCATGCCACTGGATTACCTAATCAAAACAGATGCTTCACGATCTTAAAGCTTGCTATAGTCCACCGCTGGACAATTTTAAGCTTACTATCAAAATGCTATTAGTACTTTGCAATGAATCACTCTGGTTGCTTCACATAGATGTTTTTCTCAAGACTTCCAATCAGGAAAGCTGTCTTTGACATCTATTTTTTGTTCCTCATAGCCGCAATAAAAGAATCCGGATCAACATAAGTATAGCTACCAGCGAACATGTTTCCTCATAATCGAACCATTTCTTTCTGAGTACACTTTTTCGCAACAAGCTTTGCTTCTAAGGTTTTCACCTTTCCATATGATCCTCTTTTATTTCCTTTGACCACTTGCAATGGCTTTTACACCATTTAGTGGTCATACAAGTTCCCAGACTTAATATAGAATCCGTAGATTCTATTTCAACATTCACTGTAACTTACTAAGATTCTGCATTTTCATCTTGTAGTGCAATGTCGTATCCGTGGGATAATACCATGTTCACTAGGGATCAAGTCTCACGATTCTCCCAAAACATATATTTATAGGTTGTCATACAATCCTTCCACTACGACAAGGCACTACATGTAATTGTGTATCAGACGTGACACGCGTTACAGTTTACCTTGTGGCATATCCTCTTGTACAATTGGTACTTTAACTTTGTGTTTTCCTCTCACTTCCTTTAGAACAACTCATACATGGGTTTGTGATTTATTACATAGTCCTTTTCCAAAAAATCCAGTGTTTGTGTTGACAATCACCCTTCGATCTTTTGGACTAAATAAATCACCCTCCATTTTTCTAGGATATCCCATATACAGACAAATGTTTCACGAATTACTGTATCTAGGGCATATCCATAAAATGAATTTAATTATTCCAAATAATTCATCATCTATCTAATCATAACCATAAGAGCCTTATTCCTTCTATCCACCACACCATTCAGTTTGGGGCATACCCGGTGTAGTCAACTTGAGATTTAATCTCAACTTCTGATCAATAGCTCCTAACTATCCCAAGAGGTATTCGCCATCATGATTGAATCGTAATGACTTAATATATTTTCCATGACGCTTCATTGTACCAGCCTTACAATTCTTGAATTAATCAAAGAACTTAGACATGCAGTGCATCATATAAATATATTGGTTTCCAGAATAATCTTCGAATATTCATAACCACCTCTCGCCTGGATAATATTAGGTTCGCTTGAATCAGAATGAACTAATTCCAACATATATATCTTTGGCTCTACACCCCACAGCCTTGAAAAGGCAGTTAATCATTTTTACTTCCAAGCAAGACTCGCAAGTCCGATAGTTTCCACTTCAGATAAACCTTATGGTCTATCGGCTGACAACTTTTGAATCCTACTCAAGTAAAATGAATTAGTCATAGACACCAAATGTATGTTTAGTTCATTTTCGAAGGTTCCTTTCTCTTACTTATATTAGAAGATGCATTATTTAATCACTATTTATTGCATCTGTTGGATGTACATGATTCAAGAGTATACTTTTTATCCACCAATGTACTCTAATGGATTATAGCCTCATTCCTCATTACTATGACCATGTCATTTAAATGAAATGAAGTATCCATCCGTTAATGCATAGAAACCGAAATTAAATTCTTTCTATGAAACGTACGTAAAGACAATTTCTCATAATCAATCGTTTATTCTTATCATGAGATAAATAAACAACTCCCACTGCAATAGCCACTATCTTTGTAGTTTTACCCATGTTATTAACAATCTTATCCTTACTCAGTGATAAACATTTAGTGATTCCAGTATCTACATACTTCGTGTCAGTAGATGCCATCACTAATCATGTTTAAACCATTAGTAAATAAAATATTAAACTTGTTCACATCATGATGAAAAATGGCTTTCTTTTGCCACATGTTTTGTTAGAAGTTTCCCACCATATACAACTTCTCGTATTTCAGGTAGAACTTGCTCAAAACATCCAGGCAAATTGCGAAGAATAAATTGATTTAGGTTTCCCTTTCAATTTCTATTCCAAGATTTTCCAATTCATTCATCAATTTAACCATGATCTTCTGCCTTTTAATTTACTCAAGTATCCGAAGAGTTACATGAGACCATCATATTTCTATGAACCTCTCATCTCTTCACTAGAGACTTTAATAGGCATCATGAGACGTCCTTTGTGAGAATACACATGTATTTTCTTAAGCAATAATTTTCAAAACCAAGATTCTTTTCTAATCATCTAATTTGGACAAGTAAATATAATGTCTTTTAGTTAACAATTAGTGAAATATAACCATTCGAAATTCAGAGAATCACAAATAAATTTACCGATCAAATCTTTGAATTTTATTCTTTTATATTGATTCCCTCAAAACAATATAAAATAAAATTCACCGATATCTCAAGCACCGTGAATCTGCAAGCCACGATAGTGTGGACGTTTACAAACCCGAACATTTACAAGAGAAGGTTTTACCCATTAATTTCATTTGTTAACCTAACTTTATGACAAAATAATTAATAGTCGGTTCCTTTTTAGCCATGCAAATAACAGCAGTGACTCCGATAGGGAGGATACTTATTATTTACACCTAAGTATACACCATTATTTAATTCCAAGTCCGCAGCCCAAGTTTGTGTGCCTTACAGATGGAGAAGTGCACACGCACTCGGATCACTTCCTACGATTATCAATTATAAGTTTGTACAGTGATCCGCAAATAAACTCATCCGATGGGGAGGAAGTGTTGGATTGTATACTAAAAGTCTAGCTTTAGTATGAACAATGTCATAACAATATTCGAAATGAGAATCATTGATCAAATGATTGCATCTTATAATTTATTTTATATGCATGATGCAATAGTCCATTTACTTTATACTGTAGATAATATGTTGTGCGACAACACGCGGAAGATCATATTATCGGTTTCCTTATAAAGTATAAACAGATGCTCACAACTGAGATAGACGAGGACTCTCTATCGGTATGGTTGTAGTGTGGTTTGGTATTAGCTTGTCTTGGCTATAGAATCACATTAGTGCACTTGTGTGTATTGAGCAGGACCGCCTGAGGTCGTTCTTCTTATACTGACTATATAGTAGAACTTGATCTCTGTTATTATGGAAGTTCGTGCTCTTAATCCCTATACAATAACCTCGACACGTAGGGCAGTATGTATTTCTTTGATTCATCAATGGGTGAGATTTATAAGTATTAAATCAACAAACTCGGTGAGTTGGGAAGTAGTGCTGTATCTATGGTGTGCTGTTGATTGTAGAAGGAATCCATGTCCGTCATAGGTTGATGATGTCCCCTTGAGGAGCTCATAAGGTTTATCATGTAAATCTTGCAAGTGGATTAATTTCCGGCATGATAAAAAGGTTGAGTGGTACTACTCTTGGATGAGATATTAATTAATTTGAGTTGTCAGTAACTTAATTAATTAATGGACATTGTATATCTTAAACATGGGGAGACTATCGGGCTTATAATAAGAAGGAGCCCAGAACATAATTTTGGGATTGGACGGGTAGTGCAATAATAATATTTTAGTGGACTATATTATTATTATTGGATTTAATTAAAAGCTTTGGGCTAAGCTTGGTTAATTAAGTTCAATTGAGGCCCAGCCCAATTTCTCCTCCTGGTCCCTGCTGTAGCCCAATATATATAGTCATCTCAGCTTCTGGAAACCTAACATCCTGCGCCTCTTTTGACGTGAGTTAGAGAGAAGCAGATTGAGAGAACTCTGGGGATTGTTGACCACCCAACACCAGAGTTGACTTGGGACATACAGCAGAAGATCAAGAGGTGTTCTTCTGCAGTGATTCAGACTCTACATCAACCCTGAAGTACGGTAAACACATTATTGCTTCCGCTGATTTTGTTTGCCTGTTAATCCTAACGGATCACGTTGAACCGCACGATCCAATTGCCCAACAATTGGTATCAGAGCATTGGTTTCTTGGTGAAACATGATTTGTAAGGTTGTTTTTTTTTTTTGTGATTATTTGATTAATTGATTTAATCTGTTTTAATCGCATGTTATAGACTGTTTGCAGTATGTGATTATGTGATTGTATTATTTACATGGTAATCGCATAGTTCTAGTGCCCTACTGTTTGGTCAGTCTGTCCCTCTGTGTGGTAGTGATTGATTGATTTCTCGGTTCACTCTTGGTCATAACCAAGTAAGTATGATGGTCCTCTGCCTTCCCTTTTTCCCTTCTCCCCTCCTTCTCGATGAATGTTTGACGCGGTGGCGCGTGGACAACGACGAGTGAAGGCAGGGCCTGAAAGGCAGACTGACGGAGGGTAACGGCGAGTGATGAATCGCGAAGGTTGGGGGCGCGTCGCATCTGACAGGGAAACTCTATCGATGGATGATGGCTTCACGGCGTGTGGCGTCTGGTCGGACCTAATCCGTCGCAGGAGCGCTGGATAAACGAGCAGCTTCGACTGGGGTTCGAGTTCGATGCGACGCGGCGGCTTGAACTCCAAGCCTAGGCGTCTGGGCGGCGATGGGGACGGCGCGACTGGACGGACCAGCGCGGAAGATCCGCTCAGATCGGGGAACATCGCCGCTGGATCTGGCTGCACTGGTGGTGGCACGTGGCTGAGCAACGGAGTCGAGGCGGCGGTAGATTGATGCAGCGCCGGGGGAGATCCGTGCATATCTGAAGACGACGATTGCGGCGGCACACGTCGGCGCAGATCGAGCGTTGACGTCGGCTGGTGGAGACATCGACTCCAGGTGGCTGACGTGGAGGTCAACTCCAGGTGGTCTGCAGGAGCGGACGGCTGTGCGGCGGCACTGGACAGTCTGGCTGGTGATGCGTCGAACTACGTGCACGTCGGAGGGCGTGGTCGCGGCGGCAGCGGCGACAGGTTGCTGGGCGATACGCGCAGTGAAGGCTGCGAGCTAATTGGCGGCGGGCTGACAGAGGATTTACGGTGGTCTGTTGGCGGCACCACCAGCGGCACGGCGGCGGTAGGTAGTGCCGGAGAGCCCTGGAGAAGAAGGAAGCGGGCGGCGGCCTTCCTAGGGTTTCAGAATCAGTGGGCTTATATTGGGCCTTGTTGTTTAGTTTCTGATTGGGCTATTGTATTGGGCCCTATTATTTTGGCTGTTTTTTTTAATGCTGATTATTGGGCCTATGTGTTAATTATTTGTGGAGTTGGGCCAGATTAAAATGGGCTAGTTCTTACTTAATATTGGCTGGGTTAAATGGGCATTATAATTATGGGCTGCTCATTTTAAGCCAATGTTGTTTGGGTCTGTTGGGCCCATTATTTTGATCCAACTTGGTTTTGCAATTAATTGACTATATGTAAATTGATTGTTGGGCCTAGTTTAATTATTTGGGCCCAAATTTTTAATTAAAAGGATAGTGGGCTAAAGGGCCCTATTTTAATTAAGGAGTATTTGGGCTGATGATTAAAGGGCCCAATTCAGTAATTAGTTTATAGGCTGCCCATTTTTTTAATTTGATTTTGGGCTATTGGGCTCAATTTTAATTAAATGGTAATGGGCTGCTGAACTAATTGATTTTAATTAATTGTGGGTAATGGGCCAAGCATGATAAATTAATTAATTTTATTAATGGACTAATTTTGTGCTAGTGGGCTTAGTGGAATTAATTTAATTTTGGGTTAAGATTATGGGCCATGGATAATGAGCTTGATTAATTATTTAATCTGCTGCTCATTTTGTGCTTATTTGTTGCTCTTGAGCCCATTTAATTAATCCACTAATTATGCAATTAATTAATGTTATATAACTGATTAATTGATTTAATTGTCAATTATTGTTGTATATGTGAAAGGCATGTTCTATGTGATTTATTTATTTAAATTACTGTTAATAGAAGCATGTCTTAGTTGTATATTTTATTCTGGAATATTATATGCATGTTAAAAACCCTCGGTGTTTAAATAACTAAGTGGGAGAGGGGATTGGTTATAAATTCCCGCAGCCTCCATTATTGGTTTGTTAGCAATGTGAATAGACTTGCGCGTCGGCATTAGAGCCTTCCTCCCCATCGGATGAGTTTATTCATGGATTGCTGGAACAGACTTCATTAAATAATTACGTTTGTAATGTGATGCATATGAACTTGCACGTTGGCTTAGACCTTCCTCCCTATCGGATGAGTTTATATGCGATTCACTGGTACAAACTTGTAATTGAAGACTGTAGGAAGTTATCCGAGCGCGTGTGTACTTCTCCATCTGTAAGGCACACAAGCTTGGGCCGCGGACTTGGGGTCAAATAATGGTGTACACTTAGATGCAAATAATAAGTATCCTCCCCATCGGAGTCACTGCTTTTATTTGCATGGCTAAAGAGGAACCGACTATTAATTATTTTGTCATAAAGTTAGGTTGACAAATGAAATTAATGGGTAAAACCTTCTCTTGTAAATGTTCGGGTTTGTAAACGTCCACACTATCGTGGCTTGCAGATTTACGGTGCTTGAGATGTCGGTGAATTTTATTTTATATTGTTTTGAGGGAATCGATATAAAAGAATAAAATTCGAAGATTTGATCGGTAAATTTATTTGTGATTCTCTGAATTTTGAATGGTTTTATTTCACTAATTGTTAACTAAAAGACATTACATTTACTTGTCCAAATTAACTGATTAGAAAAGAACTTAATTTTGAAATTTACTGCTTAAGAAAATACATGTGTTCTCTCAAAGGACGACTCATGATGCCTATTAAAGTCTTTAGTGAAGAGATGAGAGGATCATAGAAATATGATGAACTCATGTAACTCTTCAGATACTTCAGTAATTTAAATGGCGCAAGATCATGATAGAATTTGATGAATGAATTGGAAAAGCTTGGAGTATAAATTGAAAGGGAAACCTAGATCAATTTTATTCTCCATGTTTAGCCTTGATGTTTTGAGAAAGTTCTACCTGAAATACTAGAGGATGTATATGGTGGGAGACTTCTGACAAAACATGTGGCAAAGGAAAGCCATTTTCATCATAAAGTGAACAAGTTTAATATCTTATTCACTAGTTGTTTAAACATGATTAGTGATGGCATCTATTAACACGAAGTGTGTAGATACTGGAATCACTAAATGTTTATTACTAAGTGAGGATAAGATAGTTATGACATGGGTAAAACTACGAAGGTAGTGGCTATTGCAGTGGGAGTTATTTATCTATCTTATGATAGGAATAAATGATTGATTATGAGAAATTATCTTTACGTACGTTTTCATGGAAAGAATTTAATTTCGGTTTCTATGCATTAACGGATGGATACTTCATTTCATTTATATGACATGGTCATAATGATGAGGAATGGGGGTATAATCCGTTCTAGTACGTTGGTGGATAATAATTATACTCTTGAATCATGTTCATCCCACAGATGCAAGAAATAGTAATTAATAATGCATCTTCTAATATTAGTAAGAGAAAGGAACCTTCGGAGATGAACTAAACATACATTTGGCGTCTATGATTAATTCATTTTACTTAAGTAGGATTCAAAAGTTGATAGCCGATAGACCGTAAGGTTTATCTGAAGTGGAAACTATCGGACTTGCGAGTCTTGCTTGGAAGTAAAAATGATTAACTGCCTTTTCAAGGCTGTAGGGTGTAGAGCCAAAGATATATATGTTGGAATTAGTTCATTCTGATTCAAGCGAACCTAATATTATCCAGGCAAGAGGTAGTCATTACGGTTTAACCGTGGTGGTAAATACCTCTTAGGATAATTAGGAGCTATTAATCAGAAGTTGAGATTAAATCTCTAGTTGACTACACCGGGCATGCCCCAGCTGAATGGTGTGGTGGGTAGAAGGTATTAGGCTCTTATGGTTATGATTAGATAGATGATGAATTATTTGGAATAATTAAATTCATTTTATGGATATGCCCTAGATACAGTAATTCGTGAAACGTTTGTCTATATATGGGATATTCTAGAAAAATGGATAGTGATTTATTTAGTCCAAAAGATCGAAGGGTAATTGTTAACACAATGACCAGATTTTTGGAAAAAGGACTATGTAATAAATCACAAGCCCATGTATAAGTTGTTCTAAAGGGAGTGAGAGGAAAACACTAAGTAAAAGTACCAAGTGTACAAGAGGATATACCACAAGGTAAACTGCATCGCGTGTCACGTCTGATACACAATTACATGTAGTGCCTTGTCGTAGTGGGAGGGTTGTGTGACAACTCATAAATATATGTTGGGGAGAGTCGTGAGACTTGATCCCTAGTGAACATAGTATTATCCCACGGATACGACATAGCACTACAAGATTAAAATGCGGAATCTTAGTAAGTTGCAATGTACGTTGAAATAGAATCTACGGATTCTATATTAAGTCTGGGAACTTGTATGACCACTAAATGGTGTAAAAACCATTGCAATTGATCATAGGAAATAAAAGAGGATCATACGGAAAGGTGAAAATCTTGAAAGCAAAGCTTGTTGCGAAAAGATGTACTCAGAAAGAAATGGTTCAATTATGAGGGAACATATTCGCTGGTAGCTATGCTTAAATTGATCCGGATTCTTTTATTTATTGCTGCTCATATTAAATTATGAGGGACAGCAAATAGATGTCAAGACAGCTTTCCTGATTGGAAGTCTTGAGGAAAACATCTATGTGAAGCAACCAGAGTAATTCATTGCAAAGTACTAATAGCATTTTGATAGTAAGCTTAAAAGTGTCCAGCGATGGACTAAAGCAAGTTTTAAGATCGTGAAGCATCTGTTTTGATTAGATAATCCAGAGGCATGGATTTAAATCAATGAGCGGATGAGTCTTGTGTGTTGTAAAGAGTGACGGAAACGTGGTGGTGTTTCTTGTACTATACGTAGATAGTATCTTGCTCATTGGAGACAATGAAAGAGTATTATCGGGCGTATGGGTACGGTTAATAAAGCGGTAGAGATGAAGGACTTAAGAAAGGCAAAATATATCCTTTTGATCACGGTAATACGGATCACAAGAAAGGATGTTATGCTTATCTCAAGTTTCATAAAATGATACAGTCCATACTCATTTAGCATGTGAATAGACTTGCGCGTCGGCATTAGAGCCTTCCTCCCCATCGGATGAGTTTATTCATGGAATGCTATGAACGGAGTTGGATATCTGTTTTGGTTAACGCATGAACAGTGGGTATCAACGTAACCCGGATCAAGAATGATGAACTGTAGTAAGACATATATAAAGTGCCTGAGAAGGACTGGAAATCATATGTAGACTTACTGAGCAGATTCACTGTTTCTTGTGGATTACGTAGATTCGGATTTTTTAGTCAGATTGGACTGTAGTAAATTCTCCTCAAAGGTTATGTGTTTAATTTTAGGAAGTAGAGTCATAATGTGGAGGAGTGTTATATAGAAATATATTTCAGACTCCGGACTCCATCATGGAAAGATGATAAATTGGAGCCTATGAGGCAGCCAAAGTATCTATATGACTCTAGAAACTTCAAGATGGACTTCGAACTATTTCTAAGTTTGCCCAAGGATATCACAATTTATATTAATGATATTGGTGCAGTTGCAAACTTGAAGAAATCACAAGTCCATAAGGCAATTAAACACATGGAGTGCGAGTACCACCTGTTACGAGAAATCGTATGATGAGGCGAAGGTTGTTGTCGCCTAGATTGCATCGGATGATGACCTAGTAAACCATTTACAAGGACCTTAAGGCGAGAGCTTTTAATGGTCGTGTAGTGGGAGTAGGAATCAGATGTATGGCAGAAGACATGACAGCATAGTCTTTTAGTATAAGTGGGAGATTGTTGGATTGTATACTAAAAGTCTAGCTTTAGTATGAACAATGTCATAACAATATTCGAAATGAGAATCATTGATCAAATGATTGCATCTTATAATTTATTTTATATGCATGATGCAATAGTCCATTTACTTTATACTGTAGATAATATGTTGTGCGACAACACGCGGAAGATCATATTATCGGTTTCCTTATAAAGTATAAACAGATGCTCACAACTGAGATAGACGAGGACTCTCTATCGGTATGGTTGTAGTGTGGTTTGGTATTAGCTTGTCTTGGCTATAGAATCACATTAGTGCACTTGTGTGTATTGAGCAGGACCGCCTGAGGTCGTTCTTCTTATACTGACTATATAGTAGAACTTGATCTCTGTTATTATGGAAGTTCGTGCTCTTAATCCCTATACAATAACCTCGACACGTAGGGCAGTATGTATTTCTTTGATTCATCAATGGGTGAGATTTATAAGTATTAAATCAACAAACTCGGTGAGTTGGGAAGTAGTGCTGTATCTATGGTGTGCTGTTGATTGTAGAAGGAATCCATGTCCGTCATAGGTTGATGATGTCCCCTTGAGGAGCTCATAAGGTTTATCATGTAAATCTTGCAAGTGGATTAATTTCCGGCATGATAAAAAGGTTGAGTGGTACTACTCTTGGATGAGATATTAATTAATTTGAGTTGTCAGTAACTTAATTAATTAATGGACATTGTATATCTTAAACATGGGGAGACTATCGGGCTTATAATAAGAAGGAGCCCAGAACATAATTTTGGGATTGGACGGGTAGTGCAATAATAATATTTTAGTGGACTATATTATTATTATTGGATTTAATTAAAAGCTTTGGGCTAAGCTTGGTTAATTAAGTTCAATTGAGGCCCAGCCCAATTTCTCCTCCTGGTCCCTGCTGTAGCCCAATATATATAGTCATCTCAGCTTCTGGAAACCTAACATCCTGCGCCTCTTTTGACGTGAGTTAGAGAGAAGCAGATTGAGAGAACTCTGGGGATTGTTGACCACCCAACACCAGAGTTGACTTGGGACATACAGCAGAAGATCAAGAGGTGTTCTTCTGCAGTGATTCAGACTCTACATCAACCCTGAAGTACGGTAAACACATTATTGCTTCCGCTGATTTTGTTTGCCTGTTAATCCTAACGGATCACGTTGAACCGCACGATCCAATTGCCCAACAGGAAGGTCTAAGCCAACACGCAAGTTCATTTGCATCACATTACAAACAATAATTATTTAATAAAGTCTATACCAGTAATCCACAAATATACTCATCCGATGGGGAGGAAGGTCTATGCCAACACGCAAGTATACTTGCATCACTTACAAACTAATAATGGAGGCCGCGGGAATTATTTACCAATCCCCTCTCCCACTTAGTTATTTAACACCGAGGGTTTTGAACATGCATATAATATTCTGAAATAAAATATACATCTTAGCATGCTTCTATTAACAGTAATTTAAATAAATAAATCACATAGAACATGCATTTCATATATAACAATTAATTATCAAGTTAAAACAATTAAATCAGTTATATATCATAATTAATTGCATAAAAAGTGGATCAATTAATTGGGCCCTAGAGTAACAAATAAGCACAAAATGAGCAGCAGACTAAATAATTAATCAAACCCATTATCCATGACCCATATACTCAGCCCAAAACCAAATTAAATCCACCAAGCCCACAAGCACAAAATTAGCTTATTAAAATTAATTTCATGCTTGGCCCATTACCCACAATTAATTAAATACAGCAATTAAGGTCCAACAGCCCATATCCATTTTAATTAAAATTGGGCCCATTTGAACAGCCCAAAACCAAATTAAGACAAGGCAGCCCAATAGGATTTTAACAAATAATTAGGCCCAGCAACACATTATTAATATTGGGCCCAGCAGCCCAAATACCATGCTGCCCTTAATTCTTCCAGCCGCAATCTTTACACGGACGATAGCACACACGCGACTATCTCGGCGCCTCTACTCTCGGCGATGGCATCGTCAGCCCGCCGAAGACTCGCCGTGTTCCCGAGTCATGACAGTGCCTAGCCTCTTCCCAAATTCAATCGGCAGCCGCCTTCACATTGTGTCGCCGACTGGACAGCCGATTTCGGTCGTCCCTTGATAGCCTCGACAGCCACCGCCAATGAACTACTGCTGGCACCCTCGCCACCGGCCGTGCAAGATCTCCCAGCAGTGCCCATCTGACACGACATCGCCAGCGAAATCAAGCCGGCGACCATCCTCACCGGCATCATGAATTCCAGTGCTGCCCAATGCAGCCACTGCCCAGCACACCGTCAAACGTGATCTATCGATACCAGCCGTGCATTCTGCTTGATAGTACTATCCCCGGTGGTCGCAGCTTTTGGCATTAACGCCGTTAGCCCACCGGACGGAATCCACTACAGATTTCATCGCCCAAGGCCGCCACCGCCCAGCTCGCCATCGACTAGACCCATGTCGACAGCAGGTCTATTGTCGCCACCTGCCGCCACCATCTGGACGCCTGATCTGCTCAGCACTTCATCGATCGGAGTCAACGAGGTGACTCGATGCCTACGACTCGGCACAGCCACCTTCTTCCTTCAGTCGCGCCATCTCCAGCACTGCCGGATCTGCTCCAACCTATTCCGACCCTACCAATCCTTCCTGACTAGTTCGAATCAACCGACGACCAGCCTGAAAGCAATCGTCTGCCTATGAATCGCCCTCACAATCGGCCACAATCGACATGCCTCCCGCCGCCGTCAGTTGGACACCCGATCTGGTCCGTACAGTTGCACCGCTTCCAGCACTGTCCAGCCACCGACCATGGTTGTTGCCCTACCCAGTCACGTGTTTATCCGGCATCATACGCCGACTGCCGACTGTTTGGTCCAGTCTAGCATCGGCTATCGCCATCGATCAACGTGTGTGTGTGTGGGGAAGGGGCTCCAGTGTGATATGGCGTGAATGGTTTAGCATTATTATTGTGTATCAATCGATGATGGATAATGTGTTAGTACAATATAATCATTCACCATAATCACACACAATTATATGAATAATTGACACATAACAAATCACAAACACACAGCCTTCTATCATGATGAGGAACACACGAATGGCACAAATAACATGTGATTAAAATTAGATTAAAACAATTAATCATATAATCACAAAAACCCAACCTAACGGTTCACGTTTGACCACGAAACCATCGTTTTGATAACAATTGTTGGTAATTGGATCGTGTGGTTCAACGTGATTCGTTAGTAAAACAGGCAAACAATAACAACGGAAGCAAAATTAAATCGTTTACCGTACTTCTGGGTTGATGTAGAGGATGAAGATCTGTGATGAACACCTCTGATCTTCTACCGTATGTCCCAAAGTCAACTCTGGTGTTGGGTGGTCAACAATCCCCAGAGTTCTCTCAATCTGCTCTCTATTCTACCGTATGTCCCAAAGTCAACTCTGGTGTTGGGTGGTCAACAATCCCCAGAGTTCTCTCAATCTGCTCTCTGTTTTCTCCCGTATGTCAAATGAGGCACCGACTTAGGTTTAACAGGAACTGAGATGACTTATATACTTGGGCTACAGCAGGGACCAGGAGGAGAAATTGGACTGGGCCTCAATTGAATTTAATTAACCAAGCTTAGCCCAAAGCTTTTAATTAAATCCAATAATAATAATATAGCCCACTAAAATATTATTACTGCACTACCCGTCCAATCCCAAATTATGTTCCGGGCTCCTTCTTATTATAAGCCTAATGGTCTCCCCATGTTTAAGATATACAATGTCCATTAATTAATTAAGTTACTGACAACTCAAATTAATTAATATCTCATCCGAGAGTAGTACCACTCAACCTTATTATCATGCCGGAAATTAATCCACTTGCAAGATTTACATGATAAACCTTATGAGCTCCTCAAGTGGACATCATCAACCTATGTCGGACATGGATTCCTTCTACAATCAACAGCACAACATAGAGAAAACACTACTTCCCAACTCACCGAGTATATTGATTTAATACTTATAAATCTCACCCATTGATGAATCAAAGAAATACATACTACCCTACGTGTCGAGGTTATTGTATAGGAATTAAGAGCACGAACTTCCATAATAACAGAGATCAAGTTCTACTATATAGTCAGTATAAGAAGAACGATCTCAGGCGGTCCTGCTCAATACACACAAGTGCACTAATCTGATTCTATAGCCAAGACAAGCTAATACCAAACCACACTACAACCATAACGATAGAGAGTCCCCGTCTATCTCAGTTGTGAGCATCTGTTTATACTTTATAAGGAAACCGATAATATGATCTTCTGCGTGTTGTCGCACAATATACTATCCACAGTATAAAGTAAATGGACTATTGCATCATGCATATAAAATAAATTATAAGATGCAATCATTTGATCAATGATTCTCATTTCAAATATTGTTATGACATTGTTCATACTAAAGCTAGACTTTTAGTATACAATCCAACAGTTCTTACCTCATTGAAGCACCAAGAGTATAATCTTTTCTTTGTAATATTTGCTAGGGGAGTTTATTTTTTGCGGTATGTTGAAACTTTAATCGGTTTTGATGTGTTGATTTTTTGCAATTTGCCTAGTGTTCAGTGGTGTGTCTAGTGTGTGGAGTCGATTAGATAGTCAATTGATTCTTTCTTATAGTTCTCCTATTTTATTATTGATGAATCCTGTGATGATGAGTGTTTGAGCTTTGATGATAGAAAAAGGTAACTTGAGTGGCAAGATGAGTTCTACATTGAGGCTTTGACTCGAGGAGCTCGTGCGTTTTGAAGGAGAAATCAGGTGCACTCGTTTCTTTTTCTAATTTTTATGTGTGCTTTTAATTCATGAGAATAGAAGGATTGAGATTTTGGTTTTGTGATCCATGTGAGCTTATATTTTTAAATTGTGCTTAAATTTCATATGCTCTTGAAATTGATGAAGGAAGTGTACTTGAGTTATATTGTGATATGAAGTTCTATGTGTACTTGTGGGATATTACTTACCATGAAAGATGCTCTGTTACTTGTTAAAAACCCATGTGAGATTTTGAGCCTTATTCATGTACATAATCACATGATATTTCTTTTCTGGTGAGTATCGTTCTTGTGTGTGTATTCTAGAACTTGCCTCTTATCTTACTTAAAACTACATGTGTGTTACATAAAGGGAGATAATTTTAGGCCATCCTTGAATTTATGAGTCACTTAGTCAAATAATTTCCTACCAAATAATTTTATATCCGTAGTTAGCCCTTTTGAGCCTAAAGCCTTATTTCCTTAGCAACCTACGAAGATAGCACTTTGATATCCTAATTGAGCCTTAAATTCCTATATTTAGTGGAGAATTGAATGTTGTCAAAGTGTATGAATTGATTTTCATGGAGTTTGGAAGGAATAAAATATTTGGAGTTGTACAAGTGGTTATGAGTTGAAAAATAAGTTGCTTAGGGGTAGTGCCCGAAACTGGTACCCCGAGATATTAGAGGTAGTACCTGAAACTGGTACCTCGAGAAAAAAAAAAGAAAGAAAAAGTATGTTGAGCTTGAAGGAAAAGGAGAGAAAAGAAAATTAGAAGAGCATGAAGCTGGATAGCCTTGAAGTGTAAAAAATTTGCTCCGGTTTTAATTCTCTGCTAATTAAGTCACTTATCCATATTTTTCATATCCTTACCAAAGAGCCAACATTACATGATGTTTCTTACCCGGATATCTGAAAAATTACAAGATAAATAAAAAAATGAAATAAACCCTAGATTTGGGAGTCGTCGCGTCCTTCTCCGTCTTGGATCCTCCTCTTGGTTCTCCTCTTGATTCCACAGATGAATCTTCAAAGTGATGGATGGATGGAGGAAATGATGTGGATGACGGTTGGGGGTGAACCCCTCCCCCCTTGTGGGGTGTAGGATGATTGTAGCTCTCTTCTCTCCCTCAATAATGATTAATGATATGATCTACATCCACTTTTATACTTGTAAGCTCTTCTTAGGGACCTTGGATGGGTTTTTTCTTGAAAAACTCGCAGAAACACGCACTTGGGGTGTAAAAATCGGATCCAGATGTGTCCCAGGCATGGAGTTCGACCTAGGGGCTTGGTCGAACCCTGGTCGAATCGAAATCGGTGATAATTCGCACTTCAGGCTTTTGATTCGACCAAAATGACTTTAGTTCGACCAAGGGGTCTGGTCGAACTGGACTATCGTGGTCGAATCACACTTGCGCCATCTCACTGTTTTGCGTATAACTTCCATATCCAAGCTCCAATTTGAGTGATTCTTACGCTCACGCGATCCTCTCTTCCTTAGCTTTCTATCCATATAAAGAAATAATAAAAACTCTAAGATTTGAAGGTGTAACAAGCCATGCAAATTAACATAGCTGTTCTGTTAGGCACAGCTCGCGCGACGCTACCACTTTGATCATATCTCTCTCGTTTGGATTCCGATTGGGGTGTTCTTTACGCCAAAACGATTCTCTTTTCAGTGGTTTCCAACCATACATCACACTTTTCGTTCAGAGCTCCACAATAGCACAGAAAAGTATGAAAGTTGGACGTGCGTTTTTCAGCATTCATACACAAATTGCACATTTTCTCAAACTTTGCACTTTTGATCATTTTTCCACATAAAACACAATAAAATACCTCAAGTGCACCTTTTTCTCACATATATTGAATAAAAGACACTCGTGCTAATATATAACATCAATTTCCATAAAAAAGGTGTTAGATTGGACACTAAAACACGCTAATTTCCACTCTCATCAATACCCTACCGAAAATTTTGATACGGCACCATACCGTACCGAAATTTTCGGTAGGGTATTGATGAGAGTGGAAATTAGCATGTTTTAGTGTCCAATCTAACACCTTTTTATGGAAATTGATGTTATATATTAGCACGAGTGTCTTATATTCAATATATGTGAGAAATTTTCGGTATACTAAAATTTTTGTTAAATTCGATAATTTTCGATACGGTAATTGTGATATACCAAAAATTTGGTAATTTTATGCACCCCTATAATGTAAATGAACTAGAAAGTTAGAAACTTATTAATCTCCTTCCCTAGAATGTACTAAAGAAGAAAAAAATCCGCAAGCTCTTCTTTGTGGTGATAATACCAAAATATCAAGTTGGCTCAATTGTCTTTGTTTAATTAAACAGCTCTACTAGTACCTCCATCTTTTTTTTTTCTTTTCTTTGTTTTCCCCTTCTTCCGCCTTCTACGCCTTAGCCTGTAGATCTTTGTACGCTTTCTTTTCATAGATTTTTGATACGCAATTTCCATTTATAAAGTGCAATTCACAGTCGCCGCACCGGTACAGGTGAGTTCTCCTCTTTTTTTACATTTGCTTTGCATCCGATTTTCCAATTTCTTTGTGCGTGAGTAACAATTTTATACTCCATGAAACCCTAATTGTTCCTCCTTCCTTATTTGGACAGCAGGTTCCCCAACAGCTTGTTAACTTCTTCTACGTTAGCACTGCCACACCAGCACAGGTAAGTTCTCCTATTTTGTATGGTATGTTTTGGCAATGATTCCTATACATAGGATAGGAGTAAAAATTTTGTGTGCTTTGCTTTAACTTTCTAGAGTTGAAAAGAGAAAACATATTCTTCCCCTTCTTGTCTGTACTTGCCAAATTCTTCTAATGTGAAAGTTAATGTACATTTACATTATACTTATCTGCATCTGCAAGTACAAATGGAACTTAACTGTCCCTTGGGGGAGAGCTGCCTCCATCAAATATGAGAATGGCTTTCCATTAATGCACGCTAAATATTTTTAATATTGATTTTAGCCAGGCAGTGCTAACTGAAACCTAATTTACCTGCACAATTGTTACTTTCAGCAATATTCCTCTTAATCCGAGTGTGATAGAGGGCACGGCCATGAGGGCTGGCCCTGCTAGAAACTTGACTGCTATGGCTAATATTATTCTTCCTTTCCACATGATATTAGTCTGGCTTGTGACGCTGTGGATCCGCCTGAGAAAGAAATTGAATTTTTTAGAGAGTTTCTTATCTCACTCACACACACACATATATATGATGTGTCTGAATAGAGAAACCTGAAGTATACAACAGGCTGGCTGAACATAGCAATCCCGACTCCTCCATCAAATAAAAGTGATAATTTTTTGTAATTTTACTTTCCACCTGCACTCATTTCAAATTATAGACTGTTGTTTAATGTTAATGGCGGCCTTGGAGTTATTCAGAAACTTGAGTTGTCGTTTATAAAGTGAGGGTTATCTTATTATCATATTTTAAATGTATTTCCATGGTGATATATTTTTTAGATCTGTAATCTCCTTTCTAGTATGTTTATTTTGTTTGTTGATTTCACGTTGAAATGTATCTGGCAATCTGCAACTATTAAATGTGAACTTGACATTGGGTGAATAATTAGTCTATTTCTTATTAATATTATTATTATTTTTATTTATGTATTATGAATCTTTTGCTGGAACTTTGCCTGCGCTCCTTTTGAACCAAAATTCTTATGTTGTTTAATTGAAGTGACAAACTTTTTTCCTTTTGGCCTGTTCAAATGTAAAAATTGGCTTTTGAATCTCATCTTTCCACTATCCAATACATTCTTGTTGAACCCTCATACAATTCTTTTCCTCTCATGTGAAGCACCATCGGGCTTCGACTTCAAGAACATTTGTTGTTAAGCCTTTTCAGTTATAGGCTAAATGGCGGCATATATAAGCATGGGGGAAGCTCACCGGTGGATTACAGACTACCTTAATCATTTCTCCGATGCGATTCCGTATCAAGACAGAGCATCACTCAGCCACCTGCTCTCATTTTCTTTCGACTCCGCCGCCCTTTCCCTCGGCGACGCCCTCAATACCTTTCAGGTTCTGTTTATTCTCTATTTAATTTAATTGGTGTTAAGAGACTTTAAAGGCTTCCCTATTTAAACTCATAGAGATTGGAAGTATATAATATGGAATGAGTACTTGAAACTAGAGTCTAGCGTTAGTTATTAGTTTGAGTGGTTGGTGTAAGGTGTCTGAGATTGATGTGTTTGCACATCTGAGATTAGTTCTAAGGAGTAGAAGAGGATGAAGCTATAGCTGTAAAATGTGTTGTAAGTAGATTGCATATGTGGTTCTGGAAAAAAAAGGGCTTCATATTTGAATCACTAAAGGGGCACGTTTATTCATTTTGGCTGATGAAATGTAAAAATTATAATTCTCATGAAGCCGTGCAGTGTAGTCTATTTGTGTTGTTCTGTTTCAGCGCTGATACAGTTAATTTTGAAACATCTTCGAATTTAAAGCTTTTGGTTTTCAATATTGTTCAATCTCTGTTGAAGCTGTACATATATAATATAATTACGTTGTATGTTCTTCTTCCTAATTATGTATCAATTCTACTTTTCTATTTTGTCTACAGGATGCTAATAGAATAATTAGGCAAACTGAGAAATATTCTCAGTATGTGGACATTTTAGTCCCCATATTTCGGGCCTTGCAGAATTATCGGCTAAGAAATTTGGTTGAGTCCTTTGTGGCCTTCGAAAAAGCATCCAAGTATGTTGTTTCAAATGAATTTATTATTTGAACTTTTTCTGTGTTACTGTAATTCCTAATGATGGAGAATTATAGTGCTTTTATTCAGGAATTTCGAAATTGCGAATCAGCATGGGCCTTGGAAGCATTATATGTGACTGCCTATGAAATTAGGATTCTTGCTGAGAGGGTACGGAATAGATGTTTCTCAATACTTGTTGATTGCTAAATTAACATCCATTGAAAAGAAACCTGCAATCCAAACTGATTTATATTGTTGCATTTGAAGGCTGACATAGAGTTGGCTTCAATAGGGAAAACCCCAGAAAAGCTGAAAGGTGCTGGTTCCTTTCTCATGAAAGTGTTTGGGGTTCTTGCTGGAAAAGGACCAAAACGTGTTGGAGCTTTATATGTAACATGCCAACTTTTTAAAATATATTTCAAGCTGGGGACTGTCCACCTATGTTGTAGTGTGATAAGAAGTATTGAAACTGCTCGGATTTTTGACTTCGAAGAGTTCCCAGTCAGGGATAAAGTTACGTACATGTATTACACTGGTCATTTGGAGGTGTACAATGAAAATTTTCCAGCTGCGGACTACAAATTATCATATTCATTGACACATTGCAACAAAAAGAAAGAAGCAAACATATGGTTTGTACCGGGCTTTTTTTTGTCATTTGATTGTTAATCATTAACCTGAATCTTGAGCATGTCTGAAAATCCCAAAGAATTTTCTCAAACCATAGGACTTATTTCAATTTTATGACAAAATGTCTGATCTCATCATATATGTGGTGATTTGCAATTTTTAGCTTGTAAATATGTTGTTCCTTATCTTATGTTGTATGTTGTATTCAATCTATTTGACGCCACAGTTTTAGTCTTATTATTTAGAAATGGGAGAACTGGTGCCAAGGCATCATATTCTGTTTACCTTGGTATACAATCACAAAATTCCTGGATGCATATATTTTTTTTTCATTCAACAGTTCCAAATTTAAGGTACAGACTGATAATTGATCATTCTGCACCATCCCACTAACCTTTTAATTCTTATTCAAACAGGATGGTTCTAAAATATTTGATACCTGTGAAGCTTTCAATTGGTATCTTAACTACAACATTGCTTCTTGAGAAGTTCAATTTAAATGAGGTATATGGAATATGTGTTGTTTTATATTTGGTAGACCATGTTAATCATGGACTGAAATTATGTAAGTTGGCATTAGTCATTTTATTCAATTTTCTCTTGTTATCTCTCAGAAAAGTGGCACAACTATCATCTCTTTCGAGTAAACATATTTGGTGAAATTTTATCCATTAGTTAGTTCTTTGTGCATACATGCAGTTGCACTAGATGGAAAACTTGTTCTTTAGGAGAACAAAATACTACAAATTATTGTCAGATGAGTATGCACAAGTGAACATAAAAAATGATTTAATAAGAAAATGATCAATTTCTTAGAAAAGACCCCTATATAATGTTGGCCTTCTATGGAAAAATTCTTGCAAAAATGTATTTGTGTATAACTACTATCCGAATTAATATTGATGATTTAGTAAGATTACCTTTTCTTTGCTTAAACTCTTTCAGGACTCTACAAGCTTTGAAAAAATCTTGTTTTTGAATTGTTTTTGTTCCCTGTTTGACGCAATGTTATTAGATGATATCAGGTTTGGATGTTCTGCAGTAACTAAAAGATGGCTATTTCATTCTCTGATTCTTAGAATAATATAATGTCTGCCCTAATTCATTGTGTATGTTTGTTTTGGGTTTTGGTAGGGTGGATTTAAACTTTATGTCAAATCAACATATAAGAGGTAGGTGATAATATGTGTAAGAGGGTATTAATTGATGTGAGAGAAGAGGTGAGAAAGGATAGAGAAAGGTAGAAAAAAATATTAATTGATGAGAGATAATGTATGACGGGTGGGTGGATTGATGATTTATAGGGTTTGTAGGTGTATGTAGGGGAGGTTTTTAAAATATAGGGGTGCATATTATTAATCTAAATCTGGACTATAGAACCCAAAATAAACAAAGCTAGTATAAGAGAAGGGAAAAGGTGGTGTCAACGTGAAGTGAAGATATTATTCTACTTTTTCATAGAGATTCTATTCTTGTTATTTCCTATAGATGTTCTATTTAATTGTCGGTCTTCAACAATATTCATTGCATTTACTAAATCTACTTATTCCCAAAACAAACATCAACAATAACTACTTGCAAAAGGATTTCCTTATTTTTGACTTTGTATTATGAAATATTGAGTCCATTAGTTGATTGAGGAACAAAAGGAGGTATTTCCTTTAAACATAGAGTACTTCATAACATTGCTTGGTTATAACCTTAAATACGATAAGCTTCCAGCGTGCTTTATCCTTCGGGTGAGTCTCTTAAATGCATTTATTTTTCTGTGAAAATGCTATGAAACACAATTTGCACCTCATTTTGAACAATGCAGTAAGATGTATATCCTTTTTTTATCTTTTTTTTTGCAGTACAGTGACGTTGTGCTTGCTCTTAAAAGAGGTGATCTTCGACTCTTGCGATATGCTCTTCAGGAACATGAAGACAGGTACAAATACTTTTTTTTCTTTTGGTAGATAAATTTATAAGGAGCCAATTCCCAAAACAATTGATTTCACTGAATCATCATCAGGTTCTTAAGGTCCGGTGTGTACCTAGTTCTTGAGAAGTTAGAACTCCAAGTCTACCAAAGACTAGTTAAGAAAATGTAAGTGGGACATTTATTTGCATTTTGCAAGCATAGAATCCAGATATATTATCTAATTTGTACCCTGATGCAGCTATATCTTGCAAAAGCAGAAAAATCCAACTAAAGCTCACCAGATCAAGTTAGATGTCATTGTTAAAGCACTGAAATGGCTGGAGATGGACATGGATGTTGATGAGGTAACTTCACTATCATAACTCTGTTTATGATGTCTGATTTCTTTGTTTTGTTGGACTAATTAAAGTACTTATAATGGAGGTGCATAATGCATTATGCATTCTTCTGATATGCAATACAGGTCAAACAACTAGTTGTATATCCTACTATAATTTTCAATGCAGTCCTATAATTAAAAATCACTCTACGTATAAAAATCTCAAATTCGATGTTGTATAGATAATTTTTGCAGGACTTCAATAATAAATTAAGAACCTTAATCATCTGTTCTTCCCAACCTACTGCTGACATTTTGACAATAATTCTAAGATTACGTCTAATCCTAGTTGTTAAAGGCGAGGCTCAGCCCTTGTCTCGCCTGGGTTTGTTGGTTTTTTGGGGTTTAGGGTAAATATTCAAGAGGCCCTCGTCTCCATGCGCCTTTTTAGGTTATAAGGCGCGCCTCACATACATTTCTAATTATAGTTGATTTTGAATTATTTTTATTTTAAGTTGTCACGCATTTTTATATGGTGAAAATGTTTTAATTAGTAGGCAGGGTAAAAATTGGACTTTTATTTAGAAAGTATTGAATAGGGTTTCTCTCTCCACAAACCATTTAAGGTTTAGAAAGATTAATAATCTTTTGACTCCTACCATCCTCCACCGTTGCTCAGTCGTTAAGGAAGATGAGGAGGAGGACCACAGACATGATAAATATGATTTTTAGCCAATTGCTAATCTTTTGAGTTTTTGACATTTGGTATTTTTTAGAACTTAAAGGCTTCTACTTATTTGCTTACTATGATGGTCTATTCATGTTGAGTACTTGAATTGTGAAGTACATTATGACATTATTTATGGATTTTCAATTTGTTATTATGTTATTTATTATTTATGAGTTAATATATTATAATATTATTTGATGTTTGTGATTTTGATCTTTATCTGTGTTAAGTTGGATATATTAATATATATGTTCTAGAGCATCTTGTATCTCAGGCACGCACCTTAGGCACACCTCAGGCTCCAACAAGGCCTTTGTGCCTTTTTGCGTCTCTCGCCTTTAACAACTATGTGTCTAATCTATTACATTTGTTTTTCTAGTCTGTTTCAACTTCATGTGGTAGTACAGATTGCATTTTTCTAGAAGGGGGTAGGGGTTTTTTCCCCATTCGATGGTATTCACACATTTTGGCAAATCGATGGTACTTCCTCCTTGAGTCGTTTGGCAAATCATGACCAGGAATCATTTGGCTTGCCTAAAATAATTCTACCAAAAAATTCACATTAAATAGGATTGCAAAATGTGGCTTGCCTAAAATAATTTTACCAAAAAATTCACACTAGATAGGATTGCAAAGTCACATTTTATTTTTTCAATGAAATGGGAACTATGGGTTGAGTAATTTTTATGCGTCCACTAGATATTTTATTGCATACTGCCTTTTATATTCATCTCTTTCAACAATGCCTGTCATATGCGGTGATAATAAGTAACATAAAGTGATAAAACATTATACACCGAAGGAAAGACTTAACTATCGAAGCATAATGAGGTGAAATGTCAATCCTTACATGGAGGAAAAAAATTTGGGACGGGAGCATCAGATCTGCTCTCCCTCATTCCTCCTTATTTCATATATTATATGTGGAGCAATGTAGCTTATGATGTTAGTCTTATTATGCAGGTGGAATGCATAACGTCGATTCTGATATTCAAGAACCTTGTGAAAGGCTATTTTGCTCAAAAAAGTAAAGTGGTGGTCTTGAGCAAACAAGATCCTTTCCCCAAATTAAATGGCAAACCTGTCAATTCATAAGCATCTGTAACACAATTGATTCTGATTTGTAGCTTAGTTATCACTGCACTGTAGATTTCCATACGAAAATAGAATACTAGAATCAGTTCATTGCTTGTTACTACTTTATCCTCTCTTTCATAGTCTTGGCAAAAATTTGTATACATCCCATCACTGTGATACTAGTTTACTGAGGTTTAATATTTTATATTAGGCTTTAGTGTCTTTTATATCAAATTAAGATGGATTTAATATTTTATATTAGGTTTTAGTGTCTTTTATATCAAATTAAGATAGATCATACATGTCGCACAAATTCATGGGGTGTTTGGTGTACTATAGAGGAATTGCTATTATGAAATTGAAAGAAGTGAGGAATAAGTTCATTCCTATTGAGCGCCACTAGAGTCCACCAGCTGCTATTTATTTATGCAACATGCTGGAGCAACCAATTATCTTTTAAAGGAAATTTTTTTTTATCAGGAAAAATTACTTTCTATAGAAAGGGTATAAGGCGTACCCAAACAATAGTAACATCCATACAAGAAATCTAAAAATAAATTAAAGTGACAGAGTCGTACAATAGTAATATCCATACAAGAAATCTAAAAATAAATTAAAGTGACAGAGTCAATTCTCTAGGATCATTCATTCATAGCTTATAATCAACTATTCTCCTTTATTATTAGTCTTCCAAACTATCCAGCTCCAAACCCTTGCTTTTACTTCTGACAATAGGTTCTCAAGCTTCCACTCCCCACCGTTAAAAATGATATCATTTTTAATTTTCCATATTAATCAAATAACGCAAACCCATGTGTTCAAGAAGACATGAGACTCTTTCTTATGTCGGGCAAGGCCACAAAACTGCACAAGTGTTCTTGGATTCTATTGGGAAGCACAACCACCAAACCCATCCAATTAAGACATCCAAGCCATAAATTATTGGTTACGTTGCATTGTAACATAATATATGAATAGCTGAGTCTTCCTTGGACCCACATAAAATGCATTTGTTGGTCACATTTGGCGGTAAACTGTTTCTTTTTTCTAGTTCTAACAGAGTGGGGATTTTTTCGTGTAACACCTTCCAAGTGTGATCAACAATTTTTGGGGGGCCTTGCAATTCCACAATAATCCAAAAACATATCTGGTTTCACCTGGTTCCACCCGACTTCTGTTGGAGAGTATATGATAGCCTTCGTTGACCGAGTACACTCCATTTGGGCATGATTTCCATTCCCACCAATCTATTTATTTGCTTGGGTTCTTCCTGCAAAGGAGAAGGTTCTCAAGTTCAGCCACAGAATCTAGTTCCCATCCTCTCAATACTCTTCTCCACCCAGCCGTCCACCTCTAATTGTTTTCACTCCATTTCCTTGTTTCAGCAACTGATAGATCTTTTCCAAGGCTCAGCCCAAATAATCGAGGAAATCGACTCTTCAGAGGATTGATTCCCAACCAAACATCACTCCAAAAATTTGTGTTGTATCCATCTTCAACTCTTCTACTCAAATTTTTGATAAACCACTTCCCATTTTGATTAGATAAACTTTTAACAACTTCGCCCCACCACCCGAAATGATTTTTAGCAGGATCAATACAATCAAAGAAGCCCTTCTTTTTCACATCAAAACCTCTTCTCTCACATACTACTTACCACCATAGTCCATCTTTATCATTAATTGCTCACCAAGCCCATTTGGTAAGAAATGCTTTATTGAATAATTTTAAGTCTCGAACTCCCAATCCTCCGGCATCTTTACGGAGTGTGACCTTATCTCAACTGATCCACGCTATTTTACTTGTTGGAGAGTTGCCGCCCCACAGAAACTTACGCTGAAGGGCCACCAATTTCTTAATAACACCTATAGGAACTTTAAAGACTGAGAAGGCATAGAGTGGGAGAGCTGAGAGAAGCGAGTTAAGTAGAGTGATTCTACCTCCAAATGACAACTTTAGATGATTCCATTTAGATAGCCTTTTATTAATTTTTTTCTAACACATATTACCAATCATTAACTCTATTATGAGATGCACCAATCATGAGCCCAAGGTAGCGAAAAGGGAAACATCCCACTTTCGCATTGAGCAACTCCGCCATGTCCATGATGATACCATGATCAGATCCAATTCCGTAAATATGGCATTTATCCAGATTGATTTTAAGACTTGACACGAGCTCAAGCAGCATCAAAAATCTCTTGAGAAATATCGCATTCTCCAAACAGGCTTCACCAATAAAAATGGTATCATCTGCGAATTGTAAGTGAGAAATTTTCAACCCCTTACACCCCACTACAAGCGGCATGAATATGTTGGCAATTTGATCGTGTGATTTAACGTGATCCGTTTAGGAATTCAGGCAAACAATCAGCGGAAGCAATTAAAATGTTTACCGTACTTCTGGGTCGATGTAGAGGATGAACAACAGTGAAGAACACCTCTGATCTTCTACCGTATGTCCCAAAGTCAACTCTGGTGTTGGGTGGTCAACAATCCCCAGAGTTCTCTAAATCTGCTCTCTGTTGTCTCCCGTATGTCAAATGAGGCACAGACTTAGGTTTAACAGGAACTGAGATGACTTATATACTTGGGCTACAGTAGGGACCAAGAGGAGAAATTGGACTGGGCATCAATTGAATTTAATTAACCAAGCTTAGCCCAAAGCTTTTAATTAAATCCAATAATAATAATATAGTCCACTAAAATATTATTACTGCACTACCCGTCCAATCCCAAAATTATGTTCTGGGCTCCTTCTTATTATAAGCCCGACAGTCTCCCCATGTTTAAGATATACAATGCCCATTAATTAATTAAGTTACTGACAACTCAAATTAATTAATATCTCAACCGAGAGTAGTACCACTCAACCTTATTATCATGCCAGAAATTAATCCATTTGCAAGATTTACATGATAAACCTTATGAGCTCCTCAAGGGGACATCATCAACCTATGACGGACATGGATTCCTTCTACAATCAACAGCACACCATAGAGAAAGCACTACTTCCCAACTCACTGAGTATATTGATTTAATACTTATAAATCTCACCCATTGATGAATCAAAGAAATACATACTGCCCTACGTGTCGAGGTTATTGTATAGGGATTAAGAGCACGAACTTCCATAATAACAGAGATCAAGTTCTACTATATAGTCAGTATAAGAAGAACGATCTCAAGCGGTCCTGCTCAATACACATAAGTGCACTAATGTGATTCTATAGCCAAGACAAGCTAATACCAAACCACACTACAACCATACCGATAGAGAGTCCCCGTCTATCTCAGTTGTGAGCATCTGTTTATACTTTATAAGGAAACCGATAATATGATCTTCTGCGTGTTGTCGCACAACATATTATCTACAGTATAAAGTAAATGGACTATTGCATCATGCATATAAATAAATTATAAGATGCAATCATTTGATCAATGATTCTCATTTCAAATATTGTTATGACATTGTTCATACTAAAGCTAGACTTTTAGTATACAATCCAACAATCTCCCACTTATACTAAAAGACTATGCTGTCATGTCTTCTGCCATACATCTGATTCCTACTCCCACTTACACGATCATTAAAAGCTCTCGCCTTAAGGTCCTTGTAAATGATTTTACTAGGTCATCATCCGATGCAATCTAGGTGACAACAACCTTCCCCTCATCATACGATTTCTCGTAACAGGTGGTACTCGCGCTCCATGTGTTTAATTGCCTTATGGACTTGTGATTTCTTCAAGTTTGCAACTGCACCAGTATCATCAATGTAAATTGTAATTACCTTGGGCAAACTTAGAAACACTTCAAAGTCCATCATGAAGTCTCTAGAGTCATATAGATACTTTGGCTGCCTTATAGGCTCCAATTTATCATCTTTCCATGATGGATTCCGGAGTCTGAAATATAATTCTATATAACACTCCTTCACATTATGACTCTACTTCCTAAGATTAAACACATAACCTTTGAGGTGAATTTACTGCCGTCCAATCTGACTAAAAAATCCGAATCTTCGTAATCCACAAGAAGCAGTGAATTTGTCCAGTAAGTCCACATATAATTTTCAGTCCTTCTCAGGCACTTTATATATGTCTTACCACAGTTCATCATTCTTGTTCTGGATTACGTTGATACCCACTGTTCATGCGTTCAGCTAAACAGACATCCAACTTCATCCATAGCATACCTTAGATTGAGCTTCCTTATTTGCCGAAGCATAAGGAACCGCTTTCATCTTGTTTATCTTCTTTTTGTATCTTAAAGACACAATCACTTAGATAAATTCACATGCTAAACGAGTATGGATTGTATCATTTTATGAAACTTGAGATAAGCATAACATCCTTTCTTGTGATCCGTATTACCGTGATCAAAAGGATATATTTTGCCTTTCTTAAGTCCTTCATCTCTACCGCTTTATTTACCATACACATACGCCCGATAATACTCTTTCATTGTCTGCAATGAGCAAGATACTATCTACATATAGTCCAAGAAATACCACCACGTTTCTGTCACTCTTTACAACACACAAGACTCATCCGCTCATTGATTTAAATCCATGCCACTGGATTACCTAATCAAAACAGATGCTTCACGATCTTAAAGCTTGCTTTAGTCCATCGCTGGACAATTTTAAGCTTACTATCAAAATGCTATTAGTACTTTGCAATGAATCACTCTGGTTGCTTCACATAGATGTTTTCCTCAAGACTTCCAATCAGGAAAACTGTCTTGACATCTATTTGTTGTTCCTCATAGCAGCAATAAATAAAAGAATCCGGATCAATATAAGCATAGCTACCAGCGAACATGTTTCCTCATAATCGAACCATTTCTTTCTGAGTACACCTTTTCGCAACAAGCTTTGCTTACAAGGTTTTCACCTTTCCGTATGATCCTCTTTATTTCCTATGACCACTTGCAATGGCTTTTACACCATTTTAGTGATCCTTCAAGCTCCAGACTTAATTTAGAATCCGTAGATTCTATTTCAACATACATTTCAACTTACTAAGATTCCGCATTTTAATCTTGTAGTGCTACGTCGTATCCGTGGGATAATACCATGTTTACTAGGGACCAAATCTCATGACTGTCCCAAAACATATATTTATGGGTTGTCAAACAACCCTCCCACTATGATAAGGCACTACATGTAATTGTGTATCAGACGTGACACGCGTTGCAGTTTACCTTGTGGTATATCCTCTTGTACACTTGGTACTTTAACTTTGTGTTTTCCTCTCACTTCCTTTAGAACAACTCATACATGGGTTTGTGATTTATTACATAGTCCTTTTCCAAAAAAAAATTCAGTGTTTGTGTTGACAATCACCCTTCGATCTTTTGGACTAAATAAATCACCCTCCATTTTTTTAGGATATCCCATATACAGACAAATGTTTCACGAATTACTGTATCTAGGGCATATCCATAAAATGAATTTAATTATTCCAAATAATTCATCATCTATCTAATCATAACCATAAGAGCCTTATTCCTTCTAGCCACCACACCATTCAGTTTGGGGCATACCCGGTGTAGTCAACTTGAGATTTAATCTCAACTTCTGATCAATAGCTCCTAACTATCCCAAGAGGTATTCGCCATCATGATTGAATCGTAATGACTTAATATATTTTCCATGACGCTTCACTGTACCAGCCTTACAATTCTTGAATTAATCAAAGAACTTAGACATGCAGTGCATCATATAAATATATTGGTTTCCAGAATAATCTTCGAATATTCATAACCACCTCTCGCCTGGATAATATTAGGTTCGCTTGAATCAAAATGAACTAATTCCAACATATATATCTTTGGCTCTACACCCCACAGCCTTGAAAAGGCAGTTAATCATTTTTACTTCCAAGCAAGACTCGCAAGTTCGATAGTTTCCACTTCAGATAAACCTTACGGTCTATCGGCTATCAACTTTTGAATCCTACTCAAGTAAAATGAATTAGTCATAGACGCCAAATGTATGTTTAGTTCATTTCCAAAGGTTCCTTTCTCTTACTTATATTAGAAGACGCATTATTTAATTACTATTTATTACATATGTGGGATGTATATGATTCAAGAGTTTACATATTATCCACCAACGTACTTTAACGGATTATAGCCTCATTCCTCATTACTATGACCATGTCATTTAAATGAAATGAAGTATCCATCCGTTAATGCATAGAAATCGAAATCAAATTCTTTCTATGAAGGGTACGTAAAAATAATTTCTCATAATCAATCGTTTATTCTTATCATGAGATGAATAAACAACTCCCACTGCAATAGCCACTACCTTTGTAGTTTTACCCATGTCTTAACAATCTTATCCTTACTAAGTGATAAACATTTAGTGATTCCAGTATCTACTCAGTTCGAGTCAGTAGATGCCATCACTAATCATGTTTAAACCATTAGTAAATAAGATATTAAACTTGTTCACATTATGATGAAAATGGCTTTCCTTTGCCACATGTTTTGTTAGAAGTTTCCCACCATATACAACCTCTCGTATTTCAGGTAGAACTTGCTCAAAACATCCAGGCAAATTGTAAAGAATAAATTTATTTAGGTTTCACTTTCAATTTCTATTCCAAGCTTTTCCAATTCATTCACCAATTCAACCATGATCTTCTGCCTTTTAATTTACTCAAGTATTCGAAGAGTTATATGAGACCATCATATTTCTATGAACCTCTCATCTCTTCACTAGAGACTTTAATAGGCATCATGAGACGTCCTTGGTGAGAATACACATGTATTTTCTTAAGCAGTAATTTTCAAAACCAAGATTCTTTTCTAATCATCTAATTTGGACAAGTAAATATAATGTCTTTTAGTTAACAATTAGTGAAATAAAACCATTCGAAATTCAGAGAATCACAAATAAATTTTCCGATCAAATCTTCAAATTTTATCCTTTTATATTGATTCCCTCAAAACAATATAAAATTAAAATTCACCGACATCTCAAGCACCGTGAGTCTGCAAGCCACGATAGTGTGGACGTTTACAAACCCGAACATTTACAAGAGAAGGTTTTACCCATTAATTTCATTTGTCAACCTAACTTTATGACAAAATAATTAATAGTCGGTTCCTCTTTAGCCATGCAAATAAAAGCAGTGACTCCGATGGGGAGGATACTTATTATTTACATCTAAGTGTACACCATTATTTGACCCCAAGTCCGCGGCCCAAGCTTGTGTGCCTTACAGATGGAGAAGTACACACGCGCTCGGATAACTTCCTACAGTCATCAATTACAAGTTTGTACAGTGATCTGCAAATGAACTTATCCGATGGGGAGGAAGGTCAATGCCAACACGCAAGTTCATGTACATCACATTACAAATAATAATTATTTAATGAAGTCTGTACCAGTGATCCACAAATATACTCATCCGATGGGGAGGAAGGTCTATGCCAACACGCAAGTATACTTGCATCACTTACAAACCAATAATGGAGGCCGTGGGAATTTTTACCAATTCCCTCTCCCACTTAGTTATTTAAACACCGAGGGTTTTTAACATGCATATAATATTCGAGAATAAAATATACAACCTAGACATGCTTCTATTTACAGCAATTTAAATAAATAGATCACATAGAACATGTCTTTCATATAAAATAATTAATTGTCAAGTAAAACAATTAAATCAATTATATATAATAATTAATTGCATAATAATGTTGGATCAATTAATTAGGCCCTAGAGCAACAAATAAGTACAAAATGAGCAGCAGACTAAATAATTAATCAAGCCCATTATCCATGACTCATTAACTCAGCCCAAAATTAAATTAAAACCACCAAGCCCACTAGCACAAAATTAGCCCATTAATAAATAACTAATTTGTCATGCTTGGCCCATTAACCACAATTAATTAAAATCAGCAACAACAAAACACAGGCCCAAAATCCACACAATTAAAATTGGGCCCTAGAGCAACAAATAAGCACATAATGAGCAGCCAATTAAAAAAATAATCAAGCCCATTGACCACGGCCCATATACTCAGCCCAAAATTAAATAAAATAGGTCTAACATGCCAATAAAACAAGTCCAGAAATGTAAGCCCACAATTAATCCAACCTTGTCCCTTGTTCAAATAGCCACCGCCTGCACACACTGCCAGCAAACGACCGGCGCAAATTGGCACCGCTGTTGCCGGCCGCTGCTACCGCAGCCCACCATCGTGCGACGATCCAGTGTGCTCGACGACAACCACCAGCATCTGCCGCGCCGTGAAGCTGCTGTCCAGCGCCTCCGTCCTGCAACCGATCGGCAATAGCAGGGAACCCGCCGCCCACTGGACTCGATCGGAGACCTCAATGGACTTGCCCGGTTCCAACACTACTGCCTTGAAGACGAGCGACGGCAATCCAGAAGCAAACTCCGTCGTGGTCACTAGAGTGTTGTCGCTAATCTCCTCCGATTCGACCGAAATCAGGTTGGACTCGCCTGGATCCGCGTCAGCAGTAGGGTAGAAGTGCCTTCAATGAACAGTGTCGCCCATCCCTGCTTCCAATCATCGCCGGGGCAGGAAGCAGAAACACTGTCCACCATTCGGTAGTGGTCATCAGCCCACAATCGCGACCTACTGCCTTCAACTGTCATTGTCGGCTCAGTCGCGCGCCACCTCCAGCGCCTTCCAGTCACCGCCATGGTTGCTGTCCATTCCAGCGCCGCTGTCATCGATCTGTTTCGACACGACCAGAACGAGCGACTCGCCTGGATGTTGCAGCAGACGCGCTCGGAACAACCAGTTCACGCCCACCCTGTCGCTGTTCTGCCGCTCAGTCGCTGTCAGTCCTTCGCCCATGGTGCAGCCTCTCACCAGACACACCGGTCAGCGACTATCACAGTTGCAGTTCGGTGCCTTTCAGGTCGCTCCATGGTTTCATGAGTTTAGTAATCTTTACCGTCGATCGACAGCGGGGCAGGATCCAAAAACACTTGCTTTCTTTCTTTCATAGACGTTGTATGAGAGTCTCGTCCAGGCTCAAAATCATAGAAATTTACAACCAAAGATGCATATAGGGTGTCCAGCGATGAATACATAGGATTTCACAAATAATACAAAATTACTCAAACCCTAAAACATGCCATCTATCATGCGATTATCCCCAGATTAAATCATATAATCATATAATCACTTAAACCCCAACCTTACGGTTCACGTTTCACCACGAAACCAATGCTCTGATACCAATTGTTGGAAATTAGATCGTGTGATTCAACGTGATCCGTTTAGGAATTCAGGCAAACAATCAGCGAAAGCAATTAAAATGTTTACCGTACTTCTGGATCGATGTAGAGGATGAACAGCAGTGAAGAACACCTCTGATCTTCTACCGTATGTCCCAAAGTCAACTCTGGTGTTGGGTGGTCAACAATCCCCAGAGTTCTCTCAATCTGCTCTCTGTTGTCTCCCGTATGTCAAATGAGGCACAGACTTAGAACAGGAACTGAGATGACTTATATACTTGGGCTACAGTAGGGACCAGGAGGAGAAATTGGACTGGGCCTTAATTGAATTTAATTAACCAAGCTTAGCCCAAAACTTTTAATTAAATCCAATAATAATAATATAGTCCACTAAAATATTATTACTGCACTACCCGTCCAATCCCAAAATTATGTTCTGGGCTCCTTCTTATTATAAGCCCGACAGTCTCCCCATGTTTAAGATATACAATGCCCATTAATTAATTAAGTTACTGACAACTCAAATTAATTAATATCTCAACCGAGAGTAGTACCACTCAACCTTATTATCATGCCGGAAATTAATTCACTTACAAGATTTACATGATAAACCTTATGAGCTCCTCAAGGGGACATCATCAACCTATGACGGACATGGATTCCTTCTACAATCAACAGCACACCATAGAGACAGCACTACTTCCCAACTCACCGAGTATATTGATTTAATACTTATAAATCTCACCCATTGATGAATCAAAGAAATACATACTGCCCTACGTGTCGAGGTTATTGTATAGGGATTAAGAGCACGAACTTCCATAATAACAGAGATCAAGTTCTACTATATAGTCAGTATAAGAAGAACGATCTCAAGCGGTCCTGCTCAATACACATAAGTGCACTAATGTGATTCTATAGCCAAGACAAGCTAATACCAAACCACACTACAACCATACCGATAGAGAGTCCCCGTCTATCTCAGTTGTGAGCATCTGTTTATAATTTATAAGAAAACCGATAATATGATCTTCTGCGTGTTGTCGCACAACATATTATCTACAGTATAAAGTAAATGCACTATTGCATCATGCATATAAATAAATTATAAGATGCAATCTTTTGATCAATGATTCTCATTTCAAATATTGTTATGACATTGTTCATACTAAAGCTAGACTTTTAGTATACAATCCAACAGAATAGACCCTGATCAATCGCTCTATCTATCATCAAACCGATACATTCCACAGCAATGATAAAAAGAAATGGAGAATTGGGTCACCTTGCCTAATGCCTCTTTCCATTTTAAAGTTTCCAGATGGGCTGCCATTGACGAGAACTGAAATATTGGCAGATGTGATGCGTTCCTTTATCCAGGCAATCCACTTGGCACAAAATCCAAATAATTCTATCATATTCAACATAAAAACCCAATCAAGCGAGTCGTAGGCCTGTTCGAAATCAATCTTGTAGCAAAAGCCTTTTCTTTTTCTAATTTTAGCATCTTCAATTGACTCATTCAACGTGATTATGTTATCCACAATATGCCTCCCGCCCACGTAGGCACTCTGTTCCTTTGATATTATAGAGTCTACAACTTTCTTCAGACGATTCGCTAAGATTTTTTATAATAATTTGTATGGCCCTCCTCCAATTAGCGAAATTGGTCTGAATTCCTTCAACTCACTAGCCTCCTCTTTCTTGCAAATTAGTGTTACGAAGGTGTGATTGAGGCCCTTAGTAATCCTGCCATTTTGGAGGAATTCATTCAAAAATCTCATTATGTCGCCTTTACAAACATCCCAGCATTCCTTGAAAACATTAAGGTTAATACCGCCAGGACTCGGACATTTCGAGCCATCACAATTTATTAGAATACTCCAAACTTCATCTTCAGAAAACTGCATATTGAGAAAAGAATTTTCAGCTGCTTAAACTTTCTTTGCTGATAGTCCCTTTAAGTCTGGCATGCATATTGCCTCTTTACCGAAATGTTTTTTGAAGGAAGAATGGATGAAATCCTTTATTACTCCCACCTCCTGACACCATCTCCATCGATATAGATACGTTGGATTTTATGGTGCATCTTCCTTCCATTTACAAACTTGTGAAAAAGAGCTCAATTCATGTCACCCTCTTTAAACCATTTTACCTTCGCCTTTTGATACCAAAGGTTATTCCTCATCTTTATGTCTTTGAGTAGTAACACCTTCTCCATATTTCTCTTTATTACCTCGTCATCTTCAAGCCCAAAAGCATCATCAATCATATCTAACTGAAATATCTTTTCTTTCCTGTTATCAATAGAGGTATCCAGCCTCTCGAAGACGTTCTCATTCCATTCCTTGAGGTCTGCTTTAAGAAGTTTGAGCTTCTCTTCAAGTACAAAACCTTCCCATCCTTCAACACTATAATTGCTCCATTTCGATTTCACAAAATCTTGGAATCCGGATGTTCCAACCAAGCATTGATGGAAATAAACGGACGAGGGCCCCAATCCGTAACTTTATGTTCCAAGATAATTGGACAGTGATCAGATACACCCCTATTTAAGCCTCTTAGATAAATGTTAGGCCACTCTTGTGTCCAGTTGTTATTGTTGCCAAAACACATGTCAATTATACTTTTGAGCAAACCATCCGATCCATACCACGTATAGTACCTACCATGAAGTGGATATTCAAACAAACTAAATCTCTAATGAATTTGTCAAATATCTGGATATCCCTTCTAGCGTACACCTCACTTCTTCCAGCTCTTTCTTGCTCCTTTCTTACAGAATTAAAATCCCCACAAATACATAGACGTGTGTTGCTCGACTGCTCAACCACCAAAGCCAACCTGTCCCACAATTCCTTCTTCTCCTTTTCTTCACAAGGGGCATAAATATTTACTAGCCAGCAACTAGTATCAGTCTTCACCCAAAACCTATTCAAAATAAGAGCCCCATGCATATTCCAACTACTAACTCTAAGAGACTCATTGTTCCATAGAGTAATAATGCCACCTGACCTACCTTCTGCATCCTTCCATACCCATTCATTACATATTCCCCCACTGATTATTTTGCCAATAGTGCTATCAAAGTGAGTAAGTTTCGATTCTTAAATGAAGGTTATATCTATTTTCTCTCTGTGAATGATCTCCCTGACTTCTAATTTCTTTGGTCTGGACCCCAAGCCACGAATGTTGAAGCTAAGAAGCCTCATTGATCAATTACACCTGCTATTCTCCCAGTCCGTCCTCTCCTCTCTTTTCTACTGCTAACCATCTTTTCGATTGATTCAATCATCTTCTTATCTTTCCCTTTTGCTACGAGACCGAGATCTGTACCCAATTTTCATACCTTTTCCGCCTCCCTGGTAATTTCCGCCTTCTTCTTGTTATTAACTGTTGGATCAGAATCCCCACTCCCTTCTCCAACAAATTTACTGGACATTCATTACTTTGTGATTATAGTTTCCCAGCGCAAGATTTCCTCGAATTTTCTCAGCATAGCATGCCCTTTTCATCATAACAAGTATTTTAACCTGTTCGCTCCGCGGATAGATTTTAAAAATAAAATTATATAAATATAGATTTTTTTAATAGTAAATTCATATATATATATATATATACTCCCTCCATCCCGACGTAAGAGGGTCATTTGCTTTTTCGCACGTAGATTAAGGAGTATTATTATTTAATATGTAGTGGGTAGTTATATTAGTGGGTATGTTGGCCCATATTTTAATTGTATTAGGGGGTGTGTGGGTTCTATATGTCCAAAAATGAAAATTGGATCCTTTGGGTGGGACGACCAAAATGAAAAAATGGCCCTCTTAAGCTGGACATTATTTTTTTTTAAATAATCATAATTTTTAGCACATCTGAACTAAATTTCTAATTAATAATCATTAATAATTTTGATGGGCCATCTTGGGTAGACACTATTCTAACAAGCTGAATAGGCTGCTATGGACTTGTGGATCAGCCCATCTATTTGCAAAGCTCATTTAAATTTTCCTTATATAATTTTCTAAAATTTTCTTTTAGCACGGAGCATTTTACAAGGCCCAAGAGTTTAAAAGAACATTTTAGGATTTAAAATTTTGGATATTTTGGTTTGCATTGATGCATATATTTTAGAGTTTATAAGTTAAATTTAGAATTTAATTGTAATTATACATTTTATTTTTAATATTTTTATTATTAAGGGTTAGGATTAATTATCTTCATATCTATTTGGTCAAATTGGCAGGTGCATTAATACAGGGTCTGTTTCCTTTGAGTGATTAACCCATAATGTATTAATTAACCAACCTTATAATTTGTTTGGTTGAAAAATATTATACCCAATTTTTATTGACTAAACATTCAGGACCGGTTGATTGGAACCCAATGGGTTGGTGGGTTATGTAAGCCCATTTATAAACGGAGTTTATTAATTCTATTTGGACCATTATGACATTCTAAAAGAAGCCCAAATTTCATATCTCATCTTTCGTACTCTCTCAGCGGCGTCAAAATTTTGTTCAATTTTTCTTTTTTTTTTTATTTTTTTTATAATAGATATAAAAATAACTAATTATATCTGTTTAAGTAAAATAATTATAACAAAAACATCCCAGCTTAAGAGGGTCATTTTTCCATTTTGGTCGTCCCACTCAAAGGATCCCATTTTCTTTTTTGGACATATAGGACTCACACACCCCCTAATAAAATTAAAATATGGGGCCCACATACCCACTAATACAACTACTCACTACAAATTAAATAATAATACTCCTTAATCTATGTGCCCAAAAGCAAATGAGACTCTTACCAAGGGACGAAGGGAGTATATATATATATATATATATATATATATATATATATATATATATATATATATATATATATATATATATATATATATATATCATGGACATATAAACACATATAATTACGTATTCCCTCCGTCTCATTCTAATAATTACACATTTACGGTTACATTTTTTTTGTGTATGAGACCCACACAATTAAGTAATTAAAATATTTCAATGGGACTCACCGCCACATTAATACAACCATCTACTATACATTAAAATATTATTTATCTTAACTCAATACATATTAAAATACTAAATTTCTTAATCCTCGTGCAAGAAGCAAATATAACTATTAGAATGGGATGAAGGGAATACATATGTATGAGGTTTTATATTGTGATAGTATATGTATATTTAGTTTAATTCTTTATGTGTAATGAATTAAATAGTATTTAGTTGAATCAACGTTATACGGCCCTTATTCGTTTTTCATGTATAATAAATTAATGTAATTATAAAAATCAATAATTTTAAAATTTTTATTAATATTTATATTTCATTACGTAATAACATTTTATAAACAATTTCAGATAATGTCTTAATTACTTAACCTTATTTTCAAATACAACCAAAATTTCCCAATAATTAACTCAAATTGAAATAAATTTCAACATGTTAATTGATAAAAAATATAAGCATACAAAAATAAGAATACAAAAAAAAAGTGGTAGCAAAGCATCTAAATGTATTTATTTAAGGAAATAAGAATAAAATGAGTGATGAGAAATTGAAGAGAAGTGAGAAATTGAAGAGATTTTGACCCAAGATTTTGAGCGGGAAAAAGAAATTGACTTTAGGTGCTTTTATATATAAATAAATATAATATATATATATATATATATATATATATATTCTTCTGCTCGTTTTCAACTTTGAGATAATGTCTAGAGAAGAGTACCTTAATTTCGCACCACGTTTCTTATGCTTACACTCCACTTTTTGAGAGCCCATAAAAAATTGTGTATTCATGCAATCATCAGCAGCCACAAACAAATTCGTGTTCGTGGGCCACAGAGGATGTTTTGGATCCTTCTTCACTTGTATCCTTATTAGCTGGGCTTTTGATTGGGCCATCAGTGAGACAATTATACCACCATTGTTATTGGGCTTAATATTTAATCGGGCCTTGTTTGGGATTACATGCTCCCAACCCGGAGGGGTCCAAGTGAGTGAGTCAGCGTCTGACAATCGGAATTAATGTGTGTGGGCTGAACCGTATTTTTGACCCCCCAACGGTCGAGGCTTTTCGAATTCTCCCCATGATCTTCCTCGGAATTCACACCATTCTCCGTCACCAATTCCGCTGTCGTTTCTGTATGTGCCTTGTCTTCTATGTCTACTTGTTCCGACGTAGTGTTTTCTTCTCTCCAAGCTGCTATAGCTGGAATCTCAAGTGATTTAGGGACTAAGCTTGCTACACTTGACGATTCCGATGACAGACCATCCTCCTCACTGTACTCCGAAAAAGATTGCATTTTCTTTTAAAGGAAATTTAATTAACAACAATTATATTTTTAAAATTAACATTAAATTCTAAGAATAAACATTAGGGTAAGTCTTCTGCGAGGTCATTTCACGAATTCTTTTATGGGGACGGCTATTTGCACCCCCTAATCTACTAAATGCACCCCATTAATTTATAAATTTAAAATATCTTTATGTGAAAAGACATAAATACCCTCTTGTACATAAGAAAATAAGATTAGTTCACAAATTATTTTACAGACCCCAATTAAAATTCTAAATGCACCCCGTCTTTATAATCACCAAATGATGAACTCTAAACCCTAATCTTGCATCGATACACTTATGCTACCATTGATAAGGTGTTTTCAGTTCTGCCAAGCTAAACTGTCTAAAGCTCGGCAAAAAAATTTCTACAACGCTTCCAAACCATCATTCAAAAGATTGCAATTTTAAAAAAATCCACAAAAGTAAGCGATCAAAATTGCCAAAAAAATGTGTGAATAAACAAACCCTGATATGAGGATTGAATAGAGGGCTTGAGGTGAGAATGCCACTAGCAGAAGGAAAATTTGGAGCACTTTGCACACATTTGATAATGTTAAGCTGATATTTTCAGCCTTTAAACAGGGGAAAGAAGAAAAAGGAATCTATTTTTGTTTCTTAAAATTGGAACTCAAGATTAAGCATTGAAATATATGCGAAAATCGAAAGATTGAATTTTTATGTTTTTTCGATCCAAGAAATAGTGTGTATAGTATCAAGCTGATGTTGTTGACTTTGCTGCAGACCTGCAACGCCACCGCTGACCACCACCACCCTCTTCCAAATTCCGGCCAACTCCGACGACTGCTTCTCCATATCCCATTAATGTGATCCTCGTCAACTCCCCTCCCATATCCCCCCAATTTGTATACTTTTTGATCTTCGCATTTCCCTCAATTGTTTCCGTCAATAAACGAATTGTAATTTTTAGGGTTCATACTTCGATTAATTCTGAATAATGGATTCATAAAAAATTAACACTTGTGGGGTGTATTTAGAAATTTAATATTTTGTCATAACTAATTTTATTTTACTATAAAAGGGTATTTACGTCTTCTCACATAAATATAATTTAAATTTATAAATTAATGGGTTTCGTTTATAGCCGCCCCTTATTTATGTAAGGAGTATCTAATAATTCAATTTATTTGAAAAAAAAAAAAGAAAGAGGCAGGTTGTTCACCCGCACTCGTGCGCAATTTCGTAGTTTATGGTCCTTCATGCCAATTTCAGTTACAATTTATTCTTAAAAAATATTTTTTTTCACTTTTCTTTTGTTAAATAAGTTTTAAAATATCATTTTATTAATTATTCTTTAATTTCTCAAAGGCAAAGATTTGGGTGAGACCGTCTCACGGATCCCTTTATATGAGACGGTTCACCCATTAACCCATTAATTATATTTTTAAGGGCTCTATTTGGTTATAGTAAAATTAAAAAATTGAAATTTTAATTATAAAAGTAAATTAATTAGGTCTTTTATATATATTTTGTGTATATATAATGTTATTTTTTAAATTATATTTTTATTATGAAAATTTTTATTAATTTAAATTTCTTATTTATTTAATTTATTTTTATATTTAAATATTATAAATTTATAAAATGTGATATTCAATTGATAAAAAGTGATAACAGTGAACTATTACATGAACAATTTATAATATAAATGAAAGTGATAACATTTTAAACGAAAAGTTATAACATCTTTGATAAAAAGTGATAACTAATTATCAAAGTATATTTTACAAATAATTTATAGAATGGATAAAATGTGATGATATTTTTAATAAAAAGTGATTCATAATCAAAGAAAAGTGATATTCGCATAATTGAATTATTTTATGAATAAATAAGTAGAATAATAAAAAGTGATAGTATTTTTAATAAAAATTGATATACGGCAAAAAAAGTGATAACCATTTAATTAAATTATTTTATGAATAAATTATATGATAAATAAAAAGTGATAATATTTTTAATATAACGTGATATCCGATTAAAATAAAGTGATAATAGAATAGTAAAAATATTTAAAGAATAATTACTAATAATATTATTATTATTGAATAATTAATTATAATAATAAAAAATAAATAAAATTAATTTTTATAAAAATAGAAAAGTAATTTGATGTAAAATAGGCGAACGAATTGCGTCGATGAGCTAGCAGCCTCGATAATCTTATTTACTTATCTTAATTAATTAAGCCAAACAAGGCCTTACTTTTTCTTAATTTTTTTATTTTTTATTTTTATTTTATATTAATGGATAGGATAGAATTCATCTCACATCAAAAGATCTTTGAGACGGTCTCATCCAAGACCTACCATTTCTCAAATTAATTAGAATTTTTATTTCACTTTTTTTATAAAAATATAATTATTTATTTGTAGTAGAATATTATTTTTTATTAAAATATAAATCCTTTTATTTTCCTTAATAATTTTCATGAAACAATTTAATTGGTCATATATAGATATTACTTTTTATCAAAAAGACTATCACTTTTTATTCATCTTGTTAATTTTTATAATATAATTTAATTGGACATATATCAATAAAAATATTATGACTTTTTATATGTCCTAAATTATTCAATAAATAGTTTAATAGGATAGATATCATTATTTATTGAATAAATATTACTATTAATAAAAATATATTATCACTTTTTGTTTTTTGGTTGAATCGTCGGTACGACTGGTCTGTGAACAGTAACCGGTTCGATATCCGATTCGATTATAAAGACACTGCCAGGAATTATTAATATTCTACATCCAACAAAAGACACTTCATCATCCTGTATAACCATTACCACTTCAGTGTCTGAGGTCTTAGTAAAAAAAGCAGCATCAACATTAATTTTCATAAGTGAGGTTGATGGTTTATGCCAAGAAGTACACGTTTCTACCATATTCCTAGTGGTTGGCCTGGATCTTAGTATATTCCACTCATGGAGAGAATTAATAGCAGAATAAACCACCCTCGCAGCAGTTTAACGATTCCCATCCCAAATCACACGATTTCGTTCTCCCCAAATTTGCCAAAAAACCATGGCAAACATCACTTTCTTTTCTTCTGTTAACTCATGTAATATAAGTAAAATTAGATCAAGTCACGAGTCGACTCGAGTGGTCACTCCTCCTATATGGTTTGAAATTCCTGCCTTTCTCCAACAATCCTCAGCAAAATGGCAGGGCACAAATAAATGACATGCACTCTCATTATCCAAAGAACAAACAACACACATATTATCATCTCCTACCCCCTTCTTGAAGAGATTAACTTTGTTGGGAAACAAATCTTTGTACACGTCCCATAAACAAATTTTCACTCTAGATGAAATTTTTAACCTCCATAATGTTTTCCAATTGCCTTCTATTCTCAACGGAATTGGGATTTTATAATGAGCGCGAGTATTAGTACATAATTAGGATTGTCAATCAAAGGAAAAATACGGGTGTTAATTACTTTTAAAAAATGGATTTGGATATATCTGTCTCACATAATGAGATTTGTGAGACGGTTTCACACAAATATTTACCTAAAAATTAAACATTTAAGGTGTATGATAAAATATAAATTACTAGGGTAAAATATATCGTAAATCAGAAAGATAAAATTATAATCAATATCTTAATAATTAATTAAATTGAATATAAATTCTAGGGTAAAATAAAATATAAAGTACTAGGATGAAATTATAATTATATGATAAAAATTAATTAAATTAATGTAAACTCCAATGTAAAATAGAACATAAATTACAAATAAAAGTTAGTTACTCCGTCCTTTCACCAATCAGTTAATAATTTGTTTTATAATTAAAAAATATTATTATTTTATATAAAGTGGATAGATATGTTAATAATGAATGATAGGTCATAAAAAGAGAAAATGAATATCTTCATTCCACTACCACAATGACAAAATAGGAATTTATTAGTAAATGAAGAGTATAAATTATAAGCGTATAATTATCTTTAATTAATAAAAATTAAATAAGAAAGGGAGAAGACCACGATTTAAGTGGAAGTGGCACCCTTAGGGGTGGGTAATATCGGTATACCGAAAATACCGATACCGTACCGATACCATACCGAAAATTTCGGTATGGAAAAATCCATACCGATACCGAAACCGAAATTTCGGTATACCGATTTTTCGGTATACCGAAATTTAAATTAAATCGGATACTGATACCGTACCGAAATTTACACCATACCGATTTTTCGGTAAATACCAATTAATACCGAAATGTTGACATACCGTTTCATACCGAAAATTCAACATACCGAAAAATACCGATTTACCGAAACCATACCGAAAAATAATATTTAATTTTAATCAAAATAATAAAATTAATATAAAAATATTTCAAAATAATTAAATTTTCTAATCTCAAACATTATACTTATGTTGTTTTTAATTTATTCATGATTAAATAATAAATTTTTTATTATTATATTTTTATACTCCTATATTTTTATTTAGATGTGTATTATATTTTTATTTATTTTAATTAGAGCTTATTTTAAATTTTAAAAAATATATATGAATAAATGTAATACATAATAAAATAAAAATAATTTAAATATATTTATAATATAAAATATACTTAAATATTGTATTATGTATAATTAAATTTTAAAAAAAAATTATATAAAATTTTCGGTATATCGGTATCGGTATACCGATACCGAAATACCGAAAATAATTTTGGTATACCGAAATACCAAAAATTTTAATATCCTATACCGATACCGTACCGAAATTATCGGTACGGCAAGCATACTGTACCGAAATTTTGGTATGTTGAATTTTCGATATTTTTCGGCATTTTTCGATACGGCGAGCGCGGTATACCGAGTTTTCGGTATTTTTCCCCACCCCTAGGCACCCTAGTGTTCACTGTGTTTCCATTTATCTTTTCGTATAAAAGATTTATTTTTATTTCATTCCCTTTACATATTTTCACCACTATTGTTCAATTAAACACCCTCATGATAAGATTCGATACAATTAAGTGTACAAGAGAAATGACAAACTTGTTTCTTACATTTGATTCACTATGCACTCTAATATTACTTTTACGATATATTATAATGTTTTATATCATTGTTGATACAAGAAATGTTTTTCAATAAAAAAATAATAGTTCATCATTTTAAAAAATAATTTTTTTTTATATATAAATATTTAAGAGTAACATCGACAAAATTAAGGCACGTGATGACGCGGATTTATAAGAAACAAGCTCTATACTATACACTTTATGTTAAATCATGCATCTCATTTGCAGCCGATAGAGCTTACTCGTGACACAAAGGTATTTTCTTTGGTCCAATGAATATGGTTGAATTTTCCCTTACTTTTGGATGAAAGTTTGAAGGTTGAATTTTCCTAGACATGTGTTGTTTGACTTGTTTCCCAGAAAACAAACCAAAGAATTTTGCTTTATGCGACTAATGTGGCTAGTGTTAGCGTCATGAATTAATGGAATTAATAAACAATGCACAATTTTTTCTTGTATCACGTTGTTTGAACAAGTAATTTTACTCATGAATTTATTAACTTTTGCGTGTAATATATTTTTTTTGGATACTTATTACTATGTATATTAAAAACTCCTACAAATATATAAAAATATTACTACTAACTATATAAATATATAGTGATATTTCAATATTACCCTTACAATGTGCTGCATATAAATGTTCATGTGTAGCATAAAAGTTCGTGTGCAACAAAAGTTATGTGCAGTAAAAAAGTGTGTGCGTGTGCAGCAAAAAAAGTATAAATTCGGCGGCCGGCCGGCGGTGGTCCGGCGACTGGCCGTCGGTGGTCCAGCGGCGGCAATGGGTGGGTGAGGGATTTAGGGTTTGTGGTTTAAAAGTGTATGAGATTATAATGAATTAAGGTTATATTTGATATTTTACTTTAATATTTTGTATGTGTGAGTAATTTTTTTAAATCAATGTATCTCATTAAGGGTACAAAGTGTGTACATATGAGTAATTTTTCCATTCTTTTTAAGAAACATAAAAAATAAAATAAGTACCTTAATTATATTATAGTGAAAACTCTATAAAATAATATTTGATATATTAATAACCTCGATAAAAATAATAATTTGTCAGGTCTCAATTCAGAATCAATTCAAATTTAGGTACCAATCAATTAAATAATGTGATAATACATTTTTAGGACATTCTAAAATATACATAAAATCCCAATAAAAGTATAAATTAATAATTATTAAAAAAGTTTCATATATATATATATATATATATATATATATATATATATATATATATATATATATATATATATATATATATATATATATATATATATATATATATATATATATTTTGTGTGTGCGCGCATAAATTTAAAGAATTCACAATTTTATATATTATTGGAATATTTAATTGTACTTTTTATTGTATCTTTTTCATTTTTCCATCTATGTATTTATATATAGTTAGTGATGATAATTAAATAATACAATTAACTATTTACTATTAATATGTAAACGTGACAATGTGCTAAAATGATCATATATATATCTACATTTGAAATAAATGCAAGAAAAGGAAAAAAAATCTTTACATGATTGATAATTTTTTTTATGGGGGGATTTTGTAAAAGGGTATATCACAATAGAGTGGTTAAAAAACTCGAAGCTTGTAGGATTAACTTGATTAACCCTAAAAGAAATAAGGTTCAATTTTGTAGCCCGTTTAAAAATCGAGCCTTTTGGCTAAAACAGATTAGTCCGTGGGCTTATCGGGTCGGCCGTAGGAGTGAGAGTTATTATTATTATTACTTTACCTTAACATCCATCACTTACCCATCAACGATGCCCTCATACCTTATTTCTAGCCCATCGTGGAGCAAACTCCAGTCACCCTTTAATTCTGATCACTTTCTCATTCTTTCTCTCATTTTAATCCACCATTTTTTTAATAAATAAAATAATACTTAAGTAAATATATTAGAATTAATTTAGTAATCACAAATTTAAATAAATTATTATACTCCATGTTCTAAAAATATTGTGCGTGTTAATTTTGAATTTGTTGTACTCTTCCATTTCATACAAAGATTGTATTTTGCTTTTTACATGTGAATTAAGTAATATTATTATTTAATGTATAGTGGGTAATTGTGTTAGTGGGTATGTGGACCTCATATTTTAATTGTATTAGTGGGTGTATGTGATGAGTTCCATATGTGTAGAAAATGAAGGGGGACTCTTTGGGTGAGATGCAAAAAATGGAAAAAATACCCTCTTTGCATGAGACGGAGTGAGTACTATTTATAAAAATTTTATAATTTTTAAAATATTTTTTATCGTACAGCCTGCAAGTCCGACCCATTTAACTCGAAGCCCGTTAGAGTTAGAATTAATTTCACTTTTAAGTAGTCCGTTTAAGTAAACTCAATTAACACAAAGCTTATTAGAACTTACTCATTTAACATTCCTAATCATGAGGATGAGATAATTGTAACTCGCATTGAATGAGTAAGCATGTGAAGAAAAAAATAAATAATAGCATTAGAGCAAAACGAGAAGCTTTCTAAAATTTAATGTTACTATTTTTTTTTTAAGTGAAATAATGCAAATAGCAAATAAGGGGAGAAGATTGTTTTAGATACAATACATTTGTTATAATTTTTTGATTAATATGCAGTTGTTAATTATTTACATTATCATAATTTAATTTCATATTTAAAATTATAACTCATTTTAAGATATATTTCAAAATACAACTTGCAAGTAACTTGTTAAAAAATCTAATATCCTTAAAAATAGGATAAAAAGAAATTCCTTATACAAAAATGGTCTTTTGTCCATTTCTTTTAAAAGAAAAGCAAGAAATGCTAACATATCCATGAATATTATTACATTTTATTAAAACATGCAGCTATTTGTACTCTCAATTATAAAATATATCCCCCATTAAAATTAAAGAAATGTACATATTTTATTAAATATAACCCATACAAATCATATTACCCTTTTAATTAAAGAATCCATTTTACCCTCTCTTTCCTTGCCGTTTCAACCGAGAGCATAACTCCATCGTCTCGATGTCAATTCTCTTGTCCTCCATAGCAAAATTACAAATTGAGCGGTAGATACATCGACTTCAATTTTAATTTCAATCCTAGAAGAATTCAAAGAGTTGGTAATGGAAAATTAATTACAATAATAACAATTTGTTCACAAATCTTAGTACTTCGTATAATCACTTAAAAAAAAAATGCTTTTCACAATAATAAATCCCCAAACAGAATGAATTATCAAACAAATAACACTGACCATAAATACAGTTAACAATCAAGCACATGACATGACATAACTCGTTGATGTGGCAGGAGATGTTGATCCGGCCTTTGATCAAACCTGTACTTCGCCTCTGCTTCGTTGAGCAATTGCCGCTCGCGGGAATTGGCATCCATGCGGTGGAGCTTTTGCTCGTGGCGGAGACGATGGAGGAAATAAGGGGAAAATGAGTTCTTTAATTATGGGATTAATATGGTCTTTAAAGGGACAATATGTATAACTCTTTAGTTTTAATGGAGTACATTTAGTAATTGGGATACGTTTAGTAGAATCGGGTAAAAATAGTCACGCCTTCTATTAATTGGATTAGTTGAAAAAAAAAACTACGAATTTTACATGCAAATTAATCCACACCTTTAAAAGATTGCAAAAGAAGAACACTACCTTTAAGTATTGTTACAAAACGCATCAAATTTCTCAAAAAATAACCCTACTCTTAGTCACAAATTGGGTGCATATTGCAACAATATTTAAAGGTAGCATTTTTTTTTTTTTTTGCAATTTTCAAAAGTGGAATTAATTTAAAATAGGAGTAAAGTTTGTGATTATTATTTTTTTTCGATTAATCCTTATAAAATAGGACGTTCCTCAAATATTGTCACTTTTTTTTAAGAGACTAAAACAAAATAATTTAAATATCTTTATGTGGCTCACACATAACACTAATATAACTATTATACATTAAAATATTATATCTCTCAACCCAATACACATTAAAATATAATACTCCCTCCGTTCCATAAAACACTTCGCGTTTACTGTTCCAAGTTATATAAGAAAAGTTGCATTTTTACACTGACTTTGTTGACTTTAAAAGGTATTGTAGTATTTTTATGAAATAAAAAGGGAAGTATAAAGTAATGATATGTGTGTGAAAAATCAGTGACAAATTTAAAGTTAAAGCAATTTTTTAAGTTGTTGGATAAAGTATTTTTTTCTTAAGTTGTGAAAATTTTTATGTGAAAGAAAAGAGAAAAGAGTTAATGGTTTTACGTTGTAACATACTCCCTCCGTCCCAAATTCAAGTTCTCGTTTACTGTAAATACGAAGTTTAAGAAAATTTACTTTTTGGCTTACTTTTGAGGATAGTATGATATTTTTTGGTAATAAATCTTAATATATATAAAAGCAGAATAAATTCAATCTTGACCATCTATTTCTAAAACAAATCTCAGCTACCCATTAAAATAATTAAATAATTATAATTATGATATTTTCAAATTAGGCCCAAGCCCCAGAATTAGGTCAAATCAGCCATTCACCAATTAAATTGCGAATTATATATGGGGTTTCCTCACCCTTCACCTATATAAGGAACCCTCCTCCATTCATTCTAGACACACTGAGAGTGATTCTCTACGAAGATCAAAGACTTTAGAGTTGTCTGAATAGTCTTCAAATTCTTCAACGAGAATCAACTTAAGAACGAAATACATCTGGGATTCAGGTTCTACACCGCCCGGATTAAGCATTCTGTAGTCAATTTTTTGGAGAACGGCCTATATTCAGGTGTTAAACCGTCTAGATTTAAGTGTTCGCAAGTCAAGTTCTTCAGTGAACGACCTATAATCTGGGGTTTAGGTGCTAAACTGCTCGGATTTAAGCATACTTAAAAAATAAAAAATAAATATATTACAACTTTATGGCCTATAAATAAATAAATATTTTTTCGTGAAATTACATTACATTGAGATATTTAATTTAAAACTTTAATAATCTCATTAAATATTTTACTAATATAGCAACAATAAACACACATAAAAAAAATCAAAAAATAAATATATGCCAATTTTTTAATAATTTTATATGGCAAGAATATATACTCATTCTTTTCGTGAAATTACATTATATTGAGATATTTAATTTAAAACTTTAATAATCTCATTAAATCTTTACCAACAATAAATACCAAAAAAATTAAAAAAATAAATATATGCAATTTTGTAAAATATTGTTAATAATCTCATTACTGTATATACACATTATTAACGTAATATTTACATTACAGTAAAGTTTATTTTATAATTCTAAATTTTTTTAAGAACTTAGGTTTTACAATGGTTTCACAGTATACATCAATTAATTCTCTACCAACTAATAAAACAAACATTATCGTCAAACTCAGATACGTTAGATTGTTTGAGTCTCCTAATTATCAAATTTCTGGTTCAACCAATCTGGAAGGTGTTTAGCAATATGCTGAGGTTTGCTGATATTTGTTACGTTGTTGTTATTTATTTTCTACCCAATCATGACCATCTATTTCTTAAACAAATCACAGCCACCCATTAAAATAATTAAATATTATAATTATAATTTTTTCAATTTAGGAAATAAAATATTATTTATTAAAAAATTAATAATATTAAATATAAATCCAATCCTAACCATCAAAGGGTTTAGGGTTTAGGGTTTTAGGGTTTAGAGATTAGGGTTTAGGATTTTAGAGTTTATGACATAATGTTTTCAGATGGCAAAATCTTGACCATCTATTTCTTATACAAATCTTAGCCACCTATTAAAATAATTAAATAATTATAATTATGACTTTTTCAAATTAGAAAATAAGATATTATTATAAATCCAATCCTGACCATCTATTTCTTAAACAAATCTCAGCCACACATCAAAATAATTAAATAATTATAATTATGACTTTTTCAAATTAGGAAATAAAATATTATTTATTAAAAGACGACATTGTGGCTTAGATGTATAGTTAGACAGTTAGGGTTTTTTTAGTTTTTTTGAACAATCCGACCGATTTCTGATTTGGCCGGTTCACCGATTATTCCGGTTTTGACCGGTCCAAGTCGAATTTTTCTGATTTAACTACAAAAGCGGTTTTATAGTGTTTTCGGACCAGTTCCAGGCTCGGTTTTCGATTGGACCGGTTGAACCGGCCGGTCTGGTCCGATTTTGAAAACACTGAATAATAAATACTCCAGGTCTGGTCCAATTTTGAAAACACTGAATGATAAATACTCCTTAATCTATGTGCAAAAAGCAAATGGATGCCTTAGAACAGGACGGAGGGAGTATTAAATTACTTTTCTAACCCAAATTTAAGTGTGTAAATTTTTATGCTTGAATTGACGAAAACATCCTTTTCTCGAACATATTCGAGTAATGTATTTGAGTAAAACAATGATAAAGTTAAAAAAAATCGAGTAATAATTAAAAAACTTCATGTAATGTTTTCGAGTAATATGAGTAATGTGAGCGAATAATGTAATTTTCAAGTAATATGAGTGAGTAATGTAATTTTTGAGTAATTTGAATAATGTGAGAGAATAATGTAATTTCGAGTAACATGAGTGAGCGAGTAATGTAATTTCGAGTAACATGACTACATGAGTGAGTGAGTAATGTAATTTTCGAGTAAAATAATGAATTCGAGTAATGTATTTGAGTAAAATGTGTCCCTTGAGTAATGTATTCGAGTAAAAGTGTTATATTCTAGTAATGTATTTCGAGTAATTTTTTTTATAATTTTTTATTTTTTTATTGTTTTACTAGAATATATTTTGATCAATTCGAGCATAAAAAGATATACACTTAAAATTAGGTTAGAAAAGTAATTTGATATATCTAACTGGACACAGTACATTTTCTCCCATTAATAAACACGATCTGCCATGCATCAAAAATCATTGTCCTAATCATGTACTCCCTTCATCCCCGGTTCCTTTTTTCTATTTTGGAGTTCTATCCAAAAAGTTCCCTTTTCTTTTTCTACACGGACCCACACATATTCATTAATAAAATTAAAATATGAGAATCACACATTCATTAATACAATTACTAATTATAAATTAAATAATAATATTTTTTATTAACGTACAAAGCCAAAATACCCCTTTAATTTGGAAGGAAGGAGTAATTATTTCAAAATGTAGAAAAGAGCCCCACTAAAAAATGATTCAAAAGTATTAGTCGTGTCACGGTTTCACATTGGCAAGGTGTCCGGTGTCAACGACAAACTTTGTTGAAAGTGAAAGCTCACAAATGACAAAGCGTCTATTTGTTCGCATTAAAATATTACTTCCTCCGTTCCACGTATTTTTACCCACTTTTTATTTTGGGGTGTCTCACGTATTTCTACCCATTCTATTTTGGCAAAATACATAATATTTTATTATCTATTTTTTACAATCCTAACAACTTTAATTACTTTTTTACACTTTATTCGTCACTCCCAATAACTTTATTCACTTTCTCTTTTTAAATTACTAATTTATCCCTATTTTCTCTTGCATTATATATTAAAAAAAAGTAAAATGTCTTAATCTCCGTACCCGTACAAACGGGTAAAAATACCGGGACGGAGGGAGTATTTATTTTCAATCTGCATGAGCCTCCCTCCTCCCTTCCCCCTCCCTTACCAACTGTTGTGCTCTTGTGACTGCAATTATATAATACTCACGCCACAAAAATAAGGAATCACAAGGAGGGGACATGTTCGTCAATACAAGAGGAAGAGGAGGGCCTTTCAGGGCTTTCATGTGTGGCGATGAGGCGCGTGAGCTGTCCACAGAAGGAAGCCATTACAGTCTCACTACTGGAATTCTTCCCTCTCTTGGCGCTAGAAGTAATCGCAGAGCTAAACTCCGTTCTCTCATCGTTTCGCCCTACGATCGCCGTTACAGGTTCCCGTTTTCTTTTAAATATAATATAATCCCTCCCTCCCGCTAAACTTTTCGCCTCTTCTTTATAATTTACAAAGAAAGGGTAAAAAATTTAACGGGACTGAGGGAGTATTAATTTTGTTTCTGCACCATTTTTGTCTCTGATTCTCCATCGTCTTCTGCATGTTCTTGTTATTTTCTTCGATTTTGTTTCTTTATTATGAAACTATTACTTATTTACTGTTTTAAGAGTTTCTTCAACTTACACGATGATGGCGGCACCTTGCCCTAAATCTTCGTAGGCTTTATTTATTACCATCATCTGAAAAGATATCCTCAATTGAATTTTTGGATTTTTGAGAGTATTTTTCTTGTAATTATCGCCGTTGAATCAATTGTTTTAACTGCATGCATTTATTATTGGTCAAAAGCAGAGCATACCCACTTTGATTCGAATATTCAATGTATTTTGCATCTTTAAGTATTTATTACACGCGTGGATAAATAGTACGGAAGAGGTGAACCTTTTTTTGGTTATGAAGAAATTTCGCGTTGCTGTTTTAATGACATTTGTAAATAAAAAATAATCCAGCTTTCTAAAAAAAAATAAAAAAATAATTATACATTTTTTTTGGTTATGAAGAAATTTCGCGTTGCTGTTTTAATGACATTTGTAAATAAAAAATAATCCAGCTTTCTAAAAAAAATAAAAAAATAATTATACATTTTTTATTTTGATCAGTTGCGCACCTTAAAATGAAAATAATATACAATTAATAATCTTACAACACTGTGATAACTAAATAAGTGAAAACGTCTTCTGTGAAATAATATAACACCTTATCTCCTGTAATTTATACTTCCTAGCTCGTCTCGTATTACATTTGTATTTCGCACACGTACATCATGTAATATATTATCGGTTCGGATCTCCTGTTACATTTTGGTGTTACATTTCCTGTTACAAACTGTTGGATGATTGACACGTATGATAAACTAATCTATACCCTAACAATCAACTCTAAGGGAAAAGGTTGAGATTTTACTCTCCGCATACGTGTCACTCATCTAACGCGTGTAACAGGAGATGCAATACCAAAATATAACAGGACATCCAAGGTGATATATTACTCCCCTATTCCCAAATTTGTTGTCTTACTTTTCATTTTTATCCGTCTCAAACTAATTGTCTTATTCCAAAAAAGGAAATATCACATCAATCCCCACCCCTAAAAGTTCATCTTAATTGCAACTTTACTACACCCACCCAAAACACATAACATACTGTATAATTTATTTTTTAACTAAAAATACCACAATACCCCTAAAAAGTCAATAAAATTAGTCAAAAATCAACTTTTCTTAAACTCCGTGTCTACAGTAACTAAGACAACGAGTTTGGGATGGAGGGAGTATATGTATCTTATTTTATATGTCCTTAATATTGGTCACTCTTTTCTCTTTAGTTCGTCTCACATAATTGTTCATCCTAAAAAAATATCATCATTTTTTAATATAACAAAAGTACACATTAATTTTAAAAATGTTATCACTTCTTTCCAATTTCCACACATAAGATTCTTTATACTTCATTTATTACAAAAAAAAAACACATTATCCTTAAGTCAATAAAATTAGTTAAAAAGTAACTTTTATTTAATATTTGTAGTACAGTTAAGATGATCAATCTTCAAGAATGAGAGAGGAATATATAGATTTTGTTGTATGTTTATTTTTTCCTTCTAATTTTAATATGAATATATTATTGATAAATTGTGTAATATTGTACAACTTTTAAGAACCTTAATTATTGTATGTTAGCCACATTTGTCAAAAGAAGAAAGGGGAAGATTTGTGTGAGACCGTTACGTGACACTGCCAGAAATGATAATTTTTATAATGAAAAGTGATATTAAATTAATAAAAAATGATAATGCTATTTATAAACAATTTATATAATATAAATGAAAAGTTATAACATTTTATAGCAAAAGTGATAAGTATTTTAAAATGTTTAAAATTGTCTCACTTGAGACGGTTTCACGAGACCTACCCAAGAAGAAAATGTATACCTTAGGGCGAGAAACTTAAATAACAAAATGTTTACCTTACCACTGGAGATTTTTCTGCGTGAAAATAAATTGAGTAAGACGAATAATAACGAATAACAAATGAATTTGGGTAAGATGGATAAGAATAATAGACATCTCACCCAAGATTTTTCTCTTATAACTTTTATTTGTTTAGGCAATATCTATTAGATTATGTATATATCCTCGGTGCTATTTATTTAATAATTTAAAACATGATATATATAACACCAACCAACCAAAAATATGTAATGTAACAGAACATTCAAACCGATTTCACCTACCCTTTTCAAAAATTCACCTGAAAGAAAGAAAAAAAAGTCTTGATAATGGTGGGACATGTGTTCTTTTGAGGTGCCATTACTACTATTTAAATCATTTTCCTTTTCAATAGACATTGTCTTCATCTCCTCTTACAATTCATGGTACATCATTTTGTTGATACTTGACTTGACTATGAAATGAGGAATAATCTAACATATTAAATCATCATTTAACAGAAAATCTCAATTGATTTTATAATTATGGCTTATACTCTGTGTACATTTAAATTAACATCGCAGAGCATGGCAAACGTTTCTGATTCTTCTGGTTATCTACACTGCTTGGGTATCTCCATTTGAATTTGGATTTCTTGATAGACCAGAGGGACCTCTCTCAATAGCAGACAACGTTGTCAATGGCTTCTTTGCCATTGACATCATTCTGACGTTCTTCGTAGCTTATCTGGACAAAAGCACATATCTTCTTATTGATGATCCGAAGCAGATTGCATGGAAGTACATAACTTCTTTGCTTGCATTTGACGTCGTCTCAACGATTCCTTCTGAACTTGCTCGCCAGATTTCCCCGAAACCTTTACGTAAATATGGCTTATTCATCATGCTTCGTCTCTGGCGTCTCAGAAGAGTTGGAGCTTTATTTGCCAGGTGGTTTACTGTCTTGGTAAATCCAGCATTGTTGAAAAAGTGTCATTTCTTTTTGCCGTCAAGTCTTGCATGAGGCTGTCTCACGTGAGACCATTTTACACTTTTTAAATTAGTTATCATTTTTGCTATAAAATGTTATCACTTTTTATTTATGCTATAAATTGTCATTACTTTTCATTAATTGGGTATCACTTTTTATCCGTCCCACACGTAAGCCCTTATGTGAGACGGTCTCACACAAGTTTTTTCCTTTTTTGCTAACATCCAGTTTCTTTGTTGAGAACAGATTGGAGAAGGATCGAAACTTCAACTACTTTTGGGTTAGGTGTGCAAAGCTGATATGTGTAAGTTGATGTGTAGAGTGATGAGTTTAGAAAGGAAGGATGATTTGAGCGATTGAACTGCCTTTTGTTCTTGTATGTGTAGGTTACTGTTTTTGCAGTTCATTGTGCTGGTTGTTTTAATTATCTACTTGCTGCTCATTATCCTGATCCGGGACAAACATGGATTGGCAAAGATATGGCGGATTTCCTTGAGCGGAGCTTGTGGTTTCGTTACGTTACTTCCATCTACTGGTCCATCACTACCCTCACTACTGTTGGCTATGGAGACTATCATGCTGTTAATATAAGGGAGAAGATATTCAATACTTTCTACATGTTCTTTAACCTAGGACTCACTGCATATTTGATAGGAAACATGACAAATTTGGTGGTACATGGAACTAGTAAGACCAGACAATCTGTAAGTAACTTTTGCTACTCGATTTCATTACGCTTTAAGGGTACGTTTGGTTCATTAACCCGCCAAAAGGGTTAAATTAAAACAAGATGTGTTATATTTTATTGGGATCACTTGCTTCCAAGTCTGTTACTTGAAACTAAATACCTAGTTGAATGCAACTTATGGGGAGGTGGGTTTTAATATCCCTTGAACGAACTCAATTTGTGGCTAAAAGTGGGGTTCTTTTTTACTCGCATATTAGTTTAATGAACCAAACATACTGTAATAGTTCATCATCTTGTGGTATCTAAGTGGCCTCAGGTTTATTAATTTCTATTTCTGTTCTTTTCACCTGGGATCCAACAATAGAGAGATACCATTCAAGCAGCCTCAAGCTTTGCACAGAGGAATCACCTTCCTGCTGGTCTTCAAGATCAGATGGTTTCACATTTGAGTTTGAAGTTTCGAACGGACTCAGAGGGACTACAGCAGCAAGAGATTCTTGATGGACTTCCGAAAGCGATTAGGTCGAGTATATCCCATTACCTTTTCTACTCTCTAGTAGATAAGGTCTACTTGTTTCATGGAGTGTCAACCGATTTGCTCTTTCAGCTGGTAATTCTATACAACAATTTTTATTAATTTGCTTTCCCTTTTCCATTCAGCAAAGATTTGTGTGAGACCGGGCTTACGTGAGACGAATTGATAACTTTTATAATGAAAAGTGATACTCAATTAATAAGATGTGATATTGCTATTTCATGAACAATTTATAATTTAAATGAAAAATAATAATATTTTATAATGAAAGTGATAATGTTTTATAGCAAAAGAGACAACTATTTTAAAAAGTGTAAAATGGTCACACGTGAGACGGTCTCACGCAAGACTTACCTTTCCATTCATGACCTTTGTCATTATCAAATGATTTCTTTGTATCTATAGGTCTCTGAGATGAGAGCTGAGTATTTCCCTCCCAAAGAGGATGTAATCTTGCAAAATGAAGCACCAATAGATTTGTATATTCTTGCTACAGGGGCAGTGGTAAAATTGGATTCTAGAACTTCTCTCCATCTTTCTCTTTATAACAAAACTTACTCCTCTCATGATGCATGAATTACTTTGCAGGATCTATTGGTTAAGAAAAATGGAGTCGAACAGGCAAGTCAGCTCTCCCTATGTCTAAACTGTTGGTCAATAATGTGATTTTCCTTCAAATCACTAACCTGACAAACAACAAATGGTTGCAGGTTGTTGGTGAGGCCAAAACCGGCGACGTATGTGGTGAAATTGGCGTACTTTGTTACAGGCCTCAACTATTCACAGTGCGAACTAGGAGGTTAACGCAGCTACTATGACTAAACCGTACTGCATTTTTAAATATTGTGCAGGCCAACGTTGGAGATGGGACGGTAATTATGAATAATCTTCTCAAGGTAAGCAATCTTTGCTTTCAAGCCTCAGCTTAATGTGTATTTCTTCTTGTTGTCAACTGAAATACATGTGTATGTGATGACAATAGATGCATGCATGAGGGAGTTTCACACGTGGAGAATGTTCATTGGCAACTAAATAATGATCATAACGTGATGCATGGTTGCTGGAAGCAAGAAAAGGTAGTTGGAACAAGCCAACAACCCAAACTGTCAAAACTGCCACTTCTGGTGCAATGTTGAGCAGCTGACTTGGAGGCGATTTTTGAGCAGTTTATCAAGCTACCTGGAACTAGCTATATCGCTACATCTCAACTACTAAGTGAGGACTATTTAGTGGAGGTTTAACCGGATCAATAGGTTAAGGGAGTAGCAAGATATAAGATCTCAAAATAGCTTGATCACATCACTTCTTCACTTTTGAGTTTAACAGTTTGCAGCTTTGTTTTTTTCTTTCTTCTTGTTGCAGATTGAGATCAATCCAATCTGAGTTGTAAGCATTGAGTGATAATAAAGGTTCTTCTCCCCAAAGTGGATGTAGGTTATTCATAACCGAACCACTATACATCTTTGTGCAAGTTTTACATTTCATTTTAAGTTCTATTATTTTATGTGTTTTGATTCTTGAGTGTTTATGAGTTTCTTGTGTGTTTATCACGTCAATTGGCACCGTCTGTGGGAAACCAGACACAAGCAAGCATTCAAGATGAACACTATAAGATTTGATGTTGAAAAGCTCTCAGAGAAGTCAAATTACAACCTATGGAAAATCAAGATGAAGGCAGTTCTAATGCAGCAAGGTCTGATGGATGCTCTGAAACCTCCTCCACCAGTGAAGATTGAAATCCTTAGAGATCCTCAAACTGCAGCAGGTGGTGTAAGAGCACAAGTGGATGATCAGGTACTTCAAAAAGCATATTCTACAATAATCCTATGTCTAAGTGATAAAATACTCAGAGAAGTATCAAATGAGACAACAGCTATTGGGGTATGTAATAGATTGGAAGCTTTGTTTATGGTTAAATCATCTGCCAATAAGATGCATCTGAGGCAAAGACTTCATGCATTCAAGATGACTGATGAAAGGTCTCTGATGGAACAAGCTGATGAATTCTGCAAGATCACAGATGATCTAAAAGTGTGGATTTCAAGCTGTCCAGTGAAGACAAGACCATCATGTTGCTGTCAGCATTGCCAAGATCACAGAGGCACTTTAAGGATGCTGTTCTCTATGGAGGGAAGGATGTGGCACTGCTTGAAGATGTACTGAAAGCACTTAGATCAAAAGTGTTGGCAATTGGATCGTGCGGTTCAACGTGATCCGTTAGGATTTCAGATAAACGATAACAGCGAAAGCAATTAAAACTGTGTTTACCGTACTTCTGGGTTGATGTAGAGGATGAATCGCTGCAGAGAACTACCTCTGATCTTCTACTGTATGTCCCAAGTCGAATCCTGCTGTTGTGTGGGCAACAATCCGCAGGATTCTCTCAATCTGCTCCTGTTCTTTTCTAACTGTCAAATGAGGCACTGACTTAGGGTTAACATGAGCTGAGATGACTTATATAGTTGGGCTACAGCAAGGACCAGGAGGAGAAATTGGGCTGGACCTCAATTGAATTTAATTAACCAAGCTTAGCCCAAAGCTTTTAATTAAATCCAATAATAATAATATAGTCCACTAAAATATTATTACTGCACTACCCGTCCAATCCCAAGATTATGTTCTGGACTCCTTCTTATTATAAGCCCGATAGTCTCCCCATGTTTAAGATATACAATATCCATTAATTAATTAATTTACTGACAACTCAAATTAATTAATATCTCATCCGAGAGTAGTACCACTCAACCTTATTATCATGTCGGAAATTAATCCACTTGCAAGATTTACATGATAAACCTTATGAGCTCCTCAAGGGGACATCATCAACCTATGTCGGACATGCATTCCTTCTACAATCAATAGCACACCATACAGACAGCACTACTTCCCAACTCACCGAGTATATTGATTTAATACTTATAAATCTCACCCATTGATGAATCAAAGAAATACATACTGCCCTACGTGTCGAGGTTATTGTATAGGGATTAAGAGCACGAACTTCCATAATAACAAAGATCAAGTTCTACTATATAGTCAGTATAAGAAGAACGATCTCAAGCGGTCCTGCTCCATACACACAAGTGCACTAATGTGATTCTATAGCCAAGACAAGCTAATACCAAACCACACTACAACCATACCGATAGAGAGTCCCCATCTATCTCAGTTGTGAGCATCTGTTTATACTTTATAAGGAAACCGATAATATGATCTTCTGCGTGTTGTCGCACAACATATTATCTACAGTATAAAGTAAATGGACTATTGCATCATGCATATAAAACAAATTATAAGATGCAATCATTTGATCAATGATTCTCATTTCAAATATTGTTATGGCATTGTTCATACTAAAACTAGACTTTTAGTATACAATCCAACAATCTCCCACTTATACTAAAAGACTATGCTGTCATGTCTTCTGCCATACATCTGATTCCTACTCCCACTACACGACCATTAAAAGCTCTCGCCTTAAGGTCCTTGTAAATGGTTTACTAGGTCATCATTCGATGCAACCTTCCCCTCATCATACGATTTCTCGTAACAGGTGGTACTCGCGCTCCATGTGTTTAATTGCCTTATAGACTTGTGATTTCTTCAAGTTTGCAACTGCACCAATATCATCAATGTAAATTGTGATTACATTGGGCAAACTTAGAAACACTTCAAAGTCCATCATGAAGTCTCTAGAGTCATATAGATACTTTGGCTGCCTCATTGGCTCCAATTCATCATCTTTCCATGATGGAGTCCGGAGTTTGAAATATATTTCTATATAACACTCCTCCACATTATGACTCTACTTCCTAAGATTAAACACATAACCTTTGAGGTGAATTTACTGCCGTCTAATCTGACTAAAAAATCTGAATCTACGTAATCCACAAGAAGCAGTGAATTTGTCCAGTAAGTCCACATATAATTTTCAGTCCTTCTCAGGCACTTTATAAATGTCTTACCACAGTTCATCATTCTTGTTCCGGGTTACGTTGATACCCACTGTTCATGCATTCAGCAAAACATATATCCAACATCGTTCATAGCATTCCTTAGATTAAGCTTCCTTATTCGCCGAAGTATAAGGAACCGCTTTCATCCTCTTTATCTTCTTCTTGTGTCTCAAAGACACATTCACTTAGATAAATTTACATGCTAAACGAGTATGGACTGTATCATTTTATGAAACTTGAGATAAGCATAATATCCTTTCTTGTGATCCGTATTACCGTGATCAAAATGATATATTTTGCCTTTCTTAAGTCCTTCATCTCTACCGCTTTATTAACCGTACCCATACGCCCGATAATACTCTTTCATTGTCTCCAATGAGCAAGATACTATCTACGTATAGTACAAGAAACACCACCACGTTTTCGTCACTCTTTACAATACACAAGACTCATCCGCTCATTGATTTAAATCCATGCCACTGGATTACCTAATCAAAACAGATGCTTCACGATCTTAAAGCTTGCTTTAGTCCATCGCTGGACAATTTTAAGCTTACTATCAAAATGCTATTAGTACTTTGCAATGAATCACTCTGGATGCTTCGCATAGATGTTTTCCTCAAGACTTCCAATCAGGAAAGCTGTCTTTGACATCTATTTGCTGTTCCTCATAGCAGCAATAAAAGAATCCGGATCAACATAAGCATAGCTACCAGCGAACATGTGTCCTCATAATCGAACCATTTCTTTCTGAGTACACCTTTTCGGAACAAGCTTTGCTTCCAAGGGTTTTCACCTTACCGTATGATCCTCTTTTATTTCCTATGACCACTTCCAATGGCTTTTACACTATTTAGTGGTCCTTCAAGTTCCCATACTTAATATATAATCCGTAGATTCTATTTCAACATTCATTTAACTTACTAAGATTCCGCATTTTAATCTTGTAGTGCTACGTCGTATCCGTGGGATAATACCATGTTCACTAGGGATCAAGTCTCACGACTCTCCCAAAACATATATTTATGGGTTGTCAAACAATTCTCCCACTACGATAAGGCACTACATGTAATTATGTATCAGACGTGACACGCGTTGTAGTTTACCTTGTGGTATATCCTCTTGTACACTTGGTACTTTTACTTTGTGTTTTCCTCTCACTACCTTTAGAACAACTTATACATGGGCTTGTGATTTATTACATAGTCCTTTTCCAAAAATCTGGTGTTTGTGTTGACAATCACCCATCGATCTTTTGAACTAAATAAATCACTTTTTATTTTTCTAGGATATCCCATATACAGACAAACGTTTCATGAATTACTGTATCTAGGGCATATCCATAAAATGAATTTAATTATTCCAAATAATTCATCATCTATCTAATCATAACCATAGGAGCCTTATACCTTCTACCTACCACACCATTCAGCTGGGGCATGCCCGGTGTAGTCAACTTGAGATTTAATCTCAACTTCTGATTATTAGTTCCTAACTATCCTAAGAGGTTTTCATCATCACGATTGAATCGTAATGACATGATATATTTTCCATGACGCTTCACTGTACCAGCCTTACAATTCTTGAATTAATCCAAGAACTTAGACATGCATTGCATCAAATAAATATATCGATTTTCAGAATAATCTTTGAATATTCATAACCACCTCTCGACTGGATATTGTTAGGTTCTCTTGAATCAGAATGAACTAATTCCAACATATATATCTTTGGCTCTAAACCCCACAGCCTTGAAAAGGCAGTTAATCATTTTTACTTTCAAGCAAGACTCGCAAGTCCGATAGTTTCCACTTCAGATAAACCTTACGGTCTATCGGCTATCAACTTTTGAATCCTACTCAAGTAAAATGAACTAATCTTAGACGCCAAATGTATGTTTAGTTCATCTTTGAAGGTTCATTTCTCTTACTAATATTAGAAGATGCATTATTAATTACTATTTGTTACATCTGTGGGATTTACATGATTCAAGAGTATACACATTATCCACCGACGTACTATAACAGATTATAGCCCCATTCCTCATCACTATGACCATGTCATTTAAATGAAATGAAGTATCCATCCATTAGTGCATAGAAACCGAAATTAAATTCTTTCTATGAAACGTACGAAAAGATAATTTCTCATAATCAATCGTTTATTCTTATCATGAGATAAATAAACAACTCCCACTGCAATAGCCACTACCTTTGTAGTTTTACCCATGTTATTAACAATCTTATCCTTACTCAGTGATAAACATTTAGTGATTCCAGTATCTACATACTTCGTGTTAGTAGATGTCATCACTAATTATGTTTAAACCATTAGTAAATAAGATATCAAACTTGTTCACATCATGATGAAAATTGGCTTTCTTTTGCCACGTGTTTTGTTAGAAGTTTCCCACCATATACAATCTTTCGTATTTCAGGTAGAACTTGCACAAAACATCCAGGCAAATTGTGAAGAATAAATTGATTTAGGTTTCCCTTTCAATTTCTATTCCAAGCTCTTCCAATTCATTCATCAATTCAATAATGATCTTCTACCTTTTAATTTACTCTAGTATCCGAAGAGTTACATGAGACCATCATATTTCTATGAACCTCTCATCTCTTCACTAGAGACTTTAATAGGCATCATGAGACGTCCTTTGTGAGAATACACATGTATTTTCTTAAGCAGTAATTTTCAAAAACAAGATTCCTTTCCAATCATCTAATTTGGACAAGTAAATATTATTTCTTTTAGTTAATAATTAGTGAAATAAAACCATTCAAAATTCAGAGAATCACAAATAAATATTCCGATCAAATCTTCGAATTTTATCCTTTTATATTGATTCCCTCAAAACAATATAAAAATAAAATTCACCGACATCTCAAGCACCGTGAGTCTGCAAGCCACGTTAGTGTGGACGTTTACAAACCCGAACATTTACAAGAGAATGTTTTACCCATTAATTTCATTTGTCAACCTAACTTTATGACAAAATAATTAATAGTCGGTTCCTCTTTAGCCATGCAAATAATAGCAGTGACTCCGTTGGGGAGGATACTAATTATTTACAACTAAGTGTACACCATTATTTGATCCCAAGTCCACTGCGCGAGCTTGTGTGCCTTACAGTTGGAGAAGTACACACGCGCTCGGATAGCTTCCTACAATCATCTATTATTAGTTTGTACTAGTGAACCGCACACAAACTCATCCGTTAGGGAGGAAGGCCTATTGCCAACACGCAAGTTTATGCGCCACATTACAAACAATAATTATTTAATGAAGTTTGTACCAGTGATCCGTAAATAAACTCATCCGTTAGGGAGGAAGGCCTACTGCCAACACGCAAGTTTACTCACATCACTTACAAACCAATAATGGAGGCCGCGGGAATTAATAATACCAATCCCCTCTCCCACTTAGTTATTTAATACCGAGGGTTTTTAACATGTATATAATATTCAGAAATAAAATATACATCCTAGCATGCTTCTATTAACAACAATTTAAGTAAATAAATCACATAGAACATGCCTTGCATATATAACAATTAATTGTCAAGTTAAAACAATTAAATCAGTTATATATCATAATTAATTGCATAAATAGTGGATCAATTAATTGGGCCCTAGAGACACAAATAAGCACAAAATGAACAGCAGACTAAATTAATTAATCATGCTCATTATCTATGGCCCATAATCTTAGCCCAAAACTAAATTAAATCCACCAAGTCCACTAGCACAAAATTAGCCCATTAAAATTAATTTCATGCTTGGCCCATTAACCACAATTAATTAAAATTAGGATTTAAGGTCCAACAGCCCATATCCATTTTAATTAAAATTTGGGCCCAGCAAACCAAGCCCAAAACAAATTAAAAAACACAGCCATGAATCCACAACCCATTAACCAAGCCCAACAAGGCAGCCCAAAACCAAGGCTGCTGCCCTAGAACAACAGCCGCCTTCAGCAGTGTTGACCAAGTCTGCCGTCTGAGACATCACGCTGCAGTCTTCGTTGGCCAGTGTTCGGCAGCGATGTCAAGAGTCGACTGTCACGCCGCACGCAAGGTGAGCCTGGTCCGCATGTTTCGGTAGCAGGCTGTGATCGAGCCAGTATTGCCGGTCGCCTGTTGCTTCCACACGCCAGCTATCGCCGTCTTGGTGCCGTCAGTCCTCCGGTGTCTTGTCGCCGAAGCTCAAGGACAACACAGGCAGCCGCCAACCAGGCGCGATGAGAGGCCAGAGCAGACTCACCGTCGATCTACTGTCGATACAAGCTCCGTACTCCTGTAGACTCGTCTGTGAAGCATCGCGATCAGCGCCACTGTTGTAAACCGCCGCTGTGAAGCATCGCAATCAGCGCCGCCCCGCAGAGTCATTCTGCAGAGTCAACCGCCACTGTGAATTATCGCGATCAGCAACCCCCAGCCACTTCATGTGCTCACGCCGTGCATCGCGATATCCGCGTCCATCATCACCAGCCGACTGACCCAGTCAACGACTAGTCAGAACTCCGCCAGTTAGCGACATGAATGACTGGAACCCATCGTGACTCCAACTGCAATAGACCCGATCGAACAGAGATGCTCCGCCCGGATAATCAGTTTGCAGCGCTTGAAGACCACCGCCTCGATGCCTCCCATCTGCTGCCCCCAGATCAAGCCTAGCCGTCGTCGTATGGTATGACTGAGCAGCTTCTGGGACCCGCACGTGACTTTGATCAGAGGTCGGGCACCGATCTCGCTCGATCGTTCCAGACGTCGAGAACAAAAGAGGGGAGGAGCAGTGCGATCAGGAATCCAGGATGTGTGTGTGTTGTACCCAGTAATTAGGAATAATATACAATCACACATACCATTTTCATAATGGTGGAAAAACAATAACAGTTTAAAACTCATCTGATTAAAGCCAGATTATATAACATAATCAAATAATCGATTTCAAACATGCAATCTATCCGACCAAAACCACACATATGGCTTAACCCAATCCAACGTCTCATATTTTACCACGAAACTAATGCTCTGATACCAATTGTTAGCAATTGGATCGTACGATTCAACGTGATCTATTAGGATTTCAGATAAACGATAACAGCGGAAGCAATTAAAACTGTGTTTACCGTACTTCTGGGTTGATGTAGAGGATGAATCGCTGCAGAGAACTACCTCTGATCTTCTTCTGTATGTCCCAAGTCGAATCCTGCTGTTGTGTGGGCAACAATCTGCAGGATTCTCTCAATCTGCTCCTGTTCTTTTCTAACTGTCAAATGAGGCACTGACTTAGGGTTAACAGGAGCTGAGATGACTTATATAGTTGGGCTACAGCAGGGACCAGGAGGAGAAATTGGGCTGGGCCTCAATTGAATTTAATTAACCAAACTTAGCCCAAAGCTTTTAATTAAATCCAATAATAATAATATAGTCCACTAAAATATTATTACTGCACTACCTGTCCAATCCCAAGATTATGTTCTGGGCTCCTTCTTATTATAAGCCCGATAGTCTCCCCATGTTTAAGATATACAATATCCATTAATTAATTAAGTTACTGACAACTCAAATTAATTAATATCTCATCCAAGAGTAGTACCACTCAACCTTATTATCATGCCGGAAATTAATCCACTTGTAAGATTTACATGATAAACCTTATGAGCTCCTCAAGGGGACATCATCAATCTATGTCGGACATGGATTCCTTCTACAATCAACAGCACACCATAGAGACAACACTACTTCCCAACTCACCGAGTATATTGATTTAATACTTATAAATCTCACCCATTGATGAATCAAAGAAATACATACTGCCCTACGTGTCGAGGTTATTGCATAGGGATTAAGAGCACGAACTTCCATAATAACAAAGATCAAGTTCTACTATATAGTCAGTATACGAAGAACGATCTCAAGCGGTCCTGCTCAATACACACAAGTGCACTAATGTGATTCTATAGCCAAGACAAGCTAATGTCAAATCACACTACAACCATACCGATAGAGAGTCCCCGTCTATCTCAGTTGTGAGCATCTGTTTATACTTTATAAGGAAACCGATAATATGATCTTCTGCGTGTTGTCGCACAACATATTATATACAGTATAAAGTAAATGGACTATTGCATCATGCATATAAAACAAATTATAAGATGCAATCATTTGATCAATGATTCTCATTTCAAATATTGTTATGACATTGTTCATACTAAAGCTAGACTTTTAGTATACAATCCAACAAAAAGATCTAGAGGAGGGGGTTGACAGTAAAAGAAAAGTCAGGAGCAGAAGGACTCTTTGCCAAGAAAGGAAACCAAAACAAGAAATAGAACAAGGGAGGAAATTCTGATCAAAAGAAGGGTGCAACAGGACAGTCAATTGGAAAGAAGTGTTACTACTGCCATGAACCAGGTCACTTCAAGAAACAATGTGCAAAATGGAAAGCTAACAAGTCCAAAAGGCTTGATGCAACTACTGGAAATCAGAAGAATCAAGTCAATCAGGTTGGTGAATTATAAAATAATGCTGGTATGGAAGGTATTGAAGCTCTGGCCATCACATAATCAGATGTGTCTATTGAGTGGGTATTGGATTCAGGGTGTACATTCCATATGACACCTATGAAGCATTGGTTTGAGGAATTCAAGCATCAGGAAGGAGGATCAGTATTGTGAGGTGATGATCATTCTTGTGAAATAAAGGGAGTGGGATCCATCAGATTGCTTATGTTTGATGGAATTCAGAGGCTTCTTAGGAATGTCAGATATGTTCCTGGATTAAGAAGGAACCTCATCTCCCTTGGGATGCTTGATACTCAAGGGTATGATTCAAACCTGAGGAGGGGAGTTCTCACAGTGACTAAGGATGATAGGACAGTCATGAAGGGAACTAGGAGATATGACTTGTACTTTCTGGATGGGAGTGTTGTTGTAGGACAGATACACAACACTGATCAGCAGGATGATGTCAAGCTATGGCATGGTAGGCTGGAACATGTTGTGAAAGAGGAATGTAAGAATTGGCTAAATAACAGCTGATCAAGTTCAATGCAAATGATCAGATCAGACAGTATGAGCATTGCATCCTTGGTAAGTCCAAGAGACTTAAGTTTGGTGAATCAGAACATACAACCAAAGAAAGGATGGATTATGTTCATTCAGACCTCTGGGGACCTTCAAAAACTATAACCAGAGGTGGAGGAAGATTCATAATGACCATAATTGATGACTACTCAAGGAAGCTGTGGGTATATGTTCTGAGAACCAAGGATTAAACATTTTCTACATTCAAGATTTGGTTAATAGAAATAGAAAATAACACTGGGAGTAGTTTGAAGTACTTGAGGACAGACAATGGATTGGAATTTGTGTCTGAAGAGTTCAATTCATACTGCAAGGAAAAAGGGATTAAGAGACAAAACTGTCCCTGGATCTCCACAACAAAATGGCATTGCAGAAAGAATGAATCAGACACTTTTGCAAAGAATTAGATGCATGTTGAGCAGTATAGACTTAAGCAAGATATTTTGGGGAGAATTTCCTGCAACTGCAGCTTACTTGATCAACTTATGTCCTGCTACAGCTCTGAATTTTAAAACTCTAGACAAAGTCTGGTCAGGTAAGGTTCCAAGCTACTCACATCTTAGAGTTATAGGCTGTCAAGCCTATTCCCATGTGAAACAGGATAAATTAGAACCTAGAGCACTTAAATGTGTTATGATTGGTTATCCAAAAGGTGTAAAGGGGTATAAACTATGGTGTTATGAAGAGAACAGACTCTTGGTTAGTAGAGATGTTGTTTTTATTGAGAATAAGATGCCATTGATCAAGGATGATCAGAGAAGAGAGTCTGAGCTTGAGGTGGAGCCTCAAAACATGAACAGATCAGGTGAAAGTGAAGAGAACTCCACTAACAGAGGTACAGATGGAGTATCAAGAGTTAAAGAACAACCTAATACCTATCAACTTGCAAGAGACAGACAGAAAAGGACTATAGTGCCACTTGCAAGGTATGTGGAAACTGATATAGTTTCATTTGCACTATATACAACAACTGAAATTGAAGCTTATGAACCAAGAAACTACACTGAGGCATTGGCAAGTCAAGATAGTAATAAGTGGCTAATAGCCATGGAAGAAGAATTATTATCTCTGAATAAGAATGGAACATGGAGAATTGTTGACAAGCCAAAATCTCAGAAGTTAGTTGGATGTAAGTGGATTTTCAAGAGAAAACCAGCACCTGCAGCTGAAGGTGGAGTCAGATATAAGGCTAGGCTAGTAGCTAGGGGTTTTTCATAGAAGGAAGGGGTGGATTACAATGAGATCTTCTCACCTGTGGTTAAACATTGTTCAATCAGAGTATTACTAGCACTAGTTACTCAATATGATCTTGAGCTTCATCAGATGGATGTAACTACTGCACTTCTACATGGGAAGTTGGAAGAAAGTATCTACATGAAGATACCAGAGGGTGTTACAGTTGAGAGGGCTGATAGAAAGGTCTGTTTACTACTCAAGTCTCTGTATGGACTTAAAAAAAGTCCTAGACAGTGGTATTTGAGATTTGATGAGTATATAGTTGCCAATAAATTTCAGAGAAGTCTCTATGACAGCTGTGTATACATCAAGGAGGAGAACAACTGTTACACATACTTACTACTCTATGTGGATGATATCTTGATTGCTTGCAAGAGCACTCAAGGCATTGATGTAGTGAAGGGATTACTTAAATTAGAGTTTGGGATGAAGGATCTTGGTGAAGCTAAGATGATACTAGGTATAGAAATAAGCAGAGACAGACCAGCTGGAATACTTGTGTTGAAACAACAATCTTACCTTGTTAAAGTACTCAAAAGGTACAATATGGATCAGTGCAAGCATGTTACAACACCTGTCAAGCAAGGGTTAAGTCTGTCTCTACTTGGTGGAGCTAAATCAGACAGAGAAATAGCTGAAATGAGCAGGATTCCATATGCAAGTTCAGTGGGCAGTCTTATGTATGCTATGGTTTGTAGTAGGCCTGATCTTGCTTATGTAATGAGCTTGATTAGTGATGAGTGATATTTTCACCTAGATTTTAGTGTCTTTTTATATGAGTTTTCGTATTTTTTATCCGTATTTTATGTGTTATTTGGTTGAGTTTTCATATTTTTTTTATCCGTATTTTTTATTTGATGCTAGATATGATAAGGAAGACGTAGGAAAAAGCGGATCTCAATTCGGAGTTGAAACGAGGGAGAACGAGCCAAAACAGTGAAGAAATACAAGAGCCAGCACCAACACGGGTGGTGTAGCCAACACGGCCCTGTAAGAGGTGGCCGTGAGGCGACACCAATTCGTTCAACACAGGCAACTTAAGGCCGTGTCCAGTCGCACAAGTCGTGTTGGCAGCACGAGCCATGTCATCAACACGGCCCTGTAAAAAAAGGCCGTGCGGGAGCATCAGTTCACACGACACAGTCATCTTATAGCCGTGTGGCAGAGCACGACTCGTGCTGTGTAAAATCCTGGAAAAAAATTAGAATCCTTCTAGAAGCCTCCCAAGGGGTATAAATACCCAATACTTCAATATGTGAGAAAAGATCCAAAATTCCACCCTTCCACACATACATCACACACCATTTCTTCTATTTTACACCATCATCTTCATCCATTCACCATCCATTGGATCTACAATCATCCTACCATCAAAATCATCATCCAATTGAAGAAAAGAAGCAAGGAAGAGAGAAAGATAACAAGGGAAGGAAGGAAATCACCATTGAAGTGACATCAAGGGAGTTTCTATTCATTTCTTGTATTAAACCTCATAGTTTCATCATGTTTTGTAAGGGTATTAATGTCTATGTTCATTTCCTTCTTAATATGGTAGGCTAATCTCCCTTGTGAGATTAGCAACATGATAGTTGTTGGATAATTTTGGGGATTTGTGTATTTGAATTCATATGTTGATTGAATCTATGATTTTCTACCATTGATTATTAATTGCTTGAATTGTATTGATGATTTGTATGTTTAGTTGTTCTAGATATGTGATTAGATTGAGAAATCAATTATATGCTTAGGATAATTAAGTGAATCATTTCATCAAACACTTCATGTGCATTATAGATTGTGAAGAGATTGAGAAGTCCTTCATAGTTTAGAACCCTTTGGTAGGACATGTGATTGGTTTGATCGAGAGATTGATTAATTGTGTGAAGGGACTCTTATTTAAGCTTAGTACCTAGTTGGAATTGTTTAAGTGAGAACCAATCCATTGAGCTATTTGATATTCATATCCTATCCATCTCGAGAGGGAGTTTAGGTGATCTTAGTGTTGGCCCTTTCTCTTCAATCCATGATACATATGAATTTGATACATAATTCCTAGAATTACCACTTCTTGATTATTGTTAATCTCACTTTTAATCAATTTGGTAAACCACCTTCCATCCATCTATCTTATTTGCTAGATCATTGCTTGTTCACTTGCATTAATTAATTTAATTTCTTGTTTGATCAACCAACCTCCCTTTGATGATTCGTCTCTATAAAATTACAACAAACGTGAGATCGCTTAAGCACTAGTGCCTACCTCCCTTGGGTTCGATAATTTCTTGAATTGGTCATTCTCCACTAAACTATGGCTAATCAATTAGTAGATTCTTAAGTTGTCCAGGGAAACAGCATTGAGAGGCAGTCAAATGGGCATTGAGGTATGTCAAGGGGACTGAACAAGTTGGTTTAAAATTTCAAAAAGGGGAAGCAAAATCAGGAGCTGTCATTGGATATGTTGATGCTAATTTTGCAGTAAATTTGGATTCTAGGAAGTCTCTTACAGGGTATGTGTTTAATATGTATGGTACATCAGTGAGCTAGAAGGCAATCCATCAGTCTGTAGTGGCATTATCAACTACAGATGCTGAGTTTATTGCTTTGATAGAAGCAATTAAAGAAGGAGTATGGCTTGTTGGTTTGCTGAAAGAATTGGGGAAATATCAAGATACTGTAGTGGTGTATTGTGACAATCAAAGTGCAATACACTTAGCTAAGCATCAGGGATATCATGAAAGGACCAAACACATTGATGTTAAGCTATACTTTGTGAGAGATATGGTGGATAGTGGATTTGTTGAAGTAAGGAATATTGATACAGCTGTGAATCCAGCTGATGGACTTACTAAAGCATTGCCAGCAACAAAATTTGAGATGTGCAAGACTTTAGTTGGTATGTTTTCAGACATAGAGGTTACTGCTCCTTAAAAGTAGCAAAATGGGGAGAAGGGCTCAAGTTTGAGCATGCATACATCTAAGGTGGAGATTGATGACAATAGATGCATGCATGAGGGAGTTTCACATATGGAGAATGTTCATTGGCAACTAAATAATGATCATAACGTTATGCATGATTGCTGGAAGTAAGAAAAGGCAGTTGGAACAAGCCAACAACCCAAACTATCAAAATTGCCATTTCTGGTGCAGTGTTGAGCAGCTGACTTGGAGGCGATTTTTGAGCAGTTTATCAAGCTACCTAGAACTGGCTAGATGGCTGCATCTCAACTACTAAGTGAGGACTATCTAGTGGAGGTTTAATCGGATCAATAGGTTAAGGGAGTAGCAAGATATAAGATCTCAAAGTAGCTTGATCACATCACTTCTTCACTTTTGAGTTTGACAGTTTGCAGCTTTGTTTTTTTCTTTCTTCTTGTTGCAGATTGAGATCAATCTAATCTGAGTTGTAAGCATTGAGTGATAATAAAGGTTCTTCTCCCCAAAGTGGATATAGGTTATTCACAACCGAACCACTATACATCTTTGTGCAAGTTTTACATTTCATTTTAAGTTCTATTATTTTATGTGTTCAGAGGAGATGACTTGCTGTTGCATCATTTGTTAAAAAGAGGTCTTGACGCGAACGAAACAGATAGTAATGGAAGAACTGCTCTGGTCAGTTTATCACAGTTAGAAACATCATTGACTACATGTGCTCACATCTTAAACTATTTTTGCATTTCTTTTGCATGGTCTATACATTGACAGCATATTGCAGCATCAATAGGTAATGAGAATTGTGTGCGTCTTTTGCTAGATTTTGGGGCAGATCCAAACAGCAGAGGTAATTGCTCATCTTTTACTAATTGAATTTCATCTATTGCAGTGAAAATGTGCCATCATTCCAGTTAATCTTCAAGATTCTGTACAGATTCAGAAGGAAGTGTACCATGCTTGGGAAGCACAAAGCAGTTATGAAGCTATTACTAGATAACGGCGCTAAATTAACTGTTGGCTTTAGGATCGTTTGGCTCAGCGTGATGCGTTAGGAATTCAAGTAAACAATTACAGCAGAAGCAAAATAACAGTTTACCTTTCTTCTGGGTTGATGTAGAGGATGAACAGTCGTGAAACACCTCTGATCTTCTACTGTATGACCCAAAGTCAATTCTGGTGTTGTGTGGGAAACAATCTCCAGAATCTACTCAATCTGCTCCTTTCCTCTATTCACGTTGAAACGGCGTTCAGAATAATAGGGTTTCAGGATGCTGAGATAACTTATATATTGGGCTACAACAGGGACCAGGAGGAGAAATTGGATTGGGCCTCAATTGGATTTAATTAATCAAGCTTAGCCCAAAGTTTTAATTAAACCCAATAATAATAATATAGTCCACTAAAATATTATTACTGCACTACCCATCCAATCCCAATATTATGTTTTGGGCTCCTTCTTATTATGAGCCCGAAAGTCTCCCCACGTTTAAGATATACAATGCCCTTTAATTAATTAAGTTACTGACAACTCAAATTAATTAATATCTCTTCCGAGAGTAGTACCACTCAACCTTTTTATCATGCCGGAATTAATCCACTTGCAAGATTTACATGATAAACCTTATGAGCTCCTCAAGGGGATATCATCAACTTATGACGGACATGGATTCCTTCTACAATCAACAGCACACCATAGAGACAATACTATTTTCCAACTCACCGAGTTTGTTGATTTATTACATGTCAATCTCACCCATTGATGAATCAAAGAAATATATATTGCCTTACGTGTCGAGGCTATTGTATAGGGATTAAGAGCACGAACATCCATAATAACTGAGATCAAGTTCTCCTATATAGACAGTACAAGTCGAACGATCTCAAGCGGTCCTACTCAATACACGCTAAGTGCACTAATGTGATTCTATAGTCAAGATAAACTAATACCAAATCACACTACAACCATCCCGATAGAGAATCCCCGTCTATCTCTGTTGTGAGCATCTGTTTATACTTTATAAGGAAACCGATAATATGATCTTCCGCGTGTTGTCGCACAACATATTATCTACAGTATAAAGTAAATGGACTATTACATCGTGCATATAAATAAATTATAAGATGCAATCATTTGATCAATGATTCTCATTTCAAATATTGTTATAACATTATTCATACTAAAGCTAGACTTTTAGTATACAATCCAACAATCTCCCACTTATACTAAAAGACTATGCTGTCATGTCTTCTGCCATACATCTGATTCCTACTCCTACTACACGACCATTAAAAGCTCTTGCCTTAAGGTCCTTGTTAATGGATCTACTAGGTCATCATCCGATGCAATCTAGGCGACAACATCCTTCCCCTCATCATACGATTTCTCGTAACAGGTGGTACTCGCGCTCCATGTGTTTAATTGCCTTATGGACTCGTGATTCCTTCAAGTTTGCAATTGCACCAATATCATCAATGTAAATTGTGATAACCTTGGGCAAACTTAGAAACACTTCAAAGTCCATCATGAAGTCTTTAGAGTCATACAGACACTTTCGCTGCCTCATAGGCTCCAATTTATCATCTTTCCTTGATGGAGTCCGGAGTCTAAAATATATTTCTATATAACACTCCTCCACATTATGACTCTTCTTCTTAAGATTAAACACATAACCTTTGAGGTGGATTTACTTCCGTCCAATCTGACTAAAAAAAACCGAATCTACATAATCCACAAGAAGCAGTGAATCTGCCCAGTAAGTCTACATATAATTTCCAGTCCTTCTCAGGCACTTCATATATGTCTTACCACAGTTCATCATTCTTGTTCCGGGTTATGTTGATACTCACTGTTCATGTGTTTAGCAAAACAGATATCCAACTTCGTTCATAGCATTCCTTAGATTAAGCTTCCTTATTTGCTGAAGCATAAGGAACTGCTTTCATCTCCTTTATCTTCCTTTTGTGTCTCAAGACAAAATCACTTAGATAAATTCACATGCTAAACGAGTATGGATTTTATCAATTTACAAAACTTGAGATAAGCATAACATCCTTTCTTGTGATCCGTATTACCGTGATCAAAAGGATATATTTTGCCTTCCTTAAGTCCTTCATCTCTACCGCTTTATTAACCATACCCATACGCCCGACAATACTCTTTCATTGTCCCCAGTGAGCAACATATCATCTATGTAAAGCATAAGAAATACCACCACGTTTTCGTCACTCTTTACAATACACAAAACACATCCGCTTATTGAATAAATCCATATCTTTAGATTTGCTCATCAAAATGGATGTTTTATGATCTTGAAGCTTGGTTTAGTCCATCAATGGACACTTTTAAGCTTATTATCAAAATGCTCTTAGCTCTTTGCAATGAATTACTCTGATTGCTTCTCATAGATGTTTTCCTCAAGACTTCCAATCACGAAAGCTGTCTTAATATCTATTTGTTGCTCCTCATAATTCAATATGAGCAGCAATAAATAAAAGAATCCGGACCAACATTAGCATAGCTACCAGCGAACATGTTTCCTCATAATCGAACAATTTCTTTCTGAGTACACCTTTTCGCAACAAGCTTTGCTTCTATGGTTTTCACCTTGCCGTATGATCCTCTTTCATTTTCTATGACCAATTACAATGGCTTTTACACCATTAGTGATTCTACAAGCTCCCAGAATTAATTTAGAATCCGTAGATTCTATTTTAACATTCATTGCAACTTACTAAGATTCCATATTTTTATCTTGTAGTGCTACGTCGTATCCGTGGGATAATACCATGTTTACTAGGGACCAAGTCTCACGACTCTCCCAAAATATATATCGTTCGGGTAGTCGAACAACCCTCCCACTACGACAAGGCACTTATAGGTAATTATGTATCAGACGTGACACGCGATGCAGTTTACCTTGTGGTATATCCTCTTGTACACTTGGTACTTATACTTAGTGTTTTCCTCTCACTTCCTTTAGAACAACTTATACATGGATTTGTGATTTATTACATAGTCCTTTTCCAAAAATCTAGTGTTTGTATTAACAATCACCCTTTGATCTTTTGGACTAAATAAATCACCCTTCATTTTTCTAGGATGTCCCACAAACAGATAAACATTTTACGAATTACTGTATCTAGGGCATATCCATAAAATGAATTTAATTATTCCAAATAATACTTCATCTATCTAATCTTTACCATAAGAGACTTATATTTTCTATCCACCACACCATTCAGTTGGGGCATGTCCGGTGTAGCCAAACTTGAGATTTAATCTCAACCTCTGATTAATAGCTCCTAACTATCCTAAGAGGTACTTGCCATCACGATTAAATCGTAATGACTTAATATATTTTCCATGACGCTTCACTGTACCAGCCTTGCAATTATTGAATATCCAAAGACTTAGACTTGCAGTGCCTCAAATAAATATATCGGTATCTAGAATAATCTTCGAATATTCATAACCACCTCTCGCCTGGATAATATTAGGTCCGCTTGAATCAGAATGAACCAATTCCAACATATATATCTTTGGCTCTATACCCCTTGGCCTTAAAAAGCCAGTTAATCATTTTTACTTCCAAGCAAGACTCACAAGTCTGATAGTTTCCACTTTAGATAAACCTTACGGTCCATCGGCTATCAACTTTTGAATCCTACTCAAGTAAAATAAACTAGTCTTAGACGCCAAATGTATGTTTAGTTCATCTCGAAAGGTTCCTTTCTCTTACTAATATTAAAAGATGCATTATTAATTACTATTTGTTGCATCTGTGGGATGTACATGATTTAAGAGTATACAAATTATCCACCAACGTACCATAACAGATTATAGCCCCATTCCTCATCACTATGACTATGTCATTTAAATGAAATGAAGTATCCATCCGTTAATGCATAGAAACTGAAATCAAATTCTTTCTATGAAAACGTATGTAAAGATAATTTCTCATAGTCAAACGTTTATTCCTATTATAAGATAAATAAACAACTCCCACTGCAATAGTCACTACTCTTGTAGTTTTTTCCATGTCTATAACAATCTTATCCTCACTTAGTAATAAATATTTTAGTGATTCCAGTATCTACACACTACGTGTCAGTAGATGCCATCACTAATCATGTTTAAACAACTAGTGAATAAGATATAAAGCTTGTTCACATCTTAATGAAAATGCCTTTTCTTTGCCATATGTTTTGTCAGAAGTTCCCCACCATATACATCCTATCGTAATTCAGGTGGAACTTACTCAAAACATCTAGCCAATTATGGAGAATAAAATTGACTTAGGTTTCCCCTTCAACTTCTATTCCATTTATTTCCAATTCATTCATCAAATTCTATCATGACCTACCGTCTTTTAAATTACTTAAGTATCCGAAGAGTTACATGAGACCATCATATTTCTATGAACCTCTCATCTCTACACTAGAGACTTTAATAGACATCATGAGACAGTCTTTTGTGAGAACACATATGTATTTTCTTAAGCAGTAAAATTCTAAACCAAGATTCTTTTCTAATCAACTAATTTAGACAAGTAAATATTATTTCTTTTAGTTAACAATTAGTGAAATTAGACCATTCGAAATTCAGAGAATCACATATAAATATACCGATCAAAACTTTAAATTTATACATTTATATTGATTCCCTCAAAATAATATAAAATATAAATTTACCGATATCTCAAGCACTGTGAGTCTGCGAGCCACGATAGTATGGACGTTTACAAACCCGAACATTTACAAAAGAAGGTTTTATCCATTAATTTCATTTGTCAACCTAACCTCATGACAAAATAATTAATAGTCGGTTCCTCTTTAGCCATGCAAATAATAGCAGTGACTCCGATGGAAATGATACATATTATTTGCACCTAAGTGTACACCATTATTTGACCCCAAGTCCATTGTGCAAGCTTATGTGCCTTACAGATAGAGAAGTACACGCGCTCGGATAACTTTCTACAGTCATCAATTATAAGTTTGTACCAGTGAACCGCATATAAACTCATCCGATAGGGAGGAAGGTCTATGCCAACGCTCAAGTTCATATGCATCACATTACAAACATAATTATTTAATGAAGTCTGTTCCAGCAATCCATGAATAAACTCATCCGATGGGGAGGAAGGCTCTAATGCCGACACGCAAGTCTATTCACATTGCTAACAAATCAATAATGGAGGCCGCGAGAATTAATTACCAATCCCCTCTCCCACTTAGTTATTTAAACACCGAGGGTTTTTAACATGCATATAATATTCAGAAATAATATATACATCCTAGCATGCTTCTATATTTATTTAATTAAAATAAATCACATAGAACATGCCACATATATAACAATTAATTGTCAAGTAAAACAATTAAATCAATTATATATAATCAATTAATTGCATAAAATGTTGGATCAATAAAATGGGCCTAGCTGACCCAAGCATCAATAGCATAAAATGAGCAACTCATTAATAAATTAATTAAGCCCATTTATCCTGCCTATCTTTGCATGAAAAAAATCCAGCCCATTTTAAAATCTAGCCCAACATGAAATCCACAATTAATAAAAATGAGCAATTAAAATTTTTGGCCCAGCAGCCCAAAGAGATCTTGGCCCAAACAAGGCACCATGGCCCAAGAAGACATTTAAGGCCCAGCTGACCCTGCCCTATATGCTTACCAGCCGCAACAATCACACGGAGGTTTCACCGGCGCAACTTGGCGCTGCAGCAGCCGGCGGCCCCGCCCACAGCCCACGGCGTCGCGCCATCAGCGCACCGCGCCCACTGCCGTGAAGCTCCCAGCTGCGCCTGCCTGCCACGACATCGCCTGAAACCTCAATAGGAATCGCCGGCTGCGAGCAAGGAATATACTAGCGAATTCATGCCGGCGACCATCCTCTCCGGCCGCTATGAAGACCCGTTCGAAAACTGCCTCAGACCGATTGGAAATGGTAGAGGCCCGACCGGAACCCCGGGCAGACGCGATCAGAGATGAGTCAGACTCGCTCGGAAGTGCTTCAGACTGCAGCGACAACCATCGTCTCGATCCCATCGCCGTCCAGATCGCCTGAAAGCATCACGCCCTGCTTCTGTCTGTCGCTCACAGCCATGGTGGTCATGACCATACATGCCGTTCTCGCCATCTGTCGCTTTCATTCCAGTGACAGTTTTCGTCCGTCGCCGCAGAAGATCACAGCGGACCCGCCGAGAACCAACATCAGATGCGCCCAGAAACCTCATGATTTCGCCTGGAATCGCCACTGCTCATGCTGCCGGCTGCCCTGAACTGCACCATAGAGGGTGCAGCGAACCTTTCCGCCTTGTTCAGCCCCGATTGCCTCTTCAAGAATCGTCATCAGCATCGATCTTGCTACTGTCAGTTCGTGAATCTCCAGGTCGCACTGTCGAGATTCAGCCATCAGCGTGTCGTGCCACCACTGTCAACAGCCGACTGCTAGTGAAGCAATCCCTTCTCTTCGCCGTTGACGATCGCTTGCAGTACATACAAGTCGTGTGTTCTCACGATGAGCGTGGTTGCTTTCTTCTTGCCGTCGATGATTAGCGGTGCAAGAGCCAAATTCACTCGCCCATAAACACCATCATCATACAGTTGTGTGTGTGTTCAGCGTGTACAATTTGTTGCAATAATCACACGCCAATAATTATCGACAAAGCACATAGGATATATGGATAATTCACACATATAAAACCCTAATCACATGCTATCAATTCGATAATTAATAATTCGATAATTAACACATGTATGGTTCAAACCCTACCTAACATCTCACGTTTCACCACGAAACAACGCTCTGATATCATTTGTTGGCTTTAGGATCGTTTGGCTCAGCGTGATGCATTAGGAATTCAAGTAAACAATTACAGCGGAAGCAAAATAACAGTTTACCATTCTTCTGGGTTGATATAGATGATGAACAGTAGTGAAACGCCTCTGATCTTCTGCTGTATGACCCAAAGTCAATTCTGGTGTTGTGTGGGCAACAATCTCCAGAATCCACTCAATCTGCTCCTTTCCTCTATTCACGTTGAAACGACGTTCAGAATAATAGGGTTCTAGGATGCTGAGATAACTTATATATTGGGCTACAATAGGGACCAGGAGGAGAAATTGGATTGGTCCTCAATTGGATTTAATTAACCAAGCTTAGCCCAAAGCTTTTAATTAAACCCAATAATAATAATATAGTCCACTAAAATATTATTACTGCACTACCCATCCAATCCCAATATTATGTTTTGGGCTCCTTATTATGAGCCCGAAAGTCTCCCCATGTTTAAGATATACAATGCCCATTAATTAATTAAGTTACTGACAATTCAAATTAATTAATATCTCTTCCGAGAGTAGTACCACTCAACCTTTTTATCATGCCAGAATTAATCCACTTGCAAGATTTACATGATAAATCTTATGAGTTCCTCAAGGGGACATCATCAACCTATAACGGACATGGATTCCTTCTACAATCAACAACACACCATAGAGACAATACTATTTCCCAACTCACCGAGTTTGTTGATTTAATACATGTAAATCTCATCCATTGATGAATCAAAGAATATATACTGCCTTACGTGTTGAGGCTATTGTATAGGGATTAAGAGCACGAACATCCATAATAACTGAGATCAAGTTCTCCTATATAGACAGTACAAGTCGAACGATCTCAAGCGGTCCTACTCAATACACGCTAAGTGCACTAATGTGATTCTATAGTCAAGATAAACTAATACCAAATCACACTACAACCATCCCGATAGAGAGTTCCCGTCTATCTCGGTTGTGAGCATCTGTTTATACTTTATAAGGAAACCGATAATATTATCTTCCGCGTATTGTCGCATAACATATTATCTACAGTATAAAGTAAATGGACTATTGCATCGTGCATATAAATAAATTATAAGATGCAATCATTTGATCAATGATTCTCATTTCAAATATTGTTATAACATTATTCATGCTAAAGTTAGACTTTTAGTATACAATCCAACATTAATCACTGGAGATATCGGTCTATTTTCGTGCACTTCTGCTGCGCAAAACAGATTGGATTTACTCAAGGACATTGTTCGTCATGGTGGGGGTGTAGCATGGCCTATGATCACCCGATGTTCAGCCATTCATATTGCTGTTTGTGAAGGAAACGTCGACATTGTCAAATATCTTGTAGAGAATGGAGTTAGTATTGACACGCCCGATGAAAATGGTTGGACAGCAAGGGACTTAGCTGAGCAGCAAGGCCATGAGGAGATCAAGGAGCTTTTTGAATCACATAAAGGAGCCAGGATGGATCTAATGGTCACAATCCCTGAGGAACGTCATGGAGTTCATTTCTTGGGACGATTCAAAAGTGATCCGACTATCCTAACTCCTAATCAGGATGGTTCATTTTCAGGATCAGATGTGTTGGAAATATAACAATTAAATCCAATTTACACCTTAAGCCCTAACATGATTCAACAAGATCCATAAATAATTAAATAGAGGAATACCTGAATCCATTGGTCTTCTTATGCGGAATAAGACAGAAGATCAGCAGCGGGTTCAAGGTCTTCCTTCACTAAAGCCTCTGGATTCCGTAAGGACCTTCGTAATCTCTTCAGATGGGGAAAGAGAGAACTGTGTGTGGCTTAGTGTCGGGGACCATAACCTAGGTATCTATATATATTACCCATATCAGGCCACCCATAATCACCTGATACGTAATATTGGGTATCTACTCATTGGCCCATATCAAATAAGTGTAGTCCATGGGCTCTTACTTTATTTTAATCACTTAATTAAGCCCAATATATAATTTGAATAGCTAATATAATTGAGTATTAATATATTGCCCACAATTAAATTATATAGGAAATATAAATTTCCTAACAATCTCCCACTTGGGCTATATATTATTTTCCGAAGACAATTATATTAAGGATCCTTAAGTGCACAACTTTATGCTATTCATTCAGACTACCTTCAACAATCTGGTCCATCTTATATACTAACAATGGAATTACCGCGGCATTCACCACATTATTATTCGTGGTTAAACCCCGACAATCACCATATTAATATACTCAATGACATAGATCAAATATGGTGAGTAGCATGGAAATTACATGTAAAATGTGATTAATAACATGTCTATTTCCAACTGGTCCAACTTTAGTGAGATCAATCCACAATGCAAATATCGCAAAATGAAAATTAACTTAAGTGAATTCAGAATAAACCAAAAGTTCATAAACTTTATTCTATAGAATCCGAATGTCTTAAATACGAAGTTCAATACATAGAACATAAACTCTCACTAAACTAAGGTAACATCAGAAACAACACCCATTTGAGCAGTATGCTCATGAAATACCTTCGGGGTCAATGCCTTAGTTAGCGGATCTGCTAGCATGCTATTTGTTCCTATGTGTTCAACAGTAATTTGTTTATTCTGAATTCTCTCCTTAACAACAAGGTACTTAATTTCAATGAATTTTGCTTTAGAAGCACTTCTGTTGTTATTGGAGTATAGCACTGCTGAACTATTGTCACAATACATTTTCAACGGTCTTTCGATACCGTCAACCACACGCAGCCCTGTGACAAAGTTCCGCAACCACAATGCATGATTAGATGTTTCATAATAAGCAATGAACTCTGCAGCCATGGTGGAAGAAGCTACAAGAGTCTGTTTAGCAGACTTCCAAGAAATAGCCCCTCCAGCCAACGTAAACACATAACCCGATGTGGAACGCTTGCTATCTTGACATCCAGCAAAATCGGAGTCAGAGTATCCAACGATCTCCAAATTCTCCAACCTCCGATAAGTAAGTATATAATCCATTGTTCTCTTCAAGTAACGCATTACGCGTTTAGCCGCTTTCCAGTGTTGCTCCCCTGGATTGCTTAAATACCTCCCCAAAACTCCCACTATAAATGCTATATCAGGACGAGTGCAAACTTGAGCGTACATTAGACTTCCTACTGCCGATGCATAAGGAATCTTTTGCATCTCATTTTTCTCATGATCATTGCTGGGGCATTGCTTAAGACTGAATTTTTCTCCCTTGGCCACAGGGGTGTCTAGTGGTTTGCTTCCTTTCATGCCGAATCTTCCTAAAACCATATCGATATAGTTCTTTTGCGATAATCCAAGGATACCTTGAGAGCGATCTCTAAGTATTTGGATTCCTAATACAAAAGAGGCGTCACCAAGATCTTTTATTTCGAATTTATTCGCAAGAAATCTCTTAGTTTCGTGCAATAAGCCTATATCATTACTTGCAAGAAGAATATCATCGACATACAAAACCAAGAAAATATATTTACTCCCACTGAATTTGCAATATACACAATCATCAACAACATTTACCTCAAAACCAAAAGAGGTAATAATTTGATGAAACTTGTGATACCATTGACGAGATGCTTGCTTGAGACCATAGATGGATTTCTTTAATTTGCACACTGTAGACTTTGCATCTCCAAAGACAAAGTTTTCAGGTTGTGCCATATAAATGGTTTCCTCAATATCTCCATTGAGAAAAGCAGTCTTTACATCCATCTGATGTAGCTCCAAGTCAAAATGAGCTACAAGTGCCATGATAGTTCTGAAAGAGTCTTTCGAAGAAACTGGAGAGAAAGTCTCTTTGTAGTCAATGCCTTCCTTTTGAGTGAAGCCTTTAGCGACTAGACGAGCTTTATATCTTTCGATATTGCCTTTTGAATCCCTTTTGGTTTTAAATATCCATTTACTACCAATGGGTTTCACACCTTCAGGCAATTCGACAAGATCCCAAACGTCATTGTCACTCATAGACTTCATCTCATCCTTCATGGCGTCAATCCATCTCTGAGAGTTAGAACTGCGCATGGCTTGACTAAAAGTGACAGGGTCATCTTCGGTCAAACCAACACCATCCTCATGTTCTTGTAGGAATACTATATAATCATCTGAAATAACATTTCTCCTCTCTCTAGTGGATCTCCTTAATGGCACTTCTTGAGGTGGTTGAGTTTGTTCTTCAACTAATGGAGGAAGGATTTCAATGTTATCTTGATTTGGAATAGTGATTTCCATATGAGTCTCTGGAGTTGTTTCTTGAGCTATGATCGGTAAAGTAATTAAATCATTATCTACTCCAGAATCTTCCTCAAAGACAACCTTCCTCATAATTTCTTCCCTCCCAAACTCAATATCCTCAAGAAATTTAGCATTTCCCGTCTCGAAAAAGGTTCTTGATGTGGAATGGTAAAACTTAAAACCCCGTGAATGCTCAGAGTAACCAACGAAATAGCAGCTTACCGTTCTTGATTCCAGTTTTCCTTCATGTGGCTTATAAGGCCGCGCTTCAGCTGGACAACCCCAAATGTGTAAGTGCCTAATGCTAGGTTTCTTGCCTTTCCAAAGTTCATGTGGGGTTTTCGAAACTGCTTTACTTGGTACTCTATTAAGAATGTACACTGCTGTTTTCAAAGCTTCTCCCCAAAGAGACTCTGGCAAGGAGGAATGACTTATCATACTCCTCACCATATCCTTAAGAGTCCGATTCCGATGTTCAGCAACACCATTCATGCGAGGAGAACCTGGCATAGTGTATTGCGGAACAATTCCACATTCTTTGAGGAAAAGTGCGAAGGGTCCTGGACGTTGTTCTCCTGATCCATCAAACCGACCATAGTATTCACCTCCACGATCAGATTTGACAGCCTTAATTTTCTTACCAAGTTGAAGTTCTACTTCAGCTTTGAAAGATTTGAAAACGTCCAACGATTGAGATTTCTCATGAATCAAATATAGATAGCCAAAACGAGAATAGTCGTCTATGAACGTGATAAAGTAACGTTGTCCATTCCATGATGCCGTAGGGAATGGACCACATATATCAGTGTGAATAAGTTCTAAGACTTCTCTAGCTCTTTCGGCTCCTAATTTCCTCATATTAGTTTGTTTCCCTTTTATACATTCAATGCAGACTTTAAAATCTACAAGATTTAAGGGATTAAGGATTCCATCAGACACAAGCCTTTGAATTCTTTGTTTGGAAATATGGCCTAAGCGCTTGTGCCACAAAATGGCAGAATCCTCCGAAAATTTTCTCTTTGTACCTCTTGAATGTGTTTGCAGAATAACATTATTGGAATTTATAAGATCAAGCATGTAAAGATTTTCAATTAAATGGCCATCACCAATAAAATTGGAATTTTGAAAGAGACATACTTTATTATTTCCAAAAGACCAGGAAAATCCCAGTTTATCCAAAACAGAAATAGAAACCAAATTCCGTCTAAAAGACGGCACAACAAATGTCTCAAACAAGTCTAAATAACAGCCACTCTTTAAATGTAATCTAAAGGTTCCAATAGCCTCTACTACAACTTTATTGCCATCGCCCACAAAGATGAATCTTTCAGCATCAGTTGGCAGCCGGTAATGCAGGCAACCCTGCAAAGACACACTTATGTGAGTAGTAGCACCAGAATCTACCCACCAAGTATCTTTAGGTACAAAGGATAAATTAACCTCAGAACAAACCAAAGTAAGAGGTATACCCTTCTTAGCACGCCATGCAGCATACTTGGAGCAATCTTTCTTAAAATGATCCCGCTTCTTGCAGAAGTGGCATCTATCATCCTTAGGTTCAACCTTTTGCTTCTTCTGCTTTGAAGCAGCAGCAACAACAGTACCATTAGGTTGATTTCTTTTCTTGCCTCGAGCATTTATAGCCAAGTGAGCACTTTCAACTCTATCTCGCTGCACTCTCTCTTCCTCTTGCACACAGTAAGATATAAGCTCATTAAGGGACCATTTGTCCTTTTGAGTGTTATAGCTCACTTTGAATTGCCCAAAGTGTGCAGGAAGTGAGATTAGAACCAAGTGCACAAGCAGATCATCAGAAATGTCTAACTTGAGTGCCTTAAGCTTTGATGTGAGATTAGACATTTCCATGATGTACTCCCTTATGTTCCCTTTGCCTTTATACCTCATGGAGACAAGTTTAGCCAAAAGACTACTTGCCTCCGCCTTTTCATTTTTGGCAAAGTACTGCTCAACAGCCTCGAAGAACGATTTGGCATTTTTGCTCTCAGCAATAGAGCCCCGAAACGCCTCCGGAATGGAGCGCTTCATGATCATCATGCACATTCGGTCTGATCGATCCCACTTTTCAATTTTAGCCTCATTTGGATTTTCAGTAGTAGCAGTGGGTCGATCAAATCGAAGAGCCAGGTCCAAATCCATACAGCCCAGAACGATCTCAAGGGTTTCTTTCCAGCTCTTGAAGTTTGTCCCATTAAGCATTGGGATGTTATTGATTTGTTGAGTAAAGTTAGGAGCTGTAGCAACAGAAACTAAATAGAGAACACATTAAGTATACTCACATAACATTCATATCATAAATCAAATTATGAACGAATAAGTAAAACAAATTGGGGACCCATCTCAAGACACCAAGTGTAACATTAACCTCGTCTGTGGACAAAAATTAACTACAGTGGTAATCTTGGTGCAACAATCAAGTATTGACAATAAGTTCTGTCAAACAAGAGTCTATCTGTGGACCGACTCATGTTCACATGAATAATCCAAATAATTATCACATACTTATTATCACATGTGTGTTATTATTCTGTCAAACTGTGCCTACCTGTGGGCCGAACACAGAACACATAAATAATACCACACCCATCTATGTATTTCAATAAAGCTTTTCTCTACACATGATATTGCTGTGGCAACATGGTGTTTTGATTGACTAGATTGAAGGTTTACTAGACTAATTAAATAAATATTTAATTAAACGACATAGACTGTCTCCCCAATTTAAATAAATTCATTATGGGTTCTAAATGAGATTAATAAATGAAATCTCTATCTTGAAACAAAAAAAAATCAATAAAAGCCTATAAACCAAATTAGACTTTACATAAGGTACAGTAGAGAGGATAAATTAATTATTTCAAACCATATCCAAAGTGCTCTAACTTGACATGTGCACATAACTCAGAATGCATTACTTGTCAATTTACTGAAGTACCGATTATAAATATAATCAATAATTAATAGCACTTTTACACATATTAATCATTTAAAAAAAAAAAAACATAAAAAATATCCACTCTACGTTGACAATCTTATGTATACATTATACTGCCAAATTTTACATTCAATCATAACAATTGCAAATCAATGTCCCGATTTAATTAAATTCAAATTGGCTTAACTGGGCAAAAACTGAATCCATAAACATTATTAAAAGATTCAGAGTTAATGACTCAAATTGGCAAGTGCTATGACGTACTGAATTAACCTTCACGAAAATCAAGGATAATTGACAATAAATGCTTCTGACATTTTGAATGACCAAACGACAAACAAAATCAATTTGGATCCTCAATTGTAAACCTTAAATTAATTAGTAAAAATTAGGATTACAGTGAACTGCATCACATGACCCAAAAATAAACTGTATGGTATATTAATGATGATTAGAAACAAGGTCATTTGAATAAATCATTAAAAATTGACTACGCAGAAATTTACAAAGTCAAAGTAAAATAATCATCCACTACCTTTTAACTCCTTTTACAATCATCAAAGTAAAACAGTCAAAGTAAATAACTCCTTTTAATCAAATATACCATGAATATCAACTGGATACATAATCAGTAACCATTGAATTCATTACATGAACAATTATTAATAATCCGAAAACTGTAAAACTTAAATGAAATTTACTTAATCTATTCAAGAGCAGTCAAGATCAATTACGAATTAAAATCTCGACTATTAATTATTAATTTTACAAATCTCAGAGAATCAAAATTAGGGTGGCTCTGATACCACTTGTTGGAAATATAACAATTAAATCCAATTTACACCTTAAGCCCTAACATGATTCAACAAGATCCATAAATAATTAAATAGAGGAATACCTGAATCCATTGGTCTTCTTATGCGGAATAAGACAGAAGATCAGCAGCGGGTTCAAGGTCTTCCTTCACTAAAGCCTCTGGATTCCGTAAGGACCTTCGTAATCTCTTCAGATGGGGAAAGAGAGAACTGTGTGTGGCTTAGTGTCGGGGACCATAACCTAGGTATCTATATATATTACCCATATCAGGCCACCCATAATCACCTGATACGTAATATTGGGTATCTACTCATTGGCCCATATCAAATAAGTGTAGTCCATGGGCTCTTACTTTATTTTAATCACTTAATTAAGCCCAATATATAATTTGAATAGCTAATATAATTGAGTATTAATATATTGCCCACAATTAAATTATATAGGAAATATAAATTTCCTAACAATCTCGTCCTAGGCGTAGGACTAACAAGTACCATAATTCTCTATTGGGGATGATTTCTGGTTCTCAAACAGGGGAGAGTAATCTGCTTTCTCCGGTGGATATGACGACTAGTAGGGTACCTGCTAGAACATATGGAGCTAGAGTGACTGTAAGTTGCCCTGAGAAAGGAGACACTGGAGGAAAGCTGGTATTGCTTCCATCCAGCTTTGAAGAGGTAGTTGAAATATGGGTCAGGAAATACGGAATCTCCGCCGCTAAAATTATGAACAAAGATGGGGCTGAAGTTGATGACATTCAGCTGATAAGAGATGGTGATCATTTAGTTTTTGCTACAAAGAGATGATTAGATGGAACTGGTTGTGGATAGTAGGGTGGAAGTAACTGCAAATTGGTTGCTTTCATTTCTTGATGTTTTTCCTACCAATTACATGGCATGGTGTTTGAGAAGAGAGGTGATTTAGCTCACTCCATCAAACCAATATAGATTTTTTTATGTTCCCATTTTTTACCTGTAAAAATTAATATTTAATAGCAATAAATAGCCTTTATTCTTTCTAAATAAATGTGAATGTTCTATGATTTATCCTATATTAAGAATCGTTGTTTTCTTAAATGCTGTTATGCATCATTTTCTTGTAGAAGTGATTCTCACTTTAATAATGCATTTGCAGTTTTACATCAGCATTGCATCTACATAATACTCCATCCGTCCCGTTTCAATGTTTACGTTTCTATTTTGCGCGTCTTATTTCAATGCTTACGTTTTCCTTTTTAGGAATATGGGACCAACCTAAAACAATTAATATATCATCCAACACTGATACATCTACCCACTTCACATCAAATATTATATTTTCCACCAACTATCTATTAAAATATAATACTTTTAAATCAATATGCAAAAAACAAACGTAAACATTGAAACGGGACAGAGGGAGTAGCATATATATTTGTTTTGAATTTAAAAGTTATGTTTTGATTTGCAATCCCGCATTTACATTAATTTAAAAGGGTAATACTTGTGTGAGAGACGGATAAAAAGTGATAACTTTTATAATGAAAAGTGATACTCAATTGTTGAAGGGCTTACGTGAGACGGATAAAAAATGTTAACTTTTATAATGAAAAATGATACTCAATTAAGTTGAAAAGTGATAATGTTATTTCATTAACAATTTATAATATAAATGAAATATAATAATGTTTTATAGCAAAAAATAATACTCCCTCCGTCCCACAAAAGATTGCACCCCCAATTCTGCACGGAGATTAAGAAAGTGATAACTTTTAGGGGTATAATGGTATTTTTTGTAATAAATAAATAATAAAGTATGTTAGTTAGAGATGATTTTTTTTTTGTAAATAAAGTGTATGGAGAAAGGTGGTTTTTTTTTTTACTTTTTGTTTTTTTGGAAATGTACAAATTTTTGTGGGACAGCCTAAAATGAAAAGTGTACCATTTGAAATGAGACGGAAATAGTAAGTATTAAAAAACGTAAAATAGTCTAGTGGGACGGTCTCAACTTGCTCATTTAAAAATTGCACTGCCTGATGTACGCCTATAAATTCTAGGCAATTTCTCTTGTACAACCTAATGTGAAAAATGGGTTTTTTTTTATGTAACTGAGTATTCTCCATAAGTTTTTCAATCTACCCACTTCAAAATGTGTATTGTACCCAATTTTCAGTTAAAATGTGTATCGGTCGGTTCATCCACCCCAATCAAGTTCAATCAACTCCGCTAAGGCCATCTCCAATAGTCGACTCTATTTTACAGTATATTTAACTTCAAAATGCAGTTAACTTAATAGTTCATCTCCATCAACTTACCCCATTTTCTACCCAAAAAATTAAAATAACAATATATCATCTTTTTTAATATTATTTTAAATTATTTAAACAAAATATACACATACCCATTTTATAAATATAACACACACATTATATTATTTAGACACAATTTTTTTTTTTAAAAAACTAAAAAAAAAAAAAATGCAGCAAACACTGTAGCAGTTGCATTTTGCAACTGCTATAGTGTTTTATTCCATTTTGTCCCATTTTGCAGCCAAAAATGCAACATTGCTGGAGCCAAAAGAGTGCTGCAAAATGGAGATGCAGCACACTATTGGAGATTGCCTAAGCAATTGGCCGGCATTTTTGGGAAAAATTGTTGAGCTTCCCAAACCCAAAGCACCTCCCTCCTCAATTTGGAATCCCAATTTCCTAAGATATTTCAAAACAAAGAGACGTTTCAAAATCTTCATTCCATTCATCGCAAAATTGCATTTTCTGAACTATTCCGCCTGTCGAGAAGTACGTAGGAGAACGTGATTTTTATCACATCTGTATACAAGGGCTCAGGCATTTCGAAAGCAGAGGATCAGTTCAAACTTTTAATATCATTGGTCATCGCGAATTTCGTTATTGTGAAGGGTACTATTACACACTTTACGTGCACATAAGATAAGGAGTTTAGAAAAATTTACATTTTGACAACTTTATTGACTTTTTAGGAGTACTGTGGTATTTTTATGTAATAAATACTCCCTCCGTCCCACTGATAAATGTCCGTTGGTTTTTTGCACGTGAACTAAGGAGTATAATATTTTAAAATGTAATGAGGTAAGAGAAATAATATTTTAATGTGCAATAAGTACTTGTATTAGTGTTGAGTGTGAGCCCCATTTGTAGAGGATTTTGTATAATAATATTATTATTGTGTGTGTCACATCAACCCAAAAAGAAAATGAATACTTTGTATTGGGACGGACCAAAATAGAAAAAATTGAGACTTATCAAGGGGACGGATGGAGTAAATTATAAAGTATGTTATATGCATTAGGTGAGAGTGATATTTTTGAAATTAAGATAACTTTTGAGATTATTGGTTACTGTGAAATTTCTTTTTTTTGGATGGTGAATATAAGTATGGGACAGACGAAAGTGGAAAGTGTGAACATAAATATGAGACAAAGGGAGTATAAAAATATCTACTGTAGCGGCAAGTGACCAAGTCTATATCGAACCCAAAGGACGATTAATTACCTATTTCTAAATGCCAAAGACTTGGGTGAGATCGTTTCACATAAGCCCTTACGTGAGACGGATAGAAAGTGATATCACTATAAAATGTTATCACTTCCTCTCTTCGTCTCAAGTTAACGTTTACGTTTGATTTTGCACGTAGATTAAGAAATATAATATTTTAATATTTAGTGAGATTAAAGAAATAATATTTAATGTTAAGTGTGTAGTTGAATTGATGTTGTGTGTGGGCCCTATATGAAATAATTAATTATTTTGTGTGGGCCAACTTGATAAAAAATGAAATGTAAACCTTAACTTAGGATAGCCCAAAATGAAAAATGTAAACCTTAACGCGGAATGGAGAGAGTATTTTATACTATAAAATGTTCATAAAATAGTTCAATGCACCATTATCATTTTTTATCGATTGAGTATCACTTTTCATTAATAATATTATCAAATTTTATTCGTCTTATGTAAGGGCTTACGATGAGATGTTCTCACAAAAGACTTTCTAAAATCGCTGGAACAAATAAGATATGGCAAAGAATTGTGTGAGACTGTGTCACGGATTTTTATGTGAGATGTATACCAAACCCAATTCAATAATTTTAAAGGGTCCTATTTGATTGTTATGAAATTAGACAATTGAAAAATTAGCTATAGAATGAACTTAGCCGCATTTCTAGTGAAATGTCAAGAGTAAGTGTACTCTATCGCTGTTGTATACGCGTGACCAAGTGCAAAATTTATAGTATTGTCGTCCCAAGGGAAAAGGTAAACTCAAGTTGTATCCGGATTTTCCATTGATTTATGTTTTGTAAGGATTATCAAGATAATGTTTTGATTTAAGAACTATGATTACTCTATCAATTAACTAATGAACTAGACAAGCAACTAATTATAACAAATATCAATCAAATCAAGTAGCAAGATGAGATGGAATGGATGAAGTGTATCTAAGAAGAGAGCAAGGCTAGCAACCGGAGCAGATTGAGTTTGAGGAGCAAGGCCCTGATCCACCACTGTTTGAGGAAGAGGCACCGCCACCAGTCGCACCAGGCCAAGGAGATGAAAGGTGGAACTATATGATGGATGAGGTACGCGACATGAGGCATGTGCAGCAGACATATGGGACTCAGATCAGGGAGATTCGCGAAGTCCAGCAAGAGCATGGAAGACACATTGAAGAATTGAGAGCTGGACAACGAAGGAGGGAGTACTATGAAGAACAAACAAGGGTGCACTCCAACAACATGGAGGAGATGATGACCATGATGTTCAACTTCCAGTTTCCTGCGAACCCTCGAGCCTACATTCCATGGAACACCTATCGTCCACCTCCTCCGCCTCCGGAACAATGAGGGAGTATTTTGAGTGCTTGGCACTTTTGTCCATTCATCTAGCTATTATTTAGAATTTTGGAAGTATTATTGCTTAGACATTTGATTTGATTTGTTAGGATTTGATTGGATTGTACTTAAAGTGTTGGTTTTGGGAGGTTTTACTTTGGGTTTTTTTTTATTTTCAGTTTTATGCGATTTCCTTTTTGGTATTTTAGTTTTTTTTTTTCGTTGTTTGATGCGATGGGAGATTGATCTTTATCGTTATGGGTTTGAGTTGATGTGCTTTATTTTCTTTTGATGGATGATTTGATTTATGCATGTTATATGTTTGTATTGTTTGTTGATCCCTTGATTAGTAGGTGATGTTTGTTGTTATTTTAATTCTTGTATAGGTGTGGTTTTGGTGGTATGTTTTGGGAAAGAGTTGAGTAATGTTTTTGAGTATGAGCTATGATGCATTGTTTGTGATAGGTGATGGCAAGCAAGTTAATGGTTTCTACTTGTTAAAATTGTGACATGGATTACATAATTTGTTCAATTTTGAGAAGTATGAAGGTTAATTGAGTTTCTTTTGGTCCAAGTAAAAGCTTGTGAGAGTTGAGCCTCAACCGTGCCTCCATGGTTAATTATTGAAGAGAGGATCGGTTGAACTTAGACAAACTAGAACTTGCTCTTGGACTATAGGAACGAAGCCCGAATGGTTGAAATTTGTGAAATGATCTTAGGCCATCCTTGTTGAAAAAAAAAAAAAGTCGTGGCCATAAAATTTCCTTACCAAAAACATTATCCCTAGTAAGCCACTTTGAACCTTTAATCCTATTTCTTGTGATATAAGCACATTACAAGCCTTGAAAACCCATTTAAACCTTATATATAACCTATGTGTGGGTAATTGAGGATGATGATGATTTACAAGGGAAAATGTGGAAAGATATGCAAATGTATATGGAAAGACATATTGGTCAAGAAAAAGGATGAAAGAGCTCAAGATAAAAGCAAGTGCAACTTCAACAAAAGTGAAAAAGGAGCAAAATAGAAAAATATGCTCAAGGAATACAAAAGTCAAAGACAAGAAGTATGCCATTCAAAAAGAAGCTCAAGAAATCCAAAGAATGATGATGCTTAGTGCTTGTGATTAAAGTAGAAAAGAAAGGAAGCATGAAAGTGAGGACGTTGAAGAAAGGAATCATCTCTTCGATCAACCACACTTGAAAAGTCACTATTATCCAAAGTTTCCTACCTTACCAAAGAGCCTAAACATTACATCCAAAGATAAAGACCTTTTTGATCACTTATTGAAACTAAGGTGGCTTGTGAACATAGTCCATGAGCAAGCCTATGGTGAGTCGATTTTAACCGGTTGATGAGTGTTGATCAAAACCTTACTTCAAAGAGTGTTGAGTGAATTTGATATCCTATGAAAGGCTTGGATTGAAAGGGATTTGATTACTCTTTTGTCATGCTTGAGATTGAACTCGTTAATCTTTCATGTTATAAGTTTGATTATGTAGGGATACTTAACTTGATTTTGAAGTCCTTATTACTTGTGATATATTGTGGTTTTGAATATAAACCACAATATATCACAAGTAATAAGGACTTCAAAATCAAGTTAAGTATCCCTACATAATCAAACTTATAACATGAAAGATTAACAAGTTCAATCTCAAGCATGACAAAAGAGTAATCAAATCCCTTTCAATCCAAGCCTTTCATAGGATATCAAATTCACTCAACACTCTTTGAAGTAAGGTTTTGATCAACACTCATCAACCGGTTAAAATCGACTCACCATAGGCTTGCTCATGGACTATGTTCACAAGCCACCTTAGTTTCAATAAGTGATCAAAAAGGTCTTTATCTTTGGATGTAATGTTTAGGCTCTTTGGTAAGGTAGGAAACTTTGGATAATAGTGACTTTTCAAGTGTGGTTGATCGAAGAGATGATTCCTTTCTTCAACGTCCTCACTTTCATGCTTCCTTTCTTTTCTACTTTAATCACAAGCACTAAGCATCATCATTCTTTGGATTTCTTGAGCTTCTTTTTGAATGGCATACTTCTTGTCTTTGACTTTTGTATTCCTTGAGCATATTTTTCTATTTTGCTCCTTTTTCACTTTTGTTGAAGTTGCACTTGCTTTTATCTTGAGCTCTTTCATCCTTTTTCTTGACCAATATGTCTTTCCATATACATTTGCATATCTTTCCACATTTTCCCTTGTAAATCATCATCATCCTCAATTACCCACACATAGGTTATATATAAGGTTTAAATGGGTTTTCAAGGCTTGTAATGTGCTTATATCACAAGAAATAGGATTAAAGGTTCAAAGTGGCTTACTAGGGATAATGTTTTTGGTAAGAAAATTTTATGGCCACGACTTTTTTTTTTTTTTCAACAAGGATGGCCTAAGATCATTTCACAAATTTCAACCATTCGGGCTTCGTTCCTATAGTCCAAGAGCAAGTTCTAGTTTGTCTAAGTTCAACCGATCCTCTCTTCAATAATTAACCATGGAGGCACGGTTGAGGCTCAACTCTCACAAGCTTTTGCTTGGACCAAAAGAAACTCAATTAACCTTCATACTTCTCAAAATTGAACGAATTATGTAATCCATGTCACAATTTTAACAAGTAGAAACCATTAACTTGCTTGCCATCACCTATCACAAACAATGCATCATAGCTCATACTCAAAAACATTACTCAACTCTTTCCCAAAACATACCACCAAAACCACACCTATACAAGAATTAAAATAACAACAAACATCACCTACTAATCAAGGGATCAACAAACAATACAAACATATAACATGCATAAATCAAATCATCCATCAAAAGAAAATAAAGCACATCAACTCAAACCCATAACGATAAAGATCAATCTCCCATCGCATCAAACAACAAAAACAAAAACTAAAATACCAAAAAGGAAATCGCATAAAACTGAAAATAAAAAAAAACCCAAAGTAAAACCTCCCAAAACCAACACTTTAAGTACAATCCAATCAAATCCTAACAAATCAAATAAAATGTCTAAGCAATAATACTTCCAAAATTCTAAATAATAGCTAGATGAATGGACAAAAGTGCCAAGCACTCAAAATACTCCCTCATTGTTCCGGAGGCGGAGGAGGTGGACGATAGGTGTTCCATGGAATGTAGGCTCGAGGGTTCGCAGGAAACTGGAAGTTGAACATCATGGTCATCATCTCCTCCATGTTGTTGGAGTGCACCCTTGTTTGTTCTTCATAGCACTCCCTCCTTCGTTGTCCAGCTCTCAATTCTTCAATGTGTCTTCCATGCTCTTGCTGGACTTCGCGAATCTCCCTGATCTGAGTCCCATATGTCTGCTGCACATGCCTCATATCGCGTACCTTATCCATCATATAGTTCCACCTTTCATCTCCTTGGCCTGGTGAGACTGGTGGCGGTGCCTCTTCCTCAAACAGTGGTGGATCAGGGCCTTGCTCCTCAAACTCAATCTGCTCCGGTTGCTCTCCTTGCTCATCACCCTCCATGGGCACTTGCTCGGCCCTCAAATTGGCTAGCTCTTCATTTTCTTCAACTCTAACCTGCCTCAGAACCTGTTCCATTTCATCTCTGTTTCTTCTATAAAATGCCTTAACAACTCCGGAATGGTTCACACTTCCCATAGCCAAATTTGCAAGCCTTCTCCTTGTATAAACTGTAGTGAGCTCCGGCATTGGCAACGGAAATGGAGCTCCCTTCTCCTGCCTTAAACAGTATTGATTTCCTACCATGGTCAAAAATTCCATCCTCATCAGCTGTGAGTAATTCAACCCTTCACTAACCATACGATTCTCCATCCCTGCGAAGTTAACTCCCATTCCTTGAGCTATCATTGTAATCATCCCTCCTAGCATCAACCCTTGAGAACTCTGCCTCTTTGCAACTCTCTCTGCATGTTGCACAAAGTGTGCTGCAACATTAAGCGGTAGCTCTTTATACATACAATACATGATGTAGAGCTGCTTTTCTCCAACTGAGCCTCCTTCAAACCTTCCCAATATAGTGTTGGAGACGATCTTCTCCAAATACCTCATTACCGGATTCCGGATGGCTGTTCCCTTTGAGGCACTAGGGACGTACCCTGCTCTCTCAGTTCCATCGTTCACAAGGCTTGACCACCATTCCTGTTGGTTGAAAGTTCCTCCTGCATAAAAGCTCCGATGGAATTCGCATGGCGGGCACCCAAAACACTCATTCAAAAATGCCAATGGAACCTTTTCCCTCAACACATTGTCTAGCTGAAAAGTCACCCACAATGGATACCCATTCCTATCTTTCTTCACTTGTAAAGTGCTCATGAATTCCGCAGTGAGATGATAGTAGGTTGGCGGCCTCTTATCGAAGAAAGCTTCCATCTGAGAGAAGCGAAATAACTTCCTCAGATCTTCCTCTATACCTAGTCCCCTCATCGTCTCCGTATCTTGGAAACGAGTAGGCTTTACCTTCGGAGCTAGCACTTGCCAGCGAAGCACAAACTTTCCCCAATAATCCTCGAACTCAACCCCAAATTCCTGCGGATGAATTCCTTCAATTACCAACTGGGCATCCAAGTTATATAACTCCTCAGGGTCGGTTATCACAATGAAATCCTCGGTCCTAGGGCGAACTCTCCTCTCGGCCATCTACAATGTACAAACAATATACAACTTATCAAACATATTCACACTTAACAACTTATCACCATTCATCACAACTATCAACAATTATAACCAATTTCTACTCATGATCACACATATGAATCCTCACTTCAATCATCTTAAAATGCTATTCACATTTGACCATCAATTTCCAACGAATTCCTCTCTTAGACATTTCATCGAACACTTGGCATGCACAAAATTTAAACATCCTCTCAACATACAATTTGCATAGCCTCATGCCCAAATCTTACATTTCTAAAGCTAATCTCTCACAAATAAACATCATACTCACGTAATTCATCAATAAGCACAACATAATTATTCAAATTCAACATTCTCACACAAATCCCCAAATTTCTCATGAACCCTAATTCACTTTATTCAAAAATTCTATTCAAAACATGTATGAACATCATCAATTAAGCATAAAATTCACATTAGAACAAAGCCCATATATCAATTTACTAAATTCATATCAAAATTCAAAAGTTTTGGTTCAAGAAGTCATACCTTTCAACAATTGGATGTGGAGAAGTGATTTGGTGTGCAAACTTGACAAACTTTACTCACAATCCTTCAAAAACTAACCTGGTGGAAGATTTGTGTACTTGGAGGGGTGAATTGGATGTGTACGGATGAAAGGGAGTGTGTAGAATGCTTACGGAAAAGCCCTTTTAAAAACCTGGTCGAAGCCCTGTACGGCCCGTGTTACGCAGCACGGCCTCAAGTGAGGCCGTGCAGCGTGTTCTGATCCCATTACACGGCCACCTGTTACAGGGCCGTGTGCGGAACACGGCCCGTGTACCGTTTCTCCTACACGGCTCGAGCTGCGTAACTCGCCCATCATCCTGGCCGTGTAGCATGTTCTGATCCCGCTACACGGCCAACTGCTACAGGGCCGTGCACGGCGCACGGCCCGTGTAGCAGTTTGCCCTGTTCTTCATTTTTCTTGCTTCACTCCATCCTTGCCCTGTTTTTCACTCTTCACATACCCTATTCATGCTCAAACACTACTCAATGTCATCCATGCTACACTCATAATCAAGAATGGATCGAAATGTACTCAAAACACCACCAAACACACCAAAACTATACTAACTCATGAGAAACATATTCAAAATTTTTCAAAAATTACCATTTTGCAAAGATGATATATATACACAAGATAACACAATCAATTGAACAAAGTATAGATCACACCACGCACTCTCCCCCCAAACTTAAATCGAAACAAGTTACGAATTAAGTTTGCAAAAGTGGTGAGACATACCTTATTCGTTTTCTCAATGCTCTTCATGAACTTCTCCACCTCTTATGCCTACTTTAAGCTCCAATTGATCAAGTGTGACCACCACGCAACCTCCCCCCAAACTTAAATTAACACAAGTGTTAAAATTTAAGTTTGTAAAGAGTGGTGAGGCATATAATCATCATTCCACCTTTAGCATCCGTGTCCTTTCTCTTATGCATTTCTCATGAACTTAACCACCTTCATACCAAATCTACAAGAAAACTAAAAAAAAATCTACACTAAACCAATACTCAAAAGAAGTTTAAGAAGAGAGAGTAACCACATACACCCTCTCCTTTTGAGAAGGAGATAGGTAATGCTTCACTCTATGACCATTTACCACAAATTCATTAATTGGACCCTTTAACCTCAATGTATGTCCATTCAACACTTCAAGCACTTCATAGGGTCCCATCCATTTTGATTTAAGCTTTTCGGGAAACAACTTGAGCCTCGAATTGAATACAAACACTTTATCCCCGAGAGCAAACGTCTTCTCCTTGACCTTAGCATCATGCCATCTCTTCATATTTTCCTTATGGATAATTGAGTTTTCAAATGCTCTTCCTCTAAACTCCTCCAACTCAACTAACTTCAACAACCTTGCTTGACCACTTTCCCCCTCGTCCATATTAAGGCGTTTGATAGCCCATAATGCACGGTGTTCAAGCTCCACGGGGAGATGACAAGCTTTACCATAGACCAATTGATATGGTGAGATACCAAGAATGGTCTTAAAAGCCATCCGATAAGCCCATAAAGCGTCGTCAAGCTTGTCCGACCAATCTTTCCTCCCTCCATTGATGGTCTTCTCCAAAACTAACTTGATTTGGCGGTTTGAGACCTCCGCCAAACCATTTGCTTGAGGGTGGTAAGGTGTAGCCACTCGATGTTTCACTCCATATCTTTTCAACAAACTCTCCATCAACTTGTTTACAAAGTGTGATCCTCCATCGCTCACTAAAGCCCGTGGAACTCCAAACCTAGCAAAAATGTTCTTTTTCAAAAACCTTTGCACAATCAAAGCATCATTTGTCTTCGTGGGGATTGCCTCCACCCACTTGGACACATAATCCACAGCTAGCAAGATGTACACATATCCTTTAGACGAGGGAAATAGTCCCATAAAATCAATCCCCCATACATCAAAAATTTCTACATCAATCCTTAAGGTCATGGGCATTTCATCTCTCTTGCCTATTCCCCCTATCCTTTGGCATCTATCACACTTTGCAACAAACTTCTTTGCATCCTTAAACAATGTTGGCCAATAGAAGCCCGATTGTAAAACCTTAGCCCCCGTCTTTTGATGAGCAAAGTGACCTCCACACAAAGACGAGTGACAAAGTTCAAGAATCCCCATAACTTCTTCTTCAGCTACACATCTCCTTATTACTCCATCATTGTAAATTTTAAACAAATACGGCTCATCCCAAAAATAATTCTTAACTTCAACATGAAACCTCTTTTCTTTGTACTCATTAAGCAACGTGGGCTTGATTCCACACACAAAGAAATTGACGTAATCGGCGTACCAAGGCGGCACATTCACCATGCGAGTACTCACTTGCTTGACCTCTAGTAGTAAAATGTCCTCATCCGGGAACTCATCCCCAATGGGCTTCAAATCTTCATTTGCACCTCCATTTTCTAACCTAGACAAATGGTCCGCAATCACATTCTCCACGCCCTTTTTATCCTTGATGACCACATCAAATTCCTGCAAAAGCAACACCCAACGAATTAAACGAGGTTTAGCATCTTTCTTACTCATGAGGTATTTTATAGCCGCGTGATCCGTGTAGACAATCGTTTGTGTTCCAACCAAGTATGGTCGAAACTTCTCAAAAGCATACACTACGGCTAAAAATTCCTTCTCCATTGTGGTGTAGTTAATTTGGCACGAATTCAATGTCTTTGAGGCGTAATAGATTGCTCTAAACTTCTTCTCTCTCATTTGCCCCAACACCACTCCAATGGATCGATCGCTAGCATCACAATGAAGTTCAAATTGTAAACTCCAATCCGGGGTAACGAGGATCGGAGATGAAGTGAGAGCATCCTTAAGCACCTGAAATGACACACAACACTCATCATCAAAGTTAAATGGATAATCTTTTTCAAGCAATTTACAAAGGGGTTTAGCAATTTTGGAAAAATCCTTAATGAAGCGTCTATAAAAGCCCACATGTCCTAAGAACGATCTCACCCCCTTCTCACTAGAAGGAGGGGGAAGACGTTCTATGGCTATTACTTTAGCTCTATCCACTTTTAACCCATGCTTTGAAATATGATGTCCCAACACTATCCCATCGGCCACCATAAAGTGGCATTTTTCCCAATTTAGCACAAGACTCGACTCTTCACACCTCTGCAACACAATCGTGAGATTAGTTAAGCAAATATCATAAGAAGATCCATACACGGAAAAATCGTCCATAAACACCTCCATAATATTTTCAATTAAACCATCAAAGATTGCCATCATACAACGCTGAAAAGTGGCAGGGGCATTACATAGACCAAATGGCATCATTCTAAACGCAAATGTACCATAGGGACATGTGAACGTTGTCTTCTCTTGATCTTCCGGTGCAATCAATATTTGATTGTACCCGGAATAACCATCAAGAAAACAATAGTACTCATGCCCCGCAAGACGATCCAACATTTGATCTATGAATGGCAATGGGAAATGATCTTTACGAGTATTCTCATTCAACTTACGATAATCAACACATACTCTCCAACCCGTGATAGTTCTAGTGGCAATTGTTTCATTTGTATCGGATCTAACAATTGTCATACCACCTTTCTTTGCCACTACATGTAGAGGACTTACATATTGACTATCACTAATTGGAAAGATTATTCCCGCATCAAGCCATTTTAACACCTCTTTCCTTACCACTTCTTGCATTATAGGATTTAATCTACGTTGGTTTTGCACACAAGACTTTTCATCATCAATCAAATGGATCTTATGCATGCACATAGATGGACTAATACCTTTCAAATCTTTAATGCTCCAACCAATAGATGACTTATGATCTCTTAAGACTCTTAGCAATTTTTCTACTTCTAAATCATTAAGGGAAGAGGATACAATTACCGGATACGTTTCATCTTTTTCCAAGTAAGCATACTTTAAGTGATCCGGCAATGGTTTCAACTCTACCTTCTTCTTCTCTTGCACTTCCAAAAATGGCTTTTCATCAAGTTTCTCCACCTTTACCTCCTTTGCTTCCTCTTTTGTGAGTGCCCTACAAGCATTTAAACCATGCAATTCATCAATTATTTCATCATTTTCTACACCAAAAGAAGATTTAGCTTTTATAGATTCAAGAGAATAAGAGTGGCTTATGATGATTTCCAAAGGGTCCTTGGAGTGAAGGTGATACATATGCTCTTCATCCATGTCGTCAATAACCTCCACTCTTCCACATTCCTCCCTAGGATACCTCATAGCCTTACTTAAAGAAAATATGACTTCATCCTCATTCACCCTCAAAGTTAGCTCCCCTTTCTCCACATCTATCAATGCTTTCCCGGTGGCAAGAAACGGACGTCCAAGTATCAATGGGACACTAAAACGGGCGTCCAAGTATCAATGGGACACTATCATCTTCAGCCATATCTAGTACCACAAAATCAACGGGGAACACAAACTTGCCAACTTTGATCAAAACATCTTCCACTATTCCCTTGGGATGTGTCAACGACCGATCAGCTAATTGAAGTGTAACCGACGTCGGTTTGACCTCACCAATACCCAACTTTTTGAAGATTGATAAGGGCATTAAGTTAATGCTTGCCCCTAGATCACATAAAGCTTTGTAGTTCCCTTGCTCTCCCATCTCACAAAGAATAGTGAAACTCCCCGGATCTTTCAATTTAGGGGGAAGTTTCTTTTGCAAGATTGCACTACATTCCTCCGTAAGGTTCACCGTTTCGAACTCTCCCAAGCTTCTTTTCTTTGACAAAACATCCTTAACAAATTTGGCGTAGTTGGGCATTTGAAGTAAGACCTCCGCAAAAGGCATATTCACATGTATCTTCTTCAACATTTCAACAAACTTGGCAAATTTCTCTTCTAATCCCTTTTTCAAGCATCTTTGTGGAAACGGGATTGCCATGGGCAACTTAGGAATCCCCCATTCATCCCTTTCAAACTTTTCCTCTCTCTCTTTCCGTTTTGCTTCTCTACATCTTTCCCATTTCTTTGGAGACTTTACTTTTTCTTCTTCAAGTGTAGGGGTACTTTCACCTTTTTCAACAATATCAACTTCTTTCTCTTTCCCTTCTTCACCCAAACTTTCCATAGGCTCAAGTTCACAATCCACCTCCTCTACTTCCGTTGGCATTGAAGGCCCTTCGTATTTTGTTCCACTACGAAGTTCAATCACCTTACATTGCTCCTTCGGATTAGTAATGGTTGTAGATGGAAACTTCCCTTGGTGATGAACATTATCCCTTTCACTTGCCATTTGACTAATGTGAGTCTCAATTGCTTTGAACCTCCTCTCATTCATATCATTTTGTAGTCTCCTTTCTTCATTTTGTTGTCTCATTTCATGTTTCATTTCATCTATTCCTTCTTTAGTCCCTTTCATGAATTCCAACACTTTAGCCATTTGATCTTCATTTGAAGACTTTCCTTCACCATTTGGCGCTTTCTCTCCCGGATGAATCCCCGGTGACAACGTAAGTGCATTCCCTTGGTTCCCATATGACAAATTCTCATACCTTCGAGGTTGATTGAAGTTTCCTTGAAAGTTACCTTGCCCCCAACCTCCTTGCCTTTGTGGATATCCTCCTCCATGATTTCCAAAATTCCCACCATAATTTCCTTGGAAGTTCCTTCCTTGCATGAAGGCAACTTCCTCAAGCGTCATTTCGGGTGGGCACCAACTATCTTGAACTCCAAAATTAGAGGACATTCCTTGTTGAGGCATAGAATTCGGCATTTGACCACTTTGAGACGATTGTCCCACATTAGGCATAGACATACCTTGTTGAAAATTAGGAAACACTTGTTGATTCATCAAAGGTGATGATGTACCTTGTTGAGGATTTGTAAGCATTTGTTGATTCACCAATGGCTTGGACAAAGAATCCGGAGACACTTGCCAATTTTCACTCATTTTCTTGAGTATCTCCTTGATTGCCTTATCGGTGACATCTTCTTTAGGCACCTCCACCTTTTTCACTTGTTGCAAGCACACCTCTTCCATCTTAGCAATCCTTTCTTTTTCATATAGGCCCACAACTCTATCCATGGCCCATTGTCCCGTATTCAAAGCTATTTCCTCGCATATGGCAATTGCTCTTTCCGGAGTTTTCCCCAAAATCGAACCTCCCGATGAAGCATCAACTAGCATCCTTTCACCCCCACTCAAACCGGCATAGAAAAATCCTACTTGTTGATCTTCGGGAAATCCGTGTTGTGGACACTTCCTTAGCATTTCTTTGAATCGGTCCCAAGCTTCACTAAAAGTTTCAAGAGGCATTTGCTTAAACTGCAATATTTGACCTTTGAGATGCAACATCTTTGATGGTGGGAAATACTTGCTCAAGAACTTTTGTGCCAACTCTCTCCATGTGTTGTAGGATCCCGGTGGTAAAGTATGATACCAAGCCTTAGCTCTATCTCGTAATGAAAACGAGAAAAGCTTCAATTTAATAATATCCTCACTTACCCCATTTATCTTGACCGTGTTTGCTAACTCTGTAAATTGGGCTAAGTGAGCATTTGGATCCTCCATAGTACCACCACCAAATTGGTTTGCTTGCACCATATTGATCAATCCCGTCTTGATCTCAAAATGATTAACATTCACCGGTGGTCCCACAACATAGTTTCCATATTGAGGTTGGAAATGATCTCGGATATTCATCCCCACTCCATTATTTCCATTACCCCGAGGTTGATTTTGCACTACCGGAGGAGCTTGTTGGTTATCCCTTGCTTCTTGTTGTGCCAACAAGTTTTGAATGATAGCTTGCATTTGCTCATTGTGAGCTTCCATTCGTTGGTTTTGAGCTTGCATTTGTTGGTTTTGCAAGTGCACTTGTTGCATATAACCTTGTGGCACATACTCCGGATTATTGTTTCCCCCTCGAGCATTATCACCCCCTTGAAAAAGCCTCATGTTACCTTCTTCATCACCAATATTTGCATTATCCCTTATGTGTTCCATTTCTTCCTCCGTAGGGTTTAGAATTCCTCTTCTTTGTCTTCTTAAGGTAGCTTCCAACTCCAAGTTCAAAGGTTCAATAGATTGAAACCTTGAACGAGTTTGCATGTACCTACAAGAATTCTCAAATTAGCTCTCCAAGTAACCAAGACAAGTAAACAACTTTACAAATGAAAGAAATATCCTTATCAAGACTAATCAACTTCAAACTCGTTACAACCACAAGTTTAACAATTCCCCGGCAACGGCGCCATGAACTTAGCTGCATTTCTAGTGAAATGTCAAGAGTAAGTGTACTCTATCTCTGTTGTATACGCGTGACCAAGTGCAAAATTTATAGTATTGTCGTCCCAAGGGAAAAGGTAAACTCAAGTTGTATCCGGATTTTCCATTGATTTATGTTTTGTAAGGATTATCAAGATAAGGTTTTGATTTAAGAACTATGATTACTCTATCAATTAACTAATGAACTAGACAAGCAACTAATTTTAACAAATATCAATCAAATCAAGTAGCAAGATGAGATGGAATGGATGAAGTGTATCTAAGAAGAGAGCAAGGCTAGCAACATCATGGTCAAGGTCTTATGTAGACTTCACACTCACTCAAGCATTGATGACTTTCAAGTTATGATACTAAGGGCAATCACAATTGTACCCCTAACCCCTATGGCCAAGGTGATTAGGTTCTCAATTCTTTTACAAGTTTAAATCTCCTAAGATTGTCTTACTCTCAATTCCCTCATGGGTACTATGATCATAAGTTGGTTCCCCTCACTAGTTCATCACTAATGTTCTATCATGAGGTTCTAAGCACTTGGAGGGAATGACTTTCCTCCCCTCATACTAACCAAGTCACCTAATACAATCAATGATTCAATTAAACCACCACACATAATATTGGAATGGCCATCCTAACACTATGCATAGAGAATTTAACCACACACATCATGCATCAAATGAGAATAAGCATTCATGATAGAAAGTAATCATAACAATCAATTCATCAAGCTTTAATAGTGCAAAAATCTACATATTTCCTAACCAATCATATTGCTAGCCTCACTTGAGGACTAGCCACAAATATTCATTGCCAATTGGCTACAATCCAATACAAGCTCCATATGAGCAATATAATGAAGAAAGTAGCAAAATAAAAAAGATTGAGCTTCCCCTTGAAGGTAGACTCCTTCTTCCTTGATCATGCCAAATTCTTCAAACAAATCTGATTTTCTCTTCTTAGATGATGGAATGGATGGATGTATGGATGGATTTATGAAGATCAAGGTGAATTGATGGATTTAGATGGTGTAGATGGATTGTGGATCAAGTGTGTGAGGAAATGTGGTGTGGATTGTGTGTAACTGCTCTCAATCTGATCTAATGTGAATCTCCCCTTCAATTTCGCACCAATCATGGTTTTATATCACTTATGGACCTTCTAGAAGCTTCCGGAACATTCTGAAATTTTCACAGGATTTTGCACCTACACGGCCCGTGCTGCAGTACATGGCCCGTGTAGGGCACACCTACTTCGGCATTTTTGTGCGTGCTTCCCGACACGGCTCGAGCTGCAATACACGGCCTTGATCATGGCCGTGCAGCACTTTCTGACGATAATACACGGCTTCTTCTTACAGGGCCGAGCTCCGCACACGGGGCGTGCAGCAGCGCACGGCCCGTGCACCAGCACACGGCCGAATCTCTGGCCGAGCAGCGTGTTCTGATGACATTACACGGCCAGCTGCTATAGGGCCGTGTTCCGCGCACGACCCGTGCAGCTGCATGGCCTATTCTTCGTCTCCCTTTTTGTCCGTTTCATGACCTGTTTTACACATATTTAAGCTCATTTACACAATTCTATCAGTTCGTACCACTTTCCTCAAAATAACAATAACTCCACCAAACTTAACACAAATACGGATAAAAACATCCGAAAATACACACATAAAGACACTAAAACCTAGGTGAAAATGGCGACAATCATAGAATAAAATTAATTGGGCCTAAATAAATTTAAAGGGTCTTGTTTAGTTCGTATCAAATTAAAAAATTAATTATCAAAGTTAAATTAATTAGGCTTTATATGTATATATATTTTTCTACTTTTTTTAAATTTAATTTATATTTTTTATTATTTAAAAATGTAATAATTTAAAATTTCTTATTCATTTATTTTTTATTTAAGTATTATAAATTTATAAAATGTGATAATATTTTAAAAAGTAATAATATTTTTTAATATAAAAATACTAATTAAATAAAACCGATAATTTTTCATTTGAATTATGTTATAAATAATTCATATAATGTTAAAGACTTATATGAGACCGTCTTACGGATGACTTTTGTAAGAATGATAAAAAGTGATAATCTTTATATGAAAAAGTTATATCCAATTGATAAAGAAGTGATAACGGTGTTGTGAACATCTTTAATAAAAAGTGATAACCAATTACGAAAGTAAATTTCACGAAAAATTTATAGAATTGATAAAATGTGATAATATTTTATATCAAATCAATGAAAAGTGATAACTAACCAATTAAATATTTAATGAATAATTAGTAGGACGCATACAAAGTGATAATATTTTTAAAGGAAGTGAAAACTGAACAATGGAACTATTTCATGAATAATTAATAGGACGGATAAAATGTGATAATATTTTTTAAAAAAGTGATATGTGATCAATTAAAAGCAGTGTTTTCATAACCGGACCGAAGCTCGAACCTGTGGCTCCAACAGTTCGAGGTTCAACCGGTCGGACCGGTAGAACCGCGGTTCAACTAGAAAAATTAAATTCACATATTTTTTATTTTATTTTAGAATAACCACTAATATATTTTATTTTAGGAGTATATGTTTAAAGCCCAATTAGAATCATACATTAGAAAGTAAAATAATATTTCAATAGACCCACTTAATAATGCCCAAAAGCCCATTTATTAGGATTTATATTAATAAAGTTAGTCAGTCCTTTCATAATGTTGAGTCAGCAGCTGAACTAGGGTTAATCACCAGCAGCCGCTGTTCATTGTCCGTAGAAGCAATAATATGCAGTCACCGTTTTACTTTGAAAAAAAAAATGAAATTAGTATATTTTTGTGTTGAAGATCTGTATTTTTCTATTAGATTTGTGTAACTGATGGATCTGTGAAATCTATTGACATTTGAAACTCCCGTAATTTGTTATGTTATTACTTTTATTTTTCTCATTTCCCCGACATCGTGGCTAGGTAGGAGTATATCCGAAGTAACAGGTAATGTTTTTAATATTTCAATTTTTTTAGGAAAGATTTCAATGTTGAGCAGAACAGATACACAGATACGATGATGATTTAAAAGTAAAACCAGTAATTTTTCAATTCTACCGATCTACCGATTTTCCAATTTTATCCGGTTCAAACCAGTTTTTCCCGATCCAATTACGAAAATGGTTATATGAGTGCTCCGGACCGGCTCCAATTCTGAATGAGAGTGGAAATTTACGTCTTTATGATTTCACAATACACTGCTTTTGTTAGAATAAGGCCATATATTGGTGTGAGATTGCGTGGTTTACGTATTTTACATGATTATGGTGCTACTAAGGTGTTTTGTTGAGTTTTGAAGGTTAAAACAGGTCAAAATGAAGCATAACCGAAGACGAGCAAGAAACGAGTGCAAAAAGGCCAACACGAGTTGCAGGACCCAACACGACCAGTGTTGGGGTCCGTGAACGTCCAGAGAGCCAACACGAGTTGCAGGACCCAACACGACTTGCCAACACGACCAGTGTTGGGGTCCGTGGGCAGTCCAGTTTCAGAGCATCATGACATGACTAGACAGGAAATAGCACAAGTTATCAACACGACTCATGTTGGTGTTACTCGAGTTACTTTTCAACGTAACACTGGTCGTGTTGCAACTCGTGTTGCATAGGGCCAACTCGTGTTGGGTTATTTTGGGCCAAAAATCAAGATTTTCACCCTCCAGTGCATGAAAACGTGAAAAAACAGCCCAGTGGAGTCAAATTCGTGGCCCATGGTATAAAAGGGGATTAAGACACCTGGAGAAGGGGGACCGATCATTCACCAATAGAACACATCGTGAATTCCATTCACTCTCCATCCACCCACTCACATCAGATCACCCATCCATTCATCCCATCGGTCCGGAGGAGAATTCAAGTGCTGTTGAGAGAGTCAATCCAATCGAAGAGACGGGGAAGAATGTAAACCATGTGCACTAAGGTTTTGTTTTTTTTCGTTAATTTCTTCTTTTGTGACTTTTGTTATGAATTTGACAGCCATGAGGGTTGTAGATCGGTGTGAAATTCACCTAGATTTTAAGTGAATTTTTGTTGCTTTAATTCAATAATTAAGCATGATTCTAATGAAAATGCAATTATTTGCTTGATTATTTTGAGAAAGATATTTTTGTTTATTTTTGCAGAAAAAGGGTGTTTTTATGCTTTAAAGAGCAAAGGGAGAAACGAGATTAAAAATGGGACAAAGATGAGAAAAATATGAAAATGAAGGATAGACAACGGAGCTACAACAACACATTTTCATAAAGGTGTTGTCTATTTGAACCTAAAAAGAGAGATTGTCTATTGAAGATGGATGGCCAGGGCTGAAGTAGCTTGTTGGGCTCTCCTGGTTTGGAGATTGGGCTGCTGGTGTGGGCTGAGCGTGCACTTGGGCGCCTCTGGAGTTGGGCCTGATGGGCTGCTCATTTAATTAAAAACAATTGCGGTGAGTGGAGTTTGAACCTGCGACCTCAGGTGTGCATGAGGAGAGGCTTACCAATTGGACATGGGCCTGCAGATTGTAGATTTCGCCCCCAAATTGTTTTATATAATTTTGGGCGCGCTGAAATAAAAAGAGAAAAATTCCGCTGCTGACAAGGATTGAACCCGAGACCTCCGGTCCACTCACGCCCTTAAGGGAGCGCCTTAACCGCTCTGGCCAACCCATCTTTGAGACCGGTACAGCCCGTTTTAACTATACACCAAATTTCTGGAACAGGTTTTCACTCCTTAATTCACTAAAAATTTCATAAATTCCATCCATGTCCCATATCATCAACTATCCCACATTGAAAAAATAGTCCAACACTCCTCTCACCCTACAACTATAAATACAACCCACATGGAAGCCCTCACAACAATTCTCCACCCATTAAATTCTCCATTAAATTAAATCATTCAAAGATTCAATAGTCGAGAGGTCTTTTAAGTAAGACCTCCATAGTTGAGATCCCTCCCCCTTTTGGGGCAAGGGATCCGTAGTTTTAAATGTTTTTCTAGATTAGGAATTTATTGCTTTTCAAGAAGGTGGGAACACCAAGGAAAGGATGAGCTTGGTGGATGTAAAAACTTCATTCGGTGAAATCTAATCCTACTTATTATCTTTTTATTTTCTTTGTTTTGGTTGTTTTAGTGATGTTTAAATTATTGATTAATTTGTGATATTATTTAAATTGTGATCCCGACTTTGATTAGTTTCATTTATGAATGCTTAATTGTTTAATCTATATGTTTGATTTGTATGGTTAATTGTCTATTGCATGTGGTTAGAACGAGAGTTCAATTATGTATCTTAGGAATTAATTGAATCATTTCATCATGTGGGTTATGTGGATTAATATGGGAAGAGTTGGAGACGACCTCTCATGTTTAGAACTACATAAGTGGACACTAGAGAAGTTAGATCGAGAGGTCAATTAATCTAGTGAGGGGAACTCAACCTTAGTGAATTCATAGTATCTAGAAAGGGAATATTACCTATGATTTAGTACCTTTTAGGGAACTCGTATGTGTAATTAGTACCTATTGGGAGGTGTTCGCTATGGTATCGATCCTATGTACTATTTTGGGGCCTTTGTAAGGGCCTACATCCTCTTCATCTTGAGAGAGAGTTTAGGTGGAATTTGTTATCGCTCTTACTATGATAGCTTAAATTGGGAGGCAATTAGATGTGTTGCATGATTGATCCATTTGAAGTACATCATGAAGATTTTCTTTGCATTGAAAATTCCAAAAATATTGTAATTAGTTTCTTTTCTTGTTTTTATTCTCTCCCTCTTCGGTCGTCCCTAACTAATACGAGGCTATAACTTGAAGGCCATAAATCCTAAATTTTCTTGGATTCAATAAATTCTTTAATTGGTCATCCCGACTATACACGACCAATCAGTTGTGTGTAACCTCATGGGTTAAAAACTCTTTACAGTTCTAGAAATTGAAGGTTAGAGTAGTTGATTTGGGAACCCTAGACAACTGTTGTGAATTCATGCTATATTTACATTCTTATTTATTTGATTGATTAAGACCTTGTTTACATGTGTGTAACGTCTTCACAATATGCTATTGATGTTGCCCGTGATGCTTGGTATATTGTATTATCTTGTGTGCATACATAGTTAATATTGTCTATTTGCTAGGTATTATAGTAGTTTATCCGTGAACACGATAATCCTAAGGGCTGGTAAATTGGATACTTGATTTTCTTAGTGGAACAATGCAATTAAGGACTCAAGTAGGAAGTGAATAAGATTGAGTAGTACTTTCAGAGAATATATGTTAGTCAAACTGGCCATTCGGAGGTTTCTTAAGTTTGCATTATTAGTATCTAGGAAGGAGGTTCAAGATTAATCACGCATCTTTTGATATTAATTGAATAATATTATTAATTTGAAATCAAATCATATTTGGTGTATTAATAGAGATTAGTGATGTATTTCCATTAACATAGCATAAATGAACAGTAGGACGTCTAGGATACCAAAACAATTGCACTATACCTGATACCTTAGAGCTGTTTTTTTTATCTTAATTCACTTTCGAATAATTCTTTGTTACTTTTATTTATTAAGTTATTTTTTATTTCAATTCTTAAGTTATTATTCAAATTCAAATTCTAGAAATTGGTTACAATAATTCTAGTTGAATAGTAATTAATAGTAAATGGATAATTAACTGTCTCTGTGAGAATGATATTTAACTGGGGTACTTGCTGATGAGAGTGTAAATTCACATATTTCGGGCTCTGATTTGCGTGAAAATGGAGTACGATTTAGTCTTTTATTGAGACAAATTGGTACGTTTATGGGAAAGTCACGAATCAGAGGGTACAAGGGCTATTTGAGCATATTTGTATAGAAAAATAAGTGAAAAAGGCTCGGAATTAGAAGAAACGATTTTGGAGGCGAGATTAGAGTGTTGTTCGACCAAGATAGCCTGTTCGACCAATATCAATATGGTTGAACAGAAGGTGACAAGTCGAGCAGATTGCCGAAACCTGTCCACAAAAGTAGCTCGACTTGGAGGTGTTGCTCGACCAACATCGGCTTGGTCGAGCAGATGAGAAGAAGTTGAACAAAGTGGACAAAACTTACAGTGAGCTCGTTCGACTTGAAGGGCTTGCTCGACCAAACATCAATTTGGTCGAGCAAGAGCAGTTTGGTCGAACAGAATACTAAAATCGTCCAGAGAGCTTGCTCAACTAGTAGCTCCTTGTTCGACCAGTATGCCTTGGTTGAACAGCGTGTCGCTGATCCTATTTATGGTAATTTCGGATGTCTTTTACCAAATTTGACGTGTGCTTCAAGCAAAGGCCCATCCTAAACCTGTAAGGAGTTCCTATGAGTATAAAAGAAGAGCTCTCGTAGGAGGAAGAGACATACACACAACACAAGACAACATACATCTTCCTTCATCCACCAAACCCTACCATCATCCGAAGGGGTTGTGAAAGAGGTTCGTCTGGCGAGTCAAGTAAGATCATACCAACTAGCCATGATTATTCCTAGATCAATCATGGGCTAGAACCACCTTGGTAGTTCTAGGATTATGAAAGTTTTATGAGTTAATCGAATTTCCATGTGTAAACTCCGTACAACACTAATTGTGCTTTATTTTATATATGATTTTGCTTTTTCAATTCATACTCACGGTCGTTTTGTGCATCATTAACTGTTATGTAGAGTCTGAATACATCTCTTGGTTATCGATTGAGTGCGTTCACCGCTGAGCAGAATCATATGTTATAATTCTAAGTGAAGGGATTTCGAAGTCTTATTAGAACTATCTTATATAGATACTTGTTAATTGAATCATATTCGGGTTAATAAGTAGGATAAAGAGTATTACTTTACAGTACCTAAAAAGGGAGATCAAATCGGGTTAGAGTACTAAGTGTATGAGAAATAATTGATTATGATAGTACCTAGAAAGGGGAGTGAAGTATACGTCTTGCTCCAATGATATTCACACGTGTCATACGCTTTCTTACTTGTGTCTATAGAGTACGCTTGCATGGTTTAGTGATGCGTCCATAAATTACAAGGCAGAATCGGACATCAACACATATAAAGGAATTTAATGAATAAAACTAGATTACATGAAGAACTACTCCATTATTTACTTGATCACAATCGAATTTCTTCTCTTGCTTGTTTATTTATCTTGCTATCTCAATTATATGTTATTTAGTTTTTTAATCAAACCAAATCAGATTTGCCAACGTAATCTTCATTGACTAGAATATAATTGAATTGATAATAATCCGTCCTTAGGGTTCGATAATCACTTGGTCGCCTATCGAGACTACAATTGATATCCTTATACTTGGGGATTATTTTGTGTGTTGAGAAAACGCTCATCAAGTTCTTGGCGCCATTGCCGGGGACGACATTAAATATCTTTTGATTATATCTAGCTTAATTAAGATTATTTTATTCTTGTTTTCGATTTCTAACACTTAATTCTTCTTAGGTGTATGCTCACAAGATCAAAGAAAGGTGAATTAGAGCCATATAATCCAGAGATCGGAGCATCATCGAGGAAGAAAAAGAAGAAGAAGAGTAAGAACAAGAACATAGATCCAACTGAAGCTCTTAATTTAGGAGTTGAAGTTGACGTGCTGAATTCGCAAACGATTGAAGCTGCAACCGAAGATAATTTGGAAGCAGAGGTAGTCAATATGGCAGGAATCCTGATACACTTGTCATCCGTGAAGTTTTTAAGAACAATGGAGGGGGCAATGCTGGGTTGTTAGGAGCAAGAGGGACCAGAGCCGATTTTGATTTATACCCTGCTCTTATCACCATGATTGAAAGGAATCCCTTCTCTGGGGGAACATTCGAAGACCCCCATCAACATTTTAATAAGTTCCTTGGGTATGCAAGTACTCAAAAAGATGCAGGAGCTCATGAGGATGCAAGGAAGATCATATTGTTTAAATTCTCGTTGAATGAAAATGCAAGAGATTGGTACGATAATCTTGAGGCTGCTGAATATGATACATGGGAGAAGTTGAAAGTGAAATTCTTGGAGCGATACATGCCACCTTCCAAGGTGTTCAAGATGAAGCAAGAAATCAATCAATTTTCTATCCATGGTAATGAGAAGTTTCATGAAGCTTGGGACAGGTTCAAGGACATGCTTCGTAAGTGTCCTCAACATGTGCTATCTAAGGCCCAATATATCAGTATATTCTACAATGGGTTGGACTGCGACTCTCGAGTATTACTTGATGCTTCTTCTAATGGAGCATTGCTTACGAAGTCACCCATTGAGGCCGAGAAGCTTTTCAAAGATATTTCGATGAACTCAAGGTATTGGCCAACTGATAGAGTGAGAGGCACTTATGTCCTTAGTAAAGTAGCACAGGTTGTGCACACTATGGTGAAGTCGGGGAGAGATGATGAGATCGTCTCTAGCTTGGCTAACATTAATAAGCTACTAGAGTCTCAACAAAAACAGATCACTGATTTATCTCATAGAGTACCAATGATACAGCAGGATGGTGGCTATGAAGAAGCAAGCCATAAGGATATTGAGGAGGCAAACTATGCCATGGGTCAAAGTATTCAAGGAACTAGGTACCCGAATCAAGGAAACTGGAATTATCATGAAAATTACAACAACCGTGGTCCCCCGAGTAATTACCAACTGTTGGCAATTAGATCGTGCGGATCAACGTGATCGTTAGGATAAACAGTTAAACAAATCAGCGGAAGCATAATTAAACCGTTTACCGTACTTCTGGGTTGGTGTAGAGGTTGATCGTTGCAGAGAACCACCTCTCGATCTTCTGCTGTATGACCCATGTCGAATCCTGCTGTTGTGTGGGCAACAATCTGCAGGATTCTCTCAATCTGCTTCTTTCCCTAACTCACGTTGAAAGAGGCGCAATTACTTAGGTTTCCAGAAGCTGAGATGACTATATATATTGGGCTACAACAGGGACCAGGAGGAGAAATTGGGCTAGGCCTCAATTGAACTTAATTAACCAAGCTTAGCCCAAAGCTTTTAATTAAATCCAATAATAATAATATAGTCCACTAAAATATTATTATTGCACTACCCGTCCAATCCCAAAATTATGTTCTGGGCTCCTTCTTATTATAAGCCCGATAATCTCCCCATGTTTAAGAAAAAAAATGTCCACTAATTAATTAAGTTACTGACAACTCAAATTAATTAATATCTCATCCGAGAGTAGTACCACTCAACCTTATTATCATGCCGGAAATTAATCCACTTGCAAGATTTACATGATAAACCTTATGAGCTCCTCAAGGGGACATCATCAACCTATGACGGACATGGATTCCTTCTACAATCAACAGCACACCATAGATACAGCACTACTTCCCAACTCACCGAGTTTGTTGATTTAATACTTATAAATCTCACCCATTGATGAATCAAAGAAATACATACTGCCCTACGTGTCGAGGTTATTGTGTAGGGATTAAGAGCACGAACTTCCATAATAACAGAGATCAAGTTCTACTATATAGTCAGTATAAGAAGAACGATCTCAGGCGGTCCTGCTCAATACACACAAGTGCACTAATGTGATTCTATAGCCAAGACAAGCTAATACCAAACCACACTACAACCATACCGATAGAGAGTCCCCGTCTATCTCAGTTGTGAGCATCTGTTTATACTTTATAAGGAAACTGATAATATGATCTTCTGCGTGTTGTCGCACAACATATTATCTACAGTATAAAGTAAATGGACTATTGCATCATGCATATAAAATAAATTATAAGATGCAATCATTTGATCAATGATTCTCATTTCAAATATTGTTATGACATTGTTCGTACTAAAGCTAGACTTTTAGTATACAATCCAACAATCTCCCACTTATACTAAAAGACTATGCTGTCATGTCTTCTGCCATACATCTGTTTTCTACTCCCACTACACGACCATTAAAAGCTCTCGCCTTAAGGTCCTTGTAAATGGATTTACTAGGTCATCATCCGATGCAATCTAGGCGACAACAACCTTCCCCTCATCATACGATTTCTCGTAACAGGTGGTACTCGCGCTCCATGTGTTTAATTGCCTTATGGACTTGTGATTTCTTCAAGTTTGCAACTGCACCAATATCATCAATTTAAATTGTGATTACCTTGGGCAAACTTAGAAACACTTCAAAGTCCATCATGAAGTCTCTAGAGTCATATAGATACTTTGGCTACCTCATAGGCTCCAATTCATCATCTTTCCATGATGGAGTCCGGAGTCTGAAATATATTTCTATATAACACTCCTCCACATTATGACTCTACTTCCTAAGATTAAACACATAACCTTTGAGGTGAATTTACTGCCGTCCAATCTGACTAAAAAAATCCGAATCTACGTAATCCACAAGAAGCAGTGAATCTGTCCATTAAGTCCACATATAATTTCCAGTCCTTCTCAGACACTTTATAAATGTCTTACCACAGTTCATCATTCTTGTTCCGGGTTACGTTGATACCCACTGTTCATGCATTCAGCAAAACAGATATCCAACATCGTTCATAGCATTCCTTAGATTAAGCTTCCTTATTCGCCGAAGCGTAAGGAACTGCTTTCATCCTTTTTATCTTCTTCTTGTGTCTCAAAGACACATTCACTTAGATAAATTTACATGCTAAACGAGTATGGACTGTATCATTTATGAAACTTGAGATAAGCATAATGTCCTTTCTGTGATCCGTATTACCGTGATCAAAAGGATATATTTTGCCTTTCTTAAGTCCTTCATCTCTACCGCTTTATTAACCGTACCCATACGCCCGATAATACTCTTTCATTGTCTCCAATGAGCAAGATACTATCTACGTATAGTACAAAAAATACCACCACGTTTCCGTCACTCTTTACAATACACAAGATACATCCGCTGATTGATTTAAATCCGTGCCACTGGATTACCTAATCAAAATAGATGCTTCACGATCTCAAAGCTTGCTTTAGTCCATCGCTGGACACTTTTAAGCTTACTATCAAAATGCTATTAGTACTTTGCAGTGAATCACTCTGGTTGCTTCACATAGATGTTTTCCTCAAGACTTCCAATCAGGAAAGCTGTCTTGACATCTATTTGCTGTCCCTCATAATTTAATATGAGCAACAATAAATAAAAGAATCCGGATCAATTTAAGCATAGCTACCAGCGAATATGTTCCCTCATAATCGAACCATTTCTTTCTGAGTACATCTTTTCGCAACAAGCTTTGCTTCCAAGATTTTCACCTTTCCGTATGATCCTCTTTTATTTCCCTATGACCACTTGCAATGGTTTTTACACCATTTTAGTGATCGTTCAAGCTCCAGACTTAATTTAGAATCTATAGATTCTATTTCATCATTCATTGCATCTTGCTAAGATTCCGCATTTTCATCTTGTAGTGCTACTTCGTATCCGTGGGACAATACCATGTTTACTAGGGATCAAGTCTCACGACTCTCCCAAAACATATATTTATGGGTTGTCATACAACCCTCCCACTACGACAAGGCACTACATGTAATTGTGTATCAGACGTGACACGCGTTGCAGTTTACCTTGTGGTATATCCTCTTGTACACTTGGTACTTACACTTTGTGTTTTCCTCTCATTTCCTTTAGAACAACTTATACATGGGCTTGTGATTTATTACATAGTCCTTTTCCAAAAATCTGGTTATTGTGTTAACAATTACCCTTCGATCTTTTGGACTAAATAAATCACTATCCATTTTTCTAGAATATCCCATATACAGACAAACGTTTCACGAATTACTGTATCTAGGGCATATCCATAAAATGAATTTAATTATTCCAAATAATTCATCATCTATCTAATCATAACCATAAGAGGCTTATTCCTTCTTTCCATCACACCATTCAGCTGGGGCATGCTCGGTGTAGTCAACTTGAGATTTAATCTCAACTTCTGATTATTAGTTCCTAACTATCCTAAGAGGTCTTCATCATCACGATTGAATCGTAATGACATGATATATTTTCTATGACGCTCACTGTACCAGCCTTACAATTCTTGAATTAATCCAAGAACTTAGACATGCAGTGCATCAAATAAATATATCGGTTCCCAGAATAATCTTTGAATATTCATAACCACCTCTCGCTTGGATATTGTTAGGTTTGCTTGAATCAGAATGAACTAATTCCAACATATATATCTTTGGCTCTACACCCACAGCCTTGAAAAGGCAGTTAATCATTTTTACTTCCAAGCAAGACTCGCAAGTCCGATAGTTTCCACTTCAGATAAACCTTACGGTCTATCGGCTATCAACTTTTGAATCCTACTTAAGTAAAATGAATTAGTCATAGACACCAAATGTATGTTTAGTTCATTTCCGAAGGTTCCTTTCTCTTAATATTAGAAGATGCATTATTTAATTACTATTTATTGCATCTGTGGGATGTACATGATTCAAGAGTATACTTTTTATCCACCAACATACTTTAACGGATTATAGCCTCATTCCTCATTACTATGACCATGTCATTTAAATGAAATGAAGTATCCATCCGTTAATGCATAGAAACCAAAATTAAATTCTTTCTATGAAATGTACGTAAAGACAATTTCTCATAATCAATCGTTTATTCTTATCATGAGATAAATAAACAACTCCCACTGCAATAGCCACTACTTTTGTAATTTTACCCATGTTATTAACAATCTTATCCTTACTCAGTGATAAACATTTAGTGATTCCAGTATCTACATACTTCGTGTCAGTAGATGCCATCACTAATCATGTTTAAACCATTAGTAAATAAGATATTAACCTTGTTCAGATCATGATGAAAATTGGCTTTCTTTTGCCACATGTTTTGTTAGAAGTTTCCCACCATATACAACCTTTCGTATTTCAGGTAGAACTTGCTCAAAATATCCAGGCAAATTGTGAAGAATAAATTGATTTAGGTTTCCCTTTCAATTTCTATTCCAAGCTTTTCCAATTCATTCATCAATTCGACCATGATCTTCTGCCTTTTAATTTACTCAAGTATACGAAGAGTTACATGAGACCATCATATTTCTATGAACCTCTCATCTCTTCACTAGAGACTTTAATAGGCATCATGAGACGTCCTTTGTGAGAATACACATGTATTTTCTTAAGCAGTAATTTTCAAAACCAAGATTCTTTTCTAATCAATTAATTTGGACAAGTAAATATTATTTCTTTTAGTAAACAATTAGTGAAATAAAACCATTCGAAATTCAGAGAATCACAAATAAATATTCCGATCAAATCTTCGAATTTTATCCTTTTATATTATTTTTCTCAAAACAATATAAAAATAAAATTCACCGACATCTCAAGCACCGTGAGTCTGCAAGCCACGTTAGTGTGGACGTTTACAAACCCGAACATTTACAAGAGAAGGTTTTACCCATTAATTTCATTTGTCAACCTAACTTTATGACAAAATAATTAATAGTCGGTTCCTCTTTAGCCATGTAAATAATAGCAGTGACTCCGTTGGGGAGGATACTAATTATTCACATCTAAGTGTACACCATTATTTGATCCCAAGTCCGCTGCCCAAGCTTGTGTGCCTTACTGTTGGAGAAGTACACACGCGCTCAGATAACTTTCTACAACCATCAATTATATAAGTTTGTACTAGTGAACCGCATATAAGCTCATCCGTTAGGGAGGAAGGCACTATAGCCAACGCGCAAGCCCATATGCAACACATTACAAACAATAATTATTTAAAGAAGTTTGTACCAGTGATCCGTGAATAAACTCATCCGTTAGGGAGGAAGGCTCTATTGCCAACGCGCAAGTTTACTCACATCACTTACAAACCAATAATGGAGGCCGCGGGAATTAATTACCAATCCCCTCTCCCACTTAGTTATTTAAACACCGAGGGTTTTTAACATGCATATAATATTCCAGAATAAAATATACAACTTAGACATGCTTCTATTAACAACAATTTAAATAAATAAATTACATAGAACATGTCTTACACATATACAATAATAATTGACAATTAAATCAATTAATCAGTTATATAACATTAATTAATTGCATAAATGGTGGATTAATTAATTTGGGCCCTAGAGCATCAAATAAGCACAAAATGAGCAGCAGATTAATTAATTAATCATGTTCATTATCTATGGCCCATAATCTTAGCCCAAAACTAAATTAATTCCAGCAAGCCCACTAGCACAAAATTAGTCCATTAATTAAAATTAATTAATCATGCTTGGCCCATTACCCACAATTAATTAAAACCAGCAACAAAATAATAGCCCAGAAGCCCATTTCCATTTTAATAAAATTTGGGCCCAACAGCCCAAAACCAAATTAAAAAATGAGCAGCTTTTTATTTATTACTGAATTGGCCCAACAGCCAGCCCAACACCAATTAAAATTGGGCCTAAAGGGGGGGGGACAGCCCAATATCATGCCTAGCAGTACAACCTATTAGCAATGGTGTTGCCTTATTTCTACCAGCCGCAACGACGAGACAGAAACCATACAGTAAACTATCACACGGCGCCGCGGCTCTCAGCGGTCTTGCCATCGGCGCACCGGCGTCGCGCCACCAGCCATCCGATAATGAGCCGCCAGATTGCTGGAGTCGTCGACTTCTTCGAGTCTTCCCCATCGCAAATAGCACAGCTGCAATCGCGTCCGCAACCTCCGCCAGAATCGAGCTGTCAGCGCTTCCCGCCGCTGCTGCTGCGCCATTGCCGGAGACACGAACGGAGGAGGCATCAGTCCCGCCTTGGCTGACGAATGATTCTCCCGGAATCGTCAGGGGACTCGCCTGGAACACCACTGCCCACGTCCGCCGCCGCCCGCCTTCCTTTGATTCCGCCACAGGCTGCCAGTACCCGATCGGAAACGGCCATGAACTGCCCGGAAGTGCCTTCAGACTGGACCGAAAACACCAGTCGATCCGCCCGAGACAAAAATGGCAGGTTCGCCGTCCTGTTCACCGTTCAGTTCCTATCGCAATTGCCTAAACAACAATTGTTATCCTTCCGTCCATCACTCACACCCCTCGTCGAACAAGGCCCAGCCTCCAGTGCCTCTGACGTACATCATGCAGCCAGCCACACCAAGCCTCGTCGATAGTTTGTTCGTTCAGTCCAGACGCCCATCGGTGTTCTCGATGCAGACTCCAACGAACCCAGCCTGACCCGACGCGTCCTTGTGTGCTAGATAGTCTTTACTGTATTTTCTTGTGTTCCATCATTTTCGTTCCCCATCATCATCAGAACGGCGTGTGCGTGTAAAGATGTGGCCAGTGTGATAGTTGGGAGAAAGAAAGATGTATACAGCAATAAACAAACAACAGTAATCACACAAATCATATTGGAAAACATGGCGAAAATTGAAAACAGTACAAAACTCTTCTGATTAAAACCAGATTAACAAAATAATCAAATAACCAGATTCATACATGCTATCAAAATGACCATCAACACACATATGGCAAAAGTCAACCTAAACGTCTCACGTTTCACCACGAAACCAACGCTCTGATACCAATTGTTGGCAATTGGATCGTGCGGATCAACATGATCGTTAGGATAAACAGTTAAACAAATCAGCGGAAGCATAATTAAACTGTTTACCGTACTTCTGGGTTGGTGTAGAGGTTGATCGTTGTAGAGAACCACCTCTCGATCTTCTGCTGTATGACCCATGTCGAATCCTGCTGTTGTGTGGGCAACAATCTGCAGGATTCTCTCAATCTGCTTCTTTTCCTAACTCACGTTGAAAGAGGCGCAATTACTTAGGTTTCCAGAAGCTGAGATGACTATATATATTGGGCTACAGCAGGGACCAGGAGGAGAAATTTGGCTGGGCCTCAATTGAACTTAATTAACCAAGCTTAGCCCAAAGCTTTTAATTAAATCCAATAATAATAATATAGTCCACTAAAATATTATTATTGCACTACCCGTCCAATCCCAAAATTATGTTCTGGCTCCTTCTTATTATAAGCCCGATAATCTCCCCATGTTTAAGAAAAACAATGTCCATTAATTAATTATGTTACTGACAACTCAAATTAATTAATATCTCATCCGAGAGTAGTACCACTCAACCTTATTATCATGCCGGAAATTAATCCACTTGCAAGATTTACATGATAAACCTTATGAGCTCCTCAAGGGGACATCATCAACCTATGACGGACATGAATTCCTTCTACAATCAACAGCACACCATAGATACAGCACTACTTCCCAACTCACCGAGTTTGTTGATTTAATACTTATAAATCTCACCATTAATGAATCAAAGAAATACATACTGCCCTACGTGTCGAGGTTATTGTATAGGGATTAAGAGCACGAACTTCCATAATAACAGAGATCAAGTTCTACTATATAGTCAGTATAAGAAGAACGATCTCAGGCGGTCCTGCTCAATACACACAAGTGCACTAATGTGATTCTATAGCCAAGACAAGCTAATACCAAACCACACTACAACCATACCGATAGAGAGTCCCCGTCTATCTCAGTTGTGAGCATCTGTTTATACTTTATAAGGAAACCGATAATATGATCTTCTGCGTGTTGTCGCACAACATATTATCTACAGTATAAAGTAAATGGACTATTGCATCATGCATATAAAATAAATTATAAGATGCAATCATTTGATCAATGATTCTCATTTCAAATATTGTTATGACATTGTTCTTACTAAAGCTAGACTTTTAGTAAACAATCCAACACCAACAACCTAAGAACCGGAGTTTTCATGGAGCAATCTGAACAACGCGATGCAGCCTCCTATAGGTGTTGATCCGGGAGAAAAAGTGGAAGAAGGAAAGCCGAGTTTTGAGGATACTGTGAACAGGTACATGGCGAGGAATGATGCAAGAGTAGACCATCTCGAGGCCAAGTTAGAGAAGAAGATTGATAACAATCATAAGGATTTGTCTACGCAAGTGAAAGACCTCACGTTGTTGATAGAAGAAATGGCTGGGAATGTAAACACATTGACTCAATCTATTGAGAAGGGGAAGTTCCCATCTCAAAGTATTGAGAATATAAAGTCTTGCCATGCCATCACATTGAGGTCGGGAATATAATATGAGGATCCAATGCTGCATGAAAGTTAAACCGAAGGAAACAGGGGAGTAGCTCGACCAGATTGGAGTTGCTCGACCAGACCAAATAGTTGAGCAGATGTCGAACAACTTCAGAAAAACATAATTTCGATACTCTATTTTCTGACCAACCGTTCGACCAACACCATGCCATTCGACCTGACCATCTTGGTCGAACGGAGGTCGAACAGAAGTAGTGCAACGAGAGCTCGCGATTTGGTAACTTGTTCAACCAGAACTAATCTGTTCGACCACACCACATTGGTCGAACAAAGGTCGAACAACATGTTCTAGACCAGAGTATGCAATCAGACAGGCTGTTCGACCAAAACTAAGTTGTTCGACCAAACTACCTTGGTCGAACTGAGGTCGAGCAGAATAGTTCAGAGTCCGATTCGATACCGAATGCGACACCTATTGATCGGAACACTCCAACTACATCTCAAGAGCAGAATACCAAGCTTACAGTGGTAGAAAACAAATGGGAAAGAGCCATAAGGTTGAGAGCCGAGAAGGATAAAGAGGAGAAGGTTGAACGTGATGAATGGGGGATTCCCAAAACAAAGATACCTCTGCCCTTTTCTCTCAAGCTAGTTAAGAAAGGATTAGAGAAAAAGTTCAAGAAGTTTTTGGAGATCATAAACAAAATAAGCTTGAACATTCCTTTCTCTGAAGTAATTTTGGAGATGACGTACTATGCCCGCTTTCTTAAGGATATTCTTTTGAAGAAGAGAAGCTTAAACGGAATTGAGATGGTGAACTTGTCTGAAAACTGCAGCTCGATCATTCAAAGAAAGCTTCCAGCGAAGTTAAAAGATTTGGGAAGCTTCACAATCTTATGTGAAATTGGAAAGGGGTCGGCACGTCGAGCCTTGTGTGATCTTGGGGCAAGCATCAATCTGATGCCATTGTCCACTTTTAAAAGGCTTGGTTTGGGGGAGTTAACTCCCACATTTGTGGCTATACAACTAGCGGATAGGTCTATGATGTTTCCGAAAGGAGTGATCAAAGACGTTCTAGTCAAAGTTGAAAAACTAGTCTTTCTAGTGGATTTTCTGGTGCTTGAGATAGAAGACGACAAGGATAATACTCTCTTTATCTTAGAAAGACCATTCCTTGCAACCGCTAGAGCTATGATAGATGTGCAAAAGGGTGAGCTACGATTGAGGATAGATAAAGACGAAGTCCTGTTTAACTTGTACAAAGCAATGAAGATACCGATGGAGATGTAATGCCACAACATTGATGTAGTGGAGGAGATTATGAATGAAGACATATCTTTGATTCTGTCGAAGGATCCTCTTGAGACATGTTTGATGGAGTCTTTTACTTTTTCCACTACGGAGCTAGATGATCTCTCCAATGAGGTATGTATCAAATTTCTTGAAAACTTGCTTGCCTTGGGTGATGACAGGTATGAATCGCAAAAGACAAAGGTTGAAGAGGTCAAGTGGACTAGGAAGTACTTGCCTTTGGACAGAGAGAGTGCACATCAAGAAGAAAAGAAAGAGGAGTTGAAACTGCTACCGGAGCACTTGAAGTATGCTTATCTTGGTGACAATAGAAAATATCCGATAATTGTATCTTCTTCTCTTGATGATGATCAACTTGAGGAATTGTTAGATGTTCTTAGGAAGTATAAGTCTGTGATTGGTTGGTCTCTTGACGATTTGAAAGGTATTAGTCCTTCGTATTGTATGCATCGAATAAGATTGTTAGATGAGGCTTAGAGTAGCATTCAGAATCAGTGGAAGGTGAATCCCGCTATTCAAGAAGTGATTAGGAAATAAATCCTAACATGGTTAGATGCTGGAATTATATATCCTATTAGTGATAGTCCCCATGTGAGTCCATTGCATGTTGTAGCTAAGAAAGGGGGCATGACTATAGTGAAAGCCGAAGATGGTGAGACCTTAACAACTAGGATTCCTACGGGATGGCATGTGTGTACGGATTACAGGAAGAATGAAAATACATGGAAAGACCATTTTTCCCTTCCTTTCATGTATCAAATGCTTGATCGTCTAGCTGGGTATGAGTATTATTGCTTCTTGGATGGGTACTCGGGTTATAATCAAATCATGATTGGACCCGAGGATCAAGAAAAGACTACTTTCACTTGCCCGTATGGAATTTTTGCTTTTAGAAAGATTCCTTTTGGATTGTGTAATGTGCCTGCGACATTTCAGCTTTGCATGATGGCCATATTTGATGGGTTGATAGAGAAGATCATGGAGGTGTTTATGGATAATTTTTCTATTTTTGGTTCTTCTTTTGATACTTGTTTATCTAACCTTGCTACTATTTTGAAGAGATGCCAAGATACTAATCTTGTCTTGAATTGGGAGAAGTGCCACTTCATGGTAAGAGATGGGATTGTTCTTGGCCATCATATCTCGGCCAAGGGATTGCAGGTGGACAAAGCAAAGGTGGTGCCGATCGAGAAGCTTCCACCATCTACAAATGAGAAAGGAGTGTGGTCTTTCCTTGGACATGCCGGTTTTTATAGAAGATTCATAAAAGACTTCTCAAAATACTCCAAGCCCTTATCTCATTTACTTGAAAAGGATGTACCCTTCGTGTTTGATGAGGAGTGTCTAGCAGCTTTTTAGGTTTTGAAGGAGGCACTTATTACTGCACCTATCTTGATCACACCGGATTGGACTCAGCCATTTATACTTATGTGTGATGCGCGTGATTTAGCACTTGGAGTGGTGCTTGGGCAGTTGAGGGATAAGAAGTTTTGCGCCATTTACTATGCGAGTAAGACTTTTGATGCGTGATTAGCCATAACTTGTAGTCGGGTTAACCAATTCAAGAATTTATCGAACCACAGGGAGGAAGGCGCTACAGCTTAAGCGATCTCACGTTTTTTATAATTTTATAGAGACGAATCATCAAAGGAGGTTGTTGAAACAAGTAAATAAAACCAATCAAAGCAAGCAAGCAAGCAATGATCAACAAACAATATAGATAGATGAAGGGTGGATTTTCAAGTTAAGTAAAAGTGAGATTAACAACAATCAAGAAGTGGTAATTCTAGGAATTGTGTATCAAATTCATATGTATCATGGATATAGAATTAAGGGCCAACGCTAAATTCACCTAAACTCCATCTCAAGATGGATAGGATATGAATATCGAATAGCTCAACGGATTGGTTCTCACTCAAACAATTCTAACTAGGTACTAAGCTTGAAATGAGAGTCCCTTCACACAATTAATCAACCTCTCGATCAAACCAATCACATGTTCTATCAAAGGGTTCTAAATTCTAAAGGATTTCTCAATCTCTTTACAATTTATAATGTACATGAAGTGTTTGATGAAATGATTCACTTGATTATCTTAAGCATATAATTGATTTCTCAATCTAATCACATATTTAGAACAACTAAACACACAAACCATCATAAACCTCAAGATCTCAAACATCAACGATAGAAAATTCATTTACCCAATCAACATATGAATTAAAATACACAAATCCCCAAAATTATCCAACAACTGTCATGATGCTAATCTCACAAGGGAGATTAGCCTACCATATTCATAAGAACATTAACATAGACATTAAGATCCTTACAAAACATGATAAACAATAGGATTTAATACAAAAGTTGGATGAAAATTCCCTTGGATGCCTCCAATGGCGATCTTCTTCTTCCTCTTGCAATCTTCATCTCTTCCTTGCTTCTTTTCCTCAATTGGATGAAGTTTTTGATGGTGGGATGAAGGTAGATCCAATGGATGGTGAATGGATGAAGATGGTAGTGTAAAAATGGGAGAAATGGTGTGTGATGTGTGTGTGCTGCCTCAAACCCACGAAAATCTACTCAAATATTGAAGTATTGGGTATTTATACCCCTTGGGAAGCTTCTAGAAGAATTCTGATTTTTTTATAGAAAAAGCACCTACACGGCCCGTGTACGGTCTGTGGCCGTGTAGGCGTTTCTGGTGTCAGAACTCGCCCAAAACACACAGGGCCGTATTCGGTACACGCCCCGTGTAGTTGCTGACAGTGCAGTCTCACTGTTTCGAGCATAACTTCCACATCCGATCTCCAATTTGAGTAAATATTGTGCTCACACGATCCTCTTTTCCTTGTCTTTATATCCATATAAAAATCTGACAAAATTTCCAATATTTGAAGGTGAAAAAAGTTATGCAAAGTAGCACAACCGTGCTGAGTAGGAACAGCTTGTGCGACGTCACCATTTTAATCATAACTTTCTCGTTTTGCCTCCGATTGAAGTGTTTCTTATACCAAAAAGATCCTCTTTTATGTGGCTTTCCAACCATGTATCACACTTCTAGTTTTGAGCTCCAAAAGAGTATAGAAAAATTGCGCAATTTGGACATGCATTTTTTCAGTATTTTGCTTTGACTCATTCTCCCTCGTTTCAACTCCGAATTGAGATCTGCTTTTTCCTACATCTTCCTTGTCGTGCCTAGAATCTATTTTTACCTAGAAATCATACATTTAAACTCATTCTCACACATTTCCATAAAAAAACAAAACACAACCAAATATAATACAATACGGATAAAATAACATGAAAACACATATAAAAAGACACTAAAATCTAGGTGAAAATATCATTCATCAATGCGGCACAAAAGAACTACACAGTGACTGAAAAGGAGTTTCTTGCTGTGGTGTATGCATTCAATAAATTTCGACAGTATTTGGTTAGCATGAAGACTATAATGTATACGGATCACTTTGTGATCCGATACTTGATGGAGAAGAAGGAAACAAAGCCAAGGATCATTAGATGGATTCTTCTTCTATAGGAGTTCGATATGGAGATCCGAGATAAGAAGAGTACAGAGAATGTTTTGGCGGATCACCTATCAAGGTTGGAGAGAGGGAGCACTGTGATGATTCATTTGATTACATAGAAGAAATGTTCCCTGATGAGAAGATCATGGCGGTACTTGTTGAAGGAGCTGAAAAAGCTTGTGTAGTGGCTGCCCAAGGGATGGATCCATGGTATACGGATTATGTAAATTACATTGCTGTAGGAGAAATCCCGAGAGATCTCAACCGATATCAACTCGTAAAGATCAAGCGAGATGTTGAGACCTTCATATGGTATGATCCGTTTCTCTATAAGTTATGTACGGACTCCATAGTCCGTAGGTGTGTGCCGGAGATGGAGATGGAAAGCGTCCTTGAGTTTTGCCATGCACAACCTAACGGGAGGCACTTTGGGGCTCAAAAGACGGCAGCGAAGGTACTTCAATCTGCCCTTTATTGGCCTACCTTGTTCAAAGACTGTGAAACCTATGTGGCGTCGTGTGATAGATGTCAAAAGATGAGGAACATAAGTCGACGAGATGAGATGCCACTGCAATCGAGCATTGTTATCGAGATCTTCGATGTATGGGGGATCGATTTCATGGGACCTTTTCCCCCATCTAATGGATTTCTCTACATTCTCTTAGCCGTGGACTATGTTTCTAAGTGGGTGGAAGCCATTCTCACTCGCGTGAATGATTCAAGGATTATTTTATCTTTCTTGAAGAAACATATCTTTGCCCGTTATGGAGTTCCTAGAGCACTAGTGAGTAATGTAGGGTCTCACTTCATAAATAAACTTCTTGAAAAGGTGCTTAAGGATTATGGAGTTAAACATAGGGTCACTACACCCTATCACCCTCAAGCGAATGGGCAACCAGAAGTCTCCAACCGCCAAGTGAAACAAATCTTGGAGAAGGTAGTCGGAACCAATTAGAAGGAATGGGCCATGAAGCTTGATGATATTTTGTGGGGGTTCCAAACTGCTTATAAGATGATGTTGGATATGTCACCATATCAAATTGTCTATGGGAAGCCGTGCCACTTACCCATAGAAATTCAGCACAAAGCTTTTTGGGCTTTGAGAAGTTTGAACTTGTCTTTAAGAGATCAAAAAGAGTTGAGGGTAACTCATATTAATCAATTGAATGAGTTTAGGAATCGTGCTTATAAGAATTCAGAGATTTTCAAGGAAAGAATGAAGAAATGACATGATTCAAATATCTCATACAAGGAGTTTAAGCAAGGTGATGAGGTATTACTTTTTAATTCTAGCTTGAAGATCTTCGCAGGGAAATTGAAATCAAAGTGTACGGGGCCGTTCATTATCCATAGAGCCTGCGTAGGTGGGAGTTTTGAGCTTATGAACAAAGATGGGGACATCATCGATTGAAGCATTATAAGTCGCTGGATGATGCTTGTGTCATCTTTGAGGATACCTTGCACTAGATTTGTATCGTCGTGACTCTCCAACATTAAACATGAGCGCCTGTTGGGGGCTTTCCCTCCCATTTTATTGCTTTAATTTTATTAGTGTCATTAAGAAATTTTCAAATTTGACATGCTTATCTTTTGGAAATTACATCTCTTTACAAACTTAGTTTCGCCTATAGTTTCTACTAAGTTTGGGGGGTGTGATGTACTTACCTCATTATAGCACGGAGAATATGATCTTTTCTTTGTAATGTTTGCTAGGGGAGTTGATTTTTGTGGTATACTAAAACTTTAGCCGATTTTGATGCATCGATTTTTTTGCAATTCGCCTAGTGTTTAGTGGAGAGTTGTTGTTTTTGGTGTGATTGCGGAGTTACACTTGATGTTATATGATTTCTCTAGCTTAATTTTTAGATATCTTGATACTTGATGTTGTCCTAGAATTGAATATTGTAGGGAGATATGAGAAGGGTACAAAATTTAGGAAGATTGTGAGTCTGTTTGACTTAAAAGTAGCTATTCGACAAGGCTTTTTGATCGAGTAATGGTTGAGCAAATGGCGAAAAACTTCCAGATTGGTTATTCGACTAAACCTTTCCAGCTCGACCACGACACTGGAGTCGAGCAACGATCGAACAAAGTGGGAAAAACTTCCTGAGAGTTTGTTCGAACAATCAGTGGTTGTTCGATCGAGAGTATGAAATCGAACAATGGTCGAGCAAGACAGAGAAGAACAGAGGCCGCGATGAGGCAAGTTACTCAACTTCTAGCACCTGTTCGACCACTTGCATTAGGTCAAACGGAGGTCGAGAAAAATGCACAATTTGTCCAGAAAGGTTGTTCAACCTCGACCATGTTGTTTGACGGAGGAATCTAAGTCAAACGAAGGTCGAGAAAAATGTCAAAATTATCCAGAGACATCATTCGACTTAGCATGGGTTGCTCGACTAAGACATGGGGGTCGAACAGAAGTCGAACAGGTTAGGGAAAAACATGGGCTCGACTACACGCGTTGCTTGATTTCCAGATGCTGTTCGACCAAGAAAATCAGGTCAAACAGAGGTCAAGCTAGGCGATTTTAAAGGTCAGATTTGGGTTGTTCGACTTAGAGGCATTGTTCAACCATACCTAACAAGTCGAGTTGAGGTCGAACGGGGACTGGGAGCAGTTTTAAAAAGGTATTTCATTCTATTCGACACACCCACTTCCGTCACCCTTTCATGCACCATTTCGTAATCGTATGTTCTTCTCTTTAACTTCCTTCCTACACTTTAATCCTCTCTTTCACACACTTTACATCCAATTTCGAGGGGTTGCAAGATCCAATCTCGGATTTTCACTCGAACTTGTGGGGATTTTCGCTCTTGTTCACCACAGGCACATCATGTCAAATAAAGGTATGTTTTCTCCTCACTTTACTTGCGGATTGTGTTGATGATGATTATTAAAGAATGGGTGAGTGGATTCATGCTAGATTTGGTTTGGATTTATTGATGAATTGCTTGAGTTGTTATCCAAGATTACATTCGAAAATTCTTGAATTGTGCTTCGTTAAATTATGGAAGTTTTGACAAATTTAAGTGGTATGAAGCATGGGCTTTGGTTTAATTTCGAATTCTATATGTGGGCTCATTGAATTGGGTATTGATGTGATGCAATTGAGGATTGAATTGGTTTAGAGTTCGTTTGTGATTAAGGAACACTTGAAATTGAGTTGAATTGGATACATGAATTTGAAGTCTTGAGTAGGATTCATGATAGACTTAGGCTTGGTATTGTTTATCTCTTTTTTGCATATTGAAGTACAACTTTTGTAGGGAAAAATATTGCTTCTTCTTCAAAGAGGAAGGAAAACAAGTCACCCCCGTTGGTGGAGATAGTCAAAAAGATTAAAATGGATAAAAGGAAAATGCCAAGGGATTTTGGAATCAAGATTGATGATTGGGAAGAGAAACAGGAGCTGTGGAATGCAATCTTGCTAAAGATAAGAAGGACGAGGTATCAAGACGATCGAGCCATGATGGACATGCACATCATCAACAACATTCGTTGGATGTTCAACCGAGTGGGCATCACAACATTCATGGAGATGAAAATGGAGACATACTTTCACATCACTGCGGAAGTTTTGTGCATACTGAGAGTGGAGCGTGGTGATGGGTACCTTCCCTATGGTATTCATATATAAATAGGTGGTCATGAGGGGACTATGTGGGCTCATGAGTTCAACGAGATCATTGGATGTGAGAACGTTGTTGGAAATAAGAGTGATGAGCGTCAGGTTTTACTTCTCTGATTATTTTCATCTCCCATTCTCTTTTCTACTTTACAGGTGCTGGCTTGAGTGATTGGGTGTAGTGATGATTCATGCATGGGTGATCTGTATTTTATAATGATGATGATGAATGTTATGTGCTTGGGACAAATTCATGATATGAATGGGTCTTATGTTGATGCATGATAATTTGTTAATGGCGAGCATGTCTATTTGTACTTGTAATTCATAAGAAATTGAGGTTGATTACATGCTTTGAAGAGTGCTTAGGATTCTATTAGCCTTGTGAGGATTTGAGCCTTTTGATCATGCTATGCACATGATTGTTCATTCTTGAGAGTCGTTTATATACTCGTATTCTAGAACTTTACCTAGAGTCTTATGTGAAATTTATAATTGATAAGTACTAGGAAATGAACTTAGGCCGTTATTGATAATCGAGTTACTTAGCCAAATTTAGCTTATCCTATATAATTATCTTTGCAAGCCCTTTTGAGCCTTTAAGCTTTTCTTTGGAAAGCCTTGATAATGAGCCGTTTACCTTTTGAGCCTTAAACACCAATTACTTGTAAAGAGTGGAGGTAGACTAATGCTCGAGGAAACCTTGAAGAGGAGTAGAAGGATAGATTTGGTGAAAGCAAATTTGAGAAACAAGAAGTTAAATCTTGTGAGGGATAGTGCCTGAAACCGGTATCCCGAATGCTAGAGAGGTTAGTGCCCGAAACTGGTACCCTTTATACTTGAAGAACACCGGAATTGGCATGTGACTACGGAAAAGAAATTGATTCAAGTAAAGATAGAGGAATGGTATATGAACGTGATCGTTGAGACGAACAAGTAAAGAGGGAGCAACTGAAAACAATATACCAAGGTAACTCTTTACTAGTAAAGTTAGTCAATTATCTATATTCTTCCACCGTAACCAAAGAGCCAACATTTCATCCTTGAAGCAAGTCCTTTGTGATCTTAGTAATGAGTCGATTATGGATGGAGTTTTGAGACCTTTGTCAAGCTTATGGTTACGTGAGTATATAAATTGAAATTGAGTGTTGATAACAACCATAAGGTGTATATCTTTTACACTTGAGTGAGAGAGTAAATACTTACTGATGAGTGATATTTTCACCTAGATTTTAGTATCTTTTTATGTGTGTTTTCGTATATTTTTATCCGTATTTTATGTGTTATTTGGTTGTGTTTTGTGTTTTAGGATTGAAACGAGGGAGAACAAGCCAAAACAGTGAAGGAAACAGGGCAGCAGCAACACGACTGGCCGTGTCGGGAGCACGAGTCGTGTCGCAGCACACGACTCGTGTTGCTAACACAGGCCTGTCCAGAATGGCCGTGCGGCGACATCTATTTATCCAACACAACCACCACTTGGTCGTGTTGCGGAGCTCGACTCGTGTTGCAGCACACGACCCGTGTAGCCAACACGGGCCTGTAAGCGATGGTCGTGCGGGAGCATCAGTTCACGCAACACGGGCACCTTATGGCCGTGTTGCGCCACACGACTCGTGTCGTGTCATGGATCAGAAAAATTCAGAATCCTTCTAGAAGCTTGTCAAGGAGTATAAATACCCCTCCATTCAGATTTTATGAAGAGAATCTGATTTCCACCACTTCCACACACACCTCACACACTATTTCTTCCATTTTCCACCATCATCTTCATCCATTCTTCATCCACCCATCTACACTTGATCCCCTCCATCAAATTCACCATCCAAGTGATCAAGGAAGCAAGGGAGAGTGAGATCACAAGAAGAAGAAGGAGATCTCCATTGAAGCACTTCAAAGGGGGAATCTAATTCTAATTTTTGTGCATTTCTTTATAGATTGATCATGTTTTGTAAGGATCTTAATGTCTATGTTAATTTTCTTATGGATATGAGAAGCTAATCTCCTTTGTGAGATTAGCTCCATGATTGGTGTTGGATAATTTAGTTTTTTTTATGCAAATTGATTTTAATCTTGAATGGACTTTGTGTTATTTCTATCATTGATTGTTGATTGCTTGATGTATATGATGATTTGTGTGATTAATTGTCATGGGCATGTGATTAGATTGAGAAATCAATTATGTGTTTAGGATAGTTCATTGAATCATTTCATCATACACTTCATGTGCATTAATTTAGAATGAGATAGAGATATCCTTCTAGATTTAGAACCCTTTGATAGAACATTTGATTAGCTTAATCGAGAGGTTGGTTGATTAAATGAGGAGACCCAAACAATTAGTGAATTCATAGTACCTTAAAAGGGAATATTGCTTATGATTTAGTACCTAATTAGGGAACTCATAGAGTAATTAGTACCTAGTGGGAGGTGTTTGCTATTGTCTCGATCCTATGTGCGTTTGGGAGCCTTGTTGAGGGCCTACATCCTATCCATCTCGAGAGAGAGTTTAGGTGGAATTAGTGATCGCTTCTATACCTTGTCCACGAGAGATTAGAATTAATTGCATGATTACTTAATTATCTATGCCATGATTGTTGTTAATCTCATCCTTGCATCATTTGGAACCCATCTTATCTTTGCATTCATTTTATCCTTATTTCTTGCTTTAGCATAACTGCATTCATTTGCTCCTATCCGCTCCTTTCCGTCGTCCTTATAAAATCACGATAAACTTGAGATCGCTTAAACTCTAGTACCTTCCTTCCTGTGGTTCGATAATTTCTTTAATTGGTCATGCCCACTATATTATGGCTAATCACTTACCCGTGAGCTAGATGACTTAGCACTCGTAGAAGTATTGTGATTGATTGATGTTTTTATGTGAATGAAAGGTATGATAGTAGCATGTTTTAAGTAAATATAATTGCATGTGTTCTGATATTTTGTACCTTGTGATTACACTCTTGGAATTTATCTGATTTTCGTTGCCTCAGAACGAGCAACATGTAAATTTTGGGGTTTGATGAGAGTGTAAATTCACATATTTTGGGCTCTGATTTGCGTAGAAATGGAGTACGATTTAGTTTTTATTGAGACAAATCGGTACATTTATGGAAAAGTCATGAATCAGAGGGTACAAGGGTTATTTGAGCATATTTGTATAGGAAAACAGGTGAAAAAGGCTCGGAATTGGAAGACACGATTTTGGAGGCGAGATTAGAGTATTGTTCGACCAAGATAGCCTGTTTGACCAACATCAGTGTGGTCGAACAGAAGGTGACAAGTTGAGCAGATTGTCAAAACCTGTCCAGAGAAGTAGCTCGACTTGGAGGTATTGCTCGACCAACATCGGCTTGGTCGAGCAGATGAGAAGAAGTCAAATAAAGTGGACGAAACTTACAGTGAGCTCATTCGACTTGAAGGGCTTGCTCGACCAAACATCAATGTGGTCAAGCAAGAGCAGTTTGGTCGAACAGAATGCCAAAATCGTCCAGAGAGCTTGCTCGACCAGTAGCTTCTTTTTTTACCATTGTTCGACCAGTATGCCTTGGTCAAACGGCGTGTTGCTGATGCTATTTATGGTAATTCCGGATGTCTTTTACCAAATTTGACAAGTGCTCCAAGGAAAGGGCAATCCTAAGCCTGTAAAGGGGTCCTATGAGTATAAATGAAGAGCTCTCACAGGAGGAAGAGACATACACACAACACAAGACAACATACATCTTCCTTCATCCACCAAACCCTATCATCATCCAAAGGGGTTGTGAGAGAGGTTCGTCTGGCGAGTCAAGTAAGATCATACCAACTAGCCATGATTGTTCCTAGATCAATCATGGGCTAGAACCACCTTGGTAGTTCTAGGGTTATGAAAGTTTTATGAGTTAATCGAATTTCCATGTGTAAACTCCGTACATCACTACTTGTGGTATATTTTATATAAGATTGTGCTTTTTCAATTCATACTCACGGTCGTTTTATGCATCATTAACTATTATGTAGAGTCTGAATACATCTCTTGGTTATCGATTGAGTGCGTTCACCGCTGAGCAGAATCATATGTTATAATTCTACGTGAAGGGATTCCGAAGTCTTATTAGAACTATCTTATATAGATACTTGTTAATTGAATCATATGAGTATTACTTTATAGTACCTAAAAAGAGAGATCAAATCGGGTTAGAGTACTAAGTGCACAAGAAATAATTAATTATGATAGCACCTAGAAAGGGGGGTGAAGTATATGTCTTGCACCAAGGATATTCACACATGTCATACGCTTGCTTACTTGTGTCTATAGAGTATACTTGCATGGTTTAGTGATGTGTCCATAAACTACAAGGTAGAGTCGGACATCAATACATGGAAAGAAAATTAACGAATAAAACTAGATTACCTGAAGAACTACTCCATTACTTACTTGATCACAACCGAATTTCTACTCTTGCTTGTTTATTTATCTTGCTATCTCAATTTGTTATTTAGTTTCTTAATCAAACCAAATCAGATTTACCAACGTAATCTTTGTTGACTAGAATATAATTAAATTGATAATAATCCGTCCTTAGGGTTCGATAAACATTTGGTCGCCTATCAAGACTATAATTGATATCCTTGTACTTGGGGATTATTTTGTTTGTTGAGAAAACGCTCATCACTTGCCTCTGCAATTGACATCCTTATACTTGAGGATTAAATTGAAGTGCGCAAAATATGCCTAACAAGTTTATGGCGCCGTTACAGGGACAATTTTAATTATTTATTTGCTTTTATTACTTATTTAATTAGTATATTACTTTGAGATTTAATTATCTACGGCTTGAATTTTTTTGAAGTTGCATGTACACCAGGTCAAAGAATGGAATGCAAGATCTCGAATTTGATCCGAAAATTGAAGCGTCTGCAAGGAAAAGGAGAGGAGCAGCGAAAAATATCAAAGCACCTCTTAAGGCTGTTAAGATATCGATTCCAAAGAAAAAAGTAGACACACGGAAGCCTAAAGCAGTTGTAGAGGAGGAAGAAGAGCAGATTGAAAATCAGGCTATCCTAGAAGAGGCTGAATCAGAGGTTAAATCAGAAACAGAATCAGTGACAGAATCTGAAATAGCATAAATGGGAGAAAGACCACCACATGATGATGACATAGTTATTTGTGAGACGTTCAAGACTACCAACTTAGGAGGATCAGGCATAGTTGGGGCCATTTAAGCTGATGAAGCGAATGACATAAGGCCAGCCCTGATCAACATGGTGGAGATAAACCCCTACTCCGGAGGCATTTTTGATAAACCATACAGACATCAGAAGCACTTTAACAACTATATGGATACAGTAAAAGCCGCTGATGCTATAAATGACAGATGGAAGATGAGGCTTTTTCAGTTTCCTTGGTTGACAAGATGAGAGAGTGGTATGACAAGCTGGCAAGAGACAATTTCTCGAATTGGACTGAGCTGCAGCAGTTGTTCGTTGATTATTTTATGCCACCGGGTAAGATTCTTGCACTGAAGCAAGAAATAAATCATTTCAAGTAGAGGAGTGATGAATCATTTGGAGAGGCTTGGGAAAGGTTCACTGATGCGTTGAGGAGATGTCCACAACATGGATTCAAAAAATCTCAGCTCACCAGTGTCTTCTACAATGGCCTCGATAATGAATCAAGAGTGTTAGTTGATGCATCTGCTGGAGGAACAATTTTTGGCAGGACATCAAATGTCGTGGAGAAGTTATTCGATGATATCTCTATGAACTCTAGAGATTGGCCATCGGAAAGGATTCGAGGGACTTACATATTTGGAAAATTTGCAAAGGTTGAAGAGAAGTTTTCTGAAGCTAATAGGAAAGATAAAGTTATCTCTTAGTTGGGGCAAATGAACAAACATCTGGTTACTCTGATATCAGGTAATAATGGGAGAGGCAACCGAGGGCCTGCAAGTGAGGATATGGTGATGAAACTTCAAGAGGTTGAGGACGCTAATTGGGTAATGGGACAGAGTCTCCAAGTTACAAGAGCACCTCAGAATTGGCAAGGAAACAAGTACCCTTAAGGAAATTCCAACCAAAGGAATAACTGATGAGTGATATTTTCACCTAGAATTTAGTGTCTTTTTATGATCACAAGATCAAAGGGAAGTCAATCGATTATTCCTTTGAATTTGGAGATAGAAAAGACCGCGCGACAAAGGAAACGAGAGAGACGTAAAGAGAGAAAAGAAAAGATGGAGAATCAACATGGAGAGAATGCTAATTATAACCCACCCCAAGATCCTTTACAAGATCAAAGGGGGGTACAAGAAGGAGTGCAAGAGAATCAAGCGGAGATAATGAGGAATTTCTTTGCTCAAAATCAAGAATATATGCAATTGCTTGCCAATCAAGAAGCTCAAAGGATACTCCAACAACAAGAGGCACAACCACATGTTCGTAGAAATGTCCAAGAGATGGTTAATATGTTCAATAACCAAGCAATGCAAGGAAATGTGCAAATACCTCAAGAGAGGCCAAGGCCTAGAGCAATCCGGGATTACTTCCAACCGAAAGCCGTACACAACATGGTTCCTCCGGTTCAAGCCAACAATTTAGAAATCAAGACCGGATTGATCAACATGGTCAAAGAAAATCAGTTTGGGGGAGGTCCTCTTGAGGATCCAAACATGCATCTAGCTAGTTTCTTGGAGGTTGCAAATACCATTAAGATGAATGGAGTATCGGAAGATGCTATTCGGATGAGGTTGTTCTCTTTCTCTTTAAGAGACAAGGCTAAGGCATGGTATAATGCAATTCCTTTGGGAAGTTGTAACACATGGGAAGATCTTGAGCAAAGGTTCCTAAACAAATACTTTCCTCCTTCAAAGACACTCCAATTGAAGAGCCTTATCACTCAGTTTAAGCAACTTCCGGATGAAAGCTTTTATGAGGCATGGGAACGCTACAAAGAGATGCTAAGAAAGTGCCCTCAACATGATTTTCATGAGAATCAACAAGTGGCTTTCTTCTATCAAGGGTTGAGCCAACAACATCGGATGCATGTAGATGCCTCATCCGGAGGATCTATATTTGGAGTGGATGCAATGAAAGCTATGGAAATTTTTGAAGATATTGCAATGAATGCTTATCAATGGCCGTCCGAGAGGATATTGGGAGGTTATGCATACGGAAAGGTGGCTCAAGTGGAAAGTGTGCATAAAGTGAAGAACGATGTGTTTCAAGGCCAAGGCATGAAAGAATTTAATGAAAGCATCAATGCTTTAACTAAGCAATTGAATTTGATCACTCAAGGAGTGAGTCAAGGGGGAAGCACAAGTGCTACTGTGAATGATGAGAGCCATGCTACGCAAAATGTAGAGGATGTTGCCTATTTAGATGGGAGAAATTACCAAGGAAATTTTCAACGTCAAGGGAATTTTCAAGGTAACTATCCTTCTAACCAAGGTAATTATCAAGGAGGATATCAAGGGCAAGCTCGGGTGAGTAATTTCAATCAATCAAGTGGAGGTTATCAAGTGCCAAGGAAGCATGAAAATTTCTCTTACTCTAATCCTCAAGCCGCCGTGTCATTTCCTCCGGGATTCGATCCAAGTGCCAAACCATCGAATGGAGAGGGTAAAGCATCGGTGGAAGAGACATTGCTAGCATTTATGAAAAAGATGGAGGCTAGAATGGAGGAAAATGAGAAGAAGTCCGACAATAGGATGAGAGCTTTTGAACATCAAATGGGACAAATTGCTTCCTCCGTTGGATCTCAGCACCAACAAGGAAAGTTTCCCTCTACCACGGTAACTAATCCTAAGGAGCAATGTTTGTATGTTACCGTGTGCAACATGGAAAGTAAGGTGGAGAACGGGTTGGTGGAAACAACAAACATTGTTTCTAAGGTTGAAGAAGTAGTTTGTGATGAAGTGGTGTCAAAAATGGAGGAGGAGATTATCATTGATGAAGAGTTGTCTTTGGATGACGAGAAGATAATTGATGAATTCTTGTTTTTGTTGGATGAGGAAAGTAAGTGTGATGAAGAGATGATGTTGAAACAAGATCATGACATTGTTGAAGTTGATGCTTCATTAAAGGTGGAAGACCCCGGTAAATTCGTTCTTACTTGTAAAATTGGAAATGGGGAACACTTTAATGCTATATGTGATCTTGGTTCAAGCATTAATGTAATGCCTTTGGAGATTTTTGAAAAACTTGGCATTGGGAGGTTAAAGGAAACGGATGTGAAAATCGGAATAATGGATGGTTCAATGATAAAGCCCCATGGAGTTGTGGAGGATATGCTTGTGCAAATAGAGGATTTTGTATTTCCGGTGGATTTTATGATAGTTGAGAAGCAAGCGGATCCTTGGATTCCATTAATTTTTGGAAGGCCATTTTTGGCAACCGCAAAAGCAAAATTTGACATGGATAGGAAGGAACTCACACTCCGATCAAATGAAAGAGAATTGGTGTTATCAAGCAAGAATGAAAAAGGGGAAAATCTTCATGTGAAGCCACCCATTAAGCCTCCGGATATTCGAGATGAAGTGGTAAGTGCAATTTTAAAAGATGAAGAATTAACTAACTTTATGCTTGAAATTGCAGGAAATTTTTCTTCAAAAAGAAATACGCTTGGGGGAGATCCACATGTTGATTTGAAGATTGATAAAGGGCCTCCGGAATTTAGGAATGTGAGAAAAAGAGGAAACGAAGTGAGCTCAAGTGTTAAAGGAGCACGAAGTGTGGATAAAAAGGTTGCTAAGGAGATGTTTAAAGTGAAGATGCGGCCCGATGGGGTCTTGGATTTCTCCGACTGTTAAGAGCTTACATTCGTCCGGCTTGAAGACGTTAAACTTAGCGCTAAATGGGAGGCAACCCATTCTTTTTGTTTTTGTTGTTTGTTTGTTTTGGCCTTGTAGGTTGATTGTGCTCATGGAGAAAAATGCACATTGAAGAAAAGAGAAATGCTTCATGGATTCAAGTTGATATGTTCCAACATTTGTTGCAAACTTAATTCGTGACTCTTGTCTCGAGTTAAGTTTGGGGGGTGATAGTGCGTGGTGGACATCGCTTGAGTCGTGTGGATGCAGTTACTTCTCAACAAGAAGATCATCAATGGAAACTACAAGGGTAAGTCTCACCACTTTTTGCAAACTTAAGTCTCCACTCTTGTTTTGATTTATGTTTGGGGGGAGAGTGTGTGGTGTGACTCACCACTTGAGTATGATTCTTGTAAAAATTGGGTCAATTTTAAAATTTTTCTCATGAGTATTGGTTGATTTTGGCATGATTGGTGGTGTTGAAGTGCATGATAGTCCATATTTATAATGAAATTGTTGAAATAATGGTGTTTATTGAGTATTTGAGCATGAATGAGAGGTATTGGAAGCATGATGGAGCTTGGAGCTAACGCTTTCCTTACCAAATGCCTATCGAGGGAGTACTTTACACCTTATCATTTTATTACTTGAAATGAATTGATTTTGATTTGGATTGTTGTGACTAGCATGCTACTTCATTTGTTATGTTTATGGGAGGTTTACTTTCGTAACTTAGGATTTTCTTTTAAATAAAGATTGGGATGAATGTGTGCTTAATTTTCTTATGGATGATGGTATTTTGGGTTTTTGCATGTTTTGTGTTTTTGTTGTGTCTTGTTTGTTGAGTCCTTATTTGTATGTTGTGTGTATTTTCATTCTTGTCTTGGGATGTTTGGTGGTTTGTTTAGGGATGTCGTGAGTCATTTTTGAACGTGAGTGATGATATGTTGTGGTGATAAGTGATGACAAATTATGATTAAGAATCTCTACACTTTCAAATTGTGACATGTTTTACTTAACTTGTTCAATTTTGAGATGAATGTCGTGTAATAAGTTCCTTAAGGTCCGAGCACAAGCTTGTGAGCATTTGAACCTCAACCATGCATACATGGTATTTCTTCATGAGTGGATCGGTTGTGTTTGATAAGTTAGAACTTGCTCAATGACAATAGGAACGAGCCCAATTAGTGGAGATTGGTGAAATGATCTAAGGCCATCCTTGTTATTATAGTCATTGCCATATATGTTTCCTACCATGAACATTATCCTTAGTTAACCATTTTGAGCCTATAAGCTTATTTCTTGTGAATTTAGCACATTACAAGCCTTAATTACCCATTCAAGCTTATATATACCTTTGTGTGGGTGATTGAGGAGATGATAGCTAGAAAGGATTGATTGATTAGCAAAAGAAGAAGAAGGACATGGTAAATAAGCAAGAAAAAGGATGAAAAGAGCTAAACAAGAATGCACATGCAACCTCAAAGTAAGAAAGGAGCAAATCAACATCAAAATGCTCAAGTAAACAAAATTCAAAGATAGGAAGCATGCATCAAAAGAAGCTCAATCCAAGGGAAGTTAATGAATAGTGCCTTAGATTGTAAAGATAAGAAAGGAAGAAAGAAAAGTGGAGAAGTTGAGGAAATTGGCCATCTCTTTGATTACTTACACTTGTTGAGTCACTATTATCCATATCTTCCCTACCATACCAAAGAGCCTATCATTACATCCTAATTAAAGACCTTTTTGATTACTAATTGAAACTATGGTGGTTTGTGAATATAGTCCGCGAGCAAGCTTATAGCGAGTCGAGCCAATCGATTGATGAGTGTGATTTACCTTATTTTAAAAGAGTGTTGAGAGACATAAATATCCATTGTGAGGCTTGGACTTAAAAGGAACTATATTATACTTTATTCTCATTTGATTGAACTTGTTAATTTCTCATGTCATGATTTTAATGTTGTAGGATGACTTAGCATAGTTTGTTGTTATTATTGCTAACGATGTGTTATTGCTTATATTCGTTTAGTCTTTTCTAGGTGAAAATTTCTCCTTTTGATTTGTCATTTTCGTTGCTCGGGGACGAGCAACACCTTAAGTTTGGGGGGTTGATTAGAGCTATTTTCACCTATATTTTAGTGTCTTTTTATATGTGTTTTCGTATTATTTTATCCGTATTTTATATGTTATTTGGTTGTGTTTGGTATTTTTATTGAAATGTGTGTGAATGAGCTTAAACTTAAGATTTTCACTTTTATTGGATGCTAAACATGATAAGGAAGATGTAGGAAAAAGCGGATCTCAATTCGGAGTTGAAACGAGGGAGAACGAGCCAAAACAGTGAAGAAATGAAGGAGCCAGCACACGAGCCGTGTAGCCAACACGGCCCTGTAAGAGTTGGCCGTGCGGCGACATCTAGTCACTCAACACGGGCAACTTCAGGTCGTGTCCAGTCGCACGAGTCGAGTCGGGAGCACGAGCCGTGTCATCAACACGACCCTGTAAGAAATGGCCGTGTGCCGACATCAGAAGAACCAACACGACCACCCTGTGCCCGTGTTACAACACACGACCCGTGTTGCATAGCATGACTCGTGCCGGGTGCTTTCTTGCAGAAATTTCCAGATCCTTCTAGAAGCCTCCAAAGGGGTATAAATACCCCTTTATTCAACAATTGGCAGGAGATCCGAAATTCCCATCATCTACACACACATCACACACCATTTCTTCCATTTTCCACCATCATCTTCATCCAACTTCATCCATTTTGATCCATCTTCATCATCTCCATTAATTCTCCATAAAAACTTCATCCCTTCCATTGGGTGTGAGAAGATCTCAAGGAATCAAGAGCTAGAGGTGGAGATCAAGAAGAATAGAAGATTCTCTTCAAGAAATTGATAGGGAAGAATTCATTCATTTTGTATTTCTTTAGATCTAAGACTATGGGTATTTGTAATGAATCATTTATTTGTTTTATTACTTTTATCATGATAGGATAATCCCTCTAGTGGGATTAGGAACATGAAGAGCATATTAGATTTATATTATCATGTGGATTAAATTGGTTTTTGATTTAATTGATGTTGATTTCTATTCATGGAGTTTAATTGTCTTGATGTTGTGATGGCATGGTTTGTTATTCATGAATGTTTATTGGTTTAATGGATTGTTGATCAATGAATTATTTGTGGTAATTAAATGCTATCATGATGTTCATGTATGTATTGCTTGGAGTGAGACGGAAACGACCCTCTATAGTATTAGGAAGGCATGAATAGACATTGAGTTTGGGTTTGACCGAAAGGATATTTGAATTCAATGAGGGGAACCAATCCATTCGTTGGCCTTAGTACACAAAAAGGGAGAGTTTAATCTAACTAGTACCTAGATGGAAGGGGTTAATGTTGGGCTTTGATCTTAAGTGCTTTTGGGAGTCTAAAATGGATCAACAACCTTTGTAACCCGAAAGGGAGCTTAGGATACATTCGTGATCACCCTTAGTCTACATCAATTGAGTTGAATTCCGTTTGCATGATAATATGAATTGAGTATGCTTGGATGTTTCTAATCCCATGTTTTTCCATACTTGAACTTTAGCACCCATTTTCATTATTTGTCATTTATCTTATTTACTTGCTACTTGTTTTAGTTGTTAACCAATCTCCAAACCCCCGATCATCTTTACAAAAACAACATGAACATGAGCTCACGTATTTTGCTAGTCCGAACATAACTCCTTATTGGATTGATAATTTTTCTTGGGATATACTACTACAACGATCGAGTATTCTTGCTCGTGTGTGCTACAAATTAGGCAAACAAGAAAATGGCGCCGTTGCCAAAGGGGAGTTTGACGGACTAGTCGAGTACTGTGTTATTATTTTAGTTGTTCTTGATAAGGATTCTTTTTATTTTCTTTTATTTATTATTTGTGTTTGTGGTCTCATTCTTTGACTTTTCGTAGGTGTTTTATGATCACAAGATCAAAGGGAAGTCAATCGATTATTCCTTTGAATTTGGAGATAGAAAAGACCGCGCGACAAAGGAAACGAGAGAGACGTAAAGAGAGAAAAGAAAAGATGGAGAATCAACATGGAGAGAATGCTAATTATAACCCACCCCAAGATCCTTTACAAGATCAAAGGGGGGTACAAGAAGGAGTGCAAGAGAATCAAGCGGAGATAATGAGGAATTTCTTTGCTCAAAATCAAGAATATATGCAATTGCTTGCCAATCAAGAAGCTCAAAGGATACTCCAACAACAAGAGGCACAACCACATGTTCGTAGAAATGTCCAAGAGATGGTTAATATGTTCAATAACCAAGCAATGCAAGGAAATGTGCAAATACCTCAAGAGAGGCCAAGGCCTAGAGCAATCCGGGATTACTTCCAACCGAGAGCCGTACACAACATGGTTCCTCCGGTTCAAGCCAACAATTTAGAAATCAAGACCGGATTGATCAACATGGTCAAAGAAAATCAGTTTGGGGGAGGTCCTCTTGAGGATCCAAACATGCATCTAGCTAGTTTCTTGGAGGTTGTAAATACCATTAAGATGAATGGAGTATCGGAAGATGCTATTCGGATGAGGTTGTTCTCTTTCTCTTTAAGAGACAAGGCTAAGGCATGGTATAATGCAATTCCTTTGGGAAGTTGTAACACATGGGAAGATCTTGAGCAAAGGTTCCTAAACAAATACTTTCCTCCTTCAAAGACACTCCAATTGAAGAGCCTTATCACTCAGTTTAAGCAACTTCCGGATGAAAGCTTTTATGAGGCATGGGAACGCTACAAAGAGATGCTAAGAAAGTGCCCTCAACATGATTTTCATGAGAATCAACAAGTGGCTTTCTTCTATCAAGGGTTGAGCCAACAACATCGGATGCATGTAGATGCCTCATCCGGAGGATCTATATTTGGAGTGGATGCAATGAAAGCTATGGAAATTTTTGAAGATATTGCAATGAATGCTTATCAATGGCCGTCCGAGAGGATATTGGGAGGTTATGCATACGGAAAGGTGGCTCAAGTGGAAAGTGTGCATAAAGTGAAGAACGATGTGTTTCAAGGCCAAGGCATGAAAGAATTTAATGAAAGCATCAATGCTTTAACTAAGCAATTGAATTTGATCACTCAAGGAGTGAGTCAAGGGGGAAGCACAAGTGCTACTGTGAATGATGAGAGCCATGTTACGCAAAATGTAGAGGATGTTGCCTATTTAGATGGGAGAAATTACCAAGGAAATTTTCAACGTCAAGGGAATTTTCAAGGTAACTATCCTTCTAACCAAGGTAATTATCAAGGAGGATATCAAGGGCAAGCTCGGGTGAGTAATTTCAATCAATCAAGTGGAGGTTATCAAGTGCCAAGGAAGCATGAAAATTTCTCTTACTCTAATCCTCAAGCCGCCGTGTCATTTCCTCCGGGATTCGATCCAAGTGCCAAACCATCGAATGGAGAGGGTAAAGCATCGGTGGAAGAGACATTGCTAGCATTTATGAAAAAGATGGAGGCTAGAATGGAGGAAAATGAGAAGAAGTCCGACAATAGGATGAGAGCTTTTGAACATCAAATGGGACAAATTGCTTCCTCCGTTGGATCTCAGCACCAACAAGGAAAGTTTCCCTCTACCACGGTAACTAATCCTAAGGAGCAATGTTTGTATGTTACCGTGTGCAACATGGAAAGTAAGGTGGAGAACGGGTTGGTGGAAACAACAAACATTGTTTCTAAGGTTGAAGAAGTAGTTTGTGATGAAGTGGTGTCAAAAATGGAGGAGGAGATTATCATTGATGAAGAGTTGTCTTTGGATGACGAGAAGATAATTGATGAATTCTTGTTTTTGTTGGATGAGGAAAGTAAGTGTGATGAAGAGATGATGTTGAAACAAGATCATGACATTGTTGAAGTTGATGCTTCATTAAAGGTGGAAGACCCCGATAAATTCGTTCTTACTTGTAAAATTGGAAATGGGGAACACTTTAATGCTATATGTGATCTTGGTTCAAGCATTAATGTAATGCCTTTGGAGATTTTTGAAAAACTTGGCATTGGGAGGTTAAAGGAAACGGATGTGGAAATCGGAATAATGGATGGTTCAATGATAAAGCCCCATGGAGTTGTGGAGGATATGCTTGTGCAAATAGAGGATTTTGTATTTCCGGTGGATTTTATGATAGTTGAGAAGCAAGCGGATCCTTGGATTCCATTAATTTTTGGAAGGCCATTTTTGGCAACCGCAAAAGCAAAATTTGACATGGATAGGAAGGAACTCACACTCCGATCAAATGAAAGAGAATTGGTGTTATCAAGCAAGAATGAAAAAGGGGAAAATCTTCATGTGAAGCCACCCATTAAGCCTCCGGATATTCGAGATGAAGTGGTAAGTGCAATTTTAAAAGATGAAGAATTAACTAACTTTATGCTTGAAATTGCAGGAAATTTTTCTTCAAAAAGAAATACGCTTGGGGGAGATCCACATGTTGATTTGAAGATTGATAAAGGGCTTCCGGAATTTAGGAATGTGAGAAAAAGAGGAAACGAAGTGAGCTCAAGTGTTAAAGGAGCACGAAGTGTGGATAAAAAGGTTGCTAAGGAGATGTTTAAAGTGAAGATGCGGCCCGATGGGGTCTTGGATTTCTCCGACTGTTAAGAGCTTACATTCGTCCGGCTTGAAGACGTTAAACTTAGCGCTAAATGGGAGGCAACCCATTCTTTTTGTTTTTGTTGTTTGTTTGTTTTGGCCTTGTAGGTTGATTGTGCTCATGGAGAAAAATGCACATTGAAGAAAAGAGAAATGCTTCATGGATTCAAGTTGATATGTTCCAACATTTGTTGCAAACTTAATTCGTGACTCTTGTCTCGAGTTAAGTTTGGGGGGTGATAGTGCGTGGTGGACATCGCTTGAGTCGTGTGGATGCAGTTACTTCTCAACAAGAAGATCATCAATGGAAACTACAAGGGTAAGTCTCACCACTTTTTGCAAACTTAAGTCTCCACTCTTGTTTTGATTTAAGTTTGGGGGGAGAGTGTGTGGTGTGACTCACCACTTGAGTATGATTCTTGTAAAAATTGGGTCAATTTTAAAATTTTTCTCATGAGTATTGGTTGATTTTGGCATGATTGGTGGTGTTGAAGTGCATGATAGTCCATATTTATAATGAAATTGTTGAAATAATGGTGTTTATTGAGTATTTGAGCATGAATGAGAGGTATTGGAAGCATGATGGAGCTTGGAGCTAACGCTTTCCTTACCAAATGCCTATCGAGGGAGTACTTTACACCTTATCATTTTATTACTTGAAATGAATTGATTTTGATTTGGATTGTTGTGACTAGCATGCTACTTCATTTGTTATGTTTATGGGAGGTTTACTTTCGTAACTTAGGATTTTCTTTTAAATAAAGGTTGGGATGAATGTGTGCTTAATTTTCTTATGGATGATGGTATTTTGGGTTTTTGCATGTTTTGTGTTTTTGTTGTGTCTTGTTTGTTGAGTCCTTATTTGTGTATTGTGTGTATTTTCATTCTTGTCTTGGGATGTTTGGTGGTTTGTTTAGGGATGTCGTGAGTCATTTTTGAACGTGAGTGATGATATGTTGTGGTGATAAGTGATGACAAATTATGATTAAGAATCTCTACACTTTCAAATTGTGACATGTTTTACTTAACTTGTTCAATTTTGAGATGAATGTCGTGTAATAAGTTCCTTAAGGTCCGAGCACAAGCTTGTGAGCATTTGAACCTCAACCATGCATACATGGTATTTCTTCATGAGTGGATCGGTTGTGTTTGATAAGTTAGAACTTGCTCAATGACAATAGGAACGAGCCCAATTAGTGGAGATTGGTGAAATGATCTAAGGCCATCCTTGTTATTATAGTCATTGCCATATATGTTCCCTACCATGAACATTATCCTTAGTTAACCATTTTGAGCCTATAAGCCTATTTCTTGTGAATTTAGCACATTACAAGCCTTAATTACCCATTCAAGCTTATATATACCTTTGTGTGGGTGATTGAGGAGATGGTAGCTAGAAATGATTGATTGATTAGCAAAAGAAGAAGAAGGACATGGTAAATAAGCAAGAAAAAGGATGAAAAGAGCTAAACAAGAATGCACATGCAACCTCAAAGTAAGAAAGGAGCAAATCAACATCAAAATGCTCAAGTAAACAAAATTCAAAGATAGGAAGCATGCATCAAAAGAAGCTCAATCCAAGGGAAGTTAATGAATAGTGCCTTAGATTGTAAAGATAAGAAAGGAAGAAAGAAAAGTGGAGAAGTTGAGGAAATTGGCCATCTCTTTGATTACTTACACTTGTTGAGTCACTATTATCCATATCTTCCCTACCATACCAAAGAGCCTATCATTACATCCTAATTAAAGACCTTTTTGATTACTAATTGAAACTATGGTGGTTTGTGAATATAGTCCGCGAGCAAGCTTATAGCGAGTCGAGCCAATCGATTGATGAGTGTGATTTACCTTATTTTAAAAGAGTGTTGAGAGACATAAATATCCATTGTGAGGCTTGGACTTAAAAGGAACTATATTATACTTTATTCTCTTTTGATTGAACTTGTTAATTTCTCATGTCATGATTTTAATGTTGTAGGATGACTTAGCATAGTTTGTTGTTATTATTGCTAACGATGTGTTATTGCTTATATTCGTTTAGTCTTTTCTAGGTGAAAATTTCTCCTTTTGATTTGTCATTTTCGTTGCTCGGGGACGAGCAACACCTTAAGTTTGGGGGGTTGATTAGAGCTATTTTCACCTATAATTTAGTGTCTTTTTATATGTGTTTTCGTATTATTTTATCCGTATTTTATATGTTATTTGGTTGTGTTTGGTATTTTTATTGAAATGTGTGTGAATGAGCTTAAACTTAAGATTTTCACTTTTATTGGATGCTAAACATGATAAGGAAGATGTAGGAAAAAGCGGATCTTAATTCGGAGTTGAAACGAGGGAGAACGAGCCAAAACAGTGAAGAAATGAAGGAGCCAGCACACGAGCCGTGTAGCCAACACGGCCCTGTAAGAGTTTGCCGTGCGGCGACATCTAGTCACTCAACACGGGCAACTTCAGGTCGTGTCCAGTCGCACGAGTAGAGTCGGGAGCACGAGCCGTGTCATCAACACGACCCTGTAAGAAATGGCCGTGTGCCGACATCAGAAGAACCAACACGACCACCTTGTGCCCGTGTTACAACACACGACCCGTGTTGCATAGCACGACTCGTGCCGGGTGCTTTCCTGCAGAAATTTCCATATCCTTCTAGAAGCCTCCAAAGGGGTATAAATACCCCTTTATTCAACAATTGGCAGGAGATCCGAAATTCCCATCATCTACACACACATCACACACCATTTCTTCCATTTTCCACCATCATCTTCATCCAACTTCATCCATTTTGATCCATCTTCATCATCTCCATTAATTCTCCATAAAAACTTCATCCCTTCCATTGGGTGTGAGAAGATCTCAAGGAATCAAGAGCTAGAGGTGGAGATCAAGAAGAATAGAAGATTCTCTTCAAGAAATCGATAGGGAAGAATCCATTCATTTTGTATTTCTTTAGATCTAAGACTATGGGTATTTGTAATGAATCATTTATTTGTTTTATTACTTTTATCATGATAGGCTAATCCCTCTAGTGGGATTAGGAACATGAAGAGCATATTAGATTTATATTATCATGTGGATTAAATTGGTTTTTGATTTAATTGATGTTGATTTCTATTCATGGAGTTTAATTGTCTTGATGTTGTGATGGCATGGTTTGTTATTCATGAATGTTTATTGGTTTAATGGATTGTTGATCAATGGATTATTTGTGGTAATTAAATGCTATCATGATGTTCATGTATGTATTGCTTGGAGTGAGACGGAAACGACCCTCTATAGTATTAGGAAGGCATGAATAGACATTGAGTTTGGGTTTGACCGAAAGGATATTCGAATTCAATGAGGGGAACCAATCCATTCGTTGGCCTTAGTACACAAAAAGGGAGAGTTTAATCTAACTAGTACCTAGATGGAAGGGGTTAATGTTGGGCTTTGATCTTAAGTGCTTTTGGGAGTCTAAAATGGATCAACAACCTTTGTAACCCGAAAGGGAGCTTAGGATACATTCGTGATCACCCTTAGTCTACATCAATTGAGTTGAATTCTGTTTGCATGATAATATGAATTGAGTATGCTTGGATGTTTCTAATCCCATGTTTTTCCATACTTGAACTTAAGCACCCATTTTCTATTCTTGTCATTCTACTTATTTGATATTGTTATTTACTTGTTATTTGTTTTAGTTGTTAATCAATCTCAAAACCCCCGATCATCTTTACAAAAACATCAATGAACATGAGCTCACGTACATTGCTAGTCCGAACATAACTCCTTATTGGATTGATAATTTTTCTTGGGATATACTACTACAACGATCGAGTATTCTTGCTCGTGAGTGCTACAAATTAAGCAAACAAGAAAATGGCGCCGTTGCCATCCACCCATCTACACTTGATCCCCTCCATCAAATCCACCATCCAAGTGATCAAGGAAGCAAGGGAGAGTGAGATCACAAGAAGAAGAAGGAGATCTCCATTGGAGCACTTCAAAGGGGGAATCTAATTCTAATTTTTGTGCATTTCTTTATAGATTGATCATGTTTTGTAAGGATCTTAATGTCTATGTAAATTTTCTTATGGATATGAGAGGCTAATCTCCTTTGTGAGATTAGCTCCATGATTGGTGTTGGATAATTTAGTTTTTTTTTATGCAAATTGATTTTAATCTTGAATGGGCTTTGTGTTATTTCTATCATTGATTGTTGATTGCTTGATGTATATGATGATTTGTGTGATTAATTGTCATGGGCATGTGATTAGATTGAGAAATCAATTATGTGTTTAGGATAGTTCATTGAATCATTTCATCATACACTTCATGTGCATTAATTTAGAATAAGATAGAGATATCCTTCTAGATTTAGAACCCTTTGATAGAACATTTGATTAGCTTAATCGAGAGGTTGGTTGATTAAATGAGGAGACCCAAACAATTAGTGAATTCATAGTACCTTAAAAGGGAATATTGCTTATGATTTAGTACCTAATTAGGGAACTCATAGAGTAATTAGTACCTAGTGGGAGGTGTTTGCTATTGTCTCGATCCTATGTGCGTTTGGGAGCCTTGTTGAGGGCCTACATCCTATCCATCTCGAGAGAGAGTTTAGATGGAATTAGTGATCGCTTCTATACCTTGTCCATGAGAGATTAGAATTAATTGCATAATTACTTAATTATCTATGCCATGATTGTTGTTAATCTCATCCTTGCATCATTTGGAACCATCTTATCTTTGCATTCATTTTATCTTTATTTCTTGCTTTAGCATAATTGCATTCATTTGCTCCTATCCTCTCTTCCGTCGTCCTTATAAAATCACGATAAACTTGAGATCGCTTAAACTCTAGTACCTTCCTCCCTGTGGTTCGATAATTTCTTTAATTGGTCATGCTCACTATATTATGGCTAATCAAATGGCGCCGCTGCCGGGGAGGTAACGGTCGCTAGTAGTGTGACGAAGGATTGTTTAGTGTGGTCTTAATAAGGATATTTTTTTTATTTTTGCATCTTATATTTGCTTTGGAAAATTTTGTTCTAATTTTTCTTTCATTTATAGGTGCATACCTTGAGAAGGAAGAAGAAGGAGAGCAACCCCAAAAATATGAGCTACATGGATACTCTTCAAGATATGGTGAATAGAAGTGTTCATTCCGTTATGAACACACAAGGAAATTTTCAAAGATTTCAAATGCCAAATGGTGAACCTAATTTGCAACCGGATTATGGAGTACAAGATATGCAATTCCTACAACAAGGTTATGGAGATTTTGGAGTTCCTCATCAAATGAGTCATCAAGTATACCCTCAAGGTGTGGAAGATGTTTTTCAAGGAAATTTTTCTAGTCATCAAGAAGGAAATCAACCACATCTATGGGGAAATTTTCAAGACTCCAACACCTCTTATTCCACCCAAAGTGACCACATAGCAATGTTTGGAGAAAAGATATTTGAAATGGTTATGGATCGCATAGAGAAGGAGAGTAAGTTTAATGAAATGTGGATGGATCGAATCGGAAATTGGTGTGACATGGTGACAAGTGCAATAGTAGCATTCGGTGCTAGATTGGATTCCATTGAGCACCAAGTTAGTCAAGTTGTATCCACCGTTGAGAACAACAAGCCTTCTTCCTCTATTAAAGATCGAAAAGAGGATAGTTTGGGGGTTGATGAGGTTATGAAGGAAAAGAGAGAAAGGGTGCCTAAGTGGGTGAAAGCTACAAAGTTGAAAGAAGAGTTGACGGAGGAATTCGATAAATTTGTCGAGTCTCTTGAAGAGATGGTTGAGAAAGTAAAACATCAAAATCGAGAAGAGATTCATGCCCTTATGGAAGAAAAGAAGTCTCCGGAAACTAAGATCATGGATTTCACTCCCCACAAGCCTAAACCTTCTCATTCTATTGAAATTTCAAATTCTCTTAAGAACTTTCATGATTTTATTGATAAAAATTTGTTTGGTGATTGTAGGAAAAAGGTTGCAAGAGGACAACAACACTTGTCAATGCCCGAATTCTTACCGGGGGATGTGGTTGAAGTTCAAAATGCATATAAAGCCCCATGGAAAAAGTGGAACAAGTGGAAAGGGCCATTCCTTGTGAAGAACGCCTTCGGAGACCAATTACTTGAGCTATTTAATAAGAAGGGAACCGTTCTAGTGGTTGAACGGGAGAGCACAAGGCACTACTTCAAGAAGAAACCTATGATAGTGCCTAAGGACTATTCAAGACCACCATGAGCTAAAGACTATCGTCCGGCTTGAAGACGTTAAACTTAGCGCTAGATGGGAGGCAACCCATCATTACCTTTTATTGCTTTATTTAATGCTTTCAATAAGGTTGATGGATTTGTTTGTTTGCATTTTTGGCATGTAGATTGATTGTGTTCATGAGGAGAATGTGTATTGGACAAACGATAAGTGCTTGATTTGAAGTGTGAAAGTAAGTCACACCACTTTTTGCAAACTTACCTCGAAACTCTTGTTTCAATTTAAGTTTGGGGGGATATGGCGTGGTGTGACATACTTTGTCTTGAAAGCATATACTTTTCGTATTTTTGAGCTAATTTTAAAATTTTTCTCATGAGTTTTGGTTGGATTTTGGTATGATTGGTTGTGTTGAAGTGCATGTGAATCCATATTTTTAATGCAATTGTGGAGCTAATGGTGTTGTATGAGTTTTGAGTATGAATGAAGGGTATTGGAAGCACGAATGGAGCTTGGAGCGAACGCTTTCCTTACCAAATGCTTATTGAGGGAGTACTCTACACCTTATCACTTCTAATTGATTTTGATTTGAATTGAATGGATTAGCATGTTACTTCATGTGTTATGTTTTTGGGATGTTATTTTCGTAATTTAGGATTTCCTTTTTCAATAAGGTTGGGATGATTGTGAGCTTACATTGTTATGGATGATTTGAATGTGTGCTTTATTGTTAATGATGGTGATTTTTGTTTTTGCATGTTATGTGTTTTTGTTTTGTTTCTTGTTTGTTGAGTCTTTATTTTATGTTTTGTGTGTTTTCTTATTTTTGTCTTGGTATGTTTGGTGGTTTGTTTTGGGATGTTGTGAGTCATTTTTGAACATGAATGGTGATATGTTGTGGTAATAAGTGATGACAAGTTATGATTAAGAATCTCTACACTTTCGAATTGTGACATGTTTTACTTAACTTGTTCAATTTTGAGATGGATGTGGTGTAATAAGTTTCTTAAGGTCCGAGCACAAGCTTGTGAGCGTTTGAGCCTCAACCGTGCATACATGGTATTTTTTTTCATGAGAGGATTGGTTGTGTTTGATAAGCTAGAATTTGCTCAAGGACTATAGGAACGAGCCCAATTTGTGGAGATTAGTGACATGATCTAAGGCCATCCTTGTTATTATAGTCATTACCATATATTTCCCTACCATGAACATCATCCCTAGTCAACCACTTTGAGCCTTAAAGCTTATTTATTGTGATATAAGCACATTACAAGCCATGATTACCCACTTAAGCCTTACATATATACCATTTGTGTGGGTGATTGAGGAGATGGTAACTAGAAAGGTTTGATAAGGAAGTAAAAGAAAAAAAGGAAATAGTAAACAAGCAAGAAAAAGGATGAAAAAGAGCACAAGAAAGAATGAACATGCAACCTCATAACAAGAAAAATGAGCAAAGCAATAACAATATGCTCAAGTACTTAAAAGTTCAAAGAAGGAATCATGCATTAAAAGAAGCTCAAAATCTAAGGAAAGTTGATGATTAGTGCTTGTGATTACCAAAGTTGAGAAAGGAAGAAAGAAAAGTGGAGAAGTTGGAGAAATTGGCCATCTCTTCGATTACTTACACTTGCTTAGTCACTATTATCCATATCTTCCATACCCTACCAAAGAGCCTATCATTACATCCTTAATGAAAGACCTTTTTGATCATTAATGGAAACCTTGGCGGTTTGTGAATGTAGTCCACGAGCAAGCTTATAGCGAGTCGAGCCAATCGATTGATGAGTGTTGATTTACCTACTTTAAAGAGTGTTGAGTGAAATTTATAACCTATGTGAGGCTTGGACTAAAAGGGACTATATTACACTTTTATTCTCTTTAGATTGAACTTGTTAATTCTTCATGTCATGAATCTAATGTTGTAGGATGACTTAGAATAAATTGTGATTCTTATTATTATTGATGTGTTGTTACTTATGTTCGTTTAGTCTTTTCCTAGGTGAAAATCACTCTCCTTGGTTTATCATTTTCGTTGTGCGGGGACGCACAACACTTTAAGTTTGGGGGTGTGATGAGTGATATTTTCACCTAGAATTTAGTGTCTTTTTATATGTGTTTTCGTATTATTTTACCCGTATTTTATGTGTTATTTGGTTGTGTTTTGTGTTTTCATGAAAATGTGTGTGAATGAGCTTAAACCTACTATTTTCACTTTTTATTTGATGCTAAACATGATAAGGAAGATGTAGGAAAAAGCGGATCTCAATTTGGAGTTGAAACGAGGGAGAATAAGCCAAAACAGTGAAGGAATCAGGGCAGCAGCAACACGACTGGCCGTGTCGGTGGCACGAGCCGTGTCGCAGTGCACGACTCGTGTAGCTAACACGGGCCTGTCCAGAATGGTCGTGTAGCAACATCTATTCATCCAACACGACCACCACTTGGCCGTGTTGCGGAGCTCGACTCGTGTTGCAGCACACGACCCGTGTAGGCAACACGGGCCTGTAAGCGATGGCTGTGCGGGAGCATCAGTTCACGCAAAACGGGCACCTTATGGCCGTGTTGCGCTACACGACTCGTGTCGTGTCAGGGATCAGAAAAATTCAGAATCCTTCTAGAAGCTTGTCAAGGAGTATAAATACCCCTCCATTCAGATTTTATGAAGAGAATCCGAAATCCTATCATCTACACACACCTCACACACCATTTCTTCCATTTCCCACCATCATCTTCATCCACCTTCATCCATTTTGATCCATCTTCATCATCTCCATTAATTCTCCATCAAAACTTCATCCCTTCCATTGGGTGTGAGAGATCTCAAGGAATCAAGAGCTAGAGGTGGAGATCAGGAAGAATAGAAGATTCTCTTCAAGAAATTGATAGGGAAGAATCCATTCATTTTGTATTTCTTTAGATCTTAGACTATGGGTAATTGTAATGAATCATTTAATTGTTTTGTTACTTTTACTATGATAGGCTAATCCCTCTAGTGGGATTAGGAACATGAAGAGCATATTAGATTTATATTATCATGTGGATTAAATTGGTTTTTGATTTAATTGATGTTGATTTCTATTCATGGAGTTTAATTGTCTTGATGTTGTGATGGCATGGTTTGTTATTCATGAATGTTTATTGGTTTAATGGATTGTTGATCAATGGATTATTTGTGGTAATTAAATGCTATCATGATCTTCATGTATGTATTGCTTGGAGTGAGACGGAAACGACCCTCTATAGTATTAGGAAGGCATGAATAGACATTGAGTTTGGGTTTGACCGAAAGGATATTTGAATTCAATGAGGGGAACCAATCCATTCGTTGGCCTTAGTACACAAAAAGGGAGAGTTTAGTCTAACTAGTACCTAGATGGAAGGGGTTAATGTTGGGCTTTGATCTTAAGTGCTTTTGGGAGTCCAAAATGGATCAACAACCTTTGTAACCCGAAAGGGAGCTTAGGATACAATCGTGATCACCCTTAGTCTACATCAATTGAGTTGAATTCCGTTTGCATGATAATATGAATTGAGTGTGCTTGGATGTTTCTAATCCCATGTTTTTCCATACTTGAACTTAAGCACCCATTTTCTATTCTTGTCATTCTACTTATTTGATATTGTTATTTACTTGTTATTTGTTTTAGTTGTTAATCAATCTCAAAACCCCGATCATCTTTACAAAAACATCAATGAACATGAGCTCACGTACATTGCTAGTCCGAACATAACTCCTTATTGGATTGATAATTTTTCTTGGGATATACTACTACAACGATCGAGTATTCTTGCTCGTGAGTGCTACAAATTAGGCAAACAATAACCAATGGGGAGGACCTAGTAATCAAGGAGGTAATTGACAGAACCAGAGACATGAGAACTTTACTTATTCAAATACAAATAATGCAGTTTCATATCCTTCTAATTTTGATCATGAAGCCAAGACTGAAGAAGGAAACCCAGTATTGATGATGTGTTGGCAAAATATATGCAGAAGAATGATGCTGACATCAACAAGATCAATAACTACATAGTACTCATGGACTCTAATATGACAAAACAGAATGAGGAAGTGAACAAACAATTACAGAATCTGACATACACCATGGGCTAGATTTTTACCATGGTAAATCAGCAGCAGCAACAGATTTTGAAAGGAAAATTTCAATCGGACACATAAATTAACCCGAAGGAATGCCATGCAATCACTTTGGGGTCTGAGAAGAAGTGTAAAGGTGCAGAACTGATACAGAATGTAACAGAACTGTTGTAGGATGGAACAGAAGAAGAACAAGGTTGCTTGGCCACTAGCTCGGCACTTGTTCAAGTCGAGCCAGGATTAGGGGATGACCAAGTTGAGCCGAGCAGCATTCCTGCAGACCAGGCAGACCTTCATGGTGCAGTTCAACCCTAGTTCGATACAAGTTCACCTCCGAGGTTCCCTGTGCGTCCAAATTCTACAGTGAACCAATCTGATCAAGCAATAGCTGATAAAAAGTGGCAGAGAGTTAAGAGGCTGAGAGAAGCAGAAGTGGTATTCGAGAAAGACAGTTTGGGACTTCCAAAAACAAAGGTACCAATTCATTTTTCTCAAAAATTCTTGACAAAAAGCTTGGATGAGAAGTTCAGAAAGTTTGCTGATGTTATGAGGGAAGTCCAAGTCACTATTCCCTTTTCAGAGGCCTTAGATCAGATGCCATACTATGTGAGGTTTATCAAGGAGCTCATCTAGAGGAAGAGAAAGCAAAATAGTGTGCAGACGATGAATTTGACAGAGAACTGTAGCTCAATTATTCAGAAGAAACTATAAAAAAATTTAAGGATCCAAGCAGTTTCATCATTCTTTGTGAAATTGGAAAAGGACCATCGAGAAGAGCACTGTGTGATCTAGAAGCCATCATAAATTTGATGTCTTTCTCGGTATTCAAGAAGCTTAGTTTGGGGAGTTGAAACCCACATCTATGGCCTTACAGTTAGCAGATAGGTCATTGACATACCCCGAGGGAGTTATTGAAGATGTGCTAGTGAAAGTGTAGAATTTGACATTCCCTGTGGACTTTCTAGTACTTGATATGGAGGATGACAAAGATGGTTCGCCTCTAATCTTAGGGCGTCCATTCCTTGCTACAGGAAGAGCTCTCATAGATGTGTTCAAAGGAGTGTTGAGGCTGAGGGCTAATGATAAGAAAATTATCTTCTCGTTGAATAAGGAGATGCAGTGGCCTACAGATCAGCAGCAATGCAAGTCTGTGGAAGTAGTGGAAGACTTCGCCTTGTCTGATGCAGAGTTTGAGAGTTTATTTAACGTTTCATATATTGACTATCTTGAGAAGTTACTTACATTAAGTGATGCCAAGTATAAATAGAGAAGGAAGACCACTGCTGACAAGGTGAATCGGAATAGGAAGGATACTGTTGAAAAGGCGATAAAACCTATTGCCAAGGAGGCGAAGTATGAGGGGAAGAGAGTTGAAGTAGTAGAGGAGATTGAAAAAGCAAGCAAATTTCTTACTTTTCCTATTACTAACTCTGATGTTATGTTTGATAATCTTTTGTGTGCAGAAAAAATTGAAGATCAATATCTGAAGCCTCCGAACTTACCTCTGGACTTCCATTCTTATAATGGTGTTGAAAATTCTCACTTGTTTAATCCTTGTTTTGATACGCAGGTTGACTCTACAATTGAGAGGAGGATTGACAAGGAGGAATCACAATAGTCATGGGAGAGAAGAGATTCAAAGGTTCCTATTTATGTAACAATGAAAGGTAAGATGGAGCTACAAAAAAATAAGAGAGGGAAGAAGTACTTGAAGGTAAGAATACGAGAAGACTTCCCTCCGATCTAGTAGTTTGAAAAGAGGTATCCATCGTGACTCTCCGACCTTAAACTTGAGCTCTTGTTGGGGGCCGACCCTCTCGTTTTTACTTATTTTCTTGAGTCTGTGTTGATGTAGGAATTTTATTAGGTGTTGCTCGACTATGGTATATACTTCTTAACAAACTTATTCTCTTACTTTGTTTGATCTAAGTTTGGGGGGTTAAGTATAAACTTATGTCTTGCTGCATCAAAGTAAAGTTGCTTCATTGTGTTTTCTGCTTGGATAATTAATTTTTTACAATTTTTTAGTATTTTCGATTCATTTGATTATATTGAGTTGTTGATTTTTTGTGATTGTCCAGGTGTGTTGTTAGTTTGTTTTTACTGTGTGTAAGTCCGAGTTTCAGTTTGGTTAATTTTTGGTTCTTGAGGATGATTTTTGAATTTCTCAAAGCACTTGATTATGTATGTTGTTTGAGGCATGGAACTTAAGTATTGTTTATGATGTTTTGCTATTACAATAGTCCGACTAGAAATGTATTTGGATGTTGGAATACTTAAGATTGTTGCATATATTAAAATTGGTTCATAAGCCTATGTAGGAGTGCTCATTATTCTGTTAAACTCGTGTGAGATTTGAGCTTCTTAGAATCATGAAATTACACATGATTGATTTTATTCTTGAGAGCATAGTTTACATGCATGTATTCTAGAACTTGACTCTTAATCTACTTGAGACTATATGATTTCTTAGATGATGGGAATTGAACTTAGGCCATTTTTGTTCTTTATTGAGTCACTAGCCAAATTTTTATCCTATCTTGTAATATAATTCATAGTCTCCTGTTTGAGCCTGTAAGCCTTATTTGTTGGAAGCCTATAAAGATAGCCAACTTATTTCTTTAAAGGCCTTTTTAATACCTATCCCAGTAGAGAATTAAAGGAGTCAGATTGGTGCTGTGTGAAGAAACTTGGAATGATAGACATTTGTGGAAAGTAATTTAAGATGAAAGATTGTTAAAACTTGCAAAAAGGGGGTAGTGCCAGAAACTGGTACCTCAGTTATAGGGTAGTGCCTAAAACTGGTACCTTATTTAAAAAGAAGAGAAAAAAATGAAAAGAAGATGTTGAGCTTGTAGATAAGGGAGGACGCAGAGTACGAAAGGAAATGAAAAGAGAAAAAAGAGAGGGAGATTGATTTATCAAGCAAATGTGATGAAGATATATCTTTACTTTTGATACTCTATTAGTGATCAAGTCACTTATTCCATATTTATCTACCCTTTAACAAAGAGCCAACGTTACAACCATAAGCAAGTCCTTTGTGATCCCATCGTTAAATAGTTCAAGTTAGTGGAGAGTCTATATATTCAAGCTTATGGTTACGCGTGCATGTGAATTGATTTGAGTGCATATATTTTCACCATGAAAGTGTACATCTCACACTTGAGCGATTAGTGTAAACACTATCCGTGAGAGTGGATGATGAGCATTTTGAAATGTGAAGTGACTAATTTGACATGCATGTTTCAATTGATAGACTTTTGGCATTTGAGTATATTATCTTGGTTTGGATGTGTGTGATCCCTTATTTGTTGTAGAATTTCAACTCTCATGTCTCTCTTATTTTGAATTCGTTGTTCGGGGATGAACAACATGGTAGTTTGGAGGGTTGATGAGAGTGGAAATTTACATCTTTACGGTCTCACAATACAATGATTTTGTTAGAATAAGGTCATATATTCATGTGGGATTGTGTGGTTTACATATTTTGCATGATTATGGTGCTACTAAGGTGTTTTGTTGAGTTTTGAAGGTTAAAATAGGTCAAAATGAAGCAGAACCGAAGATGAGCAAGAAACAAGGGTAAAAAGGGCCAACACGAGTTGCAGGACCCAACACGACTTGCCAACACGACTAGTGTTGGAGTCCGTGAACGTCCAAAGAGCCAACACAAGTTATAGGACCCAACACGATTTGCCAACACGACCAGTGTTGGGGTCCATGGGCAGTCTAGTTTCAGAGCATCGTGACATGACTAGACAGGCAATAGCACGAGTTATCAACACGACTCGTGTTGATGTTACTTGAGTTATTTTTCAACATAACACTAATCGTGTTGCAACTCGTGTTGCATAAGGCCAACTTGTGTGGGGTTATTTTGGGTAAAAAATTAGAATTTTCACCCTCCAGTGTGTGAAAACGTGGAAAAACATCCCAGTAGAGTCAAATTCGTGGCCCATGGTAAAGGGGATCAAGACATCTAGAGAACGGGGATCAATCATTCACCAACAGAACACATCATGAATTCCATTCACGCTCCACCCATCCATCCACCCACTCACATCAGATCATCCATCCATTCATCCCATCAGTCCGGAAGAGAATTCAAGTGCTGTTGAGAGAGTCAATCCAATCAGAGAGACGGGAAAGAACGTAAACCACGTGAAATTAGGATTTTGTTTTTTTTTGTTAATTTCTTCTTTTGTGAATTTTGTTATGAATTTGACAGCCATGAGAGTTGTGTGTAATCTCATGGGCTAAAAACCCTTTGCAGTTCTAGGAATTGAAGGTTAGAGTAGTTGATTTGGGAATCCTAGACAACTGTTGTGAATTCATGCTATATTTACATTCTTATTTATTTGATTGATTAAGACCCTGTTTACATGTGTGTAACGTCTTCACAATATACTATTGATGTTGCCCGTGATGCTTGGTATATTGTGTTAGCTTGTGTGCATACATAGTTAATATTATCTATTTGCTAGGGATTATAGTAGTTTACCCGTGAACACGATAATCCTAAGGGCTGGTAAATTGGATACTTGATTTTCTTAATGGAACAATGCAATTAAGGACTCAAGTAGGAAGTGAATATGATTGAGTAGTACTTTCAGAGAATATATGTTAGTCAGACTGGCCATCCGGAGGTTTCTCAAGTTTGCATTATTAGTATCTAGGAAGGAAGTTCAAGATTAATCACGCAACTTTTGATATTAATTGAATAATACTATTAACTTGAAATCAAATCATATTTGGTGGGTTAATAGGGATTAGTGATGTATTTCCATTAACATAGAATGAATGAACAGTAGGACGTCTAGGGAACCAAATCAATTGCACTATACCTGATACCTTAGAGCTGTTATTTTTCTCTTAATTCACTTTCGAATAATTCTTCGTTACTTTTATTTATTAAGTTTTTGTTATTATAATTCTTAAGTTATTAATCAAATTCAAATCCTAGAAATTGGTTACAATAATTCTAGTTGAATAATAATTTATAGTAAATAGATAATTAACTGTCTTAGTGGAAACGATATTTAACTGGGGTACTTGCCTCTGCAATTGACATCCTTATACTTGAGGATTAAATTGGAGTGTGCAAAATACTCCTAACAGTTCTCGATTAAACTGGTTGAACCGGTCGGTCCAGCCCGGTTATGAATTCACTGATTAAAAGTAATAACTATCCAAATACATTATTTTTTAAACCTTTCATATAAGGCAAAGATTTGTGTGAGATCCGTGGGACGGGTCAAATATAATTCAAATGAAAAGCCGCGGACCTTGATCCAACTTATTACCTGCCAAATTATACATCCACTCAACTTAACTAATTAACTTAGTTCTTTATGCTGTCCGTTTGACTTTTTCTTTTCTTTTTCTCTTTTTTAATAGTTGAGTCAAGCTTTGTTTTATTTTATCATAAAAATTTATTGGAACATATAGTATTTTTTATTATTACATCCATATTACCATTCCTAAATAAAATAAGAAAATATTTCCCTTAAGAAAACACCTAATGTAAATGGTGTCAAAATGATATATAACTGAAAAAAAAATTAGATAATAATTTCACTTTTTATTAATTAATTATCATTTTTATTTATTATATTAATTAGTAGTTCATGAAAAAAGTTCATTTAACTGATTATCATTTTTCGGTATCAAGTATCATTTCTCATTAAAAATGTTATCACTTTTTATTTTTTTAAAAAAATATTAATTAAATAATTTAATTGGACATTTATCACTTTTCTTTGATCAGATATCACCTTTTATTAAAAATTTTATCACTTTTTATCTATTTTATAATTTTTTCATTGAATAGTGTAATTGGATGTGTATCACTTTTTCTTAATTAAGTACTAATCACTTTTGATTAAAAATATTACTTTTTATTTTTCTTACAAATTATATATGAAATAATTTGATTAGTCAAGTATCACTTTTTTATGTTCAGATATTACTCTTTGTTAAAAATATTATCACTTTTTAATTTATAAAATTTTCATAAAATAGCTCAATAATAAGTGTATCACTTTTTTTTAAGTATCACTTTTGAATTTTCAATCATCACTTTTAATTTTTTTAATCATCACATTATACTCTAAGTATTACTTAAATTTTAATAATTAATAAAAGGGTAAATATTGAGTGAGACCGTCTCACGTGAGACCATTTTACACTTTTTAAAATAATTATCACTTTCGCTATAATATCACTTTCGTTATAAAATATTATCACTTTTCATTTATACTATAAATTGTACATGAAATAACATTATCACTTTTTATTTATTCAGTATCACTTTTCGTTATAAAATTTATCGCTATTCACCCATCTCACGTAAGTCCTTACGTGAGACGGTATCACACAAGTCTTTGCCTTAATAAATTATTTATTCAAAAATTTATACTTTAAGCATTATTTGAATTTTAATACTAATAAAATCATGAATTCTGAATACTAATAAGCAAGTGAGGCATAAAAGAAGCCATAGGAACCCCAGCCCCAAACCCAACCCCAGATTTGACAATGATGAGGCAGTCAGGAGAACTGATTGGATCAAAGTATGGGATTCTAGCAACAGATTTATTACCTTCTTCTTCTGGAATTTTCCTGCTACTTGCACCATGGAAATGCTTGTAAAGGAATTTAAGGTGATAGATATAGTTAGAGATATTTTCATTCCGAACAAAAAAAAATAAAGAAGGCCACAGATTTTGATTTTTTCGTTTTGGGGGAAACATAGACATTAGGAAAGCAGAGTATATATTAAACAGCTTATGGTTTGGTTCATTCAAGCTCAGAGCTAATATTTCAAAATACATGAGGAGTTCGACAAGGAATATTCTTAGAGTTGAGGAAGCGAGACCTCGACAACCGATAAAAGCTCTAGCGTGGCAACAGGAGAAAAAATCCTATGCTCAGGCGGTAGGAGCAATGCAAAAAAAATAGTGGAAAACTACTTCAACACTAGTATTACAAGTTATGAAGGTTTTCACTATAAATCGGAGGAAGAAGATAGAGTGTTTTTGAGCAAATGTTACACAAGGCTATTGAAAGAGAATAATCCATGGGCTGAAGTTTGGAATAATATAAAAGATCTCTGTGATGGTAATCTGAATGCTCCCTATTTAGGTGGAGACTTGGTACTATTTCACCCCATAGATAATCAAACTTCCAATTTGATCTTCTTAAGGGGATGCTGGAGTGGTTTGAGTACATTCGGCCAGAGGTTAGTGATGTTAATAATATAAGAGTGATTTGGACGAGGTGGTATGGGATTCCAATGCATGCCTGGAACCTAAAATTTTTTGATCTTATCTCAAAAAAATTTGGGAAGATGATAAAGCTTGATGTTGACACCATTGAGAGAAGGGTCTTGAAAAGTTCTAGAATCTTGATAAAGACTTCTCTTCAAAATTTTTCTAAAAGACCATTTTAAGTAACTATTGATGATAGAGTTTATTACATCAGGGTAAAGGAAGAAGATGAGGATGTTGCTGAGGATTATTCTGATTTTTAAGATGGACAGGTGTACGAATCTTCAGAGGAAGATGACATGTCATGGCCAAATCAAACAAAAGAAAATTATGCTTCCGAACCGAATTTCTCTCTGACGAGAAATTCCAGCAACATGATGGTGGGCGGCGGGCTGTCTCAAGTCATTAATGATGCTTGGAAAATTTCAGCGAATCATTAAATGCAACTTAACAAGTTTTAAATTCTGTCGGGAAAAAGAATGATGTAGAGTATTTTTGTGAAGCATTCCAGGTGAACCCACCTACCTTGTTGACACGTGGAGCAATTGATAATAACACAATTTGTAGTAGCCTAATTCCCTTATTGGGCCCTACCCAAGATAGTGAGAATTCTTTGATGAATAATAATGAGAGTATTCTTAAGGTCAAGGATAAGGCCCTTAAAAATAATTCGGCAGAGAGTCAAAAGCCCATATCTCCTCATGAGGCCTAAATCGGTCTGAATGCCCCAATTTTGTTGATGTTACTTCACCTCTCATAAAACAGAGTGATCCTATTTTTAAAACTAAGTATCCAGTAGCTTCCTCAGGTGAAAAGTGCGACTCTAAGTTTAATTCAATTTCTAATCCTGAATGTGGAGAGTCCTCCAACCTACCTTCTAGTCTTATGGCGGTGAAAAATTAGCAAGAATCAAAAGGAGGAGAGACCGGGGAACTCTGCAGAAGAAGAAGAAGAGAATATCATATCAGCAGAAGCAAGAAAAGCTTGGAAGGTAGGAAAGAAATTGGGTCTTTTAAGTATGGATACAGAAGGGCGCTCTGGAGGTATTCTTCTATTTGGAATGATAGAATATTTTGCAAGGTTAGTTCTTGGTTCGCAAAAGGTGTTTTAGTTCTAAATGGATTCTTAAAATCAGACGAAAAAAGCATTTGCATTCTCAATGTCTATGCCCTCTGTTTTTCTTTTGAAAAGGCAACTATTTGGGATGTTATTTGTTAAGTAGTGGATAAAAAAATAATATCCTTGTTTGTGACATTGGTGATTTCAATGCTATAAGATCAGAAAATGAGAGAGTTGGAAGGGTAAGCTATATTGATCACAGGGATATGTCTGCTTTTGAAATTTTATCACTCAAGCAAGTCTGATTGAACTACCTCTGAATGGAAGGTTTTTTACTTGGTACAAAAAAGATTTGAACCTGCAAGAGTAAGTTGGATAGAATATTAGTGAATGATGAATGGATTCATAAATGCCCAAACAACACTCTGAAAATGCATTGGCATGCTTATATCTTATCACTGCCCTTTGTATCTGGAAATTTCAAAAAAGATTGGGGACCAAAGCCTTTTAAATTCATTAACAGCTGGATCTCTCACCCTGAGTATGAGAAATTCATTAAGAGAAAATGGGAAGAGTACAACATTACAGTGTGGGTGATGAGTGTAGAAATCTCGTGAATTTAGGGCTCATTTATAGCATGGTTCCATACAATTATGCTTGGTTTGAGTGTTTAAGTGCCCTAGATTACTTAATATTTATAAATATTTAGAGAATTTATAATTTAGTAGAATTTGTGTGATTTTCAGGTATAAATGGATTCTAGAAGTGAAGAGGAAGATGTAGGAAAAAGCGGTTCTCAATTCAGAGTTAAAACGAGGGTGAACGAGCTAAAATAGTGAAGCAGCGCGAAGCTATCACAAAAATTCGACCTTGCACAAAAATTTGGTCGAATTTTTGTGAATTTAAAAAAAAACAGGGGCGAAAGCAGAGCATTGGAGGTTGAGCACACTGACATAAAAATTCAATTTACTTCATGGAAATTCGATCGAATTTTTATGCAGTTTTGCATAAAAATTCGATGTCACTTACAAAAATTCAGTCGAATTTTTGTGCACTTTGCCACCTGTCCAGAAAATCAGTTTTAATTCCCATTTTGGCTGCTTTTTCCCCATGTTTGATTGAGAGAGAATTGGGGGAGACCCAAAATCACCCACACACACTCATTCACCATTTTCACACACACTGTCATCCCCAATCCATTTTCTACCCAATTTTCACTCAATTTCTCTTCATTTTCCATGGATCTTCACATCTTCCATCTACCCATCACATATCTATGGAGGATTGAGGCTTGAAGAGTGGGATTTGCAACCTGAAGGGAAGATTCAACCCAAAATCGAATAGGGAAAAAAATTACCTTTGATTTTGTATTTTCTTTGATTTGTTTGCAACAATGGATATTTGTAAGAATTGTAATGATGTTTTCATGATGTTTGTTGTTGGCTAGACCTCTTGTGAGGCTAGTCACATGATGAATTAGGGATCTATGGATTTGTTGGATTTCAAATGGTTTAATTAATGTGATTTTGAAATTTCTTACATGATCTATGATTTACTTGATTTGTATTATGATGCGTGTGTTGGATTATAAAATTAAAGTCTAACTTTTTGTATGAACAATGTATAAACAATTGATTTGAAATGAGAATCATATAATCAAATGATTGCATCTTATAATTTATTTATATGTTCAATGCAATAGTCCACTTACTTTATACTGTTGATAATATGTTGTGCAACAACACGCGGAAGATCATATTATCAATTTCCTTATAAAGTATAAATATATGCTCACAATCGAGATAGACTGGGACTCTATATCGGGATGGTTGTAGTGTGGTTTGGTATTAGCTTGTCTTGGCTATAGAATCACATTAGTGCACTTTGTGTGTATTGAGTAGGACCGCTTGAGATCATTCGACTTATACTAACTTATAGAAGAACTTGATCTCTGTTATTATGGATGTTCATGCTCTTAATCCCTATACAATAATCTCGACACGTAGGGCAGTATGTATTTCTTTGATTCATCAATGGGTGAGATTTACATGTAATTAAATCAACAAACTCGGTGAGTTGGGAAATAGTGCTGTCTCTATGGTGTGCTGTTGATTGTAGAAGGAATCCGTGTCCGTTATAGATTGATGATATCCCCTTTAGGAGCTTATAAGGATTATCATATAAACCCTGCAAGTGGATTTATTCCAGCATGATAATGAGGTTGAGTAGTACTACTCTCGGATGAGATATTTATTAATGGAGTTGTTAGTAACTTAATTAATTAATGGGCATTGTATATCTTAAACATAGGGAGACTAACGGGCTCATAATAAGAAGGAGCCCATAACGTAATTATGGGATTAGAATGATAGTGCAGTAATAATATTTTAGTGGTATATATTATTATTATTGGACTTAAGTATAAGCTTTGGGCTAAGCTTAGATACTTAAGCCCAATGGAGGCCCAACTCTAATTTCTCCTCCTGGTCCCTGCTGTAGCCCATATATAAGTCATCTCAGCTGTCCAGAAACCCTAATCTCTAAGATTAATCACGCTTAACACTGTGAGAAGGGTGAGGTAACAGCAAATTGAGAAGATCTCGAGGATCGTCGCCCCACACGACGTTGAGATTGGACTTGGGAATACAGCAGAAGATCAAGAGGTCGTTTGCTGCTGCTGTCTGCCAAGTTGTACGATTTTTATAAAATTGTACAGACTTCAGAATTGGACGTATGATATACTACGGAAAGCCATGGAAGAGAGGACCATTTTAGCACGTAGATCACTCAAATCCAAAATCGAATGAGAGAGTTATGCCCAAAATGGTGAGGCTGCGCAGACTGCCAGCGAGAATCCATCTTCTTCAACATACCCTGGTGAAAGGTAATACGTTTCTTTGGTTTCTTGCTTCCGCTGCATGTTAGAAATATATGGAACCCTAACAGTTCATGTTAACCAAATGATCGAACGCCAACAGTGTATAGTTGAATTCTCTATTTATGGTATTAAGATGGCCATTCCAATATTGTGATTAGGGTTTTGATTGAATCATGTTATAATATGGATTTTATATGTTAGTATGTGAAGTACGTGGTATCTTTATATACTTAGAACATTCATATTGGAACACTTGATTGATTTATCATATTTGGTTGATTAATTGAGTGAGAAGAACCAAATTTATGATCATAGTACCTTCTAAAGGAATTGAGAGTAAAAATCAATCCTAAGAGCTTTAAACTCGTAATGAGTTGAGAACTTAATCACCTTGGCCATAGGGATTAGGAAAATATATGTGATTGCTTCTATTCCATTATCATTGATGTTTACCATTTGAATCTAACATATCTATATTGTGTCCTTGATCTTGATTGTGGTTACCTTTGCTCCTCTTTAGATTGTTACTTCATCCATCTCACATTCATCCACTCATCCATCTTCCATGTCCATCGTATCATTCTATCTTTAATTGCTTTCTTAGTTGCTAGTTTTAGTGTAATTAAAACCCCCCACTTTTATTGATTAGTCCTTCTAGAGTAAAGTATTTCTCAAATATGGGTACTCACTTTCGCCCTTGGGTTCTATATTTTTAAATTTTGTACTTGGTCACTACGCGATAGAGTACGCTTGCTCTAATCAATTAATACAAAAATTGAAACTAAGTTCATGGCGCCGTTGCCGGGGCGAAAGCCTTTGGTTTAACGTGTTTGAATTTGTTAGCTCTACTTAGGACATTTTTTCTTATTTTTGCATCTTATATTTACCTTGGAAAATTTTTGTTCTTACTTATTCTTCTTGATAGGTACACCAACCTTGAGAGAAGAGGAGAAGGAGCAAAATCAAAAATAGTAAGTGGAGAAGAATTGTAGTAGATCTTGAGAAGAAGAGCATAAAAATGGATGAATGCTACAATAAAATCGTATCAAGAAAACACTTATTCAGTACCAAGTTCCAACAACAACGTTCCTATGGTTGCTCCTTTATCCGAAAATAATGCCTTACTTGAATTTTATAGGAGATATGCTTATGGAAGTGATGCAAGAAAAAGTTTTCAACCAAGTGTTCCTAGATATGGGACTCAAGATCTTCAAAGTATGCCAACTTCGTATCCTATGGTGCAACAGGAATGGGTGATGCCAAGTTCTCAATTGGAGAATATTTCTTACATGCAAGGGAGTAGTTTCCAAAGAAACGATTAAGGGAATTATCTCCAAGACCAAAGATGGCGACCACCAAGTGAAGAAGTTAAGCCATTTGTAGAGGATCGAGTTGGGAAACTTATGAAAATGCTCGTAGAAATGATTGAAGAGAGAAGAGAAATGAGAGAAGAAAGAAAGAAAGAGCAAAAAGAAAATGAAAGGAGATTTGATATTCTAGAGTATCGAATGAGTCAAATGATAAGTGAATGGAACACTCTTCAAGAAATGGAAAATCTTGATGGAAAGGTAGAAGAAAGAATGGTTGAAGAAGGGTTAGAGGTAGAAGAGTGTTCGTGGGATAATGAAGACTCAAGTGATGATGAGCTTATTGAGGATAAGGAAGACAATGAAGAAGAACACTTGGAGGATGAAATTCAAGTGAAAAGGGTAAAGAGCCTAAGATAGAAGAAAGTTTAAAGGAGGAAAGTTTAAGCAAAGATGAAGACTCAAAAGAGGTGTATGAATTTGATGAAGAGGAACAAAGTCTAAAAGCACTTGTTGAGGAGTTCGAGAGTGAAATGAGAATTTCTAAACCTTTTAACTTTTCATGTTGCATTGAACTTTAAAATATTATTTATATTAACTTTGTCTTACCTATTGATTCTTCCCAATGCCTCAGGTACAAAAGAGAGCTTGAAGAGATGTTGGGAGTCTACTTGGTAAAGAGGAATAAGTGGTGGTCATGAAATGAGAGGTTAATGGAATGTAAGCTCAAAAGAGTCGAATATCTAAAGCCAATCTCGAAGGATTCTATGGAGGTCGTTACTTGCCATAAATGCCTAATAGATGAAGAAGCACAAAGATTAAAATTTGATGGCAAGAACGAAAGATATCCTTAGCCTTTACGATGAGTTTTCATATCACGTTCGGCTTGAAGACGTTAAACTTAGTGCTAGATGGGATGCAACCCATCATTATCTTTATTGCTTTCATTTAATTGCTTCCAAGTTGTTTCTAATTTTTATCGTGTTTCTTGCCTTTTGTAGGTACAAAAGGAGCTTCCCGGTGATGGTCTTGAAGTGAAGAAAAGTGCAGCAAAGTTGGTAACAAAACTCTTTCCAAACTAAAATTCAACTCTTAGTTAAATTTAAGTTTAGGGGTCGAGATGGTTCGTTTTGTTACATGCTCGTATTGCTCTTAGTTGTACATCTTGCGCCGGCACACCTTTTGTTCCTCTTATTTTTGTGAGCATTTTCTTGATTCATTATTATTAATCCTTCTCTTGTGGAGCTTACTTGGTGATTGTTTGAGACTATGAGATTGAGTTGGATCATGAGATTGAATTGATATGAGCCTGTGTATTTGTTATGGTTGGGAATTTGCTTGTGTGATGCTTGTTTTTTACTATTGATGAGTTGTGAGATTTTGAGCCTCGAATGTGCGGATGTTATGCGATTCATTTTTTCATGTGTGCATCATACATGTGTATGAGTTCTAGAACTTGCCATTCGTCTTGCTTGATGCTACATTTGTGCGAAGATTATTGAAAATTGAAGTCACTAGCCAAATGATATCCCTACCACAACATTGTTCCCTAGTAAGCCATTTTGATCCTATGGAGCCTATTTTTCGATTATTAGCTCATTACAAGCCAATAAAACCCACTTAAGTCTTTACATAAAACCTTTTGTGTGGATGATTGTTGGAGATGGTTGTGGAAGGAGGTTATGAAGAGAAGATCAAATATTGTGCTTGAAAAGAAAATTAAGAATTTTGTGCTTGAAGTGCAATGAGAGCTAGTGAATAAGGATGTCTATGAAAGGAAAGAAATGAAGCTCTAAAAAAGAGCATAAGAGTTAAAAAGAAAAAGAAAAGCTCAAATGTGTATTGCGAAATGTATAGAGAAAAAGAGCAATATAAGAAATGCTAAAATTTCAAGAGTTGAAAAAGAAAGGGATGATGAAGTACATGAAAAGTGAAAAAGGAAGAAGTGAATTCATGATCGAGAATGAGTTTTTGACAAGAAGAGAGACGTCTCTTCTAATCATCCACACACATATTTGAGTCACTTTTATCCATATATCCCTATCCTTACCTAAGAGCCTTCATTACATCCAAATATAAAGTCCTATTTGATTCAATGATTGACACATTTAATTAGTGGTAGAGAGTTTGAGACTTGTGGCAAGCCTATGGTAATGCATGCATGTGAATTGATTATGAGTATATACACGTTCACAATTTTCACTATGAGTGTGAGTGCATAGACTACCTTGAAAGGATTTGTGAGAATGAGTATTGTGTTTGCATTTATCCCACCATGATTTGTGCATAGGTTTATTGATGTTTAATTCATGTGGTTTGATTTGATTGATTAGTTGAAAATGATTATATTCTTTCTTTGATCCATGCTCCAATTCACTCAATTTCTACCCTCATGTTCTTTTTATTTTCTTCGTTGTTCAGGAACAAACAACACTTTATGTTTGGGGGGTTGTGGGCTGGTTTTTGTTTGAAAGAAAAACTAAAGCTAATCAAATCAGACCTCAAAATATGGAATAAGAATGTTTTTTGTTGTATTGAGACTTCCATAAGTAATAAGAAGATGGAAATTGAAGAGTTAGATCGTGTTGGTGAGGTTTTTGGCCTGGAAGAAAAGAGATCATTAGAAGAAGTCGGATTACTGCAGAATTATTAAGAAATATTATCTGGAGAGACAGTCTTCTTTCTCAATAAGGTAAAACTAAATGGCTGTCTGATGGGGATGTAAACTCACGATTCTTTCACAAGTGGATCAACAGGAAACTAAAAGTATCAGGATTGGAAGAAATCTTTGTTAACAATCAATGGATTGAATCAGCGGACGAGGTTAAAAAAAAGTTTCCTCTCATTTCAAAAACCAGTTCAAGGCACGCAATATTTGTCGCCCATATCTTCCAGGTAACATTTTTCATAAAAAAATTTCAGATTCTTGTGATGTGTTTTTGGAGTCTAGATTCTCTGAAGATGAAATAAAAAAAGTCATTTGGTCATGTGAATCTAGCAAGAGCCCTGACCCCGATGGTTTTACATTTGCATTCTTCAAAGACAACTTGAAAAATATGAAAGAAGAACTTATGCAGATGATGAATGAATTTCATAACAATGGGAAGATTGTAAGGGGATTAAATTCTTCTTTTATTGTCCTCATCCCTAAAAGGAAAACAACAGGTCCTTAGATGAGTACATGCTAATTTCTCTGATTGGGAGTCTATACAAAATAATTTCAAAGACATTGGCCAACCATATCAGCTATGTTCTTGATGAAGTTATATCTAAAAATCAATTTGCGTTTGTGGGTGGAAGACAGATTCTAGATGGAATTGTTATCCTGAATGAATTGATTGATGAAGCAAAAAAGAAAAAACTCAAGAGATTTGTTTTGATGGTCAATTTTATAAGCCTCTGTTGATTGGAATTTTTTGGAGAAAATGGTGGAGGGCCTCAAGTTCGAACTGAAATGGAGAAAGTGGATAATAGAGTGTGTTTCTACAGCTTCTACTTCAGTGATGATAAATGGTTGCTCTTCTGAAAACTTTAATTTAGAAAGGGGATTGAGACAGGGTGATCCCTTATCCCCTTTTTTATTCTTAATCGTGGCTGAAGGATTGAGCTTACTTGTAAAACAAGCAGTAGAATCTAAAATTATTGAAGCAACGGTGGTAGGAAGAGACAAGATCACAATGTCTCATCTCCAGTATGCTGATGATTCCATTTTTATATGTCCGGGTAAGAAAGATAATATCATGGCTATTAAATACATTCTCTGCAATTTTGAATTGGTGTCAGGATTGAAGGTCAATTTCCATAAATGCGGAATTCTTGGTTTGAATACGAATGCTACCTTTACTTAATTTTTGGTTGAAAGATTGAGATGTGAAGTGAGCAAAAACCCATTTACATACTTGGGAATCAGGGTGAGCATCAATCACAGAAAAGCCTCGTCCTGGGATACTCTTGTGGAGAAGATTCGATGTCGATTGAAAAGTTGAGAAGGAAAGCATTTATCTTTCGGGGGGTGGATGACTTTGATTCAAGCTGTTCTGTCTGCACTGCTAATCTATTGCCTATCCTTTTATCGTATTCCTAAAAAAATGTTTTATGAAATCTCTAATATGCAACGTAAGTTCTTGTGGAGGGTTATGGGAAAATGGGTTTGGAGGGTATTAAATAATCCAGATAGCTTGTGGGTTCGTATCTTAAAATCAAAATATGGTGAAAATCCTTTTCTAATGGAAAGAAAGTTAGAAACGGGTAGTGTTCGAGGGAGTAATATTAAAAATTTATCTTGTTGGTTGAAGAATATTTGTGAAATATTTTGGGGTAATAATGGTAGAGGCTTGAATAAAGAAATGCAATGTGTTATTGGTAGAGGAGATAAGACACTATTTTGGTCGGATTGGTGGGTAGGGGAAGGTTCCTTGAAAGAAAAATTTCCTAGATTATTTAGATAGAGTGATCAAAAAGAGGCTTTGGTTTGTAAGGTTGAGGAGAGGGGAATAGAGGGGTGGAAGTGGTTGTTTACTTGAAATGGGAATTGAGGGAGGGAAATAGAAATTCTCTTAACAAGCTTCCATCTCTCTTAAACAGGTACCATTTGGAGTAAGATGGTGAAGATACTTGAAAATGGATATATGCTACCAATGGTGTATATTCGACGAGCTTAGCTTACAAGAGTTTTGTGGAGACTGCAGACACTGGAGACACTTCCTTTGAAAGAGAGGCTTGTAGGAGTTTGTGGAAATGTTATGCACCTAGCAGAGTAAAGGCAATTATTTTGAAGGCTATTAAGCAGAGGCTTCCAACAAAATCAAACCTCCTACGACCTGGTGCTTTACATGTAAACGTGAATCCATTGTGTGAGCTATGTAGGGAGGAGGATAAAAAGGTACCGCATGTTCTTTTTAGTTGCAAAGTAGTGCAGAAAATGTGAAATTATTACTGACTGGATAAAGACAATTATGGTGCCTCACATTGATCCGGTTCGACATCTATTGTAACATAGCAACTTGCTTGGGGATCGTAAGAATTCTAAAATTTCTACGACAATTAGGGCGACTCTCATTTGGATATTATGGAAGGGAGAAACGAATTCGTCTTCCAAGGAAAAGAATTTAATGTTTTCAAATTGTTTTCAGAAACTAAAGCAATGGTTTGGTTATGGTTAGCCGTAAAGGGAGATTTTAGGAGTAAAATGTCTTTTATAGATTGAAATCTAAATCCAACTTTGTGATGTGTTTGATTGAACAAATTTTTCATTATTTAGACTCTTTAATATTGTAAGGGTTGAAGTACCCTTGTACTTCAATTTCTAATAATATCTTTTATTTTACCGATAAAAAAAAATCTATAAGAAAGAGAAAAAGATATCACACATAATTAATTGCATATTTGTCATATTTGTGAATTGCCTTTCCGGTTTGCATGGTAACCAGCCAGTCCCATTTTTTACTTTATTTTTTATTTGAGTGTTTTTATTTGCACACCCCTTTTATTAAATAATACTCATTTATTAAATATACACCCCTTTTAAAATTTTAAATCTTAGTTTTATTATATATAAGGCAAAAACTTGTGTGTGCCCGGGCACACGGGAACACATTCCGTGTTCCTTTAGAATTTTGTGTTAAATTGTATACCCTTTAGTATAAAGATGTGTACCATGACAAAACTTGTGTGTGCCCTGGCGCATGGGAACACATCCCGTGTGCCTTTGAAATTTTGTGTTAAATTGTATACCCTTTAGTATAAATATGTGTACCCTTTATTTTCTGAAGAAAAATAAAAAATATTAATAAAAGTGTATACCCATTAGAACAAAATGGTGTACCTTTATTAATTAAAGTGTATACCCTTTAGACCAAAGCAATGTACCCTTACCCATAATACTAAATTCTAAAGGCGCACGAAATGTATTCCCGTGCGCTCGGGCGCACGCAAGCCTCACTCTATATATAAACCCCTTAAAAGTTTAAAAAATACCCTTTCAGTTTTAGAGATTACACGCTCCAAAATCCAACCTTGAATTTCATTAAAAGTAAATCCATTTGCCCGCAAATATATTAATATCAAATAGCTTAACATTAATCCATAAAAAATAAAAACGTCCGCTTGTACTAAATAAAGAAGTGATTTTAGTTGAGGGCGTGGTTATTTGCACCTCCAATTCTACTAAACATACCCCTATTATTAAATGTACACCATAAATATTAAAAGATATATAAATAAATTATTAAATATGCCATATTTTAGACTATTCTATCCTTTTAATTAAACACAAGCCCATTTTACCTTTTTAAAAATATATTATTAAATTTATACTAAAATTAATAAATCTACCTCAGCTTAATTATCGAAATTAATTTGTGTAAGATTCATTGGTAAGAAGTTTACAACATTTCACCTAAATTTCACAATAATTTATTTTTTGTAAGATTCATTAATTAATTAATGTGTTTTCTCGTTGTCCTTTTTCATTGATAGTTGTTTTTTCACGATTCATACTTGTTGTGGAAACTGCGAATTTCAGGACATTCATATGATTCGTTTTGAAAGATGGATGCGTCTGCTCAGTCATGATCGTGGTTGTCTTAGGTCCTATAGGCTTGATGGCAGATTCTTTGAAAGCTTTTTTGAGAGGTACTCTTTTCCTCTATATGGGTTTTTCCCATAGGGTTTTCTCATATAGAGGTTTTTAATGAGGCTTTTCGGGGATTTCAATGGCTACTTGGCCAGTCTGCTTTTTTATTAGGTTTCATTTACAGCCGTGTATTTAGCTTCTCTGCCGTCTGTGACATCAGCGTCGAAGCGGTACATTACAATCCGCTGCGTCTGTCCATATTCCCTTTCCAGGGTTTCTGTCGCCAGCTTTTCTTTCTGTCCTATAAACTTTGTTTTTTCGTTTCATGTTATAGTTTATTTTAATTAATTTGTTTTCTTTCTGAATCAAGAAGGGGGATGTTCTTCCCAGACGGCATAAAATTATGTTCGACAGAGATAAAAAATATAGCAAGATCCAAGAGAGAAAGGGAGAATCAATCGCTTGCTTTTCGCAATTCTATTCCAAACCTTATACAATAACGTGCAAGTTTCAAGATTCAATTTTTTCCCCTCTTTCTACTTTCTTGTTCAATCCACCAAGGTTATTTTTTGACTAAATAGTGGCAAATTATCAATCCCTTTACTCTTGGGTGCCTCTACTTCACTGCCATCCTCATGTTCAACCAATCCACGTAAATCCCTCTATTTATTATCTCACAATCAATAACATCAGGAGCGTTTATTATTCAATGAACCCTAATTAACGTATGTTTACAACACTCTGTCAATTCCATGAGCTCTCTCAAGCACTCTCAAAGCGTCAGCTGACACGAAACGTTCGGAGACAATGGCTTAATAATTCTGTTGATGTCATCGTTTATTGGATGCACTAGGATATTTCTTAAAATTAGGGTTCATGGAGAGAATCTTTTAACATACATACAAATAAAGAGGTAATGCATGGGGTATACTTAGTAATTTTAGTATATATTTAATAATATATTTGTTATAAGGATTTTTAAGTCATATTAATTAAGAATACTTAATTTTAAAAAATTTTGGTATATTCAGTAATTTAAGGGGTGTGAATTACCGTCCTCTTTTGTTAATTAACCGCCCTTATACTCTTTGTCTTTTTTATTCTTGTCTTTTTTTCTTTAATTTGATTTAAGATAACAAATTAGATTTAAATAATTTTTAAAATTAATCTGACATAATATTTTTATTTAAAATATACTATTAATAATTTTTAATTAATAAATACTAAAACATAGATTTAATTTAACTCATTTTTTAATTAAATATATATTTTTTTAAATACTGGAATACTAATTTAGTTAAAAATTAATGAGATGAATGCCCAATTTTTTAAAATAGTAGAACGTGCTATATATATAACTGTTAAACTGGGATGATGTGTCGGGTTGATCCACAACCCACCATTTTATGGGGCGGACTTATATGAGTTTGGTTCATTGGTGATATGGGCCTATATAGGTAAGATCGTTTGCGCGGCGAGGCACATTGGCCATACGGACCAAATCTCGTTTTCACATTTTCTGCATAAGAATTTAGTTAAAAAAAAACTAAAATAAACATATGAAAAGAAGATATCTAATGAATTAATGGACGAATATTATAAAAAAATTCATAAATTTAAATATTTTTTTAAATTAAAGCTGGTGGGTTATTAGTGGAATAAGTCATTGTGAAACATGTCAAGCACATGATGGGCCATTTACGGATTGAGCTATTGATGAGTTGGGACGAGTTGGCACGCATAGGCCAAACCCATTATAACACCTTTAGATATATATCAAGTAAAATAATATTCATTCAATTAAATTATTATATTAAAAAAATTATATGAGAAAATGATGATAAAATTTAAATTAAGTGATAATTAATAATAAAAAAATGATAACCATCAAATTAAATTATTAATGAACAAGTTGTATAACGAATAAAAAGTGATAACATTTTTAATAATAAAATAGTAGCTGATCAAGAAAATGTGTTATATGACCAATTGAAGTATATTTCATAAACAATTTATATAACAAATAAAAAGTGATTACATTTTTAATAAAAGGTAAAAACTAATTAAGAAAAAAGTGATATTTGTCCATTGAACATGAACAATTTACAGGATAGATAAAAAGTACTCCCTTCGTCCTACCACAAGAGTTACATTTTACTAATTAGGGTGTCCCGCTACAAGAGTTATATTTTATTTTTTAGTAGATGAGACCTACATAAATCAATTTATCCTCATGGGGCCTACACACAACACTAATGCAACTACTCACTTTATATTAAATTATTATATCTCTCAACCCACTACATATTAAAATACTATATTTCTTGATCTCCGTACAAACAGTAAACGTAACTCTTTTTATGGGATGGAAGGAGTAATATTTTAAATCAAAAGTGACATTTGATAAATGAAATACGATAATCATTCAATTGAACTGTTTTACGAACTATTGGTGGCGGATAAAAGTGATAAAAAAATTAATAAAAATAATAACTGATCAAAGAAAATTAATAACTGAAAAATCAAATTATTTAATAAACAGTTTGCGGAAAAATAAAGGTAATAATATTTTAATTAAAAATTGTACTCCCTCCATCCCGTTTCAATGTTTACGTTTCTATTTTGCGCATCTTATTTCAATGTTTACGTTTTCCTTTTTGGAATATGGGACCCACCTAAAACTATTAATATATCATCCAACACTAATACACTTACCCACTTTATATTAAATATTATATTTTTCTACCCATTATCTATTAAAATATTATACTTCTTAATCAACGTGCAAAAAGCAAACGTAAATATTGAAACGGGACGGAGGGAGTACGTGATAAATAACAAGTGACAACTGTCTAATTAAATTTTGGAAAAATAGAATTTTTGTCCGCTAACTTACCCCTATTTTGAAATTGGTCCATACATTTTCTCAATTTTGAAATCAGTTCACTAACTTTACAGAATTCAACTTTTTGGTCCTTTGACCTACTATAGCAGGTGACCAACAGGTCATTCAGGACTACATTTCTTCAATTTTGAAATCAATCTACTAACTTTACGAATTCAACTTTTTGGTCCTTTTAACAAGTGTTTTAAGATTTTCAGCCCTAATTAACTTATATCCTATCTTTATTTTGCCAAATTTTTATTACTTTCTATTTTTCAAAATAGATATAGTGCATTACGACTATATCAAGCCCAACATGCTTCCATACATTAATTAAACATCATTAATCTCGTAATTAACCAACTTAAATAATAATAGTACCTTTTTTGAGCGTTAATCCACCGGGTATCCAAGAAGTTTTACAGCTGCTCCTCACAGCCAATCACGCCTCGCCATGTGATGGTTCAATCTTGTTCCTTCTGCGGACTTCAGCAAACCCTGGTTCGTTTCCTACACCGGGTGTACAGGATATTGCTACTGTTTTTATCAAAAAATATGGAGATTATGGTTGTAGAAGAAAATGGAAAGTTACATGCTTCGGGCAGTAGCCCAAGATTATTTATTTATGAAATAAAAAGACTTATTACATACTCATAACACTCAAACAAGAGGAGAAGACTCCTCTAGCTACCTATTGTAGATACACATAGAACACTCATACAAAGAAAAGAAAGAGACTATAATATTTATTGAGAGAAAATAGAGGGGAATGGTCAATGCCTTCTGCTTTCTCAAACCTCTTATTTATAGAGGCTTTCAGACTCGAAATCCGAATTTCAAAGCCTCTTAACTTTCCATGACGTTACCGCTTACATCATTTTGCTTTCATCAGCGCTTATGTCATCTTTATTGAATTCTAACTTTGACAGCTGGCTGGTCCCTTTCTCTGCATTGGATGCCCTTCTTTTGTCCATCATACTTGTCTTTTGTAGGGGTCACATGGCTCTTACCCTTTTGGAAAAGTCATCCGACTCTTGCTTTTTTGAAGAGTCATTTTCTCCTAGGGTATTTGAAGGGCCCTCCGTCTCTTGGCTGTTTTGAAGAGGTTTTACCCTCTTCTTTCCTCATGTCACCTTTCCTGGAAGGGGTCCAGCATTCTTATTCCTTTCTATACTCAATTGTACTCCTTTTTTCCAAACTCTGGTTCAGTCTGGATGGGGCAACTAGTGCATATCCTCTCCTTTCACCTTCCCCGATGGATCATACTGCAAATATTCTGATGAGTTTCTCTACTCATCGGCAGCTTGTTTTCCCAGAGCAGATCTCTCTTTTCTTCGAAAGAGTCCTCCGCATACTTTCTCTTTTTTCCCTGTTAAGGTGTTTAACAGGAAAGATCCGTTCACAATGTGGTCTTCAAATTTGAACGGAAACTTGACTTGGGCCATTATCTGGAAGCAGGCGTACAAACCCCTCACTCTTTGCGTAGAGATTTGATCCTCTGAGTAGGTTAAAACAAGGACTGGTTCCTTCCCAAAAGGATCCTTGATGTTATTTGCAGCTTTAATATCTGGCCTTCATAGCTTGATAAAATGAAAGGCTTCATGACGACCTTTCCCAACTAGTTCTGGAGCTACACTAATGAAGTATAACTCCAATGGTTCTCCCCTGGTCAAAGTGTTGTTATTTCATCATACCTTGGACACTGCATCCCCTATCCACTTTGGTAGCTTTGAAATTTCTCAGAAGCTAGGCGCCATGGTGTATATTGAGGCTAATGCCCCAAAGTTGAACCATTGCTTAACATCTTCTGGATTGGACCCAGGCCTCATCCAGGCTTGGGGATATTCCCCAAACACATCTATTCTACATTTCTCAGGACGGAATCACTGTCGTGTATTTAATTTTTCCCAACTGGTCTGGTATTTCTGCCAATGAGAAAAATTAACTAAGTTAATACCAGCCTTAGCAGTGCCCATTATAGGTCTAAGGATGATCTCCCCATCTTTAACCCCTGAGGTGTTGGGTTGACTCGATGACTGTAGATGTGACTCAAAAACCTTAATTTTTTCTTAGACCAATACTTCCTTCGGAATATCCGATCAGAACTTGTGCTAGGGGTACTTTAATCCCCAGCTCTGGGTTTAGGGCCCCATTCCCGAATGCATTTTTTTTACCGATTGTTCATGACTGCATGGAGTAAAGGCACTTTTATTGTCTCAAATAGACCCACATGGCTTCAGATACAATCTCGTATTAGATTAGACACTTTAGCATTCATTGCTAGAGTCTCGAAATCCTTTCAAAGCATCACAAGGAGCTCCATCAGATGCTTGGATCTCATTAGGATCTATTTCACCTCCTTCCATCTCTTGTCAGGAAATCTGCCAAACATTTTCAACAGACTTAATAATGACAATATTAAAATCATAATATTGGCATTCAACTTGCCATCTTATATTTTTACCTTTTTGGTTTTGATTCAATTTTATTTTTTAGAAAGTCCTTGACACTCATGTTATCGATTTTAAGAATGAATTTATTCGCAAGAAGAAATTGCGGCCATTTTTTGAATGCCTTTCGTATTGCGAAGAACTCCTTCTCATTTATGTGTCATCTCTTTACTTCATTCTCCGCAAAGAGTCCACTGCAATATTTGCATGACACTTCTCCTTCTGGTGTGGACTTCGTAAGAACCGCTGCCCACCAATGGTCACTGGCATCTGTATAGAGAACCAGATCATCCTCGTCATTTGGAATGGCTAACTTGGGAGCTTTTTGCAAATTTCCTTTAATTGTTTAACCATCTCTCGTTGTGATTCCTCCCATTTGAACTCAACATCTTTCTTCAATAGAGGATTGAACGCCTTCCTATATTGTGCTAGATTGTTGATGAATATTCCAACAAAGTTGACAATTCCTAGGAGCTTTGGAGTTGTTTCTTGTCCTTGAGATCTTCAAGAAATCCTTGAACTTTTTCTACAATGTGTGGTTGTAGAATAATTTCAGATTCATCGATCTTGACTCCAAGAAACTCAATCTGTCTTGTTGCTTGATGAGAGTGAAAATAAGCATGTTTTAGTGTCCAATCTGACACCTTTTTGATGGAAATTATTGTCATATATTAGTACAAGTATCTTATATTCAATATATGTGAGAAAAAGGTGCACTTGAGATATTTTATTGTGTTTTAGGTGGAAAAAGGATCAAAAGTGTAACGTTGGAGAAAAGGTGCAACTTGTGTATGAATGCTGAAAAATGCACGTACAACTTGTATAATTTTTCTGTATTCGTATGAAGCTCAAAATTAAAAATTTGAAATATGATTGGAAAGCCACAGAAGATTGGATCATTTCGACATAAAGAACACCCCAATCGGATTCCAAACGAGAAAGTTATGATCAAAATGGTGACGTCGCGCAAGCTGTGCCGAGCAGAATGATTGTGCCACTTTGCATGACTTGTTATACATTCAAATATTGGATTTTATGTGATTTCTTTATATGAATAGAAACCAAGAAAGTGAAGATCGGTGAGCACAAGAATCACTCAAATCGGAGATCGTAGGTGGATGTTATACGCGAAACGGTGAGACTGTGCAAATTGGTTCGACCAAGCCCAAAGGTCGAACCAAAAGCCTGAACAGCTCCAGATCCGTATTTTTACACCCCAGTGCGTGTATTTTTGCATTTTCCAAGAAAAAACCCTTCCAAGGTCCATAAGGAGAGCTTACAAGTATAAAAGATGATGTAGATCACACCAAGAATTAGAGACAACAACACAATCATCCTACACCCCACAAGGGGGGATCCCCCCTAAACCATCATCCACATCCTTTCCTCCATCCATCCATTACTGCGAAGATTCGTCTATAGAATCAAGAGGAGAACCAAGAGGAGGATTCAAGATGGAGAAGGATACGACGACTCCCGCATCTAGGATTCTATTTGTTTTCTAATTTATCTTGTGATTTTCCGGACATATGGGTAAGATCTATCCAACCCTCATGATTGTTCTTCGAAGCATCATGGGCTAGAACTATTTTCGTAGATCTAAGGTTTTGATGGTTTTATGAATTAATTAAACTCTCTTGTGTGTTCTCCGTACAACACTACTTATTGATTGATTTTATATATCATGATTATGCTTTCTTAATCCATATTCACGGTCATTTTGTGCATTTTCAATTGGTATATAGAGTCAGAATATATATCTTGATTGTAGATTGAGTGCGTTCACCGCTGAACAGGATTCCATGTTATGATTCTAAGTGAGGGGACTCCGAAGCATCATTAGAACAATCATATATGAATGTTTTATTAATTGAATTGAATTTGGATTAGTAAGCAGGATAAAAAGGGTAATTTTATAGTACCTATAAAGGGATCGAGATCATATCGGGTTAGATTCCAGTCGTGGTAAATAATTGATGCTGATAGTACCTAGAAATGAGGGGTGAAATTACGTCTATTGCTCTTGTTGGCATTTGGATCTTTAGGCTAGCGTGAACCGTTAGGACTTCATATAATTCTACTGCAGTGAAAGTATAAGAGCAGAATTACCTTTTATCGGGTTTGATGCAGAGGATGAACAGTGAACGACCTTTCGGTCTTCTGTTGTATTTCTAAGCCTCTCCTTGATATTGTGTGGGAAATGATCACCAAGGAGAACTCAATCTGCAGCTCCTCTAACTCTCACAATTCTTTCGCGTGTTGTGTTATGTGTTATGTATAAGCTGCTGAGGTTGGCTATTTATAGACTACAACAGGGACCAGGAGGAGAAATTAGGGTTTGGGCCTCCCATTGGGCTTAAGCATCCAAGTTTAGCCAAAAACTTATACTTAAGTCCAATAATAATAAATCATTCCACTAAAGAAATATTATTGCACTGCCATCCTAATCCCAAATTACGTTTATGGGCTCCTTCTTATTATGAGCCCGTTAATCTCTTCGTGTTTAAGATTCAATGTCCATTAATTAATTAAATTACTGACAACTCTATTAATTAATATATTCACCGAGAGTAGTACCACTCAACCTTATTATCATGCCGGAATAAATCCACCTGTAGGGTTTATATGATAATCCTTATGAGCTCCTCAAGGAGACATAATCAACCAATTCCTTTAGGACACGGATTCCTTCTACAATTAACAGCACATCATAGAGACAATATCATCTCCCGACTCACCAAGTATATTGATTTAATAATTAAATCTCACCCATTGATGAATCAAGGAAATAAATACAGTCTTACATGTCGATGTTATTGTATAGGGATTAAGAGTACGAACTTCCATAATAACAGAGATCAAGTTCTATTATATAGTCAGTATAAACCGAACGATCTCAATGGCGGTCCTATTCAATACACACAAAGTACACTAGTGCAATTTAATAGTCAAGAAAGACTAATGCCAAATCACACTACAATTATACCGATAGATAGTCCCATTCTATCTCGGTTGTGAATATCTATTTATACTTTATAAGGAGCCGATAATATGATCTTCCATATGACACCATACACCACATTATCTACAGTATAAAGTAAATGGACTTTTGTAATAACATTATTATTGCAAACGTTTGATCACATGATTCTTATTTCAAATATTATCAAAACATTGTTTATACAAAAAACTAGACTTTTATTATACAATCCAACAATCTCCCACTTATACTAAAAGACTATGTTGCCATATTTGCTGCCATACATCTGATTACCACTCCCACTACTTGACCATTAAAAGCTATCACCCTAAGGTCTTTGTAAAAGGATTACTAGGTTATCATTCGATGCAATCTAGGCGACAACAACCTTCCTTTCATCATATGATTTCTCGTATCAGGTAGTACTAGCTATCAATATGTTTAATTTCCTTACGGACTCATGATTCTTTCAAGTTTGCAACTGCACCATTTTTATCACAATAAATTATGATAACCTTGGGCAAACTCAGAATCACATCTAAGTCTATTACAAAATTTCTAGAAACATACAAATACTTTGGCAGCCACAAAGCTCCAATATTATCAATTTTTTTCATGGTGGAGTCCGAAATATATTTCTATATAATCACTCCTCTATTGTATAGATCTACTTCCGTTAAACACATAACCTTTGAGCTGGATTTACTGCCGTCCCCATGATTTGAAAATCCGAATCTAAGTAACCGCTAAGAAGTAATGAATTATTTAGGTAAGCTTACATATAATTTCCAGTCCTCTTTAGGCACTTCAAATATGTCTTACCATAATTCATTATTCTTGTTTCGGGTTACCTTGATACTCACTGACTATGCCATTGGCAATACAGATATCTAATCTCATACATAGCATTCCATAGATTAAGTTTCCTCATTGTCGAAGCATAGGGAACCGCCTTTATCTATTTTATCTTCTTTTTGTGTCTTAAGACACAAATCTTTAGATAAAATCATTTGCTAATACGAGTGAGAATTGTATATTTATGAAGCTTAATATAAGCATGATATCCTATCTTGTGATCATTATCACCATGATCGCAAGGATATATTTTGCTTCTTTTAAGTCCTTCATTTTATACTGCTTTATTAACCATACCCATACACCCGACAATACTCTTTCCTTATTTCCAATGAGTAAGATAACATCTACGTACATACAAGAAATACCACCACGTTTCCGTCACTCTTTTCAATACACAAGTCCCAATCGAGCATTGATTAAATCCATATGATTGGATTTCCTTATCAAAACAGATGTTCTATCATCTTGAAGCTTACTTTAGTCCATCGATGGACACTTTTAAGCTTTCACCCAAATGCTCTTAGTCCCTTTGCAATGAATCACTCTGGTTGCTTCATATAGATGCTTCCCTCAAGACTTCCAATCATGAAAACTATCTTGACATCTATTTGTTATACCTCATAATTTTATATGAGCAGCAACAAATAAAAGAATCCGTATCAACATAGGTATAACTATCAAGCTTTGCTTCAAAGGCTTCCACGTTACTGTATGATCATTTTTTATTTTGTATGACCACTTAGTGGTCCTTCAAGCTCCCACATTTGATTTAAAATCCATAGATTTTATTTCAAAATTCATTGCAACTTATTAAGATTTTGCATTTTGTTCTTGTAGTGCTTTGTCGTGTCCATGAGCCGATTTCATGTTTACTAAGGATCAAGTCTCACGACTCTCCCAAAATATAAATCTATTCGGTTGTGAAACAACTCTCCCACTACGAAAAAGCACTATATTCAATTGTGTATTAGATGTGACACGTGATGTAGTTTACTTGTGGTATATCCTCTTGTAGTCTTGGTACTAAATTTTGTGTATCCCTTCTCACACTTTAGAACAATTCTATACATGATTTTGTGGTTTATTACATAGTTCTTTTCCAAATCTAGTGTGCGTGTTTTCGAGTGCACACAAATAAATCCCCAAGTGTAGGGATATCGACTGTAGCAGCAGGCAACCAAGTTTTAATATCGAATCCTAAGGACGACAACTACTTATTTTCTAAAATTACTAAACTAAATAAGATAGGTGAAAAATTCAATTGTTTGTTGATTTTTAAAATTAATTAATACTCGCAAAAGTAAGTAAGAGCAATTAAATAAAATACAAAAATTCAAGAATGAGAAATAGTAGCTCTAGGGGTTCTGGATTAAGCTAATTAATTCAACACTTTGATGGTCGGGTTCAAATCCTATAGATACTTATGGAAGAGTCACTAAACTTTACTAATCCACTTATTTGGTCTAAGCAAATTAGTAATTTATCTGGTTCATCTCCTAGGACTCTAGGTTAATAATCTTATCTCCCTCTCTAGGTACTTACTAAATTATTATCTCCCTCGTCAGGTACTAGAACTAATACGTGTTCCCTTTTTAGGTACTATAACTTTATTTCCTAATTTCCTGAATATTACTAATATGACAATTCATCAATATCAATAACACCCATCACAATTTCTATGTCTAATAAGCCAAACAATCAAGTCAATTACTTTAACTTATACAAAATAACCAAATAATTTAATAATGCACACAAGTTATAATTATCTCAAGTATTGGTCAATATCATGAAATAACCACAAACGTTACATAATTTAAATTAAATTGTCTCAATGAATATCATAGAAAAAGCAAATAAATATTTTATAAGTTTTGAACCATCATCAAGTATCAAATTAAAAACAACTTAATCCATCTAAGCCCTAGAACTACAAAAGTGTTTACCCCATGGAGTTACAAGTAACTTCCATGGGTGTAAGAATAGTCTTACCAAAATTCATATTAATTGGAAAGAAATTGAGTTTGAAATTAAAAACCCTGGATCGAAGAATTGTGACTGCTCCTCATCCCGTCTCTTTCAATTGTATGATTCCCCTCCTTGAATCGAACACACCAGTGGATGAAATGGTGGAATGGGTGAAGTGGTGCGAGTATGTGGGGCGATGGATGGTGTTCTGCTCGTCGCTTGAACAGAGGCGTGAGTTCCGCCTCTTCACAACGTGAGGGTGTTCTGCATTGGAAGTTGTGCCTCTATCGCGTTCTGCTGTTTCTCTTTTTTTTCCACGCTGGATGATGCGTGTGTTGGGCCAACCTCAGTGTGAGATGCTGAATGGGCCTAAGAGATGCATGCAGAATAGTGGACGGGCTTGTTAAAGTAGTGGGCTAGTGAACTCGTGTGAGTGGGCTGCTGGACAACATCCACTTTCATTTGATTCAAAAAACAATGAACACATGGGCTCCACCTCTTCTATTTAATCCATGAATTACGTGGCATCACACATCCAAGTTAATACTTGAGCCAAACATTTCCACAATTGATTTTCAACTCAATTGAATTTTACAGGCCCCACAATTTTACTCATTAGGCTCAAAAGTGTGTAAATCCAATTCTTCATGACCAAAAACTACTCCACCTATCCATTTTCAACTGACGAAGCATAATAAATGCTTCTGAAATTGCTACCGACCTTCATTCTCTTATTTCATCTATTTCATTTTATAATGAGCTTAAATTCTGCAAAATCTCAACAATACACGTGAAGTCATAGAAATTATAAAAATAAATAATAAACTCCACAAATAATATTAAAATAGTGCAATTATCATATGAAAATGGTCTATGAAAAACACGAATTTTCGTGCTGAACAAACTCCCCAAACTTAAACTGTTGCTCGTCCCGAGTCAACAAAAATAATAAAAGAAAAATAGGACGTGACATATGATTATACTGGTTTCAGAAAATTTTAAGAAAAATAAATTCAAACCAATCAAGCAGACAAGCATGTGATACATAACAGAATCACTACTAACTAGATTTAATGCCTTGGTACATGAAAACTCACTAGGATAAGTATATCACTCAACTCTCAAGTATATAGGCTTCAAAACACTAAACATGATTTAAATGCAGTGTTTAACCATAGGCTTGCCCATTGTCTCAACTCACCTTTTACTTGTAGCTAGCAAAATTATGGATCAAAAAGGACTTTGCATTTGGCGGTAATGTTAGGCTCTTTGGTTAGGGAAGGATAAATATGGACAAGTAACTCAAAACTCGGATCAATCAAGCGGCCGTCCATCATGATCATTTTTTTTTTTCATCACTTTCATTAAAGTACTACTCTCCTCCTCAACTCCAAATTATTTATTTTTTCTTCAACCACAATAGTAAGAGCATATTTTCTTCTTCTCTTTCAGCATCAAGGGGTATTAAATTTGCGCGCTACCCCACTATTATTTTTCTTTCTCCCACTTTTTTTTCTCAACTCCTTCTCTCCTTCTTTTTCCATTTTTTTCTTTTTCTACTCATTTAGGATTTTTATATCCTTTTTCTACTCATTTCTCTTCTAACATCCTCAACATTCACCTAATTGATCCAAGTAAAACAAGGAAAAATCAAATATGTATAAAGCTCAACGGGTTATTCAAAGAATGGATTTTCAAGGCTCAACGGGGTGACTAAGGATTAAATGAATTCAGGTAAAGTGTATGGAAAAAGAATGGGTTAACAATCAAAGATGGCCAAATATCATTTCCATAATCCACTAAACTATTCTTGAATATTCAAGGAGATTCAGGGCAAGTTCTAGAAACACATCACAGTTAATCAAGAAACTCACCAGAATAAAAATAATCATGTAGAATGCTCATGATTTTCAAGAGGCTCAAAAACTCACTAGGTATAAAATAATTCCAACAACCAAGGCTATCTAGCAATTCATGATTCATGCAACAACACAATTTCATCCACTCAATTAATAAGAATTTTCAAGTTGAGCATAAAAAATATTTTCATCATAAACCAAATCATGTCACATACCTCAAATTCTATCAGAAGTGTTCAAGTTCATGGAGTAGTCAACAGAAAATTATGCTTCTCATATCACAACATGCAAACAATAATCACTCAACTCAAAACTTAGCTCAGAAGGATAGCTTACTTACCTCGGCTGGCAATCTCCTTTGACAATCTCTTTCGCTCTCCATATCAATAGAATAATTTCAAGAAACCGCCTCCTCCTTCCCAAACTTATTTTTGATAGAATATCAAAATAAGTTTAAGAAAGAGTATAGGAGTCTTGAAATGCAAAAATTTAAAGTGAAAAATAACTAGAGAAAAGAGAAAATAAAATACTTATCTCATATGATTCGCAGCCGCCTTCTTCTTCCTTTCTAACTCATGAAAAACATCCAAATCAAAAGAATCTAATATCAAGCATCGCATTACCAATCAAACATCAGGAGAAAACTCCTACTCAACCAATCATCAACAAAATCCTAACCTCCAATCTCTAGGGTACTCACACAACAAGACACAACAATGAAATTTTATCCCCGGTGCATATGAGACAAGGTAAGAACATCACCCTCCCCCCAAACTTATTTCGAACAAAGTTAGAAAATAAGTTTGAAAAGGATGTGATTGCATTAAGCGAAATCATGCACCAATGATTAAATTTCCAACACACAACACAAAATAAAATAAAATAAAATCAAAGCAAATAAAACGGAAGGGTAGCCCCCAACAGGCGCTCATTTTTAACGTCGTTGAGCACGACGTGATGTGCATTCAATGCAAGTGATCAAGAAAAAGAACTTCCCTATCTTTTGGCAATTTATAGTGCTTCAAACGATGACCATTAGCCACAAAGATATCTCCATTCTTATCTTTCAACTCAAAGCTTCTGCCTCCACATGCTCTATGAACCGCAAACGGTCCCATCCACTTGGATTTCAGCTTGCCTGCAAAAATTTTCAAACGAGAGTTAAACAACAATACCTCATCTCCTTCATGGAACTCCTTTTGGCGAATCTTAGCATCGTGCCACTTCTTTACTCTCGCCTTATAGATATTTGCATTCTCATAAGCCCTCTCTCTAAATTCATCAAGCGCATTGATATGGGTCATTCGCATCTCCTTTGCATCAGTCAAACTCAAATTCAGTTTCCTTATCGCCCAATAAGCTCTATGCTCAATCTCCACCGGAAGGTGACATGATTTCCCATAGACTATCTGAAATGGCGACATCTCCAAGACGGTCTTGTAAGCGGTTCTGAAACCCCATAAAGTATCATCCAACTTCAATGCCCAATCTGTCCTACTCACTCCAACCATCTTCTCCAACACCTGTTTCACCCGCCTATTTGAGACATCGGCTTGCCCATTTGCTTGAGGGTGATAGGGTGTTGCCACCCTATGTTTCACACCATAGTCCTTCAATACTTTTTCTATCAATTTATTAACGAAGTGTGTTCCCCCATCACTAACAAGCACCCTAGGCACTCCAAATCTTGAAAATATGTGCTTCTTCAGAAAATTCTGCACCACTCTAGCGTCGTTTGTCTTTGTTGGAATTGCTTCCACCCACTTCGAGATGTAATCGACAGCTAGAAGGATGTAGAGGAATCCATTAGATGGGGGAAAAGGCCCCATGAAATCGATCCCCCATACATAAAAAATTTCCACCACCATACTGGGCTGCAACGGCATCTCATCCCTTCTTGAAATTCCCCCCATTCGTTGACATCTATCACACGTCTCCACAAATGACTGACATGTCTTGAATAAGGATGGCCAATACAATCCGGACTGTAATACCTTTGCTGCAGTCTTTTGGGCACCAAAATGCCCCCCATTTGGATGCGAGTGACAAAACTCAAGCACACTATTCCATTCAGCTTCAGGCACGCATCTACGGATTATGGAATCCGTGCAAATTTTGTAGATGAAAGGATCGTCCCAAATGAAGCTCTGAACATCATACATGAACTTTGTTAACTGATGCTTGCTCATTTGATATGGCTTAGTCCCTGTTGCCAAGTAGTTGACATAATTTGCATACTAAGGGTTTTCTTCTTCTGTGGTCAACGCATAGATCCTGTGGATATCCACCTCTAGTATCTCCTCATCGGGGAACACCTCTTTGATCACCTCACGAGCATCATCGCAGTGTTCTCTCGTCTCCAACCTAGACAAGTGGTCCGCCACAACATTCTCACTCCCCTTTTTGTCCCGAATTTCCATGTCAAACTCTTGCAACAGCAAGATCCATCTAATCACCCTCGGCTTTGCATCTTTCTTCTCCATCAGGTATTTGATTGCCGAGTGATCAGTGTAGACAACTGTTCTCATCCCTACCAAGTATGGCCTGAATTTGTCAAAAGCATACACCACTGCTAGAAACTCCTTCTCAGTCACGGTGTAATTCTTCTGTGCTGAATCAAATGTTTTGCTAGCATAATATATAGCACGAAACTTCTTTTCCTGCATCTGACCCAACATAACTCCAAGTGCAATATCACTCGCGTCACACATCAGCACAAACGGCTCAGTCCAATCTGAAGTGATCAAAACTGGAGCAGTCACCAATGCTTCCTTAAGAACCTGAAATGCACTCAAACAAATATCATCAAATACAAAAGGCACATCTTTTTCTAACAAGTGAGATAGTGGCTTGGAGAATTTAGAAAAATCCTTGATGAATCTTCTGTAAAATCCAGCATGCCCCAAGAACGAGCGAACTCCCTTCTCATTGGTAGGTGGTGGCAACTTCTCAATCGCAACTACCTTTGCACGATCCACCTGTAAACCTATAGCAGACACATAATGACCAAGAACAATACCCTCTCTCACCATGAAATGGCATTTCTCCCAATTCAAAACGAGATTGGTTTCTTTACACCTTTTCAATACAAGAGACAGATTAAACAAGCAAATATCAAATGAAGAGCCAAAAACTGAGAAATCATCCACGAAAACTTCCATTATATTCTCAATTAGACCCTCAAAGATAGCCATCATACACCTTTGAAATGTCGCAGGTGCATTGCATAGACCGAAAGGCATCTTCCTAAAGGCAAAGGTCCCATAGGGGTAGGTGAAAGTGGTCTTTTCCTGGTCTTCAGGAGCAATCATTATCTGATTATATCCTGAATACCCATCCAAGAAACAGTAAAATTCATATCCTGTAAGCCTATCCAACATTTGGTCCATGAAGGGTAAGGGAAAGTGATCTTTTCGCGTGTTTTCATTCAACTTCCTATAGTCCACACAAACACGCCACCTCGTGGGTATCCTAGTAGCTAGTACCTCACCATCATCAGCCTTCACTATAGTCATCCCCCCTTTCTTTGCTACCACATGCAATGGACTAACATAAGGGCTATCACTTATAGGAAAAACTATTCCAGCATCTAACCACTTCAAAACCTCTTTCTTAACCACCTCCTGCATAGCAGGGTTCAACCTACGCTGGTATTGCACAGAAGTCTTTTTCTCATCCTCTAACCTGATTCTATGCATGCAAATAGCAGGATTAATACCCTTTAAGTCATCTATGGACCATCCTATAGCTGACCTATGTTCCCTAAGAACCTCTAGCAATCTTTCACGTTCAAATTTAGATAAAGAAGAGGATACTATTACCGGAAATGCCTCATTGTCACCAATATATGCGTACATGAGATGATCTGGCAATTGTTTAAGCTCTGCTTTCTTTTCTTCCTTCACATCTGGCTCATCCTTCTCCAATGGTAAGAACTTCTGATTCCACCTCATCTGCTCCAACCTTGCTGCTTCTTCCTTAGTATACCTGCAATCATTTAAACTATGTAAGCATTCAAGATATTCAAGAGAAAGTTCATTAGATAAGTCATCCAACTCCGTGGTGGGAAAAGTGAGAGACTCGCTGATACACATCTCCAGAGGATCCTTAGACAGGATAAGAGACATGTTTTCATTCACAGTCTCCTCCACCACTTCCAAGCTCTTGCACTCTTCCTTATCTTTTGGCCATCTCATCGCTTTCTCTAGGGAAAAGACAATCTCTTCATCACTAACCCTCAGTTTCAATTCTCCATTTTGAACAACAATTAATGCTCTCCCAGTAGCTAGGAAAGGTCTCCCTAGGATAAGAGGTACATTATTGTCGTCCTCTATGTCGAGCACCAAGAAGTCAACTGGAAAGATGAATTTATCGACCTTTACCAATACATCCTCTATCACCCCCTTTGGATAGGTTAGAGATCGATCAGCCAACTGAAGTGCTATCGATGTTGGCTTCAACTCTCCCAAACCTAACTTTTTGAACATGGTGTACGGCATCAGGTTGATGCTGACTCCAAGATCACATAAGGCCCTCTTCGCAGGCCCTCTCCCTATTTCACACGGAATTGTAAAACTGCCAGGATCCTTAAGCTTTTCAGGTAACTTCCTCTGAATGATTGAACTGCAATTTTCAGTGAGATTCACTGTCTCTACACCGGTCAAACTTCTTTTCTTGGATATAATATCCTTGATGAACTGGGCATAGTGAGGCATCTGCTCCAAAGCCTCTGCAAAAGGGATATTAATTTGGATTTTCCTGAAAATTTCCAAGAATCTCTTGAACTTCTCATCAAGCCCTTTCTTTAGGTGAAGTTGAGGAAATGGAAGGGGTATCCTGGTTTTTGGAATCCCACAACTATCTCTCTCTGGTTCCTCAACCTTCTACTTTTCTTCCCTCAACCTCTTAGCCACTTGCCACTTTTTCTCAGGAATTTCCTTCTCAGCTTGAATCTGAGACGAAACTGGAATTTCTGGAATCACTGCATCACCACTTGACTCTAACTTAATTTGAGTTGGGTCACTATCAAGCTGAATTGGCTCATTATTGCCCACTGTATCATCTGTTTTGTCCACTGGCATCTCTGGTCCCTCATACTGCTTCCCAGACCTCAAAGTGATAGCTTTGCACTCTTTTGGGTTGATTTTCGTTGTCGATGGAAATTTACCCTTTTGCTGCTGTGAACCCATTGTAGAAGCCAGCTGACCAATTGAGTGCTCCAACCCTTGCTACTGCTTGGACATTGAAGAGTTCATCCCCACAATCACTCCTTCCAACTTGGTGATTCTTGATTCATGAGCCTTATGGGTTGCTTCATTATTCACCATGTACTGCTTTACCAGATCCTCGAAATCTGGTTTTCCTTCCTCAGTCTTTGCACCATGATCAAAGTTGGCTGGAAACTGGACTGCATTATTCTGATTTGAATATGAGAGGTTCTCATGCCTTCTTTGTCCTTGCCAATTTCCACCTCCACTTTGATTGTTCTGATTACCACCTTAATTCTGATAGTTACCCCCTTGGAAATTCCTATAGTTAAAATTTTCTTGGTTGTTCCTATTCCCTTGCCAATTTCCACCTTGGTTATTAGGCTGCCCTCTGTATCCTTGTGTGCTCTGACCCATGGCCCATTTAGCATCCTCAACTTCTTGCAAGTTCATCACTATGCCATCACTGTCACTTCCTTGACTGCTTCCCCCACTGTAAAGATTGCTTAAGTGCTTATTCATTTCTTCCAATTGAGTAGCAACCTTATCAAACTTATCTGCTTCAGCCACTTTCTCCTCCACTCGTGCAACCTTTCCAAGCACATAGCTTCCTCGAATTCTATCTGAGGGCCAGTCTCTTGAGTTCATGGATATGTCATCAAAAAGCTTCTCAACATCTCTCGAGCTCTTCCCAAAGATGGTTCCACCAGCAGATGCGTCTACTAAAACTCTCAAATCATTATCCAGACCATTGTAGAACACACTGATAATCTGAGACTTCTTGAGGCCATGTTGTGGGCATCTCCTTAAAGCTTCTTTAAATCTCTCCCATGCCTCATTGAATGCCTCATCTCTTCGCTGCTTAAACTGGTTTATCTGTTGCTTCAGAGCCATCACTTTTGATGGTGGCATGAAGCGTTCCACAAAAACCTATTGAAGTTCAGTCCAATTGCTGCAGCTCCCTTGCTCCAGGTTATCGTACCACTCTCTTGCCTTATCAGCCAAGGAGAACTGAAACAACCTCATTTTCCAAGTATCATCATTGGCATCTGCCATCTTCACCGTGTTGACATAGCTGTTATAAAGCTTCAGGTGCCCATACGGCTCATCAAACACACCTCCCGCGAAAGGATTTCTTTCCACCATAGAGATCAGGGCTGGTCTGATGTCATATGTTTCATTGACACCTCCAACTACGCCTGTCCCTCCAAGATTAGTGGATTTGAAAGTCTCGCAGAGTATTATGTCATCCTCATCTGGCTGTCTAACGCCTGCCATGATCACTGTTTCAAATTCCTCTTCAACTTCTTGCAAGTTGAGGTTCTCAGTTTCCTCTTCGACTTCTTGCAAGTCGCGGTTCTCAGTTTCTCCTTCTACTTCTAACACTGTAGACTGCTCTGCCACTTTCGCCTTATCTTTCTTTTTCAGAGCTTTTACAGTATTAGGTGTTGTGTTAGCAACTCTTCCTTTTCCCCTTCTTCTCCTTGCTGATGCTTCGATTTCCGGATCAAATTTTAGGAGTGGAAGTCCCTTCTTTGATCTCGTGTGCATACACCTGTGAAGTAGAATAAAAGTTTAAGAAATAATAATTAACTAACACAAAAATAGTCTTAAATAATCTAGCAATTAAAAGAAAAATAAACAATTATGCCGTCCCCGGCAACGGCGCCAAAAACTTGTTGCGTGTTTTCGAGTGCACATAAATAAATCCCCAAGTGTAGGGATATCGACTGTAGCAGCAGGCAACCAAGTTTTAATATCGAATCCTAAGGACGACAACTACTTATTTTCTAAAATTACTAAACTAAATAAGATAGGTGAAAAATTTAATTGTTTGTTGATTTTTAAAATTAATTAATACTCGCAAAAGTAAGTAAGAGCAATTAAATAAAATACGAAAATTCAAGAATGAGAAATAGTAGCTCTAGGGGTTCTGGATTAAGCTAATTAATTCAACACTTTGATGGTCAGGTTCAAATCCTATAGATACTTATGGAAGAGTCACTAAACTTTACTAATCCACTTATTTGGTCTAAGCAAATTAGTAATTTATCTGGTTCATCTCCTAGGACTCTAGGTTAATAATCTTATCTCCCTCTCTAGGTACTTACTAAATTATTCTCTCCCTCGTCAGGTACTAGAGCTAATACGTGTTTCCTTTTTAGGTACTATAACTTTATTACCTAATTTTCTGAATATTACTAATATGACAATTTATCAATATCAATAACACCCATCACAATTTCTATGTCTAATAAGCCAAACAATCAAGTCAATTACTTTAACTTATACAAAATAACCAAATAATTTAATAATGAACACAAGTTAAAATTATCTCAAGTATTGGTCAATATCATGAAATAACCACAAATGTTACATAATTTAAATTAAATAGTCTCAATGAATATCATAGAAAAAGCAAATAAATATTTTATAAGTTTTGAACCATCATCAAGTATCAAATTAAAAACAACTTAATCCATCTAAGCCCTAGAACTACAAAAAGTGTTTACCCCATGGAGTTACAAGTAACTTCCATGGGTGTAAGAATAGTCTTACCACAATTCATATTAATTGGAAAGAAATTGAGTTTGAAATTAAATACCCTGGATCGAAGAATTGTGACTGCTCATCTTCCCGTCTCTTTCAATTGTATGATTCCCCTCCTTGAATCGAACACACTAGTGGATGAAATGGTGGAATGGGTGAAGTGGTGCGAGTATGTGGGGCGATGGATGGTGTTCTGCTCGTCGTTTGAACAGAGGTGTGAGTTCCGCCTCTTCGCGACGTGAGGGTGTTCTGCGTTGGAAGTTGTGCCTCTGTCGCGTTCTGCCGTTTCTCTTTTTTTCCACACTAGATGATGCGTGTGTTGGGCCAACCTCAGTGTGAGATGCTGAATGGGCCTAAGAGATGCATGCAGAATAGTGGACGGGCTTGTTAAAGTAGTGGGCTAGTGAACTCGTGTGAGTGGGCTGCTGGACAACATCCACTTTCATTTGATTCAAAAAGCAATGAACACATGGGCTCCACCTCTTCTATTTAATCCATGAATTACGTGGCATCACACATCCAAGTTAATACTTGAGACAAACATTTCCACAATTGATTTTCAACTCAATTTAATTTTACAGGCCCACAATTTTACTCATTAGGCTCAAAAGTGTGTAAATCCAATTCTTCATGACCAAAAACTACTCCACCTATCCATTTTCAACTGACGAAGCATACTCTAAATGCTTCTGAAATCGCTACCGACCTTCATTCTCTTATTTCATCTATTTCATTTTATAATGAGCTTAAATTCTGCAAAATCTCAACAATACACGTGAAGTCATAGAAATTATAAAAATAAATAATAAACTCCACAAATAATATTAAAATAGTGCAATTATTATATGAAAATGGTCTATGAAAAACACAAATTTTCGTGCTGAACACACGTGATGTAATTTACTTGTGGTATATCCTCTTGTAGTCTTGGTACTAAATTTTGTGTATCCCTTCTCACACCTTTAGAACAATTCTATACATGATTTTGTGGTTTATTACATAGTCCCTTTCCAAATCTAGTGTTCGTGTTAACAACCACTTTCTGATCTTTTGGACTATTTAAATAAACCATCCTTCATTTTTCTAGGATATTCCACAAACAGACACACATTCGACATGCTGTTTCTAGGGCTTACCCATAAAATGAATTTAGAATTCTAAATAATTCATCATCCATCTAACATTTTCCATAAGAGTCATATTCCTTCTTTCCACCACACCATACAGTTGGGGTTTGCCCGGTGTAGACAACTTGAGATTAAATCTCAACCTCTGATTATCAGCTCCTAAATTATCCTAAGAGATACTAGCCACCACGATTTAAATCGTAATAACTTGATATATTTTCCATGATGCCTCACCGCATCAGCCATGTACTTCTTGATTTAATCATAGTACTCAGACTTGCAGTGCATCAAATAAATATATCTTGTTCCTAGAATAATCTTCGAATATTCATAAACACCTCTTGCTGGGATAATATTAGGATCGCTTAAATCAGAATGAACTAATTCCAACATATCTTTTCATGGCTCTATACCCTTTTGCACAGTAGAGGCAATTAATCATATTCACTTCCAAGTAAGACTCGCTAGTTCGATAGTTTTCATTTCCAATAAACCTAATGGTCCATCGGCTATCAACTTTCGAATCGTACTTTAGTAAAATGATCTAGTCTTAGATGCCAAAAGTATATTTAGTTCATCTCCGAAGGTTTCTTTCTCTTACTATGATTAGAAGATGCATTATTAATTACTATTTGTTGCATTCGTGAGATAAACATGATTTTAGAGTGTACAAATTGTCACTATCATACCATAACAGATTATAGCTCCATCCTTCATTATAATGACCATGTCATTTAAATAAAATAGAGTATTAATCTATAAATGCATAGAAATTGAAATGAAATTCTTTCTATGAAAATGTACGTAAAGTCAATTTCAATTAATCAAACGTTTATTCCTATCTTAAGATAAACAAACTACTCCTACTGCAACAGCCACTAATTTCGCAGTTTATCCATGTATTAAATTATCTAATCATCACTATGTTTAAAACATTTAATGATTCTGGTATTTACACACAACGTGTCAGTAAACGCCATCATTAATCATGTTTCAACAACTAGTGAATAAAATATTATCCTTGTTCACCTCTTGATGAAATTTGTTTACCTTTGCCATACATTTTGTCAGAAGTTTCTCACCATATACAACTTATTGTAATGTAGTTGAAACTTGCTCGAAACGTTTAAGCAAACTATGAAAAATAAATTGAGCTAGGTTTTCCTTCAATTTCTATTCCAAGTATTTCCAATTTATTCATCAAGCTAACCATGACCTCTTGCCTTTTTAACTTTCTCAAGTATCTGAAGGGTCGCATGAGACCATCATATTTCTATGAACTTCTCACCTCTTCACTAGAGACTTTTATTGGTACTAGAGAACATCCTTAGTGAGAACACAAATTTATTTACATAAGCAGTAATAATTAAAAAATAAGATTCTTTTCTAATCAAATAATTATGGACCTGTAAATATATTTTCTTTAGTTAAAATAAGTGAAATAAAATATTCAAAAATTCAGAGAATCAAGTAAATTAATACAACGATCAAACTCTTCGAATTTAAATTTTATATTGATTCCCTCAATAAATAATATAAAATAAATTCACCGACATCTCAAGCACCGTGAATTTGCAAGCCAAGTTAGTGTGGATGTTTACAAATTTGAACATTCGCAAGAGAAGGTTTTACCCATTAATTCTATACGTCATAATTAACCTTATGACTCAATGATTAATAGTCGGTTGTCCTTTAGCCATGCAATTTAATAGCAGTGACTCCGTTGGGGAGGATACATATTAATTGCACCTAAGTGTATACCATTATTTGATACAAGAATGTTACCCAAGTTTGTATGTCTTACAGTTGGAGAAGTCCACACGCCCTCAAATAATTTCTTTTAACCATCAATTATTAATTTGTACCAGTGATCCGCAAATAAAACTCATCCATTGGGGAGGAAGGCACTATAGCCGACACATAAGCTTACTTGCATCACTTTACAAATAATAATTATTTAATAAAATTTATTCTAGTGATCCATAAATAAAACTCATCCATTGGGGAGGAAAACACTATAGCCGACTCATAAGCTTACTTGCATCACTTAATAAATCAATAATGGAGGCCGTGAGATTTATTTACCAATCCCTCTCCCACTTAGATATTTAACAAGAGTGTTTTTACATGAATACAATATAACAGATATAAAAATGCAAATAAACATGCTATTATTAACGCAATAAATCAAGTAGCATGCAATAACATATAATACATTTATAGCATTTATTTATATATATAAAAATTAATTAATAAATGTAATTAAATTTGTGGCTTGGTTGCCTCAGCATATCAAGCGTGCATCCACTTAACTAATGCATGCCTCCATCACCCGACAACACTCCTCAACCTCCACTATCACTAATCATTCCCACTATCATTTCTGCATGCATTATTCAATTACTATCTCCACTATACTTTGTCAATGCATGCTTCCACTAATCAATATAATCCACTCAACCTCTCTCTTCCACCGACAGCTCCATAACTGCCCACGCTTGCCGGAAAAAGAAAATGCCGTTAGCCGGAAAGGCGCGCTGCCAAGCCATCCGTCGAAAACTAATTTCCATCGAAGAAACGTACTGCCAAACTGGAAACAAACACACCATCCACTGTCATTTCCTTTGTACCACCCCGTCCACAAACCTTTGGGCTTACAAGATGGAATGGAATTCACTATCAAAGGGAAGGGATACAAGGTTCACTAGTAGAAGCTTGGGGTTATAAGCTTTGATCTACCCATGAATACAAGTCTATTCTCAATATATATCACAATATGGGTGATGTATAAGGAGCACCGTGCGGAATATTTTATGGCATACATCGATTCAGGAGTCAGTATCTGCACAACAAAGGAAGGAGTCTTTCCTAAAGGCTTAGGTGAAGATTTGCCGGTCGTACTATGAAGAGATTTCTCATAGAGGGTGCTAACCAATAAAAGAGGAATCAAACAAGCAAAAATTATGATCGGAGGAGCAAATTGTTGTTGGAGTTTGGATCTTTTGGTTAACGTGAACTGTCAGGGTTCCATGCAATTCTATCGTAGCGGAAGCATAATTATAGAATTGAATTACGTTTCACCAGGGTTTGATGTAGAGGTTGAAGAACAAACGACCTAATAATCTTCTCTAATTCTGCTAATCCGGATTGATGAGAGTGGTTTTTTATAAGCTACAACAGGGGCTAGGAGGAGAAATTAGGGTTGGGCCTCACATTGGGCTCAAGCATTCAAGTTTAGCCCAAAACTTATACTTAAGTCCAATAATAATAAATCAGTCCACTAAAGAAATATTATTGCACTGGCACCCTAATCCCAAATTACGTTATGGGTTCCTTCTTATTATTAGTCTGTTAATCTCCCCGTGTTTAAGATTCAATGCCCATTAATTAATTAAGTTACTGACAACTCCATTAATTAATATATTTATCGAGAGTAGTACCACTCAACCTTATTATCATGCCGGAATAAATCCACCTACAGGGTTTACATGATAATCCTTATGAGCTCCTCAAGGGGACATCATCAACCAATTCCATTAGGACACGGATTCCTTCTACAATTAACAGCACACCATAGAGACAATATCATCACCGACTCACCAAGCATATTGATTTAATAATTAAATCTCACCCATTGATGAATCAAGAAAATAAATACTGTGTTATGTGTCGAGGTTATTGTATATGGATTAAGAGTACGAACTTCCATAATAATAGAGATCAGGTTCTATTATATATTCAGTATAAACCGAATGATCTCAACGGCGGTCCTATTCAATACACACAAAGTGCACTAGTGCAATTTAATAGTTAAGACAGACTAATGTCAAATCACACTACAACCATACCGATAGATAGTCCCATTCTATCTCGGTTGTGAATATCTGTTTATACTTTATAAGGACCCGATAATATAATCTTCCGTGTGATACCGCACACCACATTATCAACAGTATAAAGTAAATAAACTTTTGTAACAACATTATTATTGCAAACGTTTGATCACATGATTCTCATTTCAAATATTATCAAAACATTGTTTATACAAAAAACTAGACTTTTAGTATACAATCCAACAGCTCTGAGGTTATTCACACGTGTTACACGCATATTTACTTCGATCTATAGAGTATATTTGCATGGTTTAATGATGTGTCCATAGTGCACAAGGTAGAGTCGACCTGCACTTCAGAGGGAAGTTAAGTAGTAAAACTGGATTACCCTAGAGCTACCCATTCTCCTATTTGATCCACTTTTGTACTCTTCTAGTGCTATTTTATTTTATTATTATATTAATTAATTTGTTAGTAGAATAATAATTAAATTCTCAAACTTTATTGTCTTGTCTTAATTAATTTAGATAATACGCTGTCCTTTGGGTTTGATATTTAACTTGGTCGCTTGCTTAAACTGCAACTGATATCCTTAATACTTAGGATTAATTTTATGTGCAAAGAAAATGCGCATCATTGCTATTACTGCTTTATTTTCCGAAAGCACTAATCCTTCCCTGTGACATGCTTCTAAAAATATTTCCAGATGCGCCAAATGCACTTTCATATTTTTTGAGGCTATGAGGATATCATCCACATATACAAACATGAATGCAAAATAATCTTTGAAAAGATTATCCATCTTTCTTTGATATAAATGGGGTGCATTTGCCAAGCCCATAGGCATGATATTCCAGATGTAATGGCCTTGTGGTGTGGAGAAGGTTGCAAACTTCTTGCTTCCTTCTTCCATCATAATCTGGTAAAATCCAGATTTGCAATCAAACTTTGAGAATATCTTAGCATTCTTAATACAGTTGACCAAGTGTTCCCTAGCTACTTGGTATTTAGTATCCATCGAACTCCAAGATGTTGTTGATCCCTTTGTAGTTGATCACAAGTCTCGGCTTATCTCGCATTACTTCTCCATGATTTCGAACCAGAAATCCTGGACTGCTGTATGGAGATACCCCTGGTGATATCAACTTAAGATCCAAATGTTTCTTAAGTATTTGCTGCATATCCTTTCAATCCTCTTGCTTCATCAGGATAGGCTTGTATCTTACGAACTTATGATCCTTTCATTCTTTCACCACCAGGCTAGAGGATCCTCGTTGAAGTTCCTCTGTATCTTCTTCTTAACGTCCTCCAAAGATGTTTGTTCTTCGATTATGATGTCTCTCTGTAGGTTTTCTTCCAAGCTTGCTTTGAGAAGGTGGATTGTTTTTTCCTTAAGTTTCTCCATCTTCCATCCTCCTCTAATCTCGGTTCTCATCCGAAGGACTGCTTTGCCATATCTTCTTCGATCTTTCATCTTTGGATTACTAAGTTTTCCTTCATTATCCCACGCTTGCTGTGAAATTAGATCAGCATTCTTCTTTGAAATGCATTACGCGGTCTTGGTGGAACGGTCTTATGTTCACAAGGAGTTGTGAAAATAAGCCTTCTTATTGCATTTTCTTGGGTAAAACACTTGAATGTCTGTAGGAAATTATTCCCTGATAGGATATCAACTCCAATATCATGAAAATATATTGGTGGAGTTTTCACCTTATACCACAGGATACAAATATTGGATTGTATACTAAAAGTCTAGCTTTTTGTATGAACAATGTTTTAATAATATTTGAAATGAGAATCATGTGATCAAAAGTTTTGCATAATTGTTTATGAATTATTGCAAAAATCTATTTACTTTATACTATAGATAATGTGGTGTGCGGCGTCACACGGAAGATCATATTATCGGCTACTTATAAAATATAAACAGATGTATACAACCGAGATAGACGGCGACTATATATCAGTATGATTGTAGTGTGATTTGGCATTAGTCTATCTTGTCTATAAAATTGTACTAGTGCACTTTGTATATATTGAGCAGGACCACGGTGAGATCATTCAGTATATACTGACTGTATAATAAAACTAGATCTCTGTTATTATGGAAGTTCGTACTCTTAATCCCTTTACAATAACCTCGACACGTAAGCCCATATTTATTTCTTTAATTCATCAATGGATGAAATTTAATTATTAAATCAATAAGCTCGGTGAGTTGGGAGATGCTGCTGTCTCTATGGTGTGTTGTTGATTGTAGAAGGAATCTTTGTCCTAACGGAATTGGTTGATGATGTCCCCTTGAGGAGCTCAAAATGATTATCCTGTAAATCTTGCAGGTGGATATATTCCGATATGATAATAAAGTTGAGTAGTACTACTCTTGAGAAATATATTAATTAATGGAATTGTCAGTAACTTAATTAATTAATGGGCATTGAATCTTAAACACGGGGAGATTAACGGCCTCATAATAAGAAGGAGCCCATAACGTAATTTGGGATTAGGGTTGCAGTGCAATAATATTTCTTTAGTCCACTGATTTATTATTATTGTACTTAAGTACTCCCTCCGTCCGCCTGAAAGCTGGACATTTTGCCGTTTTGGGCGTCCACACCAAAGGTCCACATTTTTCTTTTTAAACACATGGGACCCACACACATCACTAATACAATAAATTTATGGGACCCATACACCCCACTAATAAAACTACAAACTACACATTAAATAATAATACTCCTTAATTTATGTGCAAAAAGCAAATGTCCACCTTTGGGGTGGATGGAGGGAGTATAAGTTTTAGGCTAAACTTGGATGCTTGAGCCCAATGGGAGGCCCAATCCTAATTTCTCCTCCTGGTCCCTATTGTAGCATATAAATAGCCATCCTCATCAACCATGAAAAATAGATTAGGGATTGTAGATTGAGATCGTCTTGGAGATCGTTGCCCATACAACGTCAAGACGCGGCTTGGGAATACAGCAGAAGATCGGAAGGTCGTTTGTTCTTCAATCTTTACATCAAACCCTGGTGAAAGGTAATTCAATTCGTGATTACGCTTCCACTGCGATAGAATTGCATGGAACCCTGATGGTTTATGTTAACCGAAAGATCCAAATGCCAACAATTGGTATCAGAGCCAAGGACGGAGCTAGACCTATTTTTTAGGAGGGGCTAAAACTAAAATCACATTGATATTGGAGCATTAAATAATACTTCTTCGGTCTTGATTTTATTTGCTCTGATAATGTTTAAACAGAATTTAATAAAAATACTATTTTAACTAGCTTTATTGATTTTTAGGGATAAAATAGTTTTTTTAAATAATAAAATATAAAGTATGTTACATGTATTAAGTGACAATGTTATTTTTAAGGTATGATCGATATTATTTTTTGGGTGGTGCAAGCTATTATGGGATGAAAAAAACATAAAGTGTGATGATAGTTGTAAGATTATGGGAGTAAAAAGTAGTGCAATATAAAAGCATAACTTGCTACCAAAAGTTATTTTAGAGATATTTTCATACAATTTTCAGTGTCTAAAAGTAATTAAAAAAATTATAGATAATATTTTTTTATTAATTAATAAGAAATTATAAAATTTGTAGTAAAAGTGATAGATGTTTCTTTATCAATATGTAAGGTCAAATTAATTATAAGAATAATTATTAAAAATTTTGAGGGATTATAATTTTTTTGATTGGATTGAGGGATTATAATTAGCAATAGGAAGAATATAATTAATAACTAAAATTACTATATGTATACTAAGGAGATTTTTGTGGGTTTGGGGGGGCTAAAGCCCCCTCATAGACATGTGAGGATACGCCCTTGATCAGAGCGTAGGTTCTATAGCTAAACGTGACACGTTAGGCTAGGGTTTATGTACCATATGTGGATTAGGATTTAGAATATTGTAATTCTTGTTGAACACCCTACCCTACACGGCGGCTCGGCTGGCGATACACAGTGGCATGAAAGCATAGACAGCCGATGGACGGCATTGCGTGGGGCGAACACATGATGAGAGTGAAAATAAGTGTGTTTTAGTATCCAATTTAACACATTTTTTATGGATATTATTGTCATATATTAGCACAAGTGTCTTATATTCAACATATTTGAGAAAACGATGTGTTTGAGGTGTACTCGTGTGGAGCTCAAGTTGGAGAAAATGTGAAACTTGTGCAAGAATGTTGAAAAATGCACGTCCAATTTTTTAATTTTTCTATACTCGTGTGGAGCTCAAAACTAGAAGTATAATAAATTTTTAGAAAGCCACAGAAGAGAGGATTGTTTTGGCGAAAGAAACACCTCAATCAGAGTCTAAACGAGAAAGTTATGATCAAAATGGTGACATCGCGCGCGCTGTACTATTCCAGATAACATGACTTGTTACATCTTTAACTGTTAGAATTTTTGTGAGTTATTCATAATGATAGAAAGCCAATGAAGAGGGGATCGTGTGAGTACAAGAATCACTCAAATCGGAGTTTGGACGAGGAAGTTATTCTCAAAATCATGAAGTCGCACAGCTGCCAGCGAGAATTTTTGAGAATTTCCAATTTTTTTTTAAAATTAACTATTTCTTGGAGCACAATTAATCTCCTTATCACATAATCCTCCATGATTTACCCATATCTTTTATTTCCTTATTTAATTTCCTTCTCACACCTCTATATATTTTACATAATTATTCATGTGAGTAGAGGCAACACAATCATACTACCTCACCCCATAAGGGGTATTACCCCCTACACCATCATATCCATCCCTTCCTCCATCGATCCATCACTTTGAAAATTCATTTGTTGAATCAAGAGAAGAACCATGAGGAGGATTCAAGATAAAGAAGGACACGACGACGCCCACATCTAGGGTTTTTATCGTTTCTTAATTTATCTTGTATTTTCCAGACATATGGGTAAGATCTATCCAACCCCCATGATTGTTCTTCGTAATATCATGGGCTGAACTATTTTGGTAGATTTAGGGTTTTGAAAGGTTTTATGAATTAATTGAACTTTCGTGTGTATAATCCATACAACACTACTTGTGGTTTATTTTATATATGACTATGCTTTCTTAATCTATATTCAGAATTGTTTTGTGCATCTTCAACTGTTATATAGAGTCTGAATATATATCTTGCTTGTTGATTGAGCGCGTTCACTGCTAAACATGATTCCATGTTATGATTCTAAGTGAGTGGACTCTGAAGCTTCATTAAAACTATCGTATATGAATGTTTATTAATTGAATTGAATTCGGGTTAGTAAGTAGGATAAAGAGGGTAATTTTATAGTATCTATAAAGGGATCGAGATCATATCGGGTTAGATTCCAAGCGTGGAAAATAGTTGATGCTGATAGTACCTAGAAGTGGGGGGTGAAATTACGTCTATTGCTCTGAGGTTATTCACACGTGTTACACGCATATTTACTTGTGTCTATAGAGTAGATTTGCATAGTTTAGTAATGCATACATAGTCCACAAGGCAGAGTCGGCCTGCACTTGAGAGGGAAGTTAAGTAGTAAAACTGGATTACCTTAGAGCTACATATTCTCCATTCTTGAGACACTTTCATATTCTTTCAGTGTTATTTTATTTTAATTGTTATTTAATTTTCAGCATATTAGTTATTAGATTAAAATTCTCAATCCTTATTGTCACTTGTCTTAATTAATTAGTTAATAATTTAATTGATAATACGCTGTCATTTGGGTTCGATATTTAACTTGGTCGCTTGCTTAATTTTGCGTGCAAAGAAAATGCTCATCAAATTTTTGGCACCGTTGCCGAGGATGGTTTCTATTATTGATTTTATTATTTTTAATTTGATTAAAATTTTTATTTATGATTATTTATTTCTATCTAACCTTGAATTTTTCTGAGGTACTTGTGCACTACGAAAAGAAAAGGAATGTAGAAATAACACATTAAGCTGAACATGGCCGGAGCAGGGCAGAATCCCAATAATGTTGCCATACATGAAATTTTTATGAACAATGGAATTGGTAACATGGGGTTGATAGGAGTAAGGGGGGAAGATGATGATTTTGGGATACATCCTACTCTTATCAACATGGTAGAGAATAATCCCTTTTCTGGGAGTTCCTTTGAAGATCCATATCAGCATCTCAAAAGATTTCTTAGTTATGCAAATACTCAGAAGGGTGTTAGAACTAATGATAATGCTAGGCGGATCGCCCTATTCAAGTTCTGTTTGATTGATAGGGCAAAAGCTTAGTATGAGACTCTTGATGCCACAAATTGCACTACATGAGACTAACTGCAGCAGAAGTTCTTAGAGAGATACATCCCACCCTCAAGGGTTTTTAGAATGAAGCAAGACATCACTCAATTTGCTCAAAACCAGGATGAAAAGTTCTATGAGGCGTGGGATATGTTCAAAGATATGCTCAGGAGGTGCCCACAGCATGGGATGTCTAAGGCTCAATACATATGTATCTTCTACTATGGATTGGATTGTGAGTCGCGTATTCTTATTGATGGATCATCAGGAGGAGCGCTGTTATCTAAAATAGCACTTGAAGCAGAAAAGTTGTTTGAAGACATCTCTATGAATTCACATGACTGGCCTACGGAAAGAGTAAGAGGATCTTATGTATTAGGTAAGATAGCACTGGTTGTACATCAAGTGGTGAAGCCTAATAAGGATGATGAGATCATCTCTAGTATAGCTAACATCAACAAGCTACTAGAGTCCCAGCAGAAGCAGATTACAGAGTTGACACAAAGGGAGGGGGGCCTAGTATCCAGCAGCATGAAGTGAAGGCTAGTGTTGAAGATACCTTCAATTGATACACGGCAAGCAATGACGCAAGTGTGGACCGCATTAAAGCTAGTTTGAATGCTAATCATGCAGATTTATCTAAGCAGTTGAAGGACCTTATCTTGATAATGGGTCAGATGGCCGCGAATGTGAATCAACTGACGCATATGTTGGAGAAGGAAAAGTTCCCGTCTCAAGGAATAATGAACCCAAAAGAGTCCAAAGCAATCACATTAAGGTCAGAAACACAGTACGATGGTCTGATGATGCCAGTGGGAGAAAATAGAGGCAAATTCAGCCCGTTCGACCACCGCTCGACCAAACCTTTTGGCCGAGCAATTGGTCGAGCAACACGTAATGGAACAGAGAAATGATGCTCTGTTTTTATGTCCTCCGCTCAACTAAAACCATCTCGCTCGACCAGACCACTATGGTCAAGCAATGGTTGAGCAGCCCACTGTAACTCTGAAGAGCGCTGATATGTGTACAAGTCCTTGTTCAACTAAAACTGCTTTGCTTGACCAGACCATTCTGGTCGAGCTGAGGTCGAGCAGCCTCTGTCGGGACTGTACAGTGCAAATCCATGAAGGGGTACCTCACTCGACCAAAATACCCTCGCTCGACCAGATTCTTCTGGTTGAGCTGAGGTCGAGCAACAACATCTGATCCAATTTTCCATACAAAATGCTATACCTGATGTTCGGAGCAGTTCAGTACCATCACAGGAGCAGAATATAGAGTTTAGACTGCAGATAGATAATGAAGATGTGGTTTTCTATCTTGATAAAGTAATGAAGATGCCCATGGAGACTCAATCATGCAAGAGCATAGATGTGGTTTCTAACTTGTTTAATCTTGATTTTAATAGGACATATAATTCTAAATTTGAGTGGAAGATTGACAAGAAGGAGTCTAGACAGCCATGGGAGAATGGAAATTTTGAGGATCATATTTTAGTGACCAAGAAATGTGAGGTGCTGAGTGTAGACAAGAAGATGGAAAGAAATTATTTGAAGGTGAGGATGCGAGAAGCCCGCCCTCTGATCCAGTAGTTCAAAAAGCGGTATACTGCCGTGACTCTCCAACATTAAACATGAGCGCCTGTTGGGGGCTTGCCCTTCTGCTTTATTACTTTTGTGTTTCTTTTGTGTGAGTGAGGGTTTATTATATTTAAGGTGCTCACGGTTCATCAATTACATCTCTTTTCAAACTTAGTTTTGACTTACGTTTTTACTAAGTTTGGGGGTGTGATGTATTTACCTCATCTTACGAGCACTAAGGGTATATTTTTTCCTTTCGTTGGCTGTTTGTTTGTTAGGGGGTTGATTTTTGTGGCATATTAATATTTTAATTAGTGTTGGTATGTCGATTTTTTGCAACTTACCTAATATTTAGTGTGTTGTTTTGTGTGTTGCCTAGTATTAGTTGTTGAGTTTTTAATTTTTTGTCTTGTTGATTTTTTTGGTATCTCCTATTTTATTATTGATGAATCCTGTGATGATGAGTGTGTTTGAGCTTTGATGATAGAAAAAGGTACTAGAGTGGCAAGACGAGTTCTACACTGAGGTTTTCCTGACCTAGTAGAACAACTCGAGAAGCTCGTGCATACGAAGGATAAAAATTAGGTGCCCTTGTTTTTTTTTTCTAATTTTTAAGTGTGCTTTTAATTCATAGGAGTGAAAGGATTGAGTTTATGGTAGTGATTCATGTGAGCTTACTTTTTTAATTGTGCCTGAAATTCATATGCTCTTGAAATTGATGAAGGAAGTGTACTTTAGTTATATTATAGTATGAAGTTCTATGTGTACTTGTGAGATATTGCTTACCATGAATGGTGCTCTATTACTTGTTAAAACCCATGTGAGATTTTGAGCCGTTTTGATCATGTACATAATCACATGATGTTTCTTTTCTGGTGAGTATCATTCTTGTGTGTTTATTCTAGAACTTGCCTCTTGTCTTACTTGAAACTACATGTGTGTTAGATGATGGGAGATGATTTTAGGCCATCCTTGAATTTTTGAGTCACTTAGCCAAATAATTCCCTATCAAATGATGTTTATCCATAGTTAGCCCCATTGAGCCTAAAAATCTCATTCTTTACCAGCTTACGAGAAATAACCACTTTGAACATCTGAATTTTTTTAGCCTTAATTCTATCATGATGAGAATTAATGGCTTTTCAAAGTGTATTGATGGAGTTTGATAACAGTTTGGGAAGGAATGCAATTGGTGTTGAAGCTGCCATTAAACTTGAAAAATCTAAGGAAATCATGGAGTAGTACTTAAATCTAGTATTCCATGGAATCAAACACCATAGGGTAGTACTTAAATCTAGTACCCTATGGAGGATGTGTGAGGTAGTGCCCAAAACAGGTACCTCGAGAGAAGAAAGGAGAGAAGGAAAAAAAAGAAAGAGAAGAAAAAAAATGTTGAGCTCAAAAGAAAAATAAAGTGAAAGAGTTGAGGAGGATGTTGTGTTTAATTGAAGTGATAAGGAAGAAAGAAAGATCGAGAGAGAGTACACGCTTGATTGATCCAAGTTTTGAGTCACTTATCCATATATTTCCTACCTTAACCAAAGAGCCAACATTACATCCAAAAGAAAAGTTCTTTTTGATCCCTTTGTCGAATCATGCTCTTTGTGGTGGAAAGTTTAAGATATTTGGCAAGCTTATAGTTATGCATGCACTTGAATTGAATCTGAGAGTAAGCATCTTAACCCATAAGTGTACATATTTTACACTTGAGTGCGACTGATATATACTTCCCGTGAGAACATGTCAATGGAGCATTTGAATTGGTGGTGATTGTCTTAACTTTTATGCTATGATTTGAGTATTACATGTAATGAGAGTTACATTATTTAAGTTGAGGACAATTGTATTGTGAATGAGGTATTTGTCACAGTCCTTATTTCCCCGCTAATTTTCTCTCTCTTTCTCTTTATTTTTATTTTGTAGTCTTAGGACGAGCAACGGGTAAGTTTGGGGGTTTGATGAGAGTAAAAATAAGCATGTTTTAGTGTCCAATTTAACACCTTTTTGATGGATATTGTTGTCATATATTAGCACAAGTGTCTTACATTCAATATATTTGAAAAAAGGTGCATTTAAGGTGTTTTATTGTGTTTTAGATGGAAAATGATCAAAAGTGCAAAGTTGGAGAAAAGGTGTAACCTGTGCAAGAATGCTGAAAAATGCACATCCAACTTGTAATTTTTCTGTATTTGTGTGGAGCTCAAAACTAGAAGTATGATACATGGTTAGTAAGCCATGGAAGAGAGGGTCGTTTTGGCATAAAAAACACCTCAATCGGATTCTAAATGAGAAAGTTATAATCGAAATGGTGACATCGCGCAAGCTGTTTCTACTCAGCATGACTTTTGCAATTTACAAGACTTGTTACATCTTTAAATGTTAGACTTTTAGTAAGTTAATTTATGGATAAAAATCCAAGGAAGAGAGGATTGCGTAAGCGCAAGAATCACTCAAATCTCAGTTTGGAGGAGGAAGTTATGATCAAAATCGTAAAGTCGCGCAGCTGCGAGCGAGAATTTTCAAAATTTTTCGAAAATTACATATTTCTTGGAGCACAATCTTCTTATTACATAATTCTCCATGATTTATCCATATCATTTATTTCCTTATTTAATTCCCTTCTCACACTTACTCCCTCCGTCCCGTTTCAATGCTTACATTTTATTTTTGCACGTTGATTAAGGAGTATAATATTTTAATAGATAGTGGGTGAAAAGGTAGTAATATTTAATGTAAAGTGGGTAGATGTATTAGTGTTGAATGTGGGTCCCATGGTGATATATTAATTATTTTAGGTGGGTCCTATATACCAAAAAGGGAAACGTAAACATTGAAATGAGACGCCCAAAATAGAAATATGTAAACATTGAAATCGGACAGAGGGAGTATATATATTTTACATTATTATTCATGTGAGTAGAGGCAACACAATCATACTACCTCACCCCACAAGGGGGATTACCCCCTACACCATCATATCCATCCCTTCATCCATCCATCCATCACTTTGAACATTTGTTTGTTGAATCAAGAGGAGAACTAAGAGGAGGATTCAAGATGGAGAAAAACACGACGACGCCCACATCTAGGGTTTTTATCATTTCCTAATTTATTTTTATTTTCTAGACAAATTGATAAGATCTATACAACCCCCATGATTGTTTTTCGTAACATCATGGGCTGAACTATTTTGGTAGATTTAGGGTTTTGAAAGGTTTTATAAATTAATTGAACTTTTGTGTGTATACTCCGTATAACAGTACTTATAGTTTATTTTATATCAGACTATGCTTTCTTAATCCATATTCAGAGTTGTTTCGTGCATCTTCAACTGTTATATAGAGTTTGAATATATATCTTGGTTGTTAATTGAGTCATTCACTGCTGAACAAGATTCCATTTTATGATTCTAAGTGAGGGGGCTCTGAAACTTCATTAGAACTATCATATATGAATGTTTATTAACTGAATTGAATTCGCGTTAGTAAGCAGGATAAAAAGGGTAATTTTATAGTACCTATAAAGGGATCGAAATCATATTGGGTTAGATTCTGCGTGGGAAATAATTTATGCTGATAGTACCTAGAAATGGAAGGTGAAATTACGTCTGTTGCTATGAGATTATTCACACGTGTTAGGCACATATTTACTTGTGTCTATAGAGTAGATTTGCAAGGTTTAGTGATGCATCCATAGTCCACAAGGCAGAGTCGGCCTGCACTTGAGAGGAAAGTTAAGTAGTAAAATTGTATTACCTTAGAGCTACATATTCTCCATTCTTGAGATACTTTCATATTCTTCCAGTGTTATTTTATCTTAATTGTTATTTAATTTTCAGCATATTAGTTATTAGATAAAAATCCTCTATCCTTATTTTCACTTGTCTTAATTAATTTAGTTAATAATTTAATTAATAATATGCCATCCTTTGGGTTTGATATTTAACTTGGTCGCTTGCTTAAGCTGCAATTGATATCCTTCATACTTGGGGATTAATTTTGCGTGCAAAGAAAATACTCATCAATGCACGAGTTCACCGTCTGCTGCACCAGTCAGCATAGAGGCTGATTTCGGACTTGGTCGCACGGCTGAAGTGACACCATGGGTTGGACAGAGTGCATGACTACACTCGGATGAACCGTTGACGGTAAGTTCTAGGGCATGACAGTGCGATTGCAAGCATAATGGGACTGCACGGATGTGCCCTTGCATGGTCGCAGGCGGAGCGGGAGGACGCGGCACGAGCTTGCTCGGTTTGGCATGCAAGCAGCGTTGTACAGTTGTATGGAGCCTTCACGTGTCGCTGGAACCATCTTCGCCGAGGCTGAACTAGTACGGATGGGGCACTGGAAGTAGAAGGTTGCGGCACGGATGAGGCTGTCCGGCGGTGCGAGTCTGTTCAGCGTGCGGCGCGAATCTGACTTATGTGAGGGACAAGTCAGATCATCTGGCAAGAATGGGGCACATATGGAAGAGATGATCGGCATGACCACCGAAGGTGATCGACACTAGTCGTGCTGGTGGAGGCGATTGTGCATTACACTAAACAGACAACACGACTGTGGCTATAGGTCGACATGGATCTTACGGGCACTGGCACGAGTCATGCCATGTGGATTTTGTGAAGGCGTTGAGAGCACGGTGGGTGGCACGAGCCCTTACAGTCGTCGGCATGACTGCTGATGGAAGAGGGCACATCTCTTGCTGGGATATATCAACTCTGCTGGTGGATTGACAGTCGATGGGAAAACGTAAAGTAGGCGGGGATCATGCGATACGATCGCAATAAGGCGGCCGGCACGTGTCGTGCTGGCAAGAACCATTCGACAACATTAGCATGGTCTACGCTGCAGACAGATGATTTGGTGAGGGCCATTGGCACGACAGCCGACGACAGGCAGCACGACTCATGCTGATGACTGGCATGATCGGTGGTAATTTTCTGGCAGTAGAATCGTGATTGGCAGTGTCTAGGGTTGCGGCAGTCGTTCATGATGGATTACGTAGAGCTCAAGGCATCAGTTTAATCGCTAGAGTGTTGATCATGTCAACCTAATTTTGGCGATTTAATTCTTAATATATAACTGCCACAATTTATTTAATTATCTATTATTGTTATATATGTGCAAGCATGTTCTATTTGATTTTTACTGCTTTAAATAGAAGCATGCTAAATTGTGTATTATAATTGAAATATTGTATGCATGGAAAAACCCTCTTGTTAAATAACTAATTGGGAGAGGGATTAGTTAATAAATCCCACAGCCTCCATTATTGATTGTTATGTGATACCAGTAAGCTTATGAGTTGGCTATAGTGCCTTCCTCCCCAACGGATGAGTTTTATTTGTGGATCATTAGAACAAATTTCTTTATGATGGTTATAGGAAATTATTTAAGCGCGTATGATCTTCTCCAACTAAAGAGGCATAAGCTGGAATAACGTACTTAGTATCAAATAATGGTATACTTAGGTGCAATAAATATGTATCCTCCCAATGGAGTCACTGCTATTAAATTGCATAGCTAAAGGACATCCGACTATTAATCATTGAGTTATAAGGTTAATTTGACATATGAAATTAATGGGTAAAACCTTCTTTTGCGAATGTTCGGGCTTGTATACGTCCACACTAACGTGGCATGCAAATTCACAGTGCTTGAGATGTCAGTAAATTTATTTTATATTATTTTTGAGGCAATCAATATAAATTTTAACTTCAAAGTATTTGATCGTTGTATATATTTACTTGATTCTCAGGATTTTCAAATGGCTTTCAATCGGCCACTTGCTGTAATACTTAAAGAAAACAAACTTACTGGTCCTAACTATATTGATTGGAAATGAAACCTGGATATTGTTCTTACTGCTGAGGAATATAAGTTTGTGCTTAATGTTCCATGTCCTCAAGCCCCTACTGTTGAGTCCACTGAAGATGAGATTGCTGCTCATAGGAGGTGGATCAAGGCTGATGAGATGGCATGGTGTTACATTTTGGCTTCTATGTTAAATGTATTGCAACATCAGCATCATGCCATGGAGACTGTCTCAGCCATAATGCTGAATTTCAGGGAACTCTTCGGACATCAAAGTAGGGCTGCTAGGCAAGAGGCCATAATTGCACAGACGAATACTAGAATGGCTGAGGGTGCTTCTGTGAGGGATCACGTTCTTAGAATGATGCGCCAACTCAATGAGTTTGGAAGTCCTCCGAGCTGAAATCGATGGGGAAACCCAAGTCGATTTCATCCTCCAAAGCTTGCATAGGAGTTTTGAGCAGTTTCACTTGAAACATGAATCGAAGGTTGTATTCGTTGGCAAAACATCTGACAGAAATTGTGGCGGTGGAAGGGCTTATTCGTCATCGTCCTCAAGTGAATGTTGCTGAGAATGTTGCTCGTCCTAGGCCAAGAGGCGCTAGGAAGAAGAAGCAGCAAGGAAAACTAGCAGCTAACATGGGAGGTGGAGCACAAGGAGGTGTGGTCAAGAAACTTAAAGGCAAGTTCTTCAAATGCAAGTAGCAGGGACACTACAAGGCTGACTGCCCTCTTTTGAAGGGGAACAGGCAAGGTATGTCTTATTTACTTGTTGTTAAATTATGTTTAGCAGCTGTATCTGCTGGCACTTGGTGTGTAGATATGGGAGCCACAGATCATGTCTGCAATTCTTTGCAAGGGTTCAAGCCAACCCGACAGGTAAGTGATGGAGAGATTTTCATAATCATGGGTGACGCTACGAAAGTGGCGGCTGGTGTAGTGGGAGATTCTTATTTATCGTTTGATAGGAATAAATCTCTGATTTTGAGAGATTGTCTTTACGTACTTTCTTTTAGAAAGAATTTAATTTTGATTTCTAAATTGTTTAAGGATGGATATTATGTTTCTTTTAATGACAAGGTTATTATTAAGAAGAATGGAATTGTTATCTGTTGTGGTACGTTGGTCGATAATCTCTATACTCTTAATCATGTATCTCCTGAAATGCAACAAATGGAAATTAAGAATGCATCTACTAATCTTAATAAGAGAAAAGAACCTTAAAAAATGAACCAAACATATCTTTCCCATTTAAGGCTTGGTCATATTAACTTGAGTAGGATTCAAAAGTTGATAGAAGATGGACCATTAGGTTTGTTAGAACTTGAAAACTATCCTACTTGCGAATCATGCTTGGAAGGGAAAAGGACTAAAAGGCCTTTTAAGGTAAAGGGGTATAGAGCCAAAGATGTATTGGAATTGGTTCATTCTGATTTGTGTGGTCCTATGTCTATCCAAGCAAGAGGTGGTTATGAATATTTTGTCACATTCATTGACGATTATTCAAGGTATGGATATATTTATTTGATGCGCTGCAAGTCTGAGTGCTTCGATAATTTCAAAGAGTACTAGGCTGATGTGGAGAAGCGTCAAGACAAATGTATCAAGACACTACGATCTGATCGTGGTGGCGAATAACTCTTGGAAGAGTTTAAGGACTATTTATCAGGGGAAGGGATTGAATCCCAATTGTTTGCACCAAGCACACCCTAGCATAATGGTGTAGCAGAAAGAAGGAATAGGACTCTTATGGAAATGGTTAGGTCATTGACGAGTTATTCTGAATTGTCAAATTTGTTTTGGGGTTATGCCTTGGAAACAGCGGCTTACATTTTGAATTTAGTACCTTCTAAATCGGTACCCTCTATGCCCTCAAAATTTTGGATCGGACGAAAGCCTAGTCTAAAGCACATTCGGATTTGGTGTGCTCCGGCACATGTGTTGAGGGAAGATATTGATAAGTTAAGAACGCGTACGAATGTATGTCTGTTTGTAGGGTATCCCATAGGAAGGAAGGGTGGTTTATTTTATGATTCAAAGAGTCAGAGTAAGAACGAACACTAGATTCTTGGAAGAGGATTATGTAATGAATCATAAACCCATGAGTAAAATTGTTCTAAAAGAACTTAGAGGGGAAACACCTAATTTAATACCAACTGTACAAGAGTATATACCACAAGTAACTGCACTACGTGTCACGTCTGATACACAATTACCTGTGGTGCCCCCTCGCATTGGGAGGGTTTTAAGACAACCAGATAGATTTATATTTTTAGGAGAGTCGTCAGACTTGATCTCTGGGTAACATGAAATCGAACCATGGAATTACGATGAAGCAGTGCAAGATAAAAATGCAGATTTTTGGCAAAAATAATGAAATCGGAGATAGAATCTATGTATTCTAATCAAGTCTGGGAGCTTGTAGAACAACCAAATGGTGTAAAAGCCATTGGATGTAAGTGGGTCTACAAAAGAAAAAGAGGATCTGATGGTAAGGTGGAAACCTTTAAGGCAAGGCTTGTTGAGAAAGGATATACTCAGAAAGAGGGAATCGATTATGAGGAAACCTTTCACCTGTGGCTATGCTTAAGTCGATCTGGATTCATTTATCTATTGCTGCTCATATGGATTATGAGATATGGCAAATGGATGTCAAGACAGCTTTCCTAAATGGAAGTCTTGAGGAAAACATCTATTTGAAATAAACAGAGGGATTCATTGCGAAGGGCAAAGAGCATCTTTTGTGCAAGATTAAAAGGTCCATTTATGGACTTAAACAAGCTTCAAGATCATGGAACATCCGTTTTAATGAGGTAATCTAGTCATATGGAATTATTCAATGTCCGGATGAGTCTTCTGTGTACAAGAAGAGTGATGAAAATATGGTGGTATTTCTTGTACTTTACATAAATAATATCCTGCTCATTGGAAACAATGTAAAGGAATTTTCGGGCGTAAGGGTATGGTTATCTAAGTAGTTTGAAATGAAAGACTTAGGAGAAGTCGGGCACATTCTAGGGATCAAAGAAATAAGAGATCGCAAGAAAAGAATGTTATGCTTATCCCAAGCTTCATATATTGATATTATTCTTACTCTTTTAGCATGTAAAATTCCAAGAAAGGTTTTCTACCTTTTAGGCTTGGAATACCTCTATCGAAGGAAATGTGTCTAAAGACACAAAAGGAGATAGATGATATGAAGGCGGTTCCTTATGCTTCGGCAGTAGAAAGCCTTATGTTTGTAATGCTATGTACGAGACCAGATATCTGTTTTGCCATGGGCATGGTCAGTAGGTATCAAAGTAATCCTAGTGAGGGGCATTGGACTGCGGTAAAACATATTTTGAAGTACCTGCGAAGGACTAGGAATTATATGTTGATTTACAGGGCTGATACTTTTCTATATGTGGGTTACACGAAATGGATTTCCAATTGGACAAGGATAGCGGTAAACCCATCTAGGGTTATGTGTTTACTCTTGGATGATGAACCATAGTTTGGAGGAGTGTTAAGCAGAAATGCATTTCTGACTCCACCATGGAAGCTGAATATGTAGCAGCCTCTGAGGCAGCTAAGGAAGCAGTACGACTTAGGAACTTCTTCATGTACTTAGATGTGATTCCTAGTTTGCCCAAGTCAATCACAATTTATTGTGATAATAGTGGTGTAGTTGCAAACTCAAAGGAACTACGAGCCCATAAGGCGAATAAACACATTGAGCGTAATTACCACCTGATATGCGATATCATGAAAGATGGGAGGTTGTTGTCGCTAAGATTACATTGGAGGATAACTTAGCTGATTATTTCACTAAGGGCCTTCCAGCGAAACCTTTTGAGGGGCATGTTGAAGGAATGAGGATTAGATGCATGTCAGTAGATATGGCAGTATAGTCTTTTAGTATAAGTGGGAGATTGTTGGATTGTATACTAAAAGTCTAGCTTTTTATATGAACAATGTTTTAACAATATTTGAAATGAGAATCGTGTGATTAAACATTTTGCATAATTGTTTATGAATTGTTGCAAAAGTCCATTTACTTTATACTGTAGATAATATGGTGTGCGGCGTCACACAGAAGATCATATTATCAGCTCCTTATAAAGTATAAACAGATGTTCACAACTGAGATAGACGGGGACTAGCTATCGGTATGGTTGTAGTCTGATTTGGCATTAGTCTGTCTTGACTATAAAATTGCACTAGTGCACTTTGTTTTTATTGAGCTAGACCGCGGTGAGATCGTTCGGTTTATACTGACTTTATAATAGAACTAGATCTCTGTTATTATGGATGTTCGTACTCTTAATCCCTATACAATAACCTCGCCACGTAAGCCAATATTTATTTCTTTGACTTATCAATGGGTGAGATTTAATTATTAAATCAATAAGCTCGACGAGTTGGGAGACGGTGCTGTCTCTATGGTGTGTTGTTGATTGTAGAAGGAATCTGTGTCCTAATGGAATTGGTTGATGATGTCCCCTTGAGGATCTCATAATGATTATCATGTAAACCCTGCAGGTGGATATATTTCGGTATGATAATAAGATTGAGTGGTACTACTCTCGGTAAATATATTAATTAATGGAGTTGTCAGTAACTTAATTAATTAATGGGCATTGAATCTTAAACATGGGGAGATTAACGGACTCATAATAAGAAGGATCCCATAACGTAACTTGGGATTAGCGTGCCAGTGCAATAATATTTCTTTAGTGGACTGATTTATTATTATTTGACTTAAGTATAAGTTTTGGGCTAAACTTGAATGCTTGAGCCCAATGTGAGGCCCAACCCTAATTTCTCCTTCTAGCACCTGTTGTAGCTTATAAAAAACCACTCTCATCAATCCGGATTAGCAGACTCAGAGAAGATCGGTAGGTCATTTATCCTTCAACCTCTACATCAAACCCTCGTGAAAGATAATTCAATTCTATAATTATGCTTCCGCTGCGATAGAATTGCATGGAACTCTGACAGTTCACGTTAACCAAAAGATCAAAACTCCAACAACAATTTGCTCCTCCGATCATAATTTCTGCTTGTTTGATTCCTCTTTTATGGGTTAGCACCCTCTGTGAGAAATCTCTTCATAGTACGATCGGCAAATCTTCGCCTAAGCCTTTAGGAAAGACTCCTTCCTTTGTTGTGCAGATACCGGCTCCTGAATCGATGTATGCCGCAAAATATTCCGCACGGTGCTCCTTATACATCACTCCTATTGTGATATATATCAAGAATGGACTTGTAGTCATGGGTAGATCAGAGCTTATAACCCCAAGCTTCTATTAGTGAACCTTGTATCCCTTCCCTTTGACAGTGAATTCCATTCTATCTTGTAATCGTTTCAAAGGTTTGTGATTCTTGAGAAACTCCAATCCCAGTACTATTTGTTCTGGGAATCTTCGTACAACTTCCTCGATTATTAGTTCAAGATCACCAAGTTTGAGCTGTCCTTGATATCTCCCAGTTGTTGGTTGTTGGAGGTAATATATGACATCACAAGGAATAGAGTTTTCCTTTTATGTAATATCGAATATTACTTCAACTTCTCTCCATCCTTTTGGGCATTTTAGTTCACCTTTCATCGTGAACTTTTCTAGCTCCTGGATTACCTCCACAATTGGTTTTTTCTCCATCTTTCACTGATCATTCAATCTTCTTGGAAAGAAATCTTCATTTGCTCGAATCTGAGGTTGATTGCCTACTCTAGACCGACTTGTCCTTGATTCGCAAATTCATATCGTGGATTGGCGATAATTCCATTATTTCATGCCTGGTTGTGTATGCAACACTTTCAAACACTTCTGGTATCTCAATATACTCCTTCATTTAGAATAAATTCGAATGATAAGTTTGAGATAGAGCATATTAGATACTGTAGGTGATAGAGTATGGTATGTTCCCTTCTTTCATCAAACCTTTATTCTTGAAATCTTGATGAAGGGTGAGTACTCTACTGAAATCTTTATCCGCCAGATTATAGGTAATCCTTGGGTAGATGTAGGATGCCACCTTGCATCCGTACAGGTTCCCTGAGATTTCTCACAGGCATGCCTCTCTCGTATTCTTGATCCTCTTATCAAAGATTGCAATATCGATTGGTGTATCGATATTGTCTTTGAAAGTTACTTTGATGAGGATTCGAATAGCTCCGATATGGATCCAAGACATGGTTTTACCAACTTCTCTCTGGAGTTTACTGAGTTCTTTCTTGATCTCATCGACAGGAATTAGCTGCATCTCCATCATATTTCTTGTGAGCTCCATAGGAATGGCAATCTCTTCTTCGGTTACCTTGTATATGATGTGATGTTTTCTCTTTTTAAAGCTGAGAAATCGCTCCAATCTCTCCATCGTATAGATTGAGTCTTGGATCCTCCTTCATAATTCTTGATGGACGTTTTCTCAATGCACAATTAATCCCCAAGTATGAAGGATGCGATTGTAGTTGATAAGCGACCAAGTTATATTATCGAACCCAAAGGATGGAAGATTATTAATATATTATTAACTAAATTAACTGAACTATTGTTTGGCAATTTATTTAGAGAATGATTATTAAACTAATTACTAGAATAATTAAATAACGAATTAAATAGAAAACAGTAGAGAATTAACGAGAGTTGAACAAGTGAGGTAGCTCTTCGAGCCATCCAGTTTCACTAATTAATCTCCCTTCCGTATATCAATGTCTGACTATGTCTTGTGGAATATGGATGCATCACTAAGCCACGCAAATCTAATCTATAAACTCAAGTAGATAAGCGTGTAACACATGTGAATTACCTCAGAGTAAGAACATAATTTCACCTCTCCTTTCTAGGTACTATCAGTATCAATTATTTTCCGTGCACTAAGTACTCTAACCCGATATGATCTCCCTTTATAGGTATTATGAAATTATCCTCTTTATCCAACTTACTAATCCGAATTTAATTCAATTAACAAATATTTATATAAGATAGTTCTAATGAAGCTTCGGAATCCCCTCACTTAGAATAACCAGGATATATATATTCAGACTCTATATAACAGTTAATGATGCACAAAACATCTCTGAGTCCATACAGAGCGCAAAGCACTGGCTTGAAATAGGGGTCTCCGCTAGTGGACGGTGGGTTCTAGCCTCCCCCAGATTAGTTGGTCTATGGATCGGATACCGGTGCATAAAAAACTCTTAGTATGAATTAAAAAAGTATGGTCTTATATAAAATAAACCATAGGTAGTGTTGTACGGAGTACACACGGAAGTTAAATTAAATAGTAAACCTTCATGAACCCTAGAACTATAAAAGCAGTACTAGCCCATGACGCTTCGAAGAACGTTCATGGTGATTGGATTGATCTTACCCATAGTATTGAAAATTACTCCCTCCGTCCACTGTCAATCTATCCATTTTACCATTTTGGATTGTCCATCCTTAATCTGTCTATTTCCATTTTTGGACTATGGGACCCACACCCTCCACTAATACAAAAAAATATAGGACCCACACTCTCCACTGATACAACTACCTAATACACATAAAATAATAATACTCCTTAATCCATGTGCAAAAAGAAAATGGATACATTGAGAATGGTCGGAGGGAGTACAAGAAAGATTAAGTTACGAAATAAACCCTAGATGTGGGCGTCGTTGCTTCTCGCTCCGTCTTGAATCTTCACTTAGTTCTCACTTGATTCGTTGCACGAACTCTCTCTACAACTCCTGCGGATGGAGTTAGGCTTTGGATGTGGTGTAGGATGGATGTGGAATCTAACTCTCTTCTTGATGTGATCTACTTCCCTTTTTATACTTGTAAACCCTCCTTACGGAACTTTACTAGGCTTTTACTTGGAAAACACGCACTATGCCAAAACTGTGGAAAGACAATGGAGAATCTCCATTGTCGTAGCCCCTCCAGCTCCATTGTTAATCCAGAAGTTGTTAAAAGTCAGAACTTTTAACAACGGGGAAAAAACCGTTGTCGTAGGACCCTTTTAACAACGGCTTATCCCCGTTGTTGTAGCTATTAAATATGCGTTGTTAATTCTTTTAATGGTTACAAGATATGTTTTAATACCGGGAATCCCGTTGTTGTAGATATCTTTAACAATGGTTTTTCCCCGTTGTTGTTGCAAATATTATTCGTTGTCAATCCGGGAGTTGTTAAAGGTAGCAACCCTTTAACAATGATTTTTTCCCCATTGTCGTATCTCCGCTTTCACAACGGGAAATCCCCGTTGTCTTTAATTGAATCCCATTGTTGTATAAACATATGACAACGGGTGTTCGGGGAACACCCGTTGTTATATCTCAAAATCTTCGTTGTTAATCCGGGAATTGTTAAAGGTACCATACTTTTTACAATGGCATTTTCCTCATTGTCGTAAGTTCCTTTTAACAATGGAGAATTCCCGTTGTTGTTAGTTTTATTCCTGTTGTTGTAGATGAATTTAACAACGGAGATTAACCATTATTGTAGATCAAAATCTCCATTGTTAAAAGGAGTCGTTGAAGTTTCCATACTTTTAACAACGATTTTTCCCCATTGTTAGTTTTTCCCGTCATTGTAGATTATTTTTAAAAATATTATTCTTTTTAACAACGGGCAATCCCCGTTGTCATAGATCTCTTTGACAGCGGTTTATGCCCGTCGTTGTATGCTATATCTCCGTTGTAATTATCAAAATTTAAACCTGTTTAATATTAAATCTGAAAATAATAAAATAGTCATAATCCCTGATCTTCAATACAACATAACTAATTTTTACATCAATTCATTCAAATGTAATTAAACTCCAAATAAAAAACCAACATCAATACGTTCGAATATAACATCTCAACATCTCTCTCACCAATACAATTCACCAACAATAATTAAAATACATCATAATGTATCAATGATCGACAAATATCATCTTCCATAAACATAAATAACAAACAGTTCATCATGTTCCACTTTTCCTTATAAACACTTTAGTCTTTTGGTAAGGCTGGTAAAGAAGACATAAGATCAGGTTATAGCACAATCGTATATGTTGTTCTTATTACAAGATATGTTACAAAATTACCTCTTCCGAGTCTTTGACATGTACTGTAGGATGTATGAAGCCCACTCTTTCCGCACTTCATCAATATCCATCTCGCTGTAATTTTTCCAATGAACTATGGAGCATAAAAGCAAGTACTTATATAACCACAATATCATAACAATGATAAATAATAGAAATTATAATAAGGCTACTTACAATTGATTGTATCATTTCAATTTTCACTATTCCATCAAATTGCATTATATCTAACAAGTAGCGAAGCACATAACAGCCACATTGGCTCCCGTCAGGTTGCTTTGTCACCTATGACAAATGCAATGAATCAATAACAAGTAAATACTTAATATTAAACAATTTCAATCTTACCTTTATCACTTTCCAAGTTATCTTTTTCCAACCCTTCTTACCCGCATCCACTTTCGCATTAAATATTTTCAAAGCCCTACATCAATTAAAATTTATTTATTTGGTTCATAATTTTACCATTAAAATGATAAAATTAAATGAAGTAATAATTAATTTAGTTAATAACTTACAATTCAACTACTTGCTTCCAAACGGCATCATGAATCCCATTATAGTAAGGATCTAACGAACAAACTTCTTCTTGAGTGGATCTATTATCGTGAGAATCCAGTGCTGAGTGCGTACATTCACAAGATAACGTAATCTATAAAGTGAAATAATAATTAAAAAACACCACAAAAACTGAATTATAAGTTAACTTGAATTTACCCAATGTTACATGGTGCCACACAAATTTGGTCATCTAGAGTCTTGATGAATCGTTCGTAAAGAAAATGAGCTCTGCTTTCAATCGCATTATCCATTGAAGTTGATGGTTGAAACCCAATGGCATAGGGATCTACGAATATGGTTTCGTCAACCAATTTATGAGGATAGCTTTTGTACAAGTACCTAAGAATACAAAATTAAGATTAGAATGAGGTAACTATTAAATATAATATAGAAAAATAGTGAACAATAGAAATTCATGAACTATACCACATGTAAGTAACAATGCAATTGTACGAAATTGGCATTAATTTACAGAATGGAACAACATCTTCAAGGTGGATGCTGAGATCACGATCATGATCAAATAGGTCTTTATCTAATGGAATGTTTACGAACTTATTACACCGTGTAAAGTTAAAGAAGCAATATAGGACATACAGATCTGGAGGGACGGAATTGGGATCCAATTCATCCATATCAATCTCTTCTTCCCTTTTCTTTTTTTGCAAGTCTACAGATTGCAATAAATAATACTTAATTAATAGTTTTAGGCATGGTAAACATTTAATTTTACTATGTAAACAAGACCATATTTACCTTGAAAGCTACATCCTTGTTGACAATCCTTACATCATCATCATCATCTTCGAGCATATGCGGGTCTTCTTCTCCCTCTGGACTAGGACGAATTCCTTTAGTTGAGCAACTGCCTTTGCCTTCGCGATTGCTATAAAATTCTTCTTCCAGCTTTCATATGTGCATCTCTTGAGCCATGATGAATCGTTCTTGTCTAGTCAATAGCTCTTTATCAACTTTTTTCCTTTTCCAGTGTTGAAGTAGGTTGATGGAGTGACATTCCCTCCAACACCTCTAGCACGCCCAGCATGTTCTTTGGACGCAAGTTCACTTTCGAGAATATCTTCAGATGAGTAGAACAGATTGGAATCTCCAGCATATTTTTTTCTCTCTACAAATTGGGTCTGTAATTCATAAAATTTATTACAGTATAATGAAGAGAGTACCCAAATTACAATAATACATAATAGCATCACAAACTATCTAAGAGTTAACCTCGCAAGATAAACCATGAAGATATAATAAGAGCTAATTTTAATAAAATTTAACGTACAATTTTTAAAACAGTTGCCTTCAGATCTTCACTGTGGTAACTTCCATCTTTGCTTTTTCTCACTTCAAACCATAGAGTGGCTCGGTCAACCTCATCATCTCCCGTCAATAATGAGGGCTTCATGAAAACAACATTAGCAAGTATACCAATAATTACAATGATATACTTCACATATATATAATATTATCTACTTACATTCTCCTCAGCAAGATTAGCATAACCTTTTCGAGCCATATGGTGTGGATACTTGTTTATAGCACTCAACTTTGAATGATCTTCACTAGTTTTCTATATAGAGACATTAAATTAGATAATATTTTACCACATTAAGAATACATCAACATAAATCATACCTTGAATTGATCTGATAAGCGAGAAATTATAAAATGTGACCAATCAATCGGTTCAATGTCTTCTCCTTTGGGAGGGGCGTGCAAATCGGGAGTTCCAGCATTTTTTGAACATATTGTGTCAATTTGTTATTGTATTGTCTCCATTTCGATGCAGCCGATTTTAGGCACCCTTTCCTCCATTTAGGATTAACCGCAAATGTGAACTTAAAAAAAAAGGTAAAAATAACCAAATCAAGTTTCAAACTACTAAGATAATTTAAATGACGGTACAAAAAATTAAAAGAAATGTTCAAAAGACATACGAATTGATTGTAGGCAACTTACATTTACAGTATCCCATATGCTATCTTTTACAGTCGTTGGAACTTCACTCCAAGTGTTGTATTTTATACTAACTTGTTAGCGAGTCTGCACGCCAATATAGCTTTGCATTTCCTTAGCATTATCCCCAACAGGATTACCCATATTGTTGAACAATACCTCTTTTTTAACCCCTTTGGCCCTATTTATAGTCAATTTGTGCATCATAGTCTTTCCTCGTCGAACAACATGTCGGTTGCTATATGGTTGAGCACTATGAGATCCAGTCTCAACTTCTTCAATTTTCTCTTCATCATTCAGAGCTCCCTTTTTTTCCACCAGTGATGACTAAAGTATCATCAGTAGGTTTTTTATGTTGTCTTTTATCTACTTTATTCTTTTTCTGACCTCTCATTTCACATACATTCTTTTCAATGTGCATCACATCAAGACAATGTCTAACATCCAAATGCTTCCAATACGGAAGTTCAAAGAATATCGAAGGCTTCATATAAGCATATTTACCCTCTTTCTTTTTTGAATTGCAACTCTTTTTTCCCCATGTGCAGCAAATTCCTCTTACTCTCTCATAAACTTCTTCTCCTGTCATACGCTTTGGAGTTGGTCTTAACTCTTGTTTTCCATCAAATGCTTTCTTTAGCTTACGATATGGATGATAAGATTTTAGGAATACTTTAGTGTACACAAATTTTCAACTCTTAGGAAGCCTTATTGTGGGCGTATCTTCACCACATACGGCACACCCATAATATCCTTTCACTGTGCAGCCCGACAGGTTGCCATATGCTGGATAATCATTGATAGTCCATAACAAGACAGCTCTTAAGAGGAACCCTCAGCCTTATATGCATCATATGCTTGGATACCTTCCCATAAGCTTTTTAAATCATCAATCAAGGGTGCTATGTAGATATCAATGTCATTTTTAGGCTGCCGAGGACCCGAAATCAAGAGTGTGAGCATCATAAATTTTCTCTTCATGCACAATTGAGGAGGAAGATTGTATGTGATTAACATAACTGGCCAACAACTATACATAGAGCTCATAGTACCATGAGGGTATATCCCATCTACTGACAAGGCCAATCGAAGATTTCTTGGGTCATCAGCAAATTCAGGGTATAGTGTGTCCACAGTCTTCCAACAAGGTGAATCCGCAGGATACTCTAGAAAGCCTTCACGTTCTACTCGAGTTCTAGCATGCCATGTCAGATCTTTGGCCAGGTCTTTATTTTTGAACATCCTACGAAATCTAGGAATAGGTAGAAAGTACCATAACACCTTTGCGGGGACTCATTTTATGATGCCTTTATCCAAAACCTTCCACCTCGACTTACCACAAGTTGGGCAACTTGTATGGTCTTTGAACTCTTTTCGATATAGGATGCAGTCTTTAGGGCAAGCATGGATTTTCTGATAATCCAACCCTAAAGTGGCCAAACTTTTCTTTGCTTCATACAGTGACGAAGGCAATTCATTTTGATCTGGGAGCATATCACATAACAATTCAAGTAGTTCGATCATGCTTCTATCACTCCAACTATATTTTGCCTTCAAGTTGTATAATTTTATAATTGTCGACAACTTAGTGAATTTAGAACAGCCAGGATATAATGACTTTTCAGCATCTTCCAAAAGCTCAGTGAATTTTTCTGGATTGTCCTCACTCTCGTATGCAGCTTGAACCATATCATCAAAAGATTGTCTTGTAGAATAATGATCATCTTTCCTTTTGTGGGCATCTTCATACGTTGGGTGACTATTTGTGGTCGTTTCTCCATGCCACACGAAAGTGTGGTACATTTTATCCATACCATAAATAAGCAAGTGTGATCTCACATGAGCATGTGGAATCTTCTTTGCATTTCCACAATAAACACAAGGGCATGACATGGCATCCGGGTTATTAACATTTTGTTTGGTAAAATGCATCAAAGAGTCCAACCCAGTCCTGTACTCATCGGACCTCCTATCCTTGTATATCCAATCCTTTTCCATATATTTGAATATATTTTTAAATATGCCTATTTGCCAAACTATGAAAATGAAGAACGCATTAAGAAGGCATTTAATCTTCCCATCAATTTTAGGACTGTAAGTTCTTAATGAAATATACCTATGTAATTATCCTTAATAGGTCCAACAAATAATTGTAAGTTATTTGCCAAACGATAGACATGAAGAACAGATTGACAAGTTACACCTAAGTATTCCAACTATGTGGCACATGCATAAATTAAATGACATCATAATTGAATATAAGATAAGTTCATGCATTTTTTAATAACAATTTCTAATGGAACCCATGCAAAAAAAATCACTTACTTATTATTCTAAAGCATATTTAGTTAAGCTAAACAACTTATTGTGCAATTTGGCATTTCCCTCAAAAGAAATTCATATCCTTAAAAGAAGGGATAGCAAATGGTACCTTATAAATAACTGTTTTGATTTTGATCTCTTGCTTATGCTCTATCAAATATGTCTTCTGTGATAGAAGGATCACTTCGTACTCCACCAAAAGTTTCCCCACTTCATTTGAACCCTAATTTGAATGCAACATAAAATCAGAATGGAGATTCTATGCAAAAATATTCATAATTATGAAATGCTTTCAAGGGTTACTTTTACAATAATGTTCAAATTTTGGTTTCAGCCTTAATTGAATTACAATTTTCAGTATTTTCCCATAAATACATCATCCTTTTTAAGTTGTTTCTATTTAATATATGCGTGATGTTTTTTTAATTTTAGGTATTTGTAGCTATCAAATAATATATATCAATCTATAATTTGCAAGATGCAATAAGATTTGATTATGTTGTATTTTTATGTTTTCTCCCTTATGAATCCCTACAATGTATTTATGTTTTATTAATTTATTAACTTTTATGAATTAAATAGGATTCCAAATCCATGCTTACAAGATGTTAACTAAAATAAATTAGAATAATTCCAATTTACAATTTAAGGAAGAATTATCTATCTATAATTTAGATGATATAGTAAGATCAATTGATTTATTATGTCGTATCACCGTGGGTGTGGTGATTTGATTTTGATCTGTATATAATTTACTGTGTAAGGTTCGATAAGATTTTATTAAATCAAATCATACTATCTTCAATGGAAAATAACTAATTATATAATATTTTGTTTTTACTATGTTTTCTTTTCCCCCCTTCTGAGTTTGGCGTCGTCTCTCGTTTTCAATGAAGGTAGGAATAGGCTTCAGTAGGAGTGGAGATGGACTTGGAAACTGTCATACGAAGATGGGGCCGCCACTTGACAATTTAGTTTCTCATTGAGAATATATCTCAAGATTAGAGTAGTTGAAGGACAGAGATCTCTCGAATTTAAAAAAAGAATAGTAGGAATGGGCTTTAGTTTCTTTTTCAAGAATTCACATTAAAACAAGCAAAGGGAATCTGTAAAAGTGATTCAAAAAGAAGAGAGCACAGTAACAAAGGAACTCAATAAACAAGAAATGACATCCTAGTAAAACACATAAAAACACCCTTATGGAGTTGGTGTATTTAAAGGCTGTTTATACCAGCACATATCATAAATATTGCCTTGCACATATCATAAGAACTTTAGAAGTTATGAGCAGCAAGAATCATGTATCATCAAATCATTAGAGCCGCAATCAACTAGTCACAAGTATCAACATAGACTCCTTATCATCCAAATAACCATACAAAACAGAAGCCTTTACATCAAGAGATGAGCAAAAAACCATAAGTACCAAGACAAGCTTCATCATAAGTAAAAATATGCAAATCGAAATTAGAAGATGTCATCCAAGAGATCAAGCAGTAAAAAAAAACAGCAGCATCTTGAAAGAAATTATAGCAGCAAAGTGCCAAAGCATAGAATATCCAAGCTATCAAAGGGCTTGGAGAGTAGAAATAATCAGACACAACCCCAATATACAGCTCTGCAATCTGTGTGTATGAATCGGTGCATGTGAGGCCGTGCACCAGTGCAGGAAAGGCGTTGAGTCACCTGTGAAGGCCTCTCAAGTGGCTGAATAATCATAGTTGGCCGCCAATAATCGTAGATAGAGTTGGTCTGGTCAAATCCCCTAATGCGAAATCCATGGGATGAAAAAAGGAAGCCCCAGTCAGCCATGTGTCGACTGGAACCAAGGTGGACTGACTTCAAGGGAGAAAAAATCGATGCCCCAATTGACAAAGAACGAGGAAGCAGGGGCTGTCAATAATATAGTAAACCTGCTATCAATTGCCAAGCCATAAATTATTGTTGACGGTGATGATTAAGGGGCGTGCGATCGGCAGCGGTAAGGATATCCCGGCAGTGAGGCGAAGCCCTAGAAAGGGATTGACGAAGGTCTCTTGGCCAAATTCATCCTTCAATTGGTGGGTGAGTAGATCGGGGAGGAAGCCCAAGCGAGACTCTGATTGAGGGCGACGTCTCAGAACGCCCTAGACTTGAGCCGGTAAAATTGAGCAGACAAGCCACTACTGTCAAATCAGAACATCGGCGATGAAAGCGCATCGAAGAGGCCGCGCGCGGGTGGATATGATGGACCAGCCCCTTCCTCTGTAAAAATCAGCAGAGGCCAGGTGAATAAAGAAATCGCCAACGGCACAAAAAATGCTGGCAGCGAGAAAACCATCCAGCAACGGACGCACGAAGGAGTTGCTGGTATTTGAAAAATCGGCAGCCAAGGGCACCAAAGAGGCCACGCTAAGCGGCGGCAGCTTATAGGGGATCTTCGGTGGTTAAATTTAGTGAGGATCCGCCAATAGAGAGGATATCCTAGATCAGGAATAGGGGCCACTAAGGCGGCGCGGAAGGGCACCGTCAGGGCCAACAAAAAGACTTGTCGAGAGCCCTATACAGAACTAAGAGCACCAGATCTCAGCTAGAAGAACAAACGCAGAGTAGAATCGACGGCTGGGGAGCTGATGCGGCCACCAAACACCCTAGAACAACGAGAGAGAGAGAGAGAAAGAGAGAGAGAGAGAACACCTGAAAATTGAAGGCCTTGGAACAGGTCTTGGCACTGGGAGATGTCTACGGTCCCTCTTCATGTCGACCAAAAATGGTGGCGGTGTTGGAGAGTCGCCTGTTCACTGGCAACGGGAGTGTCAAAAGGTTGAAGGCAACCGCGATGGCAAAGAGAGGAGAGAAATGAGCCCTTAAAATATTCTAAGAGTTTAATTTATATCAAATAATTTTCTAAATTTAAAATAATTCAAAAAATAAAGGTAAAATTGATAAGTTGGATTAACAACGGAGATATAACAATGGAACCAAATTCCCCGTTGTTAATGTGCGCCCTTTTGGTGCAATAACAACGAGTGTGCAAATTTTGCCTTATTTTGCTCTTTTAACAACGAATTCTGAATTCTCCATTGTTATTCCAGCATTGTTATTCCACAGTTTTGGCATAGTGACGCCAAAACACACACTGGAGGTTTGGAATTACCATAAATAGAATAGCGTGTCCCCGCTCGACCAGAATGGGCTTGGTCAAGCGGCGTCAACCTTGGTCGAGCAGCGGTCAAGCGACTTCTCTGTAAGCTGAAGATATGTCTCTCGCTCAACCATTCCTGACCTCGCTCGACCAACACGTCCTGGCCATGCGATTCCTCTTGAGGTCGAGCGTCACCTCAAAAACCGTTTCTTCTAATTCTGAACACTTTTCATCTTTTTTCCTGCATAAATACACTCAAATAGCCTCAGTAGCATATGATTCATGACTTTTTCCATAAACAACCTGATTTACCTCGATAATAGACCAAATCGTACTCAATTTTCTCCTAAATCAGAGCTCAAAACACATGAATTATCACTCTCATCAATTCTCATAAGGGCTTTATGAGAAATTGATGTCTGAAAAAAGAATCCAGACATATCTTCTTGCATCTCTTGCCTGAAGCTTTCTTTTTCACTCCGAATCATCTTCAGAAGATTCATCTTGAATGAAAAATTCTTCTTCATAGATGCTCTCATCTAAAGGTATATCTTCAAATTGATATTCCTGCACCAGATCTTGAAAGTAAACAACTTCCTCCATCTCTTGAGTTTTTTTGAACTGTCGCACTCCCCGCTTCTAATTTTCTGCGCAATCTGGCAAGATATGCCCTCTAGCTCCACAGGTGTAGCAAGTACAATCTTTGAATGTTTCATTGGCTCGTGTGGGTACCTTTCGAAAAGTTTTTCTTTTGGGAGTTCTTCCTGTACTCATCTGATTTGAACCTGAGAACGAGGCTTGACTTCTTGAACTCCATCTTGATGGTTCAGGCCTTTGCCCTGATTTATAGCTTCAGGCCTTTTGTTTGGACTAAAAGAATCTTAGTCTTTTGGACCTCCATCCTCCGCTCCTTTGAGTGTAAGAATTGTTTTTCCTCATCCTTTTCTGCTTCCTTGGACTTCTTCCAATGATGGTTGGAAGATCTTTATTCTCACAGCATAAGGGTACTGTCTTGTTGATTCCCCTTAATCTTTTGTAGTTTTTGTGTAGTGATGCTTGATGACACCACTCCGCAATCTTGGCTTTGATGAAGGACATTCTCCTTGCTATTGAATCTAGCTCACATGGTTTAATTCTTTGATCAGCATTTCTCTCTATGGGCTTGGAATCTTGGCAAAGAACAGGTGGAATACTTCCTCTTCCTTGATCTTCGATTACTATCTATACTCTATGAAGAGCTTGATGTTCTCATCTACTTGACAGATGTCAAGTAGTTCCAGGCTGTATAGGGCATTCCTATACTTCTTCTTCTTTTCTTCTTCCATCCCTTTGAAGTATCCTACTCTGATGAAATGCATCATTTTCACATCTTCCAATAAGTTTTAACTTAATTTCTGTAGTGCCTTCATTTATTTTCAGACCAACCATTCTAAAAACTTTAGCAAGAACATTGTGTTCAATCAATATGTCCTTTAAGTCTACAACAATGTTATGATGAATTGTATCTTCATGCACAGAAATCCTGAACTTTTGCAATAACACAATAATAAATAAATATATACTTATTTGCTAACTCAGTAATGATAAATTTGGCAGTACTATTTAATAACAATGCAAGAGTAATCAAATTATCACATACCTGACAACATTTATTTTGTTTGCAACTTTATTTTCTGTGTCCAAGATATAGAGCTGAGAGAATTTAGGTGTACTGCCTTCAGGTGGAAATAAACTACCCATCAAGTGGTAATTCTGACCACTTAATCTGATGACCGGTGGTGATCGTCTGTTGTTCAGTAATCTATCAATTTTTCCACCCATTGATGTGAATGCAAACATGTTGTACGAACTTATATCCTCTCTATACAATTTTGTTCTATCTCCATCACCATGAAGCAACTCTTTCAGTACCAAAGTAGGTTCCTTGATAAATGGTAAGACTACCTTTCCATGAATACAACATGATTTATATTTAGGCAGTAGTTTTGTGGATGTTGTCTTGGTATGTTCACCATACCATAATTTTGCAAAACAAAATTGTCCTGATCACCACACTCAATGTACTTGTCACCTATAGATGCATAATAAAACTGATATTTAATGTTTAGTTCATCAAAAAATATTTATTAAAACAATGAATTCGTTAAATTTTATGTAGTGCTTACCAGTTGTGATTAAGCTGACATTGTTATTGTCATGTTCAAACAAATCTATCACTTCGGGGAATTCATCTTCAATATGTAATATATCATGCTCTGTAGAATTTTCAACTACTTGCTCATCATTTATATTTTCATGCAAATGAGAGTTGAGCACATCATTCATAACACGACTTGGTGGTCTACTTGGGCCAAGTTGATTAAGTTCAGAACATGTTCTTACAGTTGAATTTCTTCCTGAGTAATAAAATTAATTTTTCAAAAAATAATATTAAAAATAAAAAACTTTTGCATAATTGAATCTTATCAACTATTTATGAATTAATAAATTAGTGTCTTACCGTTTTAATCATCCATTAGTGGTGTAACAGGTAATATGTAACTACTCATTGGAGAAGAATAATTATTATTATATAGATGTACACGATATTCCTCGTCAAGTTGAATGTTGACATTCATCAAAGAGCCTCGTAATTTTAACACATAGATAATAATAAAGATTAGCCACTCTATTAATTATTGATGGAAAAATAAAATCCTAAATAATTCAGTAACTTGTTGAAATGTCACATAATTCAGTAATGAGTGATTTTCCTTAACCAATCAAACGCAAGCAATTATCAAATGTATGTTTCAGAAAAACAGCTCAATCATGGATCATTTCTATTATCTAAGTCTACTCTATTATTCAGATCTGTAAAATAGAATTAGATTCTCTTACATTCAAAATAAATTAACAATGGTGTATATAGACCGTTAAGTTAAATTATAATAGAAAACATCAGAGTTCATAAAGCAGACCATTTCCTCTAAATTATGAACTTTTCATTATCCTTAATTATACCTGGAGTTATAATATTGCAAAATAGATCGTCATAAATAAAATCAATTAGCCAAAGAAAATCTAACCAAGTGAAATTTCTGAGAGTGGAGTGGCAGCAGATAATCCAACATTGTTGAAGGACAGTACATTTCCGAATAAATATTTGAAAGTAGACTTTTTTTCGGCACTTCACTACTTGACTAATGTCGTGTTTTGTTAACTTGAGAAATAAAAATAAAATAAATTACAATTTTTTAGTTATAGTATCATAATAATATTTTCTTCAAGAACAAATATGAAAACATTATATTTCAATTTACAATTCACACTAATCAAATATTGATTTTTTAAATAAAAATAACCGGGAACATTTTTTAAAACTCAATATAAACATCAATTAATAAATACATCAAATCATTTGTAATATCTGATAACGCATTTGCTGATCATTTTTCCTGATTAGATTTAGAAATGTTGCTGCCAGTTTCCCAATCATGATTTCCATCTTCAGATTGAAATTCAATATCCAACAAACTTCTGATACTATTTTCTACATGAATGAAACAAACTCATAGCATCAAAATTCAAATGTAAATTCTAACATTCTGTAAAAAAACTATAGCAATAATAAAGATTCGAATCAATAAATGTTGTAGTGATAATATTATTTATCACTACAATTTACCATTATCCTCATTGATATGTTTCCTCTCTTTTTTTGTTTATCTTGAATTTGTAAGCTTTCTCATAAAAAAGAATGAAGTTCTTGATCAAGAAAGAAAGGATAGAATGTTGAAAACAAAATGATATTCAGGATACTATATGATCCTGGTATACATTGGTTATTATGCTGTAATAAGTGCATTTGAGAGTTATTTTAATTTACCTCTTAATTTATGCAATGTACCAAACAAATCTATAATAATGTAATCAATCAAAACTTAATGTTAAAAGTTCTCATATATATATATATATATATATATATATATATATAGTATATTGATCTATTAATCTTTGAGAAATAATTAGTGGACTCTGCAAGATAATATTCATTCATACAAAAAAATTTATGAACATAGTCATACAGTTTATATGCATGTGTAAAAAGCAATTAGTTGTCCATATCTCAATGTAGTAGGTATGTAGTCTAACATAATATCACTCAATAAGTATTGATAAATATTGAAGAACCGCATATCAGTATCGTAATTAATAATCAGAATTTAATTAATTCTACAACAATACATATTTTTTGTTTCTCAGTTTTTCATCTAACACCTTGTGTGCATTATTTGTTCTCAGTTATTCTATCCAATACATTGCATGTATGAGAGATGGAAAACAAAGGTTTGCACCTTCCTAAAAAGGTAAAAAGTCAAACAAAATCATCCTTCCTCATACACTTTATTTACAAAAAACCCACCCCTACCTAACACACCTAACATACTTTATCATTTATTTATTATCAAAAAATATCATAATACCCCTAAAATTTATTGCTTTCTTAATCTCCGTGCCGGAAAGGGGGTGCAGAATTTTCTGGGACGGAGGGAGTACCTTACAAAATTCTTTCAAAAAAATAAATATACTTATCTCCACGTACAATTGTGCAGACCACCATGAACGCATGTGGTGTTTCTTTATTATGAGTGATTTTTGAATAAACATGATAAATTTCGAAAGTAATGCATAGGTGAGAAGAATAATTCATGCACTCGAACAGAGCTATAGTTTCAAAAAAATTTATATTATTATGTCTTCTAGTTCGTAGTGAGTGTTCGTATATAAATACAAACCAATATTTATATTTATAAAATACACTAAAAAAACACATATATTATTAAACAGAAAAATTTAAACATAATTAAGAAAAACTTATTGTAATAATTATATCAATCCACAGATTGTCATTATCGAGCACTAATGAAATCAATCCACAGATTGTTATGAAAATCATGCTTTCACTCCGAATGCTTAAAATTATTCACGCAAAAATAGAAAACTGATAAAATAAACCCAATCAATATCAAGCAGACTCCCAATTCATAGTGAATTATTCCTTTTCAATCTTGATAGAGATCGACTTGTGATCTTTTTCAAAGAAGCTGAAGATGAAAAACTGTCCAACAATGACTTCTTAGCACTCGTGTCCATGTCATCAACATCAATCACATCTTTATCTCCTCGACCCATCTTATTTGGTGATTCAGCATCATCGCTAGTTGAGTCAACCTATTTTTTAAATGATCAAAATAATTATTCAACTAAAATAGAATACAAATTCTTGAAAAAGTGGATTCTGTATTAGGCTTTGAACGTTGAGACAAAACTCTAGAGATTCTAGTACTATCATAAGTCTAAGCGTTGTTGCTAAATTCAGAATCCTACACATTGAAAAGAAAACGTAAACACAATATTAAATCTTGTAATGATAAAAAATATTTACTAACAACCTTATGAAGTTATCAAATTGTTCAATATACCTGGCTCTCATTAAAAGAAGGAAAGTACTTCTTAATGATCATTGTGTCTGTGCAAACTTTCAAAATAACTGACTTTGAATTTGGTATATCAAATTTCCTTGGAGACACCTTCATTAGCATGTCCTTCTCAAGTAAATTCAGAATTTCATCCGGTGGTGAATCCTGGTTGCTCTATGAAAACAAAATACTTATAAAACTTAAGCATTGAATTCTACTTAAATTATTTATCATTTATTAAAAAGAATGAATATTATAGAAAAAATAACACATACAACTGTGTTGGTTTCATAGAACACGTTAGCAGTCTTGCAAACAGAATCCCACAAGACAAAAAAGTATTGCTAGTGGAGTCCATGATCAGAGAAGTTAGCATATACCTATTATAAGATTTGAACAGGTTATGTCCAAGAATCCTAAACAAATTACAACACCAAAAAATACTTATAAAAAATTATTGAAAAACACATCTCTTGAATCCACTAACAACGTTCTTTTGGCACCAATAACATTATAGCTTATCGTCAACTTCCTTAATCTTGCGTGCACAACTTTTGTAAGAGATATACCACCAGTTTGTTGCATTTTCAACCTGCAACATCCTTCCAAGATTCCAGTACGTTCCCTAACATATGTTTCAATTGCGAATTATTTCAAACATCATGATAAAACCAAGCTTTAAGTAAAACAAAAAAAATGTTAGGAGTCATCTTTTATAATATATATTACCTCTTCTTTGGATAAGAACTCTTCCATGGTAATTGGCACAATATCTCCAGATTCAAGTTCATTTGAGTGATTAGTAGTTGTTGTTGTAGAGCTTGTAGTAATGGAACTTGAACTTCCTTCTGAAATATTTCTGTATCACATAAGTTTGTTTTAAGTAATAATCATTGTTAGTGTTATAATTAAAAACAAAAGAATAAAATTATTTCTAACAAATATTTACATTTTTAAAATATAAACAACTATTTTAATCATATATAAACTTTTACAACAATCATATAGGAGAAATTATTACCTTGTCGTACACTATTCTATTTCATGGCAGTGTTCCAACGATACTATTTTTTTTGGTTTGTAAGAGGTAGTCTGATGAGAGTGAAATTAAGCGTGTTTTAGTGTCCAATTTAATATTTTTTTATGTGAATTTTTGTTATATATTAGCACAAGTGTCTCATATTCAATATATTTGAGAAAAATGTGCATTTGAGGTGTTTTATTGTATTTTAGGTGGAAAGATCAAAAGTGAAAAGTTGGGAAAAAGGTGCAACTTGTGTAGGAATGCTGAAAAATGCACATTCAACTTATGTAATTTTTTTGTGTTCGTGTAGAGCTCTGAACTGGAAATGTGATACATGGTTGGAAAGCTACAGAAGAAAGGATTGTTTTGGCATAGGGAATACTTCAATCGGAGTCTAAACGAGAAAGTTATGATCAAAATGGTGACGTCGCGCAAGCTATGTGATGCTCATTTTCTTTGCACACAAAATTAATCCCAATGTATTAAGGATATCAGTTGCAGCTTAAGTAAGTGACCAAGTTAAATATCGAACCCAAAGAACGGCGTATTATCAATTTAATTATTTACTAAATTAATTAAGACGAAAGGTAATAACGTTTAAGGATTGAATTATTAACTAATAAATAATTAATTTAAAATAACAAATAAAATATATAACACTGGAAGAATACGAAAGTGGCTCAAGAATGGAGAATAGGTAGCTCTAAGATAATCTAGTTTTACTACTTAACTTTCCTCTCAAGTGTAGACCGACTCTGCCTTGTGGACTATGAACGCATCACTAAAATATGAAAATCTACTCTATAGACACAAGTAAGTTTGCATGTAATACATGTGAATAACCTCGGAGTAAGAGACATAATTTCACACCCCCCTTTCTAGGTACTATCAGTATCAATTATTTTCCACGTCAGGAACCTAACCCGATATGATCTCCCTTTATAGCAACTATAAAATTACCCTCTTTATCCTGCTTACTAACCCGAATTCAATTCAATTAATAAACATTCATATATGACAGTTCTAATGAAGCTTCGGAGTCCCCTCACTTAGAATCATAACATGGAATCCTGTTCAGCGATGTACGCACTCAATCTACAACCAAGATATATATTCAGACTCTATATACCAATTGAAGATGCACAAAACGACCGTGAATATGGATTAAGAAAGCACAATCATATATAAAATAAATCCACAAGTAGCATTGTATGGAGGACACACAAGAGAATTTAATTAATTCATAAAACATTCAAAACCCTAGATTTACCAAAACAGTTTTAGCCCATGATGTTGCGAAGAACAATTATGGGGGTTGTTACCCATATGTCTGGAAAATTAGAAAGTAGAAGAAAAGAATTAAGAAAACCCTTAGTGTATAAGTTTCCTTCCTTCTCTCTTCCATCTCTTCAAATCCTCTTGGTTCTCCTTCTTGATTCCACAAACAAATCTTCACAGTGATTGATGGATAGAGAAAAGGATGTGGATGATGGTTGGGGGTGAACCCCCCTTGTGGGGTGTAGTATTGTGTTATGGCTCTCCCTCACATGAATAATGATGTAAAATAGACATAGGTGTGAGAAGGGAATTAAATAAGGAAATAAAATATATGGGTGAATCATGGAGAATTGTGTGATAAGGAGATTAATTGTGCTCCAAGAAATAGGTAAATTCGGAAATTATCGCTGGCAGCTGCGCGACTTCACGAGTTTGAGCAAAACTTCCTCGTCCAAATTACGATTTAAGTGATTCTTGCGCTCACGTGATCCTATCTTCCTTGACTTTCTATAAATATAAAGAAATATCAGAAACTCCAATACTTGTATATGTAACAAGTCAGGCAAAGTGGAACAGTCGTGCAGAGTAGGAACAGCTTGCGCGACATCACCATTTAGATCATAACTTTCTTATTTGGATTCCGATTGAGGTGTTCTTTACGCCAAAACGATTCTCTCTTCTGTGGCTTTCCAATCATGTATCACACATACAATGAAGAGCTCCACAAAAATACAGAAAAATTACACAAGTTGGACATGAGTTTTTCAGCATTCCTACACAAGTTGCACCTTTTCTCCAACTTTGCACTTTTGATCATTTTTCCACCTAAAACACAATAAAACACCTCAAGTACATCTTTTTCTCAAATACATTGAATATAAGATCCTTGTGCTAATATATGACAACAATTCTCATCAAGAAGGGGTTCAATTAGGCACTAAAATACGCTTATTTTCACTCTCAACAAATCCCAAACTTACTCGTTGCTCGTCCCGAGGCAACAAAATAAAAATAAAGAGAAAGAGAGAGTAAGAAAATTAGCATGGAAACAAGGATTACAACTCATCCCCCATTCAAATGCAATTGTCATCAACTTAAGTTATGCAGCTCTCATTACATGTAATAATCAATCCATAGCATACAAGATAAGACAATCACCATCAATTCAAATGCTCCATTGACATGTTCTCACGGAAAGTATATATAAATCGCGCTCAAGTGTAAAAGATGTACACTTATGGGTTAAGGTGTTTACGCTCAAATTCAATTCAAGTGCATGCGTAACCATAAGCTTGCCCATTGTCTCAACTCACCTTTTACTTGTAGCTAGCAAATCATGGATCAAAAAAGTCTTTTATTTGGTTCTAATGTACGCTCTTTGAAAAAGGTACGGAATATATGAATAAGTGACTCAAAACTCGGATCAATCATGCTGCAATCTCTCTCGATCTTTGATTCTTCCTCATCACTTTAATCAAGCAAAACATCCGCTTCAAACTCTCCCATCTTTCTCCTTCAAGCACATCATATTCTTTTCAACTTTTTCTAGCTCTTCAACTCCATCATTCTCCTCTTTATCACATTTTTTTTTCACTTCTCTTTTTTTTTTTTATCCGAGGTACCAGTTTCGGGCACTACCTCTCACATCCTCCATAGGGTACTAGATTTAAGCACTACCCTAGGGTGTTTGTTTTCATGGAATACTAGATTTGAGCACTACTCCAAGAATTTTACTTTTCATCCTTAAGATTCTTCCTTCATCATCCCTCAAATCACCACTCTCTTCAATTAAGCTTTATTGGCTATTAAAAGAATGGATGTAAAAAGGCTCAAATGGGCTGACTAAGGATTTAATGAATTCATGTAAAGTATATGGGAAAAGATGGGCTATTCAAAGATGGTTTAATGTCATCTCCATAATCCGCTAGACTAATCTTGAATATTCAAGGAGACTCAAGGTAAGTTCTAGAATACACGCACAAGAACGATACTCACCAGAAAAGAAATATCATGTGATTATGTACATGATCAACGAGGCTCAAAATCTCGCATGGGTTTTTAACAAGTAACAGAGCACTTTTCATGGTAAGTAATATCCCACAAGTACACATAGAACTTCATATTGCAATTAACTCAAGTACACTTCCTTCATCAATTTCAAGAGCATATGAATTTCAGGCACAATTTAAAACAATATAAGCTCACATGGATCACCAAAAATATAAACTCAATCCTTCCACTCCATGAATTAAATGAACACATAAAGATTAGAATTAAGAAACGAGGGCACTGATATTTCTTCAACGTATGCACGAGTTTCTCGAGTTGTTCAACTCGATCAGGTCAAAGCCTCAGTTTACCGTTCCTATCATCAAAGCTCAAGCACACCTCATCATCACAGATTTATCAATAATAAAATAAGAGAACTATAAGAAAACTCAATTGACTATCTAATTGACTCCACACACTAGACACACCAACACAACACGCTAAACATTAGGTAAGTTGTAAAAAATTGACATATCAACACCGATTAAAGTATCAATATACCGCAAAAAATCAACCTCCTAACAAACAAAACAACCAACGAAAGGAAAAATTATACCATTAATGCTCATATGACAAGGTAAGTACATCACACCCCCTTAAACTTAGTAAAAACATAAGTCGAAACTAAGTTTGAAAGAGATGTAATTCCCAAAACGTGAGCACCTCAAATATAATAACTCCTCACCCATACAAAAGACATAATAAAGCAATAAAATAGAAGGGACAAGCCCCCAACAGGCGCTCATGTTAAACATCGGAGAGTCACGATGGTAAAGTCTTAATCAACTAGAAATAATAAAATCAATAATAGCAGCCATCCCGGGCAACGGCGCCAAAAACTTGATGCGCATTTTGCACGCAAAATTAATCCCCAAGTATTAAGGATATCAGTTTCAGCTTAAGCAAGTGACCAAGTTAAATATCAAACCCAAAGAACGTCGTATTATCAATTTAATTATTTACTAAATTAATTAAGATGAAAGGCAATAACGTTTAAGGATTGAATTATTAACTAATAAATAATTAATTTAAAATAACAAATAAAATATATAACACTGGAAGAATACGAAAGTGGCTCAAGAATGGAGAATATGTAGCTCTAAGGTAATCCAATTTTACTACTTAACTTCCCTCTCAAGTGCCGGTCGACTCTGCCTTGTGGACTATGGACGCATCACTAAACCATGCAAATCTACTCTATAGACACAAGTAAATATGCATGTAACACGTGTGAATAACCTCAGAGCAAGAGACGTAATTTCACCCCCCTTTCTAGGTACTATCAAAATCAGTTATTTCCCACATTTGAAAATTAACCCGATATGATCTCCCTTTATATGTACTATAAAATTACCCTCTTTATCATGCTTACTAACCCGAATTCAATTCAATTAATAAATATTCATATATGACAGTTCTAATGGAGCTTCGGAGTATCCTCTCTTAGAATCATAACATGGAATCCTGTTCAGCGGTGAACGCACTCAATCTACAACCAAGATATATATTCAGACTCTATATACTAATTGAAGATGCACAAAATGACCGTGAATATGGATTAAGAAAGCAAAATCATATATAAAATAAATTCACAAGTAATGTTGTACGGAGGACACACAAGAGAATTTAATTAATTTATAAAACCTTCAAACCCCTAGATCTACCAAAACGGTTCTAGCCTATGATGTTGCAAAGAACAATCATGGGATTGGATAGATCTTACCCATATGTCTGGAAAATTAGAAAGTAGAAGAAAAGAATTAAGAAAACCCTTTGTGTAGAAGTCTCCTTCCTTCTCTGTTGTGTCTCTTCAAATCCTCTTTGTTCTCCTTCATAATTCTATAGACGAATCTTCATAGTGATGGATGGAGGAAAGGATGTGGATGATGGTTGGGGGTGAACCCCCCCTTGTGGGGTGTAGTATTGTGTTGTGGCTCTCCCTCACATGAATAATGATGTAAAATATATATAGGTGTGAGAAGGAAATTAAATAAGGAAATAAAAGATATGGGTGAATCATGGAGGATTATGTGATAAGGAGATTAATTGTGCTCCAAGAAATAGGTAATTTTCGGTAATTCTCAGAAATTCTCGCTGGCAGATGTGCGACTTCACAAGTTTGAGCATAACTTCCTCGTCCGAATTCTGATTTAAGTGATTCTTACGCTTACACGATCCTATCTTCCTTGGATTTATATCGATATAAAGAAATATCAGAAACTCCAACATTTGAATATGTAACAAGTCATGCAAAGTAGAACAGTCATACTGAGTAGGAACAGCTTGCAAGACGTCACCATTTCGATCATAACTTTCTCGTTTTGATTCCGATTTAGGTGTTATTTATGCCAAAATGATCCTCTCTTCTGTGGATTTCTAACCATGTATCATAAGTCGAATTCAGAGCTCCAAAAAAATACAGAAAAATTACACAAGTTGGACGTAAGTTTTTCAGCATTCGTACACAAGTTGCACCTTTTCTCCAACTTTGCACTTTTGATCATTTTTCCACCTAAGACATAATAAAATACCTCAAATGCACCTTTTTTCTCAAATATATTGAATATAAGACCCTTGTGCTAATATATGATAATAATTCTCATCAAAAAGGTGTTTAATTAGATACTAAAACACGCTTATTTATACTCTCAACACTATGCCGAACAGAATGGCTGTGCCACTTTTCATGGCTTGTTACACCTTCAAATTTTAAAATTTTTTGTAAGTTCTTTATATGGATAGAAAGAAAAGGAAGAGAGAATCGCGTGAGCCCAAGAATCACTCAAATTGGAGTTTGGATGTGAAAGTTATGCGCGAAACGATGAGACTGCGCATGCAGCTCGACCAATAGTTTGACCAAGGTCTTCTAGTTTGACCAAGACCACTTTGGTCGAACTAGGACACGGAAATCTATTTTCATCGAGTTTTACACCCCAGTGCGTGTATTTTTGTATTTTCCAAGAAAAAGTCCATCCAATGTCCATAAGGAGATCTTACAAGTATAAAAGGGGATCTAGATCACACCAAAGGCACCACAACACAATCATCCTAAACCCCACAAGGGGGGATCACCCCCCAACCATCATCCACATCATTTCTTTTATCCATCCATCCATCACTTTGAAGATTCGTCTGCTGAATCAAGAGGAGAAGCAAGAGGAGGATTCAAGACGGAGAAGGACGCGCTGACGCCCACATCTAGGATTTTTATTCATTTCCTAATTTATCTTGTATTTTCAAGACATACGGGTAAGATCTATCCAACCCCCATGATTATTCTTCGCAACATCATGAGCTAGAACTATTTTGATAGATTTAGGGTTTTGAAGGTTTTATGAATTAATTAAACTCTCTTGTGTGTCCTCCGCACAACACTACTTACGGATTGATTTTATATATGATCGTGCTTTCTTAATCCATATTCGCGGTCATTTTGTGCATCTTCAATTGGTATATAGAGTCTGAATATATATCTTGGTTGTAGATTGAGTGCGTTCACCGCTGAACAGGATTCCATGTTATGATTCTAAGTGACTGGACTCTGAAGCTTCATTAGAACTATCATATATGAATGTTTATTAATTGAATTGAATTTGGGTTAATAAGCAGGATAAAGATGGTAATTTTATAGTACCTATAAAGGAAAATCATATCGGGTTAGATTCCAGACGTGGGAAATAATTGATATTGATAGTACCTAGAAAGGGGGGTAAAATATTATATGTCTCTTGCTCCGTGGTTATTTACACGTGTTACACGGATATTTACTTGTGTCTATAGAGTAGATTTGCATGGTTCAGTGATGCGTCCATAGTCCACAAGGCAGAGTCGGCCTGCACATCAGAGGGAAGTTAAGTAGTAAAACTGGATTACCCTAGAGCTACCTATTCTCCATACTTGATTCACTTTCGTATTCTTCTAGTGTTATTTATTTTATTTGTTATCATTATATATAATAAACACACTTTAAAAGTTAAAATTGAATCAATTTTTAATTTATACCATTGATTTTGATTACTAAACATTTTTTAATCTCATCCGTTCATCACATTATTCAATCTCATCCATTCATCACAATTATGATATTAGATTTTGGCCATTGATTTTTTTGTCATAATAATGATACTTTATTTAATTTAAAATGATAACTTATTTAAAATGATTCCTTACATGTGTGCATAATATTATTTTTTTATTAAATATAATACATAACTACTACTAATTTTAATTATTTCAAATTATTATGTTAATTATTCCTAAACAATTTGAATTATTTTTTTAAATTATGTTAATTATTCCTAAACTATTTGAATTAATTTTTAATTATATGATTTAGGGTTTAGGGTAATATTATTTAATTATTATAATAACTTATAAAATTAGGATTTAGGTCATATTTTTGTAATAGAATTATATTATATTTATTTTATATTTAATCAGTAATAGTATAAGTTCATTTAAAATATTAATTTTAATCAATAAAAAATACTTTAAAATAGTATTAAATGGGTATGAGTAATTTACGAGTATTTTTTGATGCACCAGTATTCGATCCATAGATCGACTAATTCGGGGGAGGCCAGAACCTACCGTATGAGTATTGTAATGAATTTTTAAAATATTAATGAATTAGGGGGATACAAATATTGTAATGAATATTTAAAATACTCCCTCCGTCCCGGAGAAGTTGGTATATTTTTTTTTTGGCACGAAGATTAAAAAGTATAATACTTAATGTAAAGTGAAGTAAAGTGAAGTGAGAGAAATAATATTTAATGTGTAGTGGGTAGTTGTATTAGAGGTGATATGTTGGGCCCATGAGAATAGATTAATTATTTTTGTGTGGGTCCCATATATTAAAAATAAAATGTTTCAACTTTAGTGGGACAAACCAAAAAGAAAAGTGTGTCAACTTCTATAGGACGGAGGAAGTATTAATTTTTAAATGATATTTATTTATACACGAGTATGAGTATTACGAAATAAAAAAGTATCTTACATAATTAATAAACACCCTAAAAAAACGAGTACAAGTAGTTCAAAAAATATCATTAGAATTCAAAATTAAAATAAAAAATAATAATATTTTTGTATTCAATATGCACTATAATAAACATGCTGATTGATGTCTATTTCGCCAGCCAGTGAATGTTGAAGCCACTAATGTTAAAAGTAGGTGCTCATAGACATCGGTTTTAGTCATAAGCATATAAATAAATTATAAATATATATTAATAATTATAATTTTCACGGGTAGTTCAAAAAAATATCATTAGAATTTGAACTGTGTACGTGTATAAATCAGGTATCCACGAATATTAAAATTATACAAAATATTTTATCTATATTATATAATATGTTATGAAATAATTATATAATTAACTAATAGTTATAAGTTTTATTTGATCGTATTAAAAATAATAAAATTCGTATTATATTTAATTCATAATTAATTAACAATAATATAATTTTTATTAAAATATTAATTTTAATACAATATATATATATATATATATATATATATATAGAAATAATTACTGATAGGTACACACTTTGTACCCCTAATTACTACTAGATACATTGATTTAAAATAATTATTATTTAATACAAAATATTAAAGTAAAATATCAAATATACCCCTAAACCCATATACCTTTAAAACACTAACCCCAACCTCCACCCACCACCGGACCACCGCTGCCGCCGCCGCCGCCGGCGGCGGAGCTCCGGCGGCCGGTCGCCGGAAAATCTGTTCGTCAGAAAAAAAAAAAAAAAAAAAAAAAAAAAAAAAAAAAAAAAACTGGTCGCCTGAAAGCTGCAGAGCCGCCGCCGCCGGAGCTCCGGCAGCCGGTCGCCGGTCGCCGGAAAAACTGTTCGTCCAAAAAAAAAAAAGAAAAAAAAAAAAAAACTGGTCGCCGGAAAAACTGCCGCCGCCGGAAAAGCTGCCGGACCGCCGCCGCCGGACCACCACATTTTTTTGCTGCACACACTTTTTTTCCCTGCACACACTTTTTTTGCTGCACACACTTTGCTGCACATGAACTTTTGCTGCACACAATATTTATGTGCAGCACATTAATAGGGGTAATATTGGAATATCACTATATATTTTTGTACCTAGTAGTAATACTTTTGTATGTTTGTATCTCATAGTAATTTAGGGTTTTTTGTGTACCTAGTAGTAATCCTCCCATATATATATATATATATATATATGTATAAATTAATTAATACATTAATTTAAACACTAAAAAATATAAATATATTATAAATATATATTACTAATTATAATTATAATTTATCATATTTATTTTAAATATAAATATTTTTCTAAAATAAATTAGTATTAAATGGATATGTGTAATCTACGGGTAATGATAAACTAGTTTGGGATAGGTAAGAGTATCATAATATTTTTTTTAATAAAACGGGTACGAAAATGAATAGTTTATATTTAAATGGATATGAGTACGTAAAAATATCATTAGAATTTGAAATTAAAATAAAAAATTATAATATTTTTGTATTCAATATGCACTACAATAAACATGCTGATTGATATCTATTTCACCAGCCAGTGGATGTTGAAGCCACTAATGTTAAAAGTAGGCTCTGATAGACATTTGTTTTTAGTCATAAGCATATAAATACATTATAAATATATATTAATAATTATAATTTTCATGGGTAGTTCAAAAAAATATCATTAGAATTTGAATTGTATACGTGTATGAATCAGGTATCCACAAATATTAAAAATATATAAAATATTTTATCTATATTATATAATATGTTATGAAATAATTATATAATTAAATAATAGTTATAACTTTTATTTGATCATATTAAAACTCTTAAGGTACTACAAAATTAAATAATAGATTTTATATTATATTTAATTAATAATAGTATACTAATTTTTGATAAAATATTAATTTAAAATGAGACGTGTATGAATACGGGTAATTAATATTTAAACGGATATGAGTATGCCAAAATAAGCGAATACCTTATCCATTATCATCTCTATTCCTACATGCTATAATTTCATACTTTTTTATCTCGAATTTATGCACATAATAATATAATAATACTTTTACGGTACCATAAAATTACTGCTTACTTTTTCTATAAAATTTATGCAATGTGTTATAAATAATTACTTCTTTTTAGAAATGTAAAAATTATTATCAGACCTAAGGTAGTATATATATAATATATAATGATAATATTTAATCAATTTTTATATATATATAAAATACATTAAAAATAATATTTTAATCAATTTTTTTTTCAAATTATTTAAATAATTTAAATAAATTACAAACCCTTTAAATAATTTAATCAATTTTCAAACCTTTGATCTCAAAGAATAACAATGTGATAATACTTTCGCCTATTTTAAAGGTGGTCATTACGTGAATTAATGAGTTTTTTTTGTTGTGGATATTTGTTTATGTAGTGAGTAGTGAGTCATATGTGGGACCATTTTACTAAAAGAATAAAATTCATACATTTGGAGTGAACATCCAAAATAGGAGTAGTAAAATAAAGACTTTTAAAATGGACGGAGGGATTATATACAAAAATAAAATAAAATAAAATTTAAAAAATAAATTAATTAAATATCAACCATGTCCATGCAACGCATGAGTTATAATTACTACTTTTAATTAATTGTTTAGTAGTTGATAATCAAACCTCAAACTTAATTGCCTTTCGTCTTAATTAATTTAGTAAATAATTAAATTAATAATACGCCATCTTTTGGGTTCTATATTTAACTTGGTCGCTTGCCTAAGCTGCAATTGATATCCTTAATACTTTGGAATTAATTTTGTGTGAAAAGAAAATGCCCATCACAGTCCACGATATTTCTGATGAAATTGTTAGATTGATGAAATATAATTAGAGAAATTCATGCATTAATTTATGAATAATGTATTAGAATTAAGCAGTTAATGTAATAGTGAAACATACATTCATTCTTCTTTATTCTAAACATTTGAAGAATGATGACCAGAGGAGAAGATCGTGGCATATAGCCCTTTTTCCTTTGATCATGTCCATGCATTTCTCTTCCCATAGAGAAGATTTTATGGATCTACCCCTGATACATCATTATGCACACTTGCTAATTTCCTATTCAGAATAATGTCTTAAAACAACGTAATTGAACAATCATAAATAAATATAAATGTTAATAAGATCTTACTCGATGTCCACAATATTGATGTCCACCACTTTTGTCGGAACCCCACTGACTTGAACCATTAAAGATCGATAAACATCTCCCAACTTTTCAATCACATCTGCATAAATTGTTTTTTAAATGTCATTGTTTTAAAAATCAGAAAAAGATTGATTTGCATTTATTATCAAGATAATCTATATGTATGTCTTACACAAATATAGTACATCATACACAATAACTATTCTAAGAACATTCTTAATATGCAATTTAGCCATTTCTGAATGAAAAAAATAATATTATAACATAAATACAATATAATAAGAATAGAGACAAACCTAAAAGAATCTTATAATTTGAGAACTTTTTCCTGATAAAATATCGTCAATGGGAACAAACGAATATGAACTCTGAGGAAATGATTCATCATAAAATTGTGTTATAACTATGGATCGAATTACAAAAATTCGATGAATGCAAGATGTAATCTTATACTCTACGTGGTTATCAGAAATGCATAAGCTTTTCATATCGTACACGCATGATTCGTTCAACTTTGGTCTAAATTTTTCTATGTTACAACTCATGACAGTAACCTGGATACGGCTCCCCTAAAAAACAATAGTTAGATTTACATTAGTTTATCATATACATAACAACAAAATTTGTATTTACTAAATAATAAACACAAAATAAATTACAAGGATAATCCGATATGGATTGAACTTGAGAATTGAATAAACAGTCTTTAGCTATCCTCTGATTCCTCTCTTAAGTTGACTTCTTTGACTTTATCAACTTTCGGAGCTGGATCTTCGGATGAAGCTTGTCCGAGCACGGGTTTGGGGCTTTATAATGTTTGTCCGGAGGTGTCGAGCTTTTGTTCGGATCAAACATTGACTTGAAGATATTATATGAAAATGCTGTTTAATTTGATAGAACACCGTTGACTTCACGAAGAATATTGAATGAACTTTGGCTTGAAGAAACGTTGAATCTGAGGGGCTCTGCACCTTGATCTCAGATTGAATGTCTTTTCTAGATTGATCTTTGAAGAATAGCTTGATCTTCGTGGAGATTCCAAGTTTCTTCAGAGCTCTCCGGGTTTTCAGAATTTTCAAGATGTATGGAATGAGGACTGAAGGCCCTTATTTATAGGTGGAGGAAATAACCACTTGAGATATATTTTCTCCTTGAAAATATATGTTGGGCTTTTCTCCTTTAACCTACTGGACTGGACTGGACTTGGGCCAATTTAATTTAATTAGGCCTGCTGGATTTGACTTGGGCCTATTTAATTTAATTAGGCCTTCAGGATTTGACTTGGGCCTATTTAATTAGGCATGCTGGATTTGACTTGGGCTTATTTGACTTGAATCAAGCCCACATGATTTGAATTGAGCTCATCTGATTTGAATTTGGGATCAAATAATTATATTAATTATTAACTATTTATTCATTTATTTCAGGAATTAATTTATTTAAATTCCTTAATAAATAAATATTTAATCAATATTAATATATTTTCCTTCGCATTTTTATTTATTGGGCAATAAAATTTAATTTCCTACAAATGTCCCCTTGCAAATGTTCACTGAAATATCTTTTTCAAGTGGACAAAGTGCAACATTTTATCCTCGGCCTCTTGTATCCTTCTTTCTCCTCACCCATCAACTTCTGAATTGAGATTTGGTTAATTTGTTTTGTGACCCATTCTTGAGTTGAGCTTTCAACTTTCCATTGGCCCATTAATTCTACCTTAGCTGTGTCTTCTTTCTCTCAACCATATGTGATTTGTGAATTTGCAAATATGTGCTTTACTTCATCTTTAAAGGGTAAGATAAACTTAATGCATAACCTCAAATCTTTAGAAGTCTTCAAATCCACTGGTTTTCATAAACTCAATTTACGCCTTAAATCATGTTAGATATCATATCTTTTGTACATCTTCAAAACTTTGGAAATACAAATATTGCAGGAAGTGATATCAAATAAGCATGAGATAAACTAGCATTCAAAATATATCATCAAATCTTATTAAATAATTATCCAAGACTCCTTATCCAACAGATTTCATAACTATTTAAGGGATGATCATGGCCTTTTTTCATAGGCGAAAAGGGAAGTGACATGCAACGGATGCGGGGTACGAAGTGATGATCTCTGTAAATAATAATTAATTATTATTTATTTTCCACATAAGAAGTGTGGATAAGAGAGAGAGAGAGGGAGTTAATGATACAGTTAATTAACCCCTGTCTCTTGGAAATTATAGATACAGCGCAAGGCAATTGTCCCTATGTGAGGCATGCATGTTACAGAATACGTTTGCGTATTTAGAATACAGAACAGAATGCAAAATGCGAGAGCATATTTTCTCTCTTGATTTCTCTCCTGGATTCACATACGAATCCAGTCTTCATATTCTTCACAATTAATACTATATCATGAATAATAATCTTCCAACCCCGTGTTGAAGGATTGATCCAGAGATCACAGTCTATTGTGAGTACCAATCGATTCATACGTTTACTTCCGCTGCAACAAAAACTCTTCGGTGAGAGGTATGATTTCTCCCTATGCATGAACGTGAGTTTTTCAACATTGGTATTAGAGCCAATGGTTGGTACTCCATGTTTATTTTTCCTCACTTGAATTTCAAGTTTTAAGTTTTCTGCTTTTTTTATTTAAGTTTTTATACACGATCCTAGTTTTGATACTATATGATTGTTGGATTATGTGACGTTGATGGGTCATTAAAATAAGTTTAAGGCAGATTATTTTTTTCAGTGGTTATAGAGGCATGTGACAATTTTCTTCGTCTTAATTGTTAAAGGGTGTGATTTTTTGTCATTTTTTTGTACAAGCAAAAGCAGGTCTTGGATATATCACTGGAAAGGCCTAGTCGAGATGAGTCCATAAGTATTTTTTATGCATTTTTAGCCTTCTAAAACTCAAGATATGATTTTTTAAAGTTTTTTTGGAGATTGGGGCTAAACTGCAAGAGTTCAGAAAGTTTGGGGGTTGATTTTTTAAAAATTCGATAAAGTTCAGGGACTTTTTCATAATTAAATAAATTTGACGGTGGACCAGTTCAGACCAGTCAAACCGGGTCAGCCTGCGACCTCAACACACTGGAGGGCATGTGGCCGGCGATGGCACGTGAAAGTCACGCTCAGGCATACGGTGGCTCCGGTGGCAGCGCGTGAAATCCATGCACCGAAGACCGGCGACTCCGGTAGTGGCGCGTGGGGTACACACACCGATAACATCTTCCCAGCGGCGGCGTGTGTGGTACACGTGCCTGCCAGCAGCCCTCCTGCAGCCAGCTCGTGACAGTGCGTCCGGGCGCGTGGCGGCACGTGGGTGGCTCGTGCAGGCGCGTGGGAACTCAGGCAGTGCGTGTGGGCGCATGGACGCATTTTTTCAACTAGTGGATAATGTTTTTTGATGTGTTTCGACGTGTGGAGTCCGATGGTGATGTTTCTGAGAGTGTTTGACGTCATCTTAAATGTGTATTTGTAGTTTTACTTCATTTTTGGACATATTTGTTGAATACGAACCTATGGGGTGGCTATTTGGTTGCATGTTTTGATAATAATGCACCTTAATATGTCATGTAATTCTAAATTCATAGTGTTAAGTGACGTTAGAATTGTTTAAATTCCAATAGCCTATGAAAGTGGGAGCCAAAGTGAGTTGGACTGATACACTTGTGAATATGCCTATTGCATCTTGGAAAGTTGTTTCCATATGCATTATATGAAGAGAAAATTCATGTGATCTAGTTTAACTAACACTGGTGTGTTTGATATTTGGTTGCTCGTTTTTCTCAGAGACATGTCAAGATCGGGAACAATTACAGAAGAAGACATTAGGACTAAAGATGAGGTCCTCCATGAATTCTTGAATTATAAAATGAAGCCTACACACAACATAAGAGACCATGTAGTTGTCTTGATTGAACTCTACAACCAGATGATGCGTTTGATTTATAGCACAACGGTTTCAAGTAATGAGTATTTTTAAATTACTAGTCCTCAGACCTGGGCGAATACTTTGCCTCCCCACCTACAAAAGGTTTTTTGGGCTCACTGGGAGACTTACCAAGTGAATCCTAATGGTCATTTCATTATGCTTGATTTGGTCGATGCTTCTGTAGCAGAAGATAGGACACAGGTACTAAGATCAGCCTGCTTGAGAATGGGAAGGATTCGACGTTCTTATTTTTTTAGACTGAGTGGTCGAGAAAAACGTCAGATAAAGAATCCTCATATAGATCCTCTAGGACGAGTTGTCTTTAGTGTGGGGACTAGAGAATTTTATTGAGAATGTTATTTTAAATCTAGTGATAAATTAAGAGATACAATCAGTATATAAAGCTAGTTTTATTTCCATTGTATTTCTAATTAGAAATTCAGGGAGTTCATTAGAATTTTATATTCATGACTTGTCAGGCTTGGAGTTTTTACTATTGTGGATGGTTATTTATGTTGGATTGTATACTAAAAGTCTAGCTTTAGTATGAACAATGTTATAACAATTTATTTGAAATGAGAATCATATGATCAAATGATTGCGTCTTATAATTTATTTATATGTTCGATGCAATAGTCCACTTACTTTATACTGTAGAAATATGTTGTGTGACAACACGCGGAAGATCATATTATCGATTTCCTTATAAACTATAAACAGATGCTCACAACCGAGATAGACGGGGACTCTCTATCATGATAGTTATAGTGTGATTTGGTATTAGATTGTCTTGACTATAGAATTACATTAGTGCACTTGTGTGTATTGAGCAGGATCACTTGAGATCGTTCGACTTGTACTATCTATATAGAAGAACTTGATCTCAGTTATTATGGATGTTCGTGCTCTTAATTCCTATACAATAACCTCGACACGTAAGGCAGTATGTATTTCTTTGAATCATCAATGGGTGAGATTTACATGTAATTAAATCAACAAACTCCGTGAGTTGGGAAATAGTGCTGTCTCTATGATGTGCTGTTGATTGTAGAAGGAATCCGTGTTCGTTATAGGTTGATGATGTCCCCTTGAGGAGCTCATAAGGATTATCATGTAAACCCTGCAGGTGGATTTATTCCGGCATGATAATGAGGTTGAGTGGTACTACTCTCGGATGAGATATATGGAGTTGTCAGTAACTTAATTAATTAATGGACATTGTATATCTTAAACATGGGAAGACTAACAGACTCATAATAAGAAGGAGCCCACAACGTAATTATGGGATTAGAACGGTAGTGTAGTAATAATATTTTAGTGGTATATATTATTATTATTGGACTTAAGTATAAGCTTTGGGCTAAGCTTGGATACTTAAGCCCAATGGAGGACCAACTCTAATTTCTCCTCCTGGTCCCTGCTGTAGCACATATATAAGTCATCTCAGCTATCCAGAAACCCTAATCTTTGAGATTAATCATGCCTAACACTTTGAGGAGGGTGAGAGAACATAAAATTAAGAAGATCTCTAGGATCGTCACCCACACGACATCGAGATTGGACTTGGGAATACAGCAGAAGATTGGAAGGTTGTTTGCTACTACTGTCCACCACCTTCTACCATTTTTATAAAATTGTACAGATATTAGAATAGGACGTGTGATATACTGACGGAAATCAACAGAAGAGAGGATCATTTTGGCACAAAGATTACTCAAATCTGATATTAGATGAGAGAGTTATGCCCAAAACGGTGACGCTTCGCAGGCTAGTGGTGAATAGGACGTGTGATATACTGACGGAAATCAACAGAAGAGAGGATCATTTTGGCACAAAGATTACTCAAATCTGATATTAGATGAGAGAGTTATGCCCAAAACGGTGACGCTTCGCAGGCTAGTGGTGAGAATTCATCGTCTTCAACATACCCTGGTGAAAGGTAATACGTTTCTTGTTTACTTGCTTCCGCTATATGTTAGAAACGTATGGAACCTTAAAGGTTCACGTAAACCAAATGATTGAATGACAACAGTTGAAACGAGGGAGAACGAGCCAAAACAGTGAAGGAATCAGGGCAGCAGCAACACGACTGGCCGTGTCGGTGGCACGAGCCGTGTCGCAGTACACGACTCGTGTAGCTAACACGGGCCTGTCCAGAATGGTCGTGCGGCAACATCTATTCATCCAACACGACCACCACTTGGCCGTGTTGCGGAGCTCGACTCGTGTTGCAGCACACGACCCGTGTAGCCAACACGGGCCTGTAAGCGATGGCCGTGCGGGAGCATCAGTTCACGCAACACGGGCACCTTATGGCCGTGTTGCGCCACACGACTCGTGTCGTGTCAGGGATCAGAAAAATTCAGAATCCTTCTAGAAGCTTGTCAAGGAGTATAAATACCCCTCCATTCAGATTTTATGAAAAAAATCCGAAAATCCTATCATCTACACACACCTCACACACCATTTCTTCCATTTTCCACCATCATCTTCATCCATTCTTCATCCACCCATCTACACTTGATCCCCTCCATCAAATTCACCATCCAAGTGATCAAGGAAGCAAGGGAGAGTGAGATCACAAGAAGAAGAAGGAGATCTCCATTGAAGCACTTCAAAGGGGGAATCTAATTCTAATTTTTGTGCATTTCTTTATAGATTGATCATGTTTTGTAAGGATCTTAATGTCTATGTTAATTTTCTTATGGATATGAGAGGCTAATCTCCTTTGTGAGATTAGCTCCATGATTGGTGTTGGATAATTTAGTTTTTATGCAAATTGATTTTAATCTTGAATGGGCTTTGTGTTATTTCTATCATTGATTGTTGATTGCTTGATGTATATGATGATTTGTGTGATTAATTGTCATGGGCATGTGATTAGATTGAGAAATCAATTATGTGTTTAGGATAGTTCAAGGATTTCAAATGCCAAATTGGGAGCCTAATTTGCAACCGGATTACGGAGTACAAGATATGCAATTCCAACAACAAGGTTATGAGAACTTGGGAGTTCCTCATCAAATGCATCATCAAGTATACCCTCAAGGTGTGGAAGATGGTTTTCAAGGAAATTTTTCTAGAAATCAAGATGGAAATCAACCACATCTATGGGGCGATTTTCAAGACTCCAACACCTCTTATTCCGCCCAACTTGACTATAGAGAGAAGCTTAGAAATGAGTTGATCGAAAAGATTATGGAGCGCATGGAGAAGGAGAGTAAGTATAATGAAGCTTGGATGGATCGAATCGGAAATTGGTGTGACAGGGTGACAAGTGCAATAGTAGCATTCGGTGCTAGATTAGATTCCATTGAGCACCAAGTTAGTCAAGTTGTATCCACCGTTGAGAACAACAAGCCTTCTACCTCCGGAACGAATCTATGCATGGCCATTAAAGATCGAAAAGAGGATGGTTTAGAAAGGTTTGATAAGGTTATGAAGGAAAAGAGAGAAAGGGTGCCTAAGTGGGTGAAAGCTACAAAGTTGAAAGAAGAGTTGACGGAGGAATTCGATAGATTTGTCGAGTCTCTTGAAGAGATGGTTGAGAAAGTAAAACATCAAAATCGAGAAGAGATTCATGCCCTTATGGAAGAAAAGAAGTCTCCGGAAACTAAGATCATGGATTTCACTCCCCACAAGCCTAAACCTTCTCATTCTATTGAAATTTCAAATTCTCTTAAGAACTTTCATGATTTTATTGATAAAAATTTGTTTGGTGATTGTAGGAAAAAGGTTGCAAGAGGACAACAACACTTGTCAATGCCCGAATTCTTACCGGGGGATGTGGTTGAAGTTCAAAATTCACATAGAGCTCCATGGAAGAAGTGGAACAAGTGGAAAGGGCCATTCCTTGTGAAGAACGCCTTCGGAGACCAATTACTTGAGCTATTTAATAAGAAGGGAACCGTTCTAGTGGTTGAACGGGAGAGCACAAGGCACTACTTCAAGAAGAAACCTATGATAGTGCCTAAGGACTATTCAAGACCACCATGAGCTAAAGACTATCGTCCGGCTTGAAGACGTTAAACTTAGCGCTAGATGGGAGGCAACCCATCATTACCTTTTATTGCTTTATTTAATGCTTTCAATAAGGTTGATGGATTTGTTTGTTTACATTTTTGGCATGTAGATTGATTGTGTTCATGAGGAGAATGTGTATTGGACAAACGATAAGTGCTTGATTTGAAGTGTGAAAGTAAGTCACACCACTTTTTGCAAACTTACCTCGAAACTCTTGTTTCAATTTAAGTTTGGGGGGATATGGCGTGGTGTGAACATACTTTGTCTTGAAAGCATATACTTTTCGTATTTTTGGGCTAATTTTGAATTTTTCTCATGAGCATTGGTTTGATTTTGGTATGATTGGTCGTGTTGAAGTGCATGATAGTCCATATTTTTAATAAAATTGTTGAGCTAATGGTTTTGTTGAGCATGTATGAAGGGTATTGGAAGCACGAATTGAGCTCGGAGCTAACAACTTCCACTATCAAATGCTTATTGAGGGAGTTCATTCTACACCCTACCACTTTTATGTGCTTAGCATAATTTGATTTGATTTATATTGATGTGATTAGCATGCTACTTAATTTGTTATGTTTTGGGATGTTTATTTTCATTATTTAGGATTTCCTTTTCAATCAAGGTTGGGATGATTGTGAGCTTACATTGTTATGGATGATTTGAATGTGTGCTTCATTGTTTTATGATGGTGATTTTTATTCTTGCATGTTATGTGTTTTTGGTTATTTCTTGTTTGTTGAGTCTTTATTTTATGTTTCGTGTGCATTTTTATTCTTGTTTAGGGAGTGTTTGGTGGATTATTTTTGGGATGTTGTGAGTCATTTTTGAACATGAGTGGTGATATGTTGTGGTAGTAAGTGATGACAAGTTATGATTAAGAATCTCTACACTTTCGAATTGTGACATGTTTTACTTAACTTGTTCAATTTTGAGATGGATGTGGTGTAATAAGTTTCTTAAGGTCCGAGCACAAGCTTGTGAGCGTTTGAGCCTCAACCGTGCATACATGGTATTTTTCTTCATGAGAGGATTGGTTGTGTTTGATAAGCTAGAATTTGCTCAAGGACTATAGGAACGAGCCCAATTTGTGGAGATTAGTGACATGATCTAAGGCCATCCTTGTTATTATAGTTATTACCATATATTTCCCTACCATGAACATCATCCCTAGTCAACCACTTTGAGCTTTAAAGCCTATTTATTGTGATATAAGCACATTACAAGCCATGATTACCCACTTAAGCCTTACATATATACCATTTGTGTGGGTGATTGAGGAGATGGTAGCTAGTAAGGTTTGATGAGATAACAAAAAAAGAAAGGAAAGGAAATGGTAACAAGTAAGAAAAAGGATGAAAAGAGCAAAATGAAGAATGCACATGCAACCTCAAAACAATAAATATGAGCAAAGCAACAATAATATGCTCAAGTACTTAAAAATCCAAAGAAGGAAGCATGAATCATAAGAAGCTCAAGAAATCCAAGGAAAGTTGATGAGTAGAGCTTGTGAGTGCCAAAGACAAGAAAGGAAGAAAGAAAAGTGGAGAAGTTGGAGAAATTGGCCATCTCTTCGATTACTTACACTTGCTTAGTCACTATTATCCATATCTTCCATACCCTACCAAATAGCCTATCATTACATCCTTAATGTAAGACCTTTTTGATCATTAATGGAAACTTTAGCGGTTTGTGAATGTAGTCCACGAGCAAGCTTATAGCGAGTCAAGCCAATCAATTGATGAGTGTTGATTTACCTACTTTAAAGAGTGTTGAGTGAAATTTATAACCTATGTAAGGCTTGGACTAAAAGGGACTATATTACACTTTATTCTCTTTAGATTGAACTTGTTAATTTTTCATGTTATGAGTTTAATGTTGTAGGATGCCTTAGCATAATTTGTAATTCTTGTTGCTAATGATGTGTTGTTACTTATGTTCGTTTAGTCTTTTCCTAGGTGAAAATCACTCTCATTGGTTTATCATTTTCGTTGTGCGGGGACGCACAACACTTTAAGTTTGGGGGTGTGATGAGTGATATTTTCACCTAGATTTTAGTGTCTTTTTATATGTGTTTTCGTATATTTTTATCCGTATTTTATGTGTTATTTGGTTGTGTTTTGTATTTTCATGGAAATGTGTGTGAATGAGCTTAAACCTACTATTTTCACTTTTTATTTGATGCTAAATAGGATAAGGAAGATGTAGGAAAAAGCGGAACTCAATTTGGAGTTGAAACGAGGGAGAACGAGCCAAAACAGTGAAGGAATCAGGGCAGCAGCAACACGACTGGCCGTGTCGGTGGCACGAGCCGTGTCGCAGTACACGACTCGTGTAGCTAACACGGGCCTGTCCAGAATGGTCGTGCGGCAACATCTATTCATCCAACACGACCACCACTTGGCCGTGTTGCGGAGCTCGACTCGTGTTGCAGCACACGACCCGTGTAGCCAACACGGGCCTGTAAGCGATGGCCGTGCGGGAGCATCAGTTCACGCAACACGGGCACCTTATGGCCGTGTTGCGCCACACGACTCGTGTCGTGTCAGGGATCAGAAAAATTCAGAATCCTTCTAGAAGCTTGTCAAGGAGTATAAATACCCCTCCATTCAGATTTTATGAAAAAAAATCCGAAAATCCTATCATCTACACACACCTCACACACCATTTCTTCCATTTTCCACCATCATCTTCATCCATTCTTCATCCACCCATCTACACTTGATCCCCTCCATCAAATTCACCATCCAAGTGATCAAGGAAGCAAGGGAGAGTGAGATCACAAGAAGAAGAAGGAGATCTCCATTGAAGCACTTCAAAGGGGGAATCTAATTCTAATTTTTGTGCATTTCTTTATAGATTGATCATGTTTTGTAAGGATCTTAATGTCTATGTTAATTTTCTTATGGATATGAGAGGCTAATCTCCTTTGTGAGATTAGCTCCATGATTGGTGTTGGATAATTTAGTTTTTATGCAAATTGATTTTAATCTTGAATGGGCTTTGTGTTATTTCTATCATTGATTGTTGATTGCTTGATGTATATGATGATTTGTGTGATTAATTGTCATGGGCATGTGATTAGATTGAGAAATCAATTATGTGTTTAGGATAGTTCATTGAATCATTTCATCATACACTTCATGTGCATTAATTTAGAATGAGATAGAGATATCCTTCTCGATTTAGAACCCTTTGATAGAACATTTGATTAGCTTAATCGAGTGGTTGGTTGATTAAATGAGGAGACCCAAACAATTATTGAATTCATAGTACCTTAAAAGGGAATATTGCTTATGATTTAGTACCTAATTAGGGAACTCATAGAGTAATTAGTACCTAGTGGGAGGTGTTTGCTATTGTCTCGATCCTATGTGCGTTTGGGAGCCTTGTTGAGGGCCTACATCCTATCCATCTCGAGAGAGAGTTTAGGTGGAATTAGTGATCGCTTCTATACCTTGTCCATGAGAGATTAGAATTAATTGCATGATTACTTAATTATCTATGCCATGATTGTTGTTAATCTCATCCTTGCATCATTTGGAACCCTTTTATCTTTGCATTCATTTTATCTTTATTTCTTGCTTTAGCATAATTGCATTCATTTGCTCCTATCATCTCTTCCGTCGTCCTTATAAAATCACGATAAACTTGAGATCGCTTAAACTCTAGTACCTTCCTCCCTGTGGTTCGATAATTTCTTTAATTGGTCATGCCCACTATATTATGGCTAATCAATGGTCGTGCGCCATCATCAGAAATGCTACACGTACAGGAAGAGGCCGTGTGCAGCGCACGAGTCGTGTCCTGGAACACGCCGAACTGCGTGCACACTACACGGGCCGTGTGCTGCTACATGAGCAATGTAAGTGTAGATTCCAGATTAAGTTGGCTGATATTCTAGAAGATTCTAAGGGGTATAAAAACCCAATTTGTGCGAAAAATTAAATGGAGAGCCACATTTAGGAGCAGTTATGAAGATAAACACACAATTCCTTACCACATTTTCTCACACATTCTAGATAATCCATTTTCCACACTTTTCATCCATTCAATTCATATGCTTTCCCAATATTCATCCATCACTTCATCATTCCATCAATTTGAGAAGAGAAGATCATCATAGATTGAAGAATTAAGCATGTTAAAAGGAAGGAAGGCCATCTTCACAAAAGGGAAACCGATCTACTTTTCAATTGTTATTTTTCTTCATATTTTGGCTCAAATGGAGCAAGCCATTGGATGTATTGATTTGAACATGATGTGTAGTGGCTATTACTATAGTAGGGCTAATCATATAATTGGTTGAGAAGAATGTTAGATATGTAGGATTTTAGATGTTGAAATGAGTTAATTTTGAACTTCCTTTTATGATTAATGATTCATGTTTCATTTCATTAATTGTGTGATTAATTCTTACTTACAACATGTGAGGATAGCCAATCCGATATTTTGTAGTAGGATTTAATTGAATCATTTATTAAGATGAGCATGCATGTTAGTGTGAGGGGAAGTAATTCATGTCCTTCTTATGCTTAGAACATTCGTAAGGGGACAATTAAGAAATTGAGTGAAAAGAACCAAACTTATGATCATAGTACCTTAAGGGAATTGAAAGTAAGAACAATCCTAGGAGATTTAGACTTTTCAAAGAGTCAAGAACCTAATCACCTTGGCCATAAGGGTTAGGGGTAAAAATGTGATTGCTTTTAGTCCATGATTAATGAAGTTTAATTTTAAAAGTCATGCATATCTAGCTAGTTTCTCAATCATGATTATGGTTAGCCTTGCTCTCTTCTTAAATACATTCTATCCATCCCATTCCATATTGGAACGTGATTGATTGTTGATAATATTAGTTGTTAATTGATTTCTTTAGTTAATTGATTAGCTTAATCATTAGTATAAAACCAAACCTCAAACTTTATAACTCTTACAAAGCATGATCGAGGACAAATCCGGATACACCATGATTTTAATTTTCCCTTGGGACGATATACTATAAATTTTGTTACTTAGTCACTACGTGTACAACAACGATAGAGTACTCTTACTCTAATCATTTTTACCAAAAATGGGATTAAGAACATGACGCCGCTTGCTGGGGAAATGTTAAAATCTTGGTTGTAACGAGTTTGAATTTGATTAGTTTTGATAAGAGTATTTCTTTTATTTGTTTACTTGTTTACTTGTCTAGGTTATTTGGAGAACTAATTTGGAAATTCTTGAAGGTACATGCAAACTCATTCAAGGTCTCAATCCATTGAACCTTTGAATTTGGAATTGGAAGCTACCTTAAGAAGGCAAAGAAGAGGAGTGTTAGACCCTACGGAGGAAGTTATGGAAAACGGAATGGATAATGCCAATATGGTTAATGAAGAAGGTCATATGAGGAATTTTCAACAAGGGTGTGATAATATTCGAGGAGGACATGTTAATCTAGAGTTTGTGCCACAAGCTAATGCTCAATAAGTGCACTTACAAAATCAACAATTGCAAGCGATCATTCAACATTTGATGGCACAACAAGAAACTAGAGATAACCAACAAGCTCCTCCGGTAGTGCAAAATCAACCTCGAGGCCATGGATATAATGGAGTGGGGATGAATATCCAGATCATTTTCAACCTCAATATAGGAATTATGCTATGGGGCTGCCATTAAATATTAATAATTTTGAGATCAAGACGGGGTTGATTAATATGGTGCAAGCGAATCAATTTGGTGGTGGTGCAATTGAAAATCTAAATGCTCACCTATCTCAATTCTCGGATTTAGCTAACACCATTAAGATTAACAGAGTGAGTGAAGATATTGTCAAGATGAAGCTCTTTTCCTTCTCATTAAGGGATCGAGCTAAGGCTTGGTATCATACTATACCTCCTGGATCTTATACTACATGGAGAGAGTTGGCTCAAAGGTTCTTAAGCAAGTATTTCCCACCATCAAAGATGTTGCATCTCAAAGGTCAAATATTCCAATTTAAGCAAATGCCTCTTGAAACTTTTAGTGAGGCTAGGGATCGATTCAAAGAAATGCTAAGGAGGTGTCCACAACATGGATTTTCCGAAGATCAACAAGTAGGATTTTTCTATGCCTGTTTGAATGGAAGTGAAAGAATTCTTGTTGATGCTTCGGCGGGAGGTTCTATGTTGGGGCAAACTCAAAAAAGAGCTATTGCTATATGTGAAGAGATTTATTTGAATACGGGACAATGGCCTATTGATAGAGTTGCGGGGATGTATGAAAGGGAAAGAATTGCTAAGATGGAAGAAGTGTGCATGCAACAAGTGAAGAAGGAGGAAGCACCTAAGGAGGATGTAACCGAAAAGGCAATTTTGGAAATACTTAAGAGAATGAATTCTAATTTGCAAGTGTCTCCGAACTCTATGCCTATGGTGAATCAACAAATGCTTCCGAGTCCTCAACAAGGTATGCTTATGCCTTTGATGAATCAACAAATGTTTCCAAACCCTCAACAAGGCGCTGTTATGCCTAATATGGGTCAATCTTCTCAAAGTTGTCAAATGCCTACACCTATATCTCAACAAGGTATGTCTCCTGACTTTGGATGTCAAGATACTTGGTACCAACCGAAAATGTCGCTTGAGGAAGTTGCCTTCATGCAAGAGAGGAATTTTCAAGAAAATTATGGTGGTAATTTTGGTAACCATGTAGGGGGATATCAACAAAGGTAAGGAGGATGGAGGCAAGATAATTTTCAAAAAAATTTCAATCAACCTCGTAGGTATGAGAATTTGTCATATGGAAATCAAGGAAATGCCCTTACTCTTCCACCGGGCACTAATTTGGGGGAGAAAGCTCAAAATGGTGAAAGGAAGACTACAATGGAAGATCAAATGGCTAAAGTGTTGGAATATATGAAGGAAGCTAAAGAAGAGAAAAAGTATGAAAATAAGGAAATGAGACAACAAAATGATATAAATGAGAGGAGATTTAAAGCGATTGAGACTCATATTAGTCAAATGGCAAGTGAAAGGGGGTATGTTCATCGTCAAAGTAAGTTTCCATCTACAACCATTACTAACCCGAAGGAGCAATGCAAGGCTATTGAACTTCGTAGTGGAACCAAATACCAGGGGCCTTCTATGCCAACGGAAGTAGAGGGAGTAGAATTGGAACTTGAGCCTATAGAAAGAATGGATGAAGAAGGGAAAGAGAAAGAAGTTGAAATTATTGAAAAGAATGAAAATTCCCCTACACTTGAAGAAGAAAAAGTGAAGTCTCCAAAGAAGTGGGAAAGATGTAAGGAAGCAAAACGTAAAGAGAGGGAAGAGAACTATGAAAAAGATGGATGGGGAATACCAAAGTTACCCGTGGCAATTTCTTTTCCACAAAGATGCTTGGGAAAAGGATTGGAGGAAAAATTTGCTAAGTTTGTTGAGATGTTAAAAAAGATCCATATAAATCCTTTTGCGGATGCTTTGCTTCAAATGCCTAATTACTCCAAGTTTTTGAAGGATATATTGTCAAATAAAAGAAGCTTGGGTGAGTTTGACATGGTTAATCTCGCGGAGGAATGTAGTGCTATTCTACAAAAGAAGCTCCCTCCTAAATTGAAAGATCAGGGGACCTATTCCATGAGAGATGGGAGAGCATGAAAAGTACAAAGCTCTATGTGACTTAGGGGCAAGCATCAATTTGATGCCCTTGTCAATTTTTAAGAAGTTGGACATTGGTGAGGTTAAACCGACGTCGGTGACACTTCAATTAGCGGATCGATCTTTGACACACCCAAAGGGAATTGTGGAAGATATTTTGATCAAAGTTGGCAAGTTTGTATTTCCCATTGATTTTGTGGTACTAGACATGGATGAAGATGCAACTGTCCCATTGATACTTGACGTCCATTTCTTGCCACGGAAAAAGCATTGATAGATGTGGAGAAGGGGAGCTAACTTTAAGGGTGAATGAGGAAGAGGTGATATTTCATTAAGAGAGGCTATGAGATACCCTAGGAACAAGGAGGAATGTAGAAGATTGGAGGTTGTGGACAACATTGTTGAAGACCATAGAATATTATTGATCATCTTCACTCCAATGATCCGTTGGAAATTATCATAAGCCACTCTTATTCTATTGACTCTATAAAATCTAACTCTTCTTGTTGTTTAGAAAATGATGAAATAATTGATTAATTGCCTTCTTTAAATGCTTGTAGGGAACTGACAAGTAAGGAAGCAAAGGAAACAAAAGTGGAGAAACTTGATGAAGAACCAAAAGAAGAAGTGCAAGAGAAGAAGAAGCTGGAGTTGAAACCATTACCGGAGCATTTGAAGTATGCTTACTTGGAAGAAAATGAGACATATCCGGTAATTGTATCTTCTTCCCTTAATGATTTAGAATTGGTAAAGTTGTTAAGAGTGTTAAGGGAGCATAAATCTTCTATTGGTTGGAGTATAAAAGACTTGAAAAGTATAAGCCCATCTTTATGTATGCATAAGATTCACTTGATTGATGATGAGAAGTCATGTGTGCAAAACCAACGTAGATAAATTCTATAATGCAAGAAGTGATAAGAAAAAAGGTGTTAAAATGGCTTGATCCGGGAATTATCTTTTCAATTAGTGATAGTCCATACGTGAGTCCTTTACATGTAGTGGCAAAAAAGGATGGCATGACAATTGTTCGATCTGATACGAATTTAACAATTACCATCCAAACTATCACGAGTTGGAGAGTGTGTGTTGATTATCGTAAATTGAATGAGAATACTCGTAAAGATCATTTCCCATTGTCATTCATAGACCAAATGTTGGATAGACTTGCGGGACATGAGTAATATTTTTTTCTTGATGGATATTCCGTGTATAATCAAATATTGATTACCCCGGAAGAACAAAAGAAGACAACATTCATGTGTCCTTATGGTACATTCGCATTTAGGATGATGCCTTTTGGTCTATGTAATGCCCCTGACACTTTTCAGCGTTGTATGATGTCGATCTTTGATGGTTTAATTAAAAATGTCATGGAGGTATTTATGGATGATTTTTCCATGTATGGTTCCTCTTATGATATTTGCTTAACTAATCTCACTATTATGTTATAGAGGTATGAAGAATCGAATCTTGTGTTAAATTGGGAAAAATGCCACTTCATGGTGACCGATGGAATAGTTTTGGGACACCATATATCGAAGCATGGTTTGAAAGTGGATAGGGCCAAAGTGGTAGCAATAGAACGTCTTTCCCCTCCTACTAGTGAGAAGGGGGTGATATCATTCTTAGGTCATGCGGGCTTTTATAGACACTTTATCAAAGATTTTTCAAAAATTGCTAAACCACTTTGTAAATTACTTGAAAAAGATTGTCCATTTAACTTTAATGATGAATGTCGTGTTTCATTTCAGGTGCTAAAGGGTGCTCTCACTTCCTCTCCCATACTCGTTATCCCAGATTGGAGCCTACAGTTTGAATTGCATTGTGATGCTAGCGACCAATCCGTAGGAGTGGTGTTGGGGCAAACGAGAGAGAAAAACTTTAGAGCGATCTATTAAGCCTCAAAGACATTAAATTCATGCCAAGTTAATTATACCACAGCGGAGAAGGAGTTTTTAGCCGTAGTGTACGCTTTTGAGAAGTTTCGACCATACTTGGCACGTAAGCTATTATCTACACGGATCACGCGGTGATAAAATACCTCATGAGTAAGAAAGATGCTAAACCACGTTTGATCCGTTGGGTGTTACTTTTGCAGGAATTTGATGTGGTGATCAAGGGTAAAAAGGGAGTGGAGAATGTGATCGCGGATCATTTGTCTAGATTGGAGAATGGAGGAAAGAATGAGGACATGAAGCTGATTAGGGATGAGTTCCCGGATGAGGAAATTCTTCAAGTTGAAGTCAAGCAAGTGTGTACTCTCATGGTGAATGTACCTCCTTGGTATGCTGATTATGTCAACTTCCTTATATGCGGAATCAAGCCCACGTTGCTAAATGAATATAAGGTAAAAAAGTTTTATGTGGAAGTAAAGAAATACTTGTGGGATGAGCCCTTTTTGTTTAAGATTTGCAATGATGGAGTAATAAGGTGTGTGGCTAATGAAGAAGTTGTGAGGATTCTTGAGTTATGTCATTCGTCTTTATGTGGGGCCACTTTGGTCATCAAAAGACGGGGGCTAAGATTTTACAATCGGGTTTCTATTGGTCCACATTATTTAGAGATGCAAAGAATTTTGTGGTTAAATGTGATAGATGCCAAAGAGTAGGGGGAATAGGTAAGCAAGATGAGATGCCTATGAGTTTAAGAATTAATGTGGAGATTTTTGATGTATGGGGAATTAATTTTATGGGACCGTTTCCCTCGTCTCAAGGATATATGTACATCTTCTAGCCATGGATTATATCTCGAAGTGGGTGGAGGCAATCCCACTAAGACAAATAATGCTTTGATTGTTCAAAGGTTCTTGAAAAATAATATTTTTGCTAGGTTTGGAGTTCCACGTGCACTAGTGAGTGATAGAGGATCTCATTTTGTGAATAAATTGATTGAAGGATTGTTAAAAAGATATGGAGTGAAACATCGAGTGACTACACCTTACCACCCTCAAGCAAACAGATTGGCGGAGGTCTCAAACTGTCAAATCAAGTTAGTTTTGGAGAAGACAATCATTAGGAGGAGGAAGGATTGGTCGAAAAAGCTTGACGATGCCTTATGGGCGTATCGAACGGCTTTTAAGACCATCCTTTGTGTGTCACCATATCAATTGGTTTATGGAAAGGCTTGTCATCTTCTCGTAGAATTGGAGCTCCGGGCATTGTGGGCTATTAAACGCCTTAATATGGATGAAGGGGAGAGTGGCAAAGCAAGGTTGTTGAAATTGGTTGAGCTTGAGGATTTTAGAGGAAGAGCCTTTGATAATTCCCTCATTTACAAAGAGAATATGAAGAAATTGCATAATGTTAAAGTGAAGGAAAAGATGTTTGCTCCGCTCCCGGGGACAAGGTTCTTGTCTTCAATTCAAGGCTTAAGTTGTTCTTGTTGGATTGTATACTAAAAGTCTAGCTTTTTGTATGAACAATATTATAACAATTAATTTGAAATGAGAATCATATGATCAAATAATTGCATCTTATAATTTATTTATATGTTCGATGCAATAGTCCACTTACTTTATACTGTAGACAATATGTTGTGCGACAACACGCGGAAGATCATATTATCAGTTTTCTTATAAAGTATAAACAGATGCTCACAACTGAGATAGACAGGGACTCTCTATCGGGATGGTTGTAGTGTGGTTTGGTATTAGCTTGTCTTGGCTATAGAATCACATTAGTGCACTTGTGTGTATTGAGCAGGACCGCTTGAGATCGTTCGACTTATACTGACTTATAGGAGAACTTGATCTCAGTTATTATGGAAGTTCGTGCTCTTAATCCCTATACAATAACCTCGACATGTAGGGCAGTATGTATTTCTTTGATTCATCAATGGGTGAGATTTACATGTAATTAAATCAACAAACTCGATGAGTTGGGAAGTAGTGTTGTCTCTATGGTGTGCTGTTGATTATAGAAGGAATCCATGTCCGTCATAGGTTGATGATGTCCCTGTTGGCGCTCGATCATTTGGTTAACGTGATCCGTTAGGGATTCATACGTTTCTATCACAGCGGAAGCAATAAATCATAGAAACGATTACCATTCACCAAGGTATGTTGATGAAGATTGATTCTCGCAGGCAGCATGTGCAGTCCCACGAGAATGGCCATAACTTCCTCGTCTGATGTCGGAATTGAGTGATCTTTGCGTTCAGACGATCCTCTCTTCGACGGATTTCCGTCACTATATTGATCATCAAATTTTGAGCACTGTACGAATTTATACAAATTTCGCAAGGTCGCGGACAGCAGTAGCAAACTACCTTCTGATCTTCTGCTGTATGTCCCAAGTCCGATCTCGACGTCGTGTGGGCGACGATCTACGAGACCTCCTCAATCTGCTCTCAACCCTCATCACACGTGAATAATCAGTTAGATTATATTAGATTAGGGTTCCAGACAAGCTGAGGTGACTTATATACATGGGCTACAGCAGGGACCAGGAGGAGAAATTGGGTTGGGCCACCATTGGGCTTAAGTATCCAAGCTTAGCCCAAAGCTTATACTTAAGTCCAATAATAATAATATATTCCACTAAAATATTATTATTGCACTACCGTACCAATCCCAAAATTACGTTTTGGGCTCCTTCTTATTATGAGCCCGTTAGTCTCCCCATGTTTAAGATATACAATGTCCATTAATTAATTTAAGTTACTGACAACTCAATTAATTAATATCTCATCCAAGAGTAGTACCACTCAACCTCATTATCATGCCGGAATAAATTCCACCAGCAGGATTTACATGATAATCCTTATGAGCTCCTCAAGGGGACATCATCAACCTATGATGGATACGGATTCCTTCTACAATCAACAGCACACCATAGAGACAGCAATACTTCCCAACTCATCGAGTTTGTTGATTTAATAACATGTAAATCTCACCCATTGATGAATCAAAGAAATACATACTGCCCTACGTGTCGAGGTTATTGTATAGGGATTAAAAGCACGAACTTCCATAATAACTGAGATCAAGTTCTCCTATAAGTCAGTATAAGTCGAACGATCTCAAGCGGTCCTGCTTAATACACACAAGTGCACTAATGTGATTCTATAGCCAAGACAAGCTAATACCAAACCACACTACAACCATCCCGATAGAGAGTCCCCGTCTATCTTGGTTGTGAGCATCTGTTTATACTTTATAAGGAAACCGATAATATGATCTTCCGCGTGTTATCGCACAACATATTATCTACAGTATAAAGTAAGTGGACTATTGCATCGAACATATAAATAAATTATAAGATGCAATCATTTGATCATATGATTCTCATTTCAAATTAATTGTTATAACATTGTTCATACAAAAAGCTAGACTTTTAGTATACAATCCAACAATCTCCCACTTATACTAAAAGACTATGTTGTCATGTCTTCCGCCATACATCTGATTTCCACTCCCACTACACGACCATCAAAAGCTCTCGCCTTAAGGTCCTTGTAAATGGATTTACTAGGTTATCATCCGATGCAATCTAGGTGACAACAACCTTCCCCTCATCATACGATTTATCATAACAGGTGGTACTCGCGCTCCATGTGTTTAATTTCCTTATGGGCTCGTGATTCCTTCAAGTTTGCAACTGCACCAATATCATCAATATAAATTGTGATATCCTTGGGCAAACTTAGAAACACTTCGAAGTCCATCTTGAAGTTTCTGTAGTCATACAGATACTTTGGCTGCCTCATAGGCTCCAATTTATCATCTTTCCATGATGGAGTCCAGAGTCTGAAATATATTTCTATATAACACTCCTCCACATTATAACTCAACTTCCTAAAATTAAATGCATAACCTTTGAGGTGGATTTACTGTCGTCCCTATCTGATTTGAAAAATCTGAATCTATGTAACCCATAAGAATCAGTGAATCTGTCCGGTAAGCCTACATATAATTTCTAGTCCTTTTCAGGTACATAAGTATATGTCTTACCACAATTCAACATTCTTATTTTGGGTTACCTTGATACCCACTGTTCATGCCATCGGCAAAACAGATATCCAATCTCATGCATAGCATTCCTTAGATTAAGCTTTCTCATTTGCCGAAGCATAAGGAACCGCTTTCATCTTCTTTATCTACTTTTGTGTCACAAGACACATTCACTTAGATAAATTCACATGCTAAACGAGTAAGGATCGTATCATTATATGAAACTTGAGATAAGCATAACATCCTTTCTTATGATCCGTATTACCGTGATCAAAAGGATATTTTTGCTCTTCTTAAGTCCTTCATCTCATACCGCTTTATCAACCATACCCATACGCCCGACAATACTCTTTCATTGTCTCCAATGAGCAAGATACTATCTACGTATAGTACAAGAAATACCACCACATTTCCATCACTCTTTTCAATACACAAGACCCATCCGATCATTGATTAGATCCATGTCACTGGATTACCTCATCAAAACGGATGTTTCATGATCTTGAAGCTTGTTTTAGTCCATGAATGGACACTTTTAAGCTCACTATCACAATGCTCTTAGCTTTTTGCAATGAATCACTCTGGTTGCTTCACATAGATGTTTCCCTTAAGACTTCCAATCAGGAAAGCTGTCTCGACATCTATTTGCTATTCCTCATATTTCATATGAGTAGCAACAAATAAAAGAGTCCGGATCAACTTAGGTATAGCTACCGGCGAACAGGTTTTCTCATAATCAAACCCTTTCTTTCTGAGTATACCTTTTCGCAACAAGCTTGCTTCCAAGGTTTTCACCTTATTCTATGATCCTCTTTTATTCTTGCATGCCCGCTTCCAATGGCTTTTACGCCATTTAGCAGTTCAACAAGCATCCAGACCTAATTTAAAATCCATCGATTCTATTTTAATATTCATTGCACTTTGCTAGGATTTGGCATTTCTAACTTGTAGTGCTTCGTCGTATCCGTGGGTCCATTTCATGTTTGCGAGGGACCAAGTCTCACGACTTTCCCAAAACATGTATCTTACAAGTTGTCAAAGAACCCTCCCACTACGACAAGGCACTACATGCAATTGTGTATCAGACGTGACACGCGTTGCAGTTTACCTTGTGGTATATCCTCTTGTACAATTGGTACTTATACTTTGTGTTTTTCCCTCTCACTTCCTTTAGAACAATTTATACATGGGTTTATGATTTAATACATAGTCTCTTTCCAAAAATCTAGTATTTGTGTTAACAATCACCCGTCGATCTTTTGGACTAAATAAATCACCCTTCATTTTTCTAGGATATCCCACAAACAGACAAACATTCATACGAATTACTGTTTCTAGGGCATACCCATAAAATGAATTTAGTAATTCCAAATAATTCATCATCCATCTAATCATTTCCATAAGAGTGCTACACCTTCTATCCGCCACACCATTCAGCTGGGATATGCCCGGTGTAAACAATTTGAGATTTAATCTCAACCTCTGATTAATAGCTCCTAACTATCCTAAGAGGTACTCGTAATGACGATTAAATCATCATTACTTGATATATTTTCCATGACGCTTCACTGTACCAGCCTTGCAATTCTTGAATTAATCAAAGAACTTAGACATGCAGTGCATCAAATAAATATATCGGTATCTAGAATAATCATCGATTGACGAATATTCATATCCACCTCTCATCCGGACAATCTTAGGACCACATAAATCATAATGAACTAATTCCAACATATATATCTTTGGCTCTGCACCCCCTTTGCCTTGAAAAAGCAATTAGTCATTTTTTACTCCCAAGCAAGACTCGGAAATCAGATAGTTTTCACTTCAGATAAACCTAAGGGTCTATCGGCTATCAACTTTTGAATCCTACTCAAGTAAAATGATCTAGTCTTAGATGCCAAATATATGTTTAGTTCATATCCGAAGGTATCTTTATCTTACTAAGATTAGAAGATTCATTATTAATTACTATTTGTTGCATCTGTGGAATATACATGATTTAAGAGTATACAAATTGTTCACCAACGTACAATAACAGATTACAACTCTATCCTTCATTATAATGACCATGTCATTTAAATGAAATGGAGTATCCATCTATTAATGCATAGAAACTGAAATCATATTCTTTATATGAAAACGTACGTAAAACAATTTCTCATAATCAAACGTCTACTCATATCATTAGATAAATAGACAACTCCCACTGCAATAGCCACTACTCTTGTAGTTTTACCCATGTCATAACAATCTTATCCTCACTTAGTAATAAACATTTAGTGATTCCAGTATCTACACGCTTCGTGTTAGTAAATGACATCACTAATCATGTTTTAAACAACTAGTGAATAAGATATAAAACTTGTTCACATTATGATGAAAATGGCTTTCCTTTGCCACATGTTTTGCCAGAAGTTTTCCACCATATACATCCTATTGTAATTCAGGTGGAACTTACTCAAAAACATCTAGGCAATTCACGAAAAATTAAATTGATCTAGGTTTCCCTTCAATTTATACTCCATGCTTTCCCAATTCATTCATTAAATTAAATCATGATCTTCTGCCTTTTAACTTATTCAAGTATCCGAAGAGTTACATGAGACCATCATATTTCTATGAACCTCTCATCTCTTCACTAGAGACTTTAATAGGCATCATGAGACGTCCCTTGTGAGAACACACATGTATTTTCTTAAGCAGTAAAATTCAAAACCAAGATTCTTTTCTAATCATCTAATTTGGACAAGTAAATATAATTTCTTTTAGTTAATAATATGTGAGATAAAACCATTTGAAAATCAGAGAATCATAAAATAATTTACCGATCAAAACTTCGAATTTTATCCTTTTATATTGATTCCCTCAAAACAATATAAAATAAAATTCACCGATATCTCAAGCACCGTGAGTCTGCAAGCCACGTTAGTGTGGACGTTTACAAACCCGAACATTTACAAGAGAAGGTTTTACCCATTAATTTCATTTATCAACCTAACTTTATGACAAAATAATTAATAGTCGGTTCCTCTTTAGCCATGCAAATAATAGCAGTGACTCCGTTGGGGAGGATACTGATTATTTACACCTAAGTGTACACCATTATTTGATCCCAAGTCCACTGCGCGAGCTTGTGTGACTTACAGTTGGAGAAGTACACACGTGCTCGGATAGCTTCCTACAATCATCAATTATAAGTTTGTACCAGTGAGCCCCACATAAACTCATCCGTTAGGGAGGAAGGCCTATTGCCAACATGCAAGTTCATGTGCCACATTACAAACAATAATTATGTAATGAAGTCTGTACCAGTGATCCATGAATAAACTCATCCGTTAGGGATGAAGGCCTATTGCCAACACGCAAGTTTACTCACATCACTTACAAACCAATAATGGAGGCAGCGGGAATTTTTACCAATCCCCTCTCCCACTTAGTTATTTAAGACCGAGGGTTTTTACATGCATATAATATTTCTGAAAAAAATAAGCAATCTAGCATGCTCATACTTCCAAATATATAACAATAATTGACCAATAAAACAATTATAGCAGTTATATATAAGGAAATAAATTGCCAAAAATAAGTTGACTTGATCAACACTCCAACATACATGCATATAATTTACCAAATATAATACGCAATCTAGCATGCTTCTATTTAAGGCAATAAATCATAGAGAATCATGCATACATATATAAAAATAATCAATTAATAAATCAATTATAACAGTTATATAACAGCGAATTCGATTGTTCGCCACCAATCACGAATGCGGACAACTGCGATGGGGATCGACCTCCCAGCAGCCTGCTCCACCACTCTGGCACCCTGCCCGATCATATTGTGAAGACTCACGCGGAACTTGATGCAGACCAGTCGAACTTGATGCAAACCCGTTCGAACCTGGTGCAGAGTCGATCAAACCTGATGCAGACCAATCGAACCTGATGTGAATCCGCTCGAACCTGGTGCAGCATTGATCGAACCTGATGCAGACCAATCGAACCTGATGCAGACCCGCTCGAACCTAGTGCAGCATCGATCGAACCTGATGCAGACCAATCGAACCTGATGCAAATCCGTTCGAACCTGGTACAGCATTGATCGAGCATGATGCAGACCAATCGAACCTGATGTAAATCCGCTCGAACCTGGTGCAACATCGATCGAACCTGATGCAAACCAATCGAACTTGATGCAAATCCGCTCGAACCTGGTGTAACATCGATCAAACCTGATGCAGACCAATCGAACCTGATGCAGACCCGCTCAAACCTGATGCAGCATCGATCGAACCTGATGCAAACCAATCGAACCTGATGCAAATCCGCTCGAACCTAGTGCAACATCGATCGAACCTGATGCAGACCAATCGAACCTGATGCAAATCCGCTCGAACTATCGCTCGTCCAAGGGCCTACTTGCACGGAACCAAGTTCAGCCCAACGCGCAACATCAAACTACACCAACTGTCGTTCAGGGTTCGCAACTGTAGGAAACTGGGAATCCAATCTCCACCGTCCAGAATCTATGCCTGTGAGTTTTGAACATGCTGTCCAAATTACAAGTCAATCCAACGGTTAGATTGTGTGAAACAGCTCTTTTCCCTCGACTGCGCAGAACAGAATCGCCCAAAAAACTGCTTCTGTTTTCGGCGTATTTCCGACAACACAAAGCTCCAAATACGATCTTTACCGTTCAAAATGTACATCCACAAAATCCGAACATGCTGACAAAAATTCAGCCTGATCCGACGGTTGAAACTCCGGTAATTGCCTCTGCAATATCACTGTGCTGGATTTTCTCTCAATTTCTTCCTTCCATGTGAAATTGACGAACAGTTTTCGTCGAATCCTCTCACACACAACCATCAACGAACAGATATGATATAGGGTATATTTCACATAGGGATATTCATGGTTTGCGCAGTAAAACCAAAACCCTAAACATGCGATCCTAATTTTGAAAAATTAATCACATAAACCCTAGCCTAACGTGTCACGCTTCACCACGAAACCGAAGCTCTGATACCAATTGTTGGCGCTCGATCATTTGGTTAACGTGACCCGTTAGGGATTCATACGTTTCTATCACAGCGAAAGCAATAAATCATAGAAACGATTACCGTTCACCAAGATATGTTGATGAAGATTGATTCTCGCAGGCAGCATGCGCAGTCCCACGAGAATGACCATAACTTCCTCGTCTGATGTCGGAATTGAGTGATCTTTGCGTTCAGACGATCCTCTCTTCGACAGATTTCTGTCAGTATATTGATCATCATATTCTGAGCACTGTACGAATTTATACAAATTTTGCAAGGTCGCGGACAGCAGCAGCAAACTACCTTCTGATCTTCTGCTGTATGTCCCAAGTCCGATCTCGACGTCGTGTGGGCGACGATCTACGAGACCTCCTCAATCTGCTCTCAACCCTCATCACACGTGAATAATCAGTTAGATTAGATTAGATTAGGGTTCCAGACAAGCTGAGGTGACTTATATACATGGGCTACAGCAGGGACCAGGAGGAGAAATTGGGTTGGGCCTCCATTGGGCTTAAGTATCCAAGCTTAGCCCAAAGCTTATACTTAAGTCCAATAATAATAATATATTCCACTAAAATATTATTATTGCACTACCGTACCAATCCCAAAATTACGTTTTGGGCACCTTCTTATTATGAGCCCGTTAGTCTCCCCATGTTTAAGATATACAATGTCCATTAATTAATTTAAGTTACTGACAACTCAATTAATTAATATCTCATCCAAGAGTAGTACCACTCAACCTCATTATCATGCCGGAATAAATTCCACCTGCAGGATTTACATGATAATCCTTATGAGCTCCTCAAGGGGACATCATCAACCTATGATGGACACGGATTCCTTCTACAATCAACAGCACACCATAGAGACAGCACTACTTCCCAACTCATCGAGTTTGTTGATTTAATAACATGTAAATCTCACCCATTGATGAATCAAAGAAATACATACTGCCCTACGTGTCGAGGTTATTGTATAGGGATTAAGAGCACGAACTTCCATAATAACTGAGATCAAGTTCTCCTATAAGTCAGTATAAGTCGAACGATCTCAAGCGGTCCTGCTCAATACACACAAGTGCACTAATGTGATTCTATAGCCAAGACAAGCTAATACCAAACCACACTACAACCATTCCGATAGAGAGTCCCCGTCTATCTCGGTTGTGAGCATCTGTTTATACTTTATAAGGAAACCAATAATATGATCTTCCGCGTGTTGTCGCACAACATATTATCTACAGTATAAAGTAAGTGGACTATTGCATCGAACATATAAATAAATTATAAGATGCAATCATTTGATCATATGATTCTCATTTCAAATTAATTGTTATAACATTGTTCATACAAAAAACTAGACTTTTAGTATACAATCCAACAATCCCCTTGAGGAGCTCATAAGGATTATCATGTAAATCCTGCAGGTGAAATTTATTCCGGCATGATAATGAGGTTGAGTGGTACTACTCTTGGATGAGATATTAATTAATTGAGTTGTCAGTAACTTAAATTAATTAATGGACATTGTATATCTTAAACATGGGGAGACTAACGGGCTCATAATAAGAAGGAGCCCAAAACGTAATTTTGGGATTGGAAAGGAAGTGCAATAATAATATTTTAGTGGAATATATTATTATTATTGGACTTAAGTATAAGCTTTGGGCTATGCTTGGATACTTAAGCCCAATGGAGGCCCAACCCAATTTCTTCTCCTGGTCCCTGCTGTAGCCCATGTATATAAGTCACCTCAGCTTATCTGGAACCCTAATCTAATTCATTATTCACGTGTGATGAGGGTTGAGAGCAGATTGAGGAGGTCTCGTTGATCGTCGCCCACACGACGTCGAAATCGGACTTGGGACATACAACAGAAGATCAGAAGGTAGTTTACTGCTGCTGTCTACGACCTTGTGAAATTTGTATAAATTAGTACAGTACTCAGAATTTGATTATCAATATACTAACGGAAATCTGTTGAAGAGAGGATCGTTTGAGCACAAAGATCATTCAATTCCGACATTAAACGAGGAAGTTATGGCTATTCTCGTGGGACTGCATAGTCTGCCAGCGAGAATCATCCTTCGTCAACATACCCTGGTGAACGGTAATCGTTTATGATTTATTGCTTCCGCTGATATTAGAAACGTATGAATCCCTAACGGGTCATGTTAACCAAATGATCCAAGCGCCAACAATTGGTATCAGAGCTTCGGTTTCATGGTGAAGCGTGACACGTTAGGCTAGGGTATATGTGATTAATTTTTCGAAATTAGGATCGCATGTTTAGGGTTTGGTTTTACTGCACAAACCATGAATATCCCTATGTGAAATATACCCTATATCATATCTGTTCGTCGATGGTTGTGTGTAAGAGGATTCGACGAAAACTGTTCATCAATTTCACATGGAAGGAAGAAATTGAGAGAAAATCCAGCGCAGTGATATTGCAGAGGCAATAAACGGAGTTTCAACCGTCGGATCAGGCTGAATTTTGGTCAGCACGTTCGGATTTTGTGGATGTACATTCTGAACGGTGAAGATCGTATTTAGATCTTTGTGTTATCAGGAATATGCCGAAAACAGAAGCAGTTTTTGGGCGATTCTGTTCTGCGTAGTCGAGGGAATAGAGTCGTTTCTCAGAAAATAACAGTTGGATCGACCTGTAATTTGGACAGCATATTCAAAACTCACAGGAGTAGATTCTGGATGGTGGAGATTGGATTCCCAGGTTCCTACGATTGCAAACCCTGAACGACAGTTGGTGTAGTTTGATGTTGCGCGTTGGGCTGAACTTGGTTCCGTGCAAGTAGGCCCTTGGACGAGCGACAGTTCGAGCGGATTTGCATAAGGTTCAATTGATCAGCATCTGGTTCGATCGATGTTGCACCAGGTTCGAGCAGATTTGCATCAGGTTCGATTGGTCTGCATCAGGTTCGATTGATGCTACACTAGGTTCAAGCGGATTTGCATCAGGTTTGATTGGTCTACATCAGGTTCGATTCATGCTACACCAAGTTCGAGCGGATTTGCATCAGGTTCGATTGGTCTACATCAGGTTTGATCGATGCTGCACCAGGTTCGAGCGGATTTGCATCAGGTTCGATTAGTCTGCATCAGGTTCGATCGATGTTGCACCAGGTTCGAGCGGATTTGCATTAGGTTCGATTGGTCTGCATCAGGTTCGATCGATGCTGCACTAGGTTCGAGCGGATTTGCATCAGGTTCGATTGGTCTGCATCAGATTCGATCAATGATGCACCAGGTTCGAGCGGATTCACATCAGGTTCGATTGGTCTGCATCAGGTTTGATCGACTCTGCACTAGGTTCGAGCGGATTTGCATCAAGTTCGACTGGTCTGCATCAGATTCCGTGTGAGTCTTCACATTATGATCGGGCAGGGTGTCGGAGTGGTGGAGCAGGCTGCGGGGAGGTCGATCCCTGTCGCAGTTGTCCGCATTCGTGATTGGTAGCGAATAATCGAATTCGCTGTTATATATTGTTATAATTGATTTATTAATTGATTATTGTTATATATGTATGCATGATTCTCTATGATTTATTGCCTTAAATAGAAGCATGCTAGATTGCGTATTATATTTGGTATATTATATGCATGTATGTTAGAGTGTTGATCAAGTCAACTTATTTTTGGCAATTTATTTCCTTATATATAACTGCTATAATTATTTTATTGGTCAATTATTGTTATATATTTGGAAGTATGAGCATGCTAGGTTGCGTATATTATTCTGAATATTATATGCATGTAAAAACCCTCGGTCTTAAATAACTAAGTGGGAGAGGGGATTGGTAATTAATTCCCGCGGCCTCCATTATTGGTTTGTAAGTGATGTGGGTAAACTTGCGCGTTGGCAATAGAGCCTTCCTCCCTAACGGATGAGTTTATTCACGGATCACTAGTACAGACTTCTTTAAATAATTATTGTTTGTAATGTGATGCATATGGACTTGCGCATTGGCTATAGTGCCTTCCTCCCTAACGGATGAGTTTATATGCGGTTCACTGGTACAAACTCATATAATTGATGGTTATAGGAAGTTATCTGAGCGCGTGTGTACTTCTCCAACAGTAAGGCATATAAGCTTGGGCAGCGGACTTGGGATCAAATAATGGTGTACACTTAGGTGTAAATAATTAGTATCCTCCCCAACGGAGTCACTGCTATTATTTGCATAGCTAAAGAGGAACCGACTATTAATTATTTTGTCATAAAGTTAGGTTGACAAATGAAATTAATGGGTAAAACCTTCTCTTGTAAATGTTCGAGTTTGTAAACGTCCACACTATCGTGGCTTGCAAACTCACGGTGCTTGAGATGTCGGTGAATTTATATTTTATATTATTTTGAGGGAATCAATATAGATGGATAAATTCGAAGATTTGATCGGTGTATTTATTTGTGATTCTCTAAATTTCAAATAGTTTTATTTCACTTATGGTTGACTAAAAGAAATTATATTTACTTGTCCAAATTAGATGATTAGAAAAGAATCTTGGTTTTGAATTTTACTGCTTAAGAAAATACATGTGTGTTCTCACAAAGGACGTCTCATGATGCCTATTAAAGTGTCTAGTGAAGAGATGAGAGGTTCATAGAAATATGATGGTCTCATGTAACTCTTCGGATACTTGAGTAATTTAAAAGGCGGTAGGTCATGATTAAATTTGATGAATGAATTGGAACTACATGGAATAGAAGTTGAAGGGGAAACCTAAGTCAATTTTATTCTTCATAATTGCCTAGATGTTTTGAGTAGGTTTCTCCTTAATTACAAGAGGTTGTATATGGTAGGAAACTTCTGACAAAACATGTGGTAAAAGAAATCCAATTTCATAAAAGGAGTGAACAATGATAGAATCTTACTTGCTAGTTGTTTAAACATGATTAGTGATGGCATCTACTGACACGAAGTGTGTAGATACTGGAATCACTGAATGTTTATTACTAAGTGAGAATAAGATTATTATAGACATGGGTAAAACTACAAGAGTGGTGGCTATTGCAGTGGGAGTTGTTTATTTATCTAATGATATGAGTAGACGTTTGATTTTGTGAAATTATCTTTACGTACGTTTTTATAGAAAGAATTTGATTTCGGTTTCTATGCATTAATAGATGGATACTCCATTTCATTTAAATGACATGGTCATTATAATGAAGGATAGAGTTGTAATCTGTTATGGTACGTTGATGGACAATTTGTATACTCTTAAATCATGTATATTCCACAGATGCAACAAATAGTAATTAATAATGCATTTTCTGATCTTAGTAAGAGAAAGTAACATTCAGAGATGAACTAAACATGCATTTGGCGTCTAAGACTACATCATTTTACTTGAATAGGATTCAAAAGTTGATAGCAGATGGACCGTAAGGTTTATCTGAAGTGGAAACTATCGGGCTTGCGAGTCTTACTTGGAAGTAAAAATGATTAATTGCTTTTCAAGGCAATGGGGAGTAGAGCCAAAGACATATATGCTGGAATTAGTTCATTCTGATTTAAGCGATCCTAAGATTATTCGGACGAGAGGTGGTTATGAATATTCGTCAATCGATGATTATTCTAGATACCAATATAATTATTTGATGCATTGCATGTCTAAGTTCTTTGATTAATTCAAGAATTGCAAGGCTGGTACAGTGAAGCGTCATGGAAAATATATCAAGTAATGATGATTTAATCGTCATTACGAGTACCTCTTAGGATAGTTAGGAGCTATTAATCAGAGGTTGAGATTAAATCTCAAATTGTTTACACCGGGCATACCCCAGCTGAATGGTGTGGCAGATAGAAGGTGTAGCACTCTTATGGAAATGATTAGATGGATGATGAATTACTTGGAATTACTAAATTCATTTTATGGGTATGCCCTAGAAACAGTAATTCGTATGAATGTTTGTCTGTTTATGGGATATCCTAGAAAAATAAAGGGTGATTTATTTAGTCTAAAAGATCGAAGGGTGATTGTTAACACAAACACTAGATTTTTGGAAAAAGACTATGTATTAAATCATAAACCCATGTATAAATTGTTCTAATGGAAGTGAGAGGGAAAAACACAAAGTATTAGTACCAATTATGCAAGAGGATATACCACAAGGTAAACTGCAACGCATGTCACGTCTGATACACAATTGCATGTAATGCCTTGTCGTAGTGAGAGGGATGTTCGACAACCTGTTTGATACATGTTTTGGGAGAGTCGTGACACTTGGTCCCTAGCAAACATGAAATAGACCCACAGATACGACGAAGTACTACAAGTTAGAAATGCCAAATCCTAGCAAAGTGCAATGAATATTAAAATAGAATCGATGGATTTTAAATTAGGTCTGGATGCTTGTTGAACCGCTAAATGGCGTAAAAGCCATTGGAAGCGGGCATGAAAAAATAAAAGAGGATCATAGAATAAGGTGAAAACCTTGGAAGCAAGCTTGTTGCGAAAAGGTATACTCAGAAAGAAAGGGTTCGATTATGAGAAAACCTGTTCGCCGGTAGCTATGCCTAAGTTGATCCGGACTTTTTTATTTGTTGCTACTCATATGAAATATGAGGGATAGCAAATAGATGTCGAGACAGCTTTCCTGATTGGAAGTCTTAAGGGAAACTTCTATGTGAAGCAACCAGAGTGATTCATTGCAAAGAGCTAAGAGCATTGTGATAGTAAGCTTAAAAGTGTCCATTCATGGACTAAAGCAAGCTTCAAGATCATGAAATATTCGTTTTGATGAGGTAATCCAGTGACATGGATCTAATCAATGATCGGATGGGTCTTGTGTATTGAAAAGAGTGATGGAAACGTGGTGGTATTTCTTGTACTATACGTAGATAGTATCTTGCTCATTGGAGACAATGAAAGAGTATTGTCGGGCGTATGGATATGGTTGATAAAGCGGTATGAGATGAATGACTTAAGAAGAGCAAAAATATCCTTTTGATCACGGTAATACGGATCACAAGAAAGGATGTTATGCTTATCTCAAGTTTCATATAAAGATACGATTCTTACTCGTTTAGCATGTGAATTTATCTAAGTGAATATGTCTTGTGACACAAAAGTAGATAAAGAAGATGAAAGCGGTTCCTTATGCTTTGGCAAATGAGGAAGCTTAATCTAAGGAATGCTATGCACGAGATTGGATATTTATTTTGCCGATGGTATGAACAGTGGGTATCAACGTAACCCGGAACAAGAATGATGAACTGTGGTAAGACATATACTTATGTACCTGAAAAGGACTAGAAACTATATGTGGGCTTACCGAACAGATTCACTGATTCTTATGGGTTACATAGATTCAGATTTTTCAAATCAGATAGGGACAGCAGTAAATCCACCTCAAAGGTTATGCATTTAATTTTAGGAAGTAGAGTCATAATATGGATGAGTGTTATATAGAAATATATTTCAGACTCCGGATTCCATCATGGAAAGATGATAAATTGGACCCATGAGGCAGCCAATGTATCTGTATGACTCTAGAAACTTCATGATGGACTTTGGTGTGATTCTAAGTTTGCCCAAGGTTATCACAATTTATATTGATGATATTGGTGTAGTTGTAAACTTGAAGGAATCACAAGTCCATAAGGAAATTAAACACATGGTGCGCGAGTACCACCTGTTACGAGAAATCGTATGATGAGGGGAAGGTTGTTGTCACCTAGATTGCATCGGATGATAACCTAGTAAATCCATTTACAAGGACCTTAAGGCGAGAGCTTTTGATGGTCGTGTAGTGGGAGTGGAAATCAGATGTATGGCAGAAGACATGACAGCATAGTCTTTTAGTATAAGTGGGAGATTGTTGGATTGTATACTAAAAGTCTAGCTTTTTGTATGAACAATGTTATAGCAATTAATTTGGAATGAGAATCATATGATCAAATAATTGCATCTTATAATTTATTTATATGTTCGATTCAATAGTCCACTTACTTTATACAGTAGATAATATGTTGTGCGACAACACGCGGAAGATCATATTATCGGTTTTCTTATAAAGTATAAATAGATGCTCACAACCGAGATAGACGGGGACTCTCTATCGGGATGGTTGTAGTGTGGTTTGGTATTAGCTTGTCTTGGCTATAGAATCACATTAGTGCACTTGTGTGTATTGAGCAGGACCACTTGAGATCGTTCGACTTATACTGACTTATAGGAGAACTTGATCTCAGTTATTATGGAAGTTCGTGCTGTTAATCCCTATACAATAACCTCGACACGTAGGGCAATATGTATTTCTTTGATTCATCAATGGGTGAGATTTACATGTAATTAAATCAACAAACTCGATGAGTTGGGAAGTAGTGCTGTCTCTATGGTGTGCTGTTGATTGTAGAAGAAATCCGTGTCCGTCATAGGTTGATGATGTCCCCTTGAGGAGCTCATAAGGATTATCATGTAAATCCTGCAGGTGGAATTTATTCCGGCATGATAATGAGGTTGAGTGATACTACTCATGGATGAGATATTAATTAATTGAGTTGTCATTAACTTAAATTAATTAATGGACATTGTATATCTTAAACATGGGGAGACTAACGGGCTCATAATAAGAAGGAGCCCAAAACGTAATTTTGGGATTGGAAAGGAAGTGCAGTAATAATATTTTAGTGGAATATATTATTATTGTTGGACTTAAGTATAAGCTTTGGGCTAAGCTTGGATACTTAAGCCCAATGGAGGCCCAACCCAATTTCTTCTCCTGGTCCCTGCTGTAGCCTATGTATATAAGTCACCTCAGCTTATCTGGAACCCTAATCTAATTCATTATTCACGTGTGATGAGGGTTGAGAGTAGATTGAGGAGGTCTCGTAGATCGTCGCCCATACGACGTCGAAATCGGACTTGGGACATACAGCAGAAGATCAGAAGGTAGTTTTCTGCTGCTGTCCGCGACCTTGAGAAATTTGTATAAATTCGTACAGCTCTCATAATTTGATGATCATTATACTGACGGAAAGCCGTTGAAGAGAGGATCGTTTGAGCACAAAGATTATTCAATTCCGACATTAGACGAGGAAGTTATGGCTATTCTCGTGGGACTGCATAGTCTGCCAACGAGAATCATCTTTCGTCAACATACCCTGGTGAACGGTAATCGTTTCTATGATTTTTTGCTTCCGCTGATATTAGAAACGTATGAATCCCTAACGGGTCACGTTAACCAAACGATCCAAGCGCCAATAGTTCCCTGGAAAGCTTAAGTTTAAATGGATAGGGCCATGTGAAGTGCTTGAGGTGTTGAATGGAAATACATTGAAGCTAAAGGGTCCTAATAATGAGTTTATGGTGAATAGTCATCAGGTGAAATATTACCTATCTCCTTCTCAAAAGGAAATAGTGTATGTGGATACCCTCTCTTCTTGAAACTCTTTGATTCTTTCGTAGAGTAGGTTTTATTTTTTTTTAATTATTTTTCTTTTAAATTTGGTATGTATGTGGAAAAGCTCATTAAGAAATTGCATGTGAAGAAAGATAAGGGTGCTAGAGATGGAATGAAGATGAATGCCACACCACTCTTTACAAACTTAAATTTTCACACTTGTGTTAATTTAAGTTTTGGGGGGTGCGTGGTGGCCATATTTAGATTTTGGAAGTGCACATAAGTCATTACAATGTAATCTCATAAGGATCATTGGTGGAAACTATAAGGGTAAGTCTCACCACTTTGTGCAAACTTAATTCTTGCATCCTAATTCGACTTGGAAGTAGAAGCAGTCAACATGGCGGTGAATCCTGATACACTTGCCATCCGCGAAGTCTTTAAGAACAACGGAGGAGGCAATGCAGGGCTGTTAGGAGCAAGAGTGGCTGGAGTTGATTTTGATCTCACCCTGCTCTTATCAGCATGATTGAAAGGAGTCCCTTCTCTAGGGGAACCTTTGAAGATCCTCAGCAACATCTGAATAAGTTCCTTGGGTATGCAACTACATAAAAATATGCAGGAGCTCAAGAGGATGCGAGGAAGATCATATTGTTTAAGTTCTCGCTGAATGAAAAAATGAGAGATTGGTACGATAATCTTAATGCTACTGAATGTGATACCTAGGAGAAATTGAAAGTGAAATTCTTGGAGCGATACATGCCACCCTCAAAGGTGTTTAAGATGAAAACAAGAAATTAATCAATTTGCTATCCATGGTAATGAGAAGTTTTATGAGGCATGGGACAGATTCAAGGACATGCTTAGGAAGTGTCCGTAACATGGGATATCTAAAGCTAAAAACATTAGTATTTTTTATAGTGGATTGGATGTGATTCTCGAGTTTTACTCGATGCTTCATCGAATGGAGCATTGCTTACAAAGTCATTCGGGTAATTATCAACAACCGAGGAGGCAGCGTTTTCGTGGAGCAATCCAAATAATGCGGTACAACCTCCTATTAGTGTTGATCCGGGTGCTAAGGTGGAAGAAGGAAAACCTAGTTTTGAGGATACGGTGAACAGGTATATGGCAATAAATGATGCAAGAGTAAATCATCTTGAGGCCAAGTTAGAAAAAAAGATTGATGCCAATCATGAAGATTTGTCTAAACAAGTTAAAGACCTTACATTGTTGATAGGGGAAATGGCAGGAAACGTGAACAAATTGAATCAAACTATTGAGAAGAGGAAGTTTGCTTCTCAAAGTATTGAGAACCCTAAGTCTTATCATGCCATCATGTTGAGGTCAGGAATGCAGTATGAGTTCCGATAAAGCCGGTGAGCAAAAATGAAGGGGGCAGGAGCCTTGTTCGACCAGACCTAATCAGTTCGACCAGACTTGATGGTCGAACAAAGGTCGAACAACCTTCAGAAAAACAAAATTTCGATGCTCTATTTTTGTCCCACCATTCGACCAACACACATCCATTCGACCAAACAATATTGGTCGAACGCTGGTCAAACAACAACGGGGGAGATGACATCGCGATCAGAGCCACCATTCGACCAAAGCACTTCCATTCAACTAGACCATCTTGGTCGAACGATGATTGAACAACACCTAGAGAATTTGAACTCGAGACCAGAGACATTGTTCGACCAGCCACAATCTGTTCGACTAGACCAATTTGGTCAAACAGAGGTCGAACAACTTTATTCAGTGCCCGTTTCGATACCTTATACTACACCTATTGTTCAGAACACTCCAAAGCCATTCCAAGAGCAGAATACTAAGCTTACAGTAGAAAAGAAGTGGGAAAGAGCAAAATGATTGAGAGCCGAGAAGGATAAGGCGGAGAAGGTTGAACGTGATGAATGGGGAATTCCAAAAACAAAGACACCACCTCCATTTCCCTTTCGGATATTCATAAAGGGATTGGAAGATAAGTTCAAGAGATTTCAGGATATTATGAACAAGATAAGCTTGAAATTTCCTTTCTCCGAAGGAATCATGGAGATGTCGTATTATGCCCGATTTTTGAAAGATATCTTATTAAAAAAGAGAAGCTTGAACGGGGTAGAGACAGTGAATCTATTGGAAAACTATAGCTCGATCATTCAACAAAAGTTGCCATAGAAGTTGAAAAATCCGGGGAGCTTCACTATCTTATGTGAGATTGGAAAGGGGCCGGCACGTAAAGCTCTATGTGATCTTGGAGCAAGCATCAACTTGATGCCTTTATCTATATTTAAGAAGTTAAGTTTGGGGGAGCTCGCTCCAACAACGGTGGCTTTGCAATTGGCGGATAGGTCTATGACCTTTCCGAAGGGTGAAATAGAGGATGTACTTGTCAAAGTGGACAATCTCATATATCCTGTGGATTTTCTAGTGCTTGAGATGGAAGATGACAAGGATAATGTTCCCCTTATCTTAGGGAGACCATTCATTGCTACTATTGGAGCTATGATTGATGTTCAAAAGGGTGAGCTTAGGCTACGGATGGATAAAGAAGAGGTCTTGTTTAACCTTGATAAAGCAATGAAGATGTCAATGGAGACGCAGTGTCACAGCATCGATGCGGTGGAGGAGATTGTAAAGGAAGACATGTCCTTGATCCTTTCAAAGGATCCTTTGGAGACATGCTTGATGGAGTCTATTACTTTTCCCACCACAGAGCTAGATGAGCTCTCCAATGAGGTATGTATTGATTTTCTTGAAAACTTACTTGCTTTGGGTGATGACAGGTATGAATCAAAGAGGACCAAGTTTGAAGAGGTGAAGTGGACTAGAAAATACTTGACTTTGTATAGAGAGAGCACTCCAAAAGAAGAAAAGAATGAGGAGTTGAAACCACTACCGGAGCACCTGAAGTACACCTATCTAGGTGACAATGAACAATATCCAGTAATTGTATATTCTTTCTTTGATGATGATCAACTTGAGGAGTTGTTAGATGTGCTTAGGAAGTATAAGTCTGCGATTGGTTGGTCTCTTGATAATTTGAAGGGTATTAGTCAATCATATTGAATGCATAGAATAAGATTGTTAGATGAGGCTAAGAGTAGCATTCAGAATCAGTGGAGGGTGAATCTCGCTATTCAAGAAGTGATTAGGAAGTAAATCCTGACGTGGTTAGATGAAGGAATTATTTATCCAATTAGTGATAGTCCCCATGTGAGTCCACTACATGTTGTAGCTAAGAAGGAGGGCATGACTATTGTAAAAGCCGATGATGGTGAGACTTTAGCCACTAAAATTCCTATGGGATGGCGTGTGTGTACGGATTTCAAGAAACTGAATGAAAATACATGCAAAGACCATTTTCCCCTTCCTTTCATGGATCAAATGCTTGATCGTCTTGCAGGGTATGAGTTTTATTTTTTCTTGGATGGGTACTCGGGTTATAATCAATTCATGATTGCACCAGAGGACCAGGAAAATACTACTTTTACTTGCCCTTATGGAACTTTCGCCTTTAGGAAGATGCCTTTTTGATTGTGTAATGCACCTGCTACATTTCAGTGATGCATGATGGCCATATTTAATGGGTTGATAAAAAATATTATGGAGATGTTTATGGATAATTTTTTTTGTGTTTGGTTCCTCCTTTGATATTTGTTTATCTAACTTGTCAACTGTTTTGAAGAGATATCAAGAAACTAATTTTGTCTTGAATTGGGAGAAGTGCCACTTCATGGTGAGAGATGGGATTGCTCTTGGGCATTATGTTTTGGCCAAGGGATTGCAGGTGGATCGATGATGCTTGTTTACTTTGCACGCAAAATTGATCCCCAAGTATTAAGGATATCAGTTGCAGCTTAAGCAAGCGACCAAGTGAATTATCAAACCCAAAGAACAGTGTATTATCAATTTAATTATTAACTAAATTAATTAAGACGAAAGGCAATTCAGTTTGAGGTTTGATTATCAACTACTAAACAATTAATTAAAATAACAAATAAAATAAATAACACTAGAAGAATACGAAAGTGGATCAAGTAGGAGAATAGGTAGCTCTAGAATAATCCAGTTTCACTCATTAATCTTCCTTTCGTGTATTGATATCCGACTCTATCTTGTGAAATATGGACGCATCACTAAACCATGCATATCTACTCTATAGACACAAGTAAACATCGTGTAACATGTGTGAATAACCTCAAAGCAAGAGATATAATTCCACCCCCCATTTCTAGGTACTATCAGTATCAATTATTTCCCTGGCCAATTGGTACTCTAACCCAATATGATATCCCTTTATAGGTACTATGAAGTTATACTCTCTATTCTACTTATGAACCCGAATAATATTTAATTAATAAGTATTTATATAAGATAGTTCTAATAAGACTTCGGAGTCCCCTCTCTTAGAATTATAACATGTAATCCTGCTCAACAATGAATGCACTCAATCAATAACCAAGATATGCATTCAGACTCTACATAACAGTTAATGATGCACAAAACGACTGTGAGTATGAATTAAAAACACATAGTCTTATATAAAATAAACCACAAGTAGTGTTGTATGGATTTTACACACAAAAGTTCAATTAATTCGTAAAAACCTTCACAACCCTAGTTCTACCAAAAAGACTCTAGCCCATGATGTTGCGAAGAACAATCATGTGTGTTGGATAGATCTTACCCAGATGTCTGGAAATTACAAGATAAATTAGGAAACAAAATAAACCTTAGATGCGGGAGTCCTTGCGTCCTTCTCCATCTTGAATTCTCCTTTTGGTTCTCCTCTTAATTCCACGAACGAATCTTCAAAGTGATGGATGGATGGAGGAAAGGATGTGGATGATGGTTGGACGGTGATCCCCCCTTGTGGGGTGTAGTATTATTGTGGTCTCTCTCCAATCCAATATGACTAATCTCCCTAATATGATGTGCTCTACATCCCTTTTTATACTTGTAAAGTGCTCCTCACGGACCTTGGATGGGCTTTTACTTGAGACAAACGCCAAATTTGGTAAAAGAAACCCGAAACTACCAAAAATAGTATCAGCGACATTCCGTTCGACCAAGCGTTCAAAAGTCGAACAAGGCCTCCAAGTCGAACGGAAGTCGAACAAGCTCTCTGTATGATTTTGTATATTTTGTTCGACTTTCCTCCTCCATTCGACCAAGATGATTCTAGTCGAACGGACTCTCACTGGTCGAACAAGCTTGTGCCGTCTCACCATTCCGCGCATAACTTCCACATCCGACCTCCGATTTGAGTAATTCTTATGCTCACGCCATCCTCTCTTTCTTGGCTTTATGTCATATAAGGAGCTCATAGAAACTCTAACATTTGAATATGTAAAAAGTCATGAAAATGGAACAGCCGTTCTATTCGGTACAGCTTGCGCGATGTCACCACTTTGATCATAACTTTCTCGTTTGGAATCCGATTGGGGTGTTCCTTATGCCAAAATGACCCTCTCTAATGTGGCTTTCTAATCATATATCACACTACTAGTTTTGATCTCTACAAAAACACAGAAAAATTATGAAATTTGGACGTGCGTTTTCATCATTCATGCACAAGTTGCACCTTTTCTCCAACTTTGCATTTTTAATCCCTTTTCCACCTAAAACACAATAAAACACCATAAGTGCACCTTTTTCTCAAATATAATGAATATAAGACCCTTGTGCTAATATATAACAATAATTCTCATCAATAAGGTGTTAAATTGGACAATCAAACACGCTTATTTTCACTCTCATTAATCGATCAAAAGTGGTGGCCATTGAGAAGCTTCCACCACCTACCAATGAACGAGGAGTGCGGTCCTTCCTTGGACAAGCCAGTTTTTATAGAAGATTCATAAAAGTCTTCTCGAAATACTCCAAGTCCTTATCTCATTTACTTGAAAAGGACGTTCCTTTTGTTTTTGATGAAGAATGTCTAACAGCTTTTCAGGTTTTGAAAGAGGCGCTTATTACTGCACCTATCTTGATCACACCGGATTGGACTCAGCCATTTATACTTATGTGTGATGCAAGTGACTTAGCACTTGGAGTGGTGCTTGGGCAAATGAGGGGGAAGAAGTTTTGCGCTATTTACTATGCGAGTAAAACTTTTGATGCAGCACAAAAGAACTACATTGTTACTAAAAAGGAGTTTCTAGATGTGGTGTATGCATTCAACAAATTTCAACAGTATTTGGTTGGCATAAAGACTATAGTATACACGGATCATTCTACGATTCGGTACTTGATGGAGAAGAAGGAAGCAAAACCAAGGATCATTAGATGGATTCTTCTTCTGCAAGAGTTTGATATGGAGATCCAGGATAAGAAAGGAACAAAGAATATTTTGGCGGATCACCTATCAAGGTTGGAGACAAGGGAGCATTGTGACGATTCTTTCGAATATATAGAAGAGATGTTCCCTGATGAGAAGATCATGGCCGTGGTTGTTGAAGGAATGGAGAGAGCTTGTGTGGTAGCTGCTCAAGGAATGGATCCATGGTATACTGATTATGTCAATTACATTGCCGTAGGTGAAATTCCAAAAGATCTCAATAGGTATCAACTTGCTAAGTTTAAAAGAGATATTGAGACATTTATATGGTATGATCCGTTTGTCTACAAGATTTGTACGGATTCCATAGTCCGTAGGTGTGTCCCTGAGATGGAGATGGAGAGTGTTCTTGAATTTTGCCATGCACATCCTAACGGGGGCACTTTGGAGCTCAAAAGACAGCAGCTAAGGTACTACAATCTTCTCTTTATTGGCCTACCTTGTTTAAAGACTGTGAGTCTTATGTGGTGACATGCGATAGATGTCAAAGGATGGGAAACATAAGTAGATGAGATGAGATGCCACTTCAGCTGATCATTGTTGTTGAGATCTTCGATGTATGGAGGATCAATTTTATAGGACCTTTTTCCCCATCTAATGGATTTCTCTATATTCTTTCAGCAGTGGATTATGTTTCTAAGTGGGTGGAAGCCATTCCCACTCATGTGAATGATTCAAGGACTGTTTTGTCTTTCTTGAAGAAACATATCTTTGCCCGTTATGGAGTTCCTAGTGCACTAATGAATGATGGAGGGTCACACTTCGTCAATAAGCTGCTTGAAAAAGTTCTCAAGGACTATGGTGTTAAGCATAGGGTCACTACACCCTATCACCCTCAAGCGAATGGGCAAGCGGAGGTCTCCAACCGACAAGTGAAGCAAATCCTAGAGAAAGTGGTTGGAACTAATCAGAAGGATTGGGCTATGAAGCTCGATGATGTGTTGTGGGGGTTCCGAACTGCTTATAAGATGGTTCTTGACATGTCATCGTATCAAATAGTCTATGGGAAGCCGTGTCACTTACCCGTAGAAATTCAGCATAGAGCTTTTTGGGCATTGAGAGGCTTAAACTTGTCTCTTAAGGATCAAAAGGAGTTGAGGATGATTCATATTAATTAATTGGATGAGTTCGGAAATAGAGCTTTCAAGAACTCGGAGATCTACAAGGAAAGAATGAAGAAATGGCATGATTCAAAGATCTCCTACAAAGAGTTCAAGCAAGGTGATGAGGTATTACTTTTTAACTCTCGTTTGAAGCTTTTCGCAAGAAAATTGAAATCGAAGTGGACGGGACCGTTCATTATCCATAGAGCCTGTGGAGGGGGGAGTTTTGAACTCATTGACAAAGATGGGGACATCATAGCGGCAAATGGACATTGATTGAAGCATTACAAGTCGCCAGATGATTCTTGCATCATCTTTGAGGATACCTTGCACTAAATAGGTACCGTCGTGACTCTCCGACATTAAATAAGAGCGCTTGTTGGTGGCTTTCCCTCCTATTTTATTGCTTTATTTCATTAGTGTGAGTAAGAAATTTTTATATTTAACGTGCTTATTATTCGAAAATTACATCTCTTTGCAAACTTAGTTTCGACTATAATTTCTACTAAGTTTGGGGGGTGTGATGTACTTACCTCATCGAAGCACTAAGGATATAATCTTTTCTTTGTAACGTTTGTTAGGGGAGTTGATTTTTTGCGACATATTAAAACTTTAATTGGTTTTAGTGTGTCAATTTTTTGCAATTTGCCTAGCTAATGTTTAGTGGTGTTTTATTTTGTGTGTCGTATGCAGAGTTATACATGATTTTATCTAGTCTAAAAGTGGTTCTCTAGCTTAAGTTTTGGCTGTCATGATACTTGATGTTATCCTATAGTTTAAGTGTTGCAGGGAAAGACAAGAAGAGTACGAAGTTTCGTAAATTTGGGGCGTTGTTTGACCAAGACGCTACCGCTCGACCAAGCTGAGTGGTCGAACAAAATGTTTAAAAACTTACAATAGCTCCGTTCGACCAGCGTGTTTTGTTCGACCAAGCTTGTCAAGTCGAACACTGGTCGAACAAATTGTCCAAAAACTTACAGTGAGGTAGTTCGACCAGTACACTTTGTTCGACTATATCCTTCAAGTCGAACGATGGACGAACGGAGCAGGGGAGAATAGGGGGTCGATTTCATATGTTGTTCGACCGCAAGCTATTGTTCGACCAAGATATCTTGGTCGAACGGAGGTCAAACAAGGTCACGTTTAAGTGCAGATTTGAGTTGCTCGGCCAAAAACCCTTATTCGACCAAGTTGTTCGAGTCGAACGGGATTCAAAATCAGATTTTAAAGGCTAGTTTTCCCCTTTTATTCAAGCAAATCCCGTCACCTTCTCTCGAGCACCGATTGCAACTGTAAGTCCCTCTCCCAAAACTTTTCCCCACACTCTAATCTTCCTCTCCACACACTTCCGCATCCAAAATTTGGAGGATTCAAGTCCAAATTAGGGCTTTTCTACTTAAATTCTTGGAATACATCACACGCACACCATGGCCAACAAAGGTATGTTTTTCGAACTTCTACACCCGTGAAGTGATGAGATTATGCATAGGAATGTTGGATAAGTTGATTGAAGCATATATTTTGTGGATTAAATTGTTGAATTTTGGTGTTCTTGTTGGAATTTCACTTGAATTAGCATGATTCAATTTACGTTGGGTTGTTGAAATTTTGTGAAATTGATATTGAATATCATATGGGCTTGATGTTAATTTTGAATTATATGAATGGGCTCATCGATTGAAGCATTGATGTTGTGTGATTGAATGTGGAAGATGAGCATGCTTTTGTCTTTGTTGAAGTATGTTGAAATTGAAGAGCATGTTTGTGTGAAGTATTTTTAAGACTAAGGATTCTAATTATTCTTGATTGAAAGTGTTGAGTTATAGTTGCTATGATGATTAGATGAGCACTTGAAGTTGAGAGTGGATTGACATATGAGTTTGAAGTCTTGAGTAGGATTCATGATAGTCTTAGGATTGGTATATTTGCTTTATCTCTTTTTGTTGTGTATTGAAGTATAACTTTTGTAGGAAAATAGATTGCTTCATCTTCAAAGAGGAAGGAGACCAACTCTCCTAGGAAGGGTGATGGTTGTACCCCGAGTAACCATCTAGGAAACAATAATACTTGTATCCCGCCAACATATTAAGAATTTGATCAATAAAAGGCAAAGGAAAATGATCTTTATGAGTGTTTTCATTAAGCTTCCTATAATCACAACACACTCTCCAACCCGTTTTTACCCTTGTAGCAAGTTCTTCATCAAATTCCATTTTAACAATGGTCAATCCCCCTTTCTTAGCCACAACATGCAAAGGACTCACATGCGGACTATCACTTATGGCATAAACAATATTAGCATCTAACCACTTCAAAACCTCTTTCCTAACAACCTCTTGCATAATGGGGTTCAAACAACATTGAGGTTGTATGCATGATTTACTCTCATCAATCAACCTAATGTGATGCATACAAATAGTGGGACTTATACATTTCAAATCATCAAGACTCCACCCTATAGCACTTTTATGATCTCTAAGCACCCTCAACAATTTATCAAGCTCTAGAGGTGAAAGGAATGATGATACAATTACCGGAAAGGTCTTGTCGTCCCCTAAGTACGCGTACATGAGGTGATCGGGTAATGGCTTCAATTCTTCCTTTCCCTTATCTACCTTCGACTCTTCATTCTCGACCTCCAATGGAAGATACTCCCTCTTTCCATAGTACATCATCTTGGCTTCATCTTCTTGCATTTCCCTACAAGCATTCAAGTCATGTAAGCAATCATTAATATCATCATCTTCTAGACAATAAAAAGAAGAGTTAGAGTTAAGAGATAAAGTAAGAGAATGGCTTAGGCTTGTTTTGAGAGGATCTTTAGATAAGAAGAATGGCAAGTTCTTTTGAACAATCTCATCAATCAATTCAATCCTTCTACACTCCTCTTTCTCATCCGGATGCCTCATCGCATTTTTTAATGAAAACACCACCTCTTCTTCATTTACTCTCAATGTCAACTCTCCCTTGTGCACATCAATTAAAGCTCTTCCCGTGGCCAAAAATGGACATCCCAAAATCAATGGAACATTTGCATCCTCATCCATGTCAAGCACTACAAAATCCACCGGGAATATGAACTTTCCAACTTTAACTAACACATCCTCGACTACTCCTTTAGGGTAAGTCAAAGACCTATCCGCAAGTTGCAATGTAATGGACGCAGGCTTTACTTCCCCTATACCAATTTTCTTAAAGATAGACATAGGCATCAAATTAATAATCGCCCCAAGATCAAAAATAGCTTTGTCCCATGCTCCTTCATAACCCTAGAACTACCGAAGTTGTTCTAGCCCATGATTGATCTAGGAACAATCATGGTGGTTGGTAGGATCTTACCCATAGTCTTGAAAATTACAAGATAAATTAAGTAGCGAAGTAAACCCTAGATGCGGGCGTCGTTGTGACTCTCTCCTTCTTGAATCTTCACTTGGTTCTCACTTGGTTCGACAGACGAACCTCTCTCCACAGCTCTGTAGGTTGGAGTTAGGGCTTGGATGTGAGTAGGATGGATGTGGAATCTAACTCCCTTATTCATGTACTCTTTATCCCTTTTTATACTTGTAAAGTGCTCCTCACGGACCTTTGATGGACTTTTTCTTAAGACACACGTCAAATTTGGTAAAAGAAACCTGGAACTACCAAAAATAGCATCAACGCCATTCTGTTCGACCAAGCCTCCATTGGTCGAACAAAGCCTCCTGGTCGAACGCTGGTCGAGCAAACTCTCTGTAAGTTTTTGCATATTTTGTTTAGCCAAACCCCTCCCGTTCGACCAAGATGATTCTAGTCGAACGGACTCCCTTGGTCGAGCAATGTTTCTGTAAGTTTTTGGGCATTTTACTCGACTTGGCCACCTTGTTCGACCAAAATAATGCTGGTCGAACAAGCCTTCAAGGTCGAACAACCTTCGAAAAATACCTCAAAAATCGTGTCTTCTAATTTTGAGCCCTTAAGACCTGTTTTCCTGTATAAATATGCTCAAAACACCTCAGTAGCCTCTAATTCATGGATTTTCTATAAACATCCCAATTCTCTTGATAATAGACCAAATCGTACTCAACTTTCACACAAATCCGAGCCTAGAACACGTGAATTTACACTCTCATCAATTCTCAACTTGTTTCGATTTAAGTTTGGGGGGTGAGTGTGTGGTGTGACTCACCACTTGTATATGCTTGATGTATCATGTGTTGATAGATTGTCTTGTGCAAAATGGGTCAATTTTGAAAATTTTCTCATGAGTTAGGTTTTTTTTGGTATGTTTGGTAGTGTTGACGTGCATGATAGTCCATTATTTGATCATAAATTGTGGAGCTGATGTTGTGATGAATTTTGAGCATGTGAATAAGGTGTATTAGAAGTGCAAAAACATGGCAAAAATAAGGTTTGATGTTAGAAATTGGGAGAAACAGAAGAATAGCTACACGAGCCGTGTTCAGTACACAGCCCTATAAGGATTGGCCATGTACTGAAATCAAAACATGTTGCACGCCCAAATTCAGGCTGAGTTCAAGCGCACGGCCCATGTAGGAGGCAGAAGCATGCCTCGTGTACTGCACATGGGCCTGTAAGTAATGGTCGTGTGCGGTGATTAGAAACACCTACACGGCCATGACTGTGGCCGTGTATAGAACACGGGCTGTGTTGAAGCCAAGTACACGAGGCGTGTAGTAGAGCACGAGCCGTATAGTGTTCAAAGACAGAATTTAAAAGCCCGACTTCAGAACATTTTTGCACGCACCACTCACTCCGTACGCATCGAGGGTTTTTCCCCACTATAAATTCTCCATAAATCTTTGGTTGTAAGATGGCCGAAAGGAGAGTAAGAGCAAGGAATGAGGATTTCATTATTGTCACTGATGCAGGGGAACTTGCTAATCTTGATGCTCAGTTGATGGAAGACAGAATTCACCCGAATTATTTTGGTGTAGAGTTTGAAGAGTATAGGGGAAGTATGTACTCCGTTGGCAAACACTCTTTCCTAAGATTAAGCCAACCTGTTTCCAAGACACCACGACTATGGAAGGGCTTGGAATAGAGGATTACTTGAGGAAGTTGTTTTGGTTAGCAAAAATGAGGGAGATCAGAGAGATACAGCAGGAGCATGGGACACACATTCAAGAGCTTCGAAGTGGGCAGCGTCGTCGAGAGTATTATGAAGAGCAGTCTCGTGTGCATTCCAACAATATGGAGGAGATGATGACTATGATGTTCAATTTCCAATTTTCATATCTCCTCGTGGATACATACCATGGAACATGTATCATCCTCCTCCACCTCCGGAGCCATGAAGGGAGTCATTTTGGTGCTAGGCACTTCATTTAGTTCATTTAGATTATGATTAGATAGTTGATTTGACATTAATGGATTGGATTGTACTTATTTGTTTTGTATTTTGGGAGGTTTTACTTTTGGATTTATCTTGGTTTTATACGATTTATTTTCCTTTATTTTTCGGTATTTTAGTTTGATTTTTATCTTTTGGATGTGATGGGTATTTAAGCTTATTTATTATGAATGTTGGATTGATGAGCTTTTATTTTCTTGAAGTGGATGATCTTTGGTCATGTATGTTATGTGTTTGTGCTATGTTTTTATTTTCGTAAAACTTTGCTTATGTGTTGTGATTGAGTTTTTTTTTAATTCTTTTATAGGTTCGGATTAGTGGTATGTTTTGGGAAAGTGTAAATGTTTTTGAATATGAGCTATGATGCATCATTTTTGATAGGGGAAAGAAAACATGTTAAGGGTTCCTACTAGTTGAAATTGTAACATGAATTACATAATTTGTTCAATTTTGAGAAGTATGAAGGTTAATTAAGTTTCTTTTTAGTTCAAGTAAAAGCTTGTGAGAATTAAGCCTCAATCATGCCTCCATGGTTAATTCTTGATGAGAGGACCAATTGAACTTAGACAAACTAGAATTTGCTCATGGACTATAGGAACGAAGCCCGAATAGTGGATCTTTGTGAAATGATCTTAGGCCATCCTTATTAAATGAGTCATAGCCATAAATTTCCTTACCTGAATATCATCCTTAGTTAATCATTTTGAGCCTTTAAGCCTATTCCTTGTTATATGAGCACAATACAAGCCATGATTACCCACTTAAGCCCCTTTTATATAACCTTTGTATGGGTAATTGAGGAGATGATGGTTTACAAGGTTGATGTGAAGTTGTGCAAAAGAAAGAAGGAAATGATAAACAAGCAAAAAAAGGATGAAAAGAGCTCAAGCAAAATGAACATGCAACCTCAACATAAGAAAAGGAGCAAATCAACAAAAATATACTTAAAGAATTCCAAAGTCAAAAGAAAGGAAGCATGCAAGTCAAGAGAAGCTCAAGAACTCTATGGTATGATAATGTTAGTGCTTAAGAGTATTTGAAAAAAAAAGAGAAGAATGAGAAGTGAAGGTAATAAAAACCGATTATCATCTCTTTGATTACTTACACATATATAGTCATATTTATTCATATTCTTCATTCCTTACCAAAGAGCCTAAACATTACAAGATAAAGACCTTTTTGATCACTTTGTGAGACTAGGGTGGCTTGAGAACATAGTCCATGAGTAAGCCTATGGTGAGTCGGTTCGATCGGTTGATGAGAGTTGTTTTACCCTACTTCATAGAGTGTTGAGTGCAAATGATATCCTATGAGAGGATTGAATTGAAAAGAACTTGATTACTCTTTTGATGTCTTAAAATCGAACTTGGTAATTCTTGATGTTATGAATTTAACGGTGTAGTGACATTTAATATGATTTTGTAGTCCTTACTAATTGTGATGCGTTGTAGTTTGTGTTCTTTAGGTATTTTCCTAGGTGAAAAATTCTCCTCTTGATTATGATTTTTAGTTATTCGAGGACGAACAACACTTTAAGTTTGCGGGATTGATTGTCGTCATTTTCACTTAGATTTTAGTGTCTTTATTTGTTGATTTTCGGATGTTTTTATCCGTATTTGTGTGACTTTTTAGTGGAGTTATATGTAATTTAGAGAAATGTGTACAGGTTAATAAATGTGTGGAAATGAGCTTAAATGTGTATAAAACAGGTTAAAAACGGAGTCGGGAGCTAAAACGAAGAAAGAAGGACAGGGCATGCTCGGACACGCCCCATGTGCAGAACACAAGCTTGCCCGAGGTGGCCGTGTGACGTCATCAGAACATGCTACATACCCAGAAAGAGGCCGTGTGCAGAGCACGAGCCATGTCTGGGAACATGCTGAACTGCGTGCACACTACACGAGCCGTGTGCTGCTACACGAGCCGTGTGCTGCTACACGAGCCGTGTAAGTGCAGATTCCAGATTAAGTTGGCTGATATTCTAGAAGATTCCAAGGGGTATAAAACCCAATTTGTGTGAAAAATTAAATGGAGAGCCACATTTAGGAGCAGTTATGAAGATAAACACACAATTCCTCACCACATTTTCTCACACATTCTAGATAATCCATTTTCCACACTTTTCATCCATTCAATTCATATGCTTTCCCAATATTCATCCATCACTTCATCATTCCATCAATTTGAGAAGAGAAGATCATCATAGATTGAAGAATTGAGCATGTTGAAAGGAAGGAAGGCCATCTTCACAAAAGGGAAGCCGTTCTACTTTTCAATTGTTATTTTTCTTCATATTTTGGCTCAAATGGAGCAAGCCATTGGATGTATTGATTTGACCATGATGTGTAGTGGCTAGTACTATAGTAGGGCTAATCTTATGATTGGTTGAGAATAATGTTAGATATGTAGGATTTTAGATGTTGAATTGAGTTAATTTTGGACTTTCTTTTTTGATTAATGATTCATGTTTCATTTCATTAATTGTGTGATCAATTCTTACTTATAACATGTTAGGATAGTCAATCCGATATTTTGTAGTAGGATTTAATTGAATCATTTATTAAGATGAGCATGCATGTTAGTGTGAGGGGTGGTAAGTCATACCCTTCTAATGCTTAGAACATTCATAAGGGGACACTTCAGAAATTGAGTAAAAAGAACCAAACTTATGATCATACCTTAAGGGAATTGAAAGTAAGAACAATCCTAGGAGATTTAGACTTGTCAAAGAGTCGATAACCTAATCACCCTGGCCATAGGGGTTAGGGGTAAAAATGTGATTGCTTTTAGTCCATGCTTAATGAAGTTCAATGTTAAAAGTCATACATATCTAGCTAGTTTCTCAATCATGATTATGGTTAGCCTTACTCTCTTCTTAAATACATTCTATCCATCACATTCCATCTTGTTACGTGATTGATTGTTGATAATATTAGTTATTAATTGATTTTTTTAGTTAATTGGTTAGTTTAATCATTAGTATAAAACCAAACCTCAAACTTTATCACTCTTACAAAGTATGATCGAGGACAAATCTGGATACACCATGATTTTACTTTTCCCTTGGGACGATATACTATAAATTTTGTTACTTGGTCACTACGTGTACAACAACGATAGAGTTCTCTTACTCTAATCATTTTTACCAAAAATGGGATTAAGAACAAACACGCATTATTGTAAATATTTTTATAAACATATGACAAAAAAGCATATATATATGAAACAAAAAAATTGAATTCAGTTGCTGTAAAAATGATTTGATCACCAGAGGTTAGATTATAAAACGTTTCTATTTCCTTCCAACCTTCTCTAAAGTAGTAAGATGAACCAACATTATCATGTTGGCATTCGATCATTTGGTTAACATAAACCGTTAGCATACCATGCGTTTCTAATATCACAGCGGAAGTAATAAATCATAGAAACGATTACCGTTCACCAGGGTATGTTGATGAAGATTGATTCTCGCAGGCAGCCTGCGCAGTCCCACGAGAATGGCCATAACTTCCACGTCTGATGTCGGAATTGAGTGATCTTTGCGTTCAGACGATTCTCTTTTCGACGGCTTTCCGTCAGTATATTGATCATCAAATTCTGAGCAATCTACGAATTTATACAAATTTTGCAAGGTCGCGGACAGCAACAGCAAACTACCTTCTGATCTTCTGTTGTATGTCCCAAGTCCGATCTCGACGTCGTGTGGGCGACGATCTACGAGACCTCCTCAATCTGCTCTCAACCCTTATTACACGTGAATAATAAATTATATTAGATTAGATTAGATTAGGGTTCCAGATAAGTTGAGGTGACTTATATACATGGGCTACAGCAGGGACCAGGAGGAGAAATTGGGTTGGGCCTCCATTGGGCTTAAGTATCCAAGCTTAGTCCAAAGCTTATACTTAAGTCCAATAATAATAATATATTCCACTAAAATATTATTATTGCACTACCGTACTAATCCCAAAATTACGTTTTGGGCTCCTTCTTATTATGAGTCCATTAGTCTCCCCATGTTTAAGATATACAATGTCCATTAATTAATTAAGTTACTGACAACCCAATTAATTAATATCTCATCCAAGAGTAGTACCACTCAACCTTATTATCATGCCGGAATAAATTCCACCTGCAGGGTTTACATGATAATGCTTATGAGCTCCTCAAGGGGACATCATCAACCTATGACGGACACGGATTCCTTCTACAATCAACAGCACACCATAGAGACAGCACTACTTCCCAACTCATCGAGTTTGTTGATTTAATAACATGTAAATCTCACCCATTGATGAATCAAAGAAATACATACTGCCCTACGTGTCGAGGTTATTGTATAGGGATTAAGAGCACGAACTTCCATAATAACTGAGATCAAGTTCTCCTATAAGTCAGTATAAGTCGAACGATCTCAAGCGGTCCTGCTCAATACACACAAGTGCACTAATGTGATTCTATAGCCAAGACAAGCTAATACCAAATCACACTACAATCATCCCGATAGAGAGTCCTCGTCTATCTCGGTTGTGAGCATCTGTTTATACTTTATAAGGAAACCGATAATATGATCTTCCGCGTGTTGTCGCACAACATATTATCTACAGTATAAAGTAAGTGGACTATTGCATCGAACATATGAATAAATTATAAGATGCAATCATTTGATCATATGATTCTCATTTCAAATTAATTGTTATAACATTGTTCATACAAAAAGCTAGACTTTTAGTATACAATCCAACAATCTCCCACTTATACTAAAAGACTATGTTGTCATGTCTTCCGCCATACATCTGATTTTCACTCCCACTACACGACCATCAAAAGCTCTCGCCTTAAGGTCCTTGTAAATGGATTGACTAGGTTATCATCCGATGCAATCTAGGTGACAACAACCTTTCCCTCATCATACGATTTCTCGTAACAGGTGGTACTCGCGCTCCATGTGTTTAATTTCCTTATGGGCTCGTGATTCCTTCAAGTTTGCAACTGCACCAATATCATCAATATAAATTGTGATATCCTTGGGCAAACTTAGAAACACTTCGAAGTCCATCTTGAAGTTTCTAGAGTCATACAGATACTTTGGCTGCCTCATAGGCTCCAATTTATCATCTTTCCATAATGGAGTCCGGAGTCTGAAATATATTTCTATATAACACTCCTCCACATTATGACTCAACTTCCTAAAATTAAACGCATAACCTTTGAGGTGGATTTACTGCCGTCCCTATCTGATTTGAAAAATCTGAATCTATGTAACCCATAAGAATCAGTGAATCTGTTCGGTAAGCCCACATATAGTTTCTAGTCCTTTTCAGGTACATAAGTATATGTCTTACCACAGTTCAACATTCTTATTTTGGGTTACCTTGATACCCACTGTTCATGCCATCGGCAAAACAGATATCCAATCTCGTGCATAGCATTTCTTAGATTAAGCTTTCTCATTTGCCGAAGCATAAGGAACCGCTTTCATCTTCTTTATCTACTTTTGTGTCACAAGACACATTCACGTAGATAAATTCACATGCTAAACGAGTAAGGATCGTATCATTATATGAAACTTGAGATAAGCATAACATCCTTTTTTGTGATCAGTATTACCGTGATCAAAAGGATATTTTTGCTCTTCTTAAGTCCTTCATCTCATACCGCTTTCTCAACCATACCCATACGTCCGACAATACTCTTTCATTGTCTCCAATAAGCAAGATACTATCTACGTATAGTACAAGAAATACCACCATGTTTCCATCACTCTTTTCAATACACAAGACTCATCCGATCATTGATTAGATCCATGTCACTGGATTACCTCATCAAAACGGATGTTTCATGATCTTGAAGCTTGTTTTAGTCCATTAATGGACACTTTTAAGCTCACTATCACAATGCTCTTAGCTCTTTGCAATGAATCACTCTGTTACTTCACATAGATGTTTCCCTTAAGACTTCCAATCAGGAAAGCTATCTCGACATCTATTTGCTATCCCTCATATTTCATATGAGTAGCAACAAATAAAAGAGTCCGGATCAACTTAGGTATAGCTACCGGTGAACAGGTTTTCTCATAATCGAACCCTTTCTTTCTGAGTATACCTTTTCGCAACAAGCTTGCTTCCAAGATTTTCACCTTATTCTATGATCCTCTTTTATTCTTGCATGCCCGCTTCCAATGGCTTTTACGCCATTTAGCGGTTCAACAAGCATCCAGACCTAATTTAAAATCCATCGATTCTATTTTAATATTCATTGCACTTACTAAGATTCCGCATTTTAATTTTGTAGTGCAACGTCGTATCCCTAGGATAATACTATGTTTACTAGGGATCAAGTCTTACGACTTTCCCAAAACATGTATCTCACTGGTTGTCAAATAACCCTCCCACTGCGACAAGGCACTACATGTAATTGTGTATCAGACGTGACACGCGTTGCAGTTTACCTTGTGGTATATCCTCTTATACACTTGGTACTTATACTTTGTGTTTTCTTCTCACTTCATTTAGAACAATTTATACATGGGTTTATGATTTAATACATAGTCTTTTTCCAAAAATCTAGTGTTTGTGTTAACAATCACCCTTCGTTCTTTTGGACTAAATAAATCACCCTCATTTTTATAGCATATCCCACAAACAGACAAACATTCAAATGAATTACTGTTTCTAGGGCTTATCCATAAAATGAATTAAGTAATTCCAAATAATTCATCATCTATCTAATCATTACCATAAGAGTCTTATTCCTTCTATCCACCACACCATTCAGCTGGGGCATGCCCGGTGTAGACCACTTGAGATTTAATCTCAACCTCTGATTAATAGTTCCTAATTATCCTAAGAGGTACTCGTAATGACGATTAAATCGTCATTACTTGATATATTTTCCATGATTCTTTACTGTACCAACCTTGTAATATTTGAATAAATCAAAGAATTTAGACATGTAGTGCATCAAATAAATATATCGGTATCTAGAATAATCTTCGATTATTCATAACCACCTCTCGCCTAGATAATATTAGGCCCGCTTGAATCAGAATGAACCAATTCCAACATATATATCTTTGGCTCTACACCCCCTTTACCTTGAAAAGGTAATTAATCATTTTTACTTCCAAGTAAGACTCGCGAGTCCGATAGTTTCCACTTCAGATAAACCTTACTGTCCATCTGCTATCAACTTTTGAGTCCTACTCAAGTAAAATGATCTAGTCTTAGACGCCAAATGCATGTTTAGTTCATCTCCGAAGGTTACTTTCTCTTACTAAGATCAGAAGATGCATTATTAATTACTATTTGTTGCATCTGTGGAATATACATGATTTAAGAGTATACAAATTGTCCATCAACGTACCATAACAGATTACAACTCTATCCTTCATTATAATGACCATGTCATTTAAATGAAATGGAGTATCCATCTATTAATGAATAGAAACCGAAATCAAATTCTTTCTATGAAAACGTACGTAAAGACAATTTTACAAAATCAAACATTTATTCATATCGTAAGATAAATAAACAACTCCCACCGCAATAGCCACTAGTCTTGTAGTTTTACCCATGTCATAACAATCTTATCCTCACTTAGTAATAAACATTTAGTGATTCCAGTATCTACACACTTCGTGTTAGTAAATGCCATCACTAATCATGTTTTAAACAACTAGTGAATAAGATATAAAACTTGTTCACATTATGATGAAAATGGCTTTCCTTTGCCACATGTTTTGCCAGAAGTTTTCCACCATATACATCCTATTGTAATTCAGGTGGAACTTACTCAAAAACATCTAGGCAATTCACGAAGAATTAAATTGATCTAGGTTTCCCTTCAATTTATACTCCATGCTTTCCCAATTCATTCATCAAATTAAATCATGATCTTCTGTCTTTTAACTTACTCAAGTATCCGAAGAGTTACATGAGACCATCATATTTCTATGAACCTCTCATCTCTTCACTAGAGACTTTAATAGGCATCATGAGACGTCCCTTGTGAGAACACATATGTATTTTCTTAAGCAGTAAAATTCAAAACCAAGATTCTTTTCTAATCATCTAATTTGGACAAGTAAATATAATTTCTTTTAGTTAATAATAAATGAGATAAAACCATTTGAAAATCAGAGAATCACAAATAAATATACCGATCAAATCTTCGAATTTTATCCTTTTATATTGATTCCCTCAAAACAATATAAAAATAAAATTCACCGACATCTCAAGCACCGTGAGTCTGCAAGCCACGATAGTGTGGACGTTTACAAACCCGAACATTTACAAGAGAAGGTTTTACCCATTAATTTCATTTGTCAACCTAACTTTATGACAAAATAATTAATAGTCGGTTCCTCTTTAGCCATGCAAATAAAAGCAGTGACTCCGATGGGGAGGATACTTATTATTTACATCTAAGTGTACACCATTATTTGACCCCAAGTCCGCGGCCCAAGCTTATGTGCCTTACAGATGGAGAAGTACACACGCGCTCGGATAACTTCCTACAGTCATCAATTATAAGTCTGTACAGTGATCCGCACATGAACTCATCCGATATGGAGGAAGGTCTATGCTAACGCGCAAGTTCATATGCATCACATTACAAACATAATTATTTAAAGAAGTCTGTCCCAGCAATCCATGAATAAACTCATCCGATGGGGAGGAAGACTCTAATGCCGACGCACAAGTTTATTCACATTGCTAACAAACCAATAATGGAGGCCGCGGGAATTTTTACCAATCCCCTCTCCCACTTAGTTATTCAACACCGAGGGTTTTTACATGCATATAATATTTAAAAATAAAATACGCAACCTAGCATGCTCATACTTCCAAATATATAACAATAATTGACCAATAAAACAATTATAGCAGTTATATATAAGGAAATAAATTGCCAAAAATAAGTTGACTTGATCAACACTCCAACATACATGCATATAATATACCAAATATAATACGCAATCTAGCATGCTTCTATTTAAGGCAATAAATCATAGAGAATCATGCATACATATATAACAATAATCAATTAATAAATCAATTATAACAGTTATATAACAGCGAATTCGATTGTTCGCCACCAATCACGAATGCAGACAACTGCGATGGGGATCGACCTCCCCGCAGCTTGCTCCACCACTCTGGCATCCTGCCCGATCATATTGTGAAGACTCACGATGAACCTGATGCAGACCAGTCGAACTTGATGCAAACCTGCTCGAACCTGGTTCAGAGTCGATCAAACCTGATGCAGACCAATAGAACCTGATGTGAATTCGCTCGAACCTGGTGCAGCATTGATCGAACCTGATACAGACCAATCAAACCTGATGCAAATCCGCTCGAACCTGGTGCAGCATCGATCGAACTTGATGCAGACCAATCGAACCTGATGCAAATCCGTTCGAACCTGGTGCAGCATCGATCGAACTTGATGCAGACCAATCGAACCTGATGCAAATCCGTTCGAACTTGGTGCAGCATCGATCGAACCTGATGCAGACCAATCGAACCTGATGCAAATCTGCTCGAACCTGGTGCAGCATCGATCGAACCTGATGCAAATTCGTTCGAACCTGGTGCAGCATCGATCGAACCTGATGCAAATCCGCTCGTCCAAGGGCCTACTTGCAAGGAACCAAGTTCAGCCCAACGCGCAACATCAAACTACACCAACTTTCATTCAGATTTCGCAACTTTAGGACCCTGTGAATCCAATCTCCACCGTCCAGAATCTACGCCTGTGAGTTTTGAACATGCTGTCTAAATTACAAGTCGATCCAACGGTTATATTGTGAGAAACAGCTCTTTTCCCTCGACTGCGCAGAACATAATCGCCCAAAAAACTGCTTCTGTTTTCGGCGTATTCCCGACAATGCAATGCTCTAAATACAATCTTCACCGTTCAGAATGTACAACCACAAAATCCGAATGTGCTGACCAAAATTCAGCCTGATCCGACGGTTGAAACCCTGGTTATTGCCTCTGCAATATCACTGCGCTGGATTTTCTCTCAATTTCTTCCTTCCATGTGAAATTGACGAACAGTTTTTGTCGAATCCTCTCACACACAACCATCAACGAACAGATATGATATAGGGTATATTTCACATAGGGATATTCATGGTTTGTGCAGTAAAACCAAAACCCTAAACATGCGATCCTAATTTCGAAAAATTAACCACATAAACCCTAGTCTAACGTGTCACGCTTCACCACAAAACCGAAGCTCTGATACCAATTGTTGGCATTCGATCGTTTGGTTAACGTGAACCGTTAGCATACCATGCATTTCTAATATCACAGCGGAAGTAATAAATCATAGAAACGATTACCGTTCACCAGGGTATGTTGATGAAGATTGATTCTCGCAGGCAGCCTGTGCAGTCCCACGAGAATGGCCATAACTTCCACGTCCGATGTCAGAATTGAGTGATCTTTGCGTTTAGACGATCCTCTTTTCGACGGCTTTCCGTCAGTATATTGATCATCAAATTCTGAGCAGTGTACGAATTTATACAAATTTTGCAAGGTCGCGGACAGCAGCAGCAAACTACCTTCTGATCTTCTGCTGTATGTCCCAAGTCCGATCTCGACGTCGTGTGGGAGACGATCTACGAGACCTCCTCAATCTGCTCTCAACCCTCATTACACGTGAATAATAAATTAGATTAGATTAGATTAGATTAAGGTTCCAGATAAGTTGAGGTGACTTATATACATGGGCTACAGCAGGGACCAGGAGGCGAAATTGGGTTGGGCCTCCATTGGGCTTAAGTATCCAAGCTTAGCCCAAAGCTTATACTTAAGTCCAATAATAATAATATATTCTACTAAAATATTATTATTGCACTACCGTACCAATCCCAAAATTACGTTTTGGGCTCCTTTTTATTATGAGTCCATTAGTCTCCTCATGTTTAAGATATACAATGTCCATTAATTAATTAAGTTACTGACAACCCAATTAATTAATATCTCATCCAAGAGTAGTACCACTCAACCTTATTATCATGCCGGAATAAATTCCACCTGCAGGGTTTACATGATAATGCTTATGAGCTCCTCAAGGGGACATCATCAACCTATGACGGACACGGATTCCTTCTACAATCAACAGCACACCATAGAGACAGCACTACTTCCCAACTCATCGAGTTTGTTGATTTAATAACATGTAAATCTCACCCATTGATGAATCAAAGAAATACATACTGCCCTACGTGTCGAGGTTATTGTATAGGGATTAAGAGCACGAACTTCCATAATAACTGAGATCAAGTTCTCCTATAAGTCAGTATAAGTCGAACGATCTCAAGCGGTCCTGCTCAATACACACAAGTGCACTAATGTGATTCTATAGCCAAGACAAGCTAATACCAAATCACACTACAATCATCCCGATAGAGAGTCCCCGTCTATCTCGGTTGTGAGCATCTGTTTATACTTTATAAGGAAACCGATAATATGATCTTCCGCGTATTGTCGCACAACATATTATCTACAATATAAAGTAAGTGGACTATTGCGTCGAACATATGAATAAATTATAAGATGCAATCATTTGATCATATGATTCTCATTTCAAATTAATTGTTATAACATTGTTCATACAAAAAGCTAGACTTTTAGTATACAATCCAACATATCAACCATACAATTCCAGTGATTTCGAGCATGATCATGGAGTTGGAACTCTTGGAGAAAAGATACTCCATAAGTGCAAACAAATGTAGTAGGAATAACCTGCATATACAAAGAATATAATTATAATAAGTGAAGATAATTAATACATATAATAAGCATTGAAAGTAGTTACTAACTATATAAATCAAATACAAACTTGAACCAAATGGTGCAAAATATAAAGTAAAGGCACGATGTGATCCATAAGACACGTTCTTGTATAATTCAAATGCAGCTGACGACAACAGAACCTCATCATCTATAGAAAAAAGCAATGTATAGCTTCAACGGTCAATTTAAATATATTGAATAAAAAATTGAAATTCAAAAAGATTCATTCATAAAGAATTGAAATAAATGTACTCGTCTTCTTTCGATGATATCGTATGAGCATCAACTGGTCTGAAAAATTATACCATCAGATAAAATATCAGTAAAATACAAAATCCAATTAAATAATAAATATAAAACCAATTGCGCAAGATAACTACCCGATAAATTCTCCATTGGAACTTGTGAATCAAAATCAAATCGTGATTTTATTAGATGTACACTCATTATACGAACAAATGCATGTGAAGATTAGATGTACATTAATTATCAGAACAGGTACATTAATCAACAACAAATTGTAAAAATTCCATACAAATGCATGTGAAGGTTAGAGAGGAAAACAGGAAATAAAATCCGCAATTAAACATAATCTTGATTTTTCATTTGATGAAGATGCATTATTACTCAATAGAACACATAAAATTAATACGTAGGAAATCAAATATCAGAAACAAACACAAAATAAACATAGACCCACTAGAAATATAGACCAACATAAAGATCCAAAACAAACCATCCGAAATTGTGAGTTTTCATGAGATGTACATATATTAATTAACAAAATTAACAAAATAAATATAAATGAAGCAGAACATCAGAGAAAAACACAAAATCTACGTAAACCCATTCGAAAATCTGAAATAAATACACGAAACAGCGGCAAACGAAGCAGAATAACAGAGTAATACACAAAATCAACATAAACACATTAGAAAATCTGAAACAAATAAATGAAACAGTGGCGATTAGGGCTTTCACAATTTGGATAGAACAAAACCAAGGATTTTCTCAAGATGCAATTGAGATTCAGAAAAGAAACTTACAAAAGGAAATCGACGATTAGGGAAATGAAGCAGAATATCAGAGAAATACACAAAATCAATATAAACCCATTCTAAAATTTGAAACAAATAGACGAAACAGTGGCAAATGAAGCAGAAAAATAGAGAAATACACAAAATAAACATAAACCCATTATAAAATCTGAAACAAATACACGAAACAGTGATTAGGGCTTTCACAATTTAGATAGAACAAAACCGAGGATTTTCTCAAGATACAATCGAAATTCAAAAAAGAAATTTACAAAAGGAAATCGATGATTAGGGCTTTCACATAATGAATCATCAAATTCTCACATAAACGCTGCTCAAGTAAGATTCCAAACAATGAAGAAAAAAGTGAGAGAAACATAATGTCTAGTTCCAGACAATAAAGAGAAAAGTGAGAGAAAAGTTATGTCTAAGGTTTTAGTCAATGGTGTTGATTTAATTGAAACAAATCAATGGTGGAAATCAGTGCATATAAGTTACCTTTAGTTGAATATATATTAACCTAAAGTGGTGAAATTGGTTTTGGGGCGAAAATAAGTGTAAAAATAGATGGTAAAATAGGTGTTATTATATATATATAGATATACCTTAAATTTACTTAACATACCTCATGACTCACTTAAACATTAATTCGGCCCTCTTTCATCATTGTTTTTCTGTAAAATATTAAAAGATTGCTCTCCAGAAAATAAAAGGCAAACATGATGCATAATATTCTTCCTTATTTCTCTGATCTGTTTTTTCTTATCTCATTATTAGAACTTGGAAGTATGGATCTGTACTACGTTTGAGTATTAAATTGGAGTAAAGTCAGAACTGCACATTGCAATTAAATATGAATTAGACATTTTATCTGCAGACACCTAAAATGCATTGATAAGAAATACAATATCTTCTAGTTCTAATTCAATAACTCATTACCATTCTTTTCTAGAATTCATTATGAAACTCCTTGCTCGCACCGACCACTAATTTTAACTTCAAATCAAGAATAATGAGAGTTGATCATATTTCAAATTAATGAGAAATAAAAAGAAAAATAAAAACATGCAATTTCTATGGAGAATGGCAAGAGAGGTGGAGGTGATGGTCATCACTATGAATCCACTGAAAATCAACATTGTTATGATTTTATTTATCGTGTACTCCTATGAATACATAATATGAGAGAAGTAATATGGCAAAATTCGCAAAAACAATTAAAGATAATAAAGAAAAGAAATCAACAAAATACTCATGTAGTCCAATGTTCCAACACACTATTCACGCAGAAGAGAGATTCACAATTTATGTTTTGGGTATGATAGTGGAATATATTTAGTATAACTTTTTTATAAGGGTATTTAAGTAAAATTAATAAAACACTATTTTAACTTAAATATTTTAGGGTATGTTTAGTAATATTGGGGGGGCAAATAGCCCCCCATATTTAATATCAAGAATTTAAATTTAAATTTTATTTTATGTTTATTTATTTATTTTATTAATATTATTATTTTGAACATATTCTTTTTAAAGTAATAATAATAATAATTTACTAATATTAAAAATAAAAAATTAAGGGGCAGTTTGCATTTTAAATGGAATGGGAATGATAATGAAAATAATAGTATTAAAGAATGGAAATGGGTATGATTTTTATAAGTATATTGTTTGATTAATAATAAGAATCACTATCATAGTTTTTTATTTTGTTTGGTTTAAGTGGGAATAGAATCAATTATATTATATTATATTTTTTAAATAAAAATATTGTTTTTGTAATTAATAATCTATTTTTATTATACTCCATTAAATAATGTTTAATAATAAAAGAATTAAAAATAAATAAAAATAAGTATCTTACCTCTATCCTCCCACTGTGATTCTTAAAGTAACCAAAAAGTAGAGGAATCATCATTTCCCACTTTTGAGATATCATTTTATTGTGGATGAGAATTAAAGTATTGAAACAAACATGACAACTCTCTTTCATACCCATTCCACACATTAAAACCCATCAAACAAACATGCCCTAAAATAATAATAAATGAGTAAATAAATAAATAAAATAAAATATAAATCAAAATTCTTGAAACTAATAGTATAATTGTATATTCATATTTTATTTATTTATGTATTTATTATTGTTATTATTATTATTAACATGTTTTTTTAAAAGCAATAAAAAATTGATAACAATAAAAAAAGTAAATAAATAAATAAAATAAAATAAAATATGAATCTAAAGTTTTTGGATCAATAATGCAGCTATATGAGACTAAATATGTAAGGTTGGAGTCTTATGGGATCAAGTTCGCAAAGAAATAATTATCAAATAAAATATAAAAATAATAATAAATAAGCAAATAAATAAATAAAATAAAATATGAATCTAAATTCTTGAAACCGTAACTATATATTAATACTTATTTTTATTTATTATTATTATTATTTGAACATATATATTTTTAATATAATAAGTATTTCGTAACATTAAAAAAAAAAAAAAAATAAATAAAATGTGACTCTAAATTTTTGGGATCAATAATGCAGCTGTATGAGATTAAAGACAAACACTAGAATAGGACCGGCTTTTTTTTCAAATTGGTAACCGGATCGTACACGTTATATATTCTAATATGGGTCAAACCCATTTGTCTTCGTAGTTTCCTCTTTCAATCTTCGTCTTCATTCTTAATCTGGTGCTCTCTTTTTCCTCTTATCAGATCCAAATGGAGAGTCGAGGCCGCGCCGACATCTATGAGAGGTCCATGCCATCCACCACCAAAAATATCAAGCGCTACGGCCTACCGTCGATTCGCCGCTGTTGTAGATTCATTCTCTAGCTGAAGTCGAGAACCCGCCGCCACAGGTTTCATCCCAGTCGAGACCACTGTGTCGCTGCATTTCCCATTAGCCGAAAAGAGCCACATGTCTCCTTAAGCCCACTGAAAAATGTCCACCACGTTGTCGCCATCGATTGGGAATTAAGGGTGGAATCCCAACTAATAAAAGAGTAGAGGGAAGGTTTGTGTAGAGAGATGGACATCAATAATCAATAAAGTAGAAGGGAGTGTTGGTTCAACAGTATTTGAATCTGATGTACTTTGGTATATCTCTAATTAGTGATTTATTGGAGGGATAAATGGGGATTGAATATGACTGGCTTGAGCCAAAGATATTTATGACTATGAAGGATTCTTTAAACTGGAAATGTATACATGTGTGTGTGTTTATGTGGTTGTTTGGACATGTCCAGGTGCGGAGGAATACCCGACTATGGCTTTCGGATATGTGGATGTGAAAGATGTTGCTGAAGTACATATCTTGACATATGAGAAACCAGAGACTAATGGAAGGTATTATGTGGTGGATAAATGTTATCTCCGGTTAGATCTTTGAATATATTTTGAGAACTCTACCCTACTCTCAAACTCCCTCACAAGTAAGTCATGATTATTCCAACTCATAATTAATAAATCTGCATAATGGTTTGTTGATCCACTTTGAATCCAAATACATGGTTGCAGGCTGCATTTTATACATATATATCCTTAGACCTTTAATGGGGGGACTCAATTGTAAGCATAATTTCATAAACAATTAATTTATTAATTGACATGGATCTTAGATCTTCATGATTTTCACACCACATAAACACGATTAGAAGACTTACCTTGAGACGCCACTAATGGCGGTCCTCTAATGATACGTTCCTGTCAATTACGTCGGGAACTGGTTTCTCTCTCCTCACCCCTTTCTTTATGGCACAGTACGTAAGACTTAATGTGATAGAGAGTTAATAAAACTGTATCTCTTTAATAGGTGGAGAGAGGACCAGATCGGGATATTAAATCTTTATCAAATCACATTCTATCAATGTGATTGTTATTCATAAATATATATGACCTTATTTATCTCATATATATTATTTATTTAAACCATATCTTTATTTAAGATATTTGATCATAATAAATATCTTATATATATTTATTATTAATGGCACTAGGCCATAATTATCTTACATTCTCCCACTTGGCCGAGTGACAGAATTAAACTTTAAACGTAAAGGTTTAAATAATTTACATAATATGCGCGACATAAGATAAATTAACTGGTCAACTCATAAAGTCAATATTAAGTATAGACTAACACAAGTCATAGCGGTTCTATATCATTTACTCGACATAGTTCCTTCCATGTACTATGATATTAGCTTTCTACTCAACATAACTCATAAACGTAAGGATCAATAATGGTCCACATAAGTATCTCAATTCGAGATAAAATCTTGTTTAATTAATGTCAACATTGATGTATACTAAAATGACAAAACAAGATATATCAATTAGAAACAAAACATAATGAACTCTTAATGTCAATTCTTCATCATAAGTTTGTTAGAGCCTTTCAATGATCTCATATTCATATAACGTTCAATGAATATTTTAGAGAAGATCATTTGTGTAACGGATCCGAAATTATAAGATTGATTCCATTATGCTCAATTGACATCTTTGTTTCTAAAGTTCTTCTTAACGATATATACTTTCATTCCATATGTTTTAGCAACTTTGGAATATCCATCGTTTTAAAGAAGAACAATGCAGCGGAATAATCATAATAAGTTTTCAGTGACTTGATATTATTGTCAACTTATTTTAAGTCCTGAAATTAAACTCCACATTCAATTTACTTAAATTGTAGCTTCAAATCATGCCACAAGTTAACTTTAATAGTGAATGTAGTTTTTAGAAACTTCTTCACAATTTTGCATGACACAATATCCCCGACTAAGAAACGTAAAAGTCAAAGTGAACTTTCTTGCATCATATAATCATCTTAATCTGAATCTGTATTTAATTACATCTAAGTAATTAAATCTTCGATAAGTAAGCACGAGTGCTTTAGTTCATTAGAATACCTTATAATATTTCCTTATGCAACATTCTGGTCATTCATTTATGAATCACTTCAATAATGACCAAGCATTCTAATAGTAAGACTGATATTTGGTATTTATACAATCTTGTATATCTTAAGCTACCAATAATATACACATAAGGAATATTGTAGTACGTTCCAATTCATTATTGGAAATTGCATAAGATTAAACTTATCTCCCTTCCGGATTGGAACATTCTTTACAAACACCTTTCCATCCATAATCTTAATTGAACTTTAATAACATATACTTACTAAGACATCATAATCTTTGTGATATGTACTGAAATATTTTTATCTCAATCACATAAGTTGTCTCATCATATATTTCATTTCAAAGTTCTTTGAGAGAAATAATTTATTGGTTTCACATAATAAACCAAGATCATCAGTTGCAAGCAAGTTTATCATTAACATAGAAAATTAATGTGCTCCCACTGACTTTTAGATATATACATCGATTTACGATATTTTTCTTAAATCCAAAAGATATCTTAAAAGGAAAGCATGTTTAAGGCTGTATGTTGATTCTTTAAGTTTACACGCCATGTGATATCTTCCTTCAATGGAAAAACTTTTGATTTGATCCATTTAAATTCTTATAAAAAAAAACAGGCATAACATTTATTTGGTGCAACTCTAAGTCATAATGAGTTACCAAAGTCATGATAATTCTAATTTTGAAAATTTAGCATTTATTATAATGTCAAATTTTAGCTCATTTTATTATACCACATATGCAATCGTTATAAATAGCGGATATATTGTCCTTCAGACATTCTTAATGCTATTTGATGTGATATATCAAATGAAAGCTCATTGATAATTGATTTAGTAAAATCGAATCCTTAAGAAAGTAGAATAACTTATATGTTGTCCTTAAAAGTTGTTTGGCTATTCAACAACTATATAACAACTTTAGAAGAAGTTTAGATAAATGTATTTTCAAATTCTCCACCCAACTTCTTCAATAACCACATTTCATGGTTTCATACTCCCACTGATTTTACAATTCTTAATGAATTTGACATTCTAGTTTTAAAATTCTTGTACTATGGTTAAGACCATAAAATCCATACCCTTTAGACTTCAAGGATAATTTATAAAGAAATCACTTTAGTTTCTTATATCCAAATTCTTTATATGTGGATATAAATCATAATCCCCGCCGGGCAATTTAAAACATTCAACTGCCTAAGATCGAGTTTTTCTACAAGTTCATAAGGTGTTTTGAAAACTGTTTTACTAAAAACTCGACCATCACGTAAGTGGCAGCTTTAAATGTATAAATCCACAAAATATGGGTATAAATTAATCATTTAACATGTTTATAACCATATTCAATAAAGTACGATTATGTCATTCTGCTACACCAATTTATTATGGTGTGCAACATTTAGTATAAATATTAGTTTTTCATGTAATTAAGTGATTGGGCATGATAATCCATCACACTTTCCATAAAATTCATCACTTCTTCCAATCTTTGTAATTTTCACTTTTCTATCTAATTTTCTTAACATCATTAATAAATGCTTATCGAGCATTTATAGAATGAGAATTTTCTTGCTAAGATAAATATAACCATAATGTGAAAATTTAAATTTAAAATTAAAAAGGATGAAATATTATTATTCCTTTAAGAAGGGTATTATCGTAAGACTTACAATTAGCGGTGTAAACTATTATAAGAAGTTGTGCAGTTATCGTGACTCTATTCTTTGTGTGTTTTATTTGCTTTTCTTTAATGCAATTCACACAAATATCAAGATCAGTAAAAGCCTATCTCATGAAAGGCTTTATTCTTAATTAATCTTTTTGGAATAATTCTTTTGGAAAGTTTCCCCAAACATTAAAGCCACGTTTAGTTCAAACTTCATTACTTTTAAACGAACATAATGTTTAAATTTTGAATTGTTTCTTAAACCTTCTTTCCTTTTGAACCATCATTAAATTACGTGAATTTAATTCACATTCCATTTGTCTTTCATGGTGTTATAGTTTATTAGGAATAGGTCATACTGAGAAGGTGATGAATTTGTAAACTACGTTCATTATGGAAGGCTTTAATCTTGTTGCAATATTTATTATCTTTAATGATGAGTTCATGTGTGCCATGAGAACCATCAAACTTTATGGTAGTTAAAGTAGTCATTAGCATCTCATCAAGAGATTTATTAGTAATTTAGGTATGTTAGACTTAATTTATTAGTCTCATTCATTCGCATAAACATTATGCTCAGTCTGTTTGATCTAGCCCGAGCATTATAGTCAGATTACTTAGCTTTATTGCTATTACAAAGCAAATGAGCAATTTATCTTGAAGTGATAAATAAAATCCAAAACACTTTGGTGAAATTAGATTTATCCACACTATTTAAATTACTTTAATCCATTTTGTAATGGAACAGATGCATCATGCGAATAGAGACTAAATAAATGTATATTGAAGTTCTCCTTTACATGATGCATCTGTTTGATCTAGCCCGAGCATTATAGTCAGATTACTTAGCTTTATTGCTATTACAAAGCAAATGAGCAATTTATCTTGAAGTGATAAATAAAATCCAAAACACTTTGGTGAAATTAGATTTATCCACACTATTTAAATTACTTTAATCCATTTTGTAATGGAACAGATGCATCATGCGAATAGAGACTAAATAAATGTATATTGAAGTTCTCCTTTACATGATGCATCTGTTCCATTACAAAATTTCACAATTAAAGTAATTTATCCACACTATTTAAATTACTTTAATCCATTTTGTAATGGAACAGATGCATCATGCATCATAATGATGCTTTCAAATATAACATAATTTGATAATTAAATATTTTCATTAAAACTATTTTGTCATCTTTGGACATACAAAACAGTTTGTCATAATATATTAATTATCAATTTATCTTCATATTCATGAATTATAAAGACTAGCAATCACCTTTGGGTGAATTTAAAGTCTTATAATTGTGAAATTTTTAATAACCCATATAATAATTCTCTTTATTCAAGCATCACTTAAATATGGGAAATTAAAATTTAACTATACGATTTAATTTTATTATTCTTTTAGATCAGACCACTTTGGTGATTAACAGACCAACATTAAATAAATTTAAATCATAAAATCATTCATTATAATCTTATCAAAGATTATCATAATAGATTATACTCAATAGAAAAGTGAGTAATAATCAAATCATTATTAATCTTATCAAAGACTGTTAGATTATACTCAATAGGAAAGTGAGTAATAATCAAATCATTATTTCATAAATATTCATAAATCACAGTCAATATCATTAATTAAAATCTTAAGGCTGTCATCATGTATACACATAATATATCCATATATATCACATTAATAAAGATATCATGTATAATTTGCATTCATATTATAATAAATTTGGCATCTTAACATTATAAATGCCATGAGCAGTCAAACATACATAACATAAGTGAGATATTTTAATTCCAATAAATTAATATCAATAATAACATAATCTTTAATTATTATCAATAATAATATAAGTCATAAACGTTAGTGATGGATCGATTTCAATAACATTATTAAATCACTTTAATTGGAAAGTTTGAGGAATACATGAGTCACTTTATTATATAATTATGTTAATAACTGGCATTAAAGTGTGATATTCAAGCCATTTTATGAATAAGGCATGTTGATTTATTAACTGTAATTAGTTGTCATTATTCTTAATCAGTCATTATACTCCCCAAAATTAAAGGGAGTCATGTAATTTTATATTAAATCTCATGACATAATTAACTTCCATAATCAATCTTTAATTGTTCAGTCCCAAAAACTAAATAGGGCAGTTGACATTTTCTTAATATGGAAATCATATCACTATAATTTTCGCATGAGTCATAAGATTTCAATATATCAATTTAATAATCATGTAAATTTTTAACGTGAATCAACTCATTATAATTACTTTTTCACATCACTTTAATACATGATACATAAAACATAATATTCACACATCATAATATATTGATAATAAAGTGTAAATTAAAATTGAGATAATTTGGTTATAGAATACATCTCACATCCAATCAAGAACGTAATACGTGAATTTACTACATCCAAATTTAATGTTAATTATTCGATAAAAAATCATGAGATCCAAAACCATGCTCTGATACCACATATAAGCATAATTTCATAAACCATTAATTTATTAATTGACATGGATCTTAGATCTTCATGATTTTCACACCACATAAACACGATTAGAAGACTTACCTTGAGACGCCACTAATGGCGGTCCTCCAATGATACGTTCTTGTCAATTATGCCGGGAACTGGTTTCTCTCTCCTCACCCCTTTCTTTATGGCACAGTACGTAAGACTTAATGTGATAGAGAGTTAATAAAACTGTATCTCTTTAATAGGTGGAGAGAGGACCAGATCGGGATATTAAATCTTTATCAAATCACATTCTATCAATGTGATTGTTATCCATAAATATATATGACCTTATTTATCTCATATATATTATTTATTTAAACCATATCTTTATTTAAGATATTTGATCATAATAAATATCTTATATATATTTATTATTAATGGCACTAGGCCATAATTATCTTACATCAATCTCATGTAGCTCAGCAGATGAGGGACCGTTGGCACCCGCTTACCTGGTGAGCAATAAAAGGACCAAGGAGCTTGGTATTGTGAAGGTTGAGGAGACAGTTGTGATGTCCACTTCTCATACACTTCAGGAGCTTCAGGACACTACACTTGGCTCGCTGTTATCGTCTTTGATGCAGCATTGTAATCCTCCTGAGCAGCGCTTCCCTTTGGAGAAAGGCGTGCCTCCACCTGGGAAAGTTCTGCTTATCCGTGGTGTATCTTCAAATTAATTTATTACTTGCTTATTCATATTCCTAAGAAATTAAGTACATTAAGTGTTCAAATTCATCTATTTAAGTTTAACTGCAATCCCTCGATTTTTTCATTATCAATTATCACTAAATTGCTGAAGATTTCATACTCGATGCCATCTAGAAAGTCCCAAGTAAGAAAAATGATAGATAAAATTGTTCACCTTTTTTTTTGGCTCTGTTTAGTGGGTATTTTTTACCTTGGATATATATTTCTTTTGTAGCCATATAGTCTAAATTATAGGATGTAGTACTCGTGTTGGTTTCTTTGATTTCTCATCTGTTATGTGTCTAAACAGTGTGATGTATACATATTTGTTGTCTGATATGAAACACTTGGGGGAAAATATTTAAAAATAAAGAAATTAAGTTCCAATTCAAGTTGGATTTTGTTATACTCTTTCTTTCTCTAAATTGCAACTCCAGTTGCCTCTAATAATTTATTGCTAATTAAGTAAATTAAAAATTTCGAATAAATTAGTAGTTTAAGCTACATATGATGAAACTATCAAATTAATTGAGAGATGACTCGTTTAAGATAATGAAATCTAACTCTTGCAATCCAAGGTGGCCGACTGGGAATGAGGAATTGTGGCCTCAACTCGGCTGCCTAAGGATCAAGGGCCTCCTCCGTATAAGAAGCCCCATGGTTTGAAGAAGACATGGAAAGTTAGTGTTCTCCCTGCTGTGATAAAACACGTCTCCTAACATTGCCAAGATCAGGAAGCTTGTGAGGCAATCCAAATGCCTTCAGAATAAGATGACAGTTGTGGGTTACTTGAGCAACTGTGGTTGTGGTGGAAGATGAGTCGGGCAATGTGGGAGTGAACGTTGGTAAAGCGAAGGCTACTCTTTTGAGGCATTCAGAACTGTATTAATTTAGTCTTAAATTTTATTGTTAATTTTATTATTTACTCATTAGGTTGCTCTTTTTTATTAATTAGGTTACTCTTAAAAATGAATTAGGTTACTATTATTAATTCATTGGGTTACTTTTTTTATTAATTAGGTTACTCTTTAAAATGAATTAAGTTATTATAAACAAGTTTTATTTATTACTCTTTATGTTTATTTGTTTATATACTATTGATAAGTTTGGTCAATATTTTTTAGGTTGCAACTTTTTTATTAATTGAGTTGCTCTTTATAATAAATTGAGTTACTACAAACAAGCTTTTGGATTACTCTTTATGTTGATTTGTTTATATATTGTGGTTTGATCAATATCTTTTAGGTTACTTTTTTATATTAATTGGGTTACTATTTTTAATGAATTAGGTTATTATGAACAAGCTTTTGAATTACTCTTTATGTTGATTTCTTTATATTTCTTTTAGGTTACTCTTTTTTATTAGTTGAGTTACCTCTATAACAAATTAGGTTACCCTTTAAAATGAGGCTCTGATTTTCTGAAAATCAAGTGAAGAATTAAATTTTACTCAATTTGTTAGGTGATTTATTTATTTTTTTCTTTTAGGTTATTCTTTCCTATTAATTAGATTACTTTTTATAACAAATTAGGTTACTCTTTAAAACGAGGTTCTGATTTTCTGAAAATGAAGTGAAGAATTAAATTGTACTCAATTTGTAAGGTGATTTCTTTAGATTTCTTTTATGTTACTCCCTCCGTCCAGGAGAAGATGACACATTTTTTTTGGGCACGGAGATTAAGGAGTATAATAATTTAATGTAAAGTGAAGTAAAGTGAAGTGAGAGAAATAATATTTAATGTGTAGTGGGTAGTTGTATTAGAGGTGATATGCGGGCTCCATGAGAATATATTAATTGTTTTTGTGTGGGTTGCATGTATTAAAAAGAAAATATGTCAATTTTAGTGGGACAAACCAAAAAGGAAAGTATGTCAACTTCTATGGGACGGATGTAGTGCTTTTTTGTATTAATTGAGTTACTCTTTACAACAAATTAAGTTACTCTTTAAAATAAGGTTATCATTTTCTAAAAATGAAGTGAAAAATTAAAGTGTTTACAATTAATTGCATTGTTTTTTGAAATTAATTAATACACTATTTGAATAAATTTATGAAAATAAGCTGATTATATTTCTGAAAATAAGCTATGTTAATAATTAAAAGCAGAAATCATTATTATGGTTTAATAATACATAACCTAGGACCATGTCACCCTTACTCTTTAAAATGAGGTTTTAATTTTCTGAAAATGAAGTGAAAAATTAAAGTGTTTTCAATTTGTAAGGTGATAAATCACGCTGTAAAATTAATTAGATTATTTTTTACAATTAATTGCATTGTTTTTTGAAATTAATTAATACACTATTTGAATAAATTTATGAAAATAAGCTGATTATATTTCTGAAAATAAGCTATGTTAATAATTAAAAGCAGAAATCATTATTATGGTTTAATAATACATAACCTAGGACCATGTCACCCTTACTCTTTAAAATGAGTTTTAATTTTCTGAAAATGAAGTGAAAAATTAAAGTGTTTTCAATTTGTAAGGTGATAAATCACGCTGTAAAATTAATTAGATTATTTTTTACAATTAATTGCATTGTTTTTTGAAATTAATTAATACACTATTTGAATAAATTTATGAAAATAAGCTGATTATATTTCTGAAAATAAGCTATGTTAATAATTAAAAGCAGAAATCATTATTATGGTTTAATAATACATAACCTAGTCAAAGGTGGTAGCTCAAGTGGTTAGAGCCCCACTACCTAAGACTTTGGTCTTGGGTTCGAGACATGGCAGGGGAATTTATTCCCCAATGCCTTCCACCAATGATGTGTTGACCTAGTTGTCTGGGTCAACATTGAGGTAGTCCCCCGGAGCACAATGGTGGAACAATTAATATTGAGGGTTAGAAGCGGCAGTGTGGGAGGCTGAAATAGTCCCCCGGAGCACAATGGTGGAACAATTAATATTGAGGGCTAGAAGCGGCAGTGTGGGAGGCTGAAACTCGGTGGAGGATCGACTCTTTTGTGCGGAGTAGTTAAAGATATTACTTGAGGATCCATTGTGTGGCTACCGCGATTTACCTGGAGGCAGTTCTGAGGGACCGGGATTGTTTCCTCGAGGACTAGTCGGACGTAAGCCCGGAACCTCGATCATAAAAAAAAAAATTACATAACCTAGGACCATGTCACCCTTCCACTTCACTGTTCAAATAAGTGTTAAATTTTTATTTAAGTAAATAAAATGAAAAAGATGTTGTGGGTCCTCATTTTTTTTTACTGAATATCAAGGAATATAGAATGCTTGAATGCTTCGTTCTCTTCCTCGAAGGAAGCTGTTGCCAATCATTCACTCTCTTAGCCAAAAGTTGGCATCTCTCCTCGTCTCTGCCCAAAACGAATATTCCAATACCATTTCATCTCTCTCCCAATTCCATTTCACAATAATACAAGCCATAAATCACAACATACAAACCACATATCTGTTGCTGCCCGTCCCCGTCGCACTACCGCTCACCAAGGCCACCCATTATCGGAGCACTGCCATGTCGGCCGCAGCCAATTTCTCCACCTCAGACGACTCTCTCTTCTCGAGGGGCTTTAATTTCCACCACACCACTGAGAACCTCAACTTAGACCACCTCAATTCTGTGTTCGCGACGGTGGATTTCCGCCGGCGAGACCCAAAAAAGATTCGAATAGCTTTGGAGCACACAAGACACACTATTGTGGGTGGAGTACGAGAAAACGAAGAGGCTGGTGGCGATCGCTAAAACCCAAGCTGATTCCGGCAACTGGTGGTTGTCTTGATATCTGGCGAAGAGCGTAGCGTGAACTCCGGCAACAGCGATAATGGTGCGGCTAATTGAGGTTATTCTCAGAAGACGGTGGATTTGCGATTATGGAGGAAGAAACAGCGACGTTGAGAGAGAAAAAGGTCTCTTAAAATTGGAAAGCAGAAATGGGAAAGAGAGAGCGATTTATGGAGGAAAAAGCAACGATTTTAGGGAGAAAAATCTCTCCTAAAATTAGAAAGAAGAAATGGGAAAGAGAGAGATTTAGATTCAATTAATATCCGCTATGTATTTGGAAGAAAGAAGATCCGCGAATTAAATATTTACACATTTAGCTTAAAAGGATTCGGTTCTAAATTTTAATTTATAGGACTGGTTCCACCCTAATCTCTATCGAGATTAAATATGCTAGGATAAAATCTTATAAGACCAAGTTTTATCTTTTTATTTTTAATGTTAAACAAATTTTTATTGCTTTTAAAAAAGAAATAATAATAATAATAATAATAATAAACAATTACAGCATTGAAAATTTGATTCATAGATATGCAAGGTTAAAGTTGTATGAGACAATCTATAAAGAAAAAAAATCGTTTGAGACTAAAAGAAAATATATTATGACTACTTTTTTAAAAGAGAGTGACAAAAAAAAATGCTAAATTATCCGTGAAGGAACGCAATAATTAATTAACTTGGAATGCCGAATGCATTGTGCCGCGATTCAAATTGCTAAGAAAACGAACCCTCACACTGAGACAGATGTCAGGTAACAAATCGGAGAATACAACTTTCATACTGTGTTGCTCCACTTGTGGCCGAACTCACGTCCCCACGCCGTCTCATTGCTATTTTCCGTGTTCCGCCGCTCTGCATGCGTAGCCGCCTCAGTTCTTCTCGCGTCGCCTCAGCTCTACACTAGTAGTATGTTAAATGTCAATATAATTTTCAATTTTGCGGTATACATATACTCATACTAATTTATGGTGAATCTGTGCACAGATTATTATTTTTTATTATTTTATTATTATTATTTTTTTTAATGAATCCATAATGTCTGCTAGATATTCGCTCAAATGCTGGAAAGAAAATTCTTTAGGAAATATATGCTATCTAATTTCCCCTATTTATCAATACTGTTGTTTATCATGGAACCGTGTTATTAAGAATGCTTCAATGATCTAAGCGAAGGCTATATTTATAAGCAGGATATGCTTATATTATGGAAAAGTATGGAAATAGAAAAAAATTCTTCTTTGATACTTGTTGGCTGCACGATTTGCAGTATAAACTAATCCCACTCTCTATCTCCTTGCTTTCCCTTCTTTGAGTGGATCAGGCGGAAAGATGGACACAAATGTTGATCAGAGCACTAATACTTAAGCATTTTTTTGAACTAATATATTGGGTCATTTGCTCATGCTTTGAGTATTCTCATTAAACTTTTTCGTCATGTATAGGCTTCTTGGAGAATCTGAAACTTTTGAGGAGATCAACTAATGGAGTGAGTTTTATTGAAAAATCATTACATTAACACCAAATGGGTTGCTGACTTGTGGTCTGATTCAGTAGTTATATGACAATTCGTCAGCAAAGCAAATTTATTCAGATCGTTATAGCACTCAAATAGAGTAGATACTTGAAATGATAGGTGTGTCTACGAACTTTCTCATATGTTGCACTTATATAGGCAACTGAAGAACTTCGAGGTCGTCTAGAAAAATTTAAAGACCATGTTATAGCTTTGGAATCAAGGTTTTGGAGGATTTAGCTGTAGAACTTCACAATTGCTCTCAATCAACATTCCCGCGCCTGAATTCAGAAGTCTCCAAACAGAAGAGGTTGTTTGAGAATGATTGCTTTTGAGAATTGGTGAACCATATTTTGCAGGAGTTCGATAACAATTAGTTCATATTTCAAAGAAATTACTTCTGAGTTCTGAGGCTAATTCATTACTACACGATCTTCAAGCAACTCTACGTAGCTGAGTGCTCATAAATTAACTGCATATGTGAGGTGTGCATTTAGGATATTTTTTCTTTATGCCGTATATTTCTTCTCTTATATTTTTCATTTGAGTGCTCAGTTATTGAAGCTTGACTTTTATCTCCAAGGCACGCAGCAGAGCTATCATAACACAAGGTAAATTTCTCAAATCACCTTGAACTTCTTCAAGACTTTAGATGGACAGTGGAAGCAACATAGGCAATTAATGATCTTAAGTTATTTAAACGAAGTTTGAGATAACTATATCCTACACGTGTAACACCATTTCTGTTCATTAAGCTTGCAAACTCTGCTCGAGTTAGAAGTCCCATTAGTGACATTTATTTAGCTATACTGTAATTCCATTATTAACTTGAGATATTAATTGAATGAACTACTTTAGTTATAAGAAAAAAAGAATCTGGAGTCCCATGAACAGTTTATCAAAAGCTAAAAGACAAATTCCAATCTCTAAAAGTGTACATGAAGAGCAGTTCAAGAATCTTTATTGATTTAGACACCCCAGGCTACCTAAATTTAATTATATCCACTGTGTCTTCTAATGTCTTGGAATCTTTAAAGCAGATTCTTCTATTCCATTTTAAGTTACCCTACTATCTTTCGATTTCTAACTTGTGTAAGTTTTCTTAGTGGGTAATGTGTGGATAAAATTGTATATGATTTTGGAATCTTCTGTTATGTTTCTTATATAACTGATCACACATGGATCATGATCGATTGATTTTACAATTCCTCAGTGGTGCATCAGCATGAATGCTGTGCAGGTGAACTTTGTTTGTGTGTAAACTATGATTTGAGAATTATATATGTTGTATTTCTAAATAACAGCTTTGATTTCTTGTAAGTCATGTGATTCACTATCTACATGCCTACTAAAACATACATGATCTCTTTCCTAGGCTAGTTTGACTTGAAGCAGGCTGCACTATGTTAAATAACTAAACCATGAATAACATATTCTATTAGCTAAAAGTCTAAAACTCAGACTCTAATTTACTGCCTAGGTATAATGATATCCATGTAAATATACATGCAGGTTGGTTTATGTCTTAAGCATAATTTTTAAATTATATATCAGCATTTATATCTTAAGCAGGCAGCAGCGGTTTTGAGGCACGCCTCCTGTACATTGTGCCAAAATATGGTTTTATAATATATATACACAAATATTTTTTACTTACAACAATATTACCTAAAACAATAAAGGTAAAAATCACATAACATCACATAATGATACATAATAACTCATAATAGAATTATAGCACATAAAACATACACGTAAATAAATTCAAAATTAAAATCTTCCATACAAATAAATAGTAAGTCAATGAAAGTTTCAATAGATAAGATACTAGCAAACTAATTAGTCTTCATTCCTCCTCCTCCTCCTCCTCAAATTGATCATCTTTCTCATTAAATTCTTCCTCTTCATTCACATCACACTCAAGATTAACTTCAATATCTTCATCTACAAGCCTTAAAGATGTGGCTCTTACCCTCTTTTCTTTATCTATTTGATCATTTCTTTTAGCACTTGTTGGTGTAGCACTTGAAGTTGACGAAGTAGAGGGTTTTGGACTTTTTCTCCATTGTTTATTTTGAAAGTTCAAAGTCCAAACCCTAACACCCTAACTGTCTATCTATTACATTTTATAAGGTCTACTCCATTTTAAAGACAAAACGTGATAGCATAGTATATTAGAATAGCAACTTCAATTTTTTTTTTTTTAAAAAAAAGATAAAAGTAGGCTTGTTTAAGAGGCGCGCCTTTTGGTTGATGAAAAGGTGCGCGTAGGTGTACAGAGGCGCTCATCTTTGGTACAAACGCTTGGAGTAGCAAAAAATTGGGAAATCTAGGCGCACACCACCCCTAAGCCTGAGCGCCCGAGGCGCGCCTTTAACAACTATGGTTTTGTGAGAGTTACATGGACTTAAATTTTCTACTTCCCAAATACATATTATCATGAATACTCATATGGGAATTCAAGTATGGACTGCATGATTCAACTTACAGCAAAACCATGAATAACAGAATTTAATAACTCAAACTCATGTAATTTACTGCCTTGGTATAATGCTTTTCCACATTATTCTATTACCCAAATGGATATTAGCTTTTGAAGGACTCATGTGAAAATTCATGTTGGAGCTATTAAATCTTGAAAGTGTTAGTTTTTTAATTGTGGGATAAAAATAATTTTCATTTAAAAGCCTAATTTCTTTTAGCTTTTGAAGATTTAATTTTTCAAATTGAATTCGATCATTATTCCTAGTATACTTTTTGAGCTTATCTTTGCTTTTAGAACCCAATTGTATGAATGTACAAGACAGAGTACTATTACTTTAAAATTTAGATCTCTATTATGGAATATACACACCTCATGATCAATAGATTAACTTTAAAATTTTAGTTTTCAATTCTCTTTAATTTAGACTTCTCTTGAACACTTGCGAACAATCTTTGTTATGATGTATCATTCATCCTCAATATATGAATCTTTTTAGTATGAGAATAAAAGTTATCAACAAATATCAAATAATCTATAAAAGAATTAAATCATTTCAACTACATGCTTACCTATATAAAGTAAACTTGCCTTTTAGTTCTTGAGGAGAGTGCATAGTTCCTAAGTTCTCCATCACGTGTAATTTTTATTTTGAAGAAAGACAAACAGTGGCTTATGAAATGACATCTTCATCTCTTTAAAGTTAGGAAAAAATGTTTTACAAATGCTTGGCACTTTTAAGGTATACTCCGTATAAAAAAGGTAAGAAAGATATCAAGATATTAAGATATGATGCCTGTGAGAAATGTGAAAGTTTCTGAAATTTGTTAATTGCCTTATGTTACTCTTCTTTGTGTTGATCAGTGTTTTATAAATTGCTGAGCCATGTTGGGCATTTTGGCTCTGCACTTTTCATTACTCTTTACTGCCTTACAAATACACTCTCCTTGTATCTGCGTTGTTTCATCAACTTCTAAATTCTAACTTCCCTTTGTAAGTGTTCTTTCTTTCATTTGTTCAATCTATGCGCTTGCCTCACAAGGCTCAACGTTAATAACTCAAAAAAACTATCCTCTGTTTTCAATTTCTCTCTTTTTCCAGTTCTCTTGAGCTTTTCAATCTCTCCCATTGCCCACTTGTTCTTGCCATCTGAATAAGACTTTCCTCTATACGTGTATGCTTCAGTTGTCCCTATGTATTCAACTTCTGCAGAAAACCCTAATTTTGTTTACCTTCATTGTTTCCCTTCGACAAGGCTTCTTCCGCTTATTTGCTTCAATTATATGGCGGCTTTGAACATATGGTAAGCTTCCCCCCTTTATTCCTGTGCATCTATGATTGATTAGTTCTGTGTGAAATTTGTTCATTGGATCTTGACTTATTTAGGTTTAGTTTAAAGTTTGATAAAAAAAAAAATCTCTTAATTTCTTATCTGTTGGGTTTCTGCATTATTGCTATGTCAATATTTGAGTATAGGCATGTACTAAAATCTCTTTGCCGTGTAACAACTCCTATTTAACCACAGTGCTATTGAGCATGGCAAAAAGTAAAATAACAGCGAGCAGCAATTTACAATGTGAATTTTCGAGATTTTTTTTATACCTATTTGTTCTCTTGATTTCCTTGATCCATCCAATGATATATTTCAACTTTTTTTTTTCCCTTTCTTTTGGTACTGGAACCGCAGCGGCTGATCTCTGAACCAGGTTTCCCCCTCTTTGTTAAGTTGAGCCCTCTTTGTTAAGTTGAGCACTCAGTCCTTTTTATATGTGGGTGTCTGTGCGGGGATGTTTTATGCTGATGTTGTGTGTTAATGTTGAGCATGCTCTACTTTTTCATGGGCTTTTTTATTATAATTGATGAATGATCTTCAGTATTCAGAATTAAATTTGAGACAGGTTTAGAACTCAAATATATGGTAAAGACCAAATGTATGTTGAATTCTTATTGAAGCTTTTACTCAAAATGAAAAAAGAATGTAAGCTACCTCCTGGAAGTTTACTTCACCTTCATAAAAGAACATGCAACATTTCAATGTAATGATATTGGGTGCTGCCCAATCTCCATATCCACATCCACATAATATGAAACATTTTTTTATTGATGCTATATGCATAATTTGATTATTTATGCGGTACCTTATTCTGCCACACAAACTGGATTTTTTTTTAAGTGTATTCAAATATCTGTTGTCTTGTGAATTTGTGAAGTGTATCCAAACATCTGCTGTCTTGTGAACGCCCCACAGCTAATGAGACCACTTTCAGATCTTCCCAGATTCGCAACTAAACAAGGAAAACTAGGGCCCTTTTGCCCCGTTTCATAGACTGTGAGTCATTTTCTTTCTTATCTGTTTCCTCTACATCTTTGCCTCTTTGGTGTTTTCCAGTTGTTCATCACTACTTTGAGTTATTATTTGACCATTATTTGCCACTTCGACAGTAATCTGCATGAAAGATTAGTTTGTTCTGGGCAGTGATTTGTTATTGTTGCTTAATCCTGTGTGGTTCAGTCGTATATGAAACAACAAATGAATATCTATTATGAAGAAAAACATGTAGAATGAACACAATACAGAAAGAAATGTCAATAATGGAAAACAACACTTCTTCAATCAAACCCGAATGGAACACGGACTAAGAGAGGGCAGAATCACATTATCTTGAGGATACAACTTTAGTAAAAGTGGGAAAGAAGCTATGGTTGATGTTATTAAAGCTGTATCCCGCTTTCTACTAAAGCTGTATCCTCAAGATAATGTGATTCTGCCCTCTTTGAGTGAGTAATCCATTCGGCTTTGATTGAAGAAGCGTTGTTTTGCATTATTGACATTACTTTTTGTAATGTGTTCGTTCTACTTGCTGCACTCTCCCGCAGCCCAATGTTGCACTTTAAACCTAACCAAGACCAAATATTAATAAAAAGACTTTGGATAAAGTAGGGCCCACCACTATGTTGGCTCAAATTATTTGAAATCCATTATTATTGAATAAAGGAGAGCGGTGAAAAATCTGCACACCAATTTCTTCTTCCTAGCATTTGATCCAGCTCTACCACTTGAGCTGGTAGTTATTTTTCTTCATACACAGCACACTCCTAAAACAATATGTGACTTCTAACTTGAGCAGAGTTTGCAAACTTATTGAATAGAAATGGTGTTACTCATGTAGAATATAGTTACCTCAAACTTTGTTTCAAGTTCAGATATAGCTAAGATCATTAATTGTTTGTGCTGCTTCCATAATTTTGCCTATCTTTGAAGCATGTCCATCTAAAGTCTTGAAGAAGTTCATCTTGATTTGAGAAATTGACCTTTTGGTTTTGATAGCCCTGCTGTGTGCCTTGGAGATAAAAGTCAAGCTTCAATAACTGAGCACTCAAATGAAAAACATAAGAGAAGGATTATACGGCATAAAGAAAAAAAAAAATTGCGCGACTCACGTTGCTGTTGTGCATATATGCAGTTAATTTATGTTCCTGACTATGTAAAGTTGCTTGAAGATTGTGAAGTAATGAATTAACCTCAGAAGTAATTCCTTTGAAAAACTGCAATACAGGAACTAATTATTATTGAACTCCAGCAAAATATGGTTCACCAATTCTTAAAAGCAATCATTCTCAAACAACCTCTTCTAAGGCTGAAGAATGTTTGGAAACTTCTGAATTCAGGCGCCGGATTTGATTGAGAGCTATCATCAAGTTCTACATCTAAATCCTTCAAACCTTGATTCCAGAGCTATACATATTTGTTAATTTTTCTTGACGACCTCGTAGTTCTTCAGTGGTCTATATAAGTGCAACATATGAGAAAGTTCGTTGAAACACCTATCATTTCAGTTTCAGAGTGATCCGAGCTCATGAAACTTGATAAAATTTCCTGAACAAATTCTGTTTATTCAATCATATCTTGAATTTTAACCATTGAAAAAATTCTGTTGGATTGTGCGATGAAAATTTCCCAAAAGAAATTAGTCGTTGGAAAAAAGTTCCAGCAGTAATTCCAATGGACTCTGTTGGAAGAATTGTTTAAATCATTCCGATGCATAAAAAATAATAATTAAAAAAAAATCCCAACATATAATTTCTGTTGGATTCACCATTGAAACTTTTTTCCCTTTGGAGAAATGACATTCCAATGAACATTTTTCGAATGGAAAGAATTCATATAATTTGATTAGGAATTATGAATTTCAACGGAATTATAGTAAAATCTAAAGGTTTTGGTCTATCGGGATTCCCCAATATTCTTGTAGTGATAAAATTAGGCAGATCTGGGAGTAAAACTAAAAATTAGGTTGATTTTTCAATCGTAGCAAGCTAAGTTAAAGCAGTTTTCATCAAAATCTTTGTATGGTAAACTAGTTAATGAATTGCTTCCTTTTGGGTTTACCAGATATGGTTTTATCACGTTTCTCACTCAAATCTCACTGTACTGGAAGTTTCCATCCATTCTAGCACGCTTCCAGAGTTCGAGTTTTGCAATGAATAAGGGGTATTGTGTTTTTATTTTTTGAAAATGAGTCCTTTTTGACCCCCATTCCCTTTTATTTAATGTAGGAGAAAAATGATGCCAAGGTGGAGCAATGCATTCAGACATATAACCAGGGTTAACAATATGCAGAAGAGTTCTGAATTTGTGAGGAGAGGTTCTCCTGGTTTTCTGATTTTTAATTATGCAATGGCTGCAGCTGCTATGGAGCCAAATGTTAATTCCGAAACTAATAAACCAATGGTATTGGACATCTGAAATTATTAGTTTTCTTGCAAATTGATATACTGTAAATTTGTATTGAGTTTATATCTTAATTTGTTTTTTCTGCTTTGGTCTAGTTGAGCTTTATTTTCATTAGGAACATAGGACAGTTCCCTCATTTTGTGGTTCCTGTGTATAATTTTTTAGTTAAGGATGTTTCAGGCGCATCAAGGTTTAACAAATTCTTGTTTAGAAAAGAATCTTGTGGCTTAATTAGATTGAGGACAAAAAATCATCGTGTTGTGGTGTGGTAAAGGATTTTAAAACACTCTACGACAGTTCATGACATTATATTAATGTAGGATTATGTAGTCAATAGGTGATGATTGGTGAATAAAAAAAACCTTAGCTTATAGGTTTTCTGGAACCTGCGCATGATTTTGTTCTTAGAAGTACATGAGCCTGATCTAGAATTTGATTTTAAAGAATTTAGCCCAACATCTTAAGCTCTTATACACCAGAACTATTAGCATACCATCCAGCATGCTGTTGTTCCAAAGTTGAAAACTTAGGTAAAATAGAACAATTGTTGATCATTGTAGCGTATATTGGGATTGGCACTGTTGTAATACGGAGGTCAACAAATACTGAGTATCCATCATAAATTTGATTTGTATTTAATTCTAATTGACTACCATGAAACTTCATACTTTTCATCATTTCCTTGTCAGATTAACTGAGGAACGTGTCACTGTAGGTGAATAATAACAAGATGTTTTTTTCCAAGCCATGTTCATTGGCAGTGGCAATTGATTTTCTGTATAGAATTGAAGACCCACAATATGAGGGTATCAAAAGGTTTATCCTTAAGTTGATGCTATTATACAGCAAACAAAGTCAACAAATCCGTTGGGCCAATGTTATTTACTTTCGTATAAAAAATCAAGTTGATGGACCTGCTATATATGATGGTCAGTATTTCTGTCTTAGTGGGTTTTAATTAGTATATGTTTGCAATTGAGCCATTCTGCTGGATTCTGTTTTCCCATGTACCTTTTTATGATATAAAATTTTCATTGATAACTCAAACCATTAATATTGCTAGTCTGAATGTTTGGTATCCATGTTATCTGTCCAGATTAGCATCTTGAAATTGTTACCTGAACTCAATAATTTGTGTATATGTAGATAAATAACCAACCTTCTGAAATTCAGTGTCTATATTACTGTCTAATTAGAAACTGTCTGATAATGAGCACTTCCTTATTTGACATCTGAAATTCACTCTGTCTAATTAGAAATTGTCTGACTTTTGAGCACTTCCTTGGCATGCAGTTTTTACCTTGGAGGAGACATTTAAAACAAACTTCTCCTTACTTGTACTCCATATGTGGCTTTGTTTGCATCGTCTAAAGGAGGAGGGAAAGGAAGGTGTTGAGTTGGGGCAGTACTTATATGAGATTTACAATCATGATCTGGAATTGAGGGTGTCTAAGGCTGGGGTTTGTTAGACACATTCTCTCTCTCTTATATACCGTTGTTTTTTTCACCTTTCAATTTCGAAGGTTTCAAATATGGTTATTGAGATAAGTATCTCTTTGGTCATTCATATTAGCACACACTGTTTAAAATATATATATATATATATATATATATATATATATATATATACATATATGTCGAAACATATTCTCTTACTAATAAGATTGAAATGATAGTTTAAGTGGTAAACTTAAAATTTAAACCTATGTTGGGAACATTACAGCTTGTTGCTTTAGTTTTGTAGTACCATAGTTTCAAGTCATTCAGCTCTTTCATTCTCCCTTCAAAGTGCAGTGCAGGTAAATTTGTTGTTACCTAAATGGATAAAAGAGTTGGAGAAGATATTTTATGGAAACATTGTTGCTTATGATGCTTCCATTGGGAAACAAAATGAGCTGCAAGATGTCATATAGGTTTGGATTCAGAATTTACCATCCTTTGTTTGACTTGCTCATGCAAATATGGCACTGGAGTTTTTTAAAAGTTGAATGAAATAATGCATAGCAAGTTAGCCTTTGGCTGTGAAGACAACAATGTAATACTAAGCTAAAATAAAGGATGAAATAAGTTAAAATCACATTGTGAATTGCCACTCTTGATGACAATATGATATCCCTCATCATCAGTAATTTAACAGCTTAGGCAAGCAAAATGGCGGAGGCCAAGCTTTTTAAAGGTTATCACAGTGATAGATTTTGAGTTAGTCTTATTGATATATCTGTTACTGTTGCATGTGTGTGTGTTAGGCACACAAGCTAGGGAGCCCTAACTTCACCTAAAACCATGGTTGAAGGTGAAGGGTTGACCCCCACTTATATACCCTTCCGCACTTGCGTGCGGAACCGATGTGGGACATCATAACAATCCATCCCCCTTCGAACCGGACGTCCACGGACGGCACACTCCTGGTGGCAACCCGCATACCTAGGGCCCACAACTCCGGGTGGCAACCCCCCTGGGCCCACACATCGGGTAGCCCCTTCCCGTGGCCCGTCCGGATCCGGCAGGTCGGACCAAATTGTTAGGCACACAAGCTAGGGAGCCCTAACTTCACCTAAAACCATGGCTGAAGGTGAAGGTTGACCCCCACTTATATACCCTTCCGCACTTGCGTGCGGAACCGATGTGGGACATCATAACAGTGTGATGCAGGAATGTGTTCTCTGATGATGGTATATCGAAACCAATTGAAGGTGCCTTACTTTCTGTCCAGGCAAGTCTGCATAACTTTTCTTGTTGCACGTCTAACTATCTTTTGCATGCCAATTATTTTTTGGCCAAGGGTTGTTGGGCTGGTTGAGTGTTTGGAAATGAACAATTACCTAAAAGAGCGGGTAGACGGGAGCCATTAAATTTTCAAAAATCTTACTGTTTCTTCAGATGTTTTGAGTTTGTATCTTCTGAACGCCACACGGCAAATTGTGGATGTTTCTAAATGTCTTGGGTTTTATCTTATGTTCTGATACATTCGAGTCCTCTTATAATTGGCAAGTCCTTGAGTCATTCTTGACTTGTTTCATTCCTTCGTGTATACGTCTCTGAAATCATAGATCCACACAAAAAAAGGTTGCATACATATTCTGTAAAATACAACCTTCTATCAAATCAGGATTCATGTGATTTTAGTATTTTGTACTTTCCCACAATAGTTGATAGCACTTTGAAATTACTTGATTAATTTGAATTTTGGTTTATGACAGATTGCCTCATTTACACAATTGACACTTGTAATTATTGAACTTAAGTTTATATCTGGACTTAATCCAAGTAATTGATATCCCCGGATCTGAGTTTTAGTTTCTTTTAAGTTGATTCAGATTTATTAAAACAGTTGAAAGAAATTCATCTGCCTCACACCCTGGAACTTAATCTAAAACCATGGTTAAAGGTAAAGTGTCGACCCAAACTTGTATGTCATTCCATACTTATATGTGAGAATTGAGATAGCATTACAAGAACTGCCATAGTGTGTGTTCTGTACATTATTCAGCACCTACCTTTTTCTCCATCTATCCTTTTGAGTATTGTACCCAAGCAGGACTGATCAGAAACTAAGTTCCCTAAATCCAATCATTAATTGACGGATGTAAGGTCCAAGATTTAAACTCCTTTCTAGCAGAAGTCTTTAGAGATAGACTAATTTCTACGGGCAATTCATGCTTACTATTTGATTACACTTAGTGATGCCTGCCTTAAAATTTCACAGCAGAAACAGCAGTTTCTGCCAGAATCTATGATACTTTACATGTTAACATAAAGAGGGTTAGTATCCTCTGCATTTTCAAGAAGTGACATCTTGACTATTCATCTGTTTCTTGTGCAAAGTGTTGCTCTGCCCTTATATATAGTTGAATAACTCAAACTTTTGTTTTTGTTGTATTTAATTCATTCCTCACTGTGCTTGAAGTAAGTGTTGCATAAGATTAAAGATGTTCTCACATATTTTATCGTATTCTAGGCTATGACAAGGTATATTCGTAGGGAAGCGACTTGTCTCTCGATGACAGGTATGGTTGAAGTTTATTTGTAAAATGTTGTACTCCTTCCGTACCATAAAAGGTTTTACACTTTCCTCACTCATCCGTCCCAGAATACCTTTCACTCTCAAAAAAAGAAAACAAAACTTTGTCCAATTACCTCAAAAAGTTAAATGAATTTAAAATTTGTCACTCATTTTTCACACTTATAACATTACTTTACACTTGATTTATTACCTAAAAATACTAAAATACCCTCAAAAGTCAATAAAATTGGTCAAAAAAATAACTTTTCTAAAAAAACGTGGAACAATAAAAGTGAAGCTTGTTATGGGGCGGAGGTAGTAATATATTTCAGAAGCACAGAATTTTCCCTATGATCAAATGTCAAAAATTTGCTCCTTTTAATGATGAAAATTTTCTGTTTGTATATTGCACATTACGAAATGTAATGCAACTCAATTACACATACCAATGGACAATTTGTGGCTACCTTTCTGTGTAGATAAAGAATCAATACTATCGGGGAACTTCAAGTTCACGTCATTGGATACGGTTGTAGCTGATACATCGGCAAAGTAGTGCAAAGTGTGTTGGGAGGACAATGTTTAATACACAGGTTGAGTATGAAAATACAAAAGTTGATATGATCAGTGTGGTTTCACAGCTTCTCAAAAGAATTCCAGAAGATTCCAAAATTCTCAATAATGGAACTGAATTCCAATCCGAGTGTCGAAAATGGTATTTGTTATGATTTAGATCAATGATCTAATATTTTCACCATGGCGTTGCTGATGAATTACTAATGAGTCTTCCATTGATCATAAAATAAGCATCAGCTTCTTTATAAACACGAATTTGGTATCATAAAAACCTGTATTTAAGATTTGACACTGTTGATCATATTTTTTACATAGAACTAAAGCAAGAGATTTATATATTTATATGAGATTTTGTACTTTATTTAGAGTTCAATTTTTTGTTTCAATTTAGCTGATAAACACAAGATTATTGCCGTGGTTGTTTGATACGAGAAGATGAGTTATGTTCTTTTTATTTATTTTTTATTTTTATGGACTAAATTTTTGTTAACACTACTTATACAATTTTGTGCACCACATTAAATTCTGAACGAATTGGAAGTAAAAACTCTTAGGCAAAAACTTGAGTTAGACCGTCTTACGGATCTGAGACGGGTAGGATCTCAACCCAATTGATTTGCCCTTTAATAGTTACGCATTGAATGTTGCTAATTTGATAGGTTTATGCATATGCAACACATCATTGTATAGTCATGGATCGATTCCCTTGAACAAACCGTTTTTACTTTTTATTTTTTTAAATTATATTTAGAAATAATTACTATTAGATACACACTTTATACCCATTATTATTATGAGATACATTAATTTAAAAAAATTACTTCCAAATACAAAAATTATAAATAAAATTCCTAATTTGACCTTAACCACTGAATCTCTAATTCACTCCTATTCCCACCCCCACATCTCCTTCCTCTACTAGATTCGCGTCTTCGGCGGCGTTAATAGTTGGGCGGCGAGTGATTCCAACAGCATGCGGCACCGGGTGGTGTCAGATCGACGGTATGGAAGCGAAAGGGTGCATGACTGGTCGGATCCTGCGGTAGTGTCGCGACAATAATGCGGTGAGTGGCTGATGCAAATAATAATTAATATTATTTATTTAATTATTTTCCACATGATTTTGTGGATAAAGCAGAGAGAGTGAGTTAAGAGTTGGTTACTTAACTCCTATCTTTTGGGAAATAAAAGATACTGCACTGAGCAGTCATCAGCGACGCGAATTTAGAATATAGAATGCTGAAAGCATTTTCTCTCTCTGTGTTTTCTCTCCCGAATTCACAATGCAATTCTAGTTCTTCATATTCCAGATTAATTCCATGTCGTGGATATTAATCTACAATCTCGTGTTGTAAGATTTGATCCAGAGATTACAGTTTATTCGTGAGTACCAAATCGGTTCATAGACGATCCAGTTATTTCATCCGCTGCAACATAAATTCTACGGAGAGAGCTTAGTGAGATTACTCTATTTGTATGTTTCGATTGAGTTTATGTGCCATTAATTTTTCAACATTGGTATCAGAGCTAATGGTTGGTACTCTTTATGTTTTCTGGATTTAAAATATTTCATGGTTGATGTTTTTTGCTTTTTACAATATATTTAATCATACATGATTCATGATGAAAAGAGTATGATTGTTGATTTATGTGATATTGACTGATCATACGTATGAGTTAAAGGCAGAATTAATATGTCAAGTGGCTATTCCATGTTCTAGACGAAATATTCTTTCAAACTCTTCACAGATTCTAATTTTCGTCAGATTTTTTGTGGAATGAATTGCATGTTTTTGTTACTCCACTGGATAGGTCTTGTCGATACTAGTCCAACGCATTTTTTTTGCATTTTTTGGCCTTTTAAAACTCAAGTTCTGATTTTTTGAAGTTTTTTCGAAATTGGGCCAAATCTGCAAAGTTTCAGAGAATTGGGTGCTCTGTTTTTGAAAATTCAATAAAGTTCAGGGAACTTTTTGCAATTAAAATTAAGTTGAGGGTTGACAGGGTCAGACCAGGGTCAAATCGAGACAGACCGGACTGAACCAACGTGGACCAGACCGGACCAGAGTCGAACCGAACTGGGTCAGGACCAACCGGAGGTCGAACGTCCGGCGGTGGCTCATGACAGCCACGTGCCGGCAGACAGCAATTTCGGCGGTGGCGCGTGAGGCCCATGCGCTAGTGGCTGGCAACTCCGGCAATGGCACGTGAGGTTCACGCGCCGACAGACATTTTCCCGGAGGTGGCTCGTGAGGCGCATGCGCCGGTAGACAGCTAACAGGTAGCCGGCATGTGGGAAGCGCGTGGCAGCGTGTCGCGACATTTTTCGGCTAGTGGCTGACGTGTTTCGGCACGTGAAGTCCAATGGTGATATTTTCGAGAGCGTTTGACGTCATTTTAGTGTGTATTTGTAGTTTTACTTCATTTTGTGACATATTTGTTGAATACAAACCTATGTGGTAGCTATTTGGTTGCATTTTTGATGATAATGCACCTTAATATGTCATTTAATTCTAAATTCATGGTGTTGTGTGATGTTAGAATTGTTCAAACTCCTGTAGACTATGAAAGTGGGAGCCAAAGTGAGTTGGACTCATTCACTTATGAATATGCCTATTGCATCTTGGAAATTTATTTCCATATGCATTATATGGAGAGGAAATTCATATGATATAATTTGACTAAAACTGGTGTGTTTTATTTTGGTTGCTCATTTCTCAGAGGCATGTCAGGATGGGAACAATTACAGAGGATGACATTAGAACTAAAAATGAAGTCCTCCATGAATTTTTTAATTATAAAATGAAGCCAACACACAACATAAGGGACCACGCATTAGATTTGATAGAACTCTACAACCAACTGTTGTTTTTCATTGGTAGCAAACTGTTGCCACGTGATCTGTATTTTCAAATTTTTAGTCCTCAGACCTGGGCGAATACTTTGCCTCCCTACTTTCAAAAGGTTTTTTGGGCTAAGTGGGAGACTTACGAAGTGAAACCTAATGGTCTTTTTGTTATGCATGATTTGATCGATGCTTCTGTAGCAGAAGATAGGACTGATGAGAGTGAAAATAAGCGTTTTTAGTGTCCAATTTAACACATTTTTGATGAGAATTGTTATCATATATTAGCACAAGTATCTTATATTCAATATATTTGAGAAAAAGGTGCATTTGAGGTATTTTATTGTGTTTGAGGTGGAAAAATGATCAAAAGTGCAAAGTTTGAGAAAAGGAAAAACTTGTGCAAGAATGCTAAAAAACACACGTCCAACTTGTATAGTTTTTCTGTGTTCTTGTGGAACTCAAAACTGAAAATGTGATACATTGTTGGAAAGCCACAGAAGAGAGAATCGTTTTGGCATAAAAAATATCTCAATCGGAGTTCAAACGAGAAAGTTATGATCAATATGGTGACGTCGCGCAAGTTGTTTCTACTTAGCACGGGTGTGCCACTTTGCAGGACTTGTAATGTTAGAGTTTTTGTGAGTTCTTTATAAGGATAGAAACCCAAGGAAGAGAGGATCGCGTGAGTACAAGAATCACTCAACTTGGAGTTTGGATGTGGAAGTTATACGCGAATCGATGAGACTGCATATGCAGCTCGACCGTAGCTCAACCAAACCATTTTGGTCGAGCTACAGCAGGCAAGTCTAGCTAGACGAGAAGACGAAGTTTCAGTTTACAGACACGTAGCTCAACCAAGGCCTTCTACCTCGACCAGAACCACTTTGGTTGAGCTTGTTAGATTGTATACTAAAAGTCTAGCTTTTGTGTGAACAACGTTTTAACAATTTTTTGAAATGAGAATCATATGATCAAACGTTTTGCATATTATAATTTATTTATATGTCTGTGTAAAAGTTCATTTACTTTATACTGTAGATAATATGCTGTGCGACAACACGCGGAAGATCATATTATTGGTTTCCTTATAAAGTATAAACAAATGCTCACAATCGAGATAGACGAAAATAATCTATCGGGATGATTATAGTGTGATTTAGTATTAGTTTGTCTTGACTATAAAATCACATTAGTATACTTTGTGTGTATTGAGCAAGACCACCTGAGATCGTTCGACTTATACTGACTATATAGAAGAACTTGATCTCTGTTATTATGGATGTTCGTGCTATTAATCCCTATACAATAATCTCGACACGTAAGGCAGTAAGAATTTCTTTGATTCATCAATGGGTGAGATTTACATATAATTAAATCAACAAACTCGATGCGTTGGGAAGTAGTGCTGTCTCTATGGTGTGCTATTGATTGTAGAAGAAATCCGTGTCCTATTAAATAGGTTGATGATGTCCCCTTGAGGAGCTCAAAAGGATTATCATGTAAATCTTGCAAGTGGATTAATTCCGGCATGATAATAAGGTTGAGTGGTACTACTCTCGGATGAGATATTAATTAATGGAGTTGTCAGTAACTTAATTAATTAATGGACATTGTATATCTTAAACATGGGGAGACTGTCGGGCTCATAATAAGAAGGAGCTCATAACGTAATTATGGTATTGGAGCGGCACTGTAGTAATAATATTTTAGTGGACTATATTATTATTATTGGACTTAAGTATAAGTTTTGGGCTAAACTTGGATACTTAAGCCCAATGGAGGCCCGACTCTAATTTCTCCTCACGGTCCCTGTTGTAGCCCATATATAAGTCATCTCAACTTCCTAGAACCCTATTCTGATCGCCACTTTTGACGTGAAAGAGAGGAAAGAAGCAGATTGAGAAGATCTTGAAGATCGTCGCCCACACGATGTTAAGATTGGACTTGGGAATACAACATAAGATCAAGAGATTATTTTTTGCAGCTGTTCATATTTAACATACACTGGTGAAAGGTAATACATTTCTAATTTATTGCTTCCACTGATTTAGAAACGTATGGAATCCTAACGGTTCACGTTAACCAAACGATCCAACGCCAATAGAGCTAGGTCAGGAATTTTCAGATCTGAGTAGTTTGTACACCCCAATACATGTATCTGCGTGTTTTTGTCTAAAAAAGCCCATTCAAGGTCCATTAGGAGAGCTTATAAGTATAAAAGGGGATGCAGATCACACCAAGGAGAGACCGCAACACAATCATCCTACACCCCACAAGGGGGGATCACCCCCAACCGCCATCCACATACTTTCCTCCATCCATCCATCACTGTGAAGATTCATTTGCAGAATCAAGAGAAGAACTGATGAGTGTGTAAATTCACAAGTTTGGCGCTATGTTTTGTGCTAGTTTTGGAGAGTTTTGATGTGGAAATAGGTGGAAAACCTATATATATTGTGAAATAGCATGAATCAGATGTTAGTGGAGCTATTTGAGTGTTTTCTTAGTAAAAACGGAGTGAAAGAGCCAAGAATCGAAGAGACGGAGTCGAAGCCACGAGAACCGCCCAAGAAGTAGGTGGGTTTGACCTGGCTGGAGGAGGGTTCGACCTCTCCAGCAGGTCGAACCAACGTTGCTGGACAATACAGAGAAGGGTTCGACCATGACTCAGTTGGTTCGACCTGGCCATCAGGTCGAACCATGGTCGAACCAGTTGCAAGAAGGAGGATTCGACCACGATGTTGGGGTTCGACTTGCCCGTTGGTCGAATCGGGAGCAAGAGTTGTCCAGTGCTGAGGTTCGACCTGGGGTTCGACCAAAACCTAAGTGGTTCGACCTGTCCAGAAGGTCGAACCTGTGCAGAATTCTTCCAGTAGCGGGGTTCGACCTGGGGTTCGACCTGTGGCTCGGGGTTCGACCTGCTTGACGTGGTCGAACCTGTGTGCGAGAACTTACCTTATCCGGATTTTCGAGGCCGAAACGCGTGAGATCACTTAGAAAGCCCATTCCAAGCCCTAGAGACGTGATTACAAGTATAAAAGGAGGCTCATACAGAGAATAAAGAGAGCTTTTGATCGTCAATCGTAGGAGAGGCAAGAGTAGAGGTGGTGATCCATTCGGAGGGCTGTGACAGAGGTTCACTGAAGGTTCAAGTAAGAATGATTAATCTAACCATGATTGTTCCTAGATCAATCATGGGCTAGAACCACCTTGGTAGTTCTAGGGTTATGAAAGTTTCATGATGTAATTCGTGTTTCGTGTGTAAAACTCCGTACAACACTACCTGTGGTTGGTTTTATATAAGATTGCATATTTAATCCATACTCATAGTCGTTTTGTGCATCAATGATCGTTGTGTAGAGTCTGAATACATAACATGGTTATTGATTGAGTGCGTTCACTACTGAGCAGGGTTTATTGTTATAATTCTAAGTGAAGGGATTCCGAAGTATTATTAGAACTGTCTTATATGAATATTCATGAATTGAATTGAATTCGGGTTGATGAATAGGATGAAGAGTATAACTTTATAGTACCTAAAAAGGGAGATCAAATCGGGTTAGATTCTAGACGTAGAAGATAATGGATTATGATAGTACCTAGAAAGGGGGATGAAGTATATCTCTTGCTCCGATGTTATTCACACGTGTCAAGCGCATATTTACTTGTGTCTATAAAGTAAACTTGCATGGTCTAGTGATGCGTCCACAAACCACAGGGTAGAGTCGGACACCATCATACGAAAATACGAATTGCTAGTGAAACTGGATGACCCAATGAACTACCTATCATTCTTATTGATCACAACTCACTTCTCTCTACTTTTGCTATTTCTTTTGTTAATTCGATTAGAAGTTACTATCCATTAAACCTTTACAATTACCAACATAGTCTAAAATATACTAGAAGATCACAAAATTGATATTTACTCGTCCCGTGGGTTCGATATTGTAACTTGGTCATCTTCGCGACTACAATTGATATCCTTATACTTGAGGATTAATTTGTGTGTTGAGAAAACCCCTATCAAGTTCTTGGCGCCGTTGCCGGGGACGGCGTAAACTATCTTTTTTGTATTATTTCTAGTTTATTAGGACTATTTACCTTGTTTTGTTGTTTTCTTTCTTATTCGTTTTAGGTGTATGCTCACAAGATCAAAGAAAGGTAATCTTGAACCGTATAATCCTGAGATTGGAGCATCATCAAGAAAGAAGAAAAAGAAGAAGAGCAAGGCAAAGGCAATAGACTCAACTGAAGCTCTGAATTTTGGAGTTGAGGTTGACGAGCAGATTTCGCAAGCGATTGAGGCTACAACTGAAGTTAGTTTGGAAGTAGTAACAGTCAACATGGCAGCGAATCCGGATAATCTAGCCATCCGTGAGGTTTTCAGAAATAATGGGGCTGGAAATTATGAGCTTTTAGGAGCAAGGGGAACTAATACAGCGTTCGATCTTCATCCCGCTCTTATTAGCATGATAGAAAGGAACTCCTTTTCAGGAGGGTCTTTCGAGGATCCGCAGCAGCATCTGAACAAGTTCTTGGGCTATGCAAGTACTCAAAAAAACGTAGGAGAACATGAAGATGCTAGGAAGATCCTTTTGTTCAAATTCTCGCTTACTGAAAAGGCGAGGGATTGGTACGATACTATTAATGCAGCTGAGTGCACCACGTGGGAGCAATTGAAGTTAAGATTCTTGGAGAGGTATATGCCACCTTCGAAGGTGTTTAAGATGAAGCAAGATATTAACCAATTTGCTATCAGTGGGGGAGAGAAATTTCATGAAGCGTGGGATAGATTCAAGGACATGCTCAGGAAGTGTCCTCAACATGGGTTATCTAAAGCCCAATATATCAGTATATTTTATAACGGATTGGACTGTGAATCAAGAGTGCTACTTGATGCTTCTTCTAATGGAGCATTGCTTACAAAGTCATCCGTTGAGGCCGAGAGATTGTTTGAAGACATATCAATGAATTCGAGGGATTGGCCCACTGATAGAGTTAGAGGTACGTATGTTCTTGGAAAGGTAGCTCAGGTTGAACAAGCAATGGTGAAGACTAAGAGAGAGGATGAGATCGTTTCGAGCTTGTCTAATATCAACAAGCTACTTGAGTCTCAACAGAAGCAGATCAGCGAGATATCCCAACGAGTGCCAATCTTGCAGCAAGAGATGATGAATAATGGAACCATCCAAGACGAATTGGAGGAAGCAAATTATGCCATGGGTCAAAGTATCCAAGGAACGAGGTACCCAAATCAAGGAAACCGGAACTACCAAGGGAACTACCAAGGGAACTATCGAGGGAACTTGAATAATCGTGGTCCATCTGGTAGTTATCAACAGCAACCAAGGAGGCCTGAATTTTCATGGAGCAATACGAACAATGCAGTGCAACTTCCGATGGGTGTTGATCCGGGAGAAAAGGTGGAAGAAGGAAAGCCTGGGTTCGAGGATACTGTGAACCGGTACATGGTAAAGAATGATGAAAGAGTGAATCGCCTTGAGGCAAAGCTTGAGAAAAAGATTGATGATCACCACAGAGATTTGTCCACTCAAGTGAAAGATCTCACATTGTTGATGGGTACAATTGCAGAGAATGTGAACACATTGACTCAAACTGTAGGAAAAGGTAAGTTTCCGTCTCAGAGTATAGAGAATCCAAAGTCGTGTAATGCCATCACACTGAGGTCAGGAACGCAGTACGAGGGACCGATGAGGCCGGAATCGAAGTTGGAATTTTCTAAGCCGCGGTTTGACCAACACGCAGAGGGTTCGACCAACTCTTCAGGTCGAACCCAGGTCGAACCTCATCGGCCAGACCACTCTGTTTTGATGCAGGAGCGGTTCGACCAACACGCGGAGGGTTCGACCAACTTTACAGGTCGAACCCTGGTCGAACCTCATCGGCCAGAGCACTCTGTTTCGATGCAGGAACGGTTCGACCACGATCACGAAGGTTCGACCAACTCTTCAGGTCGAACCCAGGTCGAACCGAAGGATGGAAATTATACAGTGAAGCGGTTCGACCAAAGGGTCAGTGGTTCGACCTCTAATGTTGGTCGAACCCAAGTCGAACCTCCGGAGCAGAATGAGATCAGTCTTCCAGGAGAGAGGTTCGACCAATACAGTCCTGGTTCGACCTTTCAGCCTGGTCGAACCCCAGTCGAACCTCACCGAGATGTGTTGTTTGATGCACCTGTTGTTCCTTTTGATGTTGATGCAACTCCAGTGGTACGGAATGAGCAAAGTACAGACATAATAGCTGAGAAAAAAATGGGAAAGAGCTAAGCGATTAAGAGCCAAAAAGGAGAAAGCGGAAAAGGTTGATCGTGATGAATGGGGGATTCCCAAAACAAAGATACCTCCACCGTTTCCCTACAAGCTAGTGAAGAAGGGGTTGGAAGAGAAGTTCAAGAAGTTTTCAGAGATAATGAACAAGATAAGCTTGAACATCCCTTTTTCAGAGGCAATCATGGAGATGCCATATTATGCTCGGTTCCTTAAAGACATATTGATGAAGAAGCGAAGCTTAACCGGAGTTGAAACGGTAAACTTATCTGAGAATTGTAGCTCAATTATTCAAAAGAAGTTGCCACCAAAGATGAAAGATCCGGGGAGCTTTACTATTCTTTGTGAGATCGGGAAGGGGCCAGCACGGCAAGCTTTATGTGATCTTGGGGCAAGCATCAATTTGATGCCGTTGTCCATCTTTCAGAAGCTTGGTTTGGGGGAGATGACCCCGACAACTGTTGCTCTCCAATTGGCAAATAGATCAATGACGTTTCCGAAAGGAATAGTTGAAGATGTTCTAGTAAAGGTGGAGAAGCTAGTTTTTCCTGTGGATTTTCTTGTATTAGAAATGGATGATGACAAGGATAATGTTCCTTTAATCTTGGGGAGGCCATTCCTTGCTACGGCTGGAGCTATGATAGATGTTCGGAAAGGAGAACTGAAGTTGAGAATGGACAAAGAAGAAGTACTTTTCAACTTGGACAAAGCGATGAAAATGCCAATGGAGTCCCAATGTTATAGTATTGACGTGGTGGAGGAGATTGTGAAGGAGGATATGTCTTTGATCTTGTCAAAGGATCCTCTTGAGACATGTTTGATGGAATCTCTTACTTATCCCACTACGGAGCTTGACGGACTTTCTAACGAGGTATGTATTGAATTTCTTGAAAACTTACTTGCTTTTGGTGATGACAGGTTTGCATTGGAGAGAAATAAAGTGGAAGAAGTCAAATGGACCAGGAAGTACTTGCCTTTGGATAATGAAAACACTCCAGTGGAGAAAAGAAAAGAGGAGTTGAAACCATTGCCGGATCACTTGAAGTATGCTTTTCTTGGTGATGATGCACAATATCCGGTAATTGTATCTTCTTCTCTTAATGATGATCAACTTGAGGAGTTATTAGATGTTTTGAGGAAGTATCAGTCTGCAATAGGGTGGTCACTTGATGATTTGAAAGGTATTAGTCCTTCGTATTGTATGCATCGGATTAGGTTGTTGAATGAAGCCAAAGCTAGTGTTCAGAATCAGCGTAGGGTGAATCCCGCAATTCAAGAGGTGATAAGGAAGCAAATTCTTACGTGGTTGGATGCTGGAATTATATTTCCTATTAGTGATAGTCCCCATGTGAGTCCATTGCATGTAGTTGCTAAGAAGGGGGGTATGACTGTAGTGAAAGCTGAGGATGGAGAAGCGATAGCCACGAGAATTCCTACGGGATGGCGTACATGTGTGGATTACAGGAAATTGAATGAGAACACGTGTAAAGACCACTTCCCTCTTCCATTTATGGATCAAATGTTGGATCGTCTTGCAGGGTATGAGTTCTATTGTTTCTTGGATGGATACTCGGGGTATAATCAAATCATGATTGCTCCCGAGGATCAAGAAAAGACCACTTTTACTTGCCCCTACGGGACCTTTGCTTTTAGGAAAATGCCGTTTGGATTGTGTAATGCGCCTGCTATTTTTCAGAGATGCATGATGGCGATTTTTGATGGTTTGATAGAGAAGATCATGGAAGTATTCATGGACGATTTTTCAGTTTTTGGTTCTTCTTTTGATATGTGTTTGTCTAACCTTGCTGTTGTTTTGAAAAGGTGTCAAGAAACTAATCTTGTCTTGAATTGGGAGAAGTGCCTTTTCATGGTGAAAGATGGGATTGTTCTTGGGCATTATGTTTCCGCCAAGGGATTACAGGTAGACCGTGCTAAGGTGGTGGCAATTGAGAAGCTTCCACCACCGACCAATGAAAGAGGAGTGCGATCCTTCCTTGGACACGCCGGTTTTACAGGAGATTCATTAAAGACTTCTCAAAATACTCTAAGCCCTTATCTCATTTACTTGAAAAGGATATTCCTTTTGTGTTTAATGATGAGTGTTTAACAGCTTTTCAAGTTTTGAAGGAGGCGCTTATTACTGCCCCTATCTTGATCACACCGGACTGGACGCAACCGTTTGTACTTATGTGTGATGCAAGTGATGTAGCATTGGGTGTGGTGCTTGGGCAGCTAAGGGAGAAGAAGTTCTGCGCCATTTACTACGCGAGTAAAACTTTCGATGCGGCACAGAAGAATTACACGGTAACTGAAAAGGAGTTTTTGGCTGTTGTGTATGCATTCGATAAGTTTCGTCAGTATTTGGTTGGCATGAAGACGATTGTGTATACGGATCACTCAGCGATTCGTTATTTGATGGAGAAGAAGGAGACAAAGCCTAGGATTATAAGATGGATTCTACTACTGCAGGAGTTTGACTTGGAGATTCGGGATAAGAAAGGAACAGAAAATGTGTTGGCCGATCACTTGTCAAGGTTGGAGACTAGGGAGCATTGTGATAATTCTTTCGAGTATATTGAAGAGATGTTCCCTGATGAGAAGATCATGGCTGTGGCTGTTGAAGGGGCCGAGCGAGCATGTGTGGTTGCAGCGCAAGGTATGGATCCATGGTACGCGGATTATGTTAATTACATTGTCATTGGTGAAATTCCAAGGGATCTCAACCGATATCAACTTGCGAAATTTCGTAGGGATGTTGAGACATTTATATGGTATGATCCGTTTGTTTATAAGATTTGTACAGATTCTATTGTCCGAAGATGTGTACCCGAGATGGAAATGGAAAGTGTGCTGGAGTTCTGCCATGCACAACCGAATGGGGGGCATTTCGGAGCGCAAAAGACTGCAGCTAAGGTACTTCAATCCGCTCTTTATTGGCCTACTTTGTTTAGAGATAGTGAGAGCTATGTGGCGTCTTGCGATAGATGCCAGCGCATGGGTAATATAGGTAGGAGAGATGAGATGCCATTGCAGCCTAGCATAGTCGTGGAGATATTTGATGTATGGGGGATCGATTTTATGGGACCTTTTCCCCCGTCGAATGGGTTTCTCTACATTCTTCTTGCGGTGGATTATGTTTCGAAGTGGGTGGAAGCAATTCCTACTCGTGTTAATGATTCGAAAGTTGTTTTATCTTTCCTAAAGAAACATATTTTTGCCCGTTATGGAGTTCCGAGAGCATTAGTTAGTGATGGAGGTTCCCACTTCGTCAATAAATTTCTGGAGAAGGTGCTTAAGGATTATGGTGTTAGGCATAGGGTTACTACACCCTATCATCCGCAAGCCAATGGGCAGGCGGAGGTCTCCAACCGTCAAGTAAAGCAAATTCTGGAGAAAGTGGTAGGAACTAATCGAAAAGATTGGGCTATGAAGCTTGATGATGTGTTATGGGGGTTCCGGACCGCTTACAAGACGGTATTAGATATGTCACCGTATCAAATTGTCTATGGGAAGCCGTGCCACTTACCCGTAGAAATCCAACACAAAGCGTTTTGGGCTTTGCGTCGCTTGAACTTGACCCTTAGGGATGTAAAGGAGTTGAGGCTAACTCACATGAATCAATTGGATGAGTTTAGGAGTCGTGCTTTCAAGAATTCAGAGATTTATAAGGAAAGAATGAAGAGGTGGCATGATTCTAAAATTTCGTACAAGGAGTTCAAGCAAGGAGATGAGGTACTACTTTTTAACTCTCGTTTAAAGCTCTTTGCAGGCAAGTTGAAGTCTAAGTGGACGGGACCGTTCATGATTCATCGAGCCTTAGGAGGGGGGAGTTATGAGCTTATTGACAAAGATGGTGACGTTATCGCGGCGAATGGGCATCGATTGAAGCATTATAGGTCGCCGGATGATGCGTGTGTCATTTTTGATGATACCTTGTTCTGATTTGGTACCGTCGTGACTCTACGACGTTAAACATGAGCGCCTGTTGGGGGCTTGCCCTTCCGTTTTATTGCTTTATTTTTTTCGTGTGAGTAAGAAATTTTTGTATTTAAGATGCTTACCAATAGGCAATTACATCTCTTTTCAAACTTAGTTTCGACTTACGTTTTTACTAAGTTTGGGGGGGGTGTGATGTTATTACCTCATTGAAGCATTAAGAGTATAATCTTTTCTTTGTATTGTTTGTTAGGGGAATTGGTTTTTGCGGCCATGTTGAAATTTTAATCGATTTTGATGTGACGATTTTTTACAATTTGCCTAATGTTCAGTGGTTTTTGGTTGTGTTTTTCTTATACGGAGATACTCATGAATGATATTATGTGGAACAATTTCTGAAGTTGTGCTCTAGATTATACCTAATGAGGTTGTGTTGAAGTTTGAAGTATGTAGTGAATGAAGAACACTCAGTTTTGGAAATCAGGAGGTAGGTTCGACCAAGTCTAGCAGTGGTTCGACCAGAGCCAGAGGTCGAACAAAAGCAGAGGAAGTTGAACCGGCGTTGAAAGATGTCCAGAGAGGAGGTTCGACCAAAGCCATTGTGGTTCGACCTGACCATGACGTCGAACCTATGGTCGAACCTGACATTGAAAGTTGTCCAGAGAGGAGGTTCGACCAAAGCTATAGTGGTTCGACCTGATCATGGGGTCGAACCTAAGGTCGAACCTGTCAGTCGGAAGCACTCTGTTTTCCAGAAGAGAGGTTCGACCAATTCATGAAAGGTTCGACCTGTTTAGCAAGTCGAACCCCTGGTCGAACCAAGAAGATTGTTTGTCCAGAAGAGAGGTTCGACCTCGCCATCCATGGTTCGACCAGTACAGGTGGTCGAACCCGAGGTCGAACCAAGCCAGGTACGCGTTTTAAGTTCGAATTTTCAGAGGGGTTCGATCACTTTTTCGAAACATCAAACCTCGAACCCTCTTCGAACCTCTACACCCTTGCACAAATTCTTCAATTACACTTGATTTCGCACCGATTACACAACATTACACCTTGAATTATCGATTTGGTCGCGGATTTGGGCGGATTTCGTCGCGAGTTAGGGCTGAAATCGCGTTTCTGGGTGTTTTGTGTTTTCGATCGGTTTTTCACCATGGGCAAGTCACAAGGTACGTTTTTTCCAACTTAATTACTCTAGGATTGAAGGTTTAGGTAAGCAATTTGATGTGTAATAGAGAATTGATGTTGAGTATGGTTGAATTTCATGGTGAATGTTGATATTTTGATTGGTTTCATATGAATTCTTGTTTCTTGGATTGTGGTTGATTGATTATTGATAGAACTTGGATTTTTATGTGAATTAATCAAGGATATAGAATATATCATAGAATGAGCATGTTGATTTGGTTGAAATTGATAGAATTAAAGTAGTTTATGGAGGAAAGCATGTTGAATTTTTGATTGAATTACTTGAATTGCTTAATGCATGCTTGTTGGTTCTGTTTTGATGATTAAAGAAGGTATAATTGAAGATGTTTTGAAAATGTTGAATAAGCAAGTGGTGTTGAGATGATAGTTTGTATGAATATGCATTGATGCTTGAAGTCTTGAGTAGAGTATGTGATGTGCTAGTACAATACTTGCTTTCTTGTCTTGTTGGTTGGATTGAAGTATTTGTTTTCAGGAAAGGGACAAGTATCAAGCAAAGGGAAAGGAAAAGCAGAGGAGGAGAGATCAAAGAAGAGGCATGACAGGCCTTCAAACTTGGACAAAGTGACAAGAAAACTGAGGCTACAAGGCCGTTTGCCTGATAACTTCAAAATTAGGATGCAAGGTTGGGATGAGATTAAAGAGAAGTGGGAAGAAGTTTCAGACAAGATAGCTCACACTCGATACCAAGATGATGAAGCGATGAGGATAATGAGAATAGGGGATGATATATTTTGGATGTTTGATCAAGTAGGGATCCGAAGATTCATGGAGCTGAAGAGGCCAACGTACTTCCATGTTACAGTGGAAGTGGTTTGTTCGTTTGAGATGGAGAAGGACCCGCTTGGATACCCCTATCGGTGTACGTTTCAGCTTGGTGGAGTGAGTAGGAGATGGACGTCTGAGGATTTCAACGAGCTGTTTGAGACACCTTTGGAGATCCCTCGTTTAGAAAGTGCTGCATTCGGTGTAAAGCGATTTTGGAGGGAGATCACGGGGGAGATTCGTGATTACAAGACTAGACAGGCTCGTGCTTCCGCAATAAAGAACCCTGTCTTGAGGTACATGGACCGCATCCTGAGCAACACGTTGTTCGCCCGCTCGGAGGGCAGTGTTGTGTCTAGAGGAGAGTTATATGCCTTGTGGTGTATGTTGCACGGAGTGAAGTTCAACGTTGGAGCCTATTTTATTGCGCAGCTGAATCGATTCAAGACCATTGGTTTTCAAAAGGTGAATATTGGAGGGTTATTGACGATTTTGGCTGAGCATTACAACTTGGACCTCACCGGCATTACACCAGTAGAAGGAGAACCCGATTTGATTATGAGCACGTGCGCGAAGGGAGGGTTTGCCCATTTTAGAAATGGAGATTGGTTTTTCACGAGAGGTGTCAAGCCTTTCGAATTTATATTCCCCTTCGACGTGAGCAACTTGACAACTATTCGGGAAGCAAGGAATAGACTCATGAATTCTCTAGGACACACCGCTTTATCTGTGGCAGCGAAGTCGGGGGGTGATTGGAGAGCGGTAGCACAGATGTGTGCTGAGGGAAGGATGGCTGAGTTACAGCAGATTGTTGATCGAGGAGAGTTCCGTCCACCTCAGCCACAGCAGTCTGAAGAGGAGGATCAGGTAGAGGAGCAGCCGGAGATGGAGATTCCGGAAGGAGAGCAGCATGATGCGCCTCAGCATGCTCCAGAACCGCAGCAGCAGCGAGCAGTTCCAGGTACTCGGGAGCAGCTTCGCTTAATTCATGAGCAGCTGATCGCGGTGGTAGCTACACAACAAGAGACGAACAGGCAACTCGCGCTCGCTAACGCCAACTACGCCACGCTGAACGAAAGGTATTCTGCCTTGGATGAGCGTGTTGGTAGAGTGAGTAGTCGAGTTGATATGATGGACAAACACATTACCAGTTTGTGCCGAGCTATGGAAAATAGAATGGATGAGGATGACGATGATGATGAGGATGATGATGCTCCTAAGGAGTAGTTTCAGGTTTTCTTTTGGTTTCTCCGATTCATCTTATCTCCCATTCTTCTTTTTATTTTTACAGATTGGGGTGTGATTCATGTGTGAGTGGAATGTACTTGATATAGTTGATCTTGTATCGTTGCTCTGTATGGGTGTTGATTATGTGCATTCATATGTTTACGTGTTTATTTTCATTTGGAAAGAGCATGAATAATTTGTTAAGTATATGGAATTCATGAGGAATTGATTTTGATTATGTGCTATGAGGAGTATTAGGAATTGATTACCTATGTGAGGATTTGAGCCTTCATCATGATTAATCATGATAGTTTATTCTTGAGAGAATCATTCGTATGAACGTATTCTAGAACTTGGCTTGGAGTCTTGTGTGAAACTTACAACTGATGAAATATTAGGATATGATCTTAGGCCATTTTTGATTAATTGAGTCACTTAGCCAAATTTCACCTTTCCTAATGATCTTATAAATCTTTGGTAGCCCTGTTTGAGCCTTTTAAAAGCTTTTTCTTTGGCAAGCCAGATATACAAGCTTTAATTACCTTATTTGAGCTTTGAAAATACCCTATCCATTGGTAGAGAGAATAAGCTGAATGAGTGTGGAACAAAGGGAAGATGGAATGAGGTTCGGTAAGAAATATGCATGGTTAAATCTTGTTAGGGATAGTGCCTAAAATTGGTACCCCGAATTGCTTATACATGGGGCTTGAAGTTTCTAAGAAACAGCCGAACGATGTTCGAGAAGGGTAGTGCCTATAACTGGTACCCGAGCAATTAAAAGAAGAATGATGTTGATGCAAGGAAGAGAAGGAAAATTGATAATTGCAAGTGCAAGAGAAGAATTGGAGGAGAATATGAAGCCGAATGGGAAATCAAGAACCTCCAAGGTAACTCTCTACTAGTGTATTAAGTTACTATGATCAAATTTTCCTACCCTTTCCAAAGAGCCAACATTACAAGCTAGAAACAAGTCCTTTGTGATCCTAGTGTTAATCTAATGTAAGTTGATTTCTGAGACCTTTGCCAAGCTTATGGTTACGCGTGAATATGAATTGATATGAGTGTTTATACTAGCCTATAGTGCCTCACGCACGAGTGAATGAGAGTAAAGACTTATCTTGTCAGTGAGATTACTTAGTGCTCCGAATGGTGTGTGATTAGATTGATTTTACATGAGTGACATATTTGATGCAAGTAATTCTTGTTTGATTCAATGAAGTGGCATGTGTAATATGTGTTGTACTTGATCTTGTTGAATTATACACGACTCCTGTGGTTTAAATTGGTTGCCTCGGGACGAGCAACATGTAAGTTTGGGGGTTTGATGAGTGTGTAAATTCACAAGTTTGGCGCTATGTTTTGTGCTAGTTTTGGAGAGTTTTGATGTGGAAATAGGTGGAAAACCTATATATATTGTGAAATAGCATGAATCAGATGTTAGTGGAGCTATTTGAGTGTTTTCTTAGTAAAAACGGAGTGAAAGAGCCAAGAATCGAAGAGACAGAGTCGAAGCCACGCGAACCGCCCAAGAAGTAGGTGGGTTCGACCTGGCTGGAGGAGGGTTCGACCTCTCCAGCAGGTCGAACCAACGTTGCTGGACAATACAGAGAAGGGTTCGACCATGACTCAGTTGGTTCGACCTGGCCATCAGGTCGAACCATGGTCGAACCAGTTGCAAGAAGGAGGATTCGACCACGATGTTGGGGTTCGACTTGCCCGTTGGTCGAATCGGGAGCAAGAGTTGTCCAGTGCTGAGGTTCGACCTGGGGTTCGACCAAAACCTAAGTGGTTCGACCTGTCCAGAAGGTCGAACCTGTGCAGAATTCTTCCAGTAGCGGGGTTCGACCTGGGGTTCGACCTGTGGCTCGGGGTTCGACCTGCTTGACGTGGTCGAACCTGTGTGCGAGAACTTACCTTATCCGGATTTTCGAGGCCGAAACGCGTGAGATCACTTAGAAAGCCCATTCCAAGCCCTAGAGACGTGATTACAAGTATAAAAGGAGGCTCATACAGAGAATAAAGAGAGCTTTTGATCATCAATCGTAGGAGAGACAAGAGTAGAGGTGGTGATCCATTCGGAGGGCTGTGACAGAGGTTCACTGAAGGTTCAAGTAAGAATGATTAATCTAACCATGATTGTTCCTAGATCAATCATGGGCTAGAACCACCTTGGTAGTTCTAGGGTTATGAAAGTTTCATGATGTAATTCGTGTTTCGTGTGTAAAACTCCGTACAACACTACCTGTGGTTGGTTTTATATAAGATTGCATATTTAATCCATACTCATAGTCGTTTTGTGCATCAATGATCGTTGTGTAGAGTCTGAATACGTAACATGGTTATTGATTGAGTGCGTTCACTACTGAGCAGGGTTTATTGTTATAATTCTAAGTGAAGGGATTCCGAAGTATTATTAGAACTGTCTTATATGAATATTCATGAATTGAATTGAATTCGGGTTGATGAATAGGATGAAGAGTATAACTTTATAGTACCTAAAAAGGGAGATCAAATCGGGTTAGATTCTAGACGTAGAAGATAATGGATTATGATAGTACCTAGAAAGGGGGATGAAGTATATCTCTTGCTCCGATGTTATTCACACGTGTCAAGTGCATATTTACTTGTGTCTATAGAGTAAACTTGCATGGTCTAGTGATGCGTCCACAAACCACAGGGTAGAGTCGGACACCATCATACGAAAATACGAATTGCTAGTGAAACTGGATGACCCAATGAACTACCTATCATTCTTATTGATCACAACTCACTTCTCTCTACTTTTGCTATTTCTTTTGTTAATTCGATTAGAAGTTACTATCCATTAAACCTTTACAATTACCAACATAGTCTAAAATATACTAGAAGATCACAAAATTGATATTTACTCGTCCCGTGGGTTCGATATTGTAACTTGGTCATCTTCGCGACTACAATTGATATCCTTATACTTGAGGATTAATTTGTGTGTTGAGAAAACCCCTATCAAGAACCAAGAGGAGGATTCAAGACGGAGAAAGACTCGACGACGCCCACATCTAGGGTTTTTATCAATTTCTAATTTATCTTGTAATTTTCAGACATATGGAAAAGATCTAACAAATCCCCATGATTGTTCTTCGCAACATCATGTGCTAGAACCAATTTGGTAGATCTAGGGTTTTGAAGGTTTTATGAATTAATTGAACTTTCATGTGTATACTTCGTACACCACTACTTGTGGTTTATTTTACACATGAAAGTTTTTGGTAGATCTAGTGTTGTACGAAGTTTACACATGAAAGTTCAATTAATTCGTAAAAACCTTTATAACCCTAGTTCTACCAAAAAGGCTCTAGCCCATGATGTTGTGAAGAATAATCATGGGTGTTGGATAGATCTTACCCGAATCTCTAAAAAATTCCAAGATAAATTAGGAAACGAAATAAACCCTAGATGCGGGAGTCATCGCATCCTTATCCATTTTGAATCCTCCTCTTGGTTCTCCTCTTGATTCCACAGACGAATCTTCAAAGTGATGGATGGATGGAGGAAAGGATGTGGATGATGGTTGGGGGGTGAACCCCCCTTGTGGGGTGTAGGATGGTTGTGTTGTGTTGTATATCTCTTGGTGTGATCTACATCCCCTTTTATACTTGTAAGCTCTCCTTATGGACCTAGGATGGGCTTTTTCTTGAAAAATACGCAAAAATACGCACTTGGGGTGTAAAAATATAGATCCGGTGCTGTTCAGGCATGTGGTTCGACCTAGGGTTCGACCTAGGGCTTGGTCGAACCATGGTCGAATCGAAATCGACGATATAACGCACTTCAGGCATATGATTCGACCAAAACAGCGTGGTCGAACCAGCTTGCGCCAGCTTCACCGTTTCTCGTATAACTTCTACATCCGAACTCCGATTTGAGTGATTCTTGCGTTCACGCGATCCTCTCTTCCTTGGCTATCTATCTATTTAAAGAATTCAAAAAAACTCCAAGATTCAAAGGTGTAATAAGCCATGGAAAGTGACACAGTCGTTCTGTTCGGCACAGCTCAAGCGATGTCACCATCTTGATCATAACTTACTCGTTTGGATTCCGATTGAGGTGTTATTTATGCCAAAACGACCTCTCTTCAGTAGCTTTCCAACCATGTATCACACCACCAGTTTTGATCTCCACAAAAATACAGAAAAATTACACAAATTGAACGTGCGTTTTTTAGCATTCATACACAAATTGCACCTTTTCTCCAACTTTGCACTTTTGATCCATTTTTCACCTAAAACATAATAAAACACCTCAAGTGTATCTTTTTTTCTCACATATATCGAATATAAGACATTTGTGTTAATATATAATAATTCCCATCAAGAAGGTGTTAAATTGGACACTAAAACACGCTTATTTTCACTCTCATCAATTAAGAACTTGATGCGCATTTTCTTTGTGCGCAAAATTAATCCCCAAGTATTAAGGATATCAATTGCTGCTTAAGCAAGTGACCAAGTGAATATCGAACCCAAAGGACGGCGTATTATCAATTTAATTATTTACTAAATTAATTAAGACGAATGGCAATAAAAGTTTGAGGTTTGATTACAACTACTAATTAACTAATTAAAATAAAAATAAAATAAATAACACTAGAAGAATACGGAAGTGGATCAAGTAGGAAAATAGGTAGCTCTAGGATAATCCAGCTTCACTCATTAATCTCACTTTCATGTGTTGATGTCCGACTATACTTTGTGGAATATGGACGCATCACTAAACTATCTACTCTATAGACATAAGTAAATATCGTGTAACACGTGTGAATAACCTTGGAGCAAGAGATATAACTTCACCCCCCTTTCTAGGTATTATAAGTATCATTTATTTCCCTGGCCAATTGGTACTCTAACCCGATATGATCTCCCTTTATAGGTACTATAAAATTATCCTCTTTATCCTACTTAATAAACTGAATTCAATTCAATTAATAAGTATTTATATAAGATAGTTCTAATAAGACTTCGGAATCCCTTCACTTAGAATTATAACATGTAATCCTGCTCAGCAGTAAACGCACTCAACCAATAACCAAGATATGTATTCAGACTTTACATAACAATTAATGATGCACAAAACGACTGTGAGTATGAATTAAAAAAGCACAATCTTATATAAAATAAACCACAAGTAGTGTTGTACGGAGTTTACACATGAAAGTTCAATTAATTCGTAAAAACTTTCACAACCCTAGTTCTAACAAAAAGGCTCTAGCCCATGATGTTGCGAAGAACAATCATGGGTGTTAGATAGATCTTACCCGGATGTCTGAAAAATTATAAGATAAATTAGGAAACGAAATAAAATCTAGATGCGGGAGTCATCACGTCCTTCTTCTTCTTGAATTCTCCTCTTAATTCCACAGACGAATCTTCAAAGTGATGGATGAATGTAGGAAAGGATGTGGATGATGGTTGGGGGGTGAACCCCCCTTGTGGGGTGTAGGATGGTTGTGTTGTGTTGTATATCTCTTGGTGTGATCTACATCCCCTTTTATACTTGTAAGCTCTCCTTATGGACCAGGATGGGCTTTTTCTTAAAAAATACACAAAAACGCGCACTTGGGGTGTAAAATACGGATCCGGCACTGTTCAGGCATGTGGTTCGACCTAGGATTCGACCTAGGGCTTGGTCGAACCATGGTCGAATCGAAATCGATGATATAACGCACTTCAGGCATATGATTCGACCAAAACAGCGTGGTCGAATCAGTGGTTTGATCACTGGTCGTGGTTGAACCAGCTTGCGCCAGCTTCACCATTTCGCGTATAACTTCCACATACGAACTCCGATTTGAGTGATTCTTACACTCACGCGATCCTCTCTTCCTTGACTTTCTATCCATATAAATAACTCATAAAAACTCTAAGATTTGAAGGCGTAACAAGCAATGGAAAGTGACATAGCCGATCTGTTCGGCACAACTCGCGCGATGTCACCATCTTGATCATAACTTTCTTATTTAGATTGCAATTGAGGTGTTATTTATGCCAAAACGACCCTCTCTTCAGTGTCTGTCCAACCATGTATCACACCACCAGTTTTGATCTCCACACAAATACATAAAACTTTCACAAGTTGGACGTTCGTTTTTCAGCATTCATACACAAATTGCACATTTTCTCCAACTTTGCACTTTTGTTCCCTTTTCCACCTAAAATATAATAAAACACCTCAAGTCCACCTTTTTCTGACATATATCGAATATAAGATAATTGTGCTAATATATAACAACAATTCCCATCAAGAAGGTGTTAAATTAGACACTAAAACCCGCTTATTTTCACTCTCATCAGTTCCCTCACTTAGAATCATAACATGAAATCCTGCTCAGCGGTGAACGCACTTAATCTACAACCAAGATATATATTAAGACTCTATATACCAATTGAAGATGCACAAAACGATCGTGAATATGGATTAAGAAAGCATAATCATATATAAAATAAATCCACAAGTAGTGTTGTACGGAGGACACACAAGAGAGTTTAATTAATTCATAAAACCTTCAAAACCCTAGATCTACCAAAATGGTTCTAGCCCATGATGTTGCGAAGAACGTTCATGGGTGTTGGATAGATCTTACCCATATGTCCAGAAAATACAAGATAAATTAGAAAATGAAGGAAACCCTAGATGTGGGCATCGTCGCGTCCTTCTCCGTCTTGAATCCTCCTCTTGGTTGGGGGTGATCCCCCCTTGTGGGGTGTAGGATGATTGTGTTGTTCTTCTCCCAATTCAATTCCAATCTACATGAATAATGATGTGATCTGCATATATTTTTTATACTTGTAAGCTCTCCTAATGGACCATGGATGGACTTTTTCTTGAAAAACACGAAAATACAAGCTACTGAAGGTACAAAATTTCCAAAAATAGTATTTCGTGTCCCCGCTTGACCAAAATGCTCCAGGGCGATCGAGGTCGACTCTGGTCGAGCGACAGTGCGCAGTCTCACCGTTTCGTGCATAACTTTCACATCTGATCTCCGATTTGAGTGATTCTTACACTCACGCAATCCTCTCTTGCTTAGATTTTTTTATATATAAAGAACACTCAGAAACTGTAATATTTGAATATGTAACAAGTCATGAATAGTTGAACAGTCTTGCTGAACAGGAATAGCTTTCGCGACGTCACCATTTTGATCATAACTTTCTCATTTGGAATCTGATTGGGATGTTCCTTATGCCAAAAAGATCCTCTTTTCAGTGGCTTTATAACCATATATCACATTACAAGTTCAGAGCTCCACACGAACAAAGAAAAATTACACAAGTTGAACATGCGTTTTTCAGCATTTCTAAACAAGTTGCATATTTTTCTCCAACTTTGCACTTTTGATCCTTTTTCCATCTTAAACACAATAAAACTCCTCAAGTGCACCTTTTTCTCACATATATTGAAAAAGGATCAAAAGTGCAAAGTTGGAGAAAAGGTGCAACTGGTGTAGGAATGCTGAAAAACGCACGTCCAAATTATATAATTTTTCTATATTCGTGTGGAGCTCTGAACTAGAAGTATGATAAATGGTTGGAAATCCACAAAAGAGAGAATCATTTTGACATAAGGAATACTTCAATCAGAGTCCAAATGAGAAAGTTATGATCAAAGTGGTAACGTCGCGCAAGTTGTGCCGAGTAGAACGGTTGTGCCACTATGCATGACTTGTTACACATACAAATGTTGGAGTTTCTATATTTTATTAATATGGATAGAAATCCAAGGGAGAGAAGATTGCGTGAGCGTAAGAATCACTCAAATCGGAGCTTGGATGTGGAAGTTATGCCCGAAACAGTGAGACTGCACATGTAATTTCAGATTACAGACATGCAGTTTGACCAGTAGTTCGACCAGGCCTTCCAGTTCGACCAAAACTACTTTGGTCGAACGGGGACACGGAATTCTGATTTCGACGTGTTTTACAATCCAGTGCATGTATTTTTGTGTTTTCCAAGAAAAAGCCCATCCAAGGTCCATAAGGAGAGCTTACAACTATATAAGGGGATATATTGTTCACATCATTATTGGAGACCACAATACAATCATCCTACACCCCACAAGGGGGGATCACCCCCCCAACCATCATCCACATCCTTTCCTCCATGCATCCATCACTTTGAAGATTCGTCTGTGGAATCAAGAGGAGAACCAAGAGGAGGATTAAAGATGGAGAAGGACGAGAAGACGCCCACACCTAGGGTTTTATTCATTACCTAATTTATCTTGTATTTTCAAGACATATGGGTAAGATCTATCAAACCCCCATGATTGTTCTTCGCAACATCATGGGCTAGAACCGTTTTGGTAGATTTAGGGTTTTGAAAGTTTTATGAATTAATTAAACTCTCTTGTGTGTCCTCCGTACAACACTACTCGTGAATTTATTTTATATATGATTGCATGTTTTTAACTCATATTCACGATTGTTTTGTGCGTCTTCAACTGTTATATAGAGTCTGAATATATATCTTGGTTGTTGATTGAGCGCGTTCACTGCTGAACATGATTTTATGTTATGATTCTAAGTGAGGGGACTCCGAAGCTTCATTAGAACTGTCATATATGAATGTTTATTAAATAAATTGAATTCGGGTTAATAAGCAGGATAAAGAGGGTAATTTTATAGTACCTATAAAGGGAGATCATATTGGGTTAGATTTCAGACGTGGAAAATAATTGATACTGATAGTACCTAGAAAGGGGGGATGAAATTATATCTCTTGCTCCAAGGTTATTCACACGTGTTACACACATATTTACTTGTGTCTATAGAGTAGATTTTCATGGTTTAGTGATGCGTCCATAGTCCACAAGGTAGAGTCGGCCTGCATTTGAGAGGGAAGTTAAGTAGTAAAACTGGATTACCCTAGAGCTACCTATTCTCCATTCTTGAGACACTTTTGTATTCTTCCAGTGCTTTTATTTTATTTTAATTATTATTTAATATTTTTGTTCATAGATTAATAATCAAACCTCAAACTTAATTGCTTTTCGTCTTAATTAATTTAGTAAATAATTAAATTGATAATACACCGTCCTTTGGGTTCGATATTTAACTTGCTCGCTTACTTAAGCTGCAACTGATATCCTTAATATTTGAGAATTAATTTTGCGTGCAAAGAAACGCGCATCAAGTTTTTGGCACTGTTGCCGGGGGTGACATTATTAGTTTAATATTTCTAGTTGATAAATACTTCTATTTGTGATTATTTTTTTCTATCTAACCTAAATTTTTTGAGGTACTTGTGCACTAGGAAAAGGAGAGGAAGGAAAAGAAGGAATAATACATTGAGCTAGATATGGCCGGAGCAAGGCAGAATTCGGATAATGTTGCCATACGTGGGACTAACTCCAAGAGAAGTTCTTGGAGTGATACATGTCACCCTCAAGGATCTTTAGAATGAAGCAAGACATCACCCAATTTGGTATGAATCAGAAAATTTCATGAGGCGTGGGATAGATTCAAAGATATGCTCAGGCGGTGCCCGCAGCATGGAATATCTAAGGCTAACTACATAAGCATCTTCTACTATGGATTGAAATTTGAGTCGCGTGTCATTATTGATGCATCATTAGGAGGAGCGCTGTTATCTAAGACAACACTTGAAGCAAAAAAGTTGTTTGAAGATATCTCTATGAATTCACGTGACTGGCCTACAGAAAGAGTAAGAGAATCTTATGTACTTGATAAAATGGCTTAAGTTGAACATCAAGTGGTGAAGCCAAATAGAGATGACAAGTTCGTCTCTAGACTAGCTAATATCAACATGCTATTAGAGTCCCAGAAGAGGCTGATTACAGAGTTGACACAAAGGGGCCTAGTATGAAGCAACACGAAGTGAAGAGTGTTGAAGATACCTTCGATACATAGCTGAGAATGATGAAAGGGTTGACCGCATCGAAGCGAGAATGAATGTTGATCATGCAGATTTATCTAAGCAGTTGAAAGACCTTACCTTGATTATGGGGCAGTTGGCCGGGAATGTGAATCAATTGACACAAACGTTGGAGAAAAGAATATTCCCATCTCAAGGCAGAATGAACCCAAAAGAGTGCCAAGCCATGACATTGAGGTCCGGGACGCAATACGAAGGTCCGATGAAGTTTCTGAATAAAAACAAAGAGAGCAAGGCTCCCGTCCGACCTACCACACTCAGTTCGACCAGACCTGATGGTCGAACAGTTTGAAAAAAATAGAGAAATGATACTCTGTTTTATGGCTCACCATTTAACTAAGGTACTCCAGTTTGACCAGATCACTCTGGTCGAACCATGGTCGAACCAGCACATATTGAGGAGAAAGTTCGAGTTTAGTTTACAGAGCCTCCGTTCGACCAGACTTATCCCATTCGACCAGACCTCTCTGGTTGAACTAAGGTCGAACCAGAATTGGACAGACTGAACCTGTTTTCAGGAGCCAGTTCGACCAAGCTCATCTCGTTCTACCAGACCAATCTAGTCGAACTATGGTCGAACTGCGGCAATCGAGCCCCACTTCCATACTGAATGCTACACGTGTTGTTCAGAACACTCCAGTACCATTGCAAGAGCAGAATAGTAAGCAAATAGTGGAGAAGAAGTAGGAAAGAGCAAAGTGGTTGAGAGCCGAGAAGCTTAGACTGCAGATGGATAATGAAGATCTGGTTTTCTCTCTTGATAAAGCAATAAAGATGCCCTTGGAGACTCAATCATGCAAGAGCATAGATGTCATTTCCAACTTGTTTAATCTTGATTTTAATAGGACAGATGATTCTGAATTTGAGTGAAAGATTGACAAGGAGGAGTCTAGACAACCATGTAAAGAAGAAAATTTCAAGGATCATATTTTTATGACCAAGAAAGGTGAGGTGCTGAGCGTAGAGAAGAAGAGGGAAAGAAAGTACTTGAAGGTGAGGATGCGAGAAGACCGCCATCTGATCCAGTAGTTCAAAAGGCGGTATACCGTCGTGATTCTCCAATGTTAAACATGAGCGCCTGTTGAGAGCTTGTCCCTTCCGTTTTATTGCTTTATTTCTTTCGTGTGAGTGAGGAGTTATTATATTTGAAGTGCTCACGGTTTGGAAATTACCTCTTTTCAAACTTAGTTTCGACTTATATTTTTACTAAATTTGGGGGGTGTGATGTACTTACGTCATCTTATGAGCACTAAGGGTATATTTTTTCTTTTGTTGGTTGTTCATTTGTTAGGAGGTTGATTTTTTGCGGCATATTAATATTTTAACCAGTGTTGATATGTTGATTTTTTGTAACTTACCTAATGTTTAGTGTGTTGTGTTGGTGTGTCTAGTGTGTGGAGTTAATTAAATAGACAATTGAGTCTTTCTTATAGATCTCCTATATTATTATTTATGAATCCTGTGATGATGAGGTATGTTGAGCTTTGGTGATAGAAACAGGTAAACTGAGGCTTTGACCTGATTGAGTTGAACAACTCGAGGAGCTGGTACATACGTTGAAAAAAAATCAGGTGCCCTCGTTTCCTTATTCTAATTTTTATGTGTGCTTTTAATTAGTAGGAGTGGAAAGATTGAGATCTAATTTATTTTGGTGATCCATGTGAGCTTGTTATATTTTTAAATTATGCCTAAAATTCATAAGCTCTTGAAATTAATGAAGGAAGTGTGCGTGAGTTATATTGTAGTATGAAGTTCTATGTGTACTTGTGGAATATTACTTATCATGAAAAGTGCTCTGTTACTTGTTGAAAACCCATGTGAGATTTTGAGCCTCGTTGATCATGTACATAATCACATGATATCTCTTTTCTGGTGAGTATCGTTCTTGTGTGTGTATTCTAGAACTTGCCTTTTGTCTTACTTGAAACTACATGTGTGTTAGATAATGGGAGATGATTTAAGGCCATCTTTGAATTTATGAGTCACTTAGCCAAATAATCATCTACCGAATGATGTTTATCCATAGTTAGTCCCGTTGAGCATAAAAACCTCATTCTTTGGCAATCTACGAGAAATAATCACTTTGAGCATCTAAATTTTTTTAGCCTTGATTACCCTTTATCTAGTGGAGAATTAATGGCTTTTCAAAGTGTGTTGATGGAGTTTGATAATAGCTTGGGAAGGAATAAAATTGGTGTTGATACAGTGATTGAGCTTGAAATGCATCTAAAGAAAATCATGGAGTAGTGCTTAAATCTAGTACTCTATCGAATCGAACACCCTAGGATAGTTCTTAAATCTAGTACCCTATAGAGAATGCGTGAGGTAGTACCCGAAACTGGTACCTCGAGAGAAAAAAAAGAGAAGAAAAAAAATATTGTGATTGAGAAAAAAAATGAAGGAGTTGAGGAGGATATTGTGCTTGATTGAAGTGAGTAAGAAGAATGAAAGATCATGATGGAATGCACACTTGATTGATCTGAGTTTTGAGTCACTTATCCATATATTTCATACCTTAACCAAAGAGCCAATATTACATCCAAAAAAAAAGTCCTTTTTGATCCCATTGTCGAATCATACTTTTAGTGGTGGAGAGTTTGAGATTTTTGGCAAGATTATGGTTACACATGCACTTGAATTGAGTTTGAGCGTAAACACCTTAACCAATAAGTATACATCTTTTACACTTGAGTGTGAGTGATATATACTTCCCGTGAGAACGTGTTAATGGAGCATTTGAATTGGTAGTGATTGTCTTATCTTGTATTCTATGAATTGATTATAACATGTTTGCATGACCTAAGTTGAGGACAATTGTATTTTGAATGGGGTATTGGTCGTAGTCTTTATTTCCCCACTAATTTTCTTACTCTCTCTCTCTCTTTATTTTTATTTTGTTGCCTCGGGACAAGTAACGGGCAAGTTTGGGGGATTGATGAGAGTGAAAATAAGCGTGTTATAGTGTCCAATTTAACACCCTTTTGATGGGAATTATTGTTATATATTAGTACAAGTGTCTTATATTTGTTATTTGTGAGAAAAAGGTGCGTTTGAGGTGTTTTATTGTGTTTTAGGTGGAAAAAGGATCAAAAGTGAAAAGTTGGAGAAAAAGTGCAACTTGTGTAGGAATGCTGAAAAACACACGTCCAACTTGTGTAATTTTTTGTGTTTGTGTGGAGCTCTGAACTTTAAGTGTTATACATGGTTGGAAATCCATAGAAGAGAGAATCGTTTTGACATAAGGAATACTTCAATCAGAGTCCAAATTAGAAAGTTATGACCAAAGTGGTAACGTCGCGCAAGCTGTGCCGAGCAGAACGGCTATGCCAATTTGCATGACTTGTTACACATTCAAATGTTGGAGTTTTGTATGTTCTTTATATGGATAGAAAGTCAAGGGAGAAAGGATTACGTGAGCGCAAGAATCACTCAAATCGAAGCTTGGATGTGGAAGTTATGCGCAAAACGGTGAGACTGCGCATGCAGTATCAGATTACAGACATGCAGTTTGACCAGTAGTTCGACTAGGCCTTCCAGTTCGACCAAAACTACTTTGGTCAAACTGGGACACGAAATTCTGATTTCGACGGATTTTACAACTCCAGTGCATGTATTTTTTTATTTTCCAAGAAAAAGCCCATCCAAGGTCCATAAGGAGAGCTTACAAGTATATTAGGGAATGTAGATCACATTATTATTGGAGACCACAATACAATCATCCTACACTCTACAAGGGGGGATCACCCCCCAACCATCATCCACATCCTTTCCTCCATCCATTTAACACTTTGAAGATTCGTTTGTGGAATCAAGAGGAGAACCAAGAGGAGGATTCAAGATGGAGAATGATGCGACGATGCCCATATCTAGGATTTTTATCGCTTTCTAATTTATCTTGTATTTTTCAGACATATGGGTAAGATCTATCTAACTTCCATGATTGTTCTTCGCAACATCATGGGCTAGAACTGTTTTGGTAGATCTAGGGTTTTGAAGGTTTTTATGAAATAATTGAACCTTCATATGTATATATACTCTACTTGTGGTCTATTTTATATATGACTATGCATTTTTAATCCATATTCAGAGTCGTTTTGTGCATCATCAACTGTTATATAGAGTCTGAATATATATCTAGGTTGTTGATTGAATGTGTTCATTGCTGAACATGATTCCTTATTATGATTCTAAGTGAGGGGACTCCAAAGCTTCTTTAGAACTATCATATATGAATATTTGTTAATTGAATTGAATTCGGGTTAATAAGCAGGATAAAGAGAGTAATTTTATAATACCTATAAAGGGAGATCATATCGGGTTAGAGTACTAATTGGACAAGGAAATAATTGATACTGATACTACCTAGAAATGAGGGTGAAGTTATATCTCTTACTCTTAGGTTATCCACACGTCACTACAACAAAAAAACATTAAGACACCAGTGAATAGACTACGTAGATCAGAAATATGTGTAGTCATATGCTTTATATATATAGTCTTAAATATATATGTTGTCTTAAATTTTTTTGCACGCACAAAGACAACATATATTGACTGGTGTTGTCTTGATGTGGTGTCATATATGTTATTTTTCAAGTTAATTTATTTTAAGACAACATATATGACAACATATGTTGTCGAAATTTTTTTTACGCACAAAGATAACATATATGACAATATATGTTGTCTTAAATTGTTGTAATAATTTTTTTTCATAAACTACATACTATATGACAATATATGTTGTGTATAATATAATATATTTTCTATTTATTTTATTTTGAGGCAACATATATAATTTGAATATATTGTTACTCATTAATTTGTGAATTTATTTTAAAACTTATTAAACATTAAATATATTACAAAAAATACTTTAATTTTAATTAAATATGAAATAAATTTTTAAAAAATTATAAAATTAAAGATTCAATTAAATATATATATAAGAAATTATTTTATTTTAATTAAATATAAAAAAATAATTATAAAATATAGGGAGGATTACTAATAGGTACAAAAAAAACCCTTAATTACAATGAGATACAACATACAAAAATATTACTACTAACTACAAAAATATATAGTGATATTCCAATATTACCACTACAATGTGCTGCACATAAATGTTGTGTGCAACAAAGTGTGTGCAGTAAAAAAAGTGTGTGCAGTAAAAAAAAGTGTGTGCAGCAAAAAAGTGGGGTGGTCCGGTTGTGGTCCGCCGGAGCTCCGGCTACGGTAGAATTTCGACGGCCGGCCGGCGACAGTTCGATAGGGCGGCCAGCCGACGGTCCGGCGGTGGTCTGGCGACCGGCCGGTGGCGGTGGTCAAGTGGTGGTCCGGCAGTGGGTGAGGGTTTAGGATTTGTGGTTTAAAAGTGTATGAGTTTAGGGTTATATTTGGTATTTTACTTTAATATTTTGTATGTGAGAGTAATTATTTTAAATCATTGCATCTTATAATAATCAGGGGTACGAAGTGTATACCTATTAGTCTTTATTCCTAAAATATAATATTCAAACTCAATTTTTTTTACAAAAAAATTACCTAAGGCAAGTCTTGTGTGAACCGTCTCACGATGAGATTATTATAATTATAATTAGTTATCACATTTCATTTATACTATAAATTATTAATGAAATAACATTATCACTTTTTATTAATAGAGTATCACTTTTCATTATAAAATTATCACTTTTTATTCGTCTCACGTAATGGCTTACGTGAGACGGTCTCACATAAGTTTTTGCCAATTATTAATTATACACTTGATAAGATAATTCTAATTTAGTTAAATAATTTTAATAATTAAATCTATTTAATTAAAATACAATAAAGTTAATTTAATTAATTTAAAATTCATTAAAAAATAATTAATTTAATTAAAAAATTATTTTTATAACTCATTAAAACTTAAAAAAATTATGAATTTGATGAACTAATTATTCCACCCGTTATTATGAAAAGTATGCTTATGTTTTTAGTGGATTATTATTATATTATAACACTATAAAAATATGCTTTAATTCATTATTTATTATTATATTTTAAAAAACTCACTCTAATTACAAATTATCATACTTTATTTATCTAACAAACATACAATGATTGACCCGTCACACATAATTACCGTGAGACTTTGTCTTTAACTAATTATATTAAACTTACAGTTAAATAATTATCTTAATTAAACAAGGCTAAATATAGTGTGCACCCGGGTGCACACGAAGCTTCGTGTGCACCCACATACAAATATAAACAAAAACATATACAATTATGAGTAAAAATGTATACAAATTAACACTTAATTTTTTTAATGAAAAATTGAGTGTAAAAAATATACAATTATTAAAATACATGTATACACTATTGAATAAAAAGTTATACACATATGAATGTTAGTTTTTTTAATGAAAAACTTATTGTGAAAAAAGTATACAATTATTACAAAACATGTATACAAAATAGAATAAAAGGTTGGGTGCAAGGTTGCACCCGGGTGCACCTAATATACACTCTAAATATAGTGTGCACCCGGGTGCACACGAAGCTTTGTGTGCATCCACATACAAATATAAACAAAAACATATACAATTATGAATAAAAATGTATACAATTTAACACTTAATTTTTTTAATGAAAAATTGAGTGTAAAAAATATACAATTATTAAATACATGTATACACTATTGAATAAAAAGTTATACACATATGAATGTTAGTTTTTTTAATGAAAAACTTATTGTGAAAAAAGTATACAATTATTACAAAACACGTATACAAAAGAGAATAACATGTATACAAAAGAGAATAAAAGGTTGGGTGCAAGGTTGCACCCGGGTGCACCTAATATACACTCATTAAACAAATAGTAAAAAAAATCTAAATCATACATAAATGATTTAAATAATTATAAATTTTGTAATTATAATTATAAAATTTTAAATATATATCAAATCAAAATATAATAATTAAAAATAGATCATGGAAAAAGAATATTTGGAGAGCATATTAGCATTAAAAATTTAAAATAGACGATTGAAAAAGTATAGTAAAACAAAAATAAGCAATAAATATTGGCCCAAAGAATCTTCGAATTTTGTTAATTTTTTCCACTCTCCTACTCCAGTTTTGGTAATTTTGATCTTTTTCGTCAATGGCATCTCAAGACTCTCCGTTCACGTTGGTGTTGCTCGGTGGGTTCTCAAATCTGCGTTCACGTGAAATCTGGCAGATCTTCCTCGATTCCGGCGGCCTCTGCACGAGGCGACCCAACTTTCCGATGTGCCTCTGTTCAGATTTCTTGGTTGCTTCCGACTCCAGCTGCCTCTCGCCTCTGGGTAGCTCTCGCCGGCTGTTCTGTTCACGGAACTCACGTTGGGGATTTTACCCCATCCAAGATTCCTCGATTCACTCCTCCGGCATCCTCGCTGAGTGATCTGCAGTTTCCGACTGCCGCCCGATGTTCCAGCATTCTGCTCCATGTGTCGCCGCCGTTTCCTTAGACTGGTACGCCTCTAAGATGATTCAGATTGATTTCAAATGGAAGGAGTATACTCACTGCTGCATCAATTTTGCTGCTCGTTGCAACACAATTAAGGCCACAAACTCATTACAAAGGTATTTGCCTCAAGGTTTAGACTGTGTTGCGTTTTTGTTTAAGATTCCAAGTTTGAATTGAATGATTCATGCCTTTAGGTTTTGCTGCTTTATCTACTTTATGAGGTTTTTTTTTTCTATTTCCTTGATGAAGCCATTTGATATTTAGAGACAATCATTGGTATGTTAAGTTTTATTACTTGTTGTTTCTATTATAGTTGTTCTTCTAGCTATCTTGATATCGAGGGAGTATTATTACCTTGTTGAAATATAATGTTGAAAGTCTAGATTTGGGGCTAAAAAATGGGGAATTTCATGTCTTCTGGTTCAATGCTAGTGATTCTACGTTTGATGTTTCTGTTTATGGAATTCATTGTTGTGACAAACAAGTTCCAGCCATGGCTGTCAACTCTTCTTGCAAGAATGCAGATGGCAGGATTATGAACTTTTCAATAGCCTTGCAAGATTACCACAGATCCTTAATGGTGATAGTATTTTTCCATTTCTTTCCTTTTCTTGTTTTATATCTGTCTGAATGGAGAACTTTTTGGTGCAATTTCAGGACATTCCAATAAAATATGCTAGGGAGACAGGAATTGCAAGGATGACAGAGATAAAAGTGCAAAATAGAGAGGGAAAAGAATGGATGGTTGAGCTAAAGAAATGTAAAAGGATTCGCATGGGTAAAGGATGGTCTAAATTCTTCGTTGAAAACAAGCTTGCTTGTGGAATCATCTGTTCATTTGGACTTGATGCAAATTCTGGGAATTTGATTTTGAAAAAAATGGAATATGCAAAGTCTGCTACAAAAGAACAAGGGGGAGATCGCCGGAGATATTGATCGAAGTTCCAGTGAAAAGGGCAAGAGGGACGCCGGCAATGCCTCAAATCGTCCCCCCGACTACAGGGGACGAAGGGGGGACGTCTGAGAATCTTGTCCTTCCGCCTAAAAGGGGAATGGGAAGACCTTCCATTTGGAACAATGTCAAAGGTTAATTAGGCATGTAATATGTATCTTGATTAATTGATATAATACTTCCTTATATTAAATTTAAAGCTGTATAATGTGTTAGCATGCATACGTGAATGTAGATTTAAAGACACACGCCTTTTTGTTTCTATTTTACTTCTATTGAACCAATATATATTATTTTAACAAAAAAAGACAATATATATAATCAATTGATATTTAAAAAAAATTAGGAATATAAATGCACAAAGACTACACATATAATTTGTTGTCATTTAAAAAAAATTGATAAAAAGACGCACATAGACAACATATATAATCTATTGTCTTTGTGCATTTTTTTTTTGAAAAAAGACACACAAAGACTACACATATAATGTGTAGTCTTTGTACATTTTTTTTTTTGAAAAATGATGCACAGATACTACACATTTAATGTATTGTCATAAATAGATTCTAAGACAACAGGAGCTTTGACTACATAGCATTTTCCAAAAAATAAGCTAATGGACAACAGATTATATATGTTGTCTTAATGTTTTTTTTGTTGTAGTGCGTGCTACACGCATGTTTGCTTGTGTCTATAGAGTAGATATGCATGGTTTAGTGATGTGTCCATAATCCACAAGGAAGAGTCAAACATTGATACACGAAAAGGAAATTAATGAGTGAAACTGGATTATCCTAGAGCTACCTATTCTCATACTTGATTCACTTTCGTATTTTTCTAGTGTTTAATTTATTTTATTTGTTATTTTAATTAATTATTTAGTAGTTGATAATTAAACCTCAAACTTATTTGCCTTTTGTTTTAATTAATTTAGTTAATAATTAAATTGATAATACGCCGTCCTTTGGGTTCGATATTTAATTTGATCGCTTACTTAAGCTGCAACTGATATCCTTAATAGATGGAGATTAATTTTGCATGCAAAGAAAATGCCTATCAAGGACACAATCACTAAGATCAACCTGCTTAAGGATAGGAAGGATTCGACGTTCTAATTTTTTAAAACTAAGTGGTCGAGAGAAGCGTCAGATAAAGAACCCTCATATAGATCCTTTAGGGCAAGCTATCTATAGTGTGGGGACAAAAGAATTTGATTATGAATGTTATTGGAAATCTAGTGAAATAATTAGGAAGATTATACCGTATACTTCCTTGATTCATTTTCATTGTATTTTCTAATTGGTAACTCGGGAGTTCATTAGAATTTTATGTTCACGACTTCAGACTTGATTGTTTTTGCTATTGTGGATGGTTGTTTAAGTTCTATTTATAAATGGTTGTTCAATGTTATTTTGTTAAATTAGTTGAACAATGTGTTTTTACATTTTGAAGCAAGAATCTAGTATTATAACACATGATGAGGTTGATGATTAGTAGTCTCCGAGCTATTTTTCGAGATTAAGTCTTGTATTATTTATTGTGATGTCTTTGTTTGGCTTAATATAAAATCTTAATAAAATATGGTTAACATACTGAATCACTTTTATCTCTATCAAAGACCATGTCATCAAAATCAATAGTCACTGAATTAAACATAGGTGAGAAACTCAACGGTGATAATTATGACACGTGGAGTCATAAAATTTGGTACGTATTGGATGAACAAGATGCATTGGATGCTATAAACCAAGTTATGACCGATCCAGGTGCGGAAATTAGAAACCAAGGGAGGCGTGACCAAGAGCGTACCAGGCATGGAAAAAGAAAAATTTCATTACCCGAGGTATTTTTATAATCTCAGTAATCGATGCTACAATCCATGAATGTGAGCAAATCCCACAACATATGATATCTGGGTGTATCTGGGTGAGAAGTATGGTGGTACATCGGTAACAAGGCTTAGGCAGTTCACCATTAAGTTTGAAACTTATAAAAAGAAACTAGATCATAACTTTAAACAACATCTCATGGAGATATCTAATATGATTATCGAACTTAAAACAGCCGATCATATACTCTCTGATAAACGACAAGTTCAAGCCCTGATCTGCTCTTTACCTAATCGTTGGGAACATCTCAAAGTCAACTTGACTCATAATGAAAGCATTAAAGCTTTCAATGATGCTGCTCGTCATGTTGAGTTGGAAGATGAGAGGCTCGGAGCCTCAAAGCCTTCTTTTGGGGCCTTCTATGTCGGTTCTACTTCCAAGTGAGCTTTGAGTTTCAAAAGGAAAAGGAATTAGAAGAAGTGAAAGAATGGAAGACGATCTGATGGTGGAAAACCTGACAATAATCCATAAACAAAAACTGATGAACAGAAAAAGAAGCGTGACAAAAATAATAAGAAGGATAAAAATAAAATGCCATGTTACAATTGTAGTAAGCTTGGTCACTTTGCGCGTGAATGCCCTGTGCCTAGGAGAGACAAGGTAGATTCACCTTATTTTATTTTGTGTGAAATAATTGTCTCAAGTACTGTCTTGCTTACTGATTCTTATTCATTATGGATTATAGACTCAGGAGCAACGGACCACGTGATGAGAGACAGGGGAGCTTTTGTAGATTTACATCGTGTTCCAAAGGGGACTAGGTGGATATATGTAGGAAACAATGCTCGAGTCGAAGTCAAAGGACTTGGGACTTGCATACTGGACCTTGACAATGGTCAGGCCTTTATTCTACATGATGAACTTTATGCTCCAGAGATCACACGGAATCTAATTTCTGTTTCAATTCTACTAAATTTGGGTTATGATGTATTATTTACTAAAGGCATGGTAGTAATTAGAATTGATGATACTTATTACGCATCTGGACATATGACTGATGGCTTTATGATTTTAAATTGTAATAGAATGACGTTAGTTATTATGATAATTATTCATATTCGCTACATGGTTGTTCTTCTAGTAATGCAAATGTAAATGATGATGTTTGGTATGCTAGATTAGGTCATAATATTGGGCAAGATAGGATGAATAGACTTGTAAAAGAAGGATTGTTGAGTCTTCCTTCTAAATTTGAATTATCCAAATGTGAACACTGTTTTACTGGCAAAATGACTAGAAAAATTTTTGGTAAAGCTATTAGATCTGAATCTCCATTAGAAGTAATCCATTCTGATATATGTGGTCCTGTAAATATTACAGAACAACATGGAGCTTACTATTTCATTATGTTCATTGATGATTATTCACGTTTTGGATATGTCTATTTGATATCTCATAAGTCTGAAGCATTAGATTGTTTTAGACGATTCTTGAGAGAAGTTGAAAATTAAAAAGAAAAATCTATCAAAGTTTTAAGAACTGATAGACGACATGAATATCTATCAGAACAATTCAAGGAATTTTGTAATAAAAAGAGCATAATCCGAAAATTAACCGTTCCTTATACACCTCAACAAAATGGTGTTGCTGAAAGAAAGAATAGAACTTTATTGGAGATGGTTAAATCCATGATGACCCAAGCTAATCTATCAATCTCTTTTTAGGGAGATGTGTTACTTACGGCAGCTTATGTGCTAAGTCGCGTGCCTTCTAACTCAGTTGCTTGGACTCCATATGAACTTAGGACGGGTAGAAAATTTGACTTAAGTAACCTTAGAGCTTGGGGATCAACAGCTTACGTACATGATTCATCAAGTCAATATGGAAAGTTGGGTCCTAGAGGAAAAAAATGTATCTTCATTGTTGGCGTTTGGATTTTTTTGGTTAACATGAACCGTTAGGGTTCCATGCAATTCTACAGCAGTGGAAGCATAATCATAGAATTGAATTACCTTTCACTAGGGTTTGTTGTTGAAGATATTTAACAACACGAACAAACGACCTTCCGATCTTCTGTTGTATTCCTAAGCCGCGTCTTAACGTTGTGTGGGCAACGATCTCCAAGACAATCTCAATCTGCAGTCGTTCATTCCTTCATACGGTTTTGGGCGAGTAACACTAGGGTTCCAGACTGCTGAGATTGGCTATTTATAGGCTACAACAGGGACCAGGAGGAGAAATTAAGGTTGGGCCTACCATTGGACTTAAGTATCCAAGTTTAGCCCAAAATTTATACTTAAGTCCAATAATAATAAATCAGTTCACTAAAGAAATATTATTGCACTGCTACCTTAATCCCAAATTACGTTATGGGCCCCTTCTTATTATGAGCCTGTTAATCTCCCCATGTTTAAGATATTCAGTGTCCACTAATTAATCGAGTTATTGACAACTCAATTAATTAATCTCCTTACTGAGAGTAGTACCACTCAACCTTATTATCATACCGGAATAAATCCACTGCAGGGTTTACATGATAATCATTATGAGCTCATCAAGGGGACATCATCAACAAATTTCGTTAGGACACGGATTCCTTCTACAATCAACATCATATCATAGAGATAGCATCATCTCCCAACTCACTGGGCATATTGATTTACGATTAAATTTCACCCATTGATGAATCAAAGAAATAAATACTGACTTATGTGTCGAAGTTATTGTATAGGGATTTAGAGTACGAACATCCATGATAACTGAGATCTAGTTCTCTTATGTAGTCAGTATAAATCGAACGATCTCACTCGGTCCTGCTCAATACACACAAAGCGCACTAGTGTAATTTTATAGTCAAGATAGACTAATACCAAATCACACTACAGCCATCCCGATAGATAGTCCCCGTCTATCTCGATTGTGAGCATCTATTTATACTTTATAAGGATCTGATAATATGATCTTCCGTGTGACGCCGCACACCACATTATCTACAGTATAAAGTAAATGGACTTTTGCAATAATATATGAACAATTATGCAAAACAATTGATAACATGATTCTAATTTCAAATATTGTTAAAACATTGTTCATACAAAAGCTAGACTTTTAATATACAATCCAACAATCTCCCACTTATACTAAAAGACTATATTGTCATATCTGCTAACATGCATCTAATCCCCATTCCTTCAACATGCCCATCAAAAGCTTTCGCCGGAAGGCCCTTAGTGAAAGTATCAGCTAGGTTATCCTCCGATGTAATCTTATCGACAACAACCTCTCCTCTTTTCACGATATCTCGTATCAGGTGGTTGATAGGCTTTTTCTGCGCACTATAATTTAATCCTCAAGTATAAGGATGTCAATTGTAGCAGCAAGCACCCAAGTTAAATTATCGATCCCACTGAGACAGCTAATTATTTATTTTAGTATTAATTACTAATTAATCAGAATTGAGTAACCAATTTCCAATGTTTTGTTGTGAACTAATAAACTAAAATACTGAAATATTAAATAGCTGAATGATTAAAAGCAATAAAAATAAAAGCAAGTTTCTAATCAAGAGATGACAAACAGTTCTAAGGAATCAGGTATTGACTAACTAATTTGGGTTATTAAACTTACGATTGCTCATTCATGCAGTTTCACTGAAAATACACCACATATCCCTGTTATCCCACCGAATATGATTCGATTCAAAGCTAACAGTCTAATCTGGTTTAAATCCTAAGGTGCGCAAATATTACCAAGCCTTATTCCTAGATACTAATCAAAGCAAGCAACAATCCCTCCGGATGGTAAGCCCGACTAACAAGGTATTTTCTGGAATTACTACAAGATTCTATTCACTTCCTACTTGATTGTCTAATTGCATTGTTCCACTAAACTAATCAAGTATTTGATTAACTAGTTCATGAAATTAAAGTGCTTATAGCGGAGCTACTCTAATCCCTAACAGATAGATAATACCAATCATGAACGCACACAAGCTAACACAATAATCCAAGCATTACAGCGGATGTCATGAATATATTATGAAGACGTTACGAAGCAGATTAACATGTCTTAGTAAAATAAGTAAAATCAAAAGCTCAACTACATAAAATCCCAATCTTTGGTCTAAATCCCCAAATCAATCAAATCAATCCATCAAACCCTAGAACTGTATATAAAATTAGCCCATGAGATTACAAGCAATCCTCATGGCTAAGCAATTCATAACAATAATCAAAGTAATAGAAAGGAATAGATAGGAATTGTGAAACCCTAGTGTAGGAGCAATCTCATGTTCCTTCTCCGTCTCTTCAATTGCTTGATTTTCCCTCAATTAGCACTTGAAACCCTTGTGGAATTGGATGGAGGATGAAATCAGATTGTAATCTGATATGGGTGTGATAGGAGGTGTGAATTGATGATGGATTATGGATGGGTTCTCTCCAATTTGTGTATTGATCTCCCTAATTCTCTCTTGGACTGTTGCAGGGCTGTTTTCGCGACCAATACTGCTTCAGAATCGCGACTTGAGGGTATATATACGCTGCTGCATCGAACAGGCCCCGACTGGGCTCGATTTTGGGCCGCTCGACACCTAGCTCGAGCCGAGCTGATGGCCGAGCGGCCCCCAAACCTTCCGAGCAGCATATGGGTGACACCTGGACGTCGTGTAAGCTCCGTGGGACACCAGCTCGGCAGCTTTTGGTCACGTGGAAGTGCCGCTCGCCGCTCGCTACCCGCCGAGCTGCAGAAACTGCACTGCGCGATCTCACCATTTTGAGCATAACTTATTCATACAGACTCCAAATTGAGTGATTTTCGTGCTCACGTGTTCCTCTCTTCCTTGGCTTTCTATTCATATAAATAAATCTTAGAAACTCCAACATTTGTATATGTAAAAAGTCATGCAAAGTGGCTCCTCGATACAGCGTGCGCGATGTTAGCACTTTGATCATAACTTTCTCGTTTGAAATCCAATTGAGGTGTTCTTTATGCCAAAATGACCCTCTCTTTTGTGGATTTTAAACCATATTTCACATGATCAATTTGGACGTCTATAAGAATACAGAAATTTATGTAACGTGGACTGTATTTTTCAGCATTCCTTCTCACTTTCACTCCTCATTCCAACTTTGAACTTTTGATCATGTTTTACCCTTCAAAACTCAACAAAACACCTTAGTAGCATCTTAATTATGCAAGATATGAAAACTATGTCATTCTATACAAAATCATGACCACATTCTATCAAAAACGGTGTAATGTGAGACCTAAAATACGTGAAATTCCACTCTCAACAGTGGTACTTGCTCTCAATGTATTTACTCGTCTTATGGGCTCGTGGTTCCTTCGAGTTTGTGACTGCACCACTGTTATTCCAATAAATTATGATCGACTTGGGCAAACTAGGAATCACATCTAAGTCCTTTAAGAAGTTCCTGAGCCATACTGCTTCCCTAGTTGCCTCAGAGGCTGCTACATATTCAGCTTCTATGGTGAAGTCAGAAATGTATTTCTGCTTAACACTCTTCCATACTATGGCTCCTCCTCTAAGTGTAAACATATAACCCGAGGTGGATTTACTGATGTCCTTATCCAATTGGAAATCTGAATCTGTGTAACCCACAGGTAATAAAGTATCTGTACAGTAAACCCACATATAATTCCTAATCCTTCGCAGGTACTTCAAAATATGTTTTACTGCAGTCCAATGCCCTTTTCCAGGATTACTTTGATACCTACTGACCATGCCAACGGCAAAACAGATGTCTGATCTCGTACATAGCATTGCATACATGAGGCTTCCTACTGCCGAAGCATAAGGAATCCCTTCATATCCTCTATCTCCTTTTGTGTCTTTAGACATATTTCCTTTGATAGAGGTATTCTATGCTTAAAAGGTATAAAATCTTTCTTGGAGTTTTGCATGTTAAAACGAGCAAGGATAGTATCAATGTATGAAGTTTGGGATAAGTACAACATTCTTTTCTTGTGATCTCTTATTACTTTGATCCCTAGAAAGTGTCCAGCTTCTCCTAAGTCTTTCATTTCAAACTGCTTAGATAACCATACCCTTACGCCTGATAATACCTTTACATTGTTTCTAATGAGCAAAATATCATCTACGTAAAACACAAGAAATACCACCACATTTTTGTCACTCTTCTTGTACACACAAGACTCATCTGGACATTGAATAAATCCATATAACTAGATTACCTCATCAAAATGGATGTTCCATGATCTTGAAGCTTGTTTGAGTCCATAGATGGACCTATTAAGCTTGCACAAAAGATGCTCTTTGCCCTTTGCAATAAATCCCTCTGGTTGCTTCATATAGATGTTTTCCTCAAGACTTTCATTTAGGAAAGCTGTCTTGACATCCATTTGCCATACCTCATAATCCATATGAGCAGCAATAGACAAAAGAATCTAGATTGACTTAAGCATGGCGACAGGCGAAAAAGTCTTATCATAATCGATCCCTTCTTTCTAAGTATACCCTTTTGCAACAAGCCTTGCCTTAAAGGTTTCCACCTTACCATCATATCCTCATTACCTTTTATAGACCCACTTAAATCCATTGGCTTTTACACCATTTGGTGGTTCTACAAGCTCCCAGACTTGATTAGAATACATGGATTCTATCTCCGATTTCATTACTTTTTGCCAAGATTGTGCATCTTTATCTTGTAGTGCTTCATCGTAATTCCATGAGTTGATTTCATGTTCACCAGAGACTAAGTCTGAGGACTGTCCCAAAAACATGAATCTATCCGGTTGTCTCACAACCCTCCCACTACGACGAGATACCACAAGAAATTGTGTATCAAATATGACACACGGTGCAGTTACTTGTGGTATATCCTCTTGTACATTTGGTATTAAATTAAGTGTTTCCTCTCTAACTTCTTCTAGAAAAATCTTACTAATGGGTTTGTGATTCATTATATAATCCTCTTCCAAGAATCTAGCATTCGTGCTAACGATCACTTTCTGACTCTTTGGATCATAAATTAAACCACCTTTCCTTCCAATAGGATATCCTACAAACCCACAAATATTAATACGCGATTCTAACTTATCAGTATCTTCCCTCAACACATGTGCCGGAGTACTACAAAGTCGAATGTGATTTAGACTAGGTTTTCACCCAGTCTACAATTCTGATGGTGTAGAGGGTACCGATTTAGAAGGTACTAAATTTAAAATGTAAGCCGCTGTTTCGAAGGCATATCCCCAAAACAAATTTGGCAATTCCGAATAACTCATCATCGGTCTAACCATTTCCATAAGAGTCATATTCCTTATTTCTGCCACACCATTCTGCTGGGGTGTGCCTGGTGCAGACAATTGGGATTCAATCCCTTCCTCTGATAAATAGTCCCTAAACTCTCCCAAGAGGTACTCTCCACCATGATCAGATCGTAGTGTCTTGATACATTTTCCTTGACACTTCTCCACATCAGCCTTGTACTCTTTAAATTTAGCAAAGCACTCAAACTTGCGGCACATCAAATAAATGTATCCGTACCTTGAATAATCGTCAATGAAGGTGATAAAATATTCATAAAAACCTCTAGCTTGGATAGACATAGGACCACACAAATCAGAATGAACCAATTCCAACACATCTTTGGCTCTATACCCCTTTGCCTTAAAAGACCTTTTAGTCATTTTTCCTTCCAAGCATGATTCGCAAGTTGGATAGTTTTCAAGTTCCAATGAACCCAACGGTCCATCTTCTATCAACTTTTGAATTTTATTCAAGTTAATATGACCAAGTCTTAGATGCCAAAGATATGTTTGGTTCATTTTCAAAGGTTCTCTCTTATTAAGATTATTAGATGTATTATTAATTTTCATTTGTTGCATCATGAGAGAAACATGATCTAAGAGTGTACAAATTGCCACCAACGTACCATAACAGATTATAGCCCCATTCTTCATTACAATGATTATGTCATTCAAATGAAATAGAGTATCCATCCGTAAATACATAGAAACTGAAATCAAATTCTTTTTATGAAAACGTATGTAAAGACAATTTCTCAAAATCAAACATTTATTTCTATCATAAGATAAATAAACAACTCCCACTGCAACAACCACTACTTTCGTAGCTTTACCCATGTCCATAGTAATCTCATCATTACTTAGTTACAGACATTTAGTGATTCCGATATCTACACACAACGTGTCAGCAGATACCATCACTAATCATGTTTCAACAACTAGTGAATAAGATACTAACCTTGTTTATGCCATGATGAAAATGGCATTCCTTCATCACATATTTTTGTTGGCGTTCGATCTTTTGGTTAATGTGAACCGTTAGAGTTCATGCAATTTTATATTTGAGGAAGCAAGAATAAAGATTTGCATTACCTTTCACCAAGGTATGTTGAAGAAGAGAAATTCTCACTGGCAGCATGCACTGCCTCACGATTTTGGGCATAACTTCCTCACCCAATCTTCGATTTGAGTGATTTTTATGAAAAAACGATCCTCTCTTCCGTGGCTTTCCAACTTGTATATAACACGACTAGTTTTCCATTCCATATGAATTCAGAAAAATCATGAAAGTTGATGAACAGCAGCAGCAAACAACCTTTCGATCTTCTGTTGTATTCCTAAGCCACGTCGTGACGTTGTGTGGGCAACGATCTACAAGACGATCTCATTATACAGTCAATTTCACTTCCTCACATGTTTAGGCATGTGCAAGCTATTAAAATTTACGGTTCAATCAAATGGCGACACGTGGATTTTTATTGATTAAAATATCAATTTTAATTTTTTTTGGAATTTAAATAAATTAATTCCCAAAATAGATTAATAAATAATTGATAAATAATTTAAGCCCAACAAATTAAATGGGGGCTTAAATTAAATAAGGCCTGGCCCAAGTCAAGTAATCCCAAGTTAAATGAGGCATGACTTAAGTCAAACAAGCCCATACAAATTAAATTAGGCCCAAGTAAAATAGGCCTGATTACAGCCTGATCGTCGCTATTTTCACCTAGATTTTAGTGTCTTTTTATATGTATTTTTGTATTATTTTTCTATATTTTATGTGTAAGGTCAAAAACAGAGTTGGGAGCAGAAACGAGCAAGAAACAGGCTGAATTGACCCAACTCGAATTGGCTCAATGCAACTCGAGTTGGCAACTCGAGTCGAGTTGAGGCTCGAAAAATATCCAGAATCATGCAGAGACCCAACTTGAGTTGCAAGATCCAACTCGACTTGCAACTTGAGTTGAGTTGAGGTCAGAAAGTTGTCCAGAGAGCCAACTCGACTTGCATGTTGCAACAAGAGTCGTGTTGGGGCATTATCACGGTCGAGTTGGAGGTCGTATGGAGCAAAGCAGCATACAAAATTCATACAGTGTGCTTACTCGAGTTACAAGTTGCAACACGACTTGACAACTCGAGTCGAGTAGGGTTCCAGAAGCATTTCAGTTTCAGAGTCTCGCAACACGACCGTACAGGCGAGTGCTTGAGTTGTTAACTTGAGTCGAGCTGGGTTAGCTCGAGTTCCATCACATGCTACTCGACTCGAGTAGCTAACTAGAGTAAGGAAGGCCAAGTCGAGTAAGGTCATTTTGGGCCAAAAATTTGGGTTTTCACCTTCCAGTGCTTGGAGAATGTGTTTTAAAGTCTAGTTGACACAAAATTCGAGGCCCAAGTTGGGAAATGTTATAAATACTCTCATGTTCAACATTTAAAAAAGGATGGATTAGGTCTTCACTTGGACACATAGATCACACAAAATTTCCTTCATTTTACACCACCATCTTCATCCATTTCATTATCCACTCTATCTATCTACATTCCACCATCAAATCTACTATCCAAGTGAAGAAAGCAAGCAAGAAAGAGAAGAAGATTGCATGTTGAAGGATAGTTTCAAGCCAAGTATCAAATTAGGGGAGAAATTACCTTTGATTTGCATTTTCTTAGTTTAAATTGCTACAATGGATATTGTTAAACGTTGTTTTGATGTTTTGATAATGTTTGTTGTTGGCTATACCTCTTGTGAGGCTAGCCACTTGATGGATTAAGGATCTATGGATTTGTTGAATTTGTAATGGTTGAATTGATGTGATCTTTGGAATTTCTTACGTGATTTATGCTTGACTTAATTTGTATTATGATGTGTGTGGTTGAATTCTCTAGTTATAGTATTAGGAGGGCCAATCCAATATTGTGATTAGGGTTTTGATTGAATCATGTTATAATATGAATTTTGTATGTTAGTATGTGAAGTATGTGGTAGCATTTTCATATGCTTAGAACATTCATGTGAGAACACTTAATTGATTTATCATATTTGGTTGATTAATTGAGTGAAGAGATCAATCTTGTTATCGTAGTACCTTAAGGGAATTGAGAGTGAGATTCAATCTTTTGTGCTTAAAACTTGTAATGAGTTTAGAACCTAATTACCTTGGCCTAGGGATTAGGAGTGTATAGGTGATTGCTTCTATTCCAATGATCATTAATATTTGCCATTTGAATTCAACAAGCCATGTTGTGTCCTTGATCTTGAATGTGGTTAGCCTTGCTCTTCTTTGGATTGTCTTACATCCATTTAATTTTAATTGTGTTTATTGGATACTTTGTTTGATCATCTTAGTTGTTAATTGCTTTTATTTGGTACTTTCTTAGATAATTGGTAGTTTAATTGCACTTGTTAATTTTCAAACCTCAAAATCCGATCACTTCTATAAAGTATGATTGAAAATAAACACGGATACACTCTTGATTTTAATCTCCCTTTGATCGATATTTAAACTTGGTCACTCACTAAAAACGATAAGGTTTGCTTACCTTAATCAATTTTATACCAAAATTGAGTCTAAGTTCATGGCGTCATTGCGACGGGAGAGATTAAATATTGTGAGTAATGAGTTTGCATTTAATTAGCTTTACTAGGAGTACTTTTACTTGCTTTATTTTTATTTGCTTTTATTTTGGTTGTTTTGTGATCTAACTTGGTAAATCTTGTAGTCTATGCACACTCGTTCAAGGTCTCAATCTATCGAGCCTTTGGATTTGGAGTTAGAGGCTACGCTAAGAAGAAGAAGGAGAGAGTTGTTACATCCAACGGAGGAAGAGATGGATCATGGATTGGAAGAAGTTAATGGCAATGTGGTTGATAAAGAGGGGAATGGACAAAATTTCCAGCATGGTGTGGAAAATGCTCAAGGTGTTCAAGTGAATCCGGAGCTTATGCAACAAGCAAATTTCCACCAAGTGCACTTGCACAATCAACAATTGCAAGCCATTATACAACAATTTCTAGCACAACAAGAGGCAAGAAATAATCCACAAGCTCCTCCGGTAGTGAAACAACCTCAAGTTCAAGGGCATAATGGAGTCGGCATGAATATTAGAGACCACTTCCTACCTCAAGTGGGAAATTATGCTATGGGGCCACCATTGAATGTAAATAATTTTGAGATCAAAATGGGGTTGATTAATATAGTGCAAGCAAATCAGTTTGGGAGTGGTGCAATGGAAGACCCGAATGCTCACGTAGCTCAGTTCACGGAGTTAGCTAACACCATCAAGATTAACAGAGTGAGTGAGGATGTTATCAAGATGAAGCTCTTTTCCTTGTCATTGAGGGTTAGAGCTAAGGCTTGGTATAATACTATACCTCTGGGATCTTGCACTACATGGAGAGAGTTAGCTTAGAGGTTTTTGAACAAGTTCTTTCCACCATCGAAGATGTTGCATTTGAAGAGTTTAATCATACAGTTCAAGCAATTGGCTCTTAAAACCTTTGGTGAGGCATGGGATCGCTTTAAGGAGATGCTTCGGATGTGTCCACAACATGGTTTCCCTCTCGATCAACAACTAGAATTTTTCTATATAGGATTGAATGGAGGTTCGAGGATACTTATTGATGCTTCATCGGGAGGATCTGTATTGGGGCAAACATCAGAGAGGCTGTTGCTACTTGTGAAGAAATTGCTTTGAACTCAGGACAGTGTCCTTTGGATCATTCTTCAGGGATGTATGAGATGGAGAGGATAGCAAAGATGGAGGAAGTGTGCATGAAACAAGTGGAAGCACCGAAAGAAGATGTAACTGAAAAGGCTATCTCAGAAATACTCAAGAGGATGAATGCTAATTTGCAAGTGCCTCAAAACTCTATGCCTATGCCCATAATGAGTCAACCGTTTTCATGTTCAAATATTCAGTTGCCTACATCGCAAATGCCTCACCAAGGTATGACCTCCAACATGGGATTTCAAGAATCTTGGGGACAACCCGAGATGTCACTCGAGGAAGTTGCCTTTATGTAAGGAAGGAACTTTCAAGGGAATTATGGAGGAAATTTTGGACACCAAGAAGGAGGATACCCACCTAGGCAAGGTGGATTTGGTCAAGGGAATTTCAGTAGCAACTTTCAACAACCTAGGAGGTTTGATAACTTGTCATATAGAAATCAAGGTAATACCCTCACACTCCCATCGGGGATCAATCCGAGGGTTGAGGGTCAAAATAATGAAGTGAAGCCTACGGTTGAAGATCAAATGGGCAAAATGTTTGAGCTCTTGAAGCATGAAAGGGATGAGAGGTTGATAGAGAAAGAAGAGAGAAAGATTGAAAAAGAAGAAAGAAGGCAAGAAAAAGAAGTGAATGAAAAGAGAATGAAAGCATTAGAGAACCACATGAGCCAAATAGCAAGTGAAAGGGGGAGTATTCATCAACAAGGGAAGTTTCTATCTACTACTATCACCAATCCAAAGGAGCAATGCAAGGCCATCGAACTTCGAAGTGGTACAAAATACGATGGACCTCCAATGCCTAAGGAAGTAGAAGAAGTAGTATGTGAACAAGAGCCCGTGTTAGTCGAGGATGAAGAAGGGAAAGAGAAAGGAGTTGAGTTAGATAAGAATGATGAAGTGATCCATACACTTGATGAAGAGGAAGTGAAATCTCCTAAGAAGTGGGAAAAATATAAAGAAGCAAAAAGGAAAGAGAGAGAGGAAGACTTCGAGAGGGATGAATGGGGGATTCCTAAATTACCCGTACCAATCCCATTTCCACAAAGATGTTTGAAGAAAGGCTTAGATGAAAAATTTGCAAAGTTTGTGGAAATGCTAAAGAAGATCTATATCAATACCCTTTTGTGGATGCTCTTCTACAAATGCCCAACTATGCAAAATTTTTGAAGGATATTATGGCAAAGGAAAGGAGCTTAGGTGAGCATGAAACGGTGAATCTCACAGAGGAGTGTAGCGCCATATTACAAAAGAAGCTCCCACCTAAGTTGAAAGATCCGGGTAGTTTTACTATTCAGTGTGAGGTGGGGAAGCATGAGAGCTACAAGGCTCTATGTGACTTGGGTGCTAGCATCAACTTGATGCCTTTGTCGATTTTTAAGAAATTGGGCATTGGAAAAGTCAAGCCTCCATCGGTCACTCTTCAATTGGCCGATAGGTCTATAATGTATCCAAAGGGAATTGTGGAGGATGTCTTGGTGAAGGTTGGAAAATTTGTATTTCCCGTAGATTTCATGGTGTTAGACATGGACGAAGATGCAAATGTCTCATTAATTCTTGGACGTCCATTTCTAGCCTCGGGGAAGGCTTTGATTGATGTGGAAAGGAGGAGTTGACCCTTAAAGTTAATGAGGAAGAAGTGGTGTTTTTATTAAAAGAAGCTATGAGATATCCGAGAGAGAGCAATGAGTGTAGATGAGTAGAAGTAATGGAGGATATTGTTGAAGAGCATCTACATTGTGTTCATTCCAAGGACCCTTTGGAATTAATAATGAGCCACTCTTATTCCTTTGATCTTTCTAACTCTCCTTGTTGCTTTAATAATGATGAAATATTTGATGATTTGAATTGTTTGAATTCATGTAGTGAACTTACATTGGAGGAAGCAAAAGTGCTTGAAAAGAAGTTGGAGGATGAACCCATAGAAGAGGAAAAAGAAGTAAAAAAGGAGGAGTTAAAGCTTTTACCGGAGCACTTGAAGTATGCATACTTGGGGAAAAATGACACTTATCCGGTAATTGTATCTTCATCCTTGAACGACTTAGAATTGGAGAAGTTATTGAGGGTGTTGAGAGAGCACAAATCTTCCATTGGTTGGTCCATTAAGGACTTGAAAGGTATAAGCCCCTCTCTATGCATGCATAAGATTCATTTAATGGAAGAGGATAAGTCTTGTGTGCAAAACCAACGTCGTCTTAATCCTATAATGCAAGAGATTATAAGAATGGAAGGGTTGAAATGGCTTGATGCGGGTATCATCTTTCTAATTAGTGATAGTCCATACATGAGCCCTTTGCATGTAGTAGCAAAGAAGGGTGGTATGACCATTGTGAGGTCCGATACTAATGAGACAATTGCCACGAGGACTATCACCGGTTGGAGAGTGTGTGTTGACTATAGAAAACTCAATGAAAACACCCGAAAAGACCATTTCCCACTTCCATTCATTGATCAAATGCTTGATAGATTAGCGGGATATAAGTATTATTGTTTTCTCGATGGCTACTTGGGGTACAATCAACTTTTGATAGCCCTAGAAGACCAAGAGAAAACAACATTTACTTGTCCCTATGGCACTTTTGCATTTAGGATGATGCCATTTGGTTTGTGCAATGCTCCAGCCACATTTCAAAGGTGTATGATGGCCATTTTCGGTGGATTGATAGAGAACATCATTAAGGTTTTCATGGATGATTTTTCCATTTATGGTTCTTCATACTATTTATGCTTGACTAACCTATCTATTATTTTGCAGCGTTGTAAGGAGACAAACCTTGTGCTTAATTGGGAAAAGTGTCATTTTATTATTACCGATGGAATTGTGTTAGGGCACCACATTTTAGAGCATGGCTTGAGAGTGGATAGAGCCAAAGTCGTAGCCATAGAATTTCTATCTCCTCCCACTAGTGAGAAGGGAGTTAGATCGTTCTTAGGCAATACGGGCTTCTATCGATGGTTAATTAAGGATTTTTCAAAAATTTCTAAGCCACTTTGTAAGCTTCTTGAAAAGGAAAGTAAATTTGAATTTGATGAAGCTTGTCTTTCTTCATTTCAGGTACTCAAGGAGGCTTTAATCTCATCCCCAATACTTGTGTCTCCGAATTGGAGTGTACTTTTTGAGTTGCATTGTGATACAAGTGATCAAGCTATAGGAGTGGTGCTTGGGCAAACCAAAGAGAAGAATTTTAGAGCCATTTATTATGCCTCTAAGACTTTGAATTCTTGTCAAGTGAATTACACAACCACGGAGAAGGAATTTCTAGCAGTGGTTTATGCCTTTGAGAAGTTTCGGCCCTACTTCATTGGAACTCGAACAGTGGTATACACGGATCATGTGGCTATTAAGTATCTCATGTACAAAAATGACACAAAGCCAAGATTGATTAGGTGGGTATTGCTTTTACAAGAGTTCGATGAGGAGATCAAGGACAAGAAAGGGGTTGAGAACGTGATTGCGGATCACTTATCAAGACTTGAAAGAGAAGAGGGAGATATAGATTTGAAGCCTATTAGTGATGAATTCCCGGATGAGGAGATCCTTAAGGTAGATGTTGACCAAGTGTTTGCTCTTATGGTTAGTTCGTCTCCTTGGTACACCGATTATGTGAATTATCTTGCTTGTGGCATTCGACCCTAGCTTCTTAATGAGTACAAGTTGAAGAAGTTCTACATGGAAGTGAAGAAGTATATGTGGGACGAGCCATTCTTGTTTAAAACTTGTGCAGATGGAGTTATCCAAAGATGTGTAGCCAATGAAGAGGTTAAGGGGATTCTAGAGTTGTGCCATTCGTCTCTTTGTAGTGGGCATTTTGGTCACCACAAGATGGGAGCTAAGGTTCTTCAATCGGGATTCGTGTGGCCTACCTTATTTGAAGATGCTAAGAGGTTTGTGGAAAGTTGTGATAGGTGCCAACGAGTGGGAGGAATCGAAAAAAGGGATGAGATGCCTATGACTTTGAATATTGAAGTGGGAATTTTTGATGTATGGGGCATTGACTTTATGTGACTGTTTCCTTCTTCTCAAGGATATATATATATCTTGTTGGCTTTAGATTACGTGTCCAAGTGGGTAGAGGTGATCCCTACAAATAAGAATGATGCTTTTGTTGTTAAAAGGTTCTTGAAAAGGAACATATTTGCTCGATTTAGAGTCCCACGAGCTCTAGTAAGTGATGGTGGTACACACTTTGTGAACAAGTTGATGGAAGGGCTTTTGAAGAAGTATGGAGTGAAACACCGGATTGCTACTCCTTATCATCCCCAAGAAAATGGTTTGGCGGAAGTCTCAAAACGCCAAATCAAGTTAGTGTTGGAGAAGACAATCAATGGGGAAAGAAAGGATTTGGCGGAGAAGCTCGATGTTGCCTTGTGGGCATATCGAACGGCATTCAAGGCAATTCTAGGTGTTTCTCCTTATCAATTAGTGTATGGAAAAGCTTGTCACCTTCCCGTTGAGTTGGAACATCGTGCTTTATGGGCAATCAAGAGGCTCAACATGGATGAGAGGGAAGCCAGACATGAGAGATTGCTAAAAATGGTGGAGTTAGAGGAATTTCGTGAAAAAGCATATGAGAACTCCACCATTTACAAGGAAAAAATGAGAAAGTGGCACGATGCCAAGTTGAGAGAGAAGACATTTGCTCCTGGAGATAAAGTGCTAGTATTCAATTCAAGATTGAAGTTGTTTTCGGGAAAGCTCAAGTCTAAGTGGATGGGTCCATTTGAAGTGTTGGAGGTCATCGGAGGACATACATTGAAACTCAAAGGACCTCATGATGAGTTCGTTGTTATTGGGCAACGGGTTAAGCATTACCTATCTCCTTCTCAAAAGGAGATAGTGTATATGGACACCCTTTCTTCCTAAACTTATCATAAAAATATCGTCCGACTTGAAGACGTTAAACTTAGCGCTAGATGGGAGGCAACCCATCACTATCTTTATTGTTTTATTTAGTGCTTTCAATAAAGACTGTGGATTTGATATTGTTTTGCATTTTGGCCTTGTAGGTGGATTGTGTTTATGAGAAAATGCACATTGAAGAAAGGAGAAGTGCTTCATGAATTCAAATAGGAATGTCGCACCACTTATTGCAAACTTAATTCTCGACTCTTGTCTCGAGTTAAGTTTGGGGGATGCTAGTGCGTGATGGACGTACCTTGAGAGTTTTGATGCATATGCTTCTCTACAAGAAGATCATTGATATAAACTACAAGGGTAAGTCTCACCAGTTTTTGCAAACTTAAGTCTCAACTCTTGTTTCGATTTAAGTTTGGGGGGAGAGTACGTGGTGTGACTCACCACTTGAGTGTGCTTATTATGTTGATTGAGAGATCTTCTTGTAAAATTGAGTCAATATGTTGATTGAGAGATCTTCTTGTAAAATTGGGTCTATTTTAAAATTTTTTCTCATGAGTTTGGGTATGATTTTGGTATGATTGGTTGTGTTGAAGTTGATCGATGTAACATTCACCTAGATTTTAAGTGGATTTTTGTGGCTTTAATTCAATAATTGAGCATGATTTTAATGAAAATACTATTAATTGCTTGATTATTTGGAGAAAGGTATTTTTATTTATTTTTGCAGAAAAATGGGTGATTTTGATAAAATTGGATTCTACAAGTGAAGAGGAAAATGTGGGAGAAAACAGAGCTTGATTTGGAGTTGAAACGAGCAAGAACGGGCCAAAGAAAAATTTGTTATAAATCCAATTTTTGGTCCCATGAGCTAAATTATCCCACATTGATTACCTACCACAAATTCCTCCCACTCTACCACTACATGAACCCACTTGTCCTACATTGGAAACTCACTCAAATTTCTCTCACCCTTACTACTATAAATACCCTCTTCCATGAAGGCCACCATGGAACAATTCTCACCCATTAAATTCTCCATTAAATTGAATCATTCCAAAATTCAATAGTTGAGAGGGCTTTTAAGTAAGACCTCCATAGTTGAGATCTCTCCCCCTTTCAGGGCGAGGGATCCGTAGTTTTAAATGTTTTTCTAGATTAGGAATTTATTGCTTTTCAAGAAGGTGGGGACACCAAGGAAATGATGAGCTTGGTGGATGTAAAAACTTCATTCGGTGAAATCTAATCCTACTTATTATCTTTTTATTTTCTTTATTTTGAATGTTTAAGTGATGTTTAGATTATGGATTAATTTGTGATATTATTTAAATTGAGATCCTGGCTTTGATTAGTTTCATTTATGGATGCTTAATTGCTTAATCTATATGTTTGATTTGTGTGCTTAATTATCTAGTGCATGTGGTTAGAACGAGAGTTCAATTATGTGTCTTAGGAATTAATTGAATCATTTCATCATGTGGGTTATGTGGATTAATGTGGGAAGAGTTGGAGACGACCTCTCATGTTTAGAACTAAATAAGTGGACACTAGAGAGGTTAGATCGAGAGGTTAATTAATCTAGTGAGGGGAACCCAACCTTAGTGAATTCATAGTACTTAGAAAGGGAATATTTCCTATGATTTAGTACCTTTTAGGGAACTCGTACGTGTACTTAGTACCTATTGGAAGGTGTTCGCTATGGTATCGATCTTATGTGCTATTTTGGAGCCTTTATAAGGGTCTACATCCTCTTCATCTCGAGAGAGAGTTTAGGTGGAATTTGTGATCCCTCTTACTATGATAGCTTAAATTGGGAGGCAATTAGATGTGTTACATGATTGATCCATTTGAATTGCATCATGAAAACTTCCTTTGCATTGAAAATTCCAAAATTATTGTAATTAGTTTATTTTCTTGTTTTTATTATCTCTCTTCTCAGTCGTTCCTAACTAATACGAGACTATAACTTGAAGGCCATAAATCCTAAATTCCTTTGGGTTTGATAAATTCTTTAATTGGTCATCCCAACTATTAACGACCAATCAAATGAATTCCTTAACAATTTATCAAGCTCTAGAGGTGAAAGGGATGATGATACAATTACCGGAAAGGTTTTGTCGTCCTCCAAGTACGCATACATAAGGTGATCGGGTAATGGCTTCAATTCTTCTTTTCCCTTATCAACCTTGGGCTCTTCATTCTCTATCTCCAATGGAAGGTACTCCCTCTTTCCATAGTACATCATCTTGGCTTCATCTTCTTGCGTTTCCCTACAAGCATTCAAATCATGTAAGCAATCATTTATATCATCATCTTCTAGACAATAGAAAGAAGAGTTAGAGTTAAGAGATAAAGTAAGAGAATGGCTTATGCTTGTCTCGAGAGGATCTTTAGATAAGAAGAATGGCAAATTCTCTTAAACAACTTCATCAATCATTTCAATCCTTCTACATTCTTCCTTCTTATCTGGATGCCTCATAGCACTTCTTAATGAAAACACCACTTCTTCTTCATTTACTCTCAATGTCAACTTCCCCTTGTGCACATCAATTAAAGCTCTTCCCGTGGCTAAAAATGGACATCCCAAAATCAATGGAACATTTGCATCCTCGTTCATGTCAAGCACTACAAAATCTACCGGGAATATGAACTTTCCAACTTTAACTAACACATCCTCAGCTACTCCCTTAGGATAAGTCAAAGACCTATCCGCAATTTGCAATGTAACGGACGTAGGCTTTATTTTCCCTATACCAAGTTTCTTAAAAATAGACATAGGCATCAAATTGATACTAGCCCCAAGATCACAAAGAGCTTTATGAAATTCACTCTTACCCATCTCACATGGTATGACAAAACTCCCCGGATCTTTGAGCTTTGGAGGTAACTTCTTGAATTATGGCACTACACTCCTCTGTCAAGTTGACGATCTCATTCTACACTAAGCTCCTTTTTCTTGCCATGATGTCTTTCAAAAACTTGGCATAATGAGGCATTCGTATCAAAGCATCCGCTAAGGATATATTGATGTGAATTTTCTTGAAGATATCTAAAAACTTTGCAAATTTTTTATCAAGGCCCTTCTTTAAGAATCTATGCGGAAAAGGGATGGGCACTTGAGCTTTTGGTATTCCCCAACTATCCCTTTCTACTTCAACTTCTTCCTCTTTCTTTTTCAACGCTTTTGTTCTTTGCCATTTCTTTCCAACAACTTCTGACTCAACCACATCCGTTTCATCATTTACTTTTACTTCAACTTCTATTTCTTCCACAAACTCTTCTTCTACCAAGTTTTCCTCAATCTCCTTCTCTTCCATCTTCTCATCTTCTATAGGCATAGAAGGTCCCTCATATTTTGTTCCACTCCTCAAAGTGATTGCCTTGCATTGCTCTTTTGGATTTACGATGGTAGTAGAAGGAAATTTTTCTTTCTCATTCACACTCAACAAACTAGCAATTTGGCCAACCGAGTGCTCCAAGGCTTTGAACCTTCTATCATTAGCTTCATAAAACTTTCTTCTTGTCTCATCTTGAGCTTTATTCGATGCAATCAATTTTTGAATGAGTTCTTCGGTGGTTGCCTTTCCTTCATTATTTGGCGCTTTAGCTCCCGGATGATACCCCGGGGGATAAGCAACCGCATTGCTCGGGTTTAAATAAGAGAAGTTATCTTGCCTCCTTTGTTGTTGTGGGTATGAGCTTCCACTTCCTTGAGTATTGAAACCTCCTTGCCTTGGTGGGTAGTTTCCTTGGTTGTGGTTGAAATTACCTTGGTAATTGTTTTGATAGTTACCTTGGTAATTCCTTCCTTGCATGTATTGCACATCCTCCACACGTGGCATTGTCATAGCCCATTGTTCCCCACTAACACTATTCGGAGGAAGCACCCCTTGCTCAATTTGCCCTTCCACCATGTTAACTCCTTGATTCACACCTTGACTCAAGCTCATTTGTCTCATTACCTCCGCCGCTATCATCTCAACACTTGGCATACTTGGTTCCACACTAGCATTCTTCATACTAAACTGTTGCCCTTGATCTAGCTCTCAAATCCATAACATCCACTAACTCTCACCGATGGCCATTGGTAGACATTTGTAGCAATCTCATCAAAAATCCTTATAGCCCTCTCCGGAGTCACACCAAGTATGATCCACCCGCCGAAGCATCAACATAAATTCTTTGGCCATTTACCAAACCTTGGTAGAAAAACCCCACTTGTTGATTTTCCAGAAAACCGTGTTATGGACACTTGCGAAGCATGTCCTTAAACCTTTCCCACGCTTCATAGAAACTCTATTGAGGAATTTGCTTGAATTGAGTAATCAAGCTCTTCATTTGAAGCGTCTTAAAAGGCAGAAAATATTTGTTCAAGAACATTTATGCAAGCTCCTCCCAAGTGTTACACGTACCCGGAGTGATCGTAGATAACCATGTTCGAGTCCGATCTCTCAATGAAAATGGAAACAGCCTCATATTAATGCAATCCTCGCTCACCCCATTCATCTTCACGGTGTTGGCAATCTCAATAAATTGAGCTAGATGAGCGTTAAGATCCTCAATTGGAGTTCCACTAAATTGTTGCTCTCTCACCATAGAATTCAAGCCCACTTTAAATTCAAAGTTGTTGGCATTGATTGGTGGCCCCATCATTCGTGGCATTGCTCTTGGCATAAAAAAATCCCGGATCACTCTTGGATCAACTTGAGGTCCTTGATGCACCGGAGGTGGTGGTGGCGCATAAGCTTGTTGAAATCCTTGTTGAAGCATAGCTTGTTGCACCATTTGTTGAAGCAAAGCTTGATTGTTAAGTCCTCCAAAATTTTGATGAGCTTGTTGAGGAGGATTAGCATTGACTGGGGGTACTTGTGCATTGTCTTGCACATTTTGCAATCCTTCCCCATCGTACTCAACATTTACACGTTATTCTTGATTGTTCTCCATAAGATTACTATTTTTGATTTTGTTCTCCTTTCTCTTTCTTCTCAAAGTGTGCTTAATCTCTAGATCAAGAGGTTCAACTTGTTTACCCTTGGACCTTGTGTGCATACACCTTCAAAATAAGAGAAGTTAGAACAAAATTTTCAAAGTAAATACAAGCAAACAAATAAAATAAAAATATCTCTATTAAGATTACTCTAAGCGTTCCTTCGTTAAGCTACTAGCAACCGTTACCTCCCCAGCAATGGCGCCATTTGATTATCCATTTGTAGTCGGGATAACTAATTAAAGAATTTATCGAACCACAGGGAGGAAGGTACTAGGGTTCAAGTGATCTCTTATTTGTCATAGTTTTATAGAGATGATCATAAAGGGATAGGATTAATCAAGAAATGATAATTAAATGACAAGATAAACAAAGGGACAAATGAATGGAAGATGGATGAATGAGCCAAGTAGATAGAGAATGAGACTAGCAATACTTAAAGTATGGAAAATCTAGGTATCATGCAACAAATTCATATATGTCATGGATTAATAACTAAGGGCCAACACGAATTCCACCTAAACTCCCTCTCGAGATGGATAGGATGTAGATCCTTTACAAGGTCTCAAAAGGCTCTAAGGTTGGTTCTCAATCAAACAATTCTAACTAGGTACTAAGTTCAATTAGAGAGTCCCCTCACACGATCAATTGACCTCTCGATCTAACCAATTGAATGTTCTATTAAAGGGTTTTAAATTCTAAAGGATTTCTTAATCTCTTTACAATTTATAATGCACATGAAGTGTTTGATGAAATGATTCACTTAATTATCCTAAGCACAATTGATTTCTTAATCTAATCACATATTTAGAGCAACTAAACACACAAATTATCAAAAACCTCAAGATCTCAAGCATCATTGATAGAAAATTAATAAACCCAATCAACATAATCATTCAATTGCAAATACCCAAAATTATCCAACACAATTCATATTGCTAATCTCACAAAGGAGATTAGCCTCTCATAGTCACAAGGAAATCAACATAGACATTAAAATCCTTACAAACTATGATAAACAATATGGATTCAATATAAAGTTTAGATGAAAACTCCCTTGGATGGCTCCAATGGTGATCTTCTTCTTTCCTTTGCAATTCTCCTCTCCCCCTTGCTTCTCTAGCTACTTGGATGGAGAATTTGATGTTGTTTTACAATTTTTGGCATGTAGGTTGATTGTGCTCGTGAGGAAGATGCGTATTGAAGATACGGGAAGTGCTTCATGTTAAGTGCGTAGGTATGTCTCACCACTTTTTGCAAACTTATCTCGAAACTCTTGTTTCAATTTAAGTTTGAGGGGATATGGCATGGTGTGACATGTATTTTATTGGAAGCATGAACTCTTTGTGTTTTTGAGCTAATTTTAAAATTTTTCTCATGAGTTTTTGTTTGATTTTGGTCCGTTTGGTTGTGTTGAAGTGCATATTAGTCCATATTTTTAGTGTAATTGTTGAGCTAATGGTTTTGATGAGTTGTTTAGCATAAACGAAGTGTAGTGGAAGCATGAATTGAGCCCGGAGATCAAGTCAAGATTCGTTGTGCATTCAATCCGGAAGCCCGTGCCAACCATTCCACTACCAAATGCCTTTCTAAGGGAGTTTACTTTACATCTCATCTCTTATATTTGCTTAGCATAAATTGATTTTGATTTGGATTGATGTGATTCGCATGTTACTTCATTTGTTATGTTTTGGGAGGTTTATTTTCGTAAGTTAATATTTCCTTTTCAATCAAAGGTTGGAATGTTTGTGAGCTTAATTGATTATGGATGATATGAATGAGTGTTTCATTGTTTTATGATGGTGGATTTGATATTATTTTGCAATTTTTGGCATGTAGGTTGATTGTGCTCGTGAGGAAGATGCGTATTGAAGATACTTAGGAGCTTTTTTTTTTAATTTTTTTAAACTTTAATCAGAAGTGCATGATAGTCCTTATTTTTATTGCAAGTGTTGAGCTAATAGTTTTTGATGAGCATAAATGAAGTGTAGTGGAAGCATGAATTGAACCCATATATCAAGTTGAGATTCGTTCTGGATGCAATCCGGAAGCTCGGGCCAACCATGTCTTTCTAAGGGAGTTCACTCTACATCTCATCACTTCTATGTGCTTTACATGAATTGATATTGATTTGACTTGTTTTGGATTAGCATGCTACTTCATATGTTATGTTTGTGGGAGGTTTACTTTCGTAATCTTGGATTTCATTTTTCAATTAAGGATGGGATGTTTGTGAGCTTATTTGATTATGAATTCTATGAATGTGTGCTTAATTGTCTTATGGTGGTGATTTTTGTTTTGCATGTTATGTGTTTTTGTGTTGTTTCTCGTTTGGTGTGTCTTTCTTGTATGTTTTGTGTGAATTTTCATTTTTGTCTTGGGATGTTTGGTGGTTTATTTTGGGATGTTGTGAGTCATTTTTGAATGTGAGTAATGACATGTTGTTGTGATAAGTGATGGCAAATTATGATTAAAAATCTCTACACTTTCAAATTGTGACATGTTTTATTTAACTTGTTCAATTTTGAGATGAATGTGGTGTAATAAGTCCTTAAGGTCCGAGCATAAGCTTGTAAGCATTTGAGCCTCAACCGTGCATACATGGTATTTCTTCATGAGTGGATCAGTTGTGTTTGATAAGCTAGAACTTGCTCAAGAACTATAGGAACGAGCCCGAATAGTGGAGATTAGTGATATGATCTAAGGCCATTCTTGTTATTTATAGTCATTTCCAAATATTTTCATACCATGAACATCATCCCTAGTCAACTACTTTGAGCCTATAAGCCTATTTATTGTGAATTTAGCACATTACAAGCCTTGATTTCCCACATGAGCCTTATATATGTACCATTTTGGTGTGAGTAATTGAGGAGATGGTGGCTAGAAATGATTGATTGAATGATAAAAGAAGAAAAGGAAATGGTAAGCAAGAAAGAAAAAGGATGAAAAGAGCAAAAACAAGAATACACATGTAACCTTTAAACAAGAGGAAGGAGCAAAGCAACAACAAGATGCTCAGAAATCAAAAGTCCAAAGAAGGAAGCATGCATCATAAGAATCTCAATACAAAGGAGAAAGATGATGAATAGTGCTTATGACCAACAAAGATAAAAAGGAAGAAAAGAAAAGTTGAGGAATGGAAGAAAGTAGCTACCTCTTCGATTACTTACACTTGATTAGTCACTATTATCCATATTCTTCCTACCCTACCAAAGAGTCTATCATTACATCCTTAATGAAAGACCTTTTTGATCATTAGTTGAAACTTTGGAGGTTTGTGAATGTAGTCCACGAGCAAGCTTATAGCGAATTGAACCAATCGATTAATGAGTGTTGTTTTACCTAAATCGAAGAGTGTTGAGTGAAATTGTATCCGTTGTGAGGCTTGTACTAAAAAGGAACTATATTACACTTTATCCTCTTTTTATTGAACTTGTTAATTCCTCATGTCATGAATCTAATGCTGTAGGATGACTTAGCATAGTTTGTAGTTGTTATTTCTATCGATGTGTTATTGCTTATATTCGTTAGGTCTTTTCCTAGGTGAAAATTTCTCCTCTTGATTTATCATTCTTGTTGCTCGGGGACGAGCAACACTTTAAGATTGGGGGGTTGATCGTTGCTATTTTTACCTAGATTTTAGAATCTTTTTGTATGTATTTTTGTATTATTTTATCCGTATTTTATGTGTATATTGGTCGTGTTATGTGTTTTCATAGAAATGTATGTGAATGAGCTTAAACATGTTAAAAACAGGTCAAAAATAGAGTCGGGAGCTGAAACGAGCAAAAAATTGGTTGAATTGACCCAACTCGAGTTGGCTCAACACAACTCGAGTTGGCAACTCGAGTCGAGTTGAGGCCCAAAAAATGTCCAGAATCATGCAGAGACCCAACTCGACTTGCAACTCGAGTCGAGTTGAGGTTAGAAAGTTTTTCAGAGAGCCAACTCGACTTGCATGTTGCAACACAAGTTGCAACACGAGTCGTGTTGTGGCATTATCAGGGTCGAGTTGGAGGTTGTGCGGAGTAGAGCAACGTACAAAATTCATACAGTGTGCTTACTCGAGTTGCAAGTCGCAACACGACTTGACAACTCGAGTCGAGTAGGGTTCCGGAAGCATTTCAGTTTCAGAGTCTCGCAACACGACCGAACAGGAAAGTGCTCGAGTTGCTAACTCGAGTCGAGCTGGGTCAGCTCGAGTTCCATCACATGCTACTCGACTCGAGTAGCTAACTCGAGTAAGGAAAGCCAACTCGAGTAAGGTCATTTTGGGCCAAAAATTTGGATTTTCACCTTTCAGTGCATGGAGAATGTGTTTTAAAGCCCGGTTGACACATAATTCGAGGCCCAAGTTGGGAAAGGCTATAAATACTCTCATGTTCAACATTCAAAGAAGGATGGATTAGGTCTTCACTTGGACACATAGATCACACACAATTTCCTTCATTTTACACCACCATCTTCATCCATTTCATCATCCACTCTATCTATCTACATTCCACCATCAAATCTACCATCTAAGTGAAGAAAGCAAGCAAGGAAAAGAAGAAGATTGCATGTTGAAGGATAGTTTCAAGCTAAGCATCAAATTAGGGGAGAAATTACCTTTGATTTGCATTTCCTTAGTTTAAATTGCTACAATGGATATTGTTAAAAATTGTTTTGATATTTTGATAATGTTTGTTGTTGGCTAGACCTCTTGTGAGGCTAGCCACTTGATGGATTAAGGATCTATGGATTTGTTGAATTTGTAATGGTTGAATTGATGTGATCTTTGGAATTTCTTACATGATTTATGCTTTACTTAATTTGTATTATGATGTGTGTGGTTGAATTCTCTAGTTATAGTATTAGGAGTGCCAATCCAATATTGTGATTAGGGTTTTGATTGAATCATGTTATAAATGAATTTTGTATGTTAGTATGTGAAGTATGTGGTAGCATTTTCATATGCTTAGAACATTCATATGAGAACACTTAATTGGTTTATCATATTTGGTTGATTAATTGAGTGAGGAGACCAATCTTGTTATCATAGTACCTTAAGGGAATTGAGAGTGAGATTCAATCTTTTGTGCTTAAAACTTGTATTGAGTTTAGAACCTAATTACCTTGGCCTAGGAATTAGGGGTGTATATGTGATTGCTTCTATTCCAATGATAATTGATATTTACCATTTGAATTCAACAAGTCATGTTGTGTCCTTGATCTTGAATGTTGTTAGCCTTGCTCTTCTTTAGATTGTCCTACATCCATTTCATTTTAATTGTATTTATTGGATACTTTGTTTGATCATCTTAGTTGTTAATTGCTTTTATTTGGTACTTGCTTAGATAATTGGTAGTTTAATTGCACTTGTTAATTTTCAAACCTCAAAATCCGATCACTTCTATAAAGTATGATTGAATCAAACACGGATACACTCTTGATTTAAATATTCCTTTGATCGATATTTAAACTTGGTCACTCACTATAAATGATAAGGTTTGCTTACCTTAATCAATTTTATACCAAAATTGAGGCTAAATTCACAGCCCAAACAAGTGGAGGCCCAAGCCTGCAAAATATGGCCCAAATAGAGTGGACCAATCAGAATGCAAGTCATTTATGGGGGATCTTCACCTCTCACCTATATAAAGGGGTCCTCCTTCATTTATTTGATAGACACATTGAAGCACCCGAAGATGACAACATTCTGAAGAGATTGAAACACAAGCAACGATCCTCAAGATCTTCAAGTCAAGAATGGTATACGATTCGGGATCAAGGTGCTAAGCCCCCTAAATCAAGCATTCTTCATACACTAAGTACTTCAATGTTCTTCGAGTCAAGAACATCATATGACCCGGGATCAAGGTGCTAAGCCCCCAAGATCGAGTGTTTCTCACAACAAGCATGTTTAATCCAAACAAAGGCTCGACGCCTCTGGAAAAATATTACAAAGCACCAAATTTGAGTTCGGACAAGCTTCAACTAAAGATCCGACTTAACACACATAGTCAGCGCAGTCAACGCAGTCAGCGCAGTCAAGTCAACAAGTCAAAGTTAAAGTCCAAGTTGGTTCAAGAGAAGAATCAGAAGATAGATAGAGATTGTTTCTTAAATTTTCAAGTTTAATCCATCTGGATTATTATTGTAATTCTTTTGTATTTATTTTATTATAAATACAAAATTTATTGTTATAGCGTGTATTAGTTTTTTATCCGGACTGCTGAGATTGGCTATTTATAGGCTACAACAGGGACCAGGAGGAGAAATTAGGATTGGACCTCCCATTGGGCTTAAGCATCCAAGTTTAGCCTAAAACTTATACTTAAGTCCAATAATAATAAATCAGTCCACTAATGAAATATTATTGCACTGCCACCCTAATCCAAAATCAGTCCACGAAAGATCATAATAAATCTACACGCCAAAACGATCCTCTCTTCCGTGGCTTTCCGTCAGTATACCACATGTTGAATTTTGAGGTCTGTACAATTTTATAAAAATCGTACAAGTTGGTGAACAGCAGCAGCAAACAACCTTCCGGTCTTCTGCTGTATTCCCAATTCCAATCTCGACGTCGTGTGGGCGACGATCCTCGAGATCTTCTAAATCTGCTGTTCTGTCTACCCTCTTCACATTTTAGGCATGTCTTATCTTAGGATTAGAATAGCTAAGATGACTTATATATGGGCTATAACAGGGACCAGGAGGAGAAATTAGAGTTGGGCCTCCATTGGGCTTAAGTATCCAAGCTTAGCCCAAAGCTTATACTTAAATCCAATAATAATAATATATTCCACTAAATATTATTACTGCACTACCGTTCTAATCTCATAATTATGTTATGGGCTCCTTCTTATTATGAGCCCGACAGTCTCCACATGGTTAAGATATACAATGCCCATTAATTAATTAAGTTACTGACAACTCCATTAATTAATATCTCATCCAAGACTAGTACCACTCAACCTCATTATCATGCCAGAATAAATCCACCTGTAGGGTTTACATGATAATTCTTATGAGCTCCTCAAGGGGACATCATCAACTTATGTCGGACACGGATTCCTTTTACAATCAATAGCACACCATAGACAACACTATTTCCCAACTCACCGAGTTTGTTAATTTAATTACATGTAAATCTCTCCCATTGATGAATCAAAGAAATACATACTGCCCTATGTGTCGAGGTTATTGTATAGGGATTAAAGCACAAACATCCATAATAACTGAGATCAAGTTCTTCTATAAGTCAGTATAAGTCAAACAATCCCAAGCGGTCCTGCTCTATACACACAAGTGCACTAATGTGATTCTATAGTTAAGATAAACTAATACCAAATCACACTACAACCATCCCGATAGAGAGTTCCCGTCTATTTCGGTTGTGAGCATCTGTTTATACTTTATAAGGAAACCAATAATATGATCTTTCACGTGTTGTCGAACAACATATTATCTACAGTATAAAGTAAGTGGACTATTGCATCAGACATATAAATAAATTATAAGACGTAATTATTTGATCATATGATTCTCATTTCAAATAAATTGTTATAACTTGTTCATACAAAAAGCTAGACTTTTAGTATACAATCCAACATCTACTTCACAATTTAAACACATAACCTTGAGGTGGATTTACTGCCGTCCCCATGATTTGAAAATCCCAATCTAAGTAACCATTAAGAAGCAATGAATCAGTCCGATAAGCTTACATATAATTTCCAGTCCATTTCACGCACTTCAAATATATCTTACCACTAATCAATATTCGTGTTCTGGGTTAGCTTGATACCCACTGACTATGCCATTGGCAAAATAGATATCCAATCTTATGCATAGCATTGCATACATGAGGCTTCCTACTGCCGAAGCGTAAGGAACCGCCTTCATTAGCTTTATCTTCTTTTTGTGTCATAGGACACATTTCCTCGGATAAATTCACTCCATTTCCGAAAAGTTAAAAAACTTTCTAGGAGTTGCATGCTAAAACGAGTAAGGATTGTATCATTTAATGAAGCTCAAGATAAGCACATCATCCTTTCTTGTGATCTTTATCACCAAGATTGCAAGAATATATTTGGCTTCTCTTAAGTCCTTCATTTCATACTGCATTATTAACCATACCCATACGCCCGACAATACTCTTTCATTGTCTCCAATGAGAAAGATACTATCTACGCACTTACAAAAAATACCACCACATTTCTGTCACTCTTTTCAATACACAAGACCCATTCGAGTATTGATTAAATCCATATGACTAGATTTCCTAATCAAAATGAATGTTCCACGATCTTGAAGCTTGCTTTAGTCCATCGATGGACAATTTTAAGCTTACACTCAAAATGTTCTTTGCCCTTTGCAATGAATCACCCTGATTGCTTCACATAGATGTTTTCCTCAAGACTTCCAATCAAGAATGCCGTCTTGACATCTATTTGCTGTACCTTATAATCAAAATGAGCAGCAACAAATAAAAGAGTTCGGATCTACATAGGCATAGCTATCGGTGAACAGGTTTCCTTATAATCGAATCATTTCTTTCTAAGTATACCTTTCGCAATAAGCTTTGCTTCCAAGGTTTTCACCTTACCATATGATCCTCTTTTATTTTGTATGACCACTTCCAACGGCTTTTACACCATTTAGTGGTCCTACAATCTCCCAGATTAGATTTAGAATCTATAGATTTATTTCAAAATTCATTGCAACAACTAATTAAGATTCTGCATTTCGATCTTGTAGTGCTTCTCGTTTCCATGGGCAGATTTCATGTTTACTAGGGACCTAGTCTCGGGACTCTCCCAAAACATAAATCTTTTTGGTTGTTAAACAACCCTCCCACTATGACAAGGCACTTCATGCAATTATGTATCAGATATGACACGCGATGCAGTTTACTTGTGGTATATCCTCTTGTACATTGGTACTAAAATTTGTGTCTCCCTCTCAGTTCTTATAACATTCTATACATGGTTTTGTGATTTATTACATAGTCCCCTTCCAAAAATCTAGTGTTTGTATTAACAATCACTCTCTTGATCTTTTGGACTATGCAATAAACCACACTTCATTTTTCTAGGATATCCCACAAATAGACAAACATCCATACGACATGCTGTTTCTAGGGCTTACACATAAAATAAATTTAGTAATTCCAAATAACTCATCATCTATCTCACCATTTCCATAAGAGTCATATTCCTTCTTTTCGCCATAACATACAGCTGGGATATGCCTGGTGTTGACAACTTTGGATTCAATCCCATCCTCTTATTAATAGCTCCAAAACCATCCTTAAGAGGTACTCGCCACCATGATTAAATCGTAATGACTTGATATATTTTCCATGATGCTTCACCGCATCAGCCATGCACTTCTTGATTTAATCACAGCACTCAGACTTGCAGTGCATTAAATAAATATATCTTGTTTCTAGAATAATCATCAAACAAAGTGATGAATATTCGTAAACACCTCTCTCCGGGATAATGTTAGGATCGCATAAATCAAAATGAACCATTGTGACATATCTTTACATGGCTCTTTACCCCTTTGCCTTAAAAAGACAATTAATCATATTCACTTCCAAGTAAGACTCATTAATTCGATAGTTTCCACTTTCAATAAACCTTACGGTCTATCGGCTATCAACTTTCGAATCGTACTTAAGTAAATTGATCTAGTCTTAGATGCCAAAGGTATGTTTAGTTTATCTCCAAAGGTTTCTTTCTCTTACTAAGATTAGAAGATGCATTATTAATTACTATTTGTTGTATTCGTGGAATAAACATGATTTAAGAGTGTTCAAATTATCACTAACGTACCAAAACAGATTATAGCTCCATCCTTCATTATAGTGAACATGCCATTTAAATAAAATAGAGTATGTATCCGGTAATGCATAGAAATTGAAATTAAATTCTTTCTATGAAAATGTACGGAAAGACAATTTCTCATAATCAAACGTTTATTCTTATCAGAAGATAAATAAACAACTCCCACTGCAACAGCCACTACTTTAGTAGCATTACCCATGACCATAGTAATCTCATCTTCACTTAGTTGCAGACATTTAGTGATTCCGGTATCTACACACAATGTGTCAGTAGATCCCATTACTAACCATGCTTCAACAACTAGTGAATGAGATACTATCCTTGTCCACTCCTTGATGAAAATGGCTTTCTTTTGCCATATATTTTGTCAGAAATTTCCCACCATTTACAACCACTTGTAATCCAGGTGAAACTTGCTCAAAACAACTAGGCAAATTGTAGAGAATAAATTGACCTAGGTTTCTCATTCAATTTATAGTCTAAAGACACCCAGTTCATTCATCAAGTTTAACAATGACCTCTTACCTTTTTATCTTTCTCAAGTATCCGAAGAGTCGCATGAGATCATCATATTTCTATGAACCTCTCACTTCTTCACTAGAGATTTTAATAAGCACTAGAGGGCATTCTTAGTGAGAACAAATATTTATTTTCTTAAGCAGTAATAATTAAAATCAAGATTATTTTCTAATCATCTATTTTATGGACCAGTAAATATATTTTCTTTTAGTTAACAATAAGTAAAATAAACCATTTGAAAATTTAGAGAATCAAGTAAATAAACACAACGATCAAACAATTCGAATTTAAAATTTATATTGATTCCCTCAATAAATAATATAAAATAAATTCACTGACATCTCAAGCACCGTGAATTTGCATGCCACGTTAGTGTGGACGTATACAAACCCTAACATTCGCAAAAGAAGGTTTTACCCATTAATTCCATACGTCATAATTAACCTTATGACTCAATGATTAATAGTCGGTTGTCCTTTAGTCATGCAATTAATAGCAGTGACTCCGTTGGGGAGGATACATATTAATTGCACCTAAGTGTATACCATTATTTAATACTAAGTACATTACCCAAGTTTGTGTGCCTTACAGTTGGAGAAGTCCACACGCGCTTAAATAATTTCCTATAATCATCAATTATTAATTTGTACCAGTGATCTACAAATAAAACTCATCCATTGGGGAGGAAGGCACTATAGCCGACTCATATGTTTATGTGCATCACATTACAAATAATAATTATTTTATGAAATTTATTCCAGTGATCCACAAATAAAACTCATCCATTAGAGAGGAAGTCAATATAGCCGACTCATAAGCTTACTTGCATCACACAATAAATCAATAATGGAGGTTGCGGGATTTATTATCCAATCCCTCTGCCACTTAGTTATTTAACAAGAGGGTTTTTACATGCATACAATATACCATATATAATATACAACTTAGCATGCTACTATTTAAAACATTAAATCAAATAGAACACGCATCCAAATATATAACAATAATAGACAAATAATTCAATTATAGCAGTTATATATAAGGAAATAAATTGCCAAAGACAGATTGACTTGATCAACACTCCAAGCAATTAAACGGATGCTTTGTGTGCTACGTTATCTAATCCCGCAACCCTAGACAGCCTCACACGCCTTCTCTTGCTGGGAAAGCACGTTGCCAGCCAAACTGTGCATCGCACGACTCGTGCCGCTCGCTGTCGGCAGTCATACCACATGTAAGCATATCGAATCAACACGCCATGCTGACTTGTCCTAGCAGTTCTGGCCATTCGTGCTGGCGACCTTGAAGAATACCATGTGATCGTGCTGCACGCTTTCCCCATCCACGCCGTCCACTGTCAGCAGTCGTGCCGATAGTAGCTGCCGGTTGCCAGAACTATATGCTATTTAGTCGAGACATTTGGACATGCCATCGCTGACACGCTGTCACCGACGATGCACACCGCTGGCACCATGTGTCCCGTTGATCGTGCTGATGATCAGCGACGATCATTCCTCAGATCACACGCCCGCATCCCTGCCCAATACGTGAAGAAGACCCGCACAGAAAAACACGCTGACCCACTCAAGACCAATGTAGACCCAACCTGAAAATCAGCATACTCAATCGGAATCATCTTCAGACCCGATCAAAATTACCAACAGGCTTGATCGGAATTCCATTAGTCTTAGTTTAGAACTATGCCAGGATCCATCGCATGCCATCGGGAAAAATCACCTGTCTCTCGTATTCCGTCAGGAAAAATCACCTATCTCACCGTCAACCATGGCATCGCCATGTTGTTTTCGACAAACCCTAGCCTCATCATTCAGAACTTTCCAATTCTACCGTTAATGGCAGTTGTGTCAACTGCTCAGCTTTCACACCGCCATTTTACAGCAGCGCCAATCAACGATCATACCAACGAAGTCCGTCATGAACCATTATAGGGTATTCATGAATCATCAGGCGTGAAGAACTTTGAACAGGTTTCGACGATGATTCACAAATATATTCGATAATTCATGAAGGGTTTTTCATAGGGATATGCATGGTTTCAATTCATAAAACCAAAACCCTAACAGTCGCATGTGATTCTATTGCAAATAAAAACACATAATCTCATAAACCCTAGCCTAATGTGTCATGCTTCACCACGAACCAAAGCTCTGATACCAATTTTTGGCATTCGATCATTTGGTTAATGTGAAATGTTAGGGTTCATGCAGTTCTATATTAGCGGAAGCAAGAATAAAGATTTGCATTATCTTTCACCAAGGTATGTTGAAGAAGAGAAATTCTCATCGGCAGCATGTGCAGCTTCACGATTTTAGGCATAACTTCCTCATTCAATCTCCAATTTGAGTAATTTTTATGCCAAAATGATCCTCTCTTCTGTGGGTTTCCAACGATATATCACAAGATCAGTTTTGTGTTCCACAAAAATTCAGAAAAATCATGAAAGTTGATGAATAGCAGTAGCAAATGACCTTCTGATCTTCTGTTGTATTCCTAAGCCACGTCTTAACGTTGTGTGGGCAACGATCTACAAGACAATCTCATTCTGTAGTCAATTTCACTTCCTCACGTGTTTAGGCGTGTATTAGTTTTTTATCCGGACTACTAAAATTGGCTATTTATAGGTTACAACAGGGACCAGGAGGAGAAATTAGGGTTGGGCCTCCCATTGGGCTTAAGCATCCAAGTTTAGCCCAAAACTTATACTTAAGTCCAATAATAATAAATCAGTCCACTAAAGAAATATTATTACACTGCCACCCTAATCCCAAATTACGTTATGGACTCCTTATTATGAGCCCGTTAATCTACCCGTGTTTAAGATTCAATGCCCATTAAATTAATTAAGTTACTGACAACTCCATTAATTAATATCTTTATCGAGAGTAGTACCACTCAACCTTATTATCATGCCGGAATAAATCCACCTGCAGGGTTTACATGATAATCATTATGAGCTCCTCAAAGGGACATCATCAACCAATTCCGTTAGGACATAGATTCCTTCTACAATCAACAGCACACCATAGAGACAACACTATCTCCCAACTCACCAAGCTTATTGATTTAACTATTAAATCTCACCCATTGATGAATCAAAGAAATAAATACTGGCTTACATGTCGAGGTTATTGTATAGGGATTAAAAGTACGAACATCCATAATAACAGAGATCTAGTTCTATTATATAGTCAGTATAAACCGAACGATCTTAAGGCGGTCCTGCTCAATACATACAAAGTGCACTAGTGCAATTTTATAATCAAGACAGAATAAAGCCAAATCACACTACAACCATACTGATAGATAGTCCCCATCTATCTCGGTTGTGAACAACTGTTTATACTTTATAAGGAGCTGATAATATGATCTTCCGTTAGATGCCGCACACCACATAATCTACAACATAAAGTAAATGGATTTTTGTAATAATTCATAAACAATTATGCAAACATTTGATCACATGATTCTCATTTCAAATATTGTCAAAAATATTGTTCATACAAAAAGCTAGACTTTTAGTATACAATCCAACAGCTTTGTTAGAAGTTCCCCACCGTATACAACATCTTGTAGTTCAGGTGGAACTTCCTCAAAACATCTAGGCAAACAATGAAGAATAAAATTGACTTGGGTTTCCCCTTCTATTTCTACTTCAAGGACTTCCAATTCATTCATTAAGTTAACCATGATCTCTTGCCTTTCAATCTTACTCAAGTATCTGAAGAGTCTCATGAGATTGACCAAACATATTTCTATGAACCTCTCAGCTCTCCATTAGAGACTTAAATAGGCATCAGATGACATTCTTAATGAGAACCCATTTATATTTTTCTAAGCAGTAAGAATTTAAAGTCAAGATTCTTTTCTAATCATCTCTTTTGGACCAGTAAGTATGTTTTCTTTTAGTTAACAATAAGTAAAATAAAACCATTTGAAAGTACAGAGAATCATGTAAATAAATAAAATGATCAAACAATTCGAATTTAAAATTTATATTGATTCCCTCAAAAATAATATAAAATAAATTCATCGAAATCTCAAGAACCGTGAATTTGCATGCCACATTAGTGTGGACATATACAAATCCTAACATTTGCAAAAGAAGGTTTTACCTATTAATTCCATATGTCAAATTAACCTTATGACTCAATGATTAATAGTCGGTTGTCCTTTAGCCATGCAAATAATAGCAGTGACTCCATTGGGGAGGATACATATTAATTGCACCTAATTGTATACCATTATTTGATACTAAGTACATTATTCAAGCTTATGCCCCTTCAGTTGGAGATGATCTCACGCACTTAAATAATTTCCTATAACCATCATAAAGAAATTTGTTCCAGTGATCCACAAATAAAACTTATCCATTGTGGAGGAAGGCACTATAGCCAACACGTAAGCTTACTTGAATCACATAACAAACCAATAATGGATGCTTTTTGGATTTATTAACCAATCCCTCTCCCATTTAGTTATTTAACAAGAGGCTTTTTGGATGCATACAATATAACAAATATAATACGCATCTTAGCATGTTTCTGTTTAAGGCAGTAAATCAAATAGAACATGCATCCATATATATAAAAATAATAAATAATTAAATCAATTATGGCAGTTATATATCAAGAATTAAATTGCCAAAAAAAGAAATGTCTTGACCAACACTCCAGCGATTAAACTGATGCCTTGCGCGATAAAAAGGATGTCTAGTGCCCTAAGTAATCCATCATCGCAGGCTGAACCCAGAATACGCCGGAGTACATTGCCACCACATCTAAAACCACCACCGGTCATCCCAGTCATCAGCACAACTCGGGCCGCCTACCATTGGTGGTCATGCCAATGGCCCTCGCTGGATCGTGCCTCCTGCAGCGCCTTATCATAAAGCATCGATGGTCATGCCTATCACCGACACGACTCATGTGCTGAATCACCATCACTCGTGTCACCAGGCTCTCCCAGTCGTACCACACATTTTCATGTCGTCCTCTATTGGCAGTCATGCCGACAATGGCTACAGGTCTCGCCACTCACCATGCCACACCATGCCTTCTTCGTCATGCCCTCGTCGAAGTCCCACTATCAGTGACAACCATTGCCTGCATGCCACAGCACGCGTCCAGCAAGTCTCTGCTGAATGTCGTCCGCACGCACGTCCATGCCGCACGGCACATGCCTGCCATGCGACTGTCCCAACCGCATGTCACCACTATATGCCAGTCTATCAGCAACGTGCGGCCACCAAAAATAGCCACCGATCGTGCACAGCGCAGCCAACACTCGTGCTGTCAATCGCGCTAATCACTAGCGTAGGTCATTTCGCCGAGCCGCCCGCCTGCAGCCATACATATGCATCGTCCGACCATGTGTCGGCCTTGCCATGCCATGTAGTCGCCTCGGTCCAGTCTCGCATTCGTCCATGCAGCCCATCGTGACACGCGATTCGCCGTGGTCTGACGACCCCCATCGATGGTGCAATCATGTGCCGTCATTTTCGAATAGGGTATTCAACAAGATATCACAATATTCTAAACCCTAAACATAAATGGCACATAAACACTAGCTTAACGTGTCATGTTTAGCCATATAACCTACGCTCTGATACCAATTGTTAGCAGTTGGATCTTTTTAGTTAACATTAACCGTTATGGTTCCATGCAATTCTACAGCAGCGAAACATAATCATAGAATTGAATTGCCTTTCACCAGGGTTTGTTGTTGAAGATATTGTACAACACGAACAAATGACATTCTGATATTTTATTGTATTCCTAAGCTGCGTCTTGACGTTGTGTGGGCAACGATCTCCAAGACAATCTCAATTTGTAGTCTTTCATCCTTCACACGGTTTTATGCATGTAAAATTAAGGTTCCGAACTGCTGAGATTAGTTATTTATAGGCTACAACAGGGACCAAGAGGAGAAATTAAGGTTGGGCCTCTCATTGGGCTTAAGTGTCCAAGTTTAGCCCAAAACTTATACTTAAGTCCAATAATAATAAATCAGTCCACTAAAGAAATATTATTGCACTGCCACCTTAATCCCAAATTACGTTATGGGCCCCTTCTTATTATGAGCCCGGTAATCTCCCCGTGTTTAAGATATTCAATGTCCACTAACTAATCGAGTTACTGACAACTCAATTAATTAATCTCTTTACCGAGAGTACCACTCAACCTTATTATCATACTGGAATAAATCCACCTGCAGGGTTTACGTGATAATCTTTATGAGCTCCTCAAGGGGACATCATCAACCAATTCCGTTAGGACACGAATTCCTTCTACAATCAACAGCACACCATAGAGACAACACCATCTCCTAACTCACCGGGCATATCTATTTACGATTAAATCTCACCCATTATGAATCAAAAAAATAAATACTAACTTATGTGTCGAAGTTATTGTATAGGGATTAAGAATACGTACATCCATAATAACTGAGATCTAGTTCTCTTATATAGTCAGTATAAATTGAACGATCTCACTCGATCCTGCTCAATGCACATAAAGTGCACTAGTGTAATTTTATAGTCTAGACTAATACCTAATCACACTACAACCATCCCGATAGATAGTCCTCGTCTGTTTTAGTTGTGAGCATTTGTTTATACTTTATAAGGAGCCGATAATATGATCTTTCGTGTGACACCGCACACTATATTATCTACTGTATAAAGTAAATAGAGTTTTGCAATAATATATAAACAATTATGCAAAACATTTTATCACACAATTCTCATTTCAAATATTGTCAAAATATTATTCATACAAAAAGCTAGACTTTTACTATACAATCCAACATTCATAAGATACTACGAACATTCTTAGGGTTACGTGTTCATAGGTGATCAGGATGGGAGCTTAACTGAGACTGAATCACGAAATGCTCATTTTTAAGAAACTGAATTTCCTAGTAGAGGGGGCATCAGGGATGCTGAATCTATTTTTGAGGTAGAAGAAAATCAATACCTACAAGATCCAAGTGGGAGTAGTTTAACTATGGTATGGATCTTGATAGATATTTTTTGGTTGAGAATCTGGCGATTCCCAATGTGAGAATTTTATCTAGAGAAGACCATCAACAGATATCTCAAAAAAGTTCTAGGAAACATGTGCCTAAAAGGCATTATGATATTGAAGGACATGCATTCTTTATTTTACTAGAAAATTGAGATGTTTCTCCTGTTGATGAGGAAGAGCCCAAAAATGTCAAAGAAGCTCTAACTTGTCCAACAAAGGAGAAATGGATAAAAGCAATGAAAGAGTAGATGGAGTCTATGAAGTCAAATCAAGTCTGTGAACTTGTATATCTTCCGAAGGGACGAAAGGCAATTCGGAATAAATGAATTCTCAAAATCAAAAGAAATGCTGATGTGTCAATAGAGAGGTATAAAGCTCGCTTGGTGGTAAAAGGCTATACTCAACAAGAGGGTATAGACTATGAAGAAACTTTTTCACCTGTAGTGAGATTTGCCTCGATTCGTCTACTGTTGGCTATAGTGGCTACCATGGATCTAGAATTACAGAAAATGGACTTAAGAACTCATTTCTTAACAGAAAATTAGAAGTAGAAATCTACATGCAACAGCCTGTAGGATTTATCTCATATAACTCGTCATGAAAAATGAATACCACTGTGTCCAATGTTGTTTTGTGATTCTATCCTTGTATGTGGTTGACATACTACTAGCCAAAAATAGCAAAGAGTATCTTGAAATCATAAAAAGATAGTTATCTTCAAATTTCGAATGAAAGATACGGGTGAAGTTAAGTACATACTTGGTGTGAAGATCCATTTGGATCGTTCAAAGAAGTTATTGGGTTTGTCTCAAGAGACTTACATCAAGAAACTTTTATAACGATTCAACATGGATACCTGCAAACATATAGATACTCCCATTGTGAAAGGTGAATCATTGAGTCAGCAGATGTGTCCTAAAACTCAAGATGAAAACAATGAAATGACCAGAGTAACATATTCCAATGTGATTGGAAGTCTTATGTATGCAATGCTGTGTACAAGACCATATATTTGTTATGCCGTTGGTCTGGTAAGCATGTATCAATCCAATTCGGGAAAGAAGCATTGCATAGCTGTGAAAAGAATTTTCAAATACCTGAAAGGGAATGCAGATTATTCTCTCTGTTATCAAGGAATAACAGTACACTGAATGAGTATACATATGCAGACTGGAGTGGTGATTTATATGAATTTAAATCAACTTTCAGTTATGTCTTTTTGCTCAATAATGGAGCAATCTCATGGTGCAGCAAGAAATAGACTTGCATAGCACTGTCCACTATGAAAACTAAATTTGTGGCATGTGCGTCTGCAGTTCAAGAGGGTATTTGGTTGAGAAGATTTATGAAATATTTGGAGGTCTCAAACACTCCAGTGGGAGCTGTTTTAATTAATTGTTATCATCAACCAACTATTGCTTACACAAAAGACCCCAAATATCATGGAAAACCAAACACATTGACACGAAGTTAAACTTTGTTAGAGATATTGTTGACAAGAAGAAAGTGATTCTTAGTTACATTTCTACTTGTTTGATGTTAGCAGATCCTTTTACCAAACCAAATCCAGAGATGTATACATAAGACATGTAAAAGGATTGGGTTTGCGAAGGATCTAAAACGATGTATTGAATACGTTTATGTATGTTAATGAAATAGTTAATGGTTTAACTATAAATATATGTTTTATAAATTATATGTGATGGTTCATATAATAGTATGTCGACAAGTTATGATTGGCTCTCTCATACGAGCAATTGTCTCTGCCTAAGTGGGAGCACAGAGATGAGATTATGATAATTAATGTAATCGGAATAGATTTCACCACGAATCTAATCCAACTTGTTGTAAATCTAAATTGACGAAAATCCTATATGTTGGAGGGGGGATATCTGGGTTAAGTGTATGAGACACACTTGAACTCTAATTTACATGATGCCTAAATTAAATGAAATACGATATTTCCTTTTCTTGGAAGGAAGTTAAAGACATTATGACATGTGTTTTAGGAAAACGATATGTGCTAATTTGACCCCAACAGGATTGAGAAAATTATCCCTGTTTTCTCAAAAGTATGAGTCCTTATTTATTTTACCCTTATGACTTTCTACTATATTCAAAGTCTTCACTTTAGTGTTGCTACTTTAGCATGTTACCAAAAGAGCTATAATTAATAACGGCTATACGGTGCATGTCTAGGAAAGCAGCTACAGTGGGAGATTGTAGATACTTAGTGAGATGGGAAGAACGTCTTAATTTAACATATACTATTGTGATTCATTGACTAGTCAATCAAGCAAGATCTTGATTATGAATACATAGTTTTTGCAAAAAGGTTGAATATGCTCTGATAAGTTCAGGGATTGAAAAGAGATATGTCAACTTATGTTAAATGTTCAAGAGATCTGGTGTATAGCGAGCTTGTTGAGTTTTTTTTTGATAAACTGGTTGAGTTGCTATATATCTCTAACAAGTGTATAGCGATTAAAACTCATATCTCGTGGGACATACGATGTATTAATCTATATGAGAATATGATTCATGAAAAAAATGGGTTAGGAAACTATTGACTTCATATGTGAGTGGGAGATGTAAATAATAATTAATATTATTTATTTAATTATTTTCCACATATGATTTTGTGGATAAAGTATAGAGAGAGAGTTAAGAGTTGGTTATTTAACTCCTATCTTTTGGGAAATAAAAGATAATGTGCTGAGCAGTTATCATCGATGCGAATTCAGAATACATAACGCTGAAAGCCTTTTCCCTCTCTGTGTTTTCTCTCTCGAATTCATAATACAATTCTAGTTCTTCATATTCCAGATAAATTCCATATCATGGATATTAATCTACAACCTCATCTTGTAAGATTTGATTCAGAGATCACAGTTTATTCGTGAGTACCAAATCAGTTCATAGATGATCCAGTTATTTCTTCCGCTGCAACATAAATTATACGGAGAGAGGTTAGTGAGATTACTCTCTATGTATGTTTTGATTGAGTTTATATGCCTTTAATTTTCCAACATTTGATGGCAAAGGGAATCCATCGCCAAGTTTCGCCATCAGTTTTGTTGTCGAAATCGTGAAGACTTTGGAGATCGCAGATCTACCAATCGGTTAGATTCGTCACTATCGTGAGAAGCTACCACTCTCGTCGACAGTAAGCTTTCAGGTTTCTACTTTTCCTTTTCTTGTATGTTGTGAAAGAAAAGGTCACACAACAATTTTTGTGTTTGTCTTGCATCCTAGAATTTAGAGTTATTAATGTTAGTTAGAAGAGGATAAACTTGTTATTTTACCAAATTAGATAGGAAAGTTCAGATCTAATAAGCAATATTTGCTACTTTGATTAACTTTTTAAGGGTCAACTAGCTATAATTTAGTCAATTGTGTGGAATTTGATCACTGTAAGTGCAGAATACATTGGGCAATGTGACCATAGCAATGTGTTCATGGAAGGTGAATAATAGAAACCATTTTTGTTAGGTCAGCTGCTGATTTTTCTTGGATGGCTGCACCTAGTGTCAAAATTTTAAATTCCTGAATGCATAATTACGAATTTATTTCTTCCATGTCAATATGTGAACAGCACGTTATTGTGACAATCCTATCGAATTGGTGAAGAAACCACTGAACATACTGAAATTATTCCATTTTTCTTACACATTGGATAAGTTTTTGCTGCTCATTTCTTGTCAGTTGGAACATGATCCACTTTCCCCCTGATTGCTGAATTCAAGTTGCAGCAAAGCAAAGGAGATACAATCAGTTAGGAAGACATCGACTTAAAACGTATGAGATCTTTCCTCCAACTCTCGTGTTTTACCTCTTGAATTCAGGCCTGCAGCCTGCATCAGAAAATGCTTATGTTCTAGTCCCATGTTTTGAAATGTACTTTTATTTGATTTATGGAGAACCCAGTGTTATAGCATTATCAAAACTTAAACCTCACTTATGTATTTAGTTTGTAGGTTGGATAGATTTACACCTAGCAATAGCTTTTGGTGCTGTAAAATTGATTATAGTTTGTCATCTGGACTATGCTTAATCACTGATCAATTCTCGTCCACAGTTATATCAACTCTTTCTCGTAGAGTTACAATGTTTTTGGATCTTCTTAATTATACGCATTTTGTGAAAAAAATCTTCATTTCGTGCGGAAAAATCAACTACTCCCCCTAAAAGAAATATGCATTTCTTAATTAGAAACTACATTTCGTACAAAAAAATCAACTAACCCATAAAAGAAATCTGTATCTCTTAATTAGAATATGCATTTTGTGTAGAAGAATTTGCAGTTGCGGGATTTGGGGAAAAAATTCACTAATTGCGGGAATTGGGAGAGAAATTGGCTTTGAGGAAAATCTGCATTTCCTGATGATCCTCGTACCCAATGGCCAAGGAAATTTTGGAAGGAAAAGGAGGCTTTGAGTACAGCAGGGGCTTCTCCTGGACAGGGGTTGGAGATGACTGATGCTGCTCCAGTGTTGGAGGCTCAGGCTCCTGCTCGAGTTCCGCACTTCAGTCAGGATGGTGAGGGCTCTAGTCATGACAGGTGGATTCCATTGTAGCTGGAGTCGTATAATACTACTAACAATCGGAAGTCTGTTTGTTCAGAGAAGCAGGAGCCCTTGAACCGGACAACTTCAAGGAATGCCTCTCCATCGTGTCTAGTTGCTTCAAGTAATCAGGTTCATTTATCGAATTCTTTTGGTGCTTTGGGTGCTATGTTTGAGGACGAGGCTCCCGTTGAGTGATGAGTGTTTAAATTCACATGTTTTGAGCTCTGATTTGTATGATAATAATATGAGATTTGATCTTAAGTCAAGATAAATCGAGTTGTATAGTGGAAAGTCATGAATCAGGTGCGTTTAAGTCCGTTGAGTGAATTTTCGAAGGAAAATGGGATAGAAGTGATCAGAACTGGAGAAAGGGTGTTGTAGGCACCCAGTTCGACTAGTAGGGACGTGGTTCGACCAGCAACAAATTAGTTTGACCAGCATTCATGGTCGAACCAGGTGAAGAGAGGCGACAAAATCGTGGTTCGACCACGACACTGTGGTTTGACCAAGCATAGTGATTAGCCATAACTTGTAGTCGGGTTGACCAATTCAAGAATTTATCAAACCACAGGTAGGTAGGTACTAGTGCTTAAGCAATCTCACGTTTCTTGTAATTTTATAGAGACGAATCATCAATGGATAGGTGTTCAAACAAGTAATAAAATCAATCAAAGCAAGCAAGCAAGCAATGATCAAAAAACAAGATAGATAGAAGAAGGGTGATTTTCCAAGTTAAGTAAAAGTGAGATTAACAATAATTTAAGAAGTGGAAATCCTAGGATAAATGCATCAAATTCATATGATCATGGGTATAAGACTAAGGGCCAACACTAAGTTCACCTAAGCTCCTTCTCGAGATGGGTAGGATATGAATCTCAATTAGCACAAAGGTTGGTTCTCATTCAAACAATTCCAACTAGGTACTAAGCTTGAAATAAGAATCCCTTCACATAATTAATCAACCTCTCGATCAAACCAGCCATACGTCCTATCAAAGGGTTCTAAACTCTAAAGGATTTCTCAATCTCTTTACTATTTATAATGCACATGAATTGTTTGATGAAATGATTCACTCAAATGTCCTAATCACATAATTGATTTCTCAATCTAATCATATATTTAGAGCATCTAAATACACAAATTATCAAAAACATTAAGATCTAAAGCACCTATGATAGGAAATCAATTAACCCAATCAAAAATATAAATTTAAATACATAAATCCCAAAATTTAACCACAAACTTTCATGTTGCTAATCCCACAAGGGAGATTAGCCTACAATCTTCATAAGATCCTTAACATAGACATTAAAAACCTTACAAATCATGGTAAACTAGAGGATTAACATAAAATTGGGATAAAAATTCCCTTGGATTGGCTCCAATTGAATCTTCTTCCTTCCTTTGGTGATCGCTTTCTCTTCCTTGCTTCTTCACTTGATTTGGATGGTAGAATTTATGAAGAGATGAAATGTGGATGGATGGATGAAGAATGGATGAAGATGATGGCGTAAAATGGAGGAAATGGTGTGTGAGGTGTGTGAAACAGTAAAACCCTCACCCAAATCTGATGAAATATTGAAGTACTGGGTATTTATACCCCTTGAGAAGCTTCTAGAAGGTTTCTAATTGTTTACCAGAATTTTACTGGACTCAACTCGAGCTCATGCACTCGGCTCGAGTCGTGTTACGTTTTGGAGGCAATTTTTCAGCAGTAGATGGAGCTCGAGTTGAGTATCAGAGCTCGACTCGAGTGCTGACTTGGACACGGCTCGTGTTCTGAACTCGAGCACAGGGGAGGGCGTGTAATATTTTCTGATGTCGGCGCACGACCTTTCTGGACAGGCCCGTATGTAGCGCACGGCTCGTGATACACCAACTCAACTCGAGTAGCAGCACTTGGCTCGAGTTGGGTTGTGCTTATTTTTCTTCTTCGTTTCATCTCCCTTCTCCATTTTTGCTTTATTTTACCTGTTTTACATACGTTTAAGCTCATTCTCACACATTTTCATAAAAACAAACACACAACCAAATAACACATAAATATGGATAAAATACTATAAAAATGGATATAAAAAGACACTAAAATCTAGGTGAAAATATCACTCATCACATAGTGGTTGAACCATGGTCGAACCAGAAGCATAAGTTTTTGCAGATACAGTTCAACCATGAAGCTTCCGATTCGACCTGCCATTCGAGTCGAACCGGCTACCTGCCAGTGATGTACAGGTCAATTCAACCTGTAATTCGACCAGTCTTGATTGGTTCGACCAGGGGTCTTGGTTGAACCGATGCACTGGACACGTCCGGATCCATATTTTTACATCTTCAGTGCATATTTTTGCTCAAAAAGCCCATCCTAGGTCCATAAGAAGAGTTCGCAAGTATAAAAGGAAGACCCTACGCAAGGGAAAAGGGAGTTCACTACCACCTTCATTTTACATAACATCAGAAGCCCTACCACCATCCACGGAGCTGTGGATAGAGATTTATCTGTCGAATTAAGTGAGAACCAAGTAAAGATTCAAGACGAAGAGAGACGCGATGGCGCCTACATCTAGAGTTTACTTCGTATCTTAGTTTATCTTGTAATTTTCAAGACTATGGGTAAGATCTATCCAACCACCATGATTGTTTTTCGATCAATCATGGGCTAGAACTGCTTCGGTAGTTCTAGAGTTTATGAAGGTTTTATGAGTTAATTGAACTTCCGTGTGTATACTCCGTACAACACTACTTGTGGTTTATTTTATATAAGATTATACATTTTTAATTAATTCTCAGAGTTGTTTTGTGCATCATTAGTTGTTATGTAGAGTCTGAATACATATCTTGATTATTGATTGAGTGCGTTCACTGCTGAGCAGGATTCCATGTTATGATTCTAAGTGAAGGGACTCCGAAGTGTCATTAGAACTATCTTATATGAATACTTGTTAATTGAATAATATTCGGGTTAATAAGTAGGAGAAAGAATATAACTTCATAGTACCTATAAAGGGAGATCATATCGGGTTAGAGTACTAAGTGCACGGGAAATAATTTATACTGATAGTACCTAGAAAGGGGTGAATTACATCTCTTGCTCCAAGGATATTCACAAGTATCACACACTTATTAAAATGTTTCTATAGAGTAGATTTGCATGGCTTAGTGATGCATCCATACTCCACAAGGCAGAGTCGAACATTGATACACAGAAGGTAAATTAATGAGTAAAACTGGATAACCTGAAGAACCTATCTTCTCACTTATTCACTTTCGTTCAATCTCTACTGTTTATTTATTTTAATTGTTCTTCAAAGTATTTAATTATTAGTTATTTAGTCACACAACTATTTTGTCATAATAGTCTTAATAAGTTAGAATATAATTAAATTGATAATAATACGTCCTTTGGGTTCGATAAACATTTGGTCATTTATCAAGGCTACAATAGCATCCTTCATACTTGGGGATTAATATTGTGTGTTGAGAAAGCGCTCATCAAGTTCTTGGCGCCGTTGCCGGGGATGGCATTATTTTTATTTTATTATTTCTAGTTTAATTGAGACTACTTTATTCTTGTCCTTATTTTCTAACGCTTATTTTTCTTAGGTGTATGCTCACTAGATCAAAGGCAAGATATTTAGAACCTTATAATCCAGAGATTGGAGCATTGTCAAGGAAGAAGAAGTTAAAGAAGATGAAGAATAAGAACGTGCAACCAACGGAGGCTCTTAATTTAGGAGTTGAAGTTGACCAGCTGAACTCGCAAGTGACTGAAGTTGCAACCGACGTTAACTTGGAAGTAGAAGTAGTCAACATGGTGGCAAATCCGGATAATCTTGTCATCCATGAAGTCTTTAAGAATAACGGAGGGGGCAATGTAGGGCTGTTAGGAACAAGAGAGGCCGGAGCTGATTTTGATCTTCACCCTGCTATGATCAGCATGATTGAAAAGAGTCCCTTCTCTGGGGAACCTTTGAAGATCCTCAGCAATATTTAAATAAGTTCCTTGGTTATGCAAGTACACAAAAGGATGTAGGAGCTCATGAAGATGCGAGAAGGATCATCTTGTTTAAGTTCTCGCTTAATGAAAAGGCGAGAGATTGGTATGATAATCTTAATGCTGCTGAATGCGATACTTAGGAGAAATTGAAATTCTTGGAGCGATACATGCCACCTTCAAAGGTGTTTAAGATGAAACAAGAAATTAATCAATTTGCTATCCATGGTAATAAGAAGTTTCATGAGGCTTGGGACATATTCAAGGACATGCTTTGAAAGTGTCCACAACATGGGCTTTCTAAAGCTCAATACATTAGTATTTTCTATAATGGATTGGATTGTGATTCTCGAGTGTTGCTAGATGCTTCATCTAATAGAGTATTGCATAAAAGTCATTCGTTGAGGCCGAAAAGCTCTTTGAGGATATTTCGATGAATTCAAGAGATTGGCTTATTGATCGAGTGAGAGGCACCTACGTTCTTGGAAAAGTAGCACAGGTTGAGCACACGATGGTAAAGTCAAGTAGAGAAGATAAGATCGTCTCTAGTTTGGCTAGTATCAACAAGTTACTTGAGTCTCAGCAAAAGCAGATCACTGATATAGCACAGCGAGTACCAATGATGCAGCAGGATGTTTGTAATGAAGAAGCTAGCCAAGATGAATTGGATGAGGTAAACTATGCCATGGGTCAAAGTATTCAAGGAACGAGGTTTTAATATCAAGGAAACTAGAATTACCAAGGGAACTACAATAATCGTGGTCTCCCTGGTAATTATCAACAACCAAGGAGGCTGGAGTTTTCATGGAGTAATCCAAATACAGCAATACAACCTCTTGTTGGTGTTGATCCGGGTGTGAAGGTCAAAGAAGGAAAATCTAGTTTTGAGGATACGGTGAACAGGTACATGGCAAGGAATGATGCAAGAGTGGATCACCTAGAGGTGAAGCTAGAGGCAAATATTGATGCAAATCATGAGGATATATCAAAGCAGATGAAGGACTTGACATTGTTGATGGGGCAGATGGCCGGGAATGTTAACCAATTGACACAAGCCATAGAGAAGGATAAGTTCTTATCTCAAAGTATAGCAAACCCGAAGCAGTGCAACGCCATCACGTTGAGGTCTAGAACTTAGTATGAAGGACCGATGACACCAAAAATGATTCGGGGGTTCCAGCCAGCCGGTTCGACCACGATCAGTATGGTTCGACCAACCCTATTGGTCGAACTATGATCGAACCAACCTGTCTGCGGCACCCTATTTTATCTGAAGTGCGATTTGACCACGATCAGCATGGTTCAACCAACCCTATTGGTCGAACCGTGGTCGAACCACCCTGTCCAGAGCACTCTGTTTAGTCTGAAGCACAATTCAACCAAGACCGTAATGGTTTGACCAACCTTGTTGGTCGAACTATGGTCGAACCAGCCTCTCCGGGGGAGAGAATACTTTCTGAAGCTCGATTCGACCATTACACACCTGGTTCAAACAGTACCCCTGGTCGAACCATGGTCGAACCGCCTCGTTCGGCACCATTTTTCAAGCCATATGCTTTACTTTATGTCGATGCCACTCTAGTACCAGCAAAAGAGCAGAATACTGATCTTGTAGCAGAGAAGAAATGGGAAAGAGTAAAAAGATTGAGAGCCGAGAAGGACAAAATTGAGAAGGTTGAACGTGATGAATGGGAGATTCCAAAACTAATATGTTTCCTCCGTTTCCTTTCAAGTTAGTAAAGAAGGGATTGGAGAAAAAGTTCAAGAAGTTTTCAGATATCATAAACGAGATAAGCTTGAGCATTTCTTTCTCTGAAGCACTCTTGGAGATGTCATACTACGCCCGCTTCCTTAAAGACATACTTTTGAAGGAGAGAAGCTTGAACGAAATTGAAACTGTGAATTTGTCTAAGAATTACAGCTGGATCATACAGAAAAAGCTACCAGCTAAGTTAAAGATCCGAGAAGCTTCACCATTCTATGTGAGATTGGAAAGGGGCCGGCACGACGAGCTTTATGCGATCTTTGGGAAAGCATCAATTTGATGCCATTGTCAATATTCCAAAGGCTTGGTTTGGGTGAGTTAACTCCAACAACAGTTTCTCTTCAATTGGTGGATAGGTCTATGACTTTTCCGAAGGGAGTAATCAAAGATGTTCTCATTAAAGTGGAGAAACTAGTCTTTTCTATGGATTTTCTTGTACTTGAGATGGAAGATGACAAGGATAATGTTCCCCTCATCCTAGGAAGACCATTTCTTGCCACTGCTAGAGCAATGATTGATGTTCAAAAAAGAGAGCTAAGGTTGCATGGATAAAGAAGAGGTTCTTTTCAACCTTGATAAAGCAATGAAGATGCCAATGGAGACGCAGTGTCACAGCATTGATGTGGTGGAGGAGATCGTGAGGGAAGATATGTCTTTTTTCCTTTCTTAGGATCCATTAGAGACATGCTTAGCGAAGTCTCTTACTTTTCCCACCGCAGAGCTAGATGAGCTCTCCAATGAGGTATGTATTGAATTTCTTGAAAATCTACTTGCTTTGGATGATGACAGTCATGAATCACAAAGGCCCAAGTTTGAAGAGGTGAAGTGGAATAAGAAGTACTTACCATTGGATAGAGAGAGCACAGTAAAAGAAGAGAAGAAAGAGGAGCTGAAACCACTACCGAAGCATTTGAAGCATGCTTATCTAGGTGACAATGAAACATATTCGTTAATCGTATCTTCTTCTCTAACTAATGATCAACTCGATGAGTTATTAGATGTGCTTAGGAAGTATAAGATTGTAATTAGTTGGTCTCTTGATGATTTAAAAGGTATTAGTCCATCATATTACATGCATAAGATAAGATTGTTAGATAAAGCCAAGAGTAGCATTAAGAATCAGCGGAGGGTAAATCCCTCTATCCAAGAAGTGATTAGGAAGCAAATCCTAACACGGCTAGATGCAGGAATTATTTATCCAATTAGTGATAGTCCCCATGTGAGTCCATTGAAGTCGATGACTATTCATAGCTATTACCCTGACACCAAAGAAGAGTTCGACCCAATGCTTTAGTAATAAGCAGTCGAGACTGTTTATCCCAAGATTGGTTGATTGTTCATCTTTTCTTGAAGCGGGTTTAAAGGATCAACATGTTGTGGCTAAAAAGAGGGCATGACTATTGTGAAAGCCGATGATGGAGAGACTCTAGCCACTAGGATTCCTACGGGATGGCATGTGTGTATTGACTACAGGAAACTGAATGAAAATACATGTAAAGACCACTTCCCTCCTCCTTTCATGGATCAAATGCTTGATCGTCTTGCAGGGTATGATTTCTACTGTTTCTTGGATGGGTACTAGGGGTATAATCAAATCATGATTGCACCTGAGGACCAGGAAAAGACTACTTTTACTTGCCCTTATGGAACTTTTGCCTTTAGAAAGATGCATTTTGGATTGTGTAATGCACCTGCTACATTGCAGCGCTGCATGCTGGTCATATATGATGGGTTGATAGAAAAGATCATCGAGGTGTTTATGGATGATTTTTCTATGTTTGGTTCCTCCTTTGATATTTGTTTATCTAACCTATCTACGGTTTTGAAGAGATGTCAAGAAACTAATCTTATCTTAAATTGGGAGAAGTGCCACTTCATGATGAGAGATGGGATTATTCTTTGGCACCATATATTTTGGCTGAGGGATTGTAGGTTGATAGAGCAAAGGTGGTGGCGATTGAAAAGCTTCCACCACCTACTAATGAAAAGGGAGTGCAGTCCTTCCTTAGACACACAGGATTTTATAAGAGATTTATCAAAGACTTCTTAAAATACTCCAAACCATTGTCTCACTTACTTGAAAAGGATGTTCCTTTTGTTTTTGATGATGAATGGCTAACAACTTTTTAGGTTATAAAGGAGATACTTATTACTGCACCTATCTTGATCACACCGAATTGGACTCAGCTGCTTGTACATATGTGTGATGCAAGTGATCAAGCACTTGGTGTGGTGCTTGGGTAGATGAATGAGAAGAAGTTCTGCACTATTTACTATGCGAGTAAGACTTTTGATGCAGCACAAAAGAACTACATTGTCACTGAGAAGAAGTTTTTAGCTGTTGTGTATACATTCAATAAGTTTTGACAGTATTTGGTTGGCATGAAGACCAATGTGCACGGATCATTCTGCGATCCGGTACTTGATGAAGAAGAAGGAAGCGAAGACAAGGATCATTAGATGGATCCCTCTTCTGCAGGAATTTGATATGGAGATCCGAGATAAGAAAGATATGGAGAATGTGTTGGCGGATCACTTATCAAGGTTGGAGACAAGGGAGCATTGTGATGATTCTTTTGAATACATAGAAAAGATGTTTCCTGATGAGAAGATCATGGCGGTATTTGCTGAAGGAGCGAAAAGAGCGTGTGTAGTTGCTGCTCAAGGAGTGGATCCATGGTATGAGGATTATGTCAATTACATTGCTGTAGGAGAAATTCCAAGAGATCTCAACAGGTATCAACTTGCAAAGTTTAAGAGGGATGTTTAGACTTTCATATGGATGATCCATTTGTCTACAAGATCTGTACGGATTCTATCGTCCGTAGATGTGTGCCCGAGATAGAGATGGAGAGTGTACTTGATTTTTACCATGCACAACCTAACGGAGGATATTTTGGAGCCCAAAAGACAGCAGATAAGGTACTTCAATCTGCTCTTTATTGGCCTACTTTGTTTAAAGACTGTGAATCCTATGTAGTGACATGCGATAGATGTCAAAGGATGGGAAACATAAGTAGAAGAGATGAGATGCCACTTCAGCCAAGCATTGTTGTTGAGATCTTTGATGTATGGGGATCGATTTTATGGGGCCTTTTCCCCCATCAAATGGATTTCTCTACATCCTTCTTGTTGTGGATTATATTTCTAAGTGGGTAGAGGCCATTCCTACTAGCTTGAATGATTCAAAGACCGTGTTATCTTTCTTGAAGAAACATATCTTTGCTCGCTATGGAGTCCCTAGAGCACTTGTAAGTGATGGAGGTTCTTACTTCGTCAATAAACTTCTCGAAAGAGTGCTCAAGGATTATGGTATTAAGCATAGGGTCACTACACCCTATCATCCTCAAGCTAATGGGCAAGCAGAGGTCTCCAACCGACATGTGAAGCAAATTTTGGAGAAAGTAGTCAGAACTAATAGGAAGGATTGGGCTATGAAGCTCGATGATGTTTTGGTTGGATTGTATACTAAAAGTCTAGCTTTAGTATGAACAATGTTTTAACAATTTATTTTAAATGAGAATTGATGAGCATTTTCTCAACATACAATTAATCCCCAAGTATGAAGGATATCAATTGTAGTTTCGAAAGGTGACCAAGTGAATATCGAACCCAAGGGACGGCGTATTATCAATTAAATTATTATCTAAATTAATTAAGACAAAGCAATAAGAGTTTGATGTTTGATTATAACTAAAATACTAAATTAAATAACAAATAAAATAAACCATCACTCGAAGAATACGTAGGTGGATCAAGTAGGAGAATAGGTAGCTCTAGGATAATCCAGTTTTACTCATTAACTTCCCTTCCATGTGTCAATGTCCGACTCTGCCTTGTGGAATATGGACGCATCACTAAACCATGCATATCTACTCTATAGACACAAGTAAACATGCGTGTAACACGTGTGAATAACCTCGGAGCAAGAGATATAATTTCACCCCCCTTTCTAGGTACTATCAGTATCAATTATTTCCCCCTAAGATTGGTACTCTAACCCGATATGATCTCCCTTTATAGGTACTATAAAGTTATCCTCTTTATCCTACTTAATAATCCGAATTCAATTCAATTAATAAGTATTCATATATGATAGTTCTAATGAAGTTTCGGAGTCCCCTCACTTAGAATCATAACATGGAATCCTGTTCAGCGGTGAACGCACTCAATCTACAACCAAGATATATATTCAGACTCTATATACCAATTGAAGATGCACAAAACGACCGTGAATATGGATTAAGAAAGTACAATCATATATAAAATAAACCACAAGTAGTGTTGTACGGAGTGTATACATGGAAGTTCAATTAACTAGATAAAACCTTCAAACTCCTAAATCTACCAAAAAGGCTCTAGCCCATGATATTTCGAAGAACAATCATGGGTGTTGGATAGATCTTACCCGGATGTCCGGAAAATACAAGATAAATTAGGAAACGAATAAACCCTTGATGTAGGCGTCTTCATGCCCTTCTCCATCTTGAATCCTCCTCTTGGTTCTCCTCTTGATTCCACAAACGAATCTTCAAAGTGATGGATGGATGAAGGAAAGGAAGTGGATGATGGATGGGGGGTGATCCCCCCTTGTGGGGTGTTGTATGGTTGTGGCCTCTCCTCGGTGATTGGTGACGTTTTTCTTGACTGCATGAGCCTCCTTTTATACTTGTAATCACGTCTGTAGGGCTTGGAATGGGCTTTTCAAGTGATCCCATGCGTTTTGGCCTCGAAAATACGGATTTGGTAAGTTCCCGAAGCGCAGGTTCGACCTCGTCAAACAGGTCGAACCACTTGCCACAGGTCGAACCACAGGTCGAACCCTGCTACTGGATTTGCGCAGTCTCTCCGTTTCGCGTATAACTTTCACATCCGACCTCCAAATTGAGTGATTTTTGCGCTCACGCGATCCTCTCTTCCTTGTTTTTCTATCCATATAAAGAAATCACAAGAAATCCAAGAGTTGAATATGTAACAGGCCATGGAAAGTAGCACTGCAATTCTGTTCGGCACAGCTCGCGCGGCGTCACCACTTTGCTCATAACTTTCTCGTTCGGACACCGAATGGGATGTTCTTTATGCCAAAACGACCCTCTCTTCAGTGGCTTTCCAACTATGTATCACACTTCCCGTTCAGAGCTCCACATCAATACAGAATAATTACAAAAGTTGGATGTGCGTTTATCAGCATTCTTGCACAAATTGCACCTTTTCTCAAACTTGGCTCTTCTGATCCTTTTTCCACCTAAAACACAACAAAACACCTCAAGTGCACCTTTTTCTCACATATAATGAATATAAGACATTTGTGCTCATATAAGACTACAATATCAATCAAAAAGGTGTTAAATTGGATATTAAAACACGCTTATTTTCACTCTCATCAAGAATCAATGATCAAGTGATTGCGTCTTATAATTTATTTATATGTTTGATGCAATAGTCCACTTACTTTATACTGTAGATAATATGATGTGCCACAACACGCGAAAGATCATATTATCGGTGTTATGAATCGTTTGCAAGTATTCAAACTTAGCAAGAACTTATTGCATTAAAACACATGCACACACATTTATGTTGATTGTATGAAGAATAAAAGAAAACTTAGAACACCAAGTATTATAGTGGTTCAGCAATTGCCTACATCCACTCTTAAGGGAGAAGATATCTTATTCATTAGGGTTACAACGATGAAGAATGAATACAACTTACATATATATCTTAACTTATGATATATATGGGTAATATATGATATGATCTGCAGAATCTTGCATATCATATATGTGATCACAAACTTGCTTGCCAAGAAAGATGTCTGATGAGAGTGAAAATAAGCGTATTTTATTATCCAATTTAACACCTTTATGATGAGAATTGTTGTCATATATTAGCACAATGGTCTTATATTCATTATATGTGATATGAAGGTGCACTTGAGGTGTTTTATTGTCTTTTAGGAGGAAAAAGGGATCAAAAGTGCCAAGTTGGAGAAAGGTGCAATTTGTGCGAGGATGCTCTGAAATGCACGTCCAACTTATGTAATTATTCTGTGTTCTTGTGGAGATAAAACTGGTAATGTGATATATTGTTGGAAAGCCACTGAAGAGAGGGTCGTTTTGGCTCAAAGAACATCCCATTTGGAGGCCGAACGAGGAAGTTATGAGCAAAGAAGTGACGCCGCGCGAGCTGTGCCGAACAGAACAGATGTTCTACATTCCATGGCTTGTTACAGATTCAATTCTTAGAGTTTTTGTGAGTTATTTAGATGATATAAAGACCAGGAAGAGAGGATCGTGTGAGCACAAAAATCACTCAATTCGGAGGTTGGATGTGAAAGTTATACGCGAAACGGCGAGACTGCGCAAATCGGTTTGACCTAGGTTCGACCTGAGACATTCTGGTTCGACCTGTTGGGCTGGTCAAACCAAGCACCTGGGGCTTCCAGTAGGGTGGTTCGACCTGTGGTTCGACCTGTGCTTAGTGGTTTGACCTGTTTGCTGAGGTCGAACCAACGTTCGGGAAATTACCAAATCCATCTTTTCGAGGCCTAAACGCGTGGGATAATTAAGGAAGCCCATTTCAAGCCTAGGAGACGTGATTACAAGTATAAAAGGAGGTCTATGAAGCCACAAAATCATAATAGAGAACACAATACAAGAGAGGAGAAGAGAGGCCACAACCATACAAAACCCCATAAGGGGGAATCACCCCTCATCCATCATCCACTTCCTTTTCTCCATCCATCCATCACTTTGAAGATTCGTTTGTGGAATCAAGAGGAGAACCAAGAGGAGGATTTAAGATGGAGAAGGGCATGAAGACGCCATATCAAGGGTTTATTCATTTCCTAATTTATCTTGTATTTTCCGGACTTCCGGGTAAGATCTATCCAACACCCATGATTGTTCTTCGAAACATCTTGGGCTAGAGCCTTTTTGGTAGATCTAGGAGTTTTGATGGTTTTATGAATTAATTGATCTTCTATGTGTAAACTCCGTACAACACTACTTGTCGATTATTTTATATATGATTGTGCTTTCTTAATCAATATTCACGGTCGTTTTGTGCATCTTCAATTGGTATATAGAGTCTGAATATATATCTTGGTTGTAGATTTTGTGCGTTCACCGCTGAACAGGATTCCAAGTTATGATTCTAAGTGAGGGGACTCCGAAGCTTTATTAGAACTATCATATATGAATACTTATTAATTGAATTGAATTCGGATTATTAATTAGGATAAAGAGGATAACTTCATAGTACCTATAAAGGGAGATCATATCGGGTTAGAGTACCAATCCTAAGGGGAAATAATTGATACTGATAGTACCTAGAAAGGGGGGGTGGAATTATATCTCTTGCTCCGAGGTTATTCACACGTGTTATACGCATGTTTGCTTGTGTCTATAGAGTAAATATGCATGGCTTAGTGATGCGTCCATATTCCACAAGGCAGAGTCGGACATCAATGCATGAAAGGGAAATTAAGTAGTAAAACTGGATTACCCTAGAGCTACCTATTCTCTTACTTGATCCACTTTCGTATTCTTCGAGTGATATTTTATATTATTTGTTAATTTAATTACTTGCTTAGTAGATTAATAATTCCATACCTCAAACTTTATTATCACTTGTCTTAATTAATTTAGATAATAATTAAATTGATAATACGCCGTCCTTTGGGTTCGATATTCACTTGTTCGCTTGCTTAAGCTGCAATTGATATCCTTAATACTTGGGGATTAATTTTGCGTGCAAAGAAAACGCGCATCAAGTTCTTGGCACCGTTGCCGGGGACGACTGTTATTATTGATTTTATTATTTCTAGTTGATTAAGATTTTTTTTTCTTTTATTTGTGATTATTTATTTCTATCTAACCATGAATTTTTTCGAGTTACTTGTGCGCTTGAAAAAAGGAGAGGAAGGAAAGAAGGAATAACATATTGATCTAAACATGGCCGGAGCAAGGCAGAATCCGGATAATATTTCCATTCCTGAAATTTTCACGAACTTTGGGAATGTCAACATGGGGTTGATAGGAGCAAGGGGGGAAGATGATGATTTTGAGATACATCCCGCTCTTATTAACATGGTAGAGAAGAATCCCTTTTCTGGAGGTTGTTTTGAAGATCCATATCAACATCTCCGAAGATTTCTTGGTTATGCAAACACTCAAAAAGGAGCTGGAGCTAATGATAATGCTAGACGGATCGCCTTATTCAAGTTCTCATTGATTGATAAGGCAGAAGCTTGGTATGAGACTCTTGATGCTACAAAATGCACTACATGGGACCAACTGCAGCAGAAGTTCTTGGAGAGATACATGCCACCCTCAAGGATCTTAAGAATGAAGCAAGAGATCACCCGATTTGTTATGAATCAAGGTGAGAAATTTTATGAGGCGTGGGATAGGTTTAAAGACATGCTCAAGAGGTGTCCACAGCATGGAATGTCTAAGGCTGAGTACATAAGTATCTTCTACTACGGATTGGATTGTGAGTCGCGTGTATTTATTGATGCATCATCAGGAGGAGCGCTATTATCTAAGACAGCACTTGAAGCAGAAAAGTTGTTTGAAGACATCTCTATGATTTCACGTGACTGGCCTGTAGAGAGAGATAGAGGATCATATGTACTTGGCAAGGTAGCGCAGGTTGAACATCAGGTGGTAAAGCCGAATAGGGATGATGAGATCGTCTCTAGTCTAGCTCATATCAACAAGCTACTAAAGTCCCAGCAGAAATAGATTACAGAGTTGACACTAAGGGGGCCTAGTATACAGCAGCACGAAGTGAAGAGTGCTGAAGATACCTTCAATCGATACATGGCTGAGAATGATACAAGGATTGATCATCTTGAGGATACCATAAATGTTGATCGTGCAGATTTATCTAAGCAGTTGAAGGAGCTTACCTTGATGATGGGGCAGATGACCGCGAACGTGAATCACTTGACACAAACATTGGAGAATAATGTCATCACGTTGAGGTCTGGAATGCAGTACGAAGGACCGATGAAGCCGGAATCAAAGATGGACATGTCCAGGCCACAATTCGACCATAATTCGACCAACACAGAAGGTCGAACCACACAGGGGAAGTCGAACCAGAGCCCTGGACATGATCAGGAAGCATTGCAGCATTGGTTCGATCAAAGCAAGGGTGGTTCGACCTGGACAGCAGGTCGAACCCACGTCGAACCACACAACCTGGAGCACCCTGTTTTGTTGCAGGAACGGTTCGACCACGACGGACATGGTTCGACCTACCAAACAGGTCGAACCCTGGTCGAACCGGAGGTCAAAAAGAGTACAGTAGGCCAGTTCGACCTGGGTGGAAGTGGTTCAACCTAACAAACATGTCGAACCCACGTCGAACCCCAACTTCAGAGTGAGAGCAGCCTTCCCGATGATCAGTTCAACCATTACGTACCTGGTTCGACCTGTTCCATAGGTCGAACTCAGGTCGAACCCGTCCGAAACATGCCTATTGTTGTGCCGAATGCTCCGCATGATGTTGATGTTACTCCATTACCATTACATGAGCAGAATACTGAGCTTACAATGGAGAAGAAGTGGGAAAGAGCAAAGAGGTTGAGAGCAGAGAAGCTTAGACTACAGATGGATAATGAAGATGTGGTTTTCTCTCATGATCATGCAATGAAGATGCCCATGGAGACTCAATCGTGCAAGAGCATTGATGTGGTTTCTAGCTTGTTTAATCATGATTTTTCTAAGACATGTGATTCTGAATTTAAGTGGAAGGTTGATAAGGAGGTGTCTAGACAGCCATGGGAGGAAGGAAATTCCAATGATCATATTTTTGTGACCAAGAAAGGTGAGATGTTGAGTGTAGACAAGAAGAGGGAAATAAAGTATTTGAAGGTGAGGATGCGAGGAGACCGTCCTCTAATCAAGTAGTCTTCAAAGTGGTAATCCGTCGTGACTCTCCGACGTTAAACAAGAGCACATGTTGGGGGCTTTCCCTCCTGTTTTATTGCTTTATTTCTTTCGTGTGAGTAAGAAATTTTTATATTTGAGGTGCTTACTAAACGGCAATTACATCTTTTTCAAACTTAGTTCAACTTACGTTTTTACTAAGTTTGGGGGGGGTGTGATGTTCTTACCTCATTAAAGCACCAAGAGTATAATCTTTTCTTTGTAATGTTTGCTAGGGGAGTTGATTTTTTGCGGTATGTTGAAACTTTAATCAGTTTTGATATGTCGATTTTTTACAATTTGCCTAGTGTTCTGTGGTGTTTCTAGTATGTGGAGTCGATTAGATAGTCAATTGATTCTTTCTTATATTTCTCCTATTTTATTATTATTGATGAATCTTGTGATGATGAGTGGGTTTGAGCTTTGATGATAGAAAAGGTAACTAGGTGGCAAGACGAGTTCTACATTGAGGCGTTGACTCGAGGAGCTCGTGCATACATGGAAGAAAAATCAGGTGCCCTCGTTCCCTTATTCTAATTTTTATGTGTACTTTAAATTCATGGAGTGAAAGGATTGAGTTTATATTTTTGGTGATCCATGTGAGCTTAAATTGTTTAAATTGTGCTGAAATTCATATGCTCTTGAAATTGATGAAGGAAGTGTACTTGAGTTATATTGTGGTATGAAGTTCTATGTGTACTTGTGGGATATTACTTACCATGAAAGGTGCTCTGTTACTTGTTAAAAATCCATGTGAGATTTTGAGCCTCGTTGATCATGTTTCATAATCACATGATATTTCTTTTCTGGTAAGTATCGTTCTTGTGTGTGTATTCTAGAACTTGCCTCTAGTCTTACTTGAGACTACATGTGTGTTAGATGATGGGAGATGATTTTAGGCCATCCTTGAATTTATGAGTCACTTAGCCAAATAATTTCCTACCAAATAATTTTATATCCGTAGTTAGCCCCGTTGAGCCTAAAAGTCTTATTTCTTTGGCAACCTACGAAGATAGACACTTTGATATCCTTTTTGAGCCTTAAATTCCTATATTTAGTGGATAATTAAATGATAAAGTGTGTGAAGTTGATTTTGATGGAGTTTGGAAGGAATAAAATATTTGGAGCTGTACAAGTGATTATGAGCTTAAAAATAAGTTGCTTAGGGGTAGTGCCCGAAATTGGTACCCCGAGATGTTAGAGGTAGTGCCCGAAACTGGTACCTCAAGAAAGGAAAAAAGGAAAGAAAAGAAAGAAAAAATGTTGAGCTTGGAGGAAAAGGAGAGAAAATAAAATTAGAAGAGCATGAAGCTGGATAGCCTTGAAGTGTAAAAATCTGCAGTACAAAAGATCTTCGATTTTAATTCTCTACTAATTGAGTTACATTATCCATATATTTCCTATCCTTACCAAAGAGCCAACATTACATCCAAAAGAAAAGTCCTTTTTGATCCTATTGTCGAATCATACTTTTAGTGGTGGAGAGTTTGAGACTTTTGGCAAGCTTATGGTTACGCATGCACTTGAATTGAATCTGAGCGTAAACACCTTAACCCATAAGTGTACATCTTTTACACTTGAGTGTGAGTGATATATACTTCCCGTGAGAACATGTTGATGGAGCATTTGAATTGGTGGTGATTGTCTTTACTTGTATGCTATGAATTGATTATTATATGTAATGAGAGTTGCATAACCTAAGTTGATGACAATTGTATTTTGAATGGGGTATTGGTCATAGTCCTTGTTTCCCCGCTAATTTTCATACTCTTTCTCTCTTTTTATGTTATTTTGTTGCCTCGGGACGAGCAACGGGTAAGTTTAGGGGATTGATGAGAGTGAAAATAAGCGTGTTTTATTATCCAATTTAACACATTTTTTATGAGAATTGTTGTCATATATTAGCACAATGGTCTCATATTCATTATATGTGATATGAAGGTGCACTTGAGGTGTTTTATTGTGTTTTAGGAGGAAAAAGGGATCAAAAGTGCCAAGTTGGAGAAAGGTGCAATTTGTGCGAGGATGCTCTGAAATGCACGTTCAACTTGTGTAATCATTCTGTGTTCTTGTGGAGATCAAAACTGATAATGTGATATATGGTTGGAAAGCCACTGAAGAGAGGGTCGTTTTGGCGTAACGAACATCCCATTCGGAGGCCGAACGAGGAAGTTATGAGCAAAGTAGTGACGCCGCGCGAGCTATGCCGAATAAAACAGATGTTCTACTTTCCATGGCTTGTTACAGATTCAATTCTTAGATTTTTTGTGAGTTCTTTAGATGGATAGAAAGTCCAGGAAGAGAGGATCGTGTGAGCACAAAAATCACTCAATTCGGAGGTTGGATGTGAAAGTTATACGCGAAACGGCGAGACTGCGCAAATCGGTTCGACCTAGGTTCGACCTGAGACATTCTGGTTCGACCTGTTGGGCTGGTCGAACCAAGCACCTGGGGCTTCCAGTAGGGTGGTTCGACCTGTGGTTCGACCAGTGCTTAGTGGTTCGACCTGTTTGCTGAGGTCGAACCAACGTTCGGGAAATTACCAAATCCGTCTTTTCGAGGCCTAAACGCGTAGGATAATTAAGGAAGCCCATTCCAAGCCTAGGAGACGTGATTACAAGTATAAAAGGAGGTCTATGAAGCCACAAAATCATAATAGAGAACACAATATAAGAGAGGAGAAGAGAGGCCACAACCATACAACACACCACAAGGGGGGATCACCCCCCATCCATCATCCACTTCCTTTCCTTCATCCATCCATCACTTTGAAGATTAGTTTGTGGAATCAAGAGGAGAACTAAGAGGAGGATTCATGATGGAAAAGGGCATGAAGACGCCATATCAAGGGTTTATTCGTTTCCTAATTTATCTTGTATTTTCCGGACATCCGGGTAAGATCTATCCAACACCCATGATTGTTCTTCGAAACATCATGGGCTAGAGCCTTTTTGGTAGATCTAGGAGTTTTGATAGTTTTGTGAATTAATTGATCTTCTATGTGTAAACTCCGTACAACACTACTTGTGTATTATTTTATATATGATTGTGCTTTCTTAATCAATATTCACAGTCGTTTTGTGCATCTTCAATTGGTATATAGAGTCTGAATATATATCTTGGTTGTAGATTGAGTGCGTTCACCGCTGAACAGGATTCCATGTTATGATTCTAAGTGAGGGGACTCCGAAGCTTCATTAGAACTATCATATATGAATACTTATTAATTGAATTGAATTCGGATTATTAAGTAGGATAAAGAGGATAACTTCATAGTACCTATAAAGGGAGATCATATCGGGTTAGAGTACCAATCCTAGGGGGAAATAATTGATACTGATAGTACCTAGAAAGGGGGGTGGAATTATATCTCTTGCTCCGAGGTTATTCACACGTGTTATACGCATGTTTGCTTATGTCTATAGAGTAAATATGCATGGCTTAGTGATGCGTCCATATTCCACAAGGCAGAGTCGGACATCAACGCATGAAAGGGAAATTAAGTAGTAAAACTGGATTACCCTAGAGCTACCTATTCTCCTACTTGATCCACTTTCATATTCTTCGAGTGATATTTTATATTATTTGTTATTTTAATTACTTGCTTAGTAGATTAATAATTCCATACCTCAAACTTTATTATCACTTGTCTTAATTAATTTATATAATAATTAAATTGATAATACGCCGTCCTTTGGGTTCGATATTCACTTGGTCGCTTGCTTAAGCTGCAATTGATATCCTTAATACTTGGGGATTAATTTTGCGTGCAAAGAAAACGCGCATCAATGTCCACCGACACCAGGCCGACTATCACCGCAGCCCATGGCCCATCATTCTTGCATCAATACTTACATGTGCACTGCTGACCTTACACGCATGAACCATGCATCGAGCATAGCCATGCAAGAGTCTACTTCTCTCAACAATACTCCACCTTAGACCTTGCATCACCTCATCACAATTCCTACTTCTCCCCACCTGCTGCATTAAGGGTTGCAGCCACCCCTTATCCACCTTAGTTAATCCCAAACAAGCTCTTGCACAGCTCATACTTGAGAGCAGACAAAGCCTTTGTAAGAGCATCAGCCAGATTTTCTGATGTCTTGATCTTCTTCACAACAACTAATCCTTTCTCAATCATATTTTTTATGAAATTCAACCTAACATCAATATGTTTGGTTCTTTCATGATAACCCTGATGTTTGGAAAGATGGAGAGCACTCTGATTGTCACAAAACACTTCAAAAACATCTTGTTGAATCCTAAACTCTCTCAAAATTCTAATCAGCCAAACTCCTTCCTTGATTGCTCTGTGAGTGCCAAATATTCTGCTTCATTGGTCGAAAGAGCAACTACATGCTGATGTGTAGCCTTCCAACTCACTGTTGTATCAAATATATTAAATACATACCCTGTCAAGGACTTCCTAGAGTCAAGATTAGCTGCATAATCAGCATCAACAAAACCCACAACAGCCTGATCCCAAGCTGCTAACCTCTTAAACTTTAAGCCTGTTGATGCTGTTCCTTTTACATATCTTAATGCCCATTTTACTGCTTCCCAATGTAACAGCCACGGCTTGCTCATAAACCTACTAACCAAGCTCATCACATAAGCTGGATCCGGCCTACAACACACCATTGCATACATCAAACTGCTAATAGTTCTAGCATATGGTATCTTATCCATCTTTGCCTTCTCCTCATCTGTTTGAGGTCCTTGCTGTAAGGATAGGCTTAATCCCTGCTTCACTGGTACAGAAACTGTTTTACAAAAATCCATGTTATACCTCTTAAGAACTTTGATCAGATATGACTCTTGATGCAAGATAAAAGTTCCAACTGATCTGTTCCTACTGATTTGCATGCCAAGTATAACACTAGCTTCTCCAAGATCCTTCATTTCAAACTCTTTTCTCAGAGTTTCTTTTACTGTAGATATACCAACTATACTCTTGCAAGCAATCAAAATGTCATCTACATATAATAACAAATATATGTAGCTTCCTTCTTCACACCTTATGTACACACAACTATCATATGAGCTTCTTTTGAAACCATATGATGTGATATACTCATCAAACCTTAAGTACCACTGCCTTGGACTTTGCTTCAACCCATACAGTGATTTGAATAACTTGCAAGCTTTATCTTCTGCATTTTTAACATTTATTCCCTCAGGTACCTTCATGTAAATGTCCTCATCCAAGTTTCCATGTAAGAACGCCTTAGTTACATCCATTAGATGTAACTTAAGATCAAACTAATTCACAATGGCCAGCAATAATCTGATAGAACAATGCTTCATCACAGGAGAGTGTTGGATTGTATACTAAAAGTCTAGCTTTAGTATGAACAATGTCATAACAATATTTGAAATGAGAATCATTGATCAAATGATTGCATCTTATAATTTATTTTATATGCATGATGCAATAGTCCATTTACTTTATACTGTAGATAATATGTTGTGCGACAACACGCGGAAGATCATATTATCGGTTTCCTTATAAAGTATAAACAGATGCTCACAACTGAGATAGACGGGGACTCTCTATCGGTATGGTTGTAGTGTGGTTTGGTATTAGCTTGTCTTGGCTATAGAATCACATTAGTGCACTTGTGTGTATTGAGTAGGACCGCCTGAGATCGTTCGACTTATACTGACTTATAGAAGAACTTGATCTCTGTTATTATGGAAGTTCGTGCTCTTAATCCCTATACAATAACCTCGACACGTAGGGCAGTATGTATTTCTTTGATTCATCAATGGGTGAGATTTATAAGTATTAAATCAACAAACTCAGTGAGTTGGGAAGTAGTGCTGTATCTATGGTGTGCTGTTGATTGTAGAAGGAATCCATGTCCGTCATAGGTTGATGATGTCCCCTTGAGGAGCTCATAAGGTTTATCATGTAAATCTTGCAAGTGGATTAATTTCCGGCATGATAAAAAGGTTGAGTGGTACTACTCTCGGTTAAGATATTAATTAATTTGAGTTGTCAGTAACTTAATTAATTAATGGACATTGAATATCTTAAACATGGGGAGACTATCGGACTTATAATAAGAAGGAGCCCAGAACATAATTTTGGGATTGGACTGGTAGTGCAGTAATAATATTTTAGTGGACTATATTATTATTATTGGATTTAATTAAAAGCTTTGGGCTAAGCTTGGTTAATTAAATTCAATTGAGGCCCAGCCCAATTTCTCCTCCTGGTCCCTGCAGTAGCCTTTATAAATAAGTTATCTCAGTTCCTGTTAACCCTAAGTCAGTGCCTCATTTGACAGTTAGAAAGAACAGGAGCAGATTGAGAGAATCCTGCGGATTGTTGCCCACACAACAGCAGGATTCAACTTGGGACATACTGCAGAAGATTGAGAGGTGGTTCTCTGCAACGGTTCATCCTCTACATCAACCCAGAAGTACGGTAAACAAGATTTAATTGCTTCCGCTGTTTATTGTTTGCCTGTTTACTAACGATCACGTTTGAGCCACAAGATCCAATTGCCCAACAATTGGTATCAGAGCGTTGGTTTCGTGGTGAAACGTGAATCGTAAGGTAAGGGTTTATGTGATTATATGATTATGTGGGATGATCTAGATTTAATCGCATGTTTTTGTGCTATTTGTGATCCCATTATCTCCTGAAAGATAGCATATAATTTTAGGAATTGAATACGAGTGTATTATCCATTATTCCTATGCGTTTTTGTCAATAATATTGTGTGATATTGAGAAGTACGAATTCACTGTACACACACGGATAATATATGACGCTGAACAAGCTATCACACACGCGCGCTTATGGTGGCTGAGTTCGTTGGAGTCTGCATCCAGAACGCCGATGGGCGTCTGGACTGAACGAACGAACAATCGACGAGGCTTGGCGTGGCTGGCTGCACGATGTGCGTCAGAGGCACTGGAGACTGGGGATGGAGCAGGCGGCGTCGATGGATTCCGAGCTCGACTGTAACCGCCGCCGCTTGCTAGTGTGTGGACGGCGATGCTCTTATTGAGGGAGAGCTCTGGCTGGGCGATTCGAGGTGGATCCAGGCGGATTGGGGCAGATCGACGCAGATCCGGCGGCACTGATGGTGGACCGCGACTGACCGGCATTGATAGTCGATGGCTGGAGGCTCTTGACTGTTGACGGTGGTGTCTGGTGTAAATCTCCACGGCGGCGGCTGTCTCGACTGGATGGATGGCGAGTCGGAACCAGCGCGCATCTGGTCCGGGCGAACCCACTTCTGGGCGAGCCTCATGGCGGTCATTCGGGAGACAGTGGGCGGTGGTGGCCTTGGGCGACGCGATCGGTGGCGAATCCCATCCGGGGGCTGTCTTGTCTTCAAGCGGCGGCAATCGGCGGCAGGTGGTTGCAACAGGCCTGCTATTGGGTCCAATCGACGGCGAGCTGGGTGGTGGCGGCCTTGCACAGATCACGACGACGCGTAGTGGCAGGCGGATGCGACTGTCGGGCTTGAATGTTCGACGACTGACGGTGCGGCTATGGTTGGCTGTCGGCGACGGCTACCGGGAGTATTGGGTCTGCTGGTTCTGGGCGGCGTCTGTTGTTTGTGGTATTCCGGTCTCGGTGCCCTGATGGCGAGATTCCGATGGTCTCTGGGGCGGCGGCGCCGGCGCCGGCGGCAGTGACACCTGGTTGCGCCGGTTGCTTGCGGTGTGTGATGGAGGCGGCTGGATTAGGGCAGCATTGTGATTTGGGCCTATTTTTGTTTGATGGGCTGGGCAATTTTTATTGCTGGACTTAACTGCTGCTTGGGCTTGAACTTATAGGCTGCTCAATTTTTTTTAATTGGTTTTGGGCTGGCAGGTTTAATTATATGGCCCAATTCAGTAATATATTTTGGGCTGCTCATTAATTTTAATTTGGTTTTGGGCTGTTAGGCCCAATTTTAATTAAAATGGTAATGGGTTGCTAGACAATATGGATTGCTGAATTTAATTAGTGATGGGTAATGGGCCAAGTATGATAAGTTATTTATTAATGGGCTTGATTAATTATTTTTGGGTTAAGATTATGGGTCATGGATAATGGGCTTGATTAATTATTTAATCTGCTGCTCATTTTGTGCTTATTTGTTGCTCTTGGGCCCAAATTGATTGATCCACTAATTATGTAATTAATTAATGTTATATAACTGATTAATTGATTTTATTGTCAATTATTGTTGTATATGTGACTGGCATGTTCTATGTGATTTATTTATTTAAATTGCTGTTAATAGAAGCATGTCTAAGATGTATATTTTATTTATGAAATATTATATGCATGTTTAAAACCCTCGGTGTTAAATAACTAAGTGGGAGAGGGGATTGGTTATTAATTCCCACGGCCTCCATTATTGGTTTGTAAGTGATGTGAGTAAACTTGCGTGTTGGCATAGGCCTTCCTCCCTAACGGATGAGTTTATTCACGGATCACTGGTACAGACTTCATAAATAATTATTGTTTGTAATGTGGCACATAAACTTGCGTGTTGGCATAGGCCTTCCTCCCTAACGGATGAGTTTGTGTGCGGTACACTGGTACAAACTTATAATTGATGATTGTAGGAAGCTACCCGAGCACGTGTGTACTTCTCCAACTGTAAGGCACATAAGCTCGCGCAGTGGACTTGGGATCAAATAATGGTGTACACTTAGGTGTAAATAATTAGTATCCTCCCCAACGGAGTCACTGCTATTATTTGCATGGTTAAAGAGTAACCGACTATTAATTATTTTGTCATAAAGTTAGGTTGACAAATGAAATTAATGGGTAAAACCTTCTCTTGTAAATGTTCGGGTTTGTAAACGTCCACACTAACGTGGCTTGCAGACTCACGGTGCTTGAGATGTCGGTGAATTTTATTTTATATTGTTTTGAGGGAAACAATATAAAAGGATAAAATTCAAAGTTTTGATCAGTAAATTTATTTGTGATTCTCTGAATTTCGAATGGTTTTATTTCACTAATTGTTAACTAAAAGACATTATATTTACTTGTCCAAATTAGATGATTAGAAAAGAATCGTGGTTTTGAAAATTACTGCTTAAGAAAATACATGTGTGTTCTCACAAAGGACGTCTCATGATGCCTATTAAAGTCTCTAGTGAAGAGATGACAGGTTCATAGAAATATAATGGTCTCATGTAACTCTTCGGATACTTGAGTAAATTAAAAGGCAGAAGATCATGGTTGAATTGATGAATGAATTTGAAAAGCTTGGAATAGAAATTGAAAGGGAAACCTAGATCAATTTATTCTTCATAATTTGCCGGGATGTTTTGAGCAAGTTCTACCTGAAATACGAGAGGTTGTATATGGTGGGAAACTTCTGACAAAACATATGACAAAAGAAAGCCATTTTCATCATGATGTGAACTAGTTTAATATCTTATTTACTAATAGTTTAAACATGATTAGTGATGGCATCTACTGGCACGAACTGTGTAGATACAGGAATCACTAAATGTTTATCACTAAGTAAGGATAAGATTGTTATTGACATGGGTAAAACTACAAATGTAGTGGCTATTGCAGTGGGAGATGTTTATTTATCTAATGATAAGAATAAACGATTGTTTATGAGAAATTGTCTTTACGTATGTTTCATAGAAAGAATTTGATTTCGATTTCTATGCATTAACGGATGGATACTTCATTTCGTTTAAATGACATGGTCATAGTAATGAGGAATGAGGCTATAATCCGTTAAAGTACGTTGGTGGATAATATGTAAACTCTTGAATCATGTACATCCCACAGATGAAATAAATAGTAATTAAATAATGCATCTTCTAATATAAGTAAGAGAAAGGAACCTTCGTAAATGAACTAAACATACATTTGGCATCTAAGATTAGTTCATTTTACTTGAGTAGGATTCAAAAGTTGATAGCCAATAGACCGTAAGGTTTATCTGAAGTGGAAACTATCGGACTTGCGAGTCTTACTTGGAAGTAAAAATGATTAACTGCCTTTTCAAGGCTGTGGGGTGTAGAGCCAAAGATATATATGTTGGAATTAGTTCATTCTGATTCAAGCGAACCTAATATTACCCAGGCGAGAGGTGGTTATGAATATTCGAAGATTATTCTGGAAACCAATATATTTATTTGATGCACTGCATGTCTAAATTCTTGGATTAATTCAAGAATTGTAAGGCTGGTACAGTGAGCGTCATGGAAAATATATCACATCATTATGATTCAATCGTGATGATGAAGACCTCTTAGGATAGTTAGGAACTAATAATCAGAAGTTGAGATTAAATCTCAAGTTGACTACACCGGGCATGCCCCAGCTGAATGGTGTGGTGAATAGAAGGTATAATCTCTTATAGTAATGATTAGATAGATGGAGAATATAAAAATGAATAGTGATTTATTTAGTCCAAAAGATCGAAGGGTGACTGTTAACACAAACACCAGATTTTTGGAAAAGGACTATGTAATAAATCACAAGCCCATGTATAAGTTGTTCTAAAGGAAGTGAGAGGAAAACACTAAGTATAAGTACCAAGTGTACAAGAGGATATGCCACAAGGTAAACTGCAACGCGCATCACGTCTGATACACAATTACATGTAGTGCCTTGTCGTAGTGGGAGGGTTGTATGACAACCCATAAATATATGTTTTGGGAGAGTCGTGAGACTTGATCCCTAGTGAACATGGTATTGTCCCACGGATACGACGTAGCACTACAAGATGAAAATGCGGAATCTTAGTAAGTTGCAATGCATGTTGAAATAGAATCTACGGATTCTATATTAAGTCTGGGAACTTGTATGACCACTAAATGGTGTAAAAGCCATTGCAAGGGTCAAAGGAAATAAAAGAGGATCATACAGAAAGGTGAAAATCTTGGAAGCAAAGCTTGTTGCGAAAAGATGTACTCAGAAAGAAATGGTTCGATTATGAGGAAACATGTTCGCTGGTAGCTATGCTTATGTTGATCCGGATTCTTTTATTTATTGCTGCTCATATTAAATTATGAGGGACAGCAAATAGATGTCAAGACAGCTTTCCTGATTGGAAGTCTTGAGGAAAACATCTATGTGAAGCAACCAGAGTAATTCATTGCAAAGTACTAATAGCATTTTGATAGTAAGCTTAAAAGTGTCCAGCGATGGACTAAAGCAAGCTTTAAGATTGTGAAACATCTGTTTTGATTAGATAATCCAGTGGCATGGATTTAAATCAATGAGCGGATGAGTCTTGTGTATTGTAAAGAGTGACGGAAACGTGGTGGTATTTCTTGGACTATATGTAGATAGTATCTTGCTCGTTGGAGACAATGAAAGAGTATTATCGGGCGTATGGGTACGGTTATTAAAGCGGTAGATATGAAGGACTTAAGAAAAGTAAAATATATCCTTTTGATCACGGTAATACGGATCATATGAAAAGATGTTATGCTTATCTCAAGTTTCATAAATGATACAATCCATACTTGTTTAGCATGTGAATTTATCTTATTGGATGTGTCTTGAGACATAAATGAAGATAAAGGAGATGAAAGCGGTTCCTTATGCTTCGGCAAATGAGGAAGCTTAATCTAAAGAATGCTATGAACGAGATTGGATATTTGTTTTGCTGAATGCATGAACAGTGGGTATCAACGTAACCCGGAACAAGAATGATGAACTGTGGTAAGATATATATGAAGTGCCTGAGAAGTACTGGTTATCATATATACACTTACTGGACAGATTCACTGCTTCTTGTGGATTACGTAGATTCGGATTTTTAGTCAGATTGGACGGCAGTAAATTCTCCTTAAAGGTTATGTGTTTAATCTTAGGAAGTAGAGTCATAATGTGGAGGAGTGTTATATAGAAATATATTTCAGACTCCGGACTCCATCATGGAAAGATGATGAATTGGAGCCTATGAGGCAGCCAAAGTATCTATATGACTCTAGAGACTTCATGATGGACTTTGAAGTGTTTCTAAGTTTGCCCAAGATTATCACAATTTATATTGCTGATATTGGTGCAGTTGCAAACTTGAAGGAATCACGAGTCCATAAGGCAATTAAACACATGGAGCGCCAGTACCACCTGTTACGAGAAATCGTATGATGAGGGGAAGGTTGTTGTCGCCTAGATTGCATCTGATGATGACCTAGTAAATCCATTTACGAGGACCTTAAGGCGAGAGCTTTTTATGGTCGTGTAGTGGGAGTAGGAATCAGATGTATGGCAGAAGACATGACAGCATAGTCTTTTAGTATAAGTGGGAGATTGTTGGATTGTATACTAAAAGTCTAGCTTTAGTATGAACAATGTCATAACAATATTTGAAATGAGAATCATTGATCAAATGATTGCATCTTATAATTTATTTTATATGCATGATGCAATAGTCCATTTACTTTATACTGTAGATAATATATTGTGCGACAACACGCGGAAGATCATATTATCGGTTTCCTTATAAAGTATAAACAGATGCTCACAACTGAGATAGACGGGGACTCTCTATCGGTATGGTTGTAGTGTGGTTTGGTATTAGCTTGTCTTGGCTATAGAATCACATTAGTGCACTTGTGTGTATTGAGTAGGACCGCCTGAGATCGTTCGACTTATACTGACTTATAGAAGAACTTGATCTCTGTTATTATGGAAGTTCGTGCTCTTAATCCCTATACAATAACCTCGACACGTAGGGCAGTATGTATTTCTTTGATTCATCAATGGGTGAGATTTATAAGTATTAAATTAACAAACTCGGTGAGTTGGGAAGTAGTGCTGTATCTATGGTGTGCTGTTGATTGTAGAAGGAATCCATGTCCGTCATAGGTTGATGATGTCCCCTTGAGGAGCTCATAAGGTTTATCATGTAAATCTTGCAAGTGGATTAATTTCCGGCATGATAAAAAGGTTGAGTGGTACTACTCTCGGTTGAGATATTAATTAATTTGAGTTGTCAGTAACTTAATTAATTAATGGACATTGAATATCTTAAACATGGGGAGACTATCGGACTTATAATAAGAAGGAGCCCAGAACATAATTTTGGGATTGGACGGGTAGTGCAGTAATAATATTTTAGTGGACTATATTATTATTATTGGATTTAATTAAAAGCTTTGGGCTAAGCTTGGTTAATTAAATTCAATTGAGGCCCAGCCCAGTTTCTCCTCCTGGTCCCTGCAGTAGCCTTTATAAATAAGTTATCTCAGTTCCTGTTAACCCTAAGTCAGTGCCTCATTTGACAGTTAGAAAGAACAGGAGCAGATTGAGAGAATCCTGCGGATTGTTGCCCACACAACAGCAGGATTCAACTTGGGACATACTGCAGAAGATTGAGAGGTGGTTCTCTGCAACGGTTCATCCTCTGCATCAACCCAGAAGTACGGTAAACAAGATTTAATTGCTTCCGCTGTTTATTGTTTGCCTGTTTACTAACGATCACGTTTGAGCCACAAGATCCAATTGCCCAACAGAGAGAAAATCTCATTATAATCTACTCCCTTCTTTTGTGAGAAATCCCTTGCCACTAGCCTTGCTTTATATCTGATCCCACCTTCCTTACTAGTCATTGGCTTCTTCTTATATATCCATTTGCAACCAACAAGCTTCTGATTAACAGGCTTATCTACAACAATCCAAGTCTTATTCTTTTGTAAAGACAGTAGCTCTTCTTCCAATGCACCTAACCATTTATCACCCTCCTTGCCTGATATTGCTCCTGAGTATGTTCTTGGCTCATATACTTCAACATCAGATGCAACATATAGAGCATATGACACAATATTAGCCTCAATGTATCTAGTAGATGCCCTGATTTGTCTTCTTAATCTATCTCTGACTAGCTGATAGCTATTCAGAGTATTTTTGGTATCAACACCAGTTGGCTCTACTTCTTCCTCTTGTTCATTTTCATCAGCCTGATCACCTTCTTGTTGCTGCACTTCTTTCTTCTTAAACTCTACCTCAAGCTCAAATTTATCTAGAGTAATGGATGTTCTAGTAGTCTTTTCAACTAGTGGCATTTTTCCTTCATTGAAAGTGACATCCCTACTAACAAGAAACTTGTTAGTATCATAGCACCACAACTTATATCCATTCACTTCTTGTAGATAACCTACAAGCACACACTTGATAGGTCGAGGATCAACTTTGTCTTGTTTCTGATGTGCATAAACTTGACAGCCAATTACTCTCAGATGGCTATAATTTGGGGCTTTTCTAGACCAAACTTCTTCAGATGGCTTGAACTTAAGAGCTGCGACGGACATAAATTGATCAGGTAAGCTGCTTGATAGGTGTTTTCACAACACACAATTCAATCCTCAAGTATGAAGGATATCAATCGTAGTTTCGAAGGTGACCAAGTTATATATCGAACCCAAGGGACGGATAAATATCAATTTAATTATGTTCTAATAAATTATGACTATGTTGGTAATTATAATGGTTTTGATATTGAAATCAAGTAAAAACTATTAATTGAAATAGCAAATAGAAATAAAAAGAAGAAGAGATAGTAGGTTGTGATCAAGTAAGATAGTAGGTTGTTCGTTAGGTAATCCTGTTCCACTTATTAATTCATCTTTCATGTGACGGTGTCCGACTCTGCCTTGTGGTTTATGGACGCATCACTAGACCATGCAAATTCACTCTATAGACACAAGTAAATATGTGTATGACACGTGTGAATATCCTCAGAGCAAGACGTATACTTTACCCCCTTTCTAGGTACTATCATAATCAATTATTTCCCGTGCACTTAGTACTCTAACCCAATTTGATCTCCATTTATAGCTACAACAACACCTGATTCATGCCTTTTCACAATATATATCAGTTTACAATCGATTTCAACCTTCAAACACTCCATAATAGCATAAATCCAGGTGCAAGATTCGTGAATTAACACACTCATCAAACCCCCAAACTTACATGTTGCTCGTCCCGAGGCAACACAATCAAACCAAGGAGTCATGTATAATTCACGAGATCACCAAGTACAACACATATTATACATGTAATTTCATCAATTAAAGACAAGTATTTCCAGCATCATACATATCATTCATTCAAAACATCACTCAATCATATTACCATTTGGAGTACTAAGTCATCAAGCTCACAAGATAAGTGTTTACTCTCTAACTCAAGTGCTAGTTGCACTTAGAAGGTTAATATATACGCTCATACTCAATCCATACTCACGCGTAACCATAAGCTTGGCAAGGGTCTCAAAAATCAACTCACAATCAACTCATTACTAGGATCACAAAGGACTTTTTTTTGGGTTGTAATGTTGGCTCTTTGGAAAGGGTAGGAAAATTTAGATAAAGTGACTCAAACACTAGTAGAGAGTTACCTTGGAGGTTCTTGCTTTCTTCATTCGGCTACATATTCTCCTCCAATTTCTTCGCTTGCACTTGCAATTTTTGAATTTTCTTCTCTTCCTTGCATCAACATCATTCTTCTTTTGATAACTCGTGTACCAGTTGTAGGCACTACCCTTTTTAATCGGGGTACCAGTTTCAGGCACTACCCCTAAACAAGATTTAACCGTACACTTCTCTTACTTTACTCAACCACACTCTACCATCCTGCTTCCTCTTGCAACACTTATTCACCTCACCTCTCTACCAATAGGGTATTTAAACAAAGCTCAAGTAAAGGTTAAATAAGGCTCTTTTATTCGGCTTGCCAAAGAAAAAAGCTTGTAAGGCTCAAACGGGGCTACCAAAGGCATACATAGTCAATGGGAAGGTAAAATTTAGCTAAGTAACTCAAGTAATCAAGAATGGCCTAAGATCATGTCCTAGTATTTCACCAATTGTGAGTCTCACACAAGACTCCAAACCAAGTTCTAGAATACGTTCATATGAATTATTCTCTCAAGAATAAACTATCATGATCAAGCATGATTATAAGGCTTAAATCCTCACATGGGTAAATAGAATCCTAAGTACTCATAGCACATAATCAAGATCAATTTCACAAGAATTCTACATACTTATCAAATTATACATGCTCTCATCAATGAACATTAACACATGAACATATGAATGCACAAAATCCATGAACCCATAACAAATCGATCATACAAGTATCTCTACAATCCCATCTCATGCATCAATCTATCCTCACCATCCACATCCAAGATCAAATATAACAATTTAATACATGCCACTCACACAAGAACACACCCCAACCTATAAAGAGAAAAAGAAGAATGGAGATGAGATGAATCAGAGAACACAAAAGCCTGCAGCTCTACTCCTCCGGAGCATCATCATCCTCATCATCATCATCCTCACTCATCTCATCAAACCTCCGCTCCACAATCCAGTGCAGATCACCGATGTGTCTATCCAACAAGTCCACACGATCACTCTCATGCTGCTCGGGAATATCCATATCTTGACGCTCATCCTCGTCTCCATGCTGCTATAATGGTGGCGGCTATTGTGGTGGTGGCTGTTGTGGCCGGAACTCTCCTTGATCAATAATCTGCTGCAGCTCCTCAACCATACCGACTGCACACATTCGGGCCACTGCCCTCCAATCTCTTCTTGTTCGAACAGTAACGGACATGGCGGTGTGTCCCAATGAGCTCATCAACCTATTCCTCTCCTCATGAACATTAGTCATGTCACTCACATCGAAGGGGAACATGAAATCGAAGGGCTTAGGTCCCCTCGTAAAAAACCAATCCCCATCTCGAAAGTGAGCAAACCCTGCCCGTACACAAGAGAACATAACCAAATCAGGCTCTCCACGAACATGTGTGATGCCGGTGAAGTTCATGTGATCGTGCTCAGCCACGGTCGTGAGCAATCCTCCAATGTTCACTTTCAGAAACCCATAGGTCCTAAACCGATTTAGCTAATAGATAAAATACGAACCCACATTGAACTTTACTCCATTCAACATGCACCACAAGGCATAGAGCTCTCCTTTCGACACGCAGCTCCCCTCATAGTGGGCAAACAGCGTGTTGCTCAACACTCTATCCATATATCGGAGCATAGGATTCTTGATCATCGAGGCACAAGCGTCCTGCGTCTTATAGTCGACATCCTCCCAGAAATCTCTCACCAAAAGGTGTTGGCATTGAAGAATCCGTTCTCCATCCGAGCTATCTCTGTAGGAGTCTGAAACAACACATTGAACTCCTCCGCAGACCATGTCCTCATCACTCTTCCCAGCTGGAAGGTACACTCATAAGGATATAGGATCCTTCTCCATCGTAATCGAGCACAGAACCTCAGCCGTCACATGGAAATATGTCGGCTTCTTCAGCTCCATAAAATGCCGGATCCCAACTTGATCAAACATCCATAACATATCATCCCGGATTCTCATTGTGATCATAGCCTCCTCATCTTGATACCTTGTTCTAGCAATCTTTTCCGACAGCTCAGCCCACTTCTCTTTAATCTCATCCCACTCATTCATTTAGATTTTGAAGTTCGCAAGCAACCTCTCCTTTAGCCTCAATTTCTTCATCACATTATCCACACGAGTAGGCTTATCCTGCCTTTTCTTAGATCAAACCTCAACCTCCTTGCCCAAGTAATTGACTAGCATCCTACTCTACTCAAGACTTCAAGTTTCAATGCATAATCAACCAAGCAAAATTTGTTCAATTCACATCCAAACTCAATCCTTCTTTATATACCACGATTCCAGCACCAATGCATAGTAATCACTTAATCATAACCATCAACAAGCATGCATCATCATCAATTCAAGCAATTCAGCACGAACAATCACAATGAACTACTTCAACTTCAACAATTCTAACCCATAATCAACATGCTCATCAATCACACCCTCTAATCACCCAACAATTCACATAAAACTCAAGGTTCTAACATCAATTAAACAGTCAAATTGAACTAAACAAGTATTAACATGAAATTGTTCATCACATTCAACTATCACCATGAATTCTCAAATAAAACACATTCAATCAACTTACCCATACCAAAATCAACATATAGAACATCACTCCTAGGGTAATTGAGTTGAGAAAACATACCTTTTGTTCTTTCCATGGTTAAAAATCGACAAAGTGATTGAACTCCTTCAAATCGCGCGGGTAAACCCTAGATTGCGACTAAATTCGCCCAAAATCGCAATGAATCGAATAAATTAAGGATGGAGTATAGTGTAATCAGTGCAAAAACACGAAGGATTGAAGAATTTAGGCACGAGTTCTTCGATTAGGGATGAATTCGAGTAGAGATGGTGAGCAAAAAATGGTCAAATAATTCAAAATCGGGAATAAAAACTCACTTACTTGGCCCAATTCGACCTCAATTCGACCTGTTGAAGAGGTCAAATTGAATCCATCATGGTCGAATTGCCCTTCTGGACAACTTTTTCCTTCGATTCGACCTCTATTCGACTTTCTTCCCTGGTCGAATTGGAATGCCTCAGGTCGAATCCATACACTATAAGATTCAGGTCCTCAATTCGACCTCAATTCGACCTGAGCTGCTGGTCGAATTGAAATAGTCGTGGTCGAATTGGCTCACTTAGAAGATTTCACGCTCTAATTCGACCTTGATTCAGCCTCTGGTCGAATTGCCATGCCTCAGGTCGAATTGAGCTACTGGACAATTTTTGTCCCCCGATTCGACTTGAAAGCTTGGATTCGACCATGCCCCTTGGTGGAATTGGCTCCTTGATGCTCCAAAATCGAGTTTTTTTTCATCCCCTACACACTTCAAGCTTAACAAACGAACATTAGATACCAAAATATAGCATAACTTCATCAAGAATCAATCCTAAAACATAACATTCATGAGTAACTCCACAAACAACTAAAAACACAAAACAAAACACCACTAAACATTAGGCAAATTACAAAAAATCGACACATAAAAATTGATTAAAGTTTAAATATGTCGCAAAAAATCAACTCCCCTAACAAACGTTACAAAGAAAAAATTATACTATCGGTGCTTATTGAGGTAAGTACCTCACACCCCCCAAACTTAATAGAAACTATAGTCAAAACTAAGTTTGCAAAGAGATGTAATTGCTGATAAGTAAGCACTTCAAATATAAAAATTTCTTACTCACACGAATGAAATAAAGTAATAAAATGGGAGGAAAAGCCCCAACAGGCGCTCTTGTTTAATATCGGAGAGTCACGACGGTACCTCTACTACTAGATCTGACGACAATCTTCTCGTATTCTTACCTTCAAGTACCTCTTTCCTCTTTTATTTTCCGCACTAATCATCTCACCCTTCTTTGTAACTAAAACAGAACGTTTTGAATCCTATGACTGGCTTGATTCCTTCTTGTCAATCCTCCACTCAATTGTAGGCTCAACTTGCATAGCAAAACAAGGATCAAACAAGTTAGAATTTTCAACACCAATATAAGAATAACAATCCGGAGGTATGCTCGGAGGCTTCAGATATGGATCATCCATCTTTCCTGCAACCAAAAGATTATCAAATATCACATTAAAGTTAGTAGTAGGAAAAGTAAGAGATACGCTTGATCCTGTGATCTCCTCTACCACTTCAATTATCTTGCTCTCATGCTTCTCTTCCTTAGCAACATGCTTCATTTCCTCCTTAACAATGGACTTCTGATTCACCATGTTAGCAGTGGTCTTCCTTATCTGTTTATCCATGGCTTCAAAAAATGCAAGTAACTTCTCAAGATAGTCAATACATGCATCATTGGAGAGACCATCAAGCTCCGTAGTGGGAAAAGTAAGAGACTCCGCTAAACATGTCTCAAGAGGATCTTTCGATAGAATCAAAGACATGTCTTCCTTCACAATCTCCTCCACCACATCAATACTATGACATCGTGACTCCATAGGCATCTTCATTGCTCTGTCAAGGTTGAATAGGACCTCTTCTTTATCCATCCACAACCTAAGCTCCCCCTTTTTAACATCAATCATGGCCCCAGCAGTAGCAAGGAAAGGTCTCCCCAAGATAAGAGGGATATTATCCTTGTCATCTTCCATCTCAAGTACAAGAAAATCCACAGAAAAGACTAGTTTCTCTACTTTGACAAGAACATCTTCAATGATACCTTTTGGAAACATCATCGACCTGTCCGCTAATTGTAGAGCAATTGTTGTAGGCGATAACTCCCCCAAACCAAGCCTTTGAAAGATAGACAATGGCATCAAATTGATGCTTGCCCCAAGATCGCACAAGGCTCGTCATGCCGGCCCTTTTCCAATCTCACACAAGATAGTGAAGCTTCCCAAATCCTTCATCTTCTATGGCAGCTTCCTTTAGATAATCGAGCTACAATTTTCAGACAAGTACACCGTCTCAACTCCGTTCAAGCTTCTCTTTTTCAACAATATATCCTTAAGGAATCGGGCATAGTACGGCATCTCCATTATTACCTCAGAGAAAGGAATACTCAAGCTTATCTTATTGATGATATCTGTAAACTTCTTGAACTTCTCTTCCAATCCCTTCCTAACCAGCTTATAAGGAAATGGCCGAGGTATCTTTGTTTTGGGGATACCCCATTCATTACGTTCGACCTTCTCCACTTTATCCTTTTCGACTCTCAATCTTTTAGCTCTTTCCCACTTTTTCTCTGCTATGATCTCAGTATTTTGCTCATTCGGAACTAATGGAGTAATGTTCACATCACGAGGAGTGTTCGATGAAGAAACAGGTGCGAAACGGGATGATTCGACCTCAATTCGACTAGGTGCTCTGGTCGAATTGGGCACACAGTGGTCGAATTGTGCACCTGGAACACGATTCTCACTCTCTATCTCTGATTCGACCTGGATTCGACTAGAAAGTCTGGTCGAATTGAAGTCCACCTGGTCAAATCGGCTCAGTGTAAGATTTCTGCCCTAAGATTCAATCTCAATTCGACCTGAAGGTCTGGTCGAATTGACTTACTGCTGGTCGAAATGGGCTTCTGATAAAATAGAGTGCTCCAGAAGGGTGGATTTGACCTCAATTCGACTGGCCTCCAGGTCGAATTGAATTGGTTTTGGTCGAATTGAGGCGCTGGTGCTTTCAAATCACGTCCAGGCATCCAATTCGACCTCCCCTGTTGGATTTGACCTGAAGTATTGGTCAAATTAGGGTCGAATTGAGCTTTGACGTGTCCAATTTCAATTTTGGCCTCATAGGTCCCTCGTACTGTGTTCCCAACCTCAGTGTAATGGCGTGACAAGACTTTGGATTCTCAATACTTTGAGATGGAAGCTTCCCTTTCTCAATAGATTGAGTTAATATGTTAACATTTTCATCCATCGTCCCCATTAACAACGTAAGGTCCCTTACTTGTATAGACAAATCCTTGTGGTGATCGTCAATTTTCTTCTCAAGCTTGGCCTCAAGACGGTTCACTCTTTCATCAGTCCTAGCCATGTACCTGTTCATCATATCCTCGAAACCTGGCTTCCCTTCTTCCACTTTCGCACCCAGATCAACACCCTTCGGAGCTTGAATTGCATTGTTAGGATTGCTCCATGAAAACTCCGGCATCCTAGGCTGTTGATAACTACCCGGGGGACCACGATTGTTGTAGTTCCCTTGATAGTTCCGATTTCCTTGATTAGGGTACCTAATTCCTTGAATACTTTGACCCATGGCGTAGTTTGCCTCTTCCAACTCCTCTTTGATTGTTCTATCATTCATTACTTCCTGCTGCATGATTGGTACGCGCTTAGATATATCGCTGATTTGCTTTTGTTGGGACTCAAGTAGCTTGTTGATACTCAACAAGCTAGAGATGATCTCATCTTCTCTACTTGTTTTCACCATAGCATGTTCAACCTTAGCCACCTTTCCAAGGACATACGTGCCTCTCACTCTATCAGTTGGCCATATCTTTCGAGTTCATCGAAATATCTTCAAAAAGTTTATCGGCCTCTACGGATGATTTAGTAAGCAATGCTCCATTAGAAGAAGCATCCAATAACACACGAGAATCACAGTCCAATCCACTATAGAATATACTGATATATTGAGTTTTAGATAGCCCATGTTGTGGACACTTACGAAGCATGTCCTTGAATCTGTCCCAAGCTTCATGAAACTTCTCTCCATCACCGATAGCAAATTGGTTAATGTCTTGCTTTATCTTGAACACCTTCGAAGGTGTCATGTATCTTTCTAAGAACTTGAACTTAAATTGCTCCCAAGTAGTGCATTCAGCTGTGTTGATAGTGTCGTATCAATCTCTCGCCTTTACAGTAAGCGAGAATTTAAACAAGAGGATCTTCCGAGCATCTTCATGTTCTCCTGCATCTTTTTTAGTACTTGCATAGCCCAAGAACTTGCTTAGATGCTGCTGCAGATCTTCGAAAGTCCCTCTTGAAAAGGAGTTCCTTTCTATCATGCTAATAAGAGTGGGGTGAAGATCGAAGTCTTCATCAGCCCCCCTTGCTCCTAGAAGCCCAAAGAGTCCAGCCCCGTTATTCTTGAAAACTTCACGGATGGCCAGATTATCCAGATTTGCTGCCATGTCGTCGACTTCCTCTGCTGCTGCCTTTGGATCAACTACAGTTTCAGTCGCTTCCGGGTTCGGTTCATCCACTTCAACTCCAAAATTCAGAGCTGTAGTAGGTTCTACGTTCTTATTCTTACCCTTCTTCTTCTTTCTCTTCCTCGATGATGCTCCGATCTCAGGATTATATGGTACTAATTCACCTTGCTTCAATCTTGTGAGCATATAAGTAAATATGCGTATGACACGTGTGAATATCCTCGGAGCAAGATGTATACTTTACCCCCTTTTTAGGTACTATCATAATCAATTATTTCCAGTGCACTTAGTACTCTAACCCAATTTGATCTCCCTTTATAGGTACTATAAAGTTATACTCTTTATCCTACTTATTAACCCGAATATGATTCAATTAACAAGTATTCATATAAGATAGTTCTAATAAGACTTCGGAATCCCTTCACTTAGAATTATAACATAAAACCCTGCTCAACAGTGAACGCACTCAACCAATAACCAAGTTATGTATTCAGACTCTACACAACAATTATTGATGCATAAAACGATCGTGAGTATGGATTAAAAATGCGCAATCTTATATAAAATAAACCACAAGTAGTGTTGTATGTAGTTTACACACGAAAGACTAATTAACTCATGAAACCTTCATAACCCTAGAACTACCGAAGCAGCTCTAGCCTATGATTGATCTAAGAATAGTCATGGTTAGTTGGACCGATCTTACTTGAATCTCCAGCGGAACTCTGTCACAGCCCCTCCGGATGATGGGCGATTGACTCTCCTCTCAACTCTACGTCTCCTTGTCTTCTTGATCAAGTTGTCTCTCTATGATGATGCATAAGCCTTTTTTTATACTTGTAATCATATCTTCTGGGCTTGGCATAACTTTTTAAGTGATCACACGCATTGACGGTGTAAAACTACGGATATGGTAAGTTTTCGAGCATCGATTCGACCTCAGCAACCAATCGAATTGACCATCACAAGTTAAATCAGAGGTCGAATCAACACACTGTAAGTCCCAGGTGCTTGATTCGACCAACTATCCAGGTCGAATCCACGTGATGAGTTCGAATTAGCATCTCCGCCAATCGATTCGACCTTGATTCGACTTAATGCCCAGGTCGAATCCCTCTGTCGTGGTCAAATCCATCTTCTGTACATGTTGTGTTGCCAATTCGACCTGAAGGGCTGGTCGAATTTACCTCCTTCAGGTCGAATTGCACTCCTGCTTCGCCCAATCAGATGGCTTCGACTTTCTTTCTTTAGTTTTCAACACTTCCACTCTGATTTCCTTCGAAAAACTACTCAAATAACTCTAACAACACCTGATTCATGCCTTTTCACAATATATATTGGTTTACAACTGATTTCAACCTTCAAACACTCCATAATAGCACAAATTCAGGCGCAAGATTCGTGAATTAACACACTCATCACTGCTGTTGTCACCAACTCACCCCAGAAACCTTTTGAAAAACCTCCACTTCTCATCATGCATCTTACTCTCTCAATAAGAGTTTGATTCATTCTTTCAGCCACACTATTTTGTTGTGGAGTACCAGGCACAGTCTTATGCCTTTTGATCCTCTTCTCCTTGTAGTAGTTATTAAACTGCTCTGACACAAACTCAAGACCATTATCTCATATTCTCAAGCACTTAAGTTTGTTTCCTGTCTGATTTTCAACTTCTGTAAGCCATACCTTAAAAGGTGAAAATGCCTCACCTTACCAAACCTGACTGGTCGAACAAAACCTCCAACTCGAGCAACTGGTCGAGCTACCTCTCTGGACAATTTTGACATTTTGCTCGACCAACCTTCTCTTGCTTGACCACTTTGATGTTGATCGAGCAAGACCTTCAAATCGAACAAACTCACTGTAAGTTTTGTCCACTTTGTTCGACCTCTGCTCATCTGCTCGACCAAGCCGATGTTGGTCGAGCAACACCTCCAAGTCGAGCTACCTCTCTGGATGGGTCTGTGCAATCTACTCGACTTGTCCCTCCTGTTCGACCAAATTGATGTTGGTCGAACAGGCTCTCTTGGTCGAACAGCACTCGAATCTTGCCTCCTAAATCGTGTCTTCTAATTACGAACCTCTTACACCTGTTTTCCTATACAAATATGCTCAAACAGCCCTTTTACCCTATGATTTGTAACTTTTCCATAAACGTGCCGATTCGTCTCAATAAAAGACTAAATCGTACTCTATTTCCACGCAAATCAGAGGCAAAAATATGTGAATTTACACTCTCGTCACTAAACCATCCAAATTCAGCACTGTGTCAGTCCTGCGCTAATGCGTAATCATTATCTTAAATCAATTTTGTATGAGCTCCATATTTTAATTGTATTAGTGGGGGTGTGTAGGGTTGTAAATAAATCGAATCGAATCGAATATTAAGATAAGTATTTGAATGGTATTTGATTAAATATTCAAATATTCGTATTCGTATTCATATTCATATTTGATTATTAATAGAATTCGAAATCAGATTCTTATTCGATTCAAAAGTAATTAATAAACTATTCAAATATATTCGAGTATTTGAATTTGAACATTCGAAATTGAATATTCGAATTCGATTCAATTCGAAATTGTAAATTCATTTTTTTAAATCTTTTTTTAATTTCTTATACTATTAATAAATTTAAGAAGAAAATACTCACTAAATACATCTACCATTAAATTGTTAAAAATTATAATTAAATAATTCACATTATATAATATATATATATATATATATATATATATATATAAATAATATCTTTTTCTCTTTATTTTAAAATAGTAATAAATTAGTATGTTTCCCCGTGTATTACACGGGTTATATTTTTTATAATATAACTTTTTAAATGATCTTTACTTTATTATGTTAATTTCGATATGTTTTGATGTAATATTATTTTCGTTCTGTTTTTCATGTTCGTATATATTTATCTTTATTTATTGTAATTATGATGTTTACCTTTAAATGATATATTATGTAACTGAATTGAAATAAGTAAAAAGTGAAATATAATCATATTTATATTATCTGTAATATTAATTATTATAAATTTCTAAAAACTTCACCAAACACAACATTAACTGTGTTGTTGCTTGCTTTCCCTTCTTCATCCAGACAAAATATTTTTAATAAATTATTTAAAATAAAATATTTATTATAAGATTAATGTGAGTTTGCCACATGTACAAATTTTATTGTGGTTGTCATAATAAATTACTTAAAATAGGACATATTAAATAAAATAATATTTGAAATATTATATTAAATTACTTAAAATTAATGTTTATTGCAAGATTAAATAAAATATTAATTAAGAGCTTAATATTCGTTCCAAACCTGGAACCTTTTAGTTTTGCTATATAATATTTGTTTCAATACAATATTCCTTTTTTATCAATGTTGTCTCATAACTTTTGTTTTAATTATTAATTTTTACTTGTTGTAATTTTATCTCAAAATATTACTTTTTATCTCTATAAAACTCATAAATAAAATTTGATCATTTTTTAGGTTTAAATGACCATTTTAGAGAAAAGTTAAAAGTTATGGTTTTATTTCTAGGTAAAATTAAATTTTTTGAGACTATTTTGAATAAATTAATTTTGTATGAGACAATTTAGATTCTGAATTCTTATTCTTGAGGCGCATGTCTACTTGATGTGGAAAACAGAGTTGGTAATAGTACTGAAATAAATATTAATTCTTGATTCTAGAAAAGTTTGAAGGATATAATTGATAATAGAATTAAAATAATCATTCATAGTTTCATAAAAATTATGATAATCTAAATCTGCAGTTATAATAAAATTTATGGATAAATCCTAAGATTTCATGAAGTAATAGGTTTTGTTTCTTAAGATTGATCATCTTCACCTTTTACTTGAATCATCATTTTATTCGTGACCAGCATTTGAGTCTGATCCAGAGCATTATCTTCATCATCATCAATAGTCTCAAAGTCAATCAATTTACGCTTCCCTTTTGGAGTACTCATTTTATTTGAAAAAATATCATTCATGGAGGATCCTAAAGGCTGTATGTAACATAAAAATGCAGTATAATATAACAGTTAGAAAAGATGGAGCAAATCACCATAAATGCATTTTTAATTTTGAACTTCAATACCTTTTTCGCTTTTGATCTATTCGTTATAGCCTTGATCATAGTAGGATCTGAAGATACTTTCATCACAGTGTATACATTCCATTGATTACTTATATTTCTTTCAGAGATATGGAATCTAAAGATGAACTTCGAACCAATAAGAGTGTCAAGCTCTTTAGGAAATGATCCAACTAAGTCCAGCTAATAAAAAAACAAAAAAGAATTATAATAAAACATAGGATAGATATAACAGATATGTTGTATTTTGCAAATTAAATTCTAATTTATGTCATATCTTTCAGTCATGTGAAAATTTGTAATATGTGAAATTTGATTAATGCAATTATGTTCTTTATAGATGTCAGTATATGAAAATGATAAAATACCTTCTCAAGATTTTCAATGAGTTCGGCTGCTGTTTTTTCAATGATTGGCCTAATTTCTCTATCAAATACTATAAAGGAAGTACTCCTAGTTTCATCGGCAACCTTGAGATGAATTTTATATTTGTTGAAATGCAAAATAACTTTATAAAATTTTATTTGTCATTTTCAAAAGAAAATAGTAAATTAAAAAAAATATGTTAAACTTTCAAAGAAAAAATAAAACTTACTGTGGCACAGGTACTGGTATGTCCTGCTTACACTTCTCATAGTAAGGGACTCTAGATTTATCAATAACTTTCTTAGTGCATTTGTTACATCCATTATAGTACCATTCGTATTGAGTTTGGCTCCTTTGAGCATTTGCAACAACAATGCAATAGCTTTCCTAAAAATCCATGATGAAAATATAAATTAACATAAGTTATACAATAATTGTAATGCATTTTAATCTTTGTAACAAAAATATTTTAAAACAAAAAAATTATAATGGAATATTTTCATCCTTGATGTCTTGAATTTCTGCAAGATATATCACTTCTACATCTGGTGTAAATTCTTCAAAGACAAAACTTCTGCCAATATGACTTATATGAGACTGTCCAGGTAATCTATCATGACCTATTAAACCCATGCTACATTTCCTAATGCATAAATATTAAAATTTATAGATATAATTTTTTTTCAAAAGAAAAAATCACTAAATGTAATGTATAGATTGAGCGCGTACCTCTTTCGAAAATCATGAACTTCTTTTATATCTTCATTAATTGTTATCCTTGTTGCATTCTAAGAATTTGATATGTTTTTTTCATATAGCATATTTCAAATAAAGTAAGATTTAAATTTTTATGTAATAATAATTATTATTATTGTTAAAACATATCTAAGAAATTAGAGGACAAATAATATATGATTAATGGCTAAATATATTAGAATAAACATCTAATGACATCTAAATACATACAAAATTATACATAAATAAAATGAGTTTAAAAAAAATGTACCACTATATTTATGGTTGATTTTGGCATACTCAAGAACAATAATAAGTGTTTGGTTTGGATTGTTCCTCTTGTATTGCATCAATTGTCTTATATATTCTCCCCGCAATGTACAATTCATGATTGTGTGTCTTAAATTGATGTTAAAATTTTAATTAAAAAATATTAAACATAAAAATTATGTTAAAAAAATATGAATAAATATTTTAAAAGAAAGTTACCGTTCATCTTCAAGCTCAATATCAATTTTATCTGTAGGCTTGCCCCTTGCACTAACAAAAATTATATCTCCTATTTTTACCACCAAAGAAATTTTGTCTGTGGATATTGTCATTGTAAGAAAAAATAGAACCAATTTTTTTTAAAAGAATAATTAGTTTCTATTAAAAAATAATAATAAATTTTTAAAATATACCTATGAGTATTGTATCTCTAGTGTTGTCTTGAGAATTGATTGTATCAAAATCAATAAAATTCAAGCCAGTTTTGTTGGTTTCCAATGGCGAAGTCAATTGCACCAACGCGTAATTATGGATGTTCAACTTGAATTCATGATTTGTAATAAGGACCGACCAAATATTTTCAGCAACACGGAAATTTGATATAATATATGTTGCCCCCTCACTTAACAATTTCTCAAATTTTGAGATGTGATTATGGCGAATTGTTGCTTGAATCTTCGAACCCTACACATATAATATAACAATAATTAAATAAAAAACCTTATCATGTTAATAATCTAAAAGTTGTGGAAATATAAAATATATCGTATACTTAAAGAATATTTAATCATTATAATCAACTAAAATTTACCTTTTCATCCATCATAATCATATCCAGGTATGTTTTTTTTCCTGTATTATCAAGGTATTATATCCAAAGCCTCAAGCATTTAACTTTAATTCGGCAAGTCTCCTTTTGTATAGTAATTTCAGACACAGGATTATAAATTGATGACATGATTTGATAAAGAAAAAAAGGAACAGTATAAAGATTGCAATGGAGGTAAAATAAATTTCACTATAGATGAATATTGATCGATTGTATTATGTCATATACTTATATACAATGAATTTATATGATAAATATGGTAATAAATAATTTAAAATCAACACCAAAATTACTTAAAAAATAATAAATTTTAATAATGCACTCCATATTTTCTAAAATTATTAAAACTTAATTTAAATAATCAAACAATAAAAAAAGTTTTTTGTTTCTTCATAAATTTACCAAAAATTTATAACTAATCGATTGTACTATGCCTTAATTAAAATTTATATGCTAAATATGGAAATAAATAATTTAAAATTCAATGGAAATAAATAATTTAAAATACACACAAAATTTACAGATTAAATCAAAAATATTTAAAGTATTAAATTTAATTACTTACATAAACTTTTATAAGAAAATTACTTAAAATAATATTAAGAAAGTTACTTAAAATAATATTATTAAATAATACTATAAATTTACCAAAACTTTATAACTAATTGATTCGATTGTACTATGCCTTAATTAAAATTTGTATGCTAAATATGGAAATAAATAATTTAAAATACACATCAAATTTACAGATTAAATCAAAAATATTTAAAGTATTAAATTTAACTACTTACATAAACTTTTATAAGAAAATTACTTAAAATAATATTAAGAAAATTACCTAAAATAATATTATTACATAATACTATAAATTTACCAAAACTTTATAACAATTGTATCATACCTTAATTAAAATTTGTATGCTAAATATGAAAATAAATAATTTAGAATCCAATGAAAATAAATAATTTACGAAAACTTTATAACTAATCGATTGTACCATACCTTAATTAAAATGTATATGCTAAATATAAAAATAAATAATTTAAAATCCAATGAAAATAAATAATTTAAAATTTACACAAAATTTATGGATTAAATAAAAAAATATTTAAAGTATTAAATTAAATTACTTATATAAACTTAAAATAATATTATTATGTATTAATGGTAGGATTATTAAATATTTAAATTAAGATGTATTAATGGTAGGATTACAAAATATTAATTATTTTAAATTAAATTAAATATAATAAACATTAATTGCGGAATCAACGTGGGAGCGCCACATACACAAAATTTTTCAAGGAGCAACGTGAAGCCGCCACCTTACAATTAAAAAAAAAAATTTAGCAAACACTTGTAAATTAATAATATTAATAATTAGATAATATACATATTTATTTATATTTATATTTATAAAGTTTTTTATATTTAATATATTTCTTAAGTATACTATAGCAGAAACTTTTCTTGCTGATGTATCGTCCCAAGAGCGCTCCAAAATGACATGTAATTTTCTCAATTTTTTTAATTTTTAATACTTTTTTTAATATTTTCCTTATTTACTTTTAATTAAATTCCTTATTTAATATTTTTTTAAAATAATGTATTTCTTATTTTTAATAATGATTAATTTTCAAAATTTTATTTATTTGTTTGGGTATCATTAATTAATTACAAAATCTTTTAATGTAATAAATTAATTAGTTTCAAATTAAATCATATATAAAGGGAAAAATGAATATTTCATATAACATTCTCTCTCATCCCCCCTATAAATAAGACTTTATGGTTATTTATTCTAAATACAAATATTCGATTCTCCAAGACGAATATGCGCTTTCTTAAGTTCCTCTAGAGAATTGATTTATGAAAGTATAAAAATTTATTTCGATAGAGTGAATCAAGTAGATTTGATTTACCTCTGAAAAAACTGATTCAAGTATTCTTGAATCGATTTACCTCTTAATATTCGATTCTTCAAAATGAAGAGCATCGATTCAAGTATTATTGAATTGATTCTTTAAGACGAAGAGGATCAATTCAAGTATTCTTGAATCGATTTACATCTTAAAATCGATTCTTTAGGTGAAAAAAAATAGATTCAAATATTACGTCTTAATAATCGATTCAAATATTCTTTAAGATCTACCTTTAAAGTATTGATTCAAGTATTTTTCAAGTGAAAGGGGATCGATTCAAGTATTCTTCAAGTGACAGGGGATCGATTCAAGTACTTTTAAATCGATTTACCTTTAGAGAATAAGAGGTTGAAAAACTAATTCATGAAAATTAATTCATTTAGATAATTGAAAGCTTAGTTCTTTAAGTTAAATCACTCTTTCAAATCAAGTAACAATAAAATCGAGTTTATAAATATTTGTTATTTTTTAAATTTAGTATATTAGTATTATTTATTGAGAAACTCTCTTGTGAGATGGGTTTTTTGTGAGACGGTTGTGAGACGGGTTGACCCATTACTAAAGTATGCTTATTATATAGGTAAAGTATGCTTATTTATAGTTAAAGTATGTCAATAATGAATCATATTATAACACCCTAAAATCTTACTTTAATTCATCATTTATCATATTTTAGAAAACATACTTTAACAACCCTTAAGCATACTTTATCTATATAATAGGCATACTTTAACACGTCTCACAAACCGTCTCACATATATAATGTCTCACAAGGGAATTTATCTTATTTATTTATGTATTTACATATATCTTAATTATTCGATTATAACATACTCCTTCCGTCCCATTTCAATTTTACATATTTCTATTTTGGGCGTCCTATTTCAATGTTTACGTTTTCTTTTTTGGAATATGGGACACACCTAAAACAATTAATATATCACCATGGTCCCCACATCCAACACTACTACACCTACCACTTTACATTAAATATTATATATTTTCACCCACTATCTATTAAAACATTATACTACTCCTTAATCAACGTGCAAGAAACAAACGTAAACATTGAAACGGGACGGAGAGAGCATGAATTATAGAATTTGTATTCTTTAGTTGTTTATATAATATGAAACTAATAAATTTAAGTTAAAAATAAAGATAAATTCATTACAAATTTATGAGTATTTAAAAGAATATATATATATATATATATATATATATATATAAATTAATTTTATTTATATTTTATATACACCCTTCATTCCATAAACAAATTCACACTTTTTATTTTTCTCCGTCCCATAAACAAGTTCACATCCACAAATAAGGAAATACACACAAATCAATAACCCCACAACACACTTTAATTTCAAAATTGTCACCCCTTTACAACTCACATAACTTACTTTATAATTTATTTATCACCTAAAAATAACAATTAACAAAAATAGAATTACTATTATATAGGTAATTAAAAAATGCTTAATCATAATCATGAGTAAAAAATAATACTCCACTTAAATGGAGTATTATTTATAACATTACTTATAATTTTAAAAAATATATACTCAATTAACTATTTAAAATATTTTAATAAATTTATTTTAATTACTTATAGAATGTTTGATTTTATTTTCTTAGAATAATCAAATATATACACATATGTATATGTATAATATTAAGTATAGTGTAGCAAAGTCATTTTTCGCTAACGTGTCATCTCCTGAACGCTCTAAAATACCGTGTAATCTTTCTGTTTCTTTTCTATTCACTTATTATAACTTATTTACTTTAGTATCATTAATTGCAATTAATAGATAAATCTTTCAATATAAATAAATAAATAAATTAGTATCAAATTAAATCATGTATATAAAAAAGGAATAAATTGAGATTTTCTTTTATAATTGATTATTATTTTAGACAAATAATAAAATTAAGAATTTATTACTGGGAGATACATACTTTGATTATAATTACACTTAAATACAATAAAAAATAAAATACTATCATGAAATTACCCATATGTGGTTGCACATTTAGAGACACAAAGGGAATAATAAATTATATTTAATTATATTATGTTATAAGTTAACATTTAAAAAAAATACTCATACTGTCACATAATACTTTTCACGTTTATCGTTCCACATTGTTTAAGAAAAGTTGCACTTTTTGACAAACTTTATTGACTTTGGATAATATTGTAGCATTTTTAGGTAATTAAAAAGTACAAAGTAATGATATGTGTGTGAAAAGGGAGTGACAAATATGAAATTAAAGTAACTTTTGAGGTTGTGAAATCATATAATGTTTTCTTTTTTGGGTGTGAAATATTTTGTGGGACAAACAAATTTGGAAAGTGTGAAAGGTTTTATAGGACGGAAGGAGTGCAAGTTAGAATTCTTTCAAAAAATTATATGTACGGAGTATATATCAACTTTTTACATAATTTTGTTATAAGTCACATTATCAAAAGTAAAATGTTATAATGTTAGTTGCAAATTCTTTACATTGATGAAAGAAATTGTCTAGCTATAAAAAAAAAAAAAAATCGCCCTAACTAATATTAAATCATTATATGATATGGATTATTTAATTATAAAAAAATAAGAATAATAATTAAATGATCTCGCGTACTAGGTTTCATACTAGTATATATATATATATATATATATATATATATATATATATATAATATGTATTTAAATATTTTGAATATATATACATATAATTATTTAATATTAATATATAATTAATATATATTATATATTATTATTCGAATATATTCGCGAATATTCGAATAGAATATCTTACGTATCATATTCGATTCGAATATTATTCGAACTAAAATAATTATTCGCATTCAAATTTTTCGAATTCGAATATCGAATCGAATTCGAATTATTTGATTCATTTACAACCCTAGGTGTGTGTGAGTCCTAAGTGTATGAAAAAGAAAAGTGGACTGTTCGGGTGGGAGGCCAAAAATGAAAAATGGACCCTTTGAAGGGGACGGATGGAGTATTATTTATTAATTATTATTATTATTATTATTATTATTGTTGTTGTTGTTATTAAATCTTCATTAAATTATTCAACTATTTTATTATCACTTTATTTTAATCAGGTATCACTTTATTAAAAAATATTACCACCTTTTTTTCATCATATGAATTGTTCATAAAACCATTTAATTATATAATTATCACTTTTTCTTCATTATGTATCACTTTTTCTTTGCTTTTTTTTATATACTCAAAATATTTCATGATAGAACTACATTTAATAGTTAATTATTTATATTTAATTACCATAAAACTTCACCTAAAAATTAATAACATTTACAAAAATATTTATTTAATAACGAATATTATGTAGCACACGAGGTAAAAGAAAAACACAAGTAATTATATTTTATTAAATAATTAATTAATTAATGATATGTATGCTCATTAGAGACTAGAATTTGTAAACTTCAACTTATAACATCAAAATTTACAATCTCCGTATGTAAACATTTAAAAATTTGGTTTTGTCAATAATTATCCAAAAATACGTATATACAAGAGATTAATTCAACTCATTCAATATTTACAAATATAAGTACTGTATCACATTATAACTAATATAAGTTAATCTCTTGTGAGACGGGTTATTGGTGAGACGGATGTGAGACGGGTCAACCCGTCACTAAAATATGCTTATTTGTGGTTAAAGTGTGTTTATTTGTGGTTAAAGTATGTCGATAATAAATCAAATTATAACACACTAACATCATACTTTAATACATAATTCAACATACTTTAAAAAACATACATTAACAACTATTTAACATACTTTATTTAAATAATCGACATACTTTAACACGTCTCACAAACCGTCTCATGAAGGTAGCGTCTCACAAGAGACTTTGTCCTAATATAATACATATTTTCTAAAGTAAAATTCAAAGTTGAAAAATTATTATTAAAATTGATACATGAGAATACATTTAATTAAATGCCAAATACAATAACATAACTAGTACATTACACAACAATACTAAATCATAAACATCATATGTCGAAACCCATAAATAATAAATTGACCCTGATAGAAGGTGAGTACAGTTGAGGTGTTTCACAAAACGATGGGCTTACCTTAAAATGATTTTCTAGGCAACCACTCCACCACTAAGCTGTCGTCAATGCCTGAACGACGGCGGTGGGTATCGACCACGAATGATCTTGAGACATCATGCATAGGGCTCCCAAGAGAGTTACACGAAATCATTGACGGGGTTTGGTTGTGTTGTGATATGATGAACTTGTAGCTGAATGATCCATCCACGCTAATTCATCCCAAAAAATATTTTCGGTGGTTATAGACCCACTTTTTAGGGAGTACAACCCATTTGCAGATGATTCGTGCTTGTAGGGATCATTAATCTCGACGACGGAGGAGTCGTTATCAAGTTGTCCACCTACTGTATCACATGATATAGGACTTACCGAATGTACAATAGAACTGTCTTCAAAATCGATCACCGGCTCAAACAACCATCTGAGAGTCGCTGCAGACTACTCACCCTCATGATAGTATGCCACAGCTAACTTTTCCTCCTGAAAAAAAAATTACGATTAATATCTCACACAACACGTATCTCATAAATAATAATAGACTTTATTAATATAAATAATGTATAACTCACGACAATCTTCGTGGCCCTTACAACCATTGTAAAACAAATCTGGTTATCGACGGGGTGTAACGCACCGTCCGAAGAATTTGTCAACCATTTACATACCTTATATCGCTTATGTAATTTTTTTGTTTGCTCCATACATTGTTCAAATGTATAATTTTTATCTACTTCTTCATTAAAATCCGTCATGGCATAGGCGATAGCACATTTGTTTTTGTCATCCTCAACCCAAATTCCAGCTTTCCTTGCCTGGTCCAAGTAGTACACCCACTGTCGATCAACTTCTCGTATCAAATTTGAATTGAAAAATACATTGTCTTGATCAAGGTATCGTCGCGGAACATCTCGGAGCGCCATGTGTGTTTAGTATATTACAACTTGTTATTTTTAGGTGCGCTTGAAAAATGAAGCATGGAGGTCTTATATAGAAAATTCTACCGACATCCTACTTTGTTTATATGTTTGAAGTGGAGTACAAACGCAGAAATGTAGGGTAAGGTCATTTACAATTTATTTGTTTAATCTAATGACTATGGACCACAACTTGGTCTCATTATTCATGTTTTCAGATGGATCCCATACTCATTTAATATGATGGAAATTAATTCAACTCATTGAATTCCTTACTCATCTTTTTAGATAGTGGATCCCCTACTCATTTAATATGCTGAAAATTAATTCAACTCATTGAACTCCTCATGGGCCAGTCATTGTGAGATGTCAATTCAAATATGTAGTAGAGTCCTTCATAACATTGTTCATCCACATGCTTGGAACCCCACGATGTCATTCAAACTGTTGAGTATTACTTCCTTTAAGTAAGACCTACTAAGTCACAATATATATGAATACATTCATTCCCCATTTTAATATATGTATACAATACTGTAAATTAAAAAATAATCTATTAATTAGCAGCAATATTGATAACTTAAACAGTAGTTGCGTACATAGTTATAGTTGGAAGAAAGATATTACACCAAAGTCAGCATGTATCTATATACATTGGATAATGATTGGCACTGTTAGCTGCTTTGTCTAGGGACCTAAATAAGGATATTTCACCTTGATGAATAACTTACGGGATATCAAATAAACAACAAGTGCACACAATACAATAATCAATGTGAGCAATAAACCCATTTTCATATTATGAGAACATAACTGAATTAAATAGCCATTCTTTGATGCATGTATCGCCTCGCAAGAGAAATTTCACTTCTTCGTTGCTCAAACTTTAATTCCGTAATAGTGGACACATAATTCAGTTCACTTTCTTGGAGTTCAATAATGATTTTTCTTTGCTCTTCCACCTTGTCTACTAATTCGGCTAAGACACCCTCAGCGTGCACAATCTTCAACATCAATCCATTCGAAGAATACACAACTTTCAAGCTACACAAAAAAATAAATTAAAACGAAAGTCTAATAACATGCCATCAATTTAGAATGTACATGTAGACATAATAGCATACTTTTAGTTTCTGGCAACGTATGAAACTACGCCCATAACTATTTGGTTTACAAGAAATGAATTGGATGACATTTTCTCCACAATGGCATACTCTATGTGTGCTGCTGCCTGTGGAATCCGATGGCTGTAAACTTAAAGAGCTCACTACAAGGTAAACACTCGTAATTAATTTATTATGTATTTTTATAAACAATAAGGACCACAACAAAAAAAATCATTAAATAAAATACAAACTCACTTGTATCAGCTACTACTTATTCTCTGTCATCCCCGTTCAATATCACAAATGATAGATTCAACTAATATGCACAAATGCAAGCAGTATTTCAGAGCACAACTCAGCGAGTACACGGCTCCATAATCAAAGACAAATATTAATTGCTGAAGTTTTGTTATTCTGAAATTTTATTAACATAAGTTAGAGAGAGTACAAAAGCTAGCATGTCTTTTTTTTTGTATAGGTTAAATTTTATTGAATGAAGTAAAATCTATAATAATTTGGAGGTAATTTGTTGTGAATATTGGGTTCAATGCAAAGATGAAGCATAATATTAAGTTGAATGGAAATAACACAAAGTAAATTCAAAGTGCATGATTTATTTATTTCATTCTTTATATAAAAAAGAAATCAAATTGATTCACTGAGTTCTAATCTTCATAAATGGAGTATTTTTTACAACATTACATGCAATCAAGTGGAAAGACCGTTGAGAATGAAACATGCATCAAGTCTCAACTCCCATCAGAACCCTGTAAATAGTTCATCAATGAACTAATTATACACACACTAAGCATGGGTTTACTAAGATTCCACAGGATTTCATCTAAAAAAAGTCAACAAAATGGTGCTATTTGGGTATTATTAAGGCCAATAGGAACAAGTTGGCAAAGGAAGAGTATAGATATATACACCTGTTGACACACAAGTTAATAGAGATGAGTAATGGGAAAGCTTATCAGTTTTGAAAATAACAGTAAAAATTGGTACTTAATCATAAAGTACGCAACCTTAGAAATCTAACCCAGAATCCACCCTTAATCCTACTTATTTAACCCAAACACTGTAAATTTGTTCACCAATAACCTAACATTTAATAAAATTTCAACACAAAGTATACAAATATAGAGGAAGAACAAACACTTACTTTCCCTTATCGTAGTTGCAAGCTTCTGCTGGTCTTTCATGCCAATTGAAAACAACTATAGTAAATATAATATATTATCAAAAAATATAGTAAATGAAAACAAAAATGCAACGTATAAACTTACATACTGCATTTAGCTAATTACTATGTATAAAACTCAACTTGTTGCTGCTACCTTCAAATAACTAAACAGCTAATTATCTTGTAAAATTGTCAATGATAATCAATATATTTAAATGAGACTTAAGAAACACACGAAGCTATAGATCAGAAGTATATTCCAATTAAACCTTCTTCATCCTTATACACAAAAATAACAAGATTATATAGAAAGAAAAGGTTCTTATTTGCACACAAAGTTCAACTTCTCCTATCAAAGTGGAATTTTTGCATGTCCACTACCTTTGGCAAAAATCAACATGAATTTAAGAAAAAAACCACACGAAAAAAACATTACGACAATTTTAATGGATTAGACACAAGAACCTGCTATTGTTCAAAAAAATGAACACCGAACCTGAAATTAAGGTTTGGATGTTACGACGACACTTTCACAGCTCCATATGATTTCCAGGATTTAAAAGGGAATAAAAAAAATTAAGATGCAGGGTAGTAAGAAAAAGGATTCTGTGTAGAGTGGGGCCTTACCCATTCGATGACATCACAGATCTCGACCACTCCGTCACCATTGTGGACAAATCACCTACGAAATTAGCAGCGGGCCTTCAACTTCATTTTCTCCGAAACCCTATTTTTTCTCGATGTATAAAGATTATGTATTACTACCTCCATCCCAAAGAGAAGTTCATGGTTACTTTAGATACGGAGTTTAAGAAAAAAATTAATTTTTACTTTACTTTTAGGGTAGTTTGGTAGTTTTAGGTAATAAATAAATAAATTATAAAATAATTAATGTGAGTTGTAAATAGGTGTCAATTTTAAAATTAAAGTGTGTTGTGAGATTATTGATTTTGTGCATGTACTTATTTGGGGGTGTGAACTTGTTTATGCGACGAACAAAAATAGAAAATATGAATTTGTTTATGGGATGGAGGGAGTATCTTATACTTATTTTAATATATTTAAATAAGGATATTATGGTAATGTTCTTCAAAATTAACCTGTGAAGTAAATGGTATATTTCAATTTTAACCATAATAGTTAATCTTCACTCAACCTTCCCTTAACCCTTACTCAAGGTTTTTAAACCCTGACCCTAACCCACGAAGTAAACGCAGCCTAAATTCTCTTAGCTGTGTTTGGATAGAAGGATTTGAGGGAGGGATTTATGATTAGTGTGAAAATTAGCGTGTTTTAGGATCCGATTTAGCACCATTTTGTGATATTTATATACGTATTTGAGCATCTTTTGGTTGAATTGCATATATTTGTGTTATAGATGCATGTGAAGTGTTATTCTTGTTTTTAGGTGGTAAACAAGGTAAAAAGAGCAAAAACAAAGATCGGGAGCGAAGTGGGGTAGAAAAGGAGCCGGCACGACTCGTGCCAACCAGGAAAGCCAGTCGTGCCACCGAGGATTGCCCAGTCATGCCGCACAGCATGCAGGCACGAGCTGCTGAGATCTGCCGAGAGCTACCGAGACGTGCCGCTCAGCGCCCCAGCCGTGCCAGCACTTGTGCTGCAGAGACGCGCCGAAGAATCTTGTAAGCATGTGGCTGACACGACTCGTGCCACCTCTGGCACGACTAGTGCAACTACCAACAAGGTCCAATTTATCGTTTTCTTGGCCCGTTTATATTTTTGACGTGAAAAGCCCACTTTTGAGTCAGAATTTAGGATTTTATCAGTCCTCAACTATAAAAGAGACACTTTGGAAATTTTGTATGTAACTCTTCATCACTTTTTACATTCTTTTCCTGCCACAATACCGAAATCAAGATTCACCATCCTATCCCGTCATTGGATAGTTCATCAGTGTTGCTTACTTAAGAAGGAGACGAGAAGGTTCAGAACCACGGAAGAAAGACCGGAGAATCACGTCATATCTAGGGGTTTTCTTATTATTTCTTTCTTAATATTGGATTATAGGCCTATGGGATTGTTTTCATATCTAACCATAGGTGTTGCTTGTAGCACCATGAGCTAGTAATTCATGGATAGTTCTAGATTATGAAGATTTGAATTTCTTGAATCGATGACCTAGACTAGTTTAAGAATTACTGCAGTATTTTTATTCCTTTATTAAAGTTTTGAATTAAGACTTATATTTTTTTTCTTATATGGTCTGCCCTCATTCATGATATGTCCTAGTCTTATGCATATTTATGCTTGTTGCTTGTGGCATAAAGGGATTATATTTGTCTATCTGTTATGGGTAAAGGGGATATAATCATATAACCTTTATTCATTAGAATGATTAATATTGGACACTTAATATATTAATTAATTACCATTCTAGAGAATTTGGTTTCTTAGATTGTTAAGTGGGGATTGAGGATTAATTCTTAAGTGCCTATAAAGGGAAGTATAGTGCTCTAACTTTTAATGGAATTTTGCATGAAGTACCTAGAAAAGGAGTAGGAATTATTCTTCTGCATCTGAGGGTTTGAACCAGATTTATGTGTTAAGTTTACTTTTAATTAAAAAGGAATTTAACATAATTAAGAGATTGCTTTCATAAAATCTGCAGAAATTCTAACAGATTGTCTAGTGATTTGATATGATTAATTTAAACTGGATTTCTTAGAGCTATCTATCTTCTCTCTTGAACATTTCCATATTTATTTTATTTGCTAGTTTATTATTTTTAGTAATTATTTTCTGCATCTTAGGTTTAATTAATTCTCTTAAAAAATCCAAATTTGTCTTAAGTTAAAATTGTCATTATTAGATTAAATAATTAGTCTTGAATTATCCTTTAGGTACGATAATTTTACTTGTTCACACGCTGAGCTACAATTGATTCCCTACACTTAGGGACACACAAAAAATGGTGAACAAGCAAATGAATAAATTCCTCCCTCAAATCCTTTCTTCATCTTTGGGTGCAACTTGAAATCAATGAATCTATAAATTCAAGATTTTAAATTAATAGATTTAAAATTATGGATTTGATTTTGATGTTTTTTAGTTGTTTTTGGATAAATTTTCAAATCCTTACCCAAACCGTTACATTTAAAATCCTTTCATTGTGTAATAGATATATTAATATATAAAATATATATAAACTTAATAAATATTTTTTTTTAAATTGTAACCCCATACCACCCACCCTGCTCCCAATCCACCCACCCCAACCCCCCTCCCCCAACCCCCAAATCTTTTTCTTAAAAAAAAATTTAGATCCACCCACCCCCATAAATTTTTTTTAATATAATTTTAGATCCATCAACCCTTCTACCACCCCCAAAAAAAATCCCCCAATTTCTTTTAATTTTATATTTTAATATTGGGTCCATTACTATTAGATACAATTTATACATCACTATTACTAGTAGATACATTGTCTCAAAAAATTACAAATCACTACATCAGTGATGAATAAAATATATTATCTCAAAAAAATTACAAATCACTACATTAGTGATGAATAAAATGTCCTTTCTAACATTATTTTAATTGTATTAAAAAAGAATTTAAGAGGGTAGAATAATCTAAAGGCATCTATACAGTAGTTTTTTTCTGGTGACGTGGAGTGACTCTCCATTCTCCTTGGTGACATGGCAATAGGAGAGTGTTTGGAGCACCTTCTATAATCCAATTTTTTTTCCTCATTACCTTTGTTAAAAATGTTTTTATAAAGATTTTGGGATTTAATTTTCTCTCTTTCTACTGTTTTATATGTTTCCTTCTGTTTTCATCTTCTTTTTTTTCCGACTTTCTATAATTAAACTTTCTTTTTTTAAATTACTTATTATTAAATTTAAATAATAATCAATTATTACACGCTGATTTCAATTCATTAAGGCTAATTTTCATAAAATATTTAGGGAAATATGATCTCTTTAGTTATCTCAATTAATTAGTATTTATTGTCATGTGTCTATATAAACACATGATCATACAAATATTTATATTGCAATCAAATTATTTTTGTTTATTTTATATGTTGTTTTTATTATTTCTTTTTCATGTTTCTTATATGTACATATTGATATATATATATATATATATATATATATATATATATATATATATATATATATCTTTTTTTATGTTATAAGTTTATTTCATTAGTGAAGAAGAGAAGGACATTAGCCCTTGCAGTCTATGTGGCTAAAATATGGGATTACAAGAATGCGGTTTTGTTCGATAATGCTAGAAGTGCCACAACGCAGTTAGCTGAGCACATTATTTTAGAAGTTTATTGGAATTGCTACTTTAGTTTCTATGCTTGGTTTCCTATGTGTTAGGGCTTTTCGTTATTTTTTTGAATTGTACTATTTTGAACTGAAATATGAATAACATTTATAGTTTTTAAAAGTTTATTTCAATAGTTTTCATATGTATGTTCTTTCCACTTATGTGTGTGTGTGTGAGGATTTATATATTATGTAAATTTAAGATTATGTATTTAGTATTTTATACATGTTCATATCATTTAAATGGTTCGAATCTTATTATACTATTAAAAAATTCTTGGTTATGGATCCTCTCATCTAATTATATTTTATTTAATCTTTTTTTTTTGAAAATTCAACTCTCGCTCACACATCACATGAATATTTATTACAATTTTTTTTAAGTTTTACTCTCACATTTACCTTTTGAGTGTTCCCTTTTTTCCTCGTATTAATTGCATATATATAATTTTCTTAATACAGATTGTGAAGCTTACAATTTGCATTAAAGTCATTCCGATGAAGGTCTCATAACATATGGATCGTGGGAGTAAAAATTGGAAATAATCAAAATTTATTTAAAATAATATTCCTACAAGATATGTTTATCTTGAATTGAATCTTCTGTTTAGGTTTATAATAAAAAAATATAATTTAGCAGTTTTTTTTAACTGACAAGTTTTGAATGTATATAACACTTTATCATAAATTAAAAGGATTAGCTTAGGTTATATGTTTTGATTTTTTAATATGTTACTATACTATTACCTATGATTTTTTTAACTATTATTAATACAAAAAATTATGTCTTTAAAATTATATATTAAATTGTTTCAAATTTTCAATGTTATGCCGCCATCATCATCATTATATTCTTATTTCTATAATATTCTTTGCATGTGCTTACTTTTATACATTATATGTGTTGTGAAAAAATATTTGTAAATAAAATTAATTTGTTAGATATTTTAGGAGCATAATTTAATTGGAAGCATATTTAAGCAATATTTGTTGAATTAAATAATAATAATAATATTAATAGTAATAATAATGATAATGATGACAATGATGTAATTGCTCTCATGATTAAGAAATTAGTTTTATAGGTAAATTTGGAATCATTTATATTAAGTTTAATTATGGGTCAAACGTATTTATGACTATTACAACTTTAATACTAATACAACTTTACATATTTATCTTATTTCATCAAATTTTTAATTATTCTATGATTAAATTTTGACCATTTCATATTCTTTATACTAAATTTATATTATAAAATAATTTATCATCTCTAATCTTCTACTTAGAACTTTAGATACTATATATGATTATTATATATTTTATACAGATATTTTTTTTCCCTTCAAAATAATAAAGTTCTACCTTAAAATTTTGAGTACCTAATAAATTGGATTTAAACTATACTTATAAATAAATTTACATTTTTAATTTTAATTCATAATTTTCAAATAATTTATGGAAGTGTAAAAAACTCAAGGATTAATTATGAAAATATATTTTATTGATATAATAAATTTTAAGAGATTATTGATGTAATAAGTTTTTTATGATAGTCCTTTTTTTATAGTCCTTTTTCCCCATCCTTTCCTTTTTGTACCATATTCTTTTTTTTTCTTCCTTAAAAGTGCTTTTTAACGTATCGTATGTCATAGATTTTGAAATTTCATTTTTTCCATTCCTTTTGTTTCTCACGTTCCCTTTTATTGTTTTTTTTCAATTTTTTATAATTAAACTTTCATTATTTTTTCTTTCATATATTATTAAATTTAAATAATAATAAATCAGTATATGCTAATTTAACTTCATTTGAAGTTTAAATATTTTCAGTTACTTTAATTTAATTATAATTTGAATTTTTTATATTCTATTACTAAACTTTCCTTATTTATTTACTTTCGGTTTCTTTTTTATTTTTAAGTACTTATTAATGAATTTTAAATATCAATCTAACAATCTATGCTAATTTTCATTAATTAGAAGTTAATTTTAATAAATTATTTATAGAATTATAATCTCCTCTATTACTTTAATTAATTAATATTTATTGATGCATCTATATAAACTTATTTTTTTAATGGAAAAATTATTTACACACTTTCTACCCATAATTACTGTGAGATACATTGATTTAAAAAAAAATACTCTCAAATACAAAATATTAAAGTAAAATACCAAATATAACTATAAACTCATACACTTTTAAACCACAAACCCTAAATCCATACCCACCGCCGAACCACCGCCGGACCACCGGAAAATCGTCGCACTGCAGCCGGCCAGTTGCCGGACCTTCATCGGACCACCACACTTCCCAGACCTCCGCCAGACAGCCGGCCGGTCGTCGAACCTCCACCGGACCACCATACTTTTTTGCTGTACACACTTTTTTTACTGCACATTTTTGCTGCACACGAACTTTTGCTGTACACGAACATTTATGTGCAGCACATTGTAAGGGTAATGTTGGAATATCACTGTATATTTTTGTAGTTAGTAATAATATTTTTGTATGTTTGTATCTCATAATAATTAAGGATTTTTTAGTATACCTAGTAGTAATCCTCCATTTTTTAATTTATTGCATTCCCATTATAAGAAATATTTATTATTTATTTTATTTTTTATTTATTGATTTTATTTTGTTTCTTTCTTCTTTTCCTCTATCTATTTTTATTTTTCTCTTCATTTTTTTTTCCTATTTATTTGAAAAAATATATATCTTTAAAATATAGAGTTTTTTTTAAGAGATGTGCATGCTTGAAAGCCCTCCTTGATAACATGAAATTTTATGAATTTCATGATTTTTAAGTTTCCTTATTCATGAAGATATTTTCTTCAATATGGTCAATCAATTCAATTAAAAAATGGCTAATTTATAAATTAATGCGATATATATATATATATATATATATATATATATATATATATATATATATATATATATATATATTTTGGAATCAAATATGAGATAAAATTGCACTTTCATGTTTCATTTTTCATCTTCTCTCTCCCTCTTTATAGATCACATTATAATTTTTTTATTTTGTTTTGAATATTTATTTATGTAGTGATATAATTCTACTATACTCTTTTTAAAATAATTATTTTTATATACTTCTATGACAATCTTCACATTTTTATATATTTTTATATTTAATATAGTAAATATATACTAGTTTTGTCTCCCATGTACGACATGGGTTCTACTATGTGTGATGTTTTTATTTTAAAAATATGTTATAAAAATATATTTTTATAACTTTATACGTCCACTCCTTCCGTACCAACCCAATCTTCACAGTTATGTAATTAATTTTTTTTTTATTTCATTGATTTTTGGAGGGTAATTTAGTATTTTAAAATAATAAATAAATTATATAGTATGTTATGTGTTTTAGGTGAGAGTAGTAAAATTGTGATGTTTAATGTAGAATAGACGAAAACGAAGATGGTGAAATATAACTTGGGATAGAGGGAGTATTATTAAATATATGTATACATTTTTTTTTCGTGTTACTTTACTATTTGATGTATCTTTTACATTCGTGTTAAAAATTGAATATTTTATTAATATAAAAGAAAGCGACGTATCATAATAGAAATATTTTAAATATCTAAAGCTTGAAAAATGAATAAATTATTAATTCGGGATCTGAATTATTCGTTCTATCAATTAAGACCTTGAAATATATAAAGTTATAAAAAAAGGAAGCGATGTGTCATAATAGAAATAATTTTTTTATCACAAAAATATTAAACTTATTATTAGTAATAAATTAATTAATAATCGAGCATCACTCTTTTTTTATCTTTTACTTTTATAAAATAATTTAATTATTTTTATTGAATATATTAAATGTAATAATATATTAAAACTCATTGTTATTATTAATTATTTTAAATATTAAATTAATAATTGGAGAAACAAAATAAAAAAAAGTAGTTAAATTGTTAAATTATTTAAAACAAAATATTAATTGCAAGATTATAAATGATTAATTATATAAATATTAAATTACTTAAAATAAAATATTAATTATGTTATTAAGATTATTAATAAGAGAATATAAAAATTAATATTTAAAATAATAAATTATTTAAAATAAAATATTAATTATAGGATTAACGTGAGAGCGCCACATACACAAATTTTTTTAAGGAGCAATATGGTGCCGCCACATATACAATTCAAAGATTTTATTTTTGGCAAGAATTTGTAAATTAATATTATTAATGATGATTGTAGTAGTAGATAATTTATTTCATATGAAAGCATATTTTTTTATTTTTTTATTTTTTTCTTAATTATTAAAGATCTTTTCTTTAATTGTCATTTGAATTCAATATTAATTGATTTATTGTAATTTAATAGCATTTAATTTTAGTTTATATATATATATGTTGAAATCATATATGAGTTAAAATCACACTCTCATATTTCATTTCACATCTCCTCTCTCTCGATCACCATTAATATTTTTTATATTTTTATTTTATTTTTTAACATATATGTAATGATATAATTATATTATACGTTTTTTAAATAATTATTTTTATATGCTTCATTTGATCATCTTCACATTTATTAATATATTTTTTTAGGGAGGCAAGCCCAAATAACCAATTTTTAATGTTGGAAATCATTGTCACTGATGAGCGTTTTCTCAACACACAATATTAATTCCCAAGTGTTAAGGATGCTATTGCAGCTTTGATAAGCGACCAAGTGATTATCGAACCCAAAGGACGTATTATTATTAATTTAATTATATTCTAATGTATTAAGACTACTATGGCAAAATAGTTGTATGATTAAGTAACCAATAATGAAATAACTAAAAGAACAATTAAAGTAAATAATAGTGGAGATCGAACGAAAGTGAATAAATGAGAAGATAGGTAGTTTTTCGGGCAATCTAGATTTACTTATTAATTTTTCTTCCGTATATCAATGTCCGACTCTGCCTTGTAGAATATGGAAGCATCACTAAACCATGCAAATCTACTCTATAGAAACAAGTAAATAAGCGTGTGACACGTGTGAATATCCTTGGAGCAGGAGATATAATTCACCCCATTTCTAAGTACTATCAGTATCAATTATTTTACATGCACTAAGTACTTTAACCCGATATGATCTCTTTTTATAGGTACTATGAAGTTATACTCTTTATCTCACTCACTAACCCGAATTCAATTCAATTAATAAGTATTTATACAAGATTGTTCTAATGAAGCTTCGGAGTCCCTTCAATTAGAATCATAACATGAAATCCTGCTCAGCAGTGAACGCACTCAATCAATAACCAAGATATGTATTCAGACTCTACATAATAGTTAAAGATGCACAAAACAACTCTACATATGAATTAATAAAGCATAGTCTTGTATAAAATAAACCACAAGTAGTGTTGTACGGAGTATACACACGGAAGTTTAATTAACTTATAAAACCTTCATAAACTCTAGAACTATCGAAGCGATTCTAGCCCATGATTGATCGAGGAACAATCATGGTGGTTGGATAGATCTTACCCATAGTCTTAAAAATTACAAGATAAATTAAGATGCGAAGTGAACCCTAGATGAGGGTGCCGTCGCGTCTCTCTCTGTGTTGAATCTTCACTTGGTTCTCACTTGATTTGACAGACGAATCTCTCTCCACAGCTCCGTGGATGATGGTAGGGTTTCGGATGTTGTATAGAATGAAGGTGGTGAATGACTCTCTTTTCCCTTACGTAGGGTCTTCCTTTAATACTTGTGAGCTCTCCTTACGGACCTAGGATGGACTTTTTGAGTAAAAACACACACTGAAGGTGTAAAAATATGGATCCAGACGTGTCCAGCTCATCAGTTCGACTAAAAGCCTTGGTCGAATCACTTTCTTCATGGTCAAATCACAGGTCGAACCGGCCTGTAACACACTTTCTGGTCATCGGTTCGACCCGAATGGCTGGTCAAATCAGATACTTCCCGGTCAAACTGTAACTACTTCTGTTTAGGCTTCTGTTCGACCATGGTTCGACCAAATGGCTTGGTCGAATCACAGTGTCGTGGTCGAACCACACTTTTGGCACTTCTTCTCGCCTGGTTCGACCACAGGTTCTGGTCGAACCAACTTCTTCTTGGTCGAACCAGGCACCTACTTGGTCGAATCAGGCACCTGAACCTCCTCTTTCCGGTTCTGATCAATTTTAACTCATTTTTCTTCAAAAATCCACTCAAACGGACTCAAACACACCTGATTTATGACTTACCACTATACCACACGATTTATCTTGACTTAAGACCAAATCATTCATCATTATCACATGAATCAAGGCTCGAAACACGTGAATTTACACACTCTTTAAACCCCAAACTTACATGTTGCTCGTCCCAAGGCAACACAATCAAACCATAGGAGTAAGTGTAAATTTCACAAGTCCATCTAGTCAAATACAAGTCATACCTACACATGCAACTCTATCAACTTAAAACAAGTATCACTTGCATCATATATTTCATTCATGCAAAACATCACTCAATTATAACACAATTCGGAGTACTAATTCATCTAGCTCACAAGATAAGTGTTTACTCTCGCACTCAAGTATAAAAGATATACACTTTAAATAGGTTAATATATACGCTCATAATTAATTCATATTCCCGCGTAATCATAAGCTTGGCAAAGGTCTCTAAATCAACTTATAATCACCTCGTTACTAGGATCACAAAGGACTTTTTTTTTGGGTTGTAATGTTGGCTCTTTGGTAAACGTAGAAAAGTATAGATAAAGTGACTAATTCACTAGTAGAGAATTACCTTGGAATTTTGCTCTTCATCAAATAGCTTTTTCTCTCCTTCTTATTCTCATGATCTTCGTGACTCAACATTTCTTCTTTTCCTTGGCATCAACATCGTCTTTTTTAAAGTACAAGAGTATCAATTTTGGGCACTACCCTTTTAAGCAGTTGGGGTACCGGTTTCAGGCACTACCTCTAACAATTTATAACCACTCGCCACTTTACTTCATATTACATACCCAAAATTCTCTTCCTTCTTCAAATTCAAGCTAGCATATATTCACCTCAACTCTTTACTAATGAATAGGGTATTCAACAAGGCTCAGTTAAAGGATAAATAAAGGCTTTTTAATCACGGCTTACCAAAAAAAAGCTTTTAAAGGCTCAAAAGGGCTTCTAATGATTCATTCAATGTACAGGAAGGTAAAATTTAAGCTAAGTGACTCAAGTAAACAATGATGGCATAAGATCATGTCCTAATAACTAATCAATCATAAGTCTCACACAAGACTCCAAGCTAAGTTTTAGAATACGGTTATATGAACGATTCTCACAAGAATAAACTATCATGCATATAGCATAATTTCATAAGGCTCAAATTCTCACATGGGTAAATAAAATCCTAAGCACTCCTTAAGCATATAATCAAGATTAATTCGTGATGAACTCCACATATTTAACAAGTAATACATGCTCCTCATCAACAAAATCAACACATGCAAATACGAATGCAGCATTCTTAATAAGAACTCAACATATCACTCCATCAATCGTCACCAACCAACCAACCTCAAATACCAAGTATAACACATCTATCAATTCTCAAATCAATATCATCATACATGCCAATCACACCACAAATACCCATCCTGTAATGAGAAAAAGAGAAGAGGGATGAGATGAAGTAGACAAAGGGAAAAACCAAGCGCAGCCTACTCCTTCGGAGCATCATCCTCATTCTCATCATCATCATCACTCATCTCCATGCGCCAACGGTCAAGATCCCTATGGAGATTATTCAGCTTCCTATCTAGCTCATGCTCATCGGCTTGCATCTTTCCCAATCTCCTATCCATCTCTTGTGCAGCGTGTGGTATCTCGCGTCAAGCATGGCATAATTAGTTTAAAGTAAGCCTAGCTGATGATTTGTCTCCTACTGATTGTTGTTCAGGTTGGTCAATTGCTTGTTCATCAACCTGAACTGCTCCCTCAAGTACTCATTCGGACCGCCCCAATATTGCTGCTGTGGCACTGCTGGAATGGCTTGTGGTGGTATCTCCTGCTGCTGTGGAACATCTATCTTAGGATGAATAGGTTCCGTCCCATAATTCTGCTGCTCCTGTGGTCGCTGTGGTTGCTGCTGCTGTTGTTGTTGTGGCTGCTGCTCCACTGAATCAACGATCCTTTGCAGCTCTTCGTACATACCTGCAACATACATCTGAGCCACAGTCCTCCAATCACCCTTCCTTAAACAAGTGATAGATATTCCCCGATGCGCCAATGTATTCATCAACATGTTATCTTCACTCCGGATTGTAGTCAGGTCCCTCACATCGTATGGAAATATAAATGAGAAGGGCTTAGACCCCTCGTATACAACCAATCTCCATCATGATGATAGGCGAATACAGCCTTCATACACACAACCATCACTAAATCTGGGTCCTCTAAAATAGGTGTAATGCCAGTAAAGTCCATGTTGTGCAACTCAGCTACCATCGTCAGCAATCCTCTGATATTCACTCTTTGAAATGTCGAAGTCTGGAATTTGTAAAGCTGCTGAATCAAGTATAAACCCATATTAAACCTTACTCCGTTCATCATACACCAAAGAACGTACAGCTCTCCTCTAGATACACAACTCCCTTCGGATTGAGTAAACAGTGTGTTGCTCAACACTCTGTCCATATATCGAAGCATGGGATTCCTAATCAACGAAGCACGAGCATCCTTCATCTTGAAGTCCATATCCTCTCTAGAAATGACTCCCAAAAGTTATTTGCATTGAAATATCCATTCTCATTTCTGGAGATCCCCATCGGAGTTTCAAACAGTCTGTTTAAATCTTCAGCTGACCACGTTCTCATCTCCCCTCCAAGCTGAAATGAACACTCATAAGGGAGCGGAGTAGAACCTTTCTTGATAGTGATTGAACACAGCACCTCAGCAGTCACATGGAAATACGTAGGCTTCTTAAGCTTCATAAAATGCCGGATACTTACTTGGTCAAACATCCACATAATATCCTCTCGGATATTCATTGTAAGCATAGCTCCATCATCCGGGTACCTAGTCTGAGCAATCTTGTCAGACATATCACCTCAACGCTCTTTAATCTCCTCCCAATTCTCCATTCAGATTTTGAAATCCTTAGGCAGCCTCTCCTTCAGTCGTAGTTCCTTTATTACCTCGTCTTCCCGAGATGGCCTATCTTGCCTCTTCTTGGAGCGAACCTCAGTTTCCTTCTTTTTTCCTACAAGAACAATACTTCAATACCAAACGAAACAAGAAAAACAAACCAATAGTCCAAACTAACTAGGCAATCAAGTCTACTCAAGACTTCAAGTTTTCATTCATAGCTAACGCCAAATAATCATGCCATAGTTATTTTAAAACAAGCACGCTTCCATCCTTATGAATCACTGATAACTCAATCCTCATGCCTAATCAATTTCACTCTTAACATTGACTAATAAATAAGATCAACAACCATGTTTTTCAACCACTAGCATGCATTAAAAATTCCAACAATTCAAATCACATTCAACATGCTCACTTCACACTCTAATTATCATCAAATCCACGTAAACATCAAGGTCTATCAACTAATTAACAATTAAAATTGGACCCATCACTTGTTCATGTGAAATTTTCAATACCCATTAAAATTGCACCATGAATTCTAATAAAAATCGAACTCATTCAATTTACCCACTTCGAAATCAAGCTATAGAACTTAAATCCTAGGGTAATTGAATTAAGAAAACATACATTTCGATCCGGCCATGGCTTAAGATGAATAAGTTGAAGAATCCCCAAATTTGTTAAGAACCCTAGTTTTGCAACTAAAAATTCTCCAAATTCACAACAAATCGAGTGAAGACAGTGTGGAACGTGGTTTAATCGGAGTGAAATTGAGTGAAATTGAAATCTGGAAGAAAGAATTTTTGGTTCGGAGAGGATTCGAGTGGAGGTGGTGTGAAAAAGTGATCGAACAGGGATAAAATTCCAGTTAAAATCCCAACTTACCAGTGCGATTCGACCCGAATGTGGTGGTTGAACCATCTCATCATGGTCGAATTGTGCTTCTCTACATTTTTAGCACCTCGGTTCAACCCAAACTGTAGGTCAAATTGGGCCTTCGTGGTCAAACCCGCCTGTTAAAATCTTTTAGGTCTGCGATTCGACCCTGATTCGACTTCTTACTTAGTCTAATTACACCCTTCCTGGTTGAATCTGCCTGTAACATATTCTCTGATCATTAGTTTGACTTGGGCCTTTGGTCAAATCCTGGTCGAACCAACCCATGAATGGTCGAATCGGCCTGTAATGAAGTCTCTGTTTAACGATTCAACATGGGCTACTTGGTTCGACCTGAACTCTTGGTCGAATCGAGCACCTGTTGCTTTGAAATCCATAATTCTTTATTCCCTGCACACTTCTCGCTCAAAAACAATCATTAGGCACCAAAATAGAGCACAACTTCAACCTAAAACCACTTTTAAGACTCTATAAACATATGTATATACTCCACATACTACTTAATCAAATAAAACACCACTAAACATTAGGCAAATTCCAAAAAATCGACACATCAAAACCGGTTAAAGTTTCAATATGCCGCAAAAAATCAATTCCCCTAACAAACGTTACAAAGAAAAGATTATACTCTCGGTGCTACGATGAGGTAAGTACATCACACCCCCAAACATAGTAGAGACTTAAGTCGAAACTAAGTTTGAATGAAGATGTAATTTCCGATAAGTAAGCACGTCAAATATAAAAATTTCCTACTCACACTAATGAAATAAAACAGGAGGATAAGCCCCCAACAAGTGCTCTTGTTTAACGTCGGAGAGTCACGATGGTACCAAATCAAAGCATGGTGTCCTCAAAAATAATGCAAGCATCATCCGGCGACTTATAATGCTTCAGTCGATGCCTATTCGCCACTATGATGTCTCTATCTTTGTCTATAATCTTGAAACTTCCCCCTCTGCATACTCTATGGATAATGAACGGCCCCATCCACTTCGATTTTAATTTTCCTGCAAAGAGCTTTAAACGAGAGTTAAAGAGTAGTACCTCATCACCTTGCTTGAATTCCTTGTAAGTGATCTTTAAATCATGCCATTTCTTCATTCTCTCCTTGTAGATCACCGAATTCTTGTAAGCTTGATTCCTGAACTCGTCTAGTTGATTGATATAAGTCATCCTCAACTCCTTTTGATCCTTAAGACATAAGTTCAAGCTTCTCAACGCCAAAAAGCTTTATGCTGAATCTCTACGGGTAAGTGGCACAGTTTCCCATAGATAATTTGATACAGTGACATGTCAAGCACCATCTTGTATGCAGTTCAAAACCCCCACAACACATCGTCGAGCTTCATAGCCTAATCCTTCCTATTGGTTCCGACTACCTTCTCCAAAATTTATTTAACTTGTTGGTTGGAGACCTCGGCTTGCCCATTTGCTTGAGGGTGATAGGATGTAGTGATTCTATGCTTCACACTGTAATTCTTGAGCACTTTCTCTAAAAGTTTGTTGACGAAGTGGGAACCTCCATCACTTACAAGTGCTCGAGGGACTCCATAGAGGGAAAATATATGCTTCTTCAAGAAAGAAAACACAGCCTTTGAATCATTCAAGCGAGTAGGAACAACCTCCACCCACTTAGAAACATAATCTACAGCAAGTAGGATGTAGAGAAATCCATTCGATGGGGGGAAAAGGCCCCATATAATCAATTCCCCATACATCGAAGATCTCAACAATAATGCTCGGCTGAAGTGGCATCTCATCTCTTCTACTTATGTTTCCCATACGTTGGTATCTATCGCATGTCGTCACATAGGATTCACAGTCTTTAAACAAAGTAGGCCAATAAAGAGCAGATTGAAGTACCTTAACTGCCGTCTTTTGAGCTCCAAAGTGCCCCCTGTTAGGTTATGCATGGCAAAAATCAAAAACACTCTCCATCTTTATCTCGGGCACACACCTACGGACTATAGAATCCGTACATATTTTGTAGACAAATGGATCATACCATATGAAAGTCTCAACATCACTCTTAAACTTCGTAAGTTGATATATGTTGAGATCTCTTGGAATTTTTCCTACGGCAATATAATTGACATAGTCCGCATACCATGGATCCACTCCTTGAGCAGCTACTGCACACGCTCTTTCTGCCCCTTCAGCAAACACAGCCATAATCTTCTCATCGGGAAAAATCTCCTCAATATATTCAAAGGAATCATCACAATGCTCCCTTATCTCCAACCTTGATAGGTGATTCGCCAAAATATTTTCCGTTCCTTTCTTATCTCGGATCTCCATATCAAATTCCTACAGAAGAAGGACCCATCTAATGATCCTTGGCTTCACTTCCTTCTTCTCCATTTAGTACCGAATCGCAGAATGTTCCGTATACACAATGGTATTTATGCCAACCAAGTACTGTCAAAACTTATTGAATGCATACACAACAGCTAGAAACTCATTTTCAGTGACAGTGTAGTTCTTTTGTGCTGCATCAAAAGTCTTACTCGCATAGTAAATGGCGCAGAACTTCTTCTCATTCATCTGCCCAAGCACCACTCCAAGTTCTTGATTACTTGCATCACACATGAATACGAACGGTTGAGTCCAATCCGGTGTGATCAAGATAGGTGCAGTAATCAGTGCCTCCTTCAAAACTTGAAAAGTTGTTAGACATTCTTCATTAAAAACAAAAGGAACATCCTTTCCAAGTAATTGAGAGAGAGGTTTGGAGTATTTTGAGAAGTCTTTGATAAATCTCCTATAAAATCCTGCGTGTCCAAGGAAGGACCGCACTCCCTTTTCATTAGTAGGTGGTGGAAGCTTCTCAATTGCCACCACTTTTGCTCTATCCACCTGCAATCCCTTTGCCGAAATATGATGGCCAAGAATAATCTCATCTCTCACCATGAAGTGGCACTTCTCCCAATTCAAGACGAGATTAGTTTCTTGGCATCTCTTCAAAATAGTGGACAAGTTAGATAAATAAATATCAAAGGAGGAACCAAACACAGAAAAATCATCCATAAACACCTCCATGATCTTTTCTATCAACCCGTCAAATAAGGCCATCATGCATCGCTAAAATGTAGCAGGTGCATTACACAATCCAAAAGGTATTTTATTAAAGGCAAAAGTTCCATAAGGGCAAGTAAAAGTAGTCTTTTTCTGGTCCTCGGGTGCGATCATGATTTGATTATACCTTGAGTAACCATCAAGAAATAATAAAACTCATACCCCGCAAGTCGATCAAGCATTTGATCCATAAAAGGAAGAGGGAAGTGGTCTTTGCATGTATTTTCATTCAGTTTCCTGTAATCAGTACACACACGCCATCCCGTAAGAATCCTAGTGGTTAGAGTCTCGCCATCATCGGCTTTCACAATAGTCATGCCCCTCTTCTTAGCTACAACATACAATGGACTCACATGGGGACTATTACTAATCGGATAAATAATTCCTGCGTTTAGCCATTGATTAGCCATAATATAGTGGGCAAGACCAATTAAAGAATTTATCGAACCACAGGGAGGTCGATACTAGCACTTAAGCGATATCACGTTTATCACGATTTTATAGAGACGAATCATAGATGGATGGTTTGGGTAACAAGTAATTAAATGAAAGTAGACAAACAATAATCCAATGACAAGATAAAAATGATGAATGAGTGGTTTTCCAAATTAAGTAGAAGTGAGATTAACAACACTATTGAAGTGGTAACTTATGGATTCATGCATTAAACTCATATGTATCAAGGGTTAAGACTAAGGGCCAATACTTATACCACCTAAACTTCCTCTCGAAATGAATAGGATGTAGATCATTTGCACAATCTCAAAATAGCTCAAAGGTTGGTTCTAAATTAAACTATTCCAACTAGGTACTAAGTTCAATTATAGAATCCCTTCATATAATCAATTGACTTCTCAATCTAACTAATCACATGTTCCATCAAAGGGTTCTAAATAATAAAGGACTTCTCAATCACTTTACCATTTATAATGCATATGAGGTGTTTGATGAAATGATTCACTTGACTATCCTAAGCACATAATTGATTTCTCAATCTAATCATATAATTAGAACAATCAAACACACAAAACATCATAGATCTCAAGATATATAAGCACCAATGATAGAAAATCAAATATCCCCATCAACATATGAATTTAATTACATAGATCCACAAATTAACCAACAACCTTCATGTTGCTAATCTCACAAGGGAGATTAGCCTACAATCTTCATAAGATCCATAACATAGACATTACAATTCTTACAAATCATGATAAACTAAAGGATTAACACAAAATTGGAATGAAAACTCCCTTGGAAATGGATCCAATTGAATCTCCCTTCTTCCTTTGGTGATCACCCAAGCTTCCTTGCTTCTTCACTTGATTTGGATGGAGGAAATTATGGAGAGATGATGTAGATCTCAAAAATGGATGAATGGGATGGAGAATGTGGTGTGAAATCAAAGGAATGGTGTGTGAGGTGTGTGGGAACAGTAGAATTTCGGATCTCCCTTAAAATGTTGAATGGATTGGTATTTATACCCCATGGAGACCTTCTAGAAGAATTGTAAAAAAAAATATCCTGTTCTGGTGCCGACACGAGTCGTGTCACGTAGCACGGGTCGTGTCGTGTCAGGGCATGCGGCACACGAGTCGTTCTGCGTCGCACGGCCAAATGGTGGCCGTGTTGAATGCCTAGACGTCGCCGCACGGCCTCCGCTTACAGGCCCGTGTCTTGTACACGGGTCGTGCTCTGAACACGGGTCGTGCTCCACAACACGACCAAGTGGTGGTCGTGTTGGATAAATAGATGCCGCCGCACGACCATTCTGGACAGGCCCGTGTCTGGCACACGGGCCGTTTTGCTGCAACACGAGCCGTGTTGCCAGCACGGCCGGCCGTGTTCTTGCACCTTTGTTTCTTCTTCTTTGTTTGATCTTCCTTCTTCATTTTTACTCCATTTTCACCTGTTATATGTATGTTTAAGATCATTCTCACACATTCCTATGAAAATACATAACACCACCAAAATACACAAAAATACGGATAAAACAATACGCAAAATACACTCAAAAAGGCATTAAAATCTAGGTGAAAATAACGACAATCACACCCCCAAACTTGAAGTATTGTTCGTCCCCGAACAATGAAAATGATAGACTGAGGGAGAAGTTTTCACCTAGTAAAAAGACTAAACGAATACAAGTAAGAACACATCATTAGCAACAAGAATTTCAAATCATGCTAAGCTAACCTACAACATTAGATTCATGATAAGAGAAATTAACAAGTTCAATCAAAAGAGAATAAAGAGCAATATAGTCCTTTTAGTCTAAGCCTCACATAAGTTTATCAATTTCACTCGACACTCTTTAAATAAGGTAAATCAACACTCATCAATCAATTGGCTCGACTCACCATACACTTGCTCGTAGACTCTATTCACAAACCACCAAAAATTTAATCAATGATCAAAAAGGTCTTTAATTAAGGATGTAATGATAGGCTCTTTGGTAGGGTAGGAAGAATATAGGTAAAAGTGACTAAACGAGTGTAAGTAATCGAAGAGGTAGCTACTTTCTTCCATCCCTTCACATTCTTTTTCTTCCTTTCTTTTCTTTATTGATCATAAGCACTAATCATCACTTTCTTGGATTGAGCTTCTTATAGATTCATGCCTCTTTTCTTTGACTCTTAAGTACTTGAGCATATTATTGTTGCTTGCTCATATTCTTGTTTTGAAATTGCATGTCCATTCTTTCTTATGCTCTTTTCATCCTTTTCCTTACTTATTTACCATTTCCTCTTTCTCTTTTGTTATCTCATCACACCTTTTTTAGCCACCATCTTCTTTATTACTCACACTCAAGGTATATATCTTAAGCTCATGTGGGTAATTAAAGCTTGTAATGTGCTATCTTCACAATAAATAGGCTTATAGGCTCAAAGTGGTTGACTAGGGATGATTTTTAAAGGTAAGGAAATATTTGGCAATGGCTATACATGACAAGGATGGCCTTAAATCATTTCATCGATCTCCATTAATCGGATTCATTCCTAAAGTCTTTGAGCAAGTATTTAGTTTATCAAAACTCAACCGATCCACTCATGAAAAGGTGCCATGTATACATGGTCGAGGCTCAAATTCTCACAGGTTTATGCTCGACTTAAAAGGACTTATTACAACTTATTCATTCTTTTTAATTGAATTAGTTAAATAAAACATATCACAATTCGAAAGCGTAGAGTTCCTTAATCATAATTCGACCTCACTTATCACCATAATGCATCATCACTCATATTCAAAACGACTCACAACCTCCCAAACAAACCACCAAATCAAACCTAAACACGAAAAAAAAAATAAAAACAACACACAAACACAAATAAACCAAAGAAACATCAAAACGACAAAAGTAAAAACACAAAGACAACAATAAAAGAAAAAAATACAAAGAAAATTCACCCCATCCATGATCAATACACAACAAAAATCATCTCAATCCTTAATTGAAAGAAAAGTACGAAATTAAACATCCCAAAACAAAACAATACGAAGTCTCAAATCCAACACAAATTAAATCACTAAAGAAAATGAACTAATGAAGTGTCGAACACCAAAAGTACTCCCTTAGTTATCCAGAGACGGAGGGGGTTGATTATGCCATGATCCCCAAGGAGTATAAGCACGAAGTGTGGTAGGGAATTGGAAATTGAACATCCTTGTGATCATCTCTTCCATGTTGTTCGAGCGTGATCGTGTATTCTCTTCATAGTACTCCCTACGACGCTGTCCTTCATGGATCTCCCTTATCATTGCACCATGCCTCTGCTGTTCCTCTCAGAACTCTCTCATCTCATCTCCAAGCGCCTGCTGCGTCTGCCTGATCTCCATGAGTTCGTTCTCCAGAAGATTCCATCTTGCATTCCCCTCTCTTGGTCCATCTCCTTCCTCTTGTTCTTCTTCTTCTTGCTCAAATGCTGGAGGCTCTGGTGCATGCTCTTCAAATTCCACCTGATGATGTTGCTCTTCCTCCCCTACATCCATGTCCATCGGCTCAGCTCTCAGATTCCTTAGCTCAGGATTCTCATCCACTCTCATCTGCTGGAGCACTGCTTCCACTCCATCTCTATTCTCTCGGTAGAAAGCACTCACGACTGCGGAGTGGTTAGGACTTGCCATTGCTAAATTCTGGTGCTTTCTTCGTCCTTGCAGTGTGGTGAGCTCAGGAGCAGGTAGAGGGAATGGAGCTCCCTTATCTTGCTTCAAACAATACATATTTCCTATGAATGATAGGAACTCCATCCTTATGAGTTGATTGTACGTGAGCCCTTCACTAATCATCGAGTGTTGCATCCCTCTAAGGTTGATGCCTAACCCTTGAGCAATCATTGTCACCATTCCTCCAATCATAATCCCTCTAGTGTTCTCTCTCTTCGCCACTCTCTCTGCATGCTGAACGAAGTGAGCTGCAATGTTCACTGTGAACTCTTTGAATATACTGTACATGATGTACAACTGCTTCTCCCCAACAGATCCACTCTCGAACCGACCCAGAATAGTATTTGATACTATCTTCTCAAGGTACCTCATGACTGGGTTCCTTATGGCTGTCCCTTTAGACGAACTTGGAATGTACTCTGGAGGCTCAGTCACATCCTCAACCAATTTTCTCCACCACGTTTGTTGATTGAAACCCCCTTGTGGTAGGAAGTTCTGATGGCCTCTCATGATTGGGCACCCAAAAAATCTATTCAGCTCATTCACAGGTATCTTCTCCCACATCTCATTGTTTAACTGAAATGTGATAGCAATAGGAAACTTGTTCCTATCTCTGTGAACCTCCAAGGTGCTCATGAACTCGGCTGTAAGGTGGAGATAAGTGGGAGGTCTCTTATCGAAAAACTCCTCCATTTCCACTCGTCGGAATAGAGTCCTCAGATCACCTTCTATTCCAAGGCCTTCCATGGTTGCTTGATCTTGGAATCGAGTTGCCCTAATCTTTGGGATTATGTACTCCCATCTCAATGCGTACTTCTCCCATTCCATGAACTCTACTCCAAAATTCTCAGGGTGTTGGTCTTTCATTAGCAGTTTGGCATCAAGGTTGGACAGTTCCATATCTGACTCAATGAAAATGAAGTCCTCATTGCGTTTCCTCACTCTTCTTTCAGCCATCTACAATGTCCAACATAATTCAAATTAGTTTCAAGTTAACTCAAAACAAAATGTCTCATGTTGATTAGAATTATCACTAGTTATTCAACCAAGTGTTAATCCTAGCACATATTCAAGCACAATAAACATTTTGTTTCAAAGACTTAACATTTCGATCCAATCAACTTAACACAAAGTTATTTCAAAAATTTCATTCAATCACTCACTTTCAACATCCTAATCCTCTCATTCTTTCATAACATTTCACTTTTTCAATGGGCATAATTCAATTCAATAATGCTTCATGTAAAAACTTTGAATTCTAATTTGAATTTTCATTTAGGCATTTCATCAAACACTTGGCATGCACCTATTTCACAATTCAATTCAACAAGTCTTAACTATGCTTTCATGCTCAATTCCTCAATACCTAAACTAATTCACATCAATACAATCATCATAGAAGCATTATTAATCAATTTAACAATCACATGCCCTAAATTAATCATCCTAAAACAATTATCCCCAAATTCATCCTTCATGAACCCTAAATCTAATCAAAATTTAATCAATCCAACAATTAAATATACAAATTCATGTTTCACTATCCTAGACATGCTTTATACATTCCATCATTCAAAACCCATACATGAATTTCGCCATTCATACCTCGAATTGAGAATTAGGACACAAGAAGACATACCTTGAATTCTATTGAACAAAATGTAGGGGATTGTTGTTTATGCTTTGAAGTTCACCTTCTACACTCACAATCTTACCACTCTTTGGTGTTTAGAGGATGATGGGTGGAGTTTCGACTGGAAATTCACGGTGGAATGAGTTTTTGGCCTTCGAGCTGTGTTCAGAATCCGCCTTTTAAAACGCTGCTTCAGACCCGACACGAGTCGTGTCACGCAACACGGCCATAAGGTGCCCGTGTTGCGTGTTTTGGTGCTCCCGCACGGCTAAAGTGTACAGGGTCGTGTCGGTGACACGACTCGAGTCTCGCGCTTGGACACGACCCATGTCACGCAACACGACCAAATCTTGCTCGTGTTGGACTAACTGATGTCGCCGCACGGCCAAAGCTAACAGGGCCGTGTCGGCGACACGAGGCGTGTCACTACTCCCTTGAATCTTCCACTTTTCATCTTCAACTCTTGTCTTTCCTTGTTTCCATGCTTCCAAAACTCCCTATTCATGCTCACACTTCATCAACATCATTAGTTCATGGTAATATCAAAACAAAAAGGACTATCAACTTCAACACCACCAAAACGAATCAAAACTAAACCGAACTTATGAGAAAATTTCAAATTTGGCTCAAAAACACACGAATGCATGTCAACATAGAATATAATATATCGTATCACATCATATCCCCCCAAACTTGAATTGAAACAAGAGTTTCAAAGAAAGTTTGCAAAAAGTGGTACGATAAACCGTTCACATCAATGACACACACTTAGAATGTTTTAACAAAAATCTTCTCCTCATAAGCACAATCCACCTACGATACCAAAAGAAAACAAAACAAGAAAAAAAATATATACAAACCTAAACTACTAAAAGGATACGGATCTCAAGAAGAGAAGGTGTCAACGTATACCAACTCCCTTTGAGAGGGAGAATGGTAATGCTTAACCCTATGACCATTGACAATAAAAGAATTCCCATCCGATCCCTCAAGCAAGTTATGGCTAATCAAATGGCGCCGTTGCCGGGGAGGTAACGGTTGCTAGTAGCTTAAAGAAGGAACGTTTAGAGCGATCTTACTAGAGATATTTTTTTTCTTCTATTTATTACTTGTATTTGCTTTGTGAAAATTTGTTCTAATTTTTCTTGTCTTGAAGGTGTATGCAAACGAGGTCAAAAGGGAAGCAAGTCGAACCAATTGATCTAGAGCTTGAAAACACTTTGAGGAGAAAGAGAAGAGAGAACAAAACCAAAAATAGTAATTCAATGGAGAATTTTCAAGGAGACAATCGTGTTGGGATAGAGCATGATGGGGAAGGAGGACACAATATGAACGTGCATGACAACGCACATCAATTCAATGAGAATCCTCCTCAACAAGCCTATCAAAATCATGGAGCTATAAACAATCAAGCTTATATTCAACAACTGGTGCAACAAGCGATGATTCAACAAGGTTTTCAACAACCTTATCCTCCTCAACAACAAGCTTATGTGCCACCACCTCCACCTCCGGTTCAACATGGAGTTCAAAATGATCAAAGAGTGATACGGGACTTCTTCATGCCAAGGGCAATTCCACAAATGATGGGACCACCAATTCATGCTAACAATTTTGAGTTTAAAATGGGCTTGATTTCATTGGTGAGAGAGCAACAGTTTGGTGGAGCTCCGAATGAAGATCCTAACGCTCATCTAGCTCAGTTTGTGGAGATTGCCAACACAGTAAAGATGAACGGAGTGAGTGAGGATTGCATAAAGATGAGGTTATTCCCATTTTCTTTGAGGGATAGAGCAAGAACATGGCTCTCCACTCTTACTCCCGGTACGTGCAACACTTGGGATGAGCTAGCGCAAATGTTTTTGAACAAATACTTTCCACCTTCTAAGACGCTTCAAATGAAGAGCTTGATCACACAATTCAAGCAAATGCCTCAAGAGAGTTTTTATGAAGCGTGGGAAAGGTTCAAAGAAATGCTACGCAAGTGTCCACAACATGGCTTCCCGGAGAATCAACAAGTTGGATTTTTCTATCAAGGACTTGTGAACGGACAAAGAGTGCTTGTTGATGCCTCGGCAGGAGGATCCGTACTAGGTGTAACTCCGGAAAGGGCTATTCGAATTTTTGATGATATTGCTACAAATGTCTATCAATGGCCATCGGAGAGAGTTAGTGGAAGCTATGGTTTTGAAAGCTATGATAAAGGACAACAGTTTAGTGTGAATGAGCTTAAACCTACTATTTTCACTTTTTATTTGATGCTAAATAGGATAAGGAAGGTGTAGGAAAAAGCGAATCTCAATTCGGAGTTGAAACGAGGGAGAACGAGCCAAAATAGTGAAGAAATGCAGGAGCCAGCACCAACACGAGCCGTGTAGCCAACACGGCCCTGTAAGAGTTGGCCGTGTGGCGACATCTAGTCATTCAACACGGACAACTTCCGATCGTGTCCAGTCGCACGAGTCGAGTCGGGAGCACGAGCCGTGTCGCCAACACGGCCCTGTAAGAAGGTGGCCGTGTGGCGACATCAGAAGAGCCAACACGACTACACCTGTGCCCGTGTTACAGCACACGACTCGTGTTGCAGCACACGAGCCGTGTTGCGTAACACGGCCCTGTAAGGCGAGGCCGTGCGGGAGCATCAGAAGACACAACACGGCCACCTCGTGGCCGTGTTGCAGAGCACGACTCGTGCCGGGTATTTTCCTGCAGAAATTTCCAAATCCTTCTAGAAGCCTCCAAAGGGGTATAAATACCCCTTTATTCAACAATTGGAAAAAAATCCGATTTCCACCCCTTCCACACACACCTCACACACCATTTCTTCCATTTTCCACCATCATCTTCATCCATTCTTCATCCACCCATCTACACTTGATCCCCTCCATCAAATCCACCATCCAAGTGATCAAGGAAGCAAGGGAGAGTGAGATCACAAGAAGAAGAAGGAGATCTCCATTGAAGCACTTCAAAGGGGGAATCTAATTCTAATTTTTGTGCATTTCTTTATAGATTGATCATGTTTTGTAAGGATCTTAATGTCTATGTTAATTTTCTTATGGATATGAGAGGCTAATCTCCTTTGTGAGATTAGCTCCATGATTGGTGTTGGATAGTTTAGTTTTTATGCAAATTGATTTTAATCTTGAATGGGCTTTGTGTTATTTCTATCATTGATTGTTGATTGCTTGATGTATATGATGATTTGTGTGATTAATTGTCATGGGCATGTGATTAGATTGAGAAATCAATTATGTGTTTAGGATAGTTCATTGAATCATTTCATCATACACTTCATGTGCATTAATTTAGAATGAGATAGAGATATCCTTCTAGATTTAGAACCCTTTGATAGAACATTTGATTAGCTTAATCGAGAGGTTGGTTGATTAAATGAGGAGACCCAAACAATTAGTGAATTCATAGTACCTTAAAAGGGAATATTGCTTATGATTTAGTACCTAATTAGGGAACTCATAGAGTAATTAGTACCTAGTGGGAGGTGTTTGCTATTGTCTCGATCCTATGTGCGTTTGGGAGTCTTGTTGAGGGCCTACATCCTATCCATCTCGAGAGAGAGTTTAGGTGGAATTAGTGATCGCTTCTATACCTTGTCCATGAGAGATTAGAATTAATTGCATGATTACTTAATTATCTATGTCATGATTGTTGTTAATCTCATCCTTGCATCATTTGGAACCATCTTATCTTTGCATTCATTTTATCCTTATTTCTTGCTTTAGCATAACTGCATTCATTTGCTCCTATCCTCTCTTCCGTCGTCCTTATAAAATCACGATAAACTTGAGATCGCTTAAACTCTAGTACCTTCCTCCCTGTGGTTCGATAATTTCTTTAATTGGTCATGCCCACTATATTATGGCTAATCAAATGTGGTCCAAGCCTTACATAGGTTATAAATTTCACTCAACACTCTTTAAAGTAGGTAAATCAACACTCATCAATTGATTGGCTTGACTCGCTATAAGCTTGCTCGTGGACTACATTCACAAACCGCCAAAGTTTCCATTAATGATCAAAAAGGTCTTTAATTAAGGATGTAATGATAGGCTCTTTGGTAGGGTAGGAAGAATATAGGTAAAAGTGACTAAACGAGTGTAAGTAATCGAAGAGGTAGCTACTTTCTTCCATCCCTTCACATTCTTTTTCTTCCTTTCTTTTTTTTATTGATCATAAGCACTAATCATCACTTTCTTGGATTGAGCTTCTTATAGATTCATGCCTCTTTTCTTTGACTCTTAAGTACTTGAGCATATTATTGTTGCTTGCTCATATTCTTGTTTTGAAATTGCATGTCCATTCTTTCTTATGCTCTTTTCATCCTTTTCCTTACTTATTTACCATTTCCTCTTTCTCTTTTGTTATCTCATCACACCTTTTTTAGCCACCATCTTCTTTATTACTCACACTCAAGGTATATATCTTAAGCTCATGTGGGTAATTAAAGCTTGTAATGTGCTATCTTCACAATAAATAGGCTTATAGGCTCAAAGTGGTTGACTAGGGATGATTTTTAAAGGTAAGGAAATATTTGGCAATGGCTATACATGACAAGGATGGCCTTAAATCATTTCATCGATCTCCATTAATCGGATTCATTCCTAAAGTCTTTGAGCAAGTATTTAGTTTATCAAAACTCAACCGATCCACTCATGAAAAGGTGCCATGTATACATGGTCGAGGCTCAAATTCTCACAGGTTTATGCTCGACTTAAAAGGACTTATTACAACTTATTCATTCTTTTTAATTGAATTAGTTAAATAAAACATATCACAATTCGAAAGCGTAGAGTTCCTTAATCATAATTCGACCTCACTTATCACCATAATGCATCATCACTCATATTCAAAACGACTCACAACCTCCCAAACAAACCACCAAATCAAACCTAAACACGAAAAAAAAATAAAAACAACACACAAACACAAATAAACCAAAGAAACATCAAAACGACAAAAGTAAAAACACAAAGACAACAATAAAAGAAAAAAATACAAAGAAAATTCACCCCATCCATGATCAATACACAACAAAAATCATCTCAATCCTTAATTGAAAGAAAAGTACGAAATTAAACATCCCAAAACAAAACAATACGAAGTCTCAAATCCAACACAAATTAAATCACTAAAGAAAATGAACTAATGAAGTGTCGAACACCAAAAGTACTCCCTTAGTTCCCCGGCAACGGCGCCATTTGATTAGCCATAATATAGTGGGCAAGACCAATTAAAGAATTTATCGAACCACAGGGAGGTCGATACTAGCACTTAAGCGATATCACGTTTATCACGATTTTATAGAGACGAATCATAGATGGATGGTTTGGGTAACAAGTAATTAAATGAAAGTAGACAAACAATAATCCAATGACAAGATAAAAATGATGAATGAGTGGTTTTCCAAATTAAGTAGAAGTGAGATTAACAACACTATTGAAGTGGTAACTTATGGATTCATGCATTAAACTCATATGTATCAAGGGTTAAGACTAAGGGCCAACACTTATACCACCTAAACTTCCTCTCGAAATGAATAGGATGTAGATCATTTGCACAATCTCAAAATAGCTCAAAGGTTGGTTCTAAATTAAACTATTCCAACTAGGTACTAAGTTCAATTATAGAATCCCTTCATATAATCAATTGACTTCTCAATCTAACTAATCACATGTTCCATCAAAGGGTTCTAAATAATAAAGGACTTCTCAATCACTTTACCATTTATAATGCATATGAGGTGTTTGATGAAATGATTCACTTGACTATCCTAAGCACATAATTGATTTCTCAATCTAATCATATAATTAGAACAATCAAACACACAAAACATCATAGATCTCAAGATATATAAGCACCAATGATAGAAAATCAAATATCCCCATCAACATATGAATTTAATTACATAGATCCACAAATTAACCAACAACCTTCATGTTGCTAATCTCACAAGGGAGATTAGCCTACAATCTTCATAAGATCCATAACATAGACATTACAATTCTTACAAATCATGATAAACTAAAGGATTAACACAAAATTGGAATGAAAACTCCCTTGGAAATGGATCCAATTGAATCTCCCTTCTTCCTTTGGTGATCACCCAAGCTTCCTTGCTTCTTCACTTGATTTGGATGGAGGAAATTATGGAGAGATGATGTAGATCTCAAAAATAGATGAATGGGATGGAGAATGTGGTGTGAAATCAAAGGAATGGTGTGTGAGGTGTGTGGGAACAGTAGAATTTCGGATCTCCCTTAAAATGTTGAATGGATTGGTATTTATACCCCATGGAGACCTTCTAGAAGAATTGTAAAAAAAAATATCCTGTTCTGGTGCCGACACGAGTCGTGTCACGTAGCACGGGTCGTGTCGTGTCAGGGCATGCGGCACACGAGTCGTTCTGCGTCGCACGGCCAAATGGTGGCCGTGTTGAATGCCTAGACGTCGCTGCACGGCCTCCGCTTACAGGCCCGTGTCTTGTACACGGGTCGTGCTCTGAACAGGGGTCGTGCTCCACAACACGACCAAGTGGTGGTCGTGTTGGATAAATAGATGCCGCCGCACGACCATTCTGGATAGGCCCGTGTCTGGCACACGGGCCGTTTTGCTGCAACACGAGCCGTGTTGCCAGCACGGCCGGCCGTGTTCTTGCACCTTTGTTTCTTCTTCTTTGTTTGATCTTCCTTCTTCATTTTTACTCCATTTTCACCTGTTATATGTATGTTTAAGATCATTCTCACACATTCCTATGAAAATACATAACACCACCAAAATACACAAAAATACGGATAAAACAATACGCAAAATACACTCAAAAAGGCACTAAAATCTAGGTGAAAATAACGACAATCAGCCATGTTAGCATTTACTTCCTAATCATTTCTTGAATAGCGGGATTAACTCTCCACTGATTTTGAATGCTACTCTTAGCCTCATCGAACAATCTTATCTTATGCATGTAATATGATGAACTAATACCTTTCAAATCATCAAGAGACCAACCAATTGCAGACTTATACTTCCTAAGCACATCTAATAATTCATCGAGTTGATCATCAGTTAGAGAAGAATATACAATTACTAGATATGCTTCATTATCACCTAGATAGGCATACTTCAAGTGCTCCGGTAGCGGTTTCAACTCCTCATTCTTTTCTTCTTTTGTTGTGCTTTCTCTATCCAAAGGCAAGTATTTTCCAGTCCACTTCACCTCTTCAAACTTGGTCCTTTTTTATTCATACATGTCATCACCCAAAGCAAATAGATTTTTAAGAAAATCAATACATACCTCATTGGAGAGCTCATCTAGCTTGGTAGTGGGAAAGGTAAGAGACTCCACTATGTATGTCTCCACGGATCCTTAGAAATGATCAAGGACATATCTTCTTTCGCGATCTCCTCCACCACATCAATGCTGTGACACTGTGTCTCTATCGACATCTTCATTTCTTTATCAAGGTTGAACAACACCTCTTCTTTATCCATGCGCAGCTTTAGCTCACCCTTTTGCACATCAATCATTGCTCCAGCTGTCGCAAGGAATGATTTCCCTAAGATTAGGGGAACATTATCCTTGTCATCCTCCATCTCGAGTACAAGAAATTCTACAGGAAAGACTAGTTTTTCTACTTTCACTAGAACATCTTCAATCATTCCTTTCAGAAAAGTCATAGACCGATCTGCTAATTGCAGAGCAACAGTCATGGGAGTTAACTCCCCTAAATCAAGCCTTTCAAATATTGACAAGGGTATCAAATTGATGCTTGCCCTAAGATCCCACAAGGCTCGTTGTGCCGGCTCCTTCCCAATCTCACATAGAATAGTGAAGCTTCCCGGATCCTTTAGCTTTGCTGGCAGCTTCCTCTGTATGATCGAGCTGCAATTCTTAGACAAATTCACTGTCTCAATTCCATTCAAACTTCTCTTCTTCAAAAGTATATCTTTTAGGAAGCGGGCATAATATGGCACCTCTAAGAGTACTTCAGAGAAAGGAATGCTCAAGCTTATCTTGTTTATGATATTTGAAAACTTCATGAACTTTTCTTCCAATCCCTTCTTCCCTAGCTTGAAAGGAAACGGAGGAGGTATCTCAGTTGTATTGGTCACATTACGATCGAATCGGGCTCCTGGTGCTTCAGAACTTGTTTCTGGCATCATCGGTCCCTCGTACTACGTTCTAGACCTTAACGTGATGGCATGGCACTGCTTTGGATTCACTATACTTTGCGACGGGAACTTACCCTTCTCTACGGTTTGTGTTAATTAGTTCACACTCCCGGCCATCTGCCATACCAATAACGTTAATTCCTTCATCTACTTAGATATATCCTCATGATTTGCATCCATTTTTTACTCAAGTTTCGTCTCAAGATGATCCACTCTTGCATCATTCCTAGCCATGTACATGTTCACCATATTCTCAAAACTAAGTTTTCCTTCTTCGACTTTAGCTCCCGGATCAACACCAGCAGGAGGTTGTATTGCTGCATTAGGATCTCTCCATGAAAACTCCAGCCTCCTTGGTTGTTGATAACCACTCGGTGGACCACGATTATTGTAGTTCCCTTGGTAATTCTAGTTTTCTTGATTTTGGAACCTCGTTCCTTGAATACTTTGACCCATGGCATAGTTCGCCTCTTCCAAATTCTCTTGGTTAGCTTCTTCATTACACACATCCTGCTACATAATTGGTACTCGCTAAGCTATGTCAGTAATCTGCTTTTACTGGGACTCAAGTAATACTAGCCAAACTAGAGACGATCTCATCTTTCCTACTTGACTTTACCATCGTGTGCTCAACCTGTGCTACTTTTCTAAGAACATAAGTGCCCCTCACTCTATTAGTTGGTCAATCTCTTGAATTCATCGAAATATTCTCAAAGACCTTTTCAGCCTCAACGGATGATTTTGTTAGCAATGCTCCATTAGAAGAAGCATCTAGCAACACTCTAGAATCACAGTCCAATCCGTTATAGAATATACTGATGTATTGAGCTTTAGAAAGCCCATACTATGGACACTTTCGAAGCATGTCCTTGAATATGTCCCAAGCCTCATGAAACTTCTCATTACCATGGATAGTAAATTGATTGATTTCTTATTTCATCTAAACACCTTTGAAGGTGGTATGTATCACTCCAAGAATTTCACTTTCAATTTCTCCCAGGTATCACATTCTGCAGCCTCAAGATTATCGTACTAATCTCTCACTTTTTCATTCAGTGAGAACTTAAACAAAATGATCCTCCTCACATTTTTATGAGCTCCTGCATCTTTCTGTGTACTTGCATAATCAAGGAACTTATTCAGATGTTGCTGAGGATCTTCAAAGGTTTTCCCAGAAAAGGGACTCCTTTCAATCATGTTGATAAGAGCAGGGTGAAGATCAAAATTAGCTCCGGCCCCCCTTGCTCCTAACAGCCCCACATTACCTCCTTCATTGTTCTTAAAGACTTCACGGATGGCAAGATTATCTGAATTCGCCGCCATGTTGACTGCTTCTGCTTCTAAGTTAAATTCAGTTGCAGCTTTAGTCGCTTGCGAGTTCAACTCGTCAACTTCAACTCCTAAATTAAGAGCCTCCGTTGGTTCTACGTTCTTCTTCTTTCCTTACTTACTTAATGATGCTCCAATCTCCTTATTATAAGGTTCCAATTCTCTTACCTTTGATCTAGTGAGCATACACCTAAGAAAAATAAGTGTAAGAAAATAAAGACAAGAATAATATAGTCTCAATTAAATTAGAAATAATAAATTAATAATTAATGTCATCCCCGGCAATGACGCCAAGAACTTGATGAGCATTTTCTAAACACACAATATTAATCCCTAAGTGTTAAGGATGCTATTACAGCTTTGATAGCGACCAAGTGATTATCAAACCCAAAGGATGTATTATTATTAATTTAATTATATTCTAACATATTACGACTACTATGGCAAAATAGTTGTATGATTAAGTAACCAATAACCAAATAATTAAAAGAACAATTAAAGTAAATAACAGTAGAAATCGAATGAAAGTGAATAAGTGAGAAGATAGGTGGTTCTTCGGGCCATACAGTTTTACTTATTAATTTCCTTTCTGTGTATCAATGTCCGACTCTACCTTGTAGAATATGGAAGCATCACTAAACCATGTAAATCTACTCTATAGACACAAGTAAATAAGCGTGTGACACGTGTGAATATCCTATATCCTCAGAGAAAGAGATATAATTTACCCCCTTTCTAGGTACTATCAGTATCAATTATTTCCGTGCACTAAGTACTTTAACCCGATATGATCTCATTTTATAGGTACTATGAAGTTATACTCTTTATCCTACTTACTAACACGAATTCAATTCAATTAATAAGTATTTATACAAGATAGTTTTAATGAAGCTTCAGTGTCCCCTCAATTAGAATCATAACATGAAATCCTGCTCAGTAGTGAACGCATTCAATCAATAACCAAATATGTATTCAGACTCTACATAACAGTTAAAGATGCTCAAAACAACTCTGAGTATGAATTAATAAAGCATAGTTTTGTATAAAATAAACCACAAGTAGTGTCGTACAGAGTATACACACGGAAGTTGAATTAACTTATAAAACCTTCATAAACCCTAGAACTACCGAAGCGGTTCTAGCCCATGATTGATCGAGGAACAATCATGGTAGTTGGATAGAGCTTACCCATAGTCTTGAAAATTATAAGATAAATTAAGATGCGAAGTGAACCCTAGATGCGGGTGCCATCGCGTCTCTCTCCGTCTTGAATCTTCACTTGGTTCTCACTTGATTCAACAGACAAATCTCTCTCCATAGCTCCGTGGATGATGGTAGGGTTTCGGATGTTGTGTAGAATGAAGGTGGTGAATGACTCTCTTTTTCCCTTGCGTAGGGTCTTCCTTTAACACTTGTGAGCTCTCCTTACGAACCTAGGATGAGCTTTTTAGGTGAAAACATCCACTGAATGTGTAAAAATATAGATCCAGACGTGTCCAGCTCATCAGTTCGATTAAAAGACTTGGTCGAATCACTTTTTTCATGGTAGTATCAAAGGTTGAACCGGCATGTAACACACTTCTAGGTCGTCGGTTCGACCCGAATGGCTGGTCAAATCAGATACTTCCTGGTCGAACTACAACTGCTTCTCTTTAGGCTTCTGGTTCGACCATGATTTGACCAAATGGCTTAGTCGAACCACAATGTCGTGGTCAAACCATACTTCTGGCACTTCTTCACGCCTGGTTCGACCACAGGTTCTGGTCGAACCAACTTCTTCTTGATCGAATCAGGCACCTGAACCTCCTCTTTCCAGTTCCGATCAATTTTAACTCATTTTTCTTCGAAAATCCACTCAAACAGACTCAAACACACCTGATTTATGACTTACCACTATACCACATGATTTATTTTGACTTAAGACCAAATCATTCATCATTATCACACGAATCAAGGCTCGAAATACGTGAATTTACACACTCATCAGTCACCCAATAAATAATTTGTATAACATCCATATCCAATTATTTATTTTTGAACCAAAATACCTCTATCATGTCAGAATGCTATGTCGGGGTTCCGAACTGATTCTGACATTTGATAAAATACCCCACCTTGTCGGAGTTTCGACACCGAATTCGACAATCGATGATGTCGGAATCCCGATATAGCATTCCAACATGGTGGGGGTATTTTGATCAAAAAATGGACAATTGGATATGAATGTTATATAAATTATTTGATGGTTGACAATGATTTTTGACTTCTCATTTTGGATATTTTTTACAATTATCACTTTTTTTATACTTATTTAATAAAATATGTGTTATTGTTATGGATAATGCTTCTTATATGAAAGTAAAAACACATATAAATAAGAGAGAAGGGAGAAGAAAGTACAAATAGAAGAAAAAATCAAAGTCAAACCCAAAATATATTGTAGTCTTTTAACTAAGACGGTTTGTTCTAAAACTATATTTATATTATAATTGTGTGTATTTTTTATATTTTGGTTAATAGTGATTAATGTACTTTTATGTTAAATATATGAATTTTTATTATTTTTTTACAAATCATCATTTATTGTAATTGTCTTTTATATATTCGTGTTTATTATGTATAATTGTACTAAAGTTACATGTAAAATTAGTTTAATAATTTTATTTCAATAATATATATAGTGAGTAAAATTATATTTATATTTACGTTTGTATTTATTTATACCTATCAACAAATTTTTGTCCAAAATAATTTGTTGCAATCGAGTTGGATTTTCCTGATAAAAAATAGTGTTTTCAAGTAATTATTGTCACTTACAAAAAAAAAAAGAAGAAGGTATTAGAGTTTTAAAAGAAAATGTCACCCTTAAAATAATCAATCAACTAGAATATTAAAATTTTATAGTTGGAAAAAAGTGATCACAAATTGATCAAATTTTAAAATTATAAATGATGTTGGTAATTTATTTTATTCCAATATAATGATTACCATCTTAAATATCAAATAGTTAATCTTACATTATTAAACCATCTATCGAATAAATAATTAATATTTTAGTAAAATATAATATATAATCAACAAAATTAATAATTATTTGATTAAACTATTTTATAAATAATTTATAACTAAATTAAAAAAATGATGATATTCTTATTTTTAGCATGTGGCCTAAATTAAATTAGTAATTATAATTAATATCCCATATAATTGATTAGATATTTGCTTATTTAATAGGTGGTTTAATATTTGAATTTAAGTTAACATTATTACCTCATTTATTTTTGTGCATGATGATTTGAATTCATATGATTTGATTTTTTTCCTTATGAGTTTATGATTTTTTAATCTCTCAAATTTTGTAATTATTTTACTTTTACAAGTCAGTAATTTTTTTGTCATTTAAATAAGAAATACATTTTAAATTGGATAGCACTATTCCATCCAATACAATAAGGGCACCAAATTTTTTTTAAAATTCATATGAAAGTACTATTTTAGCCTGATAGCATCTTCTAAATTACAAATTACATCCATATCAATTATTGAATTTACCAAACAAACAAATTACAGAAATATAAAAAAATTGAGAGAATCGAAAACAAAAGTAAGATTAGCACTGATGGTGAGTTCGCCGCAAGCAATGGTGAACTGATGGTGAGTTCGCCGCAAGCAATGGTGCGGTAATGGCGGTGCTTCAATGATGCTCATTGATAATTGTAAATCTAACAGCAACACTTACTCAATGCAATGCAGCGACCGAAATACTAAAGGGCAATCTTTCTCCGGTAACAATCTGTGGATTTATCTGAAACGGCGATGATTCTCGGGCCTGGCGGCAGTGATAGGAATAGATATGAAACTTTTTTTAATTCTATATTTTTTTAAAATAATAATTATAAAATAATGAGAAAAATGCGTATTAAGATCCATCTAATCTTTCCACCGTCTGCCATCATCGTTGTTGAAAAGTGGAAGAAGCAAATTAAATTATTAAATTAGTTCAAAATAGTTATAAATTATTGTTAATTTAAAATTTTTAAAAAAAAAATATGGAGAAATATTAATGGGGAATCTTTCTTATCATTCACCTGCCATCAAGGATGAAAAGTTGAAGAAGAAGGGTTGAATGAGGGGGTGTCCAGTTTTAGGGTGTATTAAGCAATTTGAATAATTAATAATTTAAAATATTGGAGCATAAGTAAATTGCAAGGTTAAAATTATATTTTTAGATAGCATTTTTTAAAAATTCGGTGTCCTTAATAAAGTTTCGGTGACAATAGTGTTACATTTTCAAAATCTAAATTTTAAATCATGATAGTCCTTTTACTAATTATCAACTTCCTAATTATGTCCACTGTTGTGCATTTTCTTTGCACGCAAAATTAATCCCCAAATATTAAGGATATTAGTTGCAGCTTAAGCAAGCGATCAAGTTAAATATCGAACCCAAAGAACGTCGTATTATCAATTTAATTATTTACTAAATTAATTAAGACAAAAGGCAATAAAGGTTGATGGATTTAATTAACAACTATTAAACAATTAATTAAAATAAAAAATAAAATAAATTAGGAACTAGGAAAATACGAAAGTAAATCAAGTAGGAGAATAGGCAGCTCTAGGATAATCCAGTTTCACTTATTAATTTCCCTTTCGTGTATTAATGTCCGACTCTACCCTGTGGAATATGGACGCATCACAAAGCCATGCATATTTACTCTATAGACACAAGCAAACATGCGTATAATATGTGTGAATAGCATTGAAGCAAGAGATATAACTTCACCCCCCTTTCTAGGTACTATCAGTATCAATTATTTCTCTGGACAATTGGTACTCTAACCCGATATGATCTCCCTTTGTAGGTACTATAAAATTACCCTCTTTATCCTACTTATCAACCCGAATCCAATTCAATTAATAAGTATTCATATAAGATAGTTCTAATGAAGATTCGGAGTCCCCTCACGTAGAATCATAACATGGAATCCTGCTCAGCAGTGAACGCACTCAATCAATAACCAAGATATGTATTCAGAGTCTACATAACAGTTAATGATGCATAAAACTCCGAGTATAGATTAAGACAGTACAATTATATATAAAATAAATTCACAAGTAGTGTTTTATGCAGTATTCACACGAAAGTTTAATTAATTTATAAAAACCTTCAAAACCCTAGATCTACCAAAAAGGCTCTAGCCCATGGTGTTACGAAGAACAATCATGGGTGTTGGATAGATCTTATCCATATGTCTTGAAAATACAAGATAAATTAGGAAATGATAGAAACCCTAGATGTGGACGTCGTCGTGTCCTTCTCTGTCTTGAATCCCCCTCTTGATTCAGCAGATGAATCTTCAAACGAGGGGTTAATGGAGGAAAGGATGTGGATGATGGTTGAGGGGTGATCCCCCTTGTGGGGTGTGGAATGATTGTGTTGCGTTCTGGTACCTCATTGGTGTGATCTACATCCTCTTTTATACTTGTAAGCTCTCCTTATAGACCTTGGATGGACTTTTTCTTGGAAAACATGAAAGTACACGCACTGAAGTGTAAAAATATGGATCTGGAGCTGTTCAGGCAATTGGTTCGACCTTTGGGCTTGGTCGAATCTGATCAGGGAGGTCAAGTCACTCTATAACACGATTTTAGGTTCCTGGTTCGGCACGAACCAGTGGTCGAATCACTTGTGTCTTGGTCGAACCAGATTACGCAGTTTCACCATTTCGCGTATAACTTCCACATCTAAACTTCGATTTGAGTAATTCGTTCACTCACGCGATCCTCTCTTCCTTGGATTTCTATCCATATAAAGAACTTATAAAAACTTCAAGATTTGAAGGTGTAACAAGCAATGAAAAGTGGTACAGCCGTTCTGTTCGGCACAGCTCGCGCGTCGTTACCATTTTGATTATAACTTTCTTTTTTGGGCTCCGATTGAAGTGTTACTTATGCCTAAATGATCCTCTCTTTTGTGGCTTTCCAACTATGCATCGGACTTCTAGTTCAAAGCTCCACATGAACACATAAAAATTAAACAAGTTGGACATGCGTTTTTCAGCATTCATACACAAGTTGCACCTTTTCTCCAACTTTGCACTTTTGATACTTTTTCCACCTAAAACACAATAAAATACCTCAAATGCATATTTTTCTCACATATAATGAATATAAAAAACTTGTGCTAATATATGATAATAATTTCCATAAAAAATATGTTAAATTGGACACTCAAACATGCTTATTTTCACTCTCATCAATCCCCCAAACTTAGTCATTGCTCGTCTCGAGGCAACAAAATAAAAATAAAGAGAGAGTGAGAGTAATAAAATTAGCGGGGAAATAAGGACTATGACAAATACCCCATTCACAATGCAATTGTTTTTCAACTTAGGTCATGTAACTCTCATTACATGTAATAATCAATTCTTAGCATACAAGATAAGATAATCACCACCAATCAAATGTTCCATTGACATGTTCTTGTTGGATTGTATACTAAAAGTCTAGCTTTAGTTTAAACAATGTTATAACAATTTATTTGAAATGAGAATCATATGATCAAATGATTGCGTCTTATAATTTACTTATATGTCTGATGCAATAGTCCGCTTACTTTATACTGTAGATAATATGTTGTGCGACAATACACGGAAGATCATATTATCGATTTAATTATAAAGAATAAACAGATGCTCACAACCGAGATAGACAAGAACTCTCTATTGGGATGGTTGTAGTGTGGTTTGGTATTAGCTTGTCTTGGCTATAGAATCACATTAGTGCACTTTGTGTGTATTGAGCAGGACCGCTTGAGATCGTTCGACTTATACTGACTTATAGAAGAACTTGATCTCTGTTATTATGGATGTTCGTGCTCTTAATCCCTATACAATAACCTCGACACATAAGACAGTATGTATTTCTTTGATTCATCAATGGATGAGATTTACATGTAATTAAATCAACAAACTTGGCGAGTTAGAAAATAGTATTGTCTCTATGGTGTGCTGTTGATTATAGAAGGAATCCGTGTCCGACATAAGTTGATGATGTCCCCTTGAGGAGCTCATAAGGATTATCATGTAAACCATGCAGGTGGATTTATTCCGACATGATAATGAGGTTGAGTGGTACTACTCTTGGATGAGATATTAATTAATGAAGTTGTCAATAACTTAATTAATTAATGGGCATTGTATATCTTAAACATGGGGAGACTGTCGAGCTCATAAAAAGAAGGAGCCCATAACGTAATTATGGAATTAGAACGATAGTGCAATAATAATATTTTAGTGGTATATATTATTATTATTGGACTTAAGTATAAGCTTTGGGCTAAGCTTGGATACTTAAGTCCAATGGAGGCCCAACTCTAATTTCTCATTCTGGTCCATGCTGTAGCCCATATATAAGTCATCTCAGCTGATCGAAAACCCTAATCAATGAGATTAATCATGCCTAACACTGTGAGAAGGGTGAGGGAATAGCAGATTGAGAAGATCTCGAAGATCGTCGCCCACACGATGTTGAGATTGGATTTGGGAATACAGCAAAAGACTAGAAGGTTGTTTGCTGCTGCAGTCTGCCACCTTCTATGATTTTTTTAAAATCGTATAGACTTTATAATTTGATGTGTGATATACTAACGGAAAGCCATGAAAAAGAGAATAATTTTGGCATGTAGATTACTCAAATCCAAGATCAGATGAGAGAGATATGTCCAAATTGGTGAGGCTGCACAGGCTGCCGGTGAGAATCCATCTTCTCCAACATACCCTGCTGAAAGGTAATAGGTTTCTTGTTTTCTTGCATCCGCTAACTATTAGAAATATATGGAACCCTAAGGGGTCGCGTTAACTAAACGATCAAATGCCAATAATTAGTATCAGAGCATCGATTTCGTGGTGAAGCGTGAAACATTAGGCTAGGGTTTATATGTTTGTGTGATTCAATTTTCAAAATTAGAATCATATGAGATTAGGGTTTTTGGTGTTATTTGATTGTTACTGTATATACCCTGTGAAACCCTATATCTGTTGGTCGAATTGCTTCCGTTATACACGATGGTAGTGAGAGAATCAAACCTATTCGTGAAAGTTAGAAGAACTGTTCATCATATTCACGCCTGATAGACCAAGTTCAGCGCTCGGATGCTATCGTGCGTTAGCGCACGCTGGTAAGCGGGTAATCGTGTGGGTGTGCACGGTTCAGAACTGAAGTCTGGGTGTGCACGAGATCGTACGACAGGCTGGGTAACTAGACGGTCGAAGACTGCACGGTGGCATGATGGGTGCAGCGTCCATCGGCAAGCACGGAACGTGCAGGATGCTGGGTGATTCACATGGTGAGATGCCCGATAATATGCACGATGCGGGCTGGAGCCAGGCATGGTGTGCACGATGCCGTGCATTGGGCATGCGAATTCCGTGCGTGGGAGCTTCGAAACATGGTGGACGCACGAATTGGCTAGCAGGTGAGGGTTCCCATGCGGAGATCCATGCGAGGCAGCTTGTTGTCGTGCGCCAGGCCCATATTGGCGTGCGAGGAGCAGTCACGTGGTGGATGTCGTGTGAAAAGAAAGATGACACGGGTAATGGCGTGCGAGTAGTTGGCACACAGTGGGCGTAGCACGCAGAATGATTGGCGCACGGGGACGCAGCGCGCTGAAGGATTGGTGCACGACAGTCGCAGTGCGCGGAGACTTGGTGCACGGCATGTACAGTGCGCGGAAAGCTTGGCGCACAGCGTGCGCAGTGCGCGAAAAGCTTAGCGCACGGCATGCATAGCGCGTGGAAGGCTTGGCACACGATAGGTTTGGAGTACGGCAGGCGCCATGCGCAGCACGTGTGGCGCACGGCAGGAGCCGTGCGCGACAGACGTTGGTGCACGACGGGCGTAGTGCGCGGAAATCCTGATGCACGGATGCGGTCGTATTAGGCACACGGAACAAATGATAGAAGTGTTGGACAAGACATCCTATTTTTGGCAATTTAATTCGGCATAATAGATTGTATATTACTGTTATATATGGATGTCGAATTAATTTCTAATATATAACTGCCATAATTATTTTTATTATCAATTATTGTTATATATGGTTGCATGTCGATATCGATATTTTTTATAATTTGGACAATATCGATGGTCAATATCGATAGTTTTAAAAATATGATAATCTGGAAATTTTTGAAAATCTGATAATCTGATCGATATCAATGATTTTAATAATCTAGACGATATCGATGGTCGATATCGATGGCTTTGAAAATTTGATAATCTAGATATTTTTGAAAATTTGATAATCTGGAGGTCTTTGCCGACATTCGTGCTTGGTTGCAAACAATCGAATTCGCTGATATATAACTGTTAATAATTCATTTAATTATTTGATTATTGTTATATATGTATGTATGATTCTCTGGGATTTACTACCTTATGTGCCGTAACAGGAGCATGCTAGGTTACGTATCTTATTTGGAATATTATATGCATGTTGTTATGGGTATTATATCCCTCATGATGTATTAGGTCCAAGAGGCCCAATAAACCCAATAATCCCAGGATACTTGGAATGGTAGGCCCAACCCCTCGGCGGCCCAATCAGAGGACAGAAAGGAGGAGGGAACTAAAGCAGCCCAATAAGGAATATAGCAGTCCGGAAGCCCAGCCCAGAATGAATAAGGACGAACCCACTGAACCAGTACGAAATCAGGAAATACCCTCGACTTCAGAGAGACACGTCGGCAGTTGCCTTTCCCCTGGTGAAGACCTCGGACGGACTCCTCAGCACTGAAAGCCAACCTGCCTGAAGACCAAAGGAGGACGGCGAGAGCAAGATAATAAAGGACATGCAACATAATCAAAGAATACAGGTACCGCAGGCTAGAAGACAATGCTAACGGGAAGAGAAGATATCTTGGACAGCAATCTTAACTAGAAGACAACAGCTGATTGGCACGCCCTGCTCCAACGAACAATGGGAGGCCAACAAAGGATGGAGACACCCTGCAAACCCCCTGCAGTGCAACAAACGGCACCCAGACTCCTCCTACAGATGGTCAGCGTACCAGGCAGCTTCATTAAAGACGGCTAGTCTTCATCCAGGTGGCACAAGATGATTGGCTCGGATTTAGGGTTTTAGGACAATATAAATAGTCTCTCTTAAAGGAGAGAGGCAGGACATTCAGATTCACTTTAGTCATTACACTTGTAAGAATTTTGGAGAAACGAGTGTTATTCTAAGGGAGAGTAATAAAATTGATTGTGTTCTTTGGTGGGAATTGATTATTTGATAGGCTTTAATCTCTTTATTTATCTTTATTAGTGGTTGATTGTGTTTGATAGTATTCGTTCTTGGTTTCATTAATTAAAAACCTTAATCCTCCGTATACTAAATTAACGAGCCAAGAACAGCCGTCATTATCTGGTGCCATCTGTAGGAAAGCTACGATTAGCCATCCCTGTTCTATTCCTTCGTAAAGTCTTGGTTAAGTTATGGGAAAAAGATCTCTAGGTTTTGTTCTATGTCTGTAAATCAAATGGGAGGTGACGGATTTATAGCCCGTGGCAACGAAGAGAGAGGAGAATGTTCCAGAGCCTAACGTAATATAACAAGGAGTGGAAATAATGTCCAAATTAGTGCTCCGATCAGAGAGATACACACTCCGGCGAGATCCATTCATGTCCAAAATCAGTGCTCCGGTCAAAAGGCAAAAGAAATGAATGAAAAGATCCAAAGGGTGATTAATGAGTATGCTGTGGAGGCTCATCCGGTTCCACTGGTGAGGTTGAGCTTTAGTGGCCCTCACAGGGAAAGCCATGGTGATCTACGAGAAGATCTCGAAAGGAGGAAAGAGGTCAGGAAAGAGCACAGCAGAGAAGACGCGAGAGAAACTATCAACTTCTTAAGAAGGAGGAACGTAGCATAAAGGGAGAGTGTGGATGAAACTCCACCGGAAGGAAGGCATAGCGAATACCTTCGCCGACCAGGGACCGAGGCCCGAAAACAACCACGACCAAGAGAGCCCTAAGAAGCAGGGAATCCTCCACCCCCGGAGGTCTCTATGAGAAATGATGCTCAAAGGCGATCACGGCAAGAATGGAATCAAGAAGCAGGAAATCCTCCACCGAGGGAAAGGTCAAAGGCAGAAGGATCTCGCCAGCATCGTTCACCAAATCAGAGAAGAGGCCAACCCACCACTGGGGAGTGCCGATAGAAGAAGAGGTCCCACGAAGAACCCCGTCCATCTCTCAGAGGAGGCATAACCGACCCAGAAAGCCAAAGAATCAGAGGTCCCATTCATCTTCGGCGCCCTACTCACAAGAGAATTGGGATCCCTCGTGGGAAGATCTGCCAACTACTGAGCTATCCTTACCACAGGATAAGAGACACAAGGGACCGTCTCGCGAAGAGAGACGAGATGAAGGGAGACCCAGGCAGTGATGCGGTCAGAGAATAAAAAAATATTCCCCAAAGCCCCAATCGGAGATCTGTAGGACTTGATAAATTAGGAGGTGTACAAGCATTTTGCGGATCTGGAAAGGAAGATGTCCGAAACTAGAGGGGTCCTCCAGTCATCGGTGGCTCCTTCACTTTTTGCGGCAGAAATCAGCAATGCGCCTAGGCAACAGGGGATCAAGTTTCCCTCCAGTTTGATCTTTGATTACGATTACGACCCATATTCTCACATCGAAAAATATTTAATGTGGATGAGAGCACAAGGTGCGAACATGGTCACACTATGCCGAATGTTCCCGCTGACCCTGGAAAACAAGGCCCACGTCTTATTTAGGGCGGTCCCGGTAGCCTCCGTCGGAAGCTGGAGGGAGTTGATGGAAGTATTCCTAATGCAATACTCGTATCTCGGGGCACCAAAGGAACCAAAGCATAAGCTGGTTAACATCTGTCAAGGTTCAACAGAAGGCTTATGAGACTTTCTAAAAAGATTCAATGAGCAAAGGTCGATGGGAAAAGTCATGGAAGACGAAGCTTGTCTCATCACGGTGATGGGGGCTCTTCACCAGGAAGGCAGCTTATGGAAAGCGATCCAACTCAAGCCACCCGTGTCTTATGCGACTTTCATGTTCATGGTGAATGAGCATATACAGGTGGAAGATATTTCCAAGATGGCAAAGAAAGTGAGTAACCAGAACCCCTCGGCAGAGCCAAGAAAGAAGAGAATCAGTACCGGAGGAATGGAGTACAAGACACCCTTCACTTTCAAGCTGTTTACGGAGAATACGGAGGTACAACAGATGTACGAGGAGCTGAAGTCGGGGACTAACTTGAATATTGCCGAGGTCTTCTACTACGTCAAAGATCAGCAAGTCCTTCGGACGCCGAGGCCAGTCCTCCGAACTTTAGAACTCACCAACCCTCGAAAATATTGCATGTACCATCTGACACATGGGCACAACACGGAACAATACCGGGACCTTATCACAGAATTATGGAAAATTTTCAAGGAAGGAAGGTTAAGAGGGATGCTACAGACCCCGAGGTCGAGAGTGTACAGGAGAGACGCTAATCTTCTCTCTCCCCTGGGTCGACCGAGGTCTCCAGGCAGAGGGCGGAATGATGGAGCGATGCCCCTACCCCCTCCACCTCCAGGACGACTACCAGTGTTTGATAGGATCGGAGGACCGTCCCCGAGAGGAGACAGACTGGGTGAGATACACATGATGGAGCCAGTAGAGAAAATCCCCTATATCGGAACTTCTCAAGCACTCACCACAGCATCCAATGGGAAGAGGAAAGCAGAGCTGAGAGACTAGACCAACAGATTCCTCAAGTGTGGTCGCTAACCCCGGTGGCAAAAGGAATAACAGAAGCGGATATCACCTTCACAGAAGCGGACTTCTACAGGATAAGTACTCCTCATTCTGACCCTTTAGTCATTTTTTCAATACTGTCGGGAGTCAAAGTTCATAGATGCTTGGTGGATACCGGAGCATATGTCAACATAATCTTCAAAGAAGTATTCAAAAATCTGGGGGGAGAACGTCATCATAAGGTGAGGCCTTGTGGTGATGAGACCAAAGGTTTTGGCATTGCGTTGACTAGGCCAACCATGGAGGTTGATTTGTTAGTGCAGTTAGAGGGCTCAGATGGAAAAACGTGGATGCAAAAATAGCTGACATTCAAGGTTGTGGACCATTCCTCTACATACAACTGCATACTGGGGAGTCCGTTGATCCACGCTTTCGGAGCTATCCTATCCACCCTCCACCAATGCCTTAAATTTGTCACAGCTGATGTCAGGGTAGCAACTGCGATCAGAAATCAGAGAAGGGCAAGGGAATGCTCATTTATGGAAAAGGCGGAAGGTCTAAGCTATCACGACATGGACTACGAAATGCTGAGTTACGAGGATATCGTGGAAAAGGGGGAGACCTGTAAGACACTAGTAGAGGCAAAAAAACCACAGGAGGAAGATCAAAGGCATGAAGAGCCCGAACTGATCCTGGTGATCATGGAAGGAAAGAAAGCCGAGGAGCACGGGGATGAAGTGCTTGTGGCAACAACAGGAGAGCATCAGGACAGTTGTTAAAGAGCGGGAAGAGAAGGAAGTTGTGATAGGGGCGTCGAGGCAAAAGCAAATAACGCCAGACGAAGATCCAAGGATGAAATTGAGAGAGGGAGCCTCGGCGATCGGGAAAATAGAGGTGGTACAACTGGATCTAAAGAATGCTGATATCAAGGTCAAGATTGGGACAGGATAGGAAAGCGAGTTCAAAGAAGAGCTAACCCAACTACTGAAAGAGAATTTGGATGTGTTCTCCTGGAACCCAAACAAAACACCCGGGGTACATCCAAAGTACGCTTGCCACAAGTTAAACATCGACCCCAACGTTCCACCATTTCACCAAAAGAAGAGGAAGTTCAGCCTGGAGAAAAATGCTACTATGGAGATGGAAGTACACAAATTACTGGCGAGTGGACGAATTAGCGAATGCAAGTACCCTATAAGAGTGCAAAACCCAGTTATGGTAAAAAAGAAGAAAGGATCGTGGAGGCTATGCAGCGACTTCACCGATCTAAACAAGGCATGCCCAAAGGACAGCTATTCTCTTTTGTCGATCGACCAGATGGTCGACGCTATGGCAGAACATGAGATAATGAGCTTCATGGATGCTTTCTCGGGGTACCATCAGATCCCCATGCACCCCAAGGACAAGACGAACACGACATTCTTCTGCGGGAGCGGAGTGTATGAATGGAACAACATGCCGTTCGGCTTAAGAAATGATGGAGCCACTTACCAAAGGTTGGTGAACCAGATGTTTGAGGAAGATATTGGGAAAATAGTCGAGGTCTACGTGGATGACACTGTAGTAAAGAGTCTGGAAAAGATGGATTACTTCGATCATCTGAGAAAGGTTTTTAGAACCTTCCGACATTATGGAATGAAGTTAACCCGAAGAAGTGCATATTTGGAGTGAGCAAAGGAAGTTTTGTCGGGTATTTGGTCAGCTCAAGAGAGATCGAGATGAACTCAGAGAAGGTAGAAGCAATCCTGAGGATGGACCCGGCGAGGCACATGAAAGAAGTTCAGAACCTGATGGGCAGATTGGCCGCTCTAAATAGATTCATGTCAAAGTCATCAGATAAGTATAAGCCGTTCTTCGATGTCATCAAAAAGGCTAAGTTTTAAGTGGACGGAATAATACGCGGGGGCATTTGATGAAATTAAAAGGGAGCTATCTGATCCCAAGATCCTTTCCAAACCCTCACCAGGTGAAACACTACAGTTGTACCTAGCAGTGTCGGGAACCGCGATCAGTTTAGTACTGGTCAAAATGGAAGAGAAGAACCAGAAATTGGTGTACTTTGTAAGTCAATCCTTGAGAGACGTGGAACTCAGATATCCAGTAATGGAGAAGGTGGCATATGCACTGGTCATGAGTTCAAGGAAGCTGAGACCATGTACTAATGACATTTCCTTTGAGGCAAGTACTTCAAAGACCAGATACAGCGGGGAGGCTGTTGAAGTGGTCTGTTGAATTAGGGCAGTTCGACATAGCGTACTTGCCTAGGAATGCTGTCAAAGGGCAAGTTATGGTGGATTTCATAGTGGAACTGACCTTCCCTGCACTAGCCGAGGGTGAAAAGAGAAAGCCTTGGATCATACATGTGGACGGTTCGACAACGGCAATGGCATCGGGTGAAGGAATCATTATCCGAACACCGTCTAGAGAAATCTTTTCAACTACGATCCGATTCGGTTTCTTAGCTACTAACAATGAGGCAGAATACGAGGCCCTACTGAATGGTTTAAGAATGGCACTGGCCATGGGAGCAGGCGAACTGATGATATACAGTGACTCACAGTTGGTGGTTGATGCGCGTTTTCTTTGCACGCAAAATTAATCCCCAAGTATTAAGGATATCAATTGCAGCTTAAGCAAGTGATCAAGTGAATATCGAACCAAAAGGACGGCGTATTATCAATTTAATTATTATCTAAATTAATTAAGACAAGTGATAATAAAGTTTGAGGTATGGAATTATTAATCTACTAAGCAAGTAATTAAAATAACAAATAATATAAAATATCACTCGAAGAATACGAAAGTGGATCAAGTAGGAGAATAGGTAGCTCTAGGGTAATCCAGTTTTACTACTTAATTTCCCTTTCATGCGTTGATGTCCGACTCTGCCTTGTGGAATATGGACGCATCACTAAGCCATGCATATTTACTCTATAGACACAAGCAAACATGCGTATAACACGTGTGAATAACCTCGGAGCAAGAGATATAATTCCACCCCCCTTTCTAGGTACTATCAGTATCAATTATTTCCCCCTAGGATTGGTACTCTAACCCGATATGATCTCCCTTTATAGGTACTATGAAGTTATCCTCTTTATCCTACTTAATAATCCGAATTCAATTCAATTAATAAGTATTCATATATGATAGTTCTAATGAAGCTTCGGAGTCCCCTCACTTAGAATTATAACATGGAATCCTGTTCAGCGGTGAACGCACTCAATCTACAACCAAGATATATATTCAGACTCTATATACCAATTGAAGATGCACAAAACGACCGTGAATATGGATTAAGAAAGCACAATCATATATAAAATAATCCACAAGTAGTTTGTACGGAGTTTACACATAGAAGATCGATTAATTCATAAAACCATCAAAACTCCTAGATCTAGCAAAAAGGCTCTAGCTGGTGTTGTAGGAAACACACATGGGGGTTGGATAGATCTTACCCGGATGTTCGAAAAATACAAGATAAATTAGGAAACGAATAAACTCTAGATATGGCATCTTTATGTCCTTTTCCGTCTTGAATCCTCCTCTTGGTTCTCCTCTTGATTCCACAAACGAATCTTCAAAGTGATGGATAGATGAAGGAAAGGAAGTGGATGATGGATGGGGGGTGATCCCCCCTTGTGGTGTGTTGTATGGTTGTGGCCTTTCTTCTCCTCTCTTGTATTTTGTTCTCCTCTTTTGTGGCTTCCTAGACCTCCTTTTATACTTGTAATCACGTCTCCTAGGTTTGGAATGGGCTTTTCAAGTGATCACACGCGTTTAGGCCTCGAAAATACGAATATGGTAAGTTCCCGCACATCGGTTCGACCTCAGCAAACAGGTCGAACCACTAAGCACAGGTCGAACCACAGGTCGAACCACCCTACTGGAAGCCACAGGTGCTTGGTTCGACCAACCCAACAGGTCGAACCTAGGTCGAACAGATTTGCGCAGTCTCGCCGTTTTGCGTATAACTTTCACATCCGACCTCCGAATTAAGTGATTTTTGTACTCGCGCGATCCTCTCTTCCCGGGATTTCTATCCATATAAAGAACTCATAAAAACTCAAAGAATTGAATCTGTAACAAGCCATGGAAAGTAGAACATCTGTTCTGTTCAGCACAGCTCGCGCGGCATCACCACTTTGCTCATAACTTCCACGTTCGGCCTCCGAATGGGATGTTCTTTACGCCAAAACGACCCTCTCTTCAGTAGCTTTCCAACCATGTATCACAACATCAGTTTTGAGCTCCACACGAATACAGAATAATTATGAAAGTTGGACATGCGTTTTCAGCATTCTTGCACAAATTGCACCTTTTCTCCAACTTTTCACTTTTGATCCCTTTTTCCACCTAAAACACAATAAAACACCTCACGTGTACCTTTTTCTCACATATAATGAATATAAGACCATTATGCTAATATATGACAAGAATATCAATCAAAAAGGTGTTAAATTGGACACTAAAACACGCTTATTTTCACTCTCATCAGTGGTGAACCAAATGAAAGGAGAGTACGAGGCTAAGGATGAACACATGAGCCTTTATAGAGGACTGGCTGTAGGCTTACTGCAGAAATTCGAACATGTGTTTTTGGAATGCATCGACAGGAAAGACAACATGGGAGCCGATGCATTGGCTAAGTTGGCCAAGGCGTTAAATGCTGAGGACCTGAATAACATTAATATTGTGAGGCAGGAGAACCCATCAAACACCGCCGTATGGGTCCTGAATGAGCAACCGGCAGAAGAGTCATGGATGACACCAATCAGGGCATATTTGGTAGAAGAAAAAGTACCCTCGGATAAGGACAAAGCTCGCAGATCAAGCTCTGATCGGAGAGATACGTATTAATAGAGGGGAAGCAATACAAGAGAGGTTATTCGCCACTGCTTCTAAAATGCCTAACTCCTGAGGAAGCAAGCTATGTGCTAGCAGAGATACACGAAGACGTATGCGGGAACTATATAGGCGGGATCGCTCTAGCATACAAAGTGATCAGGCAGGCTACTTCTGGCCGATGCTTAAAAAAGATGCACCGATATGCAAAAGCCTGTGCGATTTGCCAGAGGCTGGCTTCGATAGTCAGAGCACCGTCAGAACAGCTAACCTCGATGTTCAGTCCATGGCCCTTCGCGAAATGGGGGATTGATCTGATCAGACGGCTGCCTACCGGAAAAGGGAGAAATAAATTTTCCATTGTAGCAGTAGATTACTTCACAAAATGGACAGAGGCTGAACCTCTCTCGATGATAACCGAGGCTCGAGTCGAGAAGTTCATCTGCGAAACATAATATGCCAGTTTGGGATACCGATCGCCATCGTGACCGACAACGGCAAGCAATTTGATAATGACAAATTGAGGAAATTTTGTGAAGACTACGGCATCAAGAAATGGTCCTCCATGTCATACCACCCGCAATCCAATGGGCAAGTCAAGGCAGTGAACAAGATCATCAAACACACACTAAAAGCCAGGTTGGAAAAGCTAGATGGAATGCTGTGGTCCTACAGGACGACGACGAGAACCTCCACCAATGAGACCCCTTTCTCAATGGCCTTCGGCACTGAGGCAGTGATACCAGTGGAAATTGGAGAACCCAGCCCTAGGGTCACTCTCCACCAAGAAGGGACAAATGATGAATTGATGCAAGAAAGTCTAGACCTGTTGGAGGAAAGGAGATTGAACGCAGAGTTGCATAATGCAGTCAACAAGCAGAAAGCAGAGAGATTTTACAACTCCAAGATAAAACTGAGAAGGTTTAAAGTTGGGAATTTGGTGTTATGGAAAATAGTGGGTCCAACGGCACAGGGCAGTGGCCAGAACTGGGAAGGCCCCTACGTGATCAAGAGGATTTTGGAGGGAGGAGCATATGAACTGGAAGAAGTGGATGGCCAGAAGAAACCACACCCATGGAATGTACAACACTTGAAGAAATGTTATCAATAAGGGGAAGGAAGGCAAGATGACCGAGGTTGGTGACATGACTTTTTACAGCTTTTAATCAAGGCGTTAGGCCATATCATATAGAAATGCAATTTGTATGGAAATCCTTTTAATGACATATGGTTAAAGATATCGATGTGTTTATCACAAAAGAAGAAAAGGTGTTTAGTTATGATGATATTACAGTCTTAGGAATATCAGTACACTCGTTCAAATAAAAAGGGAGATATCTTAGACATCATGGCTTCGAAAAATCCAAAAATAAAGGCATATATTCACATGTCGGGATACCATGGCTTTGGGATATCCAAAAATATAAACATCATCCTATACACTGATAAAGAATGTTGCAAGCATAAATAAAGGGATATCAAAGGGAAATAACCAACAAAGGGGATCGGAAAGGCAAGGCGGAGTAAAAAGGCAGGGTTAAACTGGTAATAAGGGGCGAAAATGTCAGATTTCGGGAAGTGGGAACAAAGATGCCGAGGCATCAGAGTAGGGAGTCAAAACCAAGGCATCGGATGTCAAAATTAAAAAAGCTGGTTGAAGGGACCTCGGTATGAGGAAAATGGTATCACCTCGGGCGTAAATGGGAAATACGGAGCCGGAATGAAGGGGGCAACAACGGGCCTCAGAATGGCGTCAAAAGGCAGCATGAACATGTGAACAGTGAATAGGCTCAAGAGTCGGAGCATCAGAGTTAGGATAAAGGGAACTCTCCTAATGAAGGGACAGGGGAATCAGAATATCGGAACAGGGATAAAGGAAGGCAGCTTCAAAACATCGCCCAAAGGGGTAGTACAGGCAAAGAATTAAAGTCTTGAGATCGGGATGGAACCTCAGAATAGCATACAATCGGGCACAGATAGGAGGCCTATCAAACAATAAATATAAGCATCTATACAAGGGACAGTTAAACAAACAGAAATACATAGAAAATGGAGAATGTGCAGCTAAAACACACCAAGAATTAGCATCAATGACAAACAACCATCAATCATTGAACAGTAATACAAAAAGATCTGTCAGAATTTAAAATACACAACCAATCATAAACCAGGAGAGCAGTCAGAGTTTCAATATGTACAACCAACCATGAAGGGGAAAGTTCGAAATTACATCAGCAAGTAGAGAAGGAGCATAGCATCAATCTTTCTTTTGGCTGCTGAATGAATGGAGAATGCTCGCCATCTTGTCCTCCATCTCTTTCAGCTGAGCCTCGGCTCGAAGGGCCCTCTCTTCAGCTGAACCGGGATGAGGAATGCACTGCTCTAAAGCTCGAAGGAGAGCCTCATCTTCAATCAACCTAGCACGCATTTCAGCAATCTTGACCAAGGCAGCATCTCGGGCAATTTCAGTCTCGGTTAAGCGTGCCTCCAAGGACTCTAGAGTGGCTCACCCCACATCGACTTCGAATTTGGAAACAGCCAGTCCATCCCTTTGATGCTCAACCAGAGAAGTCAGCTGGGCATTCTCAACCTCCAAAGCATGTATTCTTTCCTCAAAGCTAGTAGAGGATCCCTCGGAATGATCAATGAGCCGGCCAGCGAACGAGTGGTACTGATCCATAGCATGCAGATAAGAAGCAAGGGAGGCAATGGCGACACCAGCCATTGTGGCCAAACCAGAAGAATCTTGGGAAAGAGAGCTGGGAAAGATGGATGGAGAAGCTTAATGAGAGACCCGAGAACTCACCCGGCAATGAAACTCTAGATTCCAAACTCCCACAGCTCGGAAAGGTCAGGTTCATCAATTTTCTCGGCTCTACCTTTCCCTAGCACTCGAGCCCTCTCGACAGCAAACCTGGCAGCTTCAGCATCGGTTTCGATAGGATCAGTTGTTGCGGCAACACCACTGAGGTTCGGATTGGGAAGAGGAACTGTAGGAATGGCACGAGAGGTCGAAGGGACGGAGCTAACATTGGCAATGGGGACCGACCTCAACCTCGGTCCCACCATCATGTCGTAGTCTTCAGGCTCAGAACTGTTGTCTGCTCCCGCATCTAGAGCTGCTACCTATTCAAGATCCTCACCGGAACCATTTTCAGAGCCTTGTTCCAGATCCTCCTCCGGATCCTCTTAAGGATCTTCCTCTGGATCCTCCTCTGGATCCTCTTCAAGCTGCATTTCAACCTTAGGAGCAACAGGAGGAGGATCTGCAAAAGGATACCACAAATGTGAATGCCACAAACATGGAAAAAACGAGGAAACTATAAAGAAGTAATTATGCTTCTTAACCTCATAGAAAGGAGATCAAACTCACCAACAAGGGAAATTGAACGAGGCAGGAAACTGATCCCAGTCAACTAAAAAGGTCCACCATGCTCATAGACGCTTCTTTCTCTCTTCCCAAGCAGAGAGGAGGAAATAGACCCAGAACTGGGAACAAAAGATACACCAGAAGGGGCGATGCTGGAATGATGTGAATACTGATGGGGAGGAGACATAGGGGGCAAGATCGTCACCAAGACTCATATCCTCGAACCCAATGGATAAGTCATCCATCGCTCCATCGTCGTCAAGGGACGGAGAACGGGCAGAGTAATCGGGATTAGTTTCTTCATCAGAAAACTGATAAACATATTTGTATGGGGTTAGTGACAATCTGGCCATGGAACCAGTCGACCCCACCGGGAAAAGAGCATTCTGGAGTTCACCTATAAGATAAGAAAGAAAGGTTAGTCATAGGATACGGAATCAGAAGAGATCAGGAGAAGAGAAGCACTAGTGGTGGCACTGCGACCCAAAGTAGACAGCCCCTTCGAAACTAAGATAGGCTCAGAAAGCAGTGGGGAGACACGATAGGTATTCCTACCACGGGATAAGATCTCGTACACTCGATGGAAGCTATCGCTCAGCCGTTCGAGAGGATAAAAATGAGGACCTGCATAAAAATAACATCAGAAACTACAGGAAACAGTTGAGCCAAGGCTCTTTGGAAATATGAGAGAATCATACACCTATCCAACGGCAGGAATCGAACAGGAAAGGTGATGAGTGTGTAAATTCACAAGTTTGGCATCATGTTTTGTGCTAGTTTTGGAGAGTTTTGAGGTGAAAATAGGTGGAAAACCTATATATATTGTGAATTAGCATGAATCAAGTGTTAGTGGAGCTATTTAAGTGGTTTTCATAGCAAAATCGGAGTGGAAGTGCCAAGAATCGAGGAGACGAAGTCGAGACCACGCGAACCGCCAAGGATAGAGGTGGGTTCGACCTGTTGGAGGAGGGTTCGACCTCTTTAGTAGGTCAAACCAGCGTTGAAAGAGTATAGGAGAGGGGTTCGACCACGACTCGAGGGGTTCGACCTGTCTATCAGGTCGAACCAGTTCGCGAGAAAGTTGATTCGACCACGACGTTTGTGGTTCGACCAAGACTCGAGGGGTTCGACCTGTTTGCTGAGGTCGAACCGTCGTGCGGAAACTTACCTTATCCGGATTTTCGAGGCCAAAACACGTGGGATCACTTGAAAAGCCCATTCCAAGCCCTAGAGACGTGATTACAAGTATAAAAGGAGGCTCATGCAGTCAAGGAAGACATCACCAAGAACACAATACAAGAGAGCTTTTTGAGAGTTTTAGAGAGCATAAGATCGTGAAGCACAAGAGGAGACTAGGAGGAGCTGTGACAGAGGTTCCACTGGAGATTCAAGTAAGATTGGTCCATCTAACCATGATTGTTCCTAGATCAATCATGGGCTAGAGCCACTTCGGTAGTTCTAGGTTATGAAGGTTTCATGAGTTGATTTGTATTTCGTGTGTGTACTCCGTACAACACTACTTGTGATTTAGTTTATATAAGATTGTGCATTTTTAATCCATACTCATAGTTGTTTTGTGCATCAATAATCGTTGTGTAGAGTCTGAATGCATAACATGGTTATTAATTGAGTGCGTTCACTAATGAGCAGGGTTTATTGTTATAATTCTAAGTGAAGGGATTCCGAGGTTTTATTAGAACCGTCTTATATGAATGTTTGTTAATTGAATTGAATTCGGGTTACCAAGTAGGATTAAGAGTATAACTTTATAGTAACTAAAAAGCAAGATCAAATCGGGTTAGAGTACTAAGTGCACGGGAAATAATTGATTATGATAGTTCCTAGAAAGGGAGGTAAAGTACACGTCTTGCTCTGAGGATACTCACACGTGTCAAAAGCTTATCTATTTGTATCTATAGAATAGATTTGCATGGTCTAGCAATGCGTCCATAAACCACAAGGCAGAGTTGGACATCGACACACGAAAGTATGAATTAACGAATGAAATTGGATGGCCTGACGAACTACCTAACATCTTATTTGATCACAACAACTTTTCTCTTATTCTTATTATTTATTTGCTATTTTAATTGTTACTTAGTTTACAAACCAACAATTACAATTCTCAACATAGTCATAATTGATAGAAAATAACTAAAGTAATATTTATCCGTCCCGTGGATTCTATATTTAACTTGGTCACCTTCGAAACTACAATTGATATCCTTCATACATGGGGATTGAAATTGTGTGTTGAGAAAACACCCATCAAGTTTATGGCGCCGTTGCCGGGGACGGCGTAAAATATCTTTTTATTATTTCTAGTTTATTAGGGCTATTTATCTTGTTTTGCTGTTTTAATTCTATTTCTTTTTAGGTGTATGCTCACGAGATCAAAGAAAGGTGAACTTGAACCCTATAATCCTGAAATTAGAGCATCGTCAAGAAAGAAGAAGAAGAAGAAGAGCAAGGCAAAGACTATTGATCCAACTGAAGCTTTGAATTTTGGAGTTGAAGTTGACGAGCAGAATTCGCAGACGATTGAAGCTACAACTGAAGTTAATTCGGGAGTAGGGACAGTCAACATGGCAGTGAATCCGAATAATCTAGCCATCCGAGAGGTTTTCAGAAATAATGGGGCTGGAAATTTTGGGCTTCTAGGAGCGAGGGGAACTAATTCAGCTTTCGATCTTCATCCCGCTCTTATTAGCATGATAGAAATGAACTCCTTTTCAGGAGGGTCTTTCGAGGATCCGCAGCAGTATCTGAACAAGTTCTTAGGCTATGTAAGTACTCAAAAAGACGTAGGAGAACATGAAGATGCTAGGAAGATCCTCTTGTTCAAATTCTCGCTTACTGAAAAGGGGAGAGATTGGTACGACACTATCGACGCAGCTGAGTGCACCACTTGGGAGCAACTGAAGTTAAAGTTCTTGGAGAGGTACATGACACCTTCAAAGGTGTTTAAGATGAAGCAAGACATTAACCAATTTGCTATGGGTGGAGGTGAGAAATTTCATGAAGTATGGGATAGATTCAAGGACATGCTTAGGAAGTGTCCTCAACATATTGTTGGCATTCGATCGTTTGGTTAACGTGACCCGTTAGGGTTCCATGTATTTCTAACAAGCAGTGGAAGCAAGTAAACATGAAACGCATTACCTTTCACCAAGGGTTGATGTAGAGGTTGAATTCTCGCTGGCAGTCTGCGCAGTCCCACGAGAATAGCCATAAGTTCCTCTTCTGATGTCGGAATTGAGTGATCTTTATGCTCAGACGATCCTCTATTCGACGGCTTTCCATCAATATATAATACATTAAAATCGAAGAACTATACGATTTTATATGAATTTTGGAACATGACAAACTGCAGCAGCAAACGACCTTCCGGTCTTCTGCTGTATGTCCCAAGTCTGATCTCGACGTCGTGTGGGCGACGATCTACGAGACCTGCTCAATCTGCTCTCAACCCTCATCACACGTGAATAATGAATTAGATTAGGGTTCCAGATATGCTGAGGTGACTTATATACATGGGCTACAGCAGGGACCAGGAGGAGAAATTGGGTTGGGCCTCCATTGGGCTTAAGTATCCAAGCTTAGCCCAAAGCTTATACTTAAGTCCAATAATAATAATATATTCCACTAAAATATTATTACTGCACTACCATACCAATCCCAAAATTACGTTTTGGGCTCCTTCTTATTATGAGCCCGTTAGTCTCCCCATGTTTAAGATATACAATGTCCATTAATTAATTTAAGTTACTGACAACTCAATTAATTAATATCTCATCCATGAGTAGTACCACTCAACCTCATTATCATGCCGGAATAAATTCCACCTGCAGGGTTTACATGATAATCCTTATGAGCTCCTCAAGGGGACATCATCAACTTATGACGGACACGGATTCCTTCTACAATCAACAACACACCATAGAGACAGCACTACTTCCCAACTCACCGAGTTTATTGATTTAATTGCATGTAAATCTCACCCATTGATGAATCAAAGAAATACATACTGCCCTATGTGTCGAGGTTATTGTATAGGAATTAAGAGCACGAACTTCCATAATAACTGAGATCAAGTTCTCCTATAAGTCAGTATAAATCGAACGATCTCAAGCGGTCCTGCTCAATACACACAAGTGCACTAATGTGATTCTATAGCCAAGACAAGCTAATACCAAACCACACTACAACCATCCCGATAGAGAGTCCCCGTCTATCTCGGTTGTGAGCATCAGTTTATACTTTATAAGGAAACCGATAATATGATCTTCCGCGTGTTGTCGCACAACATATTATCTACAGTATAAAGTAAGTGGACTATTGCATCGAACATATAAATAAATTATAAGATGCAATCATTTGATCATATGATTCTCATTTCAAATTAATTGTTACAACATTGTTCATACAAAAAGCTAGACTTTTAGTATACAATCCAACAATCTCCCACTTATACTAAAAGACTATGCTGTCATGTCTTCCGCCATACATCTGATTCCCACTCCCACTACACGACCATTAAAAGCTCTCGCCTTAATATCCTTGTAAATGGATTTACTAGGTCATCATCCGATGCAATCTAGGCGACAACAACCTTCCCCTCATCATACGATTTCTCGTAACAGGTGGTACTTGCACTCCATGTGTTTAATTGCCTTATGGGCTCGTGATTCCTTCAAGTTTGCAACTGCACCAATATCATCAATATAAATTGTGATATCCTTGGGCAAACTTAGAAACACTTCGAAGTCCATCTTGAAGTTTCTAGAGTCATACAGATACTTTGGCTGCCTCATAGGCTCCAATTTATCATCTTTCCATGATGGAGTCCGGAGTCTGAAATATATTTCTATATAACACTCCTCCACATTATGACTCAACTTCCTAAAATTAAACACATAACCTTGAGGTGGATTTACTGCCGTCCAATCTGACTAAAAAATCCGAATCTACGTAATCCACAAGAAGCAGTGAATTTACCCAGTAAGCTTACATATAATTTCCAGTCCTTCTCAGGCACTTCATATATGTCTTACCACAGTTCATCATTCTTGTTCCGGGTTACGTTGATACCCACTGTTCATGCGTTCAGCAAAATAGATATCCATTATCGCGCATAGCATTCCTAAGATTAAGCTTCCTTATTCGCCGAAGCATAAGGAACCGCTTTCATCACCTTTATCTTCCTTTTGTGTCTCAAGACATATTTTCTTAGATAAAGTCACTTGCTAAAACAAGTAAGGATCGTATCAATTCATGAAGCTTGAGACAAGCATAATATCCTTTCTTGTGATCCGTATTACCGTGATCAAAAGGATATTTTTGCTCTTCTTAAGTCCTTCATTTCATACCGCTTTATTATCCATACACATACGCCCAACAATACTCTTTCATTGTCTCCAATGAGCAATATATCATCTACGTATAGTACAAGAAATACCACCACGTTTCCATCACTCTTTTCAATACACAAGACCCATCCGATCATTGATTAGATCCATGTCACTGGATTACCTCATCAAAACGGATGTTTCATGATCTTGAAACTTGCTTTAGTCCATGAATGGACACTTTTAAGCTTACTATCACAATGCTCTTAGCTTTTTGCAATGAATCACTCTGGTTGCTTCGCATAGATGTTTCCCTTAAGACTTCCAATCAGGAAAGTTGTCTCGACATCTATTTGCTATCCCTCATATTTCATATGAGTAGCAATAAATAAAAGAGTCCGGATCAACTTAGGCATAGCTACCGGCGAACAGGTTTTCTCATCATCGAACCCTTTCTTTCTGAGTATACCTTTTCGCAACAAGCTTGCTTCCAAGGTTTTCACCTTATTCTATGATCCTCTTTTATTCTTGCATGCCCGCTTCCAATGGCTTTTACGCCATTTAGCGGTTCAACAAGCATCCAGACCTAATTTAGAATCTATTGATTCTATTTCAACATTTATTGCAATTTGTTAAGATTTCGCATTTCTATCTTGTAGTTCTTCGTCGTATTCGTGGGTTAACTCCATGTTTACTAGGGACCAAGCTTCACGACTCTCCCAAAATATATATCTATCAGGATTTAGAACAACCCTCCCACTACGAGAAGACACTACACGCAATTGTGTATCAGATGTGACACGCGTCGCAGTTTACCTTGTGGTATATCCTCTTGTACACTTGGTACTTATACTTTGTGTTTTCCTCTCACTTCCTTTAGAACAACTTATACATGGGTATTTGATTTATTACATAGTCCTTTTTCCAAAAATTTAGTGTTTATGTTAACAATCACTCTTCGATCTTGTGGACTAAATAAATCATCCTTCATTTTTCTAGGATATCCCACAAATAGAAAAACATTCTTACGAATTACTGTTCCTAGGGCATATCCATAAAATGAATTTAGTAATTCCAAATAATTCATCATCTATCTAATCACTACCATAAGAGTGCTATTCCTTCTATTCGTCACACCATTAAGGTGGGAAATTCATTTCCGAAGGTACCTTTCTCTTACTAGATTAAAAGACTCATTATTAATTACTATTTGTCGCATCCAGGGGATAAACATGATTTAAGAGTGTACAAATTGTTCACCAACGTACCATAACAGATTACAACTCTATCATTCATTATAATGACCATATCATTTGAATGAAATGGAGTATCCATCTATTAATGCATAGAAACCGAAATCAAATTCTTTCTATGAAAATGTACGTAAAGACAATTTCATAAAATCAAACGTCTACTCATATCATTTAATAAATAGACAACTCCCACTGCAATAGTCACTACTCTTGTAGTTTTACCCATGTCATAACAATCTTATCCTCACTTAGTAATAAACATTTAGTGATTCCAGTATCTACACACTTCGTGTCAGTAAATGCCATCACTAATCATGTTTTAAACAACAAGTGAATAAGATATAAAACTTGTTCACATTATGATGAAAATGGCTTTCCTTTGCCACATGTTTTGCCAGAAGTTTTCCACCATATACATCCTATTGTAATTCAGGTGGAACTTACTCAAAAACATCTAGGCAATTCACAAAGAATTAAATTGATCTAGGTTTCCCTTCAATTTATACTCCATGCTTTCCCAATTTATTCATCAAATTAAATCATGATCTTCTGCCTTTTAACTTACTCAAGTATCCGAAGAGTTACATGAGACCATCATATTTCTATGAACCTCTCATCTCTTCACTAGAGACTTTAATAGGCATCATGAGACGTCCATTGTGAGAACACACATGTATTTTCTTAAGCAGTAAAATTCAAAACCAAGATTCTTTTCTAATCATCTAATTTTGGACCAGTAAATATAATTTCTTTTAGTTAACAATAAGCGAGATAAAACCATTTGAAATTACAGAGAATCATAAATAAATATACCGATCAAATCTTCGAATTTTATCCTTTTATATTGATTCCCTCAAAACTATATAAAAATAAAATTCACTGACATCTCAAGCACCGTGAGTCTGCAAGCCACGTTAGTGTGGACGTTTACAAACCCAAACATTTACAAGAGAAGGTTTTACCCATTAATTTCATTTGTCAACCTAACTTTATGACAAAATAATTAATAGTCGGTTCCTCTTTAGCCATGCAAATAATAGCAGTGACTCCGTTGGGGAGGATACTAATTATTTACACCTAAGTGTACACCATTATTTGATCCCAAGTCCACTGCGCGAGCTTGTGTGCCTTACAGTTGGAGAAGTACACACGCGCTCGGATAGCTTCCTACAATCATCAATTATAAGTTTGTACCAGTGAGCCCCACTTAAACTCATCCGTTAGGGAGGAAGGCCTATTGCCAACAAGCAAGTTCATGTACCTCATTACAAACAATAATTATGTAATGAAGTCTGTACTAATGATCCGTGAATAAACTCATCCGTTAGGGAGGAAGGCCTATTGCCAACACGCAAGTTTACTCACATCACTTACAAACCAATAATGGAGGCCGCGGGAATATTTACCAATCCCCTCTCCCACTTAGTAATTTAACACCGAGGGTTTTTACATGCATATGATATTCAGAATAAAATACGCAACGCTAGCATGCTTCTATTACGACACATAAGGCAGTAAATCACAGAGAGTCATGCATACATATATAACAATAATCAATAATTAAATCAATCATTAACAGTTATATATTAGCGAATTCGATTGTTCGCCACCAGGCACGAATATCAGCAAAGACTTCCAGACTATCAAATTTTCAACATTTCCAGATTGTCCAATTTTCGAAACCATCGATATCGACCGTCGATGTCGTCCAGATTATCAAAATCATCGATATCGACTAGATTATCAAATATTCGAAAAACATCAAGATTATCAAAATTCCGAAACTATCGATATCGATCGTCATATCGTCTAGATTATCAAAATCATCGATATCGATGAGAAACCATATATAACAATAATAGATAATTAAATCAATTATGTCAGTTATATATTAGGAATCAATTCAACATCCATATATAACATTAATAGACAATCAATTATAGCAGTTATATATTAGGAATTAATTCGACATTCATATATGACAATAATAGATTATTAAATCAATTATAGCAGTCATATATTAGGAATTAATTCGACATCCATATATAACAATAATATACAATCTATTATGGCAGTTATATATTAGGAATTAGTTTTCTTAAAATTGGATGTCTTATCCAACACTCTAGCAATACATGCATATAATATACCAAATATAATACGCAATCTAGCATGCTTCTATATAAGACAATAAATCATAGAGATCAGGCATCCATATATATATATATAACAATAATAGATAATTAAATCAATTATGACAGTTATATATATTAGGAATAAAAACGCCTCTAAATTTTAATGTCTTGTCCGACACTCCTACTATGGAATCGATGTCTTACGCAACAAGCAGGATTGCTTGTGCCCCAAGACGTCCATCGTCATATCCCACCGTCAATTATGTCAGGGAGCGCCCCAAGTGCCTTGACGAGCGCCCCTCGCCCGGACTGTCGCTCGTCCAAGGGCCTACTTGCATGGAACCAAGTTCAGCCCAACGCGCAACACCAAACTACACCAACTGTCGTTAGTAGTTCGAAACTGAAAGAACCTCCGAATCCAATCTCCACCGTCCAGAATCTACTAATGTAAGTCCTGAACATGCTGTCCAAATTACAGATCGATCCAACAGTTATTTTGTGAGAACGGCTCTTTTCTCTCGACTGCGCAAAACAGAATCGCCCAAATATCTGCTGAAAACACTTTTCTCTCGACTGCGCAAAACAGAATCGCCCAAATATCTGCTTCTATTTTCAGCGTACTCCCAGCAAGAAAAGGCTCTAAATTCGATCTCCACCGTTCAAAATGTACATCCACAAAGTCTGAACGTGCTGACCAAATTACAGATCAATCCGACCGTTGAAACTCTGGTTATTGCCTCTGCAATATCACTACGCTGGATTTTCTCTCAAAAGCATGATTCTATTTTTGTCCTCTCTTTCTTCCTTGCATGTGAAATTGACGAACAGTTTTCGTCGAATCCTCTCACATACAACCATGGACGAATAGATATGATATAGGGTATATATTACATAGGGATATTCATGGTTTGCGCAATAAAACCAAAACCCTAAACATGTGATCCTAATTCCGAAAAATTAATCACATAAACCCTAGCCTAACGTGTCACGCTTCACCACGAAACCGAAGCTCTGATACCAATTGTTGGCATTCGATCGTTTGGTTAACGTGACCCGTTAGGGTTCCATGTATTTCTAACAAGCAGCGGAAGCAAGTAAACATGAAACGCATTACCTTTCACCAAGGGTTGATGTAGAGGTTGAATTCTCGCTGGCAGTCTGCGCAGTCCCACGAGAATAGCCATAAGTTCCTCTTCTAATATCGGAATTGAGTGATCTTTATGCTCAGACGATCCTCTCTTTGACGGCTTTCCATCAATATATAATACATCAAAATCGAAGAACTGTACGATTTTATATGAATTTTGGAACATGACAAACTGCAGCAGCAAACGACCTTCTAGTCTTCTGCTGTATGTCCCAAGTCTGATCTCGACGTCGTGTGGGCGACGATCTACGAGACCTACTCAATCTGCTCTCAACCCTCATCACACGTGAATAATGAATTAGATTAGGGTTCCAGATAAGTTGAGGTGACTTATATACATGGGCTACAGCAGGGACCAGGAGGAGAAATTGGGTTGGGCCTCCATTGGGCTTAAGTATCCAAGCTTAACCCAAAGCTTATACTTAAGTCCAATAATAATAATATATTCCACTAAAATATTATTACTGCACTACCATACCAATCCCAAAATTACGTTTTGGGCTCCTTCTTATTATGAGCCCGTTAGTCTCCCCATGTTTAAGATATACAATGTCCATTAATTAATTTAAGTTACTGACAACTCAATTAATTAATATCTCATCCAAGAGTAGTACCACTCAACCTCATTATCATGCCGGAATAAATTCCACCTGCAGGGTTTACATGATAATCCTTATGAGCTCCTCAAGGGGACATCATCAACCTATGACGGACACGAATTCCTTCTACAATCAACAGCACACCATAGAGACAACACTACTTCCCAACTCACCGAGTTTATTGATTTAATTGCATGTAAATCTCACCCATTGATGAATCAAAGAAATGCATACTGCCCTATGTGTCGAGGTTATTGTATAGGATTAAGAGCACGAACTTCCATAATAACTGAGATCAAGTTCTCCTATAAGTCAGTATAAATCGAACGATCTCAAGCGGTCCTGCTCAATACACACAAGTGCACTAATGTGATTCTATAGCCAAGACAAGCTAATACCAAACCACACTACAACCATCCCGATAGAGAGTCCCCGTCTATCTCGGTTGTGAGCATCAGTTTATACTTTATAAGGAAACCGATAATATGATCTTCCGCGTGTTGTCGCACAACATATTATCTACAGTATAAAGTAAGTGGACTATTGCATCGAACATATAAATAAATTATAAGATGCAATCATTTGATCATATGATTCTCATTTCAAATTAATTGTTACAACATTGTTCATACAAAAAGCTAGACTTTTAGTATACAATCCAACACTCAACATGGGGTATCTATAGCTCAATATATCAGTATATTCTACAATGGATTGGACTGTGATTCACGAGTGTTATTGGATGCTTCTTCTAATGGAGCATTGCTTACAAAGTCATCCGTAGACGCCGAGAAGTTGTTTGAAGATATTTCGATGAATTCGAGGGATTGGCCAACTGATAGAGTTAGAGGTACTTATGTCCTTGGGAAGGTAGCTCAGGTTGAACAAGCAATGGTGAAAACAAGTAGAGAGGATGAGATCGTCTCTAGCTTGTCCAATATCAACAAGCTACTTGAATCCCAACAGAAGCAAATCAGCGAATTATCTCATCGCGTACCAATCATGCAACAGGAATTGAAGAATGATGGACCAATCAAAGAGGAGTTAAAAGAGGCACACTATGCCACGGGTCAAAGTATTCAAGGGACTAGGTATCCAGATCAAGGAAACCTGAACTACCATGGGAACTATCAAGGAAACTTTAATAATCGTGGTCCCCCGGGTGGTTATCAACAGCCTAGGAGGCCGGAGTTCTCATGGAGCAATCCGAATAATGCGATTCAACCTCCGATGGGTGTTGATCCGGGTGCTAAGGTGGAAGAAGGGAAATCGGGTTTTGAGGATACTGTGAACAGGTATATGGCCAAGAACGATGAAAGAGTGAACCGCCTTGAGGCCAAACTTGAAAAGAAAATTGATGCAAACCATGAGGTTATATCTAAGCAGGTGAAGGACCTTGCATTGCTGATGGGGAAGATGGCAGGAAGTGTTAACAAGCTTACTCAAACTCTTGAGAAGGGGAAGTTCCCGTCTCAAAGTATTGAGAATCCAAGGACCTGCAACGCCATCACACTGAGGTCGGGAACATAGTACGAGGGACCTATGAGGCCGGAATCAAATTTGGACATGTCTAAGGCAAGATTCGACCATAGTTCGACCAACATTGAAGGTCGAACCATACAGAAAAAGTCGAACCAATGCACTGGACACGATCAGGAGGCATCGCAGCATCGGTTCGACCAAACTGCAGATGGTTCGACTTGGCATACAGGTTGAACCATGGTCGAACCTGACAATTCGGAGCACTCTGTTTTTCCAGAACACCGGTTCGACCAAATCAATGATGGTTCGACCTATCCAACAGGTTGAACCCAGGTCGAACCGTACAACTTGGAGCACTCTGTTTTGTCACAGCAACGGTTTGACCACGATGGACATGGTTCTACCTATTCAACAGGTCGAACCTTAGTCAAACCGGAGGACGGAAGGAGTACAGTAGGTCGGTTCGACCTAGGTAGCCGTGGTTCGACCTACTCAACAGGTCGAACCCAGGTCGAACCTCAACTTTAAAAAGAGAGCAGTTGTCCAGAAGAGCGGTTCGACCATTACGTGCCTGGTTCGACCTGTTCCACAGGTCGAACCCTGGTCGAACCCATCCAGAAGTTGTCTGTTGCTACTCCGAACACTCTCGATGATGTTGATGCCACTCCAGTGGTTCGGAATGAGCAAAGACAGAGATAATAGCTGAGAAAAAGTGGGAGAGAGCCAAGAGATTGAGAGCCAAAAAGGAGAAAGTGGAGAAGGTTGATCGTGATGAATGGGGGATTCCCAAAACAAAGATACCTCCGCCGTTTTCTTACAAGCTTGTGAAGAAGGGATTGGAAGAGAAGTTCAAGAAGTTTTCAGAGATAATGAACAAGATAAGCTTGAGCATTCCTTTCTCAGAGGCAATTATGGAGATGCCGTACTATGCTCGATTTCTTAAAGAGATATTGTTGAAGAAGCAAAGCTTAACCAGAATTGAAACGGTGAATTTATCTAAGAATTGCAGCTCAATCATTCAAAGGAAGCTACCGCAAAAGATAAAGGATCCGGGGAGCTTCACTATTCTATGTGAGATCGGAAAGGGACCGGCATGGCGAGCGTTGTGCGATCTAGGGGCAAGCATCAATTTAATGCCGTTGTCCATCTTTCAGAGGCTTGGTTTGGGGGAGTTGACCCCTACAACAGTGGTTCTCCAATTGGCGGACAGGTCGATGACGTTTCCAAAAGGTATAATTGAAGACGTTCTCGTCAAAGTGGAGAAGCTAGTCTTTCCTGTGGACTTTCTTGGGAAGACCTTTCCTTGCTACTGCTGGAGCTATGATTGATGTTCAAAAAGGAGATCTTAGATTGCGGATGGACAATGAAGAAGTTCTTTTCAACCTGGACAAAGCAATGAAAATGCCCATGGAGTCGCAGTGTTATAGTATTGACGTGGTGGAGGAGATTGTGAAGGAGGATATGTCTCTGATCCTGTCAAACGATCCTCTTGAGACATGTTTGATGGAGTCTCTTACTTATCCCACTACGGAGCTTGACGGACTCTCCAACGAGGTATGTTTTGAATTTCTTGAAAACTTACTTGCTTTGGGTGATGACAGGTTTGAATCAGAAAGAACTAAGGTGGAAGAAGTCAAGTGGACTAGGAAGTACTTGCCTTTGGATAACGAGAGCTCTCCGATGGAAGTGAGGAAAGAGGAGTTGAAACTTTTGCCGGAACATTTGAAGTACGCCTTTCTTGGCGACAATGAAAAATATCCGGTAATTGTATCTTCTTCTCTTGATGAAGATCAACTTGAAGAGTTATTGACTGTTCTTAGGAAGTATAAGTCTGCGATTGGTTGGTCTCTTGAGGATTTGAAAGGAATTAGCCCTTCGTATTACATGCATAGGATAAGATTGTTAGATGAGGCCAAGGCAAGTGTTCAGAATCAGCGGAGGGTTAATCCCGCGATTCAAGAGGTGATTAGGAAGCAAATCCTTACGTGGTTGGATGCTGGAATCATATATCCTATTAGTGATAGTCCCCATGTGAGTCCATTGCATGTAGTTGCTAAAAAGGGGGGAATGACTGTAGTAAAAGCTGAGGATGGAGAAGCGATAGCCACAAGGGTTCATACGGGATGGCGTACATGTGTAGATTATAGGAAGTTGAATGAGAACACGTGTAAAGATCATTTTCCTCTTCCTTTCATGGATCAAATGTTAGATCGTCTTGCAGGGTATGAGTTTTATTGTTTCTTGGATGGATACTCGGGGTACAACCAAATCATGATTGCCCCCTAGGATCAAGAAAAGACCACTTTTACTTGCCCCTACGGGACCTTTGCTTTTCGTAAAATGCCATTTGGGTTATGTAATGCGCCTGCTACTTTTCAGAGATGCATGATGGCAATATTCGATGGGTTGATAGAGAAGATCATGGAGGTGTTCATGGATGATTTTTCTGTTTTTGGTTCCTCCTTTGATATTTGTTTGTCTAACCTAGCTACTGTTTTGAAGAGATGTCAAGTGACTAATCTTGTCTTGAATTGGGAGAAGTGCCACTTCATGGTGAAGGATGGGATTGTTCTTGGGCATCATGTTTCAGCCAAGGGATTGCAGGTCGATCGTGCTAAAGTGGTGGCAATTGAGAAGCTTCCACCACCGACCATTGAAAGAGGAGTGCGGTCTTTCCTTGGACACACCAGTTTTTACAGGAGATTCATACAAGACTTCTGAAAATACTCCAAGCCCTTATCTCACTTACTTGAAAAGGATGTTCCTTTTGTATTTGATGATGAATGTCTAACAGCTTTTCAAGTTTTGAAGGAGGCGCTTATCACTGCACCTATCTTGATCACACCGGATTGGACTCAACCGTTTGTACTAATGTGTGATGCAAGTGATGTAGCACTTGGAGTGGTGCTTGGGCAGCTGAAGGAGAAGAAGTTCTGCGCCATTTACTACGCGAGTAAGAGTTTCGATGCGGCACAAAAGAATTACACGGTGACTGAAAAGGAGTTTTTGGCTGTTGTGTACGCATTCGATAAGTTTCATCAGTATTTGGTTGGCATGAAGACTATTGTGTACACGGATCATTCAGCGATTCGGTACTTGATGGAGAAAAAAGAGACGAAGCCTAGGATCATAAGGTGGATTCTTCTACTTCAAGAGTTTGACATGGAGATCCGGGATAAGAAAGGTTCTAATAATGTGTTGGCGGATCACCTTTCGAGGTTGGAGACTAGGGAACATTGTGATAATTCTTTCAAGTATATTGAGAAAATATTTCCGGATGAAAAGATCATGGCCGTGTTTGTTGAAGGGGCTGAGCGAGCGTGTGTGATTGCTATGCATGGAGTTGATCCATGGTATGCGGATTATGTTAACTATATTGCTGTGGGAGAAATTCCAAGGGATCTCAACCGATATCAACTTGCTAAATTCAAGAGAGATGTTGAGACTTTCATATGGTATGATCCGTTTGTGTACAAGATTTGCACGGATTCTATCTTCTGTAGGTGTGTGCCCGAGATGGAGATGGAGAGTGTTATCGAGTTTTGCCATGTACAACCTAACGGAGGGCACTTCGGCGCTCAAAATACAGCAGGCAAGGTACTTCAGTCCGCTCTTTATTGGCCTACGTTGTTCAAGGACTGTGAGACCTATGTGGCGTCTTGCGATAGATGTCAATGTATGGGGAACATCGGTAGAAGAGATGAGATGCCGCTTCAGCCGAGTATAGTGGTCGAGATTTTTTATATGTGGGGTATCGATTTTATGGGGCCTTTTCCCCCCATCTAATGGATTTCTCTACATTCTACTTGCGGTGGATTATGTTTCTAAGTGGGTGGAAGTGATTCCTACTCGCTTGAATGATTCAAAAACTATTATATCTTTCTTGAAGAAGCATATCTTTGCCCGCTTTGGAGTCCCTAGAGCACTTGTTAGTGATGGAGGTACGCACTTCGTTAATAAATTTCTTGAGAAGGTGCTAAAAGGGTATGGTGTTAAGCATAGGGTTACTACACCCTATCATCCTCAAGCGAATGGGCAAGCGGAGGTCTCTAACCGTCAAGTCAAACAGATTCTGGAGAAAGTGGTCAGAACCAATAGAAAGGATTGGGCTTTGAAGCTCGATGATGTCGTGTGGGGGTTCCGGACCGCGTACAAGACGGTGTTAGATATGTCACCATATTAGATTGTCTATGGGAAGCCGTGTCACTTACCTGTAGAGATTCAACACAAAGCGTTTTGGGCTTTGCGAAGCTTGAACTTGACTCTCAAGGATGTGAAGGAGTTGAGGATTACTCACATCAATCTTTTGGATGAGTTTTGGAGTCGTGCGTACAAGAATTCAGAGATCTACAAGGAAAGGATTAAGAGGTGGCATGATTCGAAGATCTCGTACATGGAGTTCAAGCAAGGAGACGAGGTATTACTCTTTAACTCTCGTTTAAAGCTTTTTGCAAGCAAGTTGAAGTCAAAGTGGATGGGACCGTTCATGATTCATCGAGCCTTAAGAGGGGGGAGTTTTGAGCTCATTGACAAGGATGGAGATATTTTTGCAGCGAATGGACATCACTTGAAGCATTATAGGTCGCCGAATGATGTTTGTGTCATCTTTTTGGATACCTTGATCTGAGTTGGTACCGTCGTGACTCTCCGACGTTAAACAAGAGTGCCTGTTGGGGGCTTTCCCTCATATTTTAATGCTTTATTTCTATCGTGTGAGTAAGAAATTTTTATATTTGAGGTGCTTACTTATCGGCAATTACATCTCTTTGCAAACTTAGTTTCGACTATAGTTTCTACTAAGTTTAGGGGGTGTGATGTACTTACCTTGATAAGCACCAATAGTATATTCTTTTCTTTGTGACGTTTGTTAGGGGAGTTAATTTTTTGCGGCATATTTAAAACTTTAACCGGTTTGTATGTGTCGATTTTTTGTAACTTGCCTAATGTTCCGTGGTGTTTTGTTATTTCGTATTTTGAGTGATTGCGGAGTTCTCATGATTGATATGTTTTTAAAGAACCAATTCTTGACGAAGTTGTGCTCTAGTTGGTACTTAATGATTCGTTTTGAAGTTTGAAGTGTGTAGAGATTGAAGAACACGCGTTTTGGAGCTTCCAGGGGATAGGTTCGACCAGTGCCAGGAGGTCGAACCTAACAGAGGAGGTCGAACCGTGGTGATAAATCATCCAGTGAGGTGGTTCGACCACGACGTTCTTGGTTCGACTGTTTAACAGGTCGAACCTAGGTCGAACTGGTGATCTGAAACATACAGAAGGGTGGTTCAACCTGATGAGTTTTGGTTCGACCAGTTCCAGTAGGTCGAACCCAGGTCGAACCCGAAGAAAAATTCATCCAGAAGGGTGGTTCGACCTCGTCAGTCGTGGTTCGACCTGTTCAACAGCTCGAACCCAAGGTCGAACCAAGCCAGGTATGTGTTTTAAGTTCAATTTTTTAGAATGGTTCGATCACTTTTCACTTCACCCTTCCTCGAACCTTCATGAAATCACTACACCCTTGCACCAATTCTTCAATTACACTTGATTTTGTACCGATTACACATCACCCCACCTTTAATTCACGACTTGGACGCGAATTTGGGCGAATTTCGCTGCAAGCTAGGGCTCAGTCGCGAATTCTTGGTGGTTTTGAGTGTTTGATTGTTCTTTTGCCATGGAAAAAGCTAAAGGTATGTTTTCTCAACTCAATTACTCTAGGATTGAAGCTTAGTGTATGCAATTCGTTGTGGGTAAGAGGATTGATGTTGATGTTGGTTGAATTTCATGGTGAATGTTGAAACTTTGATTTGATTCATATGAATTCTTGTTCATTGGTTTGGGAATGCTTGATTATTGATTGAACTTGAGTGTTTATGTGAATTGATCAAAGATATTGTGCGTTTATGAGTATAAGCATGTTGGTTTGGATTGAATCGTTCAAAAGTTGAGGAGTTCATGTTTTGACTTGTTGAAACTCAAGTGAATTGCTTTGATAAGTTGAAGGCATGCTTGTATGGCTGTGTTTGAATGTCGAGGAAGATGTGATTGAAGTAGTTTGAGCATGTTGAACAAGCAAGTGGTGTTTGATAATGGTTGTTGAGGTAATATGTTGTTGATGAAGCATGGATGCTTGAAGTCTTGAGTAGAGTATAGGATATGCTAGTTGATTACTTGCTTTCTTGTCTTGTTGGTTGTACTGAGTAGTTGTTTTCAGGTACATGACAAGGATCCGGGCAAGGCAAGGGGAAGGGGAAGGAAGCCGAAGTAAGATCGAAAAAGAGGTAAGATAGGCCTTCGAACGTAGATAAGGTGACGAAGACGCTGAGATTACAAGAACGCCTTCCCGAAAACTTCAAGATTCAAATGCCTGATTGGGATGAGATCAAAGAGAAGTGGGTAGAGGTCTCAGAAAAGATAGCTCGGACAAGATACCAAGATGATGAGGCCATGAGACTCGTGAGCATCCGGGATGATATGACGATGTTGTTCGATCGAGTGGGGATCCACAGATTTATAGAGTTGAAGAAGCCGACTTACTTCCATGTTACATCGGAGGTAGTTTGCTCCTTTGAGATGGATAAGGACCCACTTGGCTACCCGTATCAGTGCACATTTCAGTTGGGAGGAGTCCAAAGGAGTTGGACAGCTGATGAATTCAACGAGCTGTTTCAGACGCCTCTAGAGATTTCTCGAGTGGAGAATGGACACTTCAACGCTAATAGGTTTTGGAGGGAGATAACTGGGGAGATCAGAGACTATAAGATTAGGCAGGCTCGTGCGACCTCGATCAAGAATCCAGTGTTGAAATTTATGGATCGAGTGCTCGGAAACACACTGTTTGCTCGTTCAGAGGGTGGCTGTGTGTCTAGAGGAGAGCTTTACGCCCTATGGTGTATGATGAATGGGGTGAAGTTTAATGTGGGAGCATATTTCATCGCGCAGCTGCATCTATTCAGGACCATTGGATTTCAGAAGGTGAACATTGGAGGGTTGCTGACGATTGTAGATGAGCACTACAACATGGACTTCACCGACATTACACCTATTAGAGGAGAGTCCGACTTGGTGATGTTAACATGCGTAAAGGGAGGATTTGCACACTTTAGAGATGGTGATTGGTTCTTCACAAGAGGACCAAAGCCATTCGACTTCATGTTTCCCTTTGACGTGAACAACATGACCACCGTTCGGGAGGCGAGGAACTTGTTGATGAACTCCCTAGGACACACTGCTCTGTCCGTGACTGTGAAGACCAATGGGGATTGGAGAGTCGTGGCTAGGTTGTGTGTGGAAGGTAGGTTGGCGGAGCTACAACAAATTATGGAACAGGGAGAGTAACATCCGCCACCGCACCAGCCATTACGTGGCCACAGCAGCCCGAGGCCAAGCATCGGGTAGATGAGCAGCCAGAGATGAAGATTCCGGAAGAGGAGCAGCACGACGCGCCTCAGCATGCTCCTGTACCGCAGCAGCAGCGGGCTGTTCGGAATGATACCCGGGAGCAGCTTCGCTTGATTCATGAGTAGCTGGTCGCGGTCGTAGTTGCACAGCAGGAGACGAACAGGTAGCTCGCACTTGCTAACGCCAATTACGCCATGTTGAACGAGAGGTTCACTGCCTTGAATGAGCGGGTTGGTAGGGTGAGTAGTCGGGTGGATCTAATTGATAGGAACATCAGCAGTCTGTCTCGAGCTGTGGAGTAGAGATTGGATGATGAGGATGATGATGCTCCGGAGGAGTAGATTTTAAGGTTTTCTTTTGATTTTCTCCGATTCATCTCACCTCCATTCTTCTTTTTCTCTTTACAGATTGGGTTGTGTTTATTGAGTAAGTGTCATGTATATTCTTGGATATCATTGTTAGGATAGAGGGATTCATGAGTGTTGAATACTTGTATGGGCTATTTATTTTGTGCATTCATATGTTCATGTGTTAATTTCTATTGATGAAAAGCATGTATAATTTGATAAGTATGTAGAGTTCTTGTGGAATTGATCTTAATTATGTGCTATGAGGACTACTTAGGATTCTATTTACCTATGTGAGGATTTGAGCCTTGATAATCATGCTTGATCATGATTGTTTTATTCTTGAGAGGATCATTCATATGAACGTATTCTAGAACTTGGCTTGGAGTCTTGTGTGAGACTTATGATTGATAAATTGTTAGGACATGATCTTAGGCCATTATTTTGTGATTAAGTTACTAAGCCAAATATTGTCCTTCCTAATGATCTTATTAACCTTTGGATGCCCCGTTGAGCCGTTAAAAAACCTTTTCTTTGGTAGCCGAAGTAAATAATCTTATAAACCTTTACTTGAGCCTTGATTAACCTATTCGTTGGTAGAGAGAGTGGAGGTGAGTACGTGTTGCAAGAAGAAAAAGGAAGATAGAATATGGTTGGATGAAAAGAATATGGTTAAATCTTGTTTAGGGGTAGTGCCTGAAACTGGTACCTCGATTGATTATAACATGAAGTTTTAAGCTTAAGAGCAGCTGATTGATAAAGTGAAGAAGGGTAGTGCCTAAAACTGGTACCCGAATTGTCTAAAGAGATGATGTTGATGCACGGGAAAAGAAGGAAAATCCATGAGAAGAAGAGGAGAAGTTGGAGGAGATATTGCAGCAAAAAGAAGAAATCGAGAACCTCCAAGGTAACTCTCTACTAGTGTCTTAAGTCACTTTACCTAAATTTTCCTACCTTTTTCCAAAGAGCCAACATTACAACCCAAAAATAAGTCCTTTGTGATCCTAGTGAAGAGTTGATTATAAGTTGATTTTCGAGACCTTTGCCAAGCTTATTGTTACGCGTGAATATGGATTGATATGACTATTTATATTAGCCTATATAGTGCCTCACACACTTGAGTGAAAGAGAGTAAATACTTATCTTGTGAGCTAGATTACTTAGTACTCCGAATGGTGTGTGATTGGATTGGTTTTGCATGAGTGATATATATAAAGCAATTAATACTTGTTTGATTTAATGAAATTGCATGTGTGATATGTGTTGTACTTGATCTTGGTGAATTATACACGACTCTTGTGGTTTGATTTGGTTGCCTCGGGACGAGCAACATGTAAGTTTGGGGGTTTGATGAGTGTGTAAATTCACAAGTTTGGCATCATGTTTTGTGCTAGTTTTGGAGAGTTTTGAGGTGGAAATAGGTGAAAATCCTATATATATTGTGAATTAGCATGAATCAGGTGTTAGTGGAGCTATTTAAGTGTTTTCATAGCAAAATCGGAGTGGAAGTGCCAAGAATAGAAGAGACGAAGTCGAGACCACGCGAACCGTCAAGGAGAGAGGTGGGTTCGACCTGTTGGAGGAGGGTTCGACCTCTCTAGCAGGTCGAACCAGCATTGAAAAAGTGCAGGAGAGGGGTTCGACCACGACTCGAGGGGTTCGACCTGTCTATCAGGTCGAACCATGGTCGAACCAGTTCGCGAGAAAGTTAATTCGACCACGACGTTTGTGGTTCGACCAAGACTCGAGGAGTTTGACCTGTACAAGAAGTTGAACCAAGTGCAGAAATTATCCAGTAAGTGGGTTCGACCTGTGGTTCGACCTGCGGCCAGTGGTTCGACCTGTTTACTGAGTTTGAACCGTCGTGCAGAAACTTACCTTATCTGGATTTTCGAGGCCAAAATGCGTGTGATCACTTGAAAAGTCTATTCCAAGCCCTAGAGACGTGATTACAAGTATAAACGGAGGCTCATGCAGTCAAGGAAGACATCACCAAGAACACAATACAAGAGAGCTTTTTGAGAGTTTTAGAGAGCGTAAGATCGTGAAGCACAAGAGGAGATTAGGAGGAGCTGTGACAGAGGTTCCGCTGGAGATTCAAGTAAGATTGGTCCATCTAACCATGATTATTCCTAGATCAATCATGGGCTAGAGCAACTTCGGTAGTTCTAGGGTTATGAAGGTTTCATGAGTTGATTTGTATTTCGTGTGTATACTCCATACAACACTACTTGTGGTTTAGTTTATATAAGATTGTGCATTTTTAATCCATACTCATAGTTGTTTTGTGCATCAATAATCGTTGTGTAGAGTCTGAATGCATAACATGGTTATTGATTGAGTGCGTTCACTAATGAGCAGGGTTTATTGTTATAATTCTAAGTGAAGGGATTTTGAGGTTTTATTAGAACCGTCTTATATGAATGTTTGTTAATTGAATTGAATTCGAGTTAACAAGTAGGATTAAGAGTATAACTTTATAGTACCTAAAAAGGGAGATCAAATCGGGTTAGAATACTAAGTGCACGAGAAATAATTGATTATGATAGTACCTAGAAAGGGAGGTAAAGTATACGTCTTGCTCTGAAGATACTCACACGTGTTAAAAGCTTATCTATTTGTGTCTATAGAATAGATTTGCATGGTCTAGCGATGCGTCTATAAATCACAAGGCAGAGTCGGACATCGACACACGAAAGTATAAATTAACGAATAAAATTGGATGGCCTGACGAACTACCTAACATCTTATTTGATCACAACAACTTTTCTCTTATTCTTGTTATTTATTTACTATTTTAATTGTTACTTAGTTTACAAACCAACAATTACAATTCTCAACATAGTCATAATTGCTAGAAAATAACTAAAGTAATATTTATCCGTCTTGTGGATTCGATATTTAACTTGGTCACCTTCGAAACTACAATTGATATCCTTCATACTTGGGGATTAAAATTGTGTGTTGGGAAAACACCCATCAAAAGATCATGAGGACTCCATTGACACGAGTTCAGTAGTCACCGCCTAGCCAAACCATGCCTGCTCCCAACTCCGGCCGATGACATCAGAGGCCCCCACAAAGTGATGATTGTTATGGGGCAGCAAGTAGTAAAAACCGCCAGATCTGCCAGACACAGCGTAATAAAAGAGAAACTCGAGCTCAAATGGGTCCCGAATAGTATGACCCAACACGTGGAACAGTGACATAGTGGAGATTAGACGCAGCCAGGAAGAAGGCAACAACTGGCCTATGGCCATGTCCTATTTCTGTAACAACAGGCCAATGACAGGAGGAAGAGGAAGACGCAAACCAGCGAGAAAGAGAGAGTAACTGAACACAGTGCGACCTGAAGGGGGGTCAAAAATAGGAACTCCATCTAAAGGAAGTTCAAAGACGACATTAGAGTTACCATACTGTCGGTGAAGCTCTTCCAATTACTTAGGAGTCAACCGAGAGGCCGGCACCCAATTGAGACACTGAGCCATCCCTTGGAGAGCAGCTCCCAGGTCACCAACATCGCGGCAACGGGGAAGATAATCCCCCACGTTAAGAGGAAGTATGGCACCCAAGTCAGCGTTAATAAGGAGTGCCACACTGCCAACACCCGCGGCAGGCACAGACCGAACCGACTGCCTATTTGGAGAGTCAACGGAGGTTGGGTTGCCACCGAAAGAAGAAGATGTAGACAGATCCCTCAGATTAGGATGGGGCATCCGACGAAGACGATTGGAACTACGAACACAGGCCCCACACGCCACACCGGTGAATCATCGGAAGTATTCATCTCTTGAACATCAAGCGGAGGGAGAGTGCCTTCACGGGATATTTTTGGAACTCGAACAAAGAATAGAAAGTTAGGTTTTTGGCGAAGCGGCAGACTGGAGAAAGTGGATTCTCAAAAGCACAAAGATAGCAAAAATTCTAGAAATCGCAAAGAAATCAAGGGAATTAAGTTAAAGAAAATCGAGAATATAAGGTGTGGATACGAAAGATTTGAAATTCAAAAAACCAAAGAGGAAACTGCTTGACAGGGCAAGGGGCAGCAGACATCATCATTAGAAACATGGAGCAAAAACGGCTGGGATCCAATGACTGGAAAAATGAAACCCTACAACTTCCAAGAAAAAAAGGAGGGCCCAGATTAACCCATGCAAAGCCTGACAAAGGACGTGACATCCCACAACAGAAAAATGGCAGTTATGTTTGAAATTAGAAGTAAACTACCAAAACACCCTCACTAAGTTCATTAATGAAACAGAAAAAGTGTTTCATTCGTAAATAAATGGGTTACAACAACAGCAGAAAGAATTCGAAATCCTATCAATCAATAAATAAAAGGAATGCAAAAGAGGTACAGAATAAGCCCTCAACAAGAAAAATACACCCTATTCAACACTAGGGGCTCGGTGATACTTCATTGGTCTTCTTAAAAGGTTTCGGAATTAACCACCTCTACAGACAGTGGATTCCCACTTCTTGGTGCCACGTCTTTAGAACCACCCAAGGTAGCCTCAACAGTCGTAGACCTCAGGAAAATGCCGACATCAGTAGTGCGATCCGAGGCAAAACCAATCTCGGGGATCGGTGAAATTTAAAGAATGGTAGTCCCCGACGGGCAGAACTTCGGAAACAACAGTAGCGACATCTGAACTTGGATCCTGTGCATCGCCAATGGTAGGAAACTCAGTCTCTGCAAGAGTCTCTTGAACAGGCCCCACTCCAGACTCAACGGGGGCACGGTGGATGGACCCTCAGCCCCAGAATCACGCCTGGCGAAATCCAAAACACCTTCAGCAAACTCCTCATCGGATCCACCCTCCTCGGACTCATCGGAAGACTCTTCTGGGACATTAGTGATAAAGTCAAAATACTCTCCAAGCACTCCAAAATCAATATCACCCTTAAAGGTTTCCCCAGGAGGCATCTTCTCCTCGATGATGGCTTGATGGAGAATATCACGCATGTCGTCGAGGCAAGCAGAATAGGGCTTCCGAGCAGAAGCCTGAGCAAAAGCGGAGGCGCAAGAACAGAAGTAATGAATCCTGTTCTTCGGGAGAAGAACATCCTTGTAGTACAAATTGTCGGCCTCTAAGAGAAGAAAAGCATCCTTAACCCGCCCCACCTTAGCCAAGGCCTCATCGCACTCCCTCAGAACCAAATGTATTATTAATTTCGAGCTGAAATAATACCGGACTGAAAGTATTATGAATACATCGAGACAAACGTGATATTACGTGGTATACTTCATCAATACCTAGCTTATAACCCCAAGCAAAAGATCCCTTAAAAGACAAAGTCTCTTGTGAGACGTTATTTACATGAGACGGTTTGTGAGACGTGTTATAGTATGCCTTTTATTTAGATAAAGTATGTTTAATAGTTGTTAAAGTATGTTCTTTAAAGTATGCTGAATTATGCATTAAAATATGATTTTAGAGTGCTATAACATGATTTATTATTAACCTACTTTAACTATAAATAAACATGATTTATCTATACAATAAACGTACTATAGTGATGGATCGACCCATCTCACGCCCATTTCAAAAACAACCAATCTCACAAGAGAGCGTCTCTTATTAAAAAATTTATTAATAATCACATTTGTATTAAAATAAAATAATTAAAATTTTTAAAAATAAAACCACATACCCTAAAACAGTCAAAACCACCTTTACACTAATCTTTTGTATGAGATTTGGGGAATATTTTTTTCGAGAGAATAATTTTGTAGAACGGATTAAAATAAAAAAGGCAAAATAAAAAAAAAGTTGATTGATGATAAATAATAGTCAGAGTTCATTATTTCATAAATAATTTACAATACAGATAAGAAGTGATAATATTACTTAATGAAAAATGACAATTAATTAAGGGCCTTGCACAAGTGATGCTCAAATAAAATGGATGAATAATTTAATGGAATGGAGGTAAATATATATGTAAGTTGGTAATTTAAAGAAAAAAGGTAAATATAATTATTGAAAATGATGAAAAAAGTATAAATTAGTAAATAAAATTCTTGGGATTGATGAATAAAATATAAAAAGTATGTAAGATATAGTGTATTTTTACTATTAATAAAACGTATATAAATATTTGAGACACATTAAAATAAAAAGTATCCATAAATAAATAAGATAGAATCATGGAACGGAGGGAGTATATAAAAAGAAAATATTTATATTAAAAAAAATTACTCATACCACTACTTAAGATGTTGTGATAATATATTTGATAAAAAAAATATAACTATTTAATTAATTATTACTTTTTTATTAAAAATGATATTATTTTTTATATCTTTATCACTTTTTATTTTATATTATAAGTTGTTAATGAAATAGGTCACAATATTGTTATCTATTTTTATTAATTGAATATCACCTTCATTAAAAATTAAATCACTTTAAAAATTTTATAAGACCATTTTCTAAAATCTTTAATACTCCCTCCGTCCGCTCGAAAGAGTGTATTTTTTTCATTTTGGTCGTCCATTTTAAAGATGGTCATTTCCTTTTTTACACACATGGAACCCACACACACTCATTAACACAACTAAAATATGGGGTCCACACTCCCACTAATACAACTACACACTACATATATTAAATAATAATACTCCTTAATCAATGTGCACAAAAGTAAAATGTCATCTTTCGAGCGGACGGAGGAAGTATAAAATAGTAATTAAAGTGTAGAGAATAGTTATTAAATTTATTTTAGTTATATTTTATTTTATTTAGTAATTAAAATTAAATAAAAATATAATTACATAGTTTAGATTATTCTGGTTTTCAGATGTACTACCGTTTGACTCATAATTTTTATATAACCAAATATTACTGCATTAATAAAATAAATAATTGATTAATTAATTAAAATTTAAACAATATTTTTATAAATAAAAGGTGATAATATTTTTAATAAAAATTTTATATAATATTTCTTTAGAAAATGATAAAGCATTTAATAAAATAAAAAATCGATCTCAGCAGATTTCACGAGTATTCTTATTTGCGTGAGATTGTCTCACATGAGACCATTTTCACTTTTTTAAATAGTTATCACTTTCGCTATAAATCTTTATCACTTCCGCTATAAAATGTTATCATTTTTTATTCATACTATAAATTGTTCACGAAATAGTATTATCACTTTTCATTAATTTATTATTACTATACTTCATAATAGTTATCACTTTCAGGCCGCACTTAAGCCCTTACGTGAGACGATCTCACACAAGTCTTTTTTTAAATATTGATACCTATTGAATTAAATATTATTATTATTATTAAATTTTTTTAAAAATGTGATTTACCTTTTAGGTAAATAATGAACGAACTTTTTATTTTTGAGGGAAGAATGAAATGAAACATATAAAAGAAACAGAACAAGCGCCAAAGAGAAAAAGAAGAGGCGCGGATCCTAAAATTTATTGTCAATTAATCTTCCCGCAGATATAATCCTCGAGGGATCCGTCTTGCTTACTTTTAAGAAATAGAAGAAAACACTGCTACTGTGTTACTCTGGATCTATGAATAATAACCATCTGCTTGAACATCTCCATTCTCCACGGAAAATTAATCGATTACAAACTCATGGACGTCTCTCCGAAGATGTCTGGCCTTATTCAATTAATTGATTTCAAAGCTATCATTGTCCCTCTAGTTCTTGTGCGCGTTGAATAATTTCACAGTCATTATTTATTCAGGTATTTTTTCCCCTATATCTCTTATTCTCTTCTATCTGTATGAGTTTTTGCAATATAAAATTGATGTTAAAGATGACGAATCAAGGGATTTAGGAAGAAAATTTGAGCCGTTGATGCTGATTTAGAGTGGAAATTGGGTGTCAAAGAGGCAAATAAAGGTTTGGGAATTGAAGTCTCGCTGACAATTCGTGTTTCGAAGCCAGTGATATTCATATCTTTTTTTACCGATGAAAATTCGGGACAAATTTATTTACTTATTTCTATAATCTTAATTCATTTGTATATGCCATTCGTCATATGCTTCGAATAAATTAATTCAAATCCGCGCTGCTTATGAGTCCTCTCTTTCTATACAGGTCCGACATCTTTTACATGTGCCAAACATGTTAATTTTACGTCTACACAGTATTTCTCCTCTCAAATGCTACCTGTGCTGTTTAAAATTTTGAGGTAATTCAATTGCTTTTTTGTGGTGATACCTTGAAGCTGTGTATCAAATTTGGTTCTCATGTTAAGTATTACTCATTTACTCTTTATGATTATCTGGTGGTTACCATGTAAATGCTACTCCAAACGGTTATCTATCATGGATTAAGCTGTGTATTTATTTAATTCTCATGTTAAGCATTACTCTGTATAATTATCTGCTGGTTACCTAGTAAATGCTAATCCATAAGGTTAGCTATTGTCGATTCCAGATCTTCTATTTCACTGAATATGAAATGTAATATGCTACTTTCTTTATGCACCATACCATTTCTGTCCTAACCTAAGCCATAAAATTATAGTTTAGTTTATTTGGAGCTCTATGATTCATTTGGGAGTAAGTGTAACAACCCATACAATTTTATACATGAATCCAATTGTGGCCCAACTCTTAGAGGCCCAATATAAGCATAAATATTGGTCTAGCCCAATTGTTATTCAAACCCTATCAATAAAGAAGAAGAAACAGATTTAGATACTTCCCTCATTAATAGGAAAGAATCCTTCTGTTCAAAGGAACATCAAATCACGACCATTATGCAGGGGAGTTATTTCCCTGCAATCATTCCCAAAAATTCATTCTCACAATTATGGAAAGTTTGACCAACCTTAGCGTCAATTTCTGGAATTTTAATTCAGCCGTTCAATGCATAAATTAAACCCTTCTCTTCATTCTCACACACCATCTACAGTTCCTCCTCACGCTGCTGCACTTGTATCAAGAGAGAAGGGTAACAGTACCTTCAGTCTCCTTCTTTTCTCCTTTTGTTGTCATCGATCAAAGTTCTAGCCTATTCCTTTTAATTTTTTTTCTACCCTCATTCTATTTGAATAATTTCGTAAACATATCATGTCATGGGTAGTAACGTATAGTTATATGATTCTAGGTTTCGAGGGATCTTGATCGCGACGTTCATTACTCGAATCCAAGGTTTTTACGTGGTTAAAAGGTGGGGATTTCTCTCATCTTGTATATGTGAAATATTTCATGTGTGATAGTTTATTGTAACTGAAATATTATCATCATCTTGTTGTGATCTGGAATTGGATTATGTGAATCATATGTGCAATACGAGTTGGGACTATTGTGGTGCCTTGCTATTATCACGGGTAACGAATCGATGTCGTATCTTATAAGTCACGGATAAAGGACCAAAAAGGTGCCTTATCAATATGTCAGGAATGTTTCGTAAGTGAATTTAAATTATTGTATATGAATTATTTTTACTTGTATAAGCATGAGTAAAATTCGCACTGAGCTTGTGGTTGCTCACCCCAACAAATTACCTTCCTTTCAGATTAAAGCGAGGCGTTAGCGTACGAGTGGGGATGTGTCGAGCAAGAGGAGATTACATAAAAATTTTTAATAAGTTTGTCCCTGTACTACTTTCATTTTATTCATGGCTTGACAACTTTAATTTGAGATTTTGTTGGTTTACTTATTACAAGCAAGTTTCGTGTTGGTGTCTTATGATGGGAATTTGCAATCATTTGGGATTACTTGCAATAAATTAGTATCATATGTTATTGACTGTCAAATTTTCATATTTTAAATACTGTTGAATTTGCAAAAATGAGACAAAATTTTGGGTTAGTCTCCTTTTCTTAAAAATTTGTTCTCTTATATATTGCAACTGGGATGTGGTATAAAATGGTGGAGTAAATTATTATGCACAGTCGGTGGAAATAATGTGATGAATTGTCTGTCGGATTCTTCTCGTGATTTTGCCATAGGGAATAAACTGATTGAAGTCGAGTTTCGAATGCGAGACTTTTGTGTTGTCCTTTGAGTCGGTTACATGTCGGGTTGTGGTTGAATTATTTTTGTGATTTCGGGTAGATACGGCATGTGAAGAAGAAGGCTCCTGTTAGAGTTTTTCTTGTAGGGTGATTTAAAATAAAATAAAATATTCATATATCTTATACGCATTTAGAGATTATAACATATTTTTTTTATTTCCTTTATTATGGTTATATACGGCAGATTGTGTGTAGGTGTAGTATAGTGGATGCCTTATTTCTTTAGTTAAGTTTTTAATTAATAATTGGTTATTCAGTACATTAAAACTGAATTGACATTTTCATTTAAATAAATAAAATTTCAAATTGATTCGTGGGCCAAGTTGAGGTTTTAAATTATACTGCAGAAATTTGCTTAAACTTACAGAATCTATTCTTATAAAATTTTCCTTCATTCTACTAAAATTACATTATTGTTATTTTTTTTTTTGCATAATAGGTTTTATTTATTTATTTATTTATTATTATTATTTTAATTTAATTGATTAGTCCCGTAAGTTATGAATTTATTTGTTATAAACTTGGAAATAAACTTGTAGTCCTTTTCCTTAAAGGCTTTTTGCTAATTATTCTTCTTAAAATAAAATAGCAAGAACTTATAGGACTAAATTCTTAATGAGTTCCTTATATTTGCCTTAATCATTTAAAGTTTAATGAAACTTATGGGACATGTCCCTTATTTTTAAATCCTTTATCTTAGGATACTCATTTATTTATTTTTTTATAACTAAAAGCATTTTTATCACGCATTACTTAATGTTCTATTTATGAAATAAAATGGGAACTTCTTAATTTAGAAAAATTGGGGTGTGACAGATTGGTATCAGAGCAGGTATGCGGTTCTGCATACTTGTTCGAAATTTTCATTTAATTCCGCATATGCATGAATTAAAGGGTTTACATGATATAATTGAATAAAAAAAATTAATAAAGTCTCTTGCTATGCATCCACCGAGTACGACGCCCGCTACAATCAAGGTACAGAAGTATTAAATTTCTTAATTGGATTACATGTGAAATTTAAATGCAAGTCATGATTATATGTGAGTTGTACGGATTATATGAAATTTTATGATTTATTATGGGGTTAAAAAATTTTTTTTTAATGCGAAACAATTTGATAAGTAGAAGAATTTTTACGTTAGATGAATGACCTACAACTACAACAAGCTCATCGGAACTATTATCGTGATGTCCAACACGACTTATCTACCCACATTGCTTACATGCTGCAATTATGGAGACAAGTCAAGGATGTTGGTGAGGGAATTACCGACTACTGGGCCTGCCTGAAGCTGATCGACACGCTGCCTTCGGCTTGGAAGGACATTGCCGACCCAATTTTCCAGAGTGGCTTACGATACACTATTGATTCCCCTGTTCCACAAATAAGCTATGCTCACTTCACCCTACGCTTATTCGAGAGAGTTGTTCGCTTGGTACCACCTGAAGGACCTTTGACACAATGGGGAGAGATAATGCACGAGGACTATTATGCAGAGGTTGGACCTGTACTCAACAATGGAGATTCCGAAGAAGAAGACCCTGAGGAAGATATGGGAGAAGATGATAAATAAATGAATTATTCGAATGTTGGTTTTGATATCCCATTTTGAAAATTTTAAATAAATATCCCGTATGTTAGGGATAAAACCTTTAATTTCATTATTTATTAATCGACTTTATGATTTGTGGATTTGAAAATAATTATTCTCTTAATGATGAATATGAATTTTATTATTTTAAATTATGTGCCTATATCATGTATTTGTTGCCCGAACAATGTGATGATATGCAATAATACTTTAATTATAAATTGTATCTAAATAAAGTACTAAAGAATTATTTACATTGGAAATTAAAGGATGCCTCCCCGAAGAGATGCTCAGAATCCCCAGAATGCACAAAATGCTCCAAATGCCCCAAATGCCGATCCAGATGCTCATACAAAAATAGTCTGTGAGTTCCGTGCAAACCACCCACTTTTCTTCAAGGGTAGTGAAGGACATGAATACATGTAGGAATGGATTCGATCGCTCGAGAGAACTTTCCGCCTACTAAAATGCAAAGATGAACAGCGGGTGCTCTGCGCATCCAACCAACTGGCTAAGGACGCAGACCATTGGTGGGACGCTTATTGGGCCATGAGGCCAAACGAAAACAGAGAAGAGATCACTTGGGATGAGTTCAAAGCAATCATGAAAGCAAACTACTACCCTCAAGCTCACCAGGAAAAGATGGAAAATGAGTTTTACAATCTCAAGCAAGGAAGTATGACGGTGATCGAGTATGAGCGGCGATTTAATCAACTGCGCCGATCCGCTCCACAATTGGTAGACACTGAAGAAAAATGGGCAAAGAAGTTCCTCGGTGGACTGCACTAGGACATACAAGAGAAACTGTCCGTATTGCCCGATATGAATTACGCTGATACGTTTATGAGGGCCCAGAAAGTTGAAGCTTGCTTACTGAAAGGGCGAGCGAACAGAAAGCCGATAGAGAACCCAAACAAGAGGAAATGGGAAGGTTCTAGCCAAGGAAGGTACAACAACCACAACAGGCAGACAAGGCCAAACAACAATCCTGCTGCAAATGCACCAAGACCAAAGCCGCTTTGCTCACGGTGCGGAAAGAACCACTATGGTGAATGCCTCAGAGGACAGCGTAGATGTTTTTGGTGTTATAAAACTGGTCATAGAGCCCAGGATTGCCCAAAGCCATCGAACTACAGGCCTGACAATAGGGGACCGCCTGCGGGAGGAAACGCGAGGCAAACCACTGGAGGGCAAGGAAGAGTGTTCGCTATGGATCAAGCTGAGGGAAGCAAAGACCCTGATATTATGAGAGGTACTTTATCAGTGGGTAAATCCCGAGCTTTCACTTTATTTGACACTGGTGCGTCGCATTCTTTTATTTCTGCAAAGTATTGCCATAAGATTTATTGTAAACGAGTCAAGAGCGACGAACCTCTTGAGATAAGTTTACCATCGGGAGAGAGAATCATTGTGCATTCCTTGATAGAAGGAGTAGGGGTATGCATTGAAGGAGTAGATTTTAGTGTCAAGCCATATGTTTTGGATATGCACGGATTCGATATGATTTTAAGGATGGATTGGCTTACTTATCATTAAGCCAACATCAAGTGCAAGGAACGGGAAGTGGTCCTGAGAGAACCAAGATCCGAAAGAGAAATCGTCCACAAGATTAAGAGTGGCGTTATACCAAGAGTTTTGTCGACTGCAAAGGCCGCAAAGATGCTAAGGAAGAAGTCTTGTCAAGGGTTTCTAGTCAATATTGTGGACAACAAGACTATGAAGATATCACCTAACAACATACCTGTTGTACGTGACTATCTCGATGTTTTTCCGGAAGATTTACCAGGAGTACCTCCAAACCGTCAAGTTGAATTTTCAATAGATTTGCTACCCGGATCAGCTCCAGTATCCAAAGCTCCATACCGAATGGCACCCATGGAACTACAAGAATTAAAAGTTCAACTACAAGAGCTCTTAGACTTGGGTTTCATCCGTCCAAGTGTATCACCATGGGGAGCGCCAGTCCTTTTTGTTAAGAAGAAAGATAGATCAATGAGGATGTGCATTGACTATCGAGAGCTTAATCGCTTGACAGTGAAGAACAAGTATCATTTGCCCCGAATAGAGGATTTGTTTGATCAACTGGAAGGAGCTAGCACATTCTCCAAGATTGACTTGAGATTCGGATACCATTAATTGAGAGTGAAAGAGTCAGATATTTCCAAGACTGCCTTTAGAACTCGCTATGGGCACTACGAGTTCGTCGTAATGCCTTTTGGGTTGAGTAACGCCCCTGCTGTGTTTATGGATTTGATGAACCGAGTTTTTCATCCATATCTTGATCAATTTGTCATAGTATTTATTGATGACATTTTGGGGTACTCGAAGGCCGAAGCACAACATGAAGAGCATTTGAGGATAGTGTTCGAGACACTTCGAAAGGAGAAGCTCTACGCAAAGTTCAAGAAATGTGAGTTTTGGTTGAATCAAGTCACATTCCTTGGGCATGTGGTGACATCTCAAGGAATTGAAGTAGATCCCTCAAAGATTGAAGTTGTGAACCAATGGAAGACGCCTACAAATGTACAAGAAGTTCGTAGTTTCTTGGGGTTAGCCGGCTATTACCGAAGATTCATTGAAGGATTCTCGGACTCGCAAAGGAGAAAAGTTTGTCTGGTCTGAGAAGTGTGAAGAGAGTTTCCAAAGGTTGAAACATGACCTGACTACAGCACCGGTCTTAACAATACCTAACCCAAATGAAGAATTCACAATCTATAGTGATGCATCGAAACAAAGGCTCAGATGTGTATTGATGCAACATGGAAAGGTTATCGCTTATGCTTCAAGACAACTAAGACCACATGAGGTGAACTATCCTACTCATGACTTGGAATTAGCGGCCGTGGTTCATGCACTGAAGATTTGGCGACATTACCTTTATGGAGGAAGATGTACAATTTTCACGGACCATAAAAGCTTGAAGTATTTTTCTACGCAGAAGGAGCTCAACATGAGACAAAGGCGATGGTTAGAATTGGTGAAGGATTATAATTGCTCAATTGAATACCATCTAGGCAAGGCTAATTTGGTAGCCGACGCCTTAAGCCGAAAGACTAAAATAGAGCTAAATAGTTTGCATACCAACCAATAAGAGTTGATCAATGAATTTGCCAAGATGCAAATTGAGTTGGTGACATCACCTTCCAACACAAGAGCAATTATTGCAGCATTGGAAGTTCAACCGACTCTAAAAATGGAAATAAAGGAAGCTCAAGAGCAAGATCACTTTTTGCAAGGAATGAGGAAGAAGGCACAAGGAGGCGAATACAATGGCTTCAAAGTGGATGACGAGGGAGTGTTGACACTCAATGGAAGAATATGTGTTCCAATGGTGGAAGAATTAAGAGAAAATATTTTAGGCGAAGCGCATGGAGCGCCATACACCGCTCACCCAGGAGTAACAAAGATGTATCAAGACTTGAAAGAAAGATTTTGGTGGAGAAGCATGAAGCGAGAAATCGGATACTTTGTTGAAAGATGTTTAACTTGCCAACAAGTTAAGATTGAACACCAGCGGCCAGCCGGAAAGCTTAAACCAATTGAGATTCCCGAGTGGAAATAGGAGCAAATTGCCATGAATTTCGTGGTGGGTTTGCCAAGGTCTTCAAAGGGGAATCATGCCATATGGGTCATTGTTGATCGATTGACTAAGTCAGCTCACTTCTTACCTGTGAAGATGACATTCAAGATGGAACAGTTTGCTCAGTTGTACATTCAAGAGATAGTGAAGCTTCACGGCGTACCAATTTCTATAGTGTCTGATAGAGATACACGTTTCACTTCAAGATTTTGGGAAAGCCTGCACAAGGCCATGGGAACAAGATTAAAATTCAGCACCGCCTATCACCCGCAAACCGATGGACAATCAAAAAGGACGATTCAAATTCTGGAAGATATGCTAAGAGCATGCACACTTGACTTTGATGAGGCATGGGAAAAGTTTCTACCTCTAGTCGAATTTGCCTATAACAATCGCTATCAAGCGACTATCAAGATGGCCCCTTATGAGGCGCTTTATGGGAGGAAGTGTAGATCGCCATTGTATTGGGATGATGTTGGTGAGAAGGCTGTCTTGGGTACCAAACTAATAGAAGAAGCGATGGACAAAATCAGAATTATTCGAGATAGAATCAAGTCTGCCCAAGATAGACAAAAGTCGTATGCTGATCAAAGAAGAAGAGATTTGCATTTTGAAGTTGGAGAACATGTATTTTTAAAAGTGGCTCCCACAAAGGGCGTCGTACGATTTGGACAAAGAGAGAAGCTGAGGCCCCATTTCGTCGGCCCTTTTGAAGTTCTTGAGAGGATTGGGGACCTAGCCTACCGTTTAGCTTTGCCACCCAAGTTGTCCTCAGTGCACAATGTTTCCATGTCTCAATGTTGAGGAAATATGTTCATGATCCTAGCCACGTGGTAAATTTCTCGGCATTGGAAATTGGCAAAGACCTAACATATAAAGAAGAGCTATGAGGGTCTTGGAGCGAAAGGTCCAAAGAAATCGAAGTCACGATGTGCCATTCATTAAAGTACAATGGAGTCGACACACGCAAGATGAGGCCACCTGGGAAAGAGAAGATGAAATACAAGCAAGATACCCCTCTTTCATTACGGGTAAGACAATTGCACTATGATGGAATTTCGAGGACGAAATTTTTATTAGAAGGGTAGGATGTAACAACCCATACAATTTTATACATGAATCCAATTGTAGCCCAACTTTTAGAGGCCCAATATAAGCATAAATATTGGTCTAGCCCAATTGTTATTCAAACCCTATCAATAAAGAAGAAGAAACAGATTTAGATACTTCACTCATTAATAGGAAATAATCCTTCTATTCAAAGGAACATCAAATCACGACCATTATGCAGGGGAGTTATTTTCGTGCAATCATTTCCAAAAATTCATTCTCACAATTATGGAAAGTTTGACCAACCTTAGCGTCAATTTCTAGAATTTTAATTCAGCCGTTCAATGCATAAATTAAATCCTTCTCTTCATTCTCACACACCATCTACAGTTCCTCCTCACGCTGCTGCACTTGTATCAAGAGAGAAGGGTAACAGTACCTCCAGTCTCCTTCTTTTCTCCTTTTGTTGTCATCGATCAAAGTTCTAGCCTATTCCTTTTAATTTTTTTCTACCCTCATTCTATTTGAATAATTTCGTAAACATATCATGTCATGGGTAGTAACGTATAGTTATATGATTCTAGGTTTTGAGGGATCTTGATCACGACGTTCATTACTCGAATCTAAGGTTTTTACGTGGTTAAAAGGTGGGGATTTCTCTCATCTTGTATATGTGAAATATTTCATGTGTGATAGTTTATTGTAACTGAAATATTATCATCATCTTGTTGTGATCTGGAATTGGATTATGTGAATCCTATGTGCAATACGAGTTGGGACTATTGTGGTGCCTTGCTATTATCACGGGTAACGAATCGATGTCGTATCTTATAAGTCATGGATAAAGGACCAAAAAGGTGCCTTATCAATATGTCAGGAATGTTTCGTAAGTGAATTTAAATTATTGTATATGAATTATTTTTACTTGTATAAGCATGAGTAAAATTCACACTGAGCTTGTGGTTGCTCACCCCAACAAATTACCTTCCTTTCAGATTAAAGCGAGACGTTAGCGTACGAGCGGGGATGTGTCGAGCAAGAGGAGATTACATGAAAAATTTTAATAAGTTTGTCCCTGTACTACTTTCATTTTATTCATGGCTTGACAACTTTAATTTGAGATTTTGTTGGTTTACTTACTACAAGCAAGTTTCGTGTTGGTGTCTTATGATGGGAATTTGCAATCATTTGGGATTACTTGCAATAAATTAGTATCATATGTTATTGACTGTCAATTTTTCATATTTTAGTTACTGTTGAATTTGCAAAAATGAGACAAAATTTTGGGTTGTCTTGTTTGTCAATTCCAGTCCAAATATCTATGAATCAATTGGTACTAGGATTTTGATATATATAGATATAGAATTCAACTTAATTTATTGATCATTACATAGAATTCAATTAAGATATTGTATGAAAGTATGATTTCTTCTATTCTCCTTTGAGAATTGGAGGATTTTTGGTTGGGTGGATTCAAAGAAAAAGAAGGTTTTTTTCTAACTTACTTATTTTCTTTTTCCTTATATCAAAAACGCAATCAAAATGCAATTATCTCCAAGAACAAAATGTCTGTTATGCTTAATATCGTTAGTTTGATCTGTATTAGTATTAATTCTACCCTTTATTCGAGTAGTTTTTTATTCGGCAAATTGCCCGAAGCCTACGCTTTTTTGAATCCAATCGTAGATGTTATGCCAGTCATACCTGTGCTTTTTTTTCTCTTAGCCTTTGTTTGGCAAGCTGCTGTAAGTTTTCGATGAGATCCTGAATAATAATATCCTAGAAAATGTACGATTTCCTCGATAAAAAAAAAATTCTAACAATTGAAAAAATAACATAAGTTTTAGAGTATGAACCCTAGATTCACACACTGAAATTCGTGGACAGTCGCCAAAACCCAGGCTTACCCCATTTCCGCATTTTTGACCCCCTTTCCAGTGAAAGACCCTAACCCTATTAGGGTCTCCCACAATAGAATATCTAATAATGTAAAACAAATGAATTTGTGACAATGGATTTTTATAAAAAACCGAATTTATTTTTATTTAGGATATGTGGTAGAAAAATAGAAGATCTATTCTCTTTTTTTTTTTCAAAAAAACCATCTTGGAGATTGTGTAATGCTTACTCTGAAACTCTTTGTTTATACCGTAGTGATATTTTTTGTGTCTCTCTTTATCTTTGGATTCCTATCTAATGATCCAGGGCGAAATCCTGGACGTGGTATAAATTTTCTTAAAAATTTGTTCTCCTATATATTGCAACTGGGATGTGGTATAAAATGGTTGAGTAAATTACTATGCACAGTCAGTGGAAATAATGTGATGAATTGTATGAATTGTCTGTCGGATTCTTCTCGTGATTTTGCCATAGGGAATAAACTGATTGAAGTCGAGTTTAAAATGCGAGACTTTTGTGTTGTCCTTTGAGTCGGTCACATGTCAGGTTGTGGTTGAATTATTTTTGTGATTTCGGGTAGATACGGCATGTTAAGAAGAAGGTTCCTGTTAGAGTTTTTCTTGTAGGGTGATTTAAAATAAAATAAAATAAAATATTCATATATCTTATATGCATTTAGAGATTATAGCATATTTTTTTTATTTTCTTTATTATGGTTATATACGGCAGATTGTGTGTAGGTGTAGTATAGTGGATGCCTTATTTCTTTAGTTAAGTTTTTAATTAATAATTGGTTATTCAGTACATTAAAACTGAATTGGCATTTTAATTTAAATAAATAAAATTTCAAATTGATTCGTGGGCCAAGTTGAGGTTTTAAATTATGCTGCAGAAATTTGCTTAAACTTACAGAATCTATTCTTATAAAATTTTCCTTCATTCTACTAAAATTACATTATTGTTATTTTTTTTGTTGCATAATAGGTTTTATTTATTTATTTATTTATTATTATTATTTTAATTTAATTGATTAGTCCCGTAAGTTATGAATTTATTTGTTATAAACTTGGAAATAAACTTGTAGTCCTTTTCCTTAAAGGCTTTTTGCTAATTATTCTTCTTAAAATAAAATAGCAAGAACTTATAGGACTAAATTCTTAATGAGTTCCTTATATTTGCCTTAATCATTTAAAGTTTAATGAAACTTATGGGACATGTCCCTTATTTTTAAATCCATTATCTTAGGATACTCATTTATTTATTTTTTTATAACTAAAAGCATTTTTATCACGCATTACTTAATGTTCTATTTATGAAATAAAATGGGAACTTCTTAATTTAGAAAAATTGGGGTGTGACAGTAAGCTAGGACAGAGATGATTAAGGGAGTATAACTGAAGTTGAAAAATTAGACTAAATTGTTCCCCTTAATTGTTGGGAATAAATATAAGAGATCATTTCTAAGTAACATAAAATAAGTTCGTTGGGGAGGCTACTTTTCGGTTACGTTTTGGATTAAACAATTTCTCTTTTTATGTGAATTTGTAGAGTATAGTGGTGAGGTTTTTTTGTCGTTAGTATACTATATTAACTTCACCAACTAAGCAATACTACAACTAAGGTCGTTGAAATTAGTCGTTAGTATAGTATATTAACTGCACCAACTGAGAAATATGTAGAAATTCATATAATTGAGAAGTAATCAAGGTAGAAGAGGATGGAATCCATTGTAGCAAGCAGAAGATAAAAGAGAGAAAGTTATGGAAATTATGATTTCATTAATGGAAAAACTATAGTGAGGTTACCAGTTTGCAAGTATGTATACAAATCAATTACCAATAGAAAAATGCGAAGTGGCAACAATATTGAAAATATCTATTAACTAAACATGTGCTAGGCACATGTCTGCACCCCCTCCTCAAGTTGGACATCCAACTTGGACAACAAGAGCAACAAACAAAAAACGAAATAGAAAACAAAGGCAGCAATCTTCAAGAACAAACTGAAGCAGCAGCCAATCTTCAAGGGCAGCAAGAACATATCCATGTAGCAGTAGTAGAAGTGCATACCAGCAACATAGCATCAAGTAAGGGCAGCACTCAAAAGCGTAGGAAAAATGAGAAGCAACATTCTTCCAAACCAAACAGGGACAGCCTCATTTGATTCTTCATCTCTCAAATTCTTTTCTTCCTCCAACTCTTTCTTCAACTTTACTCTCCACTTCAAGTTCTTCAACTTGTTGAAAATTGGTCAAAGCAGTTACAATTTGGCTTACTTGATTCTCCAAAGCTTCTAACCTCTTTTCATTTGCCTCATTTCTTGCTTCATCTCTTTTCTTGTCTTCCTCAAGGTTTGCTATCATCATCTCAATCAAGACTTCTGTAGATGATTTTTCTTCCTCAACTTGTTGAAAGTCTCCTCCCTGTTGGTTGTCAAAATTCCATCCTTGAATTGGTGAACAATTCCCATGAAAATTTTCCTCATAGTTACTTTGAAAATTTACTTGGAAATCATTCACTCCCATGAAATAAGCATCTCCTACTTGAGAGTGAGGAATCCTCCACGCTTCTTGCTCCAAAGGACTATGAATCAACACATTTTGCACATTTTGACCACCCCTCAAACTTGAACTAAGCAAGACTTGACTATAAACATCTTGATTCATCATCCTTATTTGTCTTGTCAATTCCAAAGTAGCGGGGGTAATTATCTCGGAGGATTCATTTTTAAGAAAACTTGATTGAGGATTTTGACCTTCATCACTACCTTGAGCACATCTTCTATATAATTACAATAAGGCGTAATTTTAGAACGAAGAAGAAGTGCTGGTGTAGGGATTTGGTGAAGAATACGCACATGCTTGATAAGGGTGGAATGTATTTGCATTGTAAGCTTGTTGTCATTCTCCATTTCTTCCTTGACTGTAGTATTGAGAGTTATCTTGATCCATTTGGAAATTGTAACCATAGTTGCTTTTATTCATATAGCCTCTTGATTGTGGAGGTGGAACCCTTGCAATTTGATCCCCAAAGACATTTGTGAATTGGTTCCAACCATCAATTTAAATGCTCTTCTCAAGGCTTACTACAATAGATGAAGGTGAATGGATGAAGGTGGTGGTGTAAAATGGAGGAAATGGTATGTGATGTGTGTGTGCAGCCTCAAACCCACGAAAATCTACTCAAATATTGAAGTATTGGGTATTTATACCCCTTGGGAAGCTTCTAGAAGAATTCTGATTTTTTTTACAGAAAAAGCACCTACATGGCCCGTGTACGGTACACGGCCATAGGGGTGGCCGTGTAGGCATTTCTGGTGTCAGAACTCGCCCAAAACATATAGGACCGTGTTCGGTACACGCCCCGTGTAGTTGCTGGCCGCGTAGTCTCACCGTTTCGAGCATAACTTCCACATCTGATCTTCGATTTGAGTAATTCTTTCGCTCACGCGATCCTCTTTTCCTTGGTTTTCTATCCATATAAAGATCTGATAAAACTTCCAACATTTGAAGGTCTAACAAGTCATGTAAAGTAGCACAACCGTGCTGAGTAGGAACAGCTTGCGCGCCGTCACCATTTTAATCATAACTTTCTCGTTTGGGCTTCAATTGAGATGTTTCTTATACCAAAACGATTCTATTTCTTTGTCTTTCCAACCATATATCACACTTCTAGTTTTGAGTTCCAAAAGAGTATAGAAAAATTGCTAAAGTTGGACGTGCGTTTTTCATCATTTTGCTTTGACTCATTCTCCATCGTTTCAACTCCGAATTGAGATCTGCTTTTTCCTACATCTTTTTTATCATGTCTAACATCCATTAAAAATTGAAAATTATAGATTTAAGCTCATTCTCATACATTTCCATAAAACAAAAATAGAACCAAATAGAATACAAATACGAATAAAATAACATGAAAACACATATAAAAAGACACTAAAATCTAGGTGAAAATATCACTCATCACATAGCAGCTACATGGCAGCAAGAGAAAAACAGCAGTATTAAAAACAACCCAACTTCAAGCGTAGGAAACAGGGCAGCAAACTTGAACCGAGGAGAGGCAGAGAACCAAAAGCAAACCAGCTAGCATTTCGAAAACGAAGCAAACCATAAGCAAGATCTTCACAGCAAAGTCTTCAAAGAAATCAAGTGGAACAACAGTCTCGTAGCAATCGATTAGTAATAAACCATAGCAATAGAAGAATCATGCCGCAGCAAAACCAAATAGAAGTAGCAGCAGGAAGTCATTAGCAATTGCAGTAGCAAGTCATATAATAGCAGTCTCGGAACGACCATAAGCAGCAGAGTCGGAGTGTAACAACCAATAGCAATCCAGGTAGCAATAGCAATAGAATTAGCAATCCAAGTAGCAATAGCAATATAAGTAGCAATCGTAGCAATTGCAATAGAAGTAGCATTCCAAGTAGCAATAGCAATAGAAGTAGCAATCCAAGTAGCATAGCAATACAGGTAGCAATCCAATTTAGCAGTAGAAACCCAACAAAAGCAGCAATTCAAGATCAGTAGCAAATCAGAGGCAGCAAATCAGATCATAAGGAAGGACAATAATAACAGACCAAACTAACAATCTATGCAGTTACCCGTAGCATCACCGTACCAATCCATCAACACTTCTCGGCCGGAAGAAAACCATAGCAATATAAAATATCCAATCCATCACGGCTTATGAACAACCCATTTTCTCACGAAAACTTAAGAGGCAGTTTCAAGCATAATACCTGGAAGGAGAAAGGTAAAATAAATCGGTAACCATCATCGCCGAAATAGAAGGAGAAGTAATAAACATCGTCGTAGTCCACAGAATTGCCATGTGAAAGCCCGCAGAATAGCAGTAAGAAAAAAACCCAAAATCAAGGGAAACCAGTAGCAATCAAATTGGAAATTTCAGAAAGAAATCATAAATCAAGGGTTTCTCGTAAGGACAAATCGGTGGAGTAGAATAACGAGTAACTGCCACTGCAAGAACGGACCATTTTGTATTCAGAGAATTAGCCATGTGCGGAAGCTCGATAAAGAAGAAAAAATCCAAAAAAAAGAGGATACCCGTAGCAAACCAAAAATCATGGAATTCCCCAAAATAAGGGATTCTCATAGCAATGGATCGTAACTTGGTAACTGATACCATATAGAAATTCATATAATTGAGAAGTAATCAAGGTAGAAGAGGATGGAATCCATTGTAGCAAGCAGAAGATAGAAGAGAGAAAGTTATGGAAATTATGATTTCATTAATGGAAAAACTATAGTGTGGTTACCAGTTTGCAACTATGTATACAAATCAATTACTAACAGAAAAATGCCAAGTGGCAACAATATTGAAAATATCTATTAACTAAACATGTGCTTGGCACATGTCTACACAATACTACAACTAAGGTTGTTGAACCAATGAGATACTGAATTATTTCTTGATTTCCTTACCATATGGTGTTAGTACAACATATGCATTTATAAATAATGTGCTAGCACCTCACCTCATGAGGTCCCACCCTGCCTATTTTTACATTTAAAGATCGAAGAGTTCCTGTATTTGACTAGCCATTCTTGAGGAACAAAAAAATTCTCAGAGTTTGTTCCTTCGCATGGGATTAAGACTGTCCTTAGTTAAGGATGGTTTGAGATTCATTTAATATATTTTTGTCATTAATTTATTGGCTCCCTACAGCTACTCTTCATAATTAGTTTATTTGGAGAATAGATTAAGGGAAATATAGTTGTAATTCATTACTACATTTTGATATTTTTATATGTTGGTAATTATAAATGCTTAAAATTAGCTTGAGGGTAAATCAATGCTTAAGTATATATTACATTTGTATTACATCTACTCTTGAGAAAGTATTTATGTTTCAATCAATGGCGAATACAATGTTTACTTTAGTTATATCTTGAGTATCTATAGATATAATGTCAGGATCCAATGACCAAGCAAATTTCTCAATGCATCAACAGGTATCTATTACAATGATCACATTTCTCTATGCCATTTGCTGATTTTGCTTCTTATTAAAGAGGATCATAGAGATTCCTAAAGTTGGTAAAGACTGTAAGACCTTAAATACAGCCATGTGAAATATTCATGAGAATCAAAAAGAGGAAAATTTAGATGGTCGGTACTCTTGGTAAGTGATGAGAGTGAAATAAGCGTGTTTTAGTATCCAATCTGACACCTTTTTTATGGGAATTGTTGTCATATATTAGCATAAGCATCTTATATTCAATTTATGTGAGAAAAAGGTGCACTTGAGGTATTTTATTGTATTTTAGGTGGAAAAATGATCAAAAGTGCAATGTTGGAAAAGGTGCAACTTGTGTATGAATGCTGAAAAACGCACATCCAACTTGTATAATTTTTTGTATTTATTTGGAGCTCTCAATTGAAATTGTGATACATGGTTGGAAAGCCATAGAAGAAAGGATCATTTTGAACTAAAGAACACTTCAATCGGAATCCAAATGAGAAAGTTATGATCAAAATGGTGACGTCGCGCAAGCTGTGCCGAACAGAACGGATGTGCCATTTTGCATGACTTGTTACAAATTCAATTATTGGATTTCCTGTGAGTTATTTATATTTATAGAAAGCCAAGAAAGAGAGGATCGTGTGAGCATAAGAATCACTCAAATCGGAGTTCGGATGTGGAAGTTATACGCAAAGCTGGTTCGACCAAGAAGCTTGTGGTTCGACCACTGGTTCGGGTCAAACCAAGAACCTGAAAATGTGTTACAGAGTAGTTCGACCACCCTGATCTGGTTCGACCAAGCCCAAAAGTAAAACCAAATGCCTGAACAGCTCCAGATCTGCATTTTTACACCCCAGTGCGTGTATTTTCGTGTTTTCCAAGAAAAAGGTCATCCAAGGTTTATAAGGAGAACTTACAAGCATAAAAGGGGATGTAGATCATACCAAGAAATCATAGAACTGCAACACAATTATCTTACACCCCACAAGGGGGGATCACCCCCTAACCATCATCCACATCATTTCCTCCATTCATCCATCACTTTGAAGATTCGTCTGTGGAATCAATAGGAGAACCAAGAGGAGGATTCAAAATGGAGAAGGATGTGACGACGCCCGCATTTAAGGTTTTTATTCGTTTCCTAATTTATTTTTGTATTTTCAGACATATGGGTAAGATCTATCCAACCCTCATGATTGTTCTTCGCAACATCATAGACTAGAACCGTTTTGGTAGATCTAGGGTTTTAAAGATTTTGTGAATTAATTAAACTCTCTTGTGTGTCCTCCGTACAACACTACTTGTGGATTTATTTTATATATGATTGCACGTTTTATAATCCATATTCATGGTCGTTTTGCGTATCTTCAATTGGTATAAAGAGTCTGAATATATATATCTTGGTTGTAGATTGAGTGTGTTCATGATGGGTGTTTTCTTAACACACAATTTTAATCCCCAAGTATAAAGGATATCAATTGTAGTTTCGAAGGTGACCAAGTTAAATATCGAATCCACGGGACGGGTAAATATTACTTTAGTTATTTTCTAGCAATTATGACTATGTTGAGAATCGTAATTGTTGGTTTTTAAACTAAGTAACAATTAAAATAGCAAATCAATAACAAGAACAAGAGAAGAGTAGTTGTCATCAAATAAGATGATAGGTAGTTCGTCAGGCCATCCAGTTTCATTCGTTAATTCATAATTTCGTATGTCGATGTCTGACTCTGCCTTGTGGTTTATGGACGCATCGCTAGACCATGCAAATCTACTCTATAGACACAAATAGATAAGCTTTTGACACGTGTGAGTATCCTCAGAGCAAGATGTATACTTTACCCCCCTTTCTAGGTACTATCATAATCAATTATTTCCCGTGCACTTAGCACTCTAACCCAATTTGATCTCCCTTTTTAGGTACTATAAAGTTATACTTTTAATCCTACTTGTTAACCCGAATTCAATTCAATTAACAAATATTCATATAAGATGGTTCTAATAAAACCTCGGAATTCCTTCACTTAGAATTATAACAATAAACCCTGCTCATTAGTGAACGCACTCAATCAATAACCATGTTATGTATTCAGACTCTACACAACGATTATTGATGCACAAAACAACTATGAGTATGAATTAAAAACGTACAATCTTATATAAACTAAACCACAAGTAGTGTTGTACGGAGTATACACACGAAATACAAATAAACTCATGAAACCTTCATAACTGACTTGTTCGTATGTTCTCAACACACAATTTAATCCCCAAGTGTGAAGGATATCAATTGTAGTTTCGAAGGTGACCAAGTTATTATCGTACCCAAGGGACGGATAAATATCAATTCAATTATACTCTAGTAAACTAAGAATATTTGGAAATATAATAATGTTGAAATTGAGTAGGAACTATTAATCGAAATAACAAAAGAAAAGATAGAAGGTTGTGGTCAAGTGAGATGATAGGTAGTTCGTCAGGTCATCCGGTTTCATTCATTAATTCATACTTTTGTGTGTCGATGTTCGACTCTTCCTTGTGGTTTATGGATGCATCACTAACCCATGCAAATCTACTCTATAGACACAAGTAGATAAGCGTTTGACACGTGTGAATATCCTCAGAGCAAGATGTATACTTTACCCTCATATCTAGGTACTATCATAATCAATTATTTCCCGTGCACTTAGTACTCTAACCCGATTTGATCTCCCTTTGTAGGTACTATAAAGTTATACTCTTTATCCTACTTGTTAACCCGAATTCAATTCAATTAACAAACATTCATATAAGACGGTTCTAATAAGACTTAGGAATCCCTTCACTTAGATTTATAACAGTGAACCCTGCTCATTAGTGAATGCACTCAACCAATAACCATGTTATGCATTCAGACTTTACACAATGATCATTGATGCACAAAACAACTATGAGTATGGATTAAAAACGTGCAATCTTATATAAACTAAACCACAAGTAGTGTTGTACGGAGTATACACATGAAATACAAATTTAACTCATGAAACCTTCATAACCCTAGAACTACCGAAGTGGCTCTAGCCCATGATTGATCTAGGAACAATCATGGTTAGATAGACCGATCTTACTTGAATCTCCAGCCGATCCTCTGTCTCAGCCCTCCGGATGGTGGAAGATCGTCTCCTCCAATCCACGTCTTCTTATCTCCTTATGATTCTCAATCAAAAGCTCTTCTTCTTGGACTGCATGAACCTTCTTTTATACTTGTAATCACGTCTCTAGGGCTTGGAATGGGCTTTCCAAGTGATCCCATGCGTTTTGGCCTCGAAAAATCTGGATAAGGTAAGTTTCCGCACGTAGGTTTGACCTCGTCAAACAGGTCGAACCACTAGCCACAGGTCGAACCCTAAGTCGAACCACGCTACTGGAAGAATTCTGCACTGGTTCGACCTCTTGAACAAGTCGAACCTCTCAGGACTTGGTCAAACCCCAGGTCGAACCTCATCACTGGACAATCACGAACTGGTTCGACCAGGGTTCGACCTGATGAACAGGTCGAACCCCTCAAGTCGTGGTCGAACCTACTTCCTGCACTTCTCCAACACTTGTTCGACCTGCTGGAGAGGTCGAACCCTCCTCCAACAGGTCGAACCCACCTCTTTTCTTGGCGGTTCGCATGGTCTTGACTTTGTCTCTTCGATTCTTGGCACTTTCACTCCGTTTTTGCTATGAAAACCACTCAAATAGCTCCACCAACACCTGATTCATGCTAATTCACAATATATATAGGTTTTCCACCTATTTCCACATCAAAACTCTCCAAAACTAGCACAAAACTTGGTGTCAAACTCGTGAATTTACACACTCATCAAACCCCCAAACCTACATGTTCCTCGTCCCGAGGCAACCAAATCAAACCACAGGAGTCGTGTATAATTCACCAAGATAAAGTACAACACATATCACACATGCAACTTCATTAAATCAAACAAGTATTAATTGCTTCATATATATCACTCATGCCAAACCAATCCAATCACACACCATTCGAAGTACTAAGTAATCTAGCTCACAAGCTAAGTATTTATTCTCTTTCACTCAAGTGCGTGAGGCACTATATAGGTTAATATAAACACTCATATCAATTCATATTCACGCGTAACCATAAGCTTGGCAAAGGTCTCAAAAATCAACTTATAATCAACTCTTTACTAGGATCACAAAGGACTTATTTTTGGGTTATAATGTTGGCTCTTTGGAAAAAGGTAGGAAAATTTAGGTAAAGTGAATTAAGACACTAGTAGAGAGTTACCTTGGAGGTTCTTGATTTCTACTTCTTGCTGCAATATCTCCTCCAACTTCTCCTCTTCTTTTCATGGATTTTCCTTCTTTTTCGTGCATCAACATCATCTCTTTAGACAATTCGGGTACCAGTTTTAGGCACTACCCTTCTTCTTTTGTATAGGCCATCAGCTGCTAAGCTTCATGCACTAAGTATAAAATTTATCGGGGTACCAGTTTCAGGTACTACCCCTAAACAAGATTTAACCATATTCTTTTCATTCAACCATATTCTATCTTCCTCTTTCTTCTTACAACACTTACTCACCTCAACTCTCTACCAATGGATGGGTTAATCAAGCTCAAATAAAGGTTTATAAGGTTATTTACTTTGGCTACCAAAGAAAAAGCTTTAACGGCTCAACAAGGCATCCAAGGGTTAATAAGATCATTAGGAAGGATAAAATTTGGCTAAGTAGCTTAATCACAAAATAATGGCCTAAGATCATGTCCTAGTAATTTATCAATCATAAGTCTCACACAAGACTCCAAGCCAAGTTCTAGAATATGTTCATATGAATGATCCTCTCAAGAATAAAATAATCATGATCAAACATGATTAGAAAGCTCAAATCCTCACATAGGTAATCCTAGTACTCCTCATAGCACATAATTAAGATCAATTCCACACAAACTCAACATACTTATCAAATTATACATGTCTTTCATCAATAGAAATTAACACATAAACATATGAATGCACAAAATCAACAAGCTTATACCCAATCAATCATACAAGCATCTATCAATCGATATCACTTATACATTCCACTCACGCATGAATCACACCCAAAAAGAAAAAAAAATAATGGAATCAAGATGAATCGGAGGAAACCAAAGAAAACCTGAACCAAACTATTCCTCTGGAGCATCATCATCCTCATCATCATCATCCTCATCATCAAGTCTCCGCTCCACAATCCGGTGTAGATCACCAATGTGTCTATCCAAGTAATCCACTTGATCACCCAACCTACCAACTTTTTCATTCAAAGCAGTATACCTCTCATTCAGCGTAGCATAGTTGGCGTTAGCGAGTGCGAGCTGTCGATTCGTCTCCTGCTGGCTAGTAACGATCGCGACCAGCTACTCATTAATAAGGCGAAGCTGCTCCCGTGTATCATTCGAGACAGCCCACTGCTGACGCGGTGCTGGCTCATGCTGAGGTGCATCGTGCTGCATTGGCATCTCTTCATCCTGCTGCTCCTCCTCGGGCTGCTTTTCCTCCTCGGGCTGCTGTGGTGGACGGAACTCTCCTCGATCAACAATCTCCTGTAACTCCGCCATCCTACCATCGGCACACATCTATGATACAGTCCACCAATTACCACCCGACTTCACTATCACGGATAAGGCGTTGTGTCCGAGAGAATCCATCAACTTGTTCCTCGCCACTCGGATAGTAGTCAAGTTACTCACATCAAAGGGGAACATAAAATCGAAAGGCTTGAGTCCCCTCGTGAAGACCCAATCTCCATCTTTGAAATGGGCAAATCCTCCCTTCATGCATGTAAACATCACCAAATCGGGCTCTCCTCTAACGGGTGTGATGCCAGTGAAATCCAAGTTATAATGCTCAGCCACAATCGTCAGTAACCCTTCAATATTCACTTTTTGAAATCCAATGGTCCTGAATCGATGTAGTTGTGCAATGAAATACGCTCCAACATTGAACTGCACCCCATTTAGCATACACCACAAGACGTAAAGCTCTCCTCTAGACACAACACTCCCCTCTGAGCGGGCGAACAACGTGTTGCTCAAAACACGATCCATGTACCTCAAAACTGGATTCTTTATCGAAGAAGCACGAGCCTGCCTAATCTTATAATCTCCAATCTCCCCTGTGATCTCTCTCCAAAACATATTAGCGTTAAACGCTCCATTCTCCAAACGAGAGATTCCCAAAGGCATCTCAAACAACTCATTAAAATCCTCAGACGTCCATCTCCTACTCACTCCACCAAGCTGAAACGTACACTGATACGGGTACCCAAGCGGGTCCTTCACCATCTCAAATGAGCAAACTACTTCCGCTGTAAAATGGAAATACGTCGGCTTCTTTAACTCCATAAATCTCCGGATACCCACTTGATCGAACATCCAGAAAATGTCATTCCCAATTCTCATTATCCTCATCGCCTCATCATCTTGGTATCGAGTACGAGCTATCTTATCTGAGACTTCTTCCCATTTTTCTTTAATCTCATCCCAGTTTTGCATTTGAATTTTGAAGTTCTCGGGTAAACGATCTTGTAGCCTTGATTGTCGTCATTTTCACCTAGGTTTTAGTGTCTTTATGTGTGTATTTTCGGATATTTTTATCCGTATTTGTATTAAGTTTGGTGGAGTTATTGTTATTTTGAGGAAAGTGGTACGAACTGATATAATTGTGTAAATGAGCTTAAATATGTGTAAAACATGTCATGGAACGGACAAAAACGGAGTCGGGAGCGAAAGGGAGACGAAGAATAGGCCATGCAGCTGCACGGGCCGTGCGCGGAACACGGACTTGTAGCAGCTGGCCGTGTAATGTCATCAGAACACGCTGCTCGGCCAGAGATTCGGCCGTGCGCTGGTGCACGGGCCGTGCGCTGCTGCACGCCCCGTGTGCGGAGCTCGGCCCTGTAAGAAAAAGCCGTGTATTATCGTCAGAAAGTGCTGCACGGCCATGATCAAGGCCGTGTATTGCAGCTCGAGCCGTCTCCGGAAGCACGCACAAAAACGCCGAAGTAGGTGTGCCCTACACGGGCCGTGTACTGCAGCACGGGCCGTGTAGGTGCAAAATCCTGTGAAAATTTCAGAATGTTCCGGAAGCTTCTAGAAGGTCCCTAAGTGATATAAAACCATGATTGGTGCGAAATTGAAGGGGAGATTCACAAAAAATCATTTTTGGAGCAGTTACACCACATTTTCACACACATTCATCTCAATCTTTTCCACCCTTCACTTCATCCATCCAAACCACTTGATCTCCTCAAATCCATCCATTAATCCATCCATCCACCAATCTAAGAAGAGGAATTCATTAAGGAGTGAAGATTTGAGCATGTTGAAGGAGAAGAAGGCCTACATTGCAAGGGAAGCCAACTTACCTTTAATTTGTGATTTTCTTCATTATTTAGCTAGATTAGAGCATGCCTTGGATTTTAATGAATTTGTAATGCTATGTAGTGGCTAGTCCTCATGTGAGGCTGGCAATGTGATTGGTTAGGAATTATGTAGATTTTGCACACCACATGTTTGATGAAATGATTGTTATGAATATTTTCTATCATGAATGCTTATTCTCATTTGATGCATGATTTGTGTGGTTAAATTCTCTATGCATAGTGTTAGGATGGCCATTCCAATATTATGTATGGTAGTTTAATTGAATCATTGATTGTATGAGGTGACTTAGTTAGTATGAGGGGAGGAAAGCCATTCCCTCCAAGTGCTTAGAACCTCATGATAGGACATTAGTGATGAACTAGTGAGGGGAACCAAGTCAATTTTCACTTGACCTTAGAAAGGGAACACTAGGAAAACGTCCCTGCCCACTAGAGAAAATTCCTCGTGATAATATCTCTACACTGGTATATTAATATCCGTAAGTACCTATAGGAAGAGTTAAGATTGGAGACGCTCTTAGAGTGCCCTTAATATTATAACTTGAAAATCATCAATGCATGTGTGTGTGTGAGTCTATATAAGTCTTTTCCATGAGTGTTGCTTGCCTTGCATACTTCTTAGATTGCTCTACCTTCATCCATCTTCCATGTCCATTATATCCATCTATCTTTAATTGCTTTCTTAGTGTTAGTTTTTAGTGTTAATCATCCCATTCTTATCGATTCGTCCTACTAGAGTAAAGCATTTCTCAAATACGGCTACCCACTTTCGCCCTTGGGTTCGATATCTTATAAATTTTGCACTTGGTTGCTTACGTGCTACACACGATAGAGTACACTTGCTCTAAATCAATTACCAAAATTGAAACCAAGTTCATGGCGCCGTTGCCGGGGCGAAAGCCTTTGGTGTAACGTGTTTGAATTTGTTAGCTCTAATTAGGACATTTTTTCTTATTTTTGCATTCTATATTTGCTTTGAAAAATTGTGTTCTTACTTGTTCTTCTTAATAGGTACATCAACCTTGAAAGAAGGGGAGAAGGAGCAAAAAAAAAAAAAAGCAAGTGACGAGATATTGTAGAAGGTCCCTTGAAGAGATGATGAACATTGACCAATTCTACAATAATGGAGGAAATGGGGGATGGCAACGAGCTTATAATGAGAGTACAAGCCAACCATATCAAGGATACATTTACACTCCATCAAGTTCCTACAATAATTTCTTCTCTACAAACATTCAACCAAGTTTTTCAAGTTATGAGCCTCAAAATACATACTCTATGCCTACTTCCAACTTTAATGGGGGACAAGTGTGGAACATGCCCAATTACCAAATGGGAAATGGAACAAGTATGCAAAATGGGTATGTCCAAGGGAATCTCCAAGAAGAGTGTCCGCCAAATGGTGAAGGAAAGTCTACAATGGAAGATCAAATGGCTAAAGTGTTGGAATTCATTAAAGGGACTAAAGAAGGAATAGATGAAATGAAACATGAAATGAGACAACGAAATGAAGAAAGAAAGAGAAAAGTTGAGGAAGAGGAGAGGAGATTTGAAGCCATAGAACGTCAATTGACTCAAATGATAAGTGAACGGAACACTTTCTACAACATGGAGAATTTTGATGAAGAGAATGAAGAAAAGTTAGAGGTAGAAGAGTGTTCGGGGGATAATAAAGACTCGAGTGTTGAAGAGTTTTTAAAGGCTAAGGAAGAAAAGAAAGAAGTAAGTTTGGTTGAAGAAGAGTGTGTAGAAGGAAAGGATGTTGAGAACAAGTCAAAATGGAGAAGGAAGAAAGAAATAGTGCCAAAAGAAGCAAAGCGTGTAGAAAAGTTTGAATGTGACTATTGGGGCATTCCGATTACTCCTTATCCTATTCATTTTCCTCAAAGATGTGTTAAAGAAGAAAAGAGAGAAGAGTTTGAGACTTACATTGCATTGAAAAAGAAGAAGATGGAGGAAAGTAAGGTGAAAGATGAAGAGGTCAAATCTATGCATGAAGAGTATTCCATGAAAGTGGAGGACCTTGGAAATGATGTAACGCCTTGTGAAATTGAAGGAAAAAGAACTCTTAATGCAAGGTGTGACTTGGAGAGGAGTGAAAATGTGATGCCTTATTCTACTTATAGAAGCCTTGATATGGGGGAACTCAAGCCTACTACAAGTTGTCTTAAGGGTAAAAATGGATCTTTTATTTTGACTTTTGGAAAGGTTGAAGACGTTGTGGTTAAAGTGAATGAGATGGTTTTTTCGGTTGATTTTATGGTACTTGCTGTGGAAGCGGAGCCTCGAGTCCCGCTTACTCTTGGAAAAAATTTCTTTACAACCGAAAGATCTAGTGAAGATGAAGAAAAAGAGGAAGTCTCATTGAGCTCGGAGGACGAGAATGAATTACTATCATGCCATCAAGGAGGAAAGGATGAATCATATCTTAAGACCCCAAATGTGCCTCCGGATGAGTTTGAAAAGATTGAACAATCTTACTACATAGAAGCTTTGAATCCTATTGCGGAAAATTTTGTGAAGAATGGAAAGAAAGGGGATGAGGAAATAACGAGTATTGTTCAAGATGGTGAAAATGTTGAAGACTTGTTGGAAAGTGATGAGGAAAAGATAATTAGTGACTTCTTATCCTTGTTGGATGATGAAAGTTGTTGTGAAGAGGATAAAGAGTTAGAACAAGATCATGAGGTAGAAAAAGGTGAAGCTTCGTTGAAGGCCAAGAACCCCGAAAAATTTGTACTTACATGTGAAATCAAGAATGGGAGAGACTTCAATGCTATAAGTGATCTTGGTTCAAGTGCAAATTTGATGCCTTTGGAAAATTTTTAAAAATTTGGCATTGAGCGGTTAAAGAAAACTCTTGTGGAATTTGAAAAGTTTAATTCTTCTCATGTTGAACTTGATAGGAATGAAGTTCCGGATATTGAATGGAAATTAGATAAAGAAGGATATTGTTGCTCTTGCAAAAAGAAAAAGCGTCCGTTGTATGATTCTCCCGGAATGTCAAGTATGGTAAGTAAGAAGGGGGATACGGTCATAACGGACAAGAAGAGAGCAAAAAGGAAGTTTAAAGTGAAGATGAAGGCCGATTGGCCAAAGGATTTTTGTGGAGTTTAAAAGTTGAATTATGCGTCCGGCTTGAAGACGTTAAACTTAGCGCTAGATGGGAGGCAACCCATCATTTATTTTAATGCTTTCATTTAATTGCTTTGATTTAGTTTTCTTGCATTTTTTTTGTGTGTAGGTGGATTGTGCTCATGAAGGAAAACACATAAGGATGAGACGAGATGTGCTAGATTTTGAATGAAGATGTATGTCACACCACTTTGTTCAAACTTAAATTTAACACTTGTGTTAATTTAAGTTTGGGGGGAGAGTGTGTGGTGGCCATAATTGAATGTTGGCATGCACATACGTCATCACAAGGTACGTTTAAGATGATCAATGGTGGAAACTACAGGGGTAAGTCTCACCACTTTTTGCAAACTTAATTCTCAACTTGTTTCGGTTTACGTTTGGGGGGATAGTGCGTGGTGTGCCTTACCACTTGTGTATCGTGCCAACCATTTCCATTACTAAATGCCTTTTCAGGGAGTTCACTTTACTACTCATCATTTTCCATTTTCTTAGCATATACTTGATTTGATTTGGATTGTTTGGATTAATATGCAACTTCTTGTGTTATGTACTTGGGAGGTTTACTTGCTTTATTTTTATTTTTGAATAAGGTGGCAAATCTTGAGCTTACATGTTATTGGAGGATTGAGGATATGTGCTTTATTTCTTTTGATGGATGGAATTTTGATTATTGCATGATTATGTGTTTTTGTGTTGTTGTTTGCTTGGTGAGTCTTTGCTCATGCGTTTTGTTTGTAATTTTTATTCTTGTATAGGGTTGCTTGGTGGTATGTTTTGGGAAGGAGTTGAGTAATGTTTTTGAGTATGAGCTATGATGCATTGTTTGTGATAGGTGATGGCAAGCATGTTAATGGTTTCTACTTGTTGAAATTGTGACATGGATTACATAATTTGTTCAATTTTGAGAAGTATGAAGGTTAATTAGGTTTCTTTTAGTCCAAGCAAAAGCTTGTGAGAGTTGAGCTTCAACCGTGCCTCCATGGTTAATTCTTGATGAGAGGACCGGTTGAACTTAGACAAACTAGAACTTGCTCTTGGACTATAGGAACAAAGCCCGAATGGTGAAATTTGTGACATGATCTTAGGCCATCCTTGTTGAATAAAGTCATAGCCATAAAATGTCCTTACCAAAAACATTATCCCTAGTAAGCCACTTTGAGCCTTTAAGCCTATTTCTTGTGATATAAGCACCTTACAAGCCTTGAAAACCCATTTAAACCTTATATATATAACCTATGTGTGGGTAATTGAGGATGATGATGATTTACAAGGGAAGATGTGGAAAAATATGCAAATGTATATGGAACGACATGTTGAGTCAAGAAAAGGATGAAAGAGCTCCAAATAAAAGCAAGTGCAACTTCAACAAAAGTGATTAAGGAGCAAAATAAAAAATTATGCTCAAGGAACACAAAAGTCAAAGAAAAGAAGTATGCCATTCAAAAAGAAGCTCAAGAAATCCAAGGAATGACGATGCTTAGTGCTTGTGATTAAAGTAGAAAAGAACGGAAGCATGAAAGTGAGGACGTTGAAGAAAAGAATCATATCTTCGATCAACCACACTTGAAAAGTCACTATTATCTAAAGTTTCCTACCTTACCAAAGAGCCTAAACATTACATCCAAAGATAAAGACCTTTTTGATCACTTATTGAAACTAGGGTGGCTTGTGAACATAGTCCATGAGCAAGCCTATGGTGAGTCGGTTCCAACCGGTTGATGAGTGTTGTTCAAAACCTTACTTCAAAGAGTGTTGAGTGAATTTGATATCCTATGAAAGGCTTGGATTGAAAGGGATTTGATTACTCTTTTGTCATGCTTGAGATTGAACTCGTTAATCTTTCATGTTATAAGTTTGATTATGTAGGGATACTTAACTTGATTTTGAAGTCCTTATTACTTGTGATATATTGTGGTTTATGTTCGTTAGATGTTCTCTAGGTAAAAATTTCTCCTCTTGTTTATCATTTTTTTAGTTGTTCGAGGACGAACAACACTTTAAGTTTGGAGGGTTGATTGTCGTCATTTTCACCTAGGTTTTAGTGTCTTTATGTGTGTATTTTCAGATGTTTTTATCCGTATTTGTGTTAAGTTTGGTGGAGTTATTGTTATTTTGAGGAAAGTGGTACGAACTGATAGAATTGTGTAAATGAGTTTAAATATGTTTAAAACAGGTCATGGAACGGACAAAAATGGAGTCGGGAGCGAAAGGGAGACGAAGAATAGGCCATGCAGCCGCACGGGCCGTGCGCGGAACACGGCCCTGTAGCAGCTAGCCGTGTAATGTCATCAGAACACGCTGCTCGGCCAGAGATTCGGCCGTGCGCTGGTGCACGGGCCGTGCGCTGCTGCACGCCCCGTGTGCGGAGCTCGGTCCTGTAAGAAGAAGCCGTGTATTATCGTCAGAAAGTGCTGCACGGCCATGATCAAGGCCGTGTATTGCAGCTCGAGCCGTGTCCGGAAGCACGCACAAAAATGCCGAAGTAGGTGTGCCCTACACGGGCCGTGTACTACAGCACGGGCCGTGTAGGTGCAAAATCCTGTGAAAATTTCAGAATGTTCTGGAAGCTTCTAGAAGGTCCCTAAGTGATATAAAACCATGATTGGTGCGAAATTGAAGGGGAGATTCACAAAAAATCATTTTTGGAGCAGTTAAACCACATTTTCACACACATTCATCTCAATCTTTTCCACCCTTCACTTCATCCATCCAAACCACTTAATCTCCTCAAATCCATCCATTAATCCATCCATCCACCAATCTAAGAAGAGGAATTCATTAAGGAGTGAAGATTTGAGCATGTTGAAGGAGAAGAAGGCCTACATTGCAAGGGAAGCCAACTTACCTTTAATTTGTGATTTTCTTCATTATTTAGCTAGATTAGAGCATGCCTTGGATTGTAATGAATTTGTAATGCTATGTAGTGGCTAGTCCTCATGTGAGGCTAGCAATGTGATTGGTTAGGAATTATGTAGATTTTGCACACCACATGTTTGATGAAATGATTGTTATGAATATTTTCTATCATGAATGCTTATTCTCATTTGATGCATGATTTGTGTGGTTAAATTCTCTATGCATAGTGTTAGGATGGCCATTCCAATATTATATATGGTAGTTTAATTGAATCATTGATTGTATGAGGTGACTTAGTTAGTATGAGGGGAGGAAAGCCATTCCCTCCAAGTGCTTAGAACCTCATGATAGGACATTAGTGATGAACTAGTGAGGGGAACTAAGTCAATTTTCACTTGACCTTAGAAAGGGAACACTAGGAAAACGTCCCTGCCCACTAGAGAAAATTCCTCGTGATAATATCTCTACACCGGTATATTAATATCTTTAAGTACCTATAGGAAGAGTTAAGATTGGAGACGCTCTTAGAGTGCCCTTAATATTATAACTTGAAAATCATCAATGCATGTGTGTGTGTGAGTCTATATAAGTCTTTTCCATGAGTGTTGCTTGCCTTGCATACTTCTTAGATTGCTCTACCTTCATCCATCTTCCATGTCCATTATATCCATCTATCTTTAATAGCTTTCTTAGTGTTAGTTTTTAGTGTTAATCATCCCATTCTTATCGATTCGTCCTACTAGAGTAAAGCATTTCTCAAATACGGCTACCCACTTTCGCCCTTGGGTTCGATATCTTATAAATTTTGCACTTGGTCGCTTACGTGCTACACACGATAGAGTACACTTGCTCTAAATCAATTACCAAAATTGAAACTAAGTTCAAGCCTCAGCTTCCTAGTCACTGTATCCACATTCGAAGGCCTGTCTTGCCTCTTCTTCGATCTTACTTCGTCTGCTCTACCTTTACCCTTACTTGATCCTTGTCCCTTTCCTGAAAACAACTATTTTAACACAACCAACAAGACAAGAACACAAGTATTTGACTAGCATAACCTATACTCTACTCAAAACTTCAAGCATCCATGCATAATCACTCAAACTAACATCTCAACACCACTTGCTTATTCAACATGCTCAAAACATCTTCAATCACACGTTCTTTAATCATCAAAACATATAGATGCACAAAATTGTTGATCAATTCATATAAACCATCAAGTTCAATCTATAATCAAACATTCTCCACCAACAAACATGAATTTATATGAATCAAATCAAATTATCAACATTTACCATGAAAACCAACCAAATTCAATCTCAATCCTCCTAACCACAACGAATTGCATACCTAAACCTTCAATCCTAGAGTAATTGAGTTGGAAGAATGTACCTTTTGACTTGCCCATGGTAAACAAATGATCGAATCACACACACACTTAAGAATCGCGACTGGAGCCCTGATTCTGCGACGAAAATCGCCCAAATCCGCGCCCAATTCGTAAATTCAAGGTGTAATGTGGTGTAATCGGTGTGCAATCGAGTGTAATTGAAAAATTTGTGCAAGAGTGTAGAGGTTCGAAGAGGGTTCGGGGTTTGGTGTTTTGAAAAAGTGATCGAACCCTTTTGAAAAATCGACTTAAAATGCGTACCTGGCTTGGTTCGACCTCAGGTTCGACCTCTTGAACAGGTCGAACCGAGGTCGAACCAATCTTCTGGACATATGCTCTTCTTGGTTCGATCTGGGTTCGACTTGCTGGACAGGTCAAACCACCCTTGTGTTGGTCGAACCAATCTTCTGGAAAACAGAGTGCTCTGAATGAACTGGTTCGACCTCGGGTTCGACCTTCCAAGCAGGTCGAACCATATCGACTCAGGTCGAACCACCCTACTGCATGATTTAAGACCTCAGGTTCGACCTTGGTTCGACCTATTAAATAGGTCGAACCTAGAATGATCTGGTCGAACCACCTCACTGGATGTTTTTCTGCGTCGGTTCGACTTCCTCTGCTCGGTTCGACCTCCAGGCTTTGGTCGAACCTACCCTAGCTTTGGTCGAACCACCCTTCTAAGCTTCCAAACTGAGTGTTCTTCAATCCCTACACACTTCAAACTTCAATACGAATCATTAGGTACTAACTAGAGCACAACCTCATCAAAAATTGTTCCACAAAATATTATTCATGAGTAACTCCGTAAAAGAAAACATAACCAAAACCACTAAACATTAGGCAAGTTGTAAAAAATCATCACATCAAAATCGATTAAAATTTTAAATATGGCGCAAAAACTAACTCCCCTAACAAACATCACAAAGAAAAGATTGTACTATCGGTACTTAACAAGGTAAGTACATCACAACCCCCCCAAACTTAGTAGAAACTATAGTTGAAACTAAGTTTGAAAAGAGATGTAATTGCCGATAAGTAAGCACTTCAAATATAAAAATTTTTTACTCACACAAAAGAAATAAAGCATTAAAATAGGAGGGAAAGCCCCCAACAGGCGCTCATGTTTAACGTCGGAGAGTCACGACAATACCAACTCAAATCAAGGTATCTACAAAGATGACACAAACATCATCCGGCGACCTATAATGCTTCAAGCGATGTCCATTCGCCGCAAAAATGTCTCCATCCTTGTCAACGAGCTCAAAACTCCCCCCACCTAAGGCTCGATGAATCATGAACGGTCCCGTCCACCTTGACTTCAACTTGCCTGCAAAAAGCTTTAAACGAGAGTTAAAGAGTAATACCTCGTCTCCTTGCTTAAACTCCTTATACGAGATCTTCGAATCATGCCACCTTTTAATCCTTTCCTTGTAAATCTCTGAATTCTTGTATGCACGACTCCTAAACTCATCCAAAAGATTGATGTGAGTAATCCTCAACTCCTTCACATCCTTGAGAGTCAAGTTCAAGCTTCGCAAAGCCCAAAATGCTTTGTGTTGAATCTCTACAGGTAAGTGGCAAGGCTTCCCATAGACAATCTGATATGGTGACATATCTAACACCGTCTTGTACGCAGTCCGGAACCCCCACACGACATCATCGAGCTTCCAAGCCCAATCCTTTCTATTGGTTCCGACCACTTTCTCCAAAATCTGTTTGACTTGACAGTTAGAGACCTCCGCTTGCCCATTCGCTTGAGGATGATAGGGTGTAGTAACCCTATGCTTAACACCATACCCTTTAAGCACCTTCTCAAGAAATTTATTCACGAAGTACCTCCATCACTAACAAGTGCTCTAGGAACTCCAAAACGGGCAAAGATATGCTTCTTCAAGAAAGATATAACAGTTTTCGAATCATTCAAGCGAGTAGGAATCGCTTCCACCCACTTAGAAACATAATCCACCGCAAGTAGAATGTAGAGAAATCCATTAGATGGGGGAAAAGGCCCCATAAAATCGATCCCCCACACATTAAAAATCTCGACCACTATGCTCGGCTGAAGTGGCATCTCGTCTCTCCTACCGATGTTTCCTATGCGTTGACATCTATCGCAAGACGCCACATACGTCTCACAATCTTTGAACAACGTAGGCCAATAAAGAGCGGACTGAAGTACCTTGGCTGCTGTCTTATAAGCACCGAAGTGCCCCCTGTTAGGTTGTGCATGGCAAAACTCGAGAACACTCTTCATCTCCATCTCGGGCACACACCTACGGATGATAGAATCCGTGCAAATCTTGTACACAAACGGATCATACCATATGAAAGTCTCTGTTGGCAATTGGATGTTATAGTGAACGTGATTCAATAAGAAAAAGCAGATAATCACGTACAGCGGAAGCATAAAACAATTACCTGTCTTCTGGATTGGTGTAGAGGATGATGATCTGTGAAGAATACCTCTGACCTTCTACAGTATATCCCAAAGTTGACTCTCTGGCGTTGTATGGTCAACAATCCCCAGAGAGTTCTCAATCTGTTCCTAATCTTTTTCTACGTAAGTGGCACAGACTTAGGTTATTAGGAACTGAGATAACTTATATACTTGGGCTACTGCAGGGACCAGGAGGAGAAATTGGGCTGGGCCTCAATCAGATTTAATTAACCAAGCTTAGCCCAAAGCTTTTAATTAAATCCAATAATAATAATATAGTCCACTAAAATATTATTATTGCACTACCCATCCAATCCCAAAATTACGTTCTGGGCTCCTTCTTATTTTGAGCCCGATAGTCTCCCCATGTTTAAGATATACAATGCCCATTAATTAATTAAGTTACTGACAACTCAAATTAATTAATATCTCATCCGAGAGTAGTACCACTCAACCTTATTATCATGCCGGAAATTAATCCACTTGCAAGATTTACATGATAAACCTTATGAGCTCCTCAAGGGGACATCATCAACCTATGACGGACATGGATTCCTTCTACAATCAACAGCACACCATAGAGACAGCACTACTTCCCAACTCTCGAGTTTATTGATTTAATACAATTAAATCTCACCCATTGATGAATCAAAGAAATATATACTGCCTTACGTGTCGAGGTTATTGTATAGGGATTAAGAGCACGAACATCCATAATAACAGAGATCAAGTTCTTCTATATAGACAGTACAAGTCGAACGATCTCAGACGGTCCTACTCAATACACAAAGCAGTGTACTAATGTGGTTCTATAGTCAAGACAAACTAATACCAAACCACACTACAACCATACCGATAGATAGTCCCAGTCTATCTCGATTGTGAGCATCTGTTTATACTTTATAAGGAAACTGATAATATGATCTTCCGCGTGTTGTCGCACAACATATTATCTACAGTATAAAGTAAATGGACTTTTGCACAAACATATAAATAAATAATTTATAATATGCAAAACAGTTTGATCATATGATTCTCATTCCAAATAAAATCGTTATTACATTGTTCAATACAAAAGCAAGGCTTTTAGTATACAAATCTAACAATCTCCCACTTATACTAAAAGACTACGCTGCCTTATCTGCTGACACGCATCTAATCCCTATTCCTTCTACATGCCCATCGAACGCTTTCGCTGGAAGACTCTTAGTAAAAGGATCAGCTAGGTTATCCTCAGATGCTGTCTTAGCAACAACGACTTTCCCTCTTTTAACGATGTCTCGTATCAGGTGGTACTTACGCTCAATGTGTTTACTCGCCTTATGGGCTCGTGGTTCCTTCGAGTTTGCTACTGCACCACTGTTATCACAATAAATTGTGATTGCTTTGGGCAAACCAGGAATCACATCCAAGCCCATTAAGAAGTTCCTGAGCCATACTGCTTCTTTAGCTGCCTCAGAGGCTGCTACATATTCAGCTTCCATGGTAGAGTCCGCAACGCATTTCTGCTTTACACTTCTCCATATTACGGCTCCTCCTCCAAGATTATACACATAACCCGAGGTAGATTTACTAGCATCCCTATCTGACTGGAAATCCGAATCAGTATAACCCAAAGGTAACAAAGTATCTGCTCGGTAAACCAGCACATAATCCCTAGTCCTTCGCAGGTACTTCAAAATATGCTTTACCGCAGTCCAATGCCCTTGTCCTGGATTACTTTGATACCTACTGACCATGCCCACGGCATAACAGATATCTGGTCTCGTACATAGCATAGCATACATGAGACTTCCCACTGCCGAAGCATAAGGGACCAGCTTCATTGCCTCTATTTCATGTTATGTCTTTAGACACATTTCCTTAGATAGAGGTATTCCATGTCTGAAAGGTAGAAAACCTTTCTTGGAATCTTGCATGCTAAAACGAGTCAGGATTGTATCAATATATGAAGCTTGGGATAAGCACAACATTCTTTTCTTGCGATCCCTTATTAATTTGATCCCAAGAATGTGTCCGGCCTCTCCCAAGTCCTTCATCTCAAATTGCTTGGACAGCCATACCCTTACGCCCGACAATACCTTTACATTATTTCCAATGAGCAGAATATCATCCACGTAGAGTACAAGAAATACCACTACGTTTCCGTCACACTTCTTGTATACACATGATTCATCCGGACATTGAATAAATCCATATGACTGGATTACTTCATCAAAATGGATGTTCCATGATCTTGAAGCTTATTTCAATCCATAAATGGACTTTTTAAGCTTACACACAAGATGTTCTTCGCCCTTTGCAATGAAACCCTCTGGTTGCTTCATATAGATGTTTTCCTCAAGACTTCCATTCAGGAAAGCTGTCTTGACATCCATCTGCCATACCTCATAATCCATATGAGCAGCAATAGACAAAAGAATCCGGATCGACTTAAGCATGGCAACGGGCGAGAAGGTTTCCTCATAATCGATTCCTTCTTTCTGAGTATATCCTTTAGCCACAAGCCTTGCTTTAAAGGTTTCCACCTTACCGTCAGATCCTCTTTTTCTCTTATAGATCCACTTGCATCCAATAGCTTTTACACCATTGGGTGTTCTACAAGCTCCCAGACTTGATTAGAATACATGGATTCTATCTCAGATTTCATTGCGTTTTGCCATAATAGAGCATCTTTATCCTGTAGTGCCTCGTTGTAATTCCATGGGTCAATTTCATGTTCACCTGGGACCAAGTCGGATGACTCTCCCAATCCCATGAATCTATCCGGTTGTCTAGCAACCCTCCCACTATGACGAGGCTCCGCAGGCATTTGTGTATCAGGTGTGACACGTGGTGCAGTGTCCTGTGGTATATCCTCTTGCACAGTTGGTATTATGTTCGGTGTTTCCTCTCTTACTTCATCTAGAACAATTTTACTCATGGGTTTGTGGTTCATTACATAATCCTCTTCTAAAAATCTAGCATTCGTGCTAACGATCACCTTTTGGTCCTTTGGATTTTAAAACAAACCACCCTTTGTTCCTTTAGGATATCCTACAAACAGACAAACTTCCGTACGTGACTCTAACTTATCAGTATCCATCTTCAACACATGTGCTGGAGCACCCCAAATCCGAAAGTGTTTTAGACTAGGTTTTCGCTTAGTCCACAATTCAATGGGTGTGGAAGTTACTGATTTAGAAGGTACTAAGTTTAGAATGTAAGCCGCTGTTTCTAAGGCATATCCCCAAAACGAATTAGATAGTTCCGAATAACTCATCATAGATCTTACCATTTCCATAAGAGTCCTATTCCTTCTTTCCGCTACACCATTCTGCTGGGGTGTGCCCGGTGCAGACAATTGGGATTCAATCCCATTTTCCGATAAATAACTCCTAAACTCTCCATAGAGGTATTCACCACCACGATCAGATCGTAGTGTTTGATATATTTTCCAAGTTGCTTTTCCATATCAGCCTTGTATTCCTTGAATTTATCAAAGCATTCAGACTTGCGGCGCATCAAATAAATATACCCGTATCTAGAATAATCATCAATAAAAGTGACGAAATATTCATAACCACCTCTTGCCTGGATAGACATAGGACCACATAAATCAGAATGAACCAATTCCAACAGATCCTTGGCTCTATACCCCTTTGCCTTGAAAGGCCTTTTGGTCATTTTTCCTTCCAAGCAGGATTCGCTAGTTGGATAATTTTCAACTACTAATGAACTCAGAGGTCCATCAGCTATCAACCTTTGAATACTACTCAAGTTAATATGACCTAGTCTTAGATGCCAAAGATATGTTTGGTTCATTTTAGAAGGTTCTTTTCTCTTATTAGTAGATGTATCATTCGTTTCAAATTGTTGCATCGTGGGAGAAATTGGATTAAGAGTATACAAATTATCTAACAATGCACCATCACAGATAATAATTCTATCTTTCCTTATAATAACCTTGTCATTAAAAGAAACAGAATATCCATCCATAAGCAATTTAGAAACTGAAATTAAATTCTTTCTAAAATGCGGTACATAAAGACAATTCCTCAAAATAAGAGTTTTATTCTTATTGAAAAATAAATAAACGTCTCCCACTGCGACAGCTGCTACTCTTGTAGCATTCCCCATGAGTATGGTAATCTCTCCATCACTGAGCTGTCGGGTTTAGTGGAACCCCTGCAAAGAATTGCAGACATGGTCAGTGGCTCCCGTATCTACACACCAAGTGTCAGCAGATACCGCCGCTAAACACGATTCAACAACTAGTATATAAGACTTACCATTCATGTTCCCCTTCAGAAGAGGGCAGTCTACCTTGTAGTGTCCCGGCTGCTTGCATTTGAAGCACTTGCCTTTAGGCTTCTTGACTGCACCAGTCTTTGCTTTCACTTTATTCACCGGTGCTGAATTTCCTTGCTTCTTCTTCTTCCTTCCGCCTATCGGCCTAGGATGAGGAGCATTTTCAGCAACATGAACCTGAGGAGGTCTACGAAACAGTTTTTCCGCCGCCACAAGTTCTGTCAAAAGTTCCGCCAATGTGTACAAATGTTTGTTCATACCATAGTTCAGGCGAAACTGCTCAAAACTCCTAGGCAAGCTTTGGAGTAAGATATCGACCTGGGTTTCCCCATCGATTTCAGCTCCAAGAACTTCCAACTCATTGAGTTGGCCCATCATCCTGAGGACATGTTCCCTTACGGGAGTGCCCTCAGCCATTTTGGTATTCATCAAGACCGACATGCCCTTCGACCTAGCAGGACGACTCTGATGTCCGAAGAGTTCCTTAAGATTATGTATCATATCATAGGCGGTCTCCATGGCTTGATGCTGAGTCTGAAGAACATTTGACATAGAAGCCAAAATGTAGCATTTAGCCATCCTATCAGCCTTGGTCCACCTATTATAAGCATTTCTTTGCTCTTCGGTAGAGTCATCATTAGGTTCCGGAGGACACTCCTCAGTGAGAATAAAGATATAATCTTCAGCAGTTAATACAATGTCCATGTTTTGCTTCCAGTCAACAAGTTTGTGCCAGTAAGTTTATGTTCTTTAAGTATTACAGAAAGTGAGTTGAGAACCATTTGAAAATCCTGAGAATCATAAATAAATAAACAGATCAAACACTTCGAATTTATCAATTTATATTGAATCCCTCAAAACAATATAAAATAAAATTCACCAACATCTCAAGCACCGTGAATTTGCATGCCACGTTAGTGTGGACGTATACAAACGCAAACATTTACAAGAGAAGGTTTTACCCATTAATTTCATTTATCAACCTAACTTTATGATAAAATAATTAATAGTCGGTTCCTTTTTAGCCATGCAAATAACAGCAGTGACTCCGTTGGGGAGGATACTGATTATTTACATCTAAGTGTGTACCATTATTTGATCCCAAGTCCATTGCGCAAGCTTATGTGCCTTACAGTTAGAGAAGTACACACGCGCTTGGATAACTTCCTACGATCATCACAAAGAAGTTTGTACCAGTGATCCGTGAATAAACCCATCCGTTGTGGAGGAAGGTCTGTTGCCAACACGCAGGTTTACTCACATCACTTACAAACCAATAATGGAGGCCATGGGAATTTATATACCAATCCCCTCTCCCACTTAGTTATTTAGCACAGAGGGTTTTTAACATGCATATAATATTTCATAATAAAATATACAACCTAGCATGCTTCTATTAAAGTAATTTAAATCAAATAAATCACATAGAACATGCCATACACATATATAACAATTAATTGTCAAGCAAAACAATTAAATCAATTATATATAATAATTAATTGCTTAATAATATTGGATCAAATTAATGGGCCCAACAGACCCAAACAACATTGGCATAAAATGAGCAGCCCATTAATTAATTTAATTATGCCCATTTAACCCAGCCAATATTAGTATGATCTGGCCCAATACCACAAACAATTAAACAAAACAGGCCCAGCAGTTCAAATAATTAAAAGCCAATCATGAAGCCCAAGGTTTTTAATAATAAAAAACAACAAGCCCAACTGCAGCCCAATAATAACTAAAGCCCTAGGAAGAGCCGCCCGCCTTCTCTTCATCCTGCAGGGATCACCGGCGCAACCAGGCGCCGCTGCCGCCGGCGGTGCCGCCAACAGTCCATCGGAACATCGCCATCAGTACTTCTCCGATGAACCAACGGCCGGAGACCTCCTTTGAAGTCTACACCGTGCGTGTTGTCCAGCAGCCAATCGCCACTGCCGTCGCAACCACGCACTCAGACGCGCACACAGTCCGAAGCGTCACCGGCGAGACTCGTAGCTGTCCAGTGACGCGGCGCTTCGTCGCGTACCGCTGCCTACTACCGAGACCATCCACCTGTGCCGTTGCCTGGTTTCAATGACAGCGGTGCAACAAGATGCCGCCCCTGTAGGCAGCCGCTCCACAGCCATCGCCGGTCAGCCGCGCGCCACCACCAGCGCTGTCCACCAGTCTCAAATGTCACCGATCATCTCCGATCTGACCGGGATGGGCATGAACTCACCCGGGACCTTCTGTTCTGGTCCATCCAGTCGCGCTGCTTCCAGCGCCGTCCAGACGCCGACCGTCAGTGAGACTCCAGGTCATGCCGACTCGTCGTCCAGACGCGCCTCACCGCCGCACCGCCATCGAATCGTCACTCGCCGCCGCCAGTCGTACCAGTCGATGCTTTTTGCCTGTGCAGCGCCACCGTGACAAAACTAGTCGGGCCGAAGCCACCAATCGTCAATTGTCGGCACCAGTCAGACGCCACCGCCTCTGTCTTCTGACCACGCGCCGTCGGGATGAACGCTTATCGACAGGGTGCGCTTGTGTGATGAGTGTGATACAAACAATACAGATTGCTATTTTTGTGTATGACTATTGTGTGTACAGTGTAAAAAAATACACATCACATCAAATCAACAAGTCAATCTGACTCCAGTTTGAACACACGAAAAGGATCAATTAACATGTGATTAAAGCCAGATTAAAAAAATTAATCAAATAATCACAAAAACAAATTCTTACAAATCATGTTTCACCAAGAAACAAGGCTCTGATACCAATTGTTGGCAATTGGATCTTATAGTGAACGTGATTCAATAAGAAAAACAGATAATCACGTACAGCGGAAGCATAAAGCAATTACCTGTCTTCTGGATTGGTGTAGAGGATGATGATCTGTGAAGAACACCTCTGACCTTCTACAGTATATCCCAAAGTTGACTCTCTGGTGTTGTGTGGTCAACAATCCCCAGAGAGTTCTCAATCTGTTCCTAATCTTTTTCTACGTAAGTGGCGCAGACTTAGGTTATTAGGAACTAAGATAACTTATATACTTGGGCTACTGCAGGGACCAGGAGGAGAAATTGGGCTGGGCCTCAATCAGATTTAATTAACCAAGCTTAGCCCAAAGCTTTTAATTAAATCCAATAATAATAATATAGTCCACTAAAATATTATTATTGCACTACCCATCCAATCCCAAAATTACGTTCTGGGCTCCTTCTTATTTTGAGCCCGATAGTCTCCCCATTTTTAAGATATACAATGCCCATTAATTAATTAAGTTACTGACAACTCAAATTAATTAATATCTCATCCGAGAGTAGTACCACTCAACCTTATTATCATGCCGAAAATTAATCCACTTGCAAGATTTACATGATAAACCTTATGAGCTCATCAAGGGGACATAATCAACCCATGACGGACATAGATTCCTTCTACAATCAACAGCACACCATGGAGACAGCACTACTTCCCAACTCACCGAGTTTGTTGATTTAATACATTTAAATCTCACCCATTGATGAATCAAAGAAATATATACTGCCTTACGTGTCGAGGTTATTATATAGGGATTAAGAGCACGAACATCCATAATAACAGAGATCAAGTTCTTCTATATAGACAGTACAAGTCGAACGATCTCAGACGGTCCTACTCAATACACAAAGCAGTGTACTAATGTGGTTCTATAGTCAAGACAAACTAATACCAAACCACACTACAACCATACCGATAGATAGTCCCCGTCTATCTCGATTGTGAGCATCTGTTTATACTTTATAAGGAAACTGATAATATGATCTTCCGCGTGTTGTCGCACAACATATTATCTACAGTATAAAGTAAATGGACTTTTGCACAAACATATAAATAAATAATTTATAATATGCAAAACAGTTTGATCATATGATTCTCATTCCAAATAAAATCGTTATTACATTGTTCAATACAAAAGAAAGGCTTTTAGTATACAAATCTAACAATCTCAACATCCCTTTTGAATTTAGCAAGTTGATATCGGTTGAGATCCCTTGGAATTTCTCCCACAGCAATATAATTCACATAATCCGCATACCATGGATCAACTCCCTGCGCAGCAACCACACACGCTCGCTCAGCCCCTTCAACAAACACGGCCGTGATCTTTTCATCCGGGAATATTTCCTCAATATACTCGAAAGAATTATCACAATGTTCCCTAGTCTCCAACCTCGAAAGGTGATCCGCCAACACATTATCATAACCTTTCTTATCCCGGATCTCCATGTCAAACTCTTGAAGTTGAAGAATCCACCTTATGATCCTAGGCTTCGTCTCCTTCTTTTCCATCAAGTACCGAATCACAGAATGATCCGTGTACACTATCGTCTTCATGCCAACCAAATACTGATGGAACTTATCGAATGCGTACACAACAGCCAAAAACTCCTTTTCAGTCACCGTGTAATTCTTTTGTGCCGCATCGAAAGTCTTACTCGCGTAGTAAATGGCGCAGAACTTCTTCTCCTTCTGCTGCCCAAGCACCACTCCAAGTGCTACATCACTTGCATCACACATTAGTACAAAAGGTTTAGTCCAATCCGGTGTGATCAAGATAGGTGCAGTGATAAGCGCCTCCTTCAAAACTTGAAAAGCTGTTAAACATTCATCATCAAACACAAAAGGAACATCCTTTTCAAGTAAGTGAGATAAGGGCTTAGAGTATTTTGAGAAGTCTTTTATGAATCTCCTGTAAAAACCGGCGTGTCCAAGGAAGGAACGCACTCCTCTTTCATTGGTCGGTGGTGGAAGTTTCTCAATTGCCACCACTTTAGCACGATCTACTTGCAACCCTTTGGCAGAAACATGATGCCCAAGAACAATCCCATCCTTCACCATGAAGTGACACTTCTCCCAATTCAAGACAAGATTAGTAACTTGGCATCTCTTCAAAACAATAGCTAGGTTAGACAAACAAATATCAAAGGAGGAACCAAAAACAGAAAAATCATCCATGAACACCTCCATGATCTTCTCTATCAACCCATCGAATATCGCCATCATGCATCTCTGAAAAGTAGCAGGCGCATTACATAACCCAAATGGCATTTTCCGAAAAGCAAAGGTTCCGTAAGGGCAAGTAAAAGTGGTCTTTTCTTGATCTTCGAGGGCAATTATTATTTGGTTGTACCTCGAGTATCCATCCAAGAAATAATAAAACTCATACCCTGCAAGACGATCTAACATTTGATCCATGAAAGGAAGAGGAAAATGATCCTTACACGTGTTCTCATTCAACTTCCTATAATCTACACATGTACGCCATCCCGTAGGGATCCTTGTGGCTATCGCTTCTCCATCCTCAGCTTTTACTACAGTCATACCCCCCTTTTTAGCAACTACATGCAATGGACTCACATGGGGACTATCACTAATAGGATATATGATTCCAGCATCCAACCACGTAAGGATTTGCTTCCTAATCACCTCTTGAATCGCGGGATTAACCCTCTGCTGATTCCTAATCACCTCTTGAATCGCGGGATTAACCCTCAGCATCCAACACATGCAATGGACTCACATGGGGACTATCACTAATAGGATATATGATTCTGAACACTTCCTAATCACCTCTTGAATCGCGGGATTAACCCTCCCCGGCAACGGCGCCATTGACTTGTTCGTATGTTCTCAACACATAATTTAATCCACAAGTGTGAAGGATATCAATTGTAGTTTCAAAGGTGACCAAGTTATTATCATACCCAAGGGACGGATAAATATCAATTCAATTATACTCTAGTAAACTAAGAATATTTGGAAATATAATAATGTTGAAATTGAGTAGGAACTATTAATCGAAATAACAAAAGAAAAGATAGAAGGTTGTGGTCAAGTGAGATGATAGGTAGTTCGTCAGGTCATCCGGTTTCATTCATTAATTCATACTTTTGTGTGTCGATGTCCAACTCTGCCTTCACCTCGTCTAACAATCTTATCCTATGCATGCAATACGTAGGACTTATTCCTTTCAAATCCTCAAGAGACTAACCAATCGCAGATTTATACTTCCTAAGAACATTCAATAACTCCTCAAGTTGATCATCATTAAGAGAAGAAGATACAATTACCGGGTATTTTTCGTTGTAACCAAGAAAGGCATACTTCAAGTGTTCCGATAAAGGTTTCAACTCCTCTTTCCTCACTTCCATCGAAGAGCTCTTGTTATCCAAAGGCAAGTACTTCCTAGTCCACTTAACTTCTTCCACCTTAGTTCTTTCCGATTCAAACCTGTCATCACCCAAAGCAAGTAAGTTTTCAAGAAAGTCAATACATACCTCGTTGGAAAGTCCGTCAAGCTCCGTAGTAGGATAAGTAAGAGACTCCATCAAACATGTCTCAAGAGGATCCTTTGACAGGATTAGAGACATATCCTCTTTCACAATCTCCTCCACTACGTCAATACTATAACACTGCGACTCCATGGGCATCTTCATCGCTTTGTCCAAGTTGAAAAGAACTTCTTCTTTGTCCATTCGAAGTCTAAGCTCTCCTTTCTAAATATCAATTACTGCTCCAGCAGTAGCAAGGAAAGGTCTCCCCAAGATTAAAGGGATATTATCCTTGTCTTCTTCCATTTCTAGCACAAGGAAATCCACAGGAAAGACTAGCTTCTCCACTTTGACGAGAACGTCTTCAATTATACCTTTTGGAAACGTCATCGACCTGTCCGCCAATTGGAGAACCACTGTTGTAGGGGTAAGCTCCCCCAAACCAAGCCTCTGAAAGATGGACAAAGGCATCAAATTGATGCTTGCCCCTAGATCGCACAAAGCTCGCCGTGCCGGCCCCTTTCCAATCTCACATAAGATAGTGAAGCTTCCCGGATCCTTCATCTTCTGTGGCAGCTTCCTTTGAATGATTGAACTGCAATTTTCAGATAAATTCACCGTTTCAATTCCGGTTAAGCTCTGCTTCTTCAACAATATATCTTTAAGAAATCGGGCATAGTACGGCATCTCGATGATTGCCTCTGAGAAAGGAATGCTCAAGCTTATCTTGTTTATTATCTCTGAAAACTTCTTGAACTTCTCTTCCAATCCCTTCTTCACAAACTTGTAAGGAAACGGCGGAGGTATCTTTGTTTTGGGAATCCCCCATTCATCACGATCAACCTTCTCCGCTTTCTCCTTTTCGGCTCTCAATCACTTAGCTCTCTCCCATTTTTTCTCAGCTATGATCTCTGTACTTTGCTCATTTCGAACCACTGGAGTAGCATCAACATCATCGAGAGTGTTTGGAGTAGCAACAGGCAAATTCTGGTGGGTTCGACTAGGGTTCGACCTGTGGAATAGGTCGAACCAGGTACGTACTGGTCGAACCTTGCTTCTGGACAATGGCTCTCTTTTTGAATTTGAGGTTCGACCTGGGTTCGACCTGTGGAATAGGTCGAACCATGGGCACCTAGGTCGAACCTACCTACTGTACTCCTTCCGCCATCCGGTTCGACCAGGGTTCGACCTGTTTGAGAGGTCGAACCATGAACGTCGTGGTCAAACCATTGCTGTGACAAAACAGAGTGCTCCTGGCTGTGCGGTTCGACCTGGGTTCGACATGTAGGATAGGTCGAACCATGATTGATTTGGTCGAACCGGTGTTCTGGAAAAATAGAGTGCTCCGAGTTATCGGGTTCGACCAAGGTTCGACCTGTATGCCAGTTCGAACCATCTGCAGTTTGGTCGAACCGATGCTGCAATCTCTCCTGATCATGTCCAATGTGTTGGTTCGACCTCCCCTGTATGGTTCGACCTTCAATGTTGGTCGAACCATGGTCGAACCTGGCCCTAGACATGTCCAAATTTGATTCCAGCCTCATGGGTCCCTCGTACTGCGTTTCCAACCTTAATGTGATGGCGTTGCAGGACCTTGGATTCTCAATACTTTGAGACGTGAACTTCCCCTTCTTAAGAGTTTGAGTAAGCTTTTAACATTTCCTGCCATCTCCCCCATCAATAACGTAAGGTCCTTCACCTGTTTCGATATAACCTCATGGTTTGCATCGATTTTCTTCTCAAGTTTTGCCTCTAGGCGGTTAACTCTTTCATCATTCTTGGCAATATACCGGTTCACAATATCCTCAAGACCTGGTTTCCCTTCTTCCACCTTAGCACCCGGATCAACACCCATCGGAGGTTGAATCACATTATTCGGATTGCTCCATGAGAACTCCAGCCTCCTCGGCTGTTGATAACCACCCGGGGGACCACGATTATTAAAGTTTCCTCAATAGTTCCCTTGGTAGTTCCGGTTTCCTTGATCTTGATACCTAGCCCCTTGAATACTTTGACCCATGGAATAATGTGCCTCTTCCAACTCCTCTTGGATTGGTCCCTCTTTCATTAGTTCCTGCTGCATGATTGGTACGCGCTGAGATAATTCGCTGATTTGCTTCTGTTGGGATTCAAGTAGCTTGTTGATATTGGACAAGCTAGAGACGATCTCATCCTCTCTACTTGCTTTCACCATTGTTTTCTCAACCTGAGCTACCTTTCCAAGGACATACATACCTCTAACTCTATCAGTTGGCCAATTTCTCGAATTCATCGAAATATCTTCAAACAACTTCTCGGCCTCTATGGATGACTTTGTAAGCAATGCTCCATTAGAAGAAGCATCCAATAACACTCGTGAATCACAGTCCAATCCGTTATAGAATATACTAATATATTGAGATTTAGATAGCCCATGTTGAGGACACTTCCTAAGCATGTCCTTGAATTTATCCCATGCTTCATGAAATTTTTCACCTCCACCGATAGCAAATTGGTTAATGTCTTGCTTCATCTTAAACACCTTTGAAGGTGGCATGTACCTCTCCAAGAACCTTAACTTCAGTTGCTCCCAAGTGGTGTACTCAGCAGCGTTGATAGTGTCGTACCAATCTCTCGCCTTTTCAGTAAGCGAGAATTTGAACAAGAGGATCTTCCTAGCATCTTCATGTTCTCCTGCATCTTTTTGAGTACTTTCATAGCCCAGGAACTTGTTCAGATGCTGCTGCGGATCCTCGAAAGACCCTCCTGAAAAGGAGTTCCTTTCTATCATGCTAATAAGAGCGGGATGAAGATCGAAAGCTGCATTAGCTCCCCTCGCTCCTAGAAGCCCAAAATTTCCAGCCCCATTGTTTCTGAAAACCTCTCGGATGGCTAGATTATCCGGATTCGCTGCCATGTTGACTGTCTCTACCCCCAAATTAAGTTCAGTTGTAGCTTCAATCATTTGCGAAATCTGCTTATCAACTTCAACTCCGAAATTCAGAGCTTCAGCTGGATCAATAGTCTTTGCCTTGCTCTTCTTCTTCTTCTTCTTTCTTGACGATGCTCCGATCTCAGGATTATAGGGTTCAAGTTCACCTTTCTTTGATCTCGTGAGCATACACGTAAAAAGAACTAGAATTAAAACAGCAAAACAAGATAAATATCCCTAACAAACTAGAAATAACAAAAAGATATTTTAAGCCATCCCCGGCAACGGCGCCAGAAACTTGATGGGTGTTTTCTTAACACACAATTTTAATCCCCAAGTATGAAGGATACCAATTGTAGTTTAGAAGGTGACCAAGTTAAATATCGAATCCACGGGACGGGTAAATATTACTTTAGTTATTTTCTAGCAATTATGACTATATTGAGAATCGTAATTGTTGGTTTTTAAACTAAGTAACAATTAAAATAGCAAATCAATAACAAGAACAAGAGAAGAGTAGTTGTGATCAAATAAGATGATAGGTAGTTCGTCAGGCCATCCAGTTTCATTCGTTAATTCATACTTTCGTGTGTCGATGTTTGACTTTGTCTTGTGGTTTATGGAGCATCGCTAGACCATACAAATCTACTCTATAGACACAAATAGATAAGCTTTTGACACGTGTGAGTATCCTCAGAGCAAGATGTATACTTTACCCCCCTTTCTAGGTACTATCATAATCAATTATTTCCCGTGCACTTAGTACTCTAACCCGATTTGATCTCCCTTTTTAGGTACTATAAAGTTATACTCTTAATCCTACTTGTTAACTCGAATTCAATTCAATTAACAAACATTCATATAAGACGGTTCCAATAAAACCTCAGAATCCCTTCACTTAGAATTATAACAATAAATCCTGCTCATTAGTGAACGCACTCAATCAATAACCATGTTATGCATTCAGACTCTACACAACGATTATTGATGCAGAAAACAACTATGAGTATGGATTAAAAACGTACAATCATATATAAACTAAACCACAAGTAGTGTTGCACGGAGTATACACACGAAATACAAATCAACTCATGAAACCTTCATAACCCTAGAACTACCGAAGTGGCTCTAGCCCATGATTGATCTAGGAACAATCATGGTTAGATGGACCAATCTTACTTGAATCTCCAGCGGAACCTCTGTCACAGCTCCTCCTAGTCTCCTCTTGTGCTTCACGATCTTACGCTCTCTAAAACTCTCTAAAAGCTCTCTAAAACTCTCTAAAAGCTCTCTAAAGCTCTGACTGCATGAGCCTCCTTTTATACTTGTAATCACGTATCCAGGGCTTGGAATGGGCTTTTCAAGTGATCATACGCGTTTTGGCCTCGAAAATCCAGATAAGGTAAGTTTCTGCACGATGGTTTGACCTCAGCTAACAGGTCGAACCACTGGCCGCAGGTCGAACCACATGTCGAACCTACCTACTGGAAGTATTCTGCACTTGATTCGACTTTTTGTAAAGGTCGAATCACTCCGTCTTGGTCGAACCACAGGTCGAACCATGCTACAGGACAATTTCTGCTCTTGATTCGACCAACCGTCAGGTCGAATCCCCAACGTCGTGATTGAATCAACTTTCTCGCGAACTGGTTCGACCATGGTTTGACCTGATACACATGTCGAACCCCTCGAGTCGTGGTCGAACCCATCTTCTGCCACTTTGTATTGCTGGTTCGACCTGCTGGAGAGGTCGAACCCTCCTCCAACAGGTCGAACCCACCTCTCTCCTTGGCGGTTCGTGTGGTCTCGACTTCGTCTCTTCGATTTTTGGCACTCCCACTCCGATTTTGCTATGAAAACCACTTAAATAGCTCCACTAACACCTGATTCATGCTAATTCACAATATATATAGGTTTTCCACCTATTTCCACCTCAAAACTCTCCAAAACTAGCACAAAACATGATGTTAAACTTGTGAATTTACGCACTCATCAGTTCACCGCTGAACAGGATTCCATGATATGATTCTAAATGAGGGCACTTCGAAGCTTCATTAGAACTATTACATATGAATGTTTATTAATTGAATTGAATTCGGGTTAGTAAGCAGGATAAAAAGGATAATTTTATAGTACCTATAAAAGGAGATCATATCGGGTTAGATTCCAGATGTGGAAAATAATTGATGCTGATAGTACCTAGAAAGGGGGGTGAAATTACGTCTCTTGCTCCATGGTTATTCACACGTGTTGTTCCAGATGTGGGAAATAATTGATGCTGATAGTACCTAGAAAGGGGGTAAAATTACGTCTCTTGCTCCGAGGTTATTCACACATGTTACACGCATATTTACTTGAGAGGGAAGTTAAGTAGTAAAACTGGATTATCCTAGAGCAACATTTTCTCCATTCTTGAGACACTTTCGTATTCTTCCAGTATTATTTATTTTATTTGTTATTTTATTTAATTGTTTAGTAGTTGATAATCAAACCTCAAACTTAATTGCCTTTCGTCTTAATTAATTTAGTAAATAATTAAATTGATAATACATCGTCATTTGGGTTCGATATTTAACTTGGTCGCTTGCTTAAGCTGCAATTGATATCCTTAATACTTGGGGATTAATTTTGCGTGCAAAGAAAATGCGCATCAGGAAGATGAGGGTTTGAGGTAGAGAAAGAAGAAATACTCTTTTCATTTGCTTTTTAGTTTTACTGCACAATCACATTTTCTTCTTATCTTCAATGCATTTTTTTATCCTTTATAAGAACTAAGGGTTTATGGACACATTACTTATGTGTAAACAACTTATGTTTTTGTACATGTGTCTACCTATTTAGTGAATAAATGATGTTTATGTTAAAAAAAATATTTGAGTATATTTTCATTATTGGTATATGTTATATTTATATGATATTTATTTCATACAAGTAAGAGAGAGAAATTAAAAAATGCATTGGATACCTTTAATGTATCCATGTTGATTTCGAATCTACCCTAGAGCATTCGAGTATTTGTTGTTGATGTTGTTCTTTATTTTGGTTATTGTTCTTTTCCCTTCCTATTGTAGCTGGAATTTTTGTTTATTATGCTATTGTTGGAAAATTTTAGTGTTGTGTGATATTGCTGGTTATCTGCTGAAATTTTATTGTTTTCAAAGTTTTTGCTAATGTATATTTGTTGTGTTGTTCTGATACTTGTTGAATCCACTGTGTATTATCTCCTCTAGTGGGTTTTGATGTAGTTCTTTGTAATTTTATTATGGAGGATCTTCTAGTATCATTCTGAAAGTGGATGTTATGCTATAGCTGGTTTTCTGTTGTATGTTGCATGTCCACCAGTTGGTGGTTCCTTATTGCCGGGTACTTGATGTTATTTGTGTGCATTTGCTCAAGGACGTTTCTAGCCACAAATGATGTATCCTTGCAGTTTAGTTGGACTGCTAGCTAAACCTGAGCAAGCTGGATTTTGATTAAGCATAGCATGGTAATGTCTTCATCTAGAAGCAGTTAGATCAGAAATCAACTTGGTTTTGCTTCTTTTAGTCTCATCACACTTTGTTGTTAGTTACTCTAAATACTATTCTGTGTTTGCTAGTTTGCTTCAAAGTGCATTCAACAATTTTTTATTTTTAATTTATAATTAAATAAGGCATTGAATAGTTTCTCTCTAAGGGGATAATTTTTGTAATTTCGTGGAACTTTGTACAGTTATCTCTGAAATACTGTATTTATTTAATATTTTTAGATTTAATTTGCTACGTGATTTTATTTTTACTATAATGATCTTGAAGTTATGATCAAGTTAATTTAGTATGTAGATATAATATTTGGGTTTTGATTTTTGAAATAGATTTTGTAAATTCTAAGTTTATCAACTATTTTTCTTATTTTATTTTTATTTTTTTTTTGTTTAATAGGAATATTTGAATAATCATGGTGTATGTATTGATTTTCAAATATCATTCTTTTAACTATGTAGTTAAATAGTCCACTCTAGTATTTTTAATTATTTTAAATTATCTTAAATGTGACTAATTATCAACGTTGTCATGGAATAAAGAAATTTGTGTGGAATAAAAATATAAAAAATGAAAATAATATTCAACGGATAAAATTTAAAGTTATTACATTTGCATGATAAATTATGAGAAAATTCATGTGGTGCATTAAGTATAGCCCGCCTTTTAACGAAACTGTGATGATTTCTGTTTATTATTATTATAGCTAGATGTATGGTGACAAAATATATGATTTCACAAATTATTTAAATATTTTATGATAATTTTATTTTCGTCATATAAATATTTTTATTTATGACAATACATGTCGGCACTAATTACTATAAATTTATCATCAAAGAATTAACCTTCAATAATTTAAATGAAAAAATAATCCTTAAAAAAATTGTGACAAATTTTTAATTGTTGTGTTAAAGTGTCACTCACCCTCTAATAAAAAGATGACAATTTATATTTATTGTGACAATAGTACGATATTGGTGACAAAATATATGTTGTCACCAATTGTTTTTGTTTCATGACAATTTTATTTTCATCATGAATTTATATTTTATTCATGACATTAGGGTTCGTCGCTAATTATCATAAATTTGTCATTAAAAAACAAACCTTAAACGTTTTATTGAAATAAAATTTTCATAATTGAAATCATAACGCATGTATCTATGTCATCATAAAATTGAGTAAATAGTGACGAAAACAATTACATATAATGACAACAACAAATTGCGTCGAAAAAATACATTTTAGTGACGAAAGTGAAATTCGTCACTTTTGAATTACAAAATATGATGAAAACCTTGCATCGCAGATTTTTCATCACAAAATGTATAATTTCATGTAGTGCGGCAATAATTGATGTTAGAGCATCGGTTTGTGGCTAGACGTGTCACGTTAGGCTAGGGTTTATATGCAAAGGTGAAAGGGTTTAAGTATTTATGTTATGCTTATATACCCTATTCGGATACCATATACTTGTGTCAAAACATGGACTAGAGTTTAGAAATTATGTTTCTTATTGAATATTATATGCGTTTGACGGCGGCAAAATATTGCAGCAATGACGGAACCAGGGTAGTAGCGCGGCATGAGTCGTGCTGCATAGTGACACGAGTCATGCCACCTGGCGGGACTCTGTGCAGTCGTCAAGCGACACGAACGATAGAAGCGATGGCTGGACAGGTTGCATCGCATGGTAGGACACACTACGGCAAACGACAGCACGAGTCGTGCAGGTGAACTGCACGAGTCGGGCCTATTTGCCTTCTGCAGGTATGCATCAGATGTGCGGGAAATCAGTGGCATTGGTGCAGGCGGGCGACACTGGGAGCGGCAAGAGTCGTGCCTAGCGATGGCACGAGTCGTCCCGCATCGACGAAGAGTGCGAGTGGTGGTTATGCTGGCGTTGACGTGCAGCGGCGACGGAGTGTGGTGATACACCTCGGCACGAGCACGACCGATAGGCGTGAGGGCCACGGAGGCTCACGCACGAGTGGCGCAGGAGGGCCGCATGACTATCAGAGTGGCGAGACACATGTAGCGCAGCGTGACTAGTGGGTGAATGTGATGGCACGATAGGCACCGACGATCCACATGAGCTGTGCCACCACTGGCATTTCCAGTGTGCAATGGTGGGCGGCACGAGTGGCGGGGAAGGGCGGCACGAGTCGTGCTGATTGGCGACACAACCGTCAGAGCCATGGCGCGCAGACGTGAGGAAAGGCAGCGCGGGAGCGGCACAACCCGTGTAGGAGTGCACACGTGTCGTGCCGTCGTGTTATTTTTGTGTATTTTTTATCATGATTTATAACTGTCATAATTTGATGTAATTATCTGATTATTGTTATATATATATATATATATATATATATATATATATGCATGTTCTATGTGATTTATTGTTTTAAATTGCTGAATATAAAAGCATGCTAGGATGTGTATTTTATTGATGGATATTATATGCATGGAAAAACCCTCAGTGTTAAATAACTAAGTGGGAGAGGGAATTGGTAATTAATTTTCGCGGCATCCATTATTGGTTTGTAAGTGATGTAAGTAAACCTCCGTATTGGCAATAGACCTTCCTCCCCATCGGATGAGTTTATTCATGGATCACTAGTACAAACTTCTTTATGATGATTGTAGGAAGTTATCCGAGCGCGTGTGTATTTCTCCATCTCTAAGGCACATAAGCTTGGGCAATGGACTTAGGATCAAATAATGGTGTACACTTAGGTGCAGATAATAAGTATCCTCCCCATCGGAGTCACTGTTATTATTTGCATGGCTAAAGAGGAACCGACTATTAATTATTTTGTCATGAAGTTAGGTTGACAAATGAAATTAATGGGTAAAATATTCTTTTGTAAATTTTTAGGTTTGTATACGTCCACACTATCGTGGTATGCAGACTCATGGTGTTTGAGATGTTGGTGAATTTTATTTTATATTTTTTTGAGGGAATCAATATAAATTGATAAGTTCAAAGTGTTTGATCTGTTTATTTATTTATGATTCTCAGGATTTTCAAATGGCACTCAATTCACTTTCTATCATACTTAAAGAATACAAACTGACTGGCACAAATTATGTTGACTGGAAAAGAAACATGGATATTTTTTTCACTGCTGAAGATTATATCTTTGTACTCACTGAGGAGTGTCCTGTGACACTTACTGATGACTCTAGTGAAGAGGAAAAGGCTGCTTATAGTAGACGGGTTAAGACTGATAGGATGGCTAAGTGCTATATTTTGGCTTCTATGTCAAATGTGCTTCGACATCAACATCAAGCTATAAACTCTGCCTATGATATGATATAGAATCTTAAGGAACTCTTCGGACACCAGAGTCATCCTACTAGGTCGTGGGGTATGGCTGTACTGATGAACACCAAAATAGATGAGGGCACTCCCATAAGGGAATATTTCCTTAGGATGATGGGCCAACTTAATGAGTTGGAGGTTCTTCGAGCTGAAATCGATGGAGAAACCCAAATCGATATCATACTTCAAAACTTGCCTAGGAGTTTTGAGCAGTTTCGTCTGAACTATGGTATGAACAAACGTTTGTACATATTGGTGGAACTTCTGACAGAACTTGTGGCGGCGGAAGAACTATTTCGTAGAGTTCCTCAGATTCATATTACTGAAAATGTTGCTTATCCAAGGCCTAAAGGCGGTAGGAATAAGAAGAAGTAAGGAAATTCATCACCGGTGAACCAAGTGTAGGCAAAGGGTGGTGTGGTCAAGAAGCCTAGAGGCAAGTGCTTCAAATACAAGTAGCCGGGACACTACAAGGTAGACTTCTCTCTTCTGAAGGGGAACAGGAACGGTAAGTCTTATTTACTAGTTGTTGAATCATGTTTAGCGGTTGTATCTGCTGACACCTGGTGTGTAGATACGGGAGCCACTGACCATGTCTGTAATTCTTTGCAAGGGTTCCACCAAACCCGACAGCTCAGTGATGGGGAGATTACCATATTCATTTGAAATGCTACAAGAGTAGCAGCTGTTGTAGTGGAAGACGTGTATTTATTTTTCAATAAGAATAAAACTCTTATTTTGAGGAATTATCTTTATGTACCTCATTTTAGAAAGAATTTAATTTCGGTTTCTAAATTGTTTATGGATGGATATTCTGTTTCTTTTAATGACAAGGTTGTTTTAAGGAAAAATAGAATTATTATCTGTGATGGTGCATTGATAGATAATTTGTATACTTTTAATCCAATTTATTCCACAGTGCAACAAATTGAAATAATGCATCTACCAATAAGAGAAAATAACCTTCAAAAATGAACCAAACATATCTTTGGCATCTAAGACTAGGTCATATTAACTTGAGTAAGATTCAAAGGTTGATAGCTGATGGACCTCTGGGTTCATTAGTAGTGAAAAATTATCCAACTTGTGAATCCTGCTTGGAAGAAAAGATGACCAAAAGGCCTTTTAAGGCAAAGAGGTATAGAGCCAATGATCTGTTGGAATTGGTTCATTCTGATTTATGTGGTCCTATGTCTGTTCAGGAAAGAGGCGGTTATGAATATTTCATCACTTTCATTGACGATTGTACTAGATACGGATACATTTATTTAATGCGCTGCAAGTCTGAGTGCTTTGATAAATTCAAAGAGTACAAGGCTGATGTGCAGAAGCAACTTGGAAAATGTATCAAGACACTACGATCTGATCATGGTAGTGAATACCTCGTTGGAGAGTTTAGGAATTATTTATCAGAGGAAGAAATTGAATCTAAATTGTCTGCACCGGGCACACCGCAGCAGAATGGTATAGCGGAAAGAAGGAATATGACTCTTATGGAAATGGTAAGATCAATGATGAGTTTTTCGGAATTACCAAATTCGTTTTGGGGATACGCCTTAGAAACAACAACTTACATTCTGAATTTAGTACCTTCTAAATTGGTAGCCTCCACACCCACAGAACTGTGGACCGGGCGAAAGCCTATTCTAAAATACATTCAGATTTGGGGTGCTCCGGCACATATGTTAAAGACGGATGCTGATAAGTTAGAATCACGTACTGAAGTTTGTTCATTTATAGGATATCCTAGAGGAGCGAAAGGTTATTTATTTTATAATCCAAATGATCAAAAGGTGATCATAAGCACGAACGCCAAATTTTTGAAAGAGGATTAAGTAATAAACCACAAACTCACGAGTAAAAATGTTCTAGAAAAAGTAAGAGGGGAAACACCAAATATAATACCAACTGTACAAGAGGATATACCCACTATGCCAAAACTATGGAAAGACAATGGGGAATCCCCGTTGTCGTAGTCTCTCCAACTCCGTTGTTAACCCGATAGTTGTTAAAAGTTCAGACTTTTAACAATGGTGAAAAATCCATTATCGTATATTATTTTTACAACGGTGAATCCCCATTGTTGTAGCTGTTAAATATCCATTGTTAAATCTTATGATGGTAAAAAAATATATTTTAACAACGGGGAATCCCCATTGTCGTAGCCCCAAATCTCCGTTGTTAATCCGGGAGTTGTTAAAGGTACCAACCTTTTAACAACAGTTTTGACCCATCGTTGTATCTACGCTTTTACAACGGGGTATCCCCGTTGTTGTTTCGGACATCCCCATTGTTGTATCTAATTAAGACAACGGGTATTACCCGTTGTCGTAGCTCCAAATCTTTGTTGTTAATCCGAGAGTTATTAAAGGTTTCTTACTTTTAATAACGAAATTTTATCCGTTGTCATATATTCCTTTTACAATGGTTTTTCACCATTGTTATTAATTACATCTCCGTTGTTGTATTAACTACGGAAACGGGTATTCCCCATTGTCATTGCTATATTTGACAACAGTTTGTGACTGTTGTCATAAGCTATATCCCCGTTGTTAATAACTAAATTCTAACCTGCTTAATAATTTAATATGAAAATAATAAAATAGCCATAATCTTTGATCTTCAATACAGCATCACTTCATTCAAATTTAATTGAATTCCAAATACAAAAACCGTACCATTACATTCGATTATAATATCCCAACATCTCTCTCACACCAATACAATTCACCAACAACAATTAAAATACATCTAATGTATCTATGATCAACAAATATGCATGATTGGTCTTCCTGTAAACATAAACAACGAACCATTCATCATGCTCCCCATTCCCTCACACACACTTTAGTCTTTTAGTAAAGCTGCCAAAGAAGACAAAAGTTGAGGTTAGCATAATCGTAGGTTGTTCTCATTCCAAGATATGTTACAAAATTAGAGAATATTAGTGAGATACTCTTGGGTATATGTAGCATTTAATTAGTGTATGCACTCAATGTGTTATAATACACATTGGAAAAAATAGAAAGGACTAGAAAGATTAAACAAGGAAATCAAGGTTAGTTAATTAACAGTAATAAAGCTTGCAGATTTTAAGTGTCTACTTAGTTCCCTGTAAATCATGATCTAACTTGATATCAATATTCTAAAGTACAAAAATAAGACAATTAGAAATAATATCAAAAGGAGGGATATATATATAAAAAACATTCAAAAGAGAAACTTAAAACAGCCATCTCAAGTTAATGAATTAAGTACTATTTTATAAGTGTAATACATTTCTCTAATGGCTTGATTCAATATCTGAAAAATATGCTACTTAATTAGAAGCATGTATCTACAAAATGATCAAGGTAACTTGAAATACTTCACTTAAATATCATCACTATTGGAGATGTGAAGTCACTCCTACTATCATTACCTCAATCATAGTGCATCAATCAGCTTTTCCATAAATAGAAAAAATACATAGCAAGTGGCGCAACCCTTTAGGATGTTATATTATGTCTTTTTTTCTCTTTATCCATTTGCTTATTTCTTCCAACTACCTTCTCTTCTTTCTTATTTTCATCCTACTTAGTTCACTAATCTTCAATCAAGTTCTGTCATCATCACCTTCACCAAGCACCAATGAATGCAGCCACCATAATTATCACTTATTCTTCTACTTCATTATTTTTATTTATTTTTCTTTGATCCAGCTTCTTGCTATCCCTTTCTCAAGTTTTAGGCAGCAGCTTTTCCAAGGATCCAGGGTGACTAGAATCAAGGATAACTTCATAGATGGATTTTTTTTTATTTTCTTAATTCATATTTCCAATGATATTTCATGAATTACAAATATAATGGTTATATGTATAATACAACTATGATATACAAAGGATAAAATGACGTCGTTTTCAAGAGAGGCAAAACTAGCAAATAAATAGTATATCTTTCTCGAATAAACAGGCCCTATAATGAACTGTGATGACTACATAAATAACATAAATTGGTTTACCTCATCAATTAGTCAAAAAATGGTTGAATATAGTTTCTAGTGTGGATTAATAGATGTTGTACTCTGATATGCTAAGTGAATTTCTGCAGAAGGTGTGATTTGGAATGCATCAATAAGTAATTAATAAAAAGAAAATGAAAGAATAGCTAGATTATAAATTTCTTGCCTATTTCTCTTCAGGTGTCCAAATACATAAGCTAGAGACAGTCACAATACGAAAGCTGAAAAACGATGGTTAGATTTCAAGATTCTTACCCATACTTTTCTTGAAAAATCATCAATGAAAGATATAAAGTATCTTCCACCTCCCATAGTTGTGCTTCTTGATTGCCCCCAAAGATCAGAGTGTATGTACTCTAGTCTTGCCTTAGTGCTGTGTTCTGCAGCACCAAACCTTAATCTATTAGACTTGCCAAGAATGCAATCTTTACACTACTGCAACTTGCAAGTTGAACTTATTTCTAATAGTTTCTGTTTTGCTAATTCTTGTAACCCCCTTTCACTTATGTGAGCAAGTCTGCCATGCCAAACTTGAATACTATCTTGGTCTTGAGTTGCATTACTTTGTCCAGAAACCACATAGCCTTTAAGGAAATAAAGATCATGTTTCTTAATTCCCTTCATCACCACTGAATTACCTTTCATGATAGTAAGTATGCCACCTTCTGACTGAAACTTGTACCCTTGAGAATCCATCATACCTAAAGATATGAGATTCCTCCTTAAATTTGATACATATCTAACCCTTGTCAAAAGCCTAATTGCTCCATCAAACATCTTCAACTTGATAGAACCAATCCCCTCAATCTTTCAGGCTTGATCATTGCCCAACAAAACTGATCCTTCATGATATGGCCTTAATTCAGTGAACCAATCCTTTATGGATGTCATGTGAAATGTACATCTGGAGTCCATGACCCATTCACCTGAAATAGAACTAGAACAGAAAGACAAGGCTTCAATAAAATCAGAATCAAAATTACTTTGGTTTTGTAACACCTAATTTGCATGAGGTTTCTGATTCCCTCCCCTTTTAGGTATCTGTTTTGCCACCATTGCCTGCCACTTGTGACATTGCTTCTTGTAATGACTAAGTTTGTTACAATGAAAGTAATTATTGCTATCATCATCAGCTGATGTACTTTAATCTTTCTGCTCTTATTTCTTCTTATCTGCACCTCCCTTCTTGTTGTTTTTATTCCACTGGTGTTCTTTCTTTACCATCAAACCTTCACCAGCAATCTGAGCATCAGAGTTCTTCTGAAGTTCCTTTGATTTTAATGCCATCTGCACTTAATCCAGTGTGATCGAATCCTTGTTGCCATACATCAAGGTATCTTTGAAATTCTCCAAAGACTTAGGAAGGACAGAAAGTAATATCAAGGCCTTGTCTTCATCTTCAAGAACAACATCTATGTTCTCAAGATCTCCAATGATTTTGTTGAAATCATCAAGCTGTACAAGTAATGGCTTGTCTCCAGTCATCTTAAACAAGTACAACTTCTGCTTTACATATAGGCGGTTTGCTAGGCTCTTCACAATGTAAAGATCCTCAAGTTTCTTCTAAACCCCCCTTGCAGTGGCTTCCTTTGAAACTTCTCTCAGATCTTTATCTCCAAAACACAGTATAATCGCACTACGAGCCTTCAATTGCGATTCTTGATCTGCTGTGTTTGCAACCCCATCAACTGCAGCAGCCTAGTTCACAGGTAACGTCTTCAAGGCATCAAACAACCCTTGTTGTATAAGGATTGCCTCCATCTTCATCCTCCATAGACTAAAGTCTGATTTCTCTGTGAACTTCTCAATATCAAACTTTGTCGTAACCATGGTGATCACCTTCTTCAAACAGTCGTTTGTGGCTTACTTTCCTACAGATGACGCCAATTATTATGAATCATATGCAAATATTCAAACTTAGCAAGAACTTATTGCATGAAAACACATGCACACACACTTATGTTGATTGTATGAAGAATAAGAGAAAACTTAGAACACCAAGAATTATAGTGGTTTGGCAATTGCCTACATCCACTCTTAAGGGAGAAGAGATCTTATTTATTAGGGTTACAATGATGAAGAATAAATACAACTTACATATATATCTTAACTTATGATATATATGGATAATATATGAAATGATCTGCAGAATCTTGCATATCATATACGTGATCACAAACTTGCTTGCCAAGCAAGATGTCCACCAACACCAGGGCTACTATCACCGCAGCCCATGGCCCATCATTCTTGCATCAATACTTACGTGTGCACTGCTAACCTTACACACCTGAACCATGCATCTAGCACAGCCATGAAAGAGTCTACTTCTCTCAACAATCGGTTTTCTTATAAAGTATAAATAGATGCTCACAACCGAGATAGATGGGGACTCTCTATCAGGATGGTTGTAGTGTGATTTGATATTAGTTTGTCTTGACTATAGAATAACATTAGTGCACTTCGTGTGTATTGAGCAGGACCGCTTGAGATCGTTTGATTTATACAAACTATATTGGAGAACTTAATCTCTGTTATTATGGATGTTCGTGCTCTTAATCCCTATACAATAACCTCGACACGTAGGGCAGTATGTATTTCTTTGATTCATCAATGGGTGAGATTTACATGTAATTAAATCAACAAACTTGGTGAGTTGGGAAATAGTGCTATCTCTATGGTGTGCTGTTGATTGTAGAAGGAATCCGTATCCGAAATAGGTTGATTATGTCCCCTTGAGGAGCTTATAAGGATTATCATGTAAACCCTGCAGGTGGATTTATTCCGGCATGATAATGAGGTTGAGTGGTACTACTCTCGGATGAGATATTAATGAATGGAGTTGTCAGTAAATTAATTAATTAATGGACATTGTATATCTTAAACATGGGGAGACTAACGGGCTCATAATAAGAAGGTTCACATAACATAATTATGGGATTAGAACGGTAGTGCAGTAAAAATATTTTAGTGGTATATATTATTATTATTGGACTTAAGTATAAGCTTTGGACTAAGCTTGGATACTTAAGCCCAATGGAAGCCCAACTCTAATTTCTCCTCCTGGTCCCTATTGTAGCCCATATATAAGTCATCTCAGCTATCCAGAAATCCTAATCTAACTGATTATTCACGCCTAACACTGTAAGGAGAGTGAGGGAATAGCAGATTGAGAAGATCTCGAAGATCATCGCCCACACGACGTCGAGATTGGAATTGGGAATACAGTAGAAGATCGGAAGGTTTTACGCTGCTACTGTTTGTCAACTTCCATAATTTTATAAAATCATGTGTAACTCCAAACTGTACGTTTGATACACTGTTGGAAAGACACTGAAGAGAGGATCATTTTGGAGCATAGATCACTTAAATTATAGATCAGATGAGAGAGTTATGCCCAAAATGGTGAGGCTGCGCAGGCTGCCGGCGAGAATTCATGTTCTTCTTCAACATTTTCGCTGATTTAGAAATGTATGGAACCCTAACGGTTCACGTTAACCAAACGATCGAACACCAATAATTGGTATCAAAGCTTCTGTTTCGTGGTGAAATGTGACACGTTAGGTTAGGGTGTATGTGGAATATATGGTTTAATTATGAATTAAAATCACATGAGGATTAGGGTTTTGGTTTTATTGCTTAATCCATGAATATCCCTATGTGAATCCTGTATCGTTGATGACCACGTGTGAGAATTTAACAAAACCTGTTCGTCAATAAAGTCCTGGAGAAGACGAAGTGAAGCACTTGTGAACGAGCACGTTGACGTGCTTGCTGGAATGTTTGGCGAGCATGCTTCTATGTGAAATAAATTGTTGCCGAGCATGGAGTTGTACATAAGGCCGAGCATGGGTGCTTGTTGCTATGCGACGGTGCACGAAACTGGGTAGAAGAATGAACAACATCACACAGTGCTTATCGTGTGATGGGTAAAGGGCGCACGGAGGCTGCCGTGTGAAGCCGCACGTTGGTGGGCTGCACGATTATTCGCGCGCGACAGCAGGTAGGCGAGAAGAATTGGTGCACGGTTGCAAGCATGGGTTCTGTTGTTCGATAGATTTCAGGTGCGGATGCAGGCATACATGGCAGGCGTTGGTGCACGGATGCAAGTGTGCGCGGTAGGTGTTAGCGGGTGTTGGCACACGAATGCAGGCGCGCGCGGCAGGAGGCATGCACGCAAGGCATTGGTGCGTGGCAGGAGGCGTGCGCAGGGCATACACGGCAGGAGGCATGCGCGGCAGATGCAGGCGTGCACGACAGGCATTGGCACGCAGTACAAGTCGTGCATGCGTGGTTTGCTGGGCAGGTGCACGGATTCTTACGCGATGGGGGGCACAACTCGTGCTGTTACCCTGCACGAGTCGTGCAGGTACTTCCCATTGGGCAGCCGGGCTCATTTTAAGCGATTTGACATTTTTTGCAATTTAATTCATGATATATAACTACATAATTGATTTAATTCTCTATTATTGTTATATATGATTGCATGTCGATATCGATAATTTTGATGATCTGGACAATATTGAGGATTTTGATAATCTGATCGATATCAATGATTTCAATAATCTGGATGATATCGACGGTCGATATCGATAGTTTCAAAATTTTGATAATCTGGAAATTTTTAAAAATTTGATAATCTGGTCGATATCGATGATTTCAATAATTTGGACGATATCGATAGTTTCGAGAAATTTGATAATCTGGAGATTTTCTAAAATTTGATAATCTGGAGGCCTTGGCCGAGCATGGAGTCTGCAGCACTGTACGGTGTTAAATCTGGAAGAAAATCATGAAGGCTAGCTTCTGATATTCAGATTTTGTAAGTTATCCACATTTGTGCTTGGTCGCGACTGGTGAACAATCGAATTCGCTGATATATAACTGTTCATAATTGATTTAATTATCGAATTATTGTTATATATGTTATACGTGATTCTCTGTGATTTACTGCCTTATGTGTCGTAATAGGAACATGCTAGGTTGCGTATTTTATCCTGAATATTATATGCATGTAAAAACCTTCAGTGTTAAATTACTAAGTGGGAGAGAGGATTGGTAATTAATTCCCGCGGTCTTCATTATTGGTGTGTAAGTGATGTGAGTAAACTTGCGTGTTGACAATAGGCCTTCCTCCCTAACGGATGAGTTTATTCACGAATCACTGGTACAGACTTCATTAAATAATTATTGTTTGTAATTTGATGCACATGAACTTACGTATTGGCATAGGCCTTCCTCCCTAACGGGTGAGTTTATATGCGGTTCACTAGTACAAACTTATAATTAATGATTGTAGGAAGTTATCCGAGCGCGTGTGTACTTCTCCAACTGTAAGGCACATAAGCTTGTGCAATGAATTTGGGATCAAATAATGGTGTACACTTAGGCGTAAATAATAAGTATCATCCCCAACGGAGTCACTCCTATTATTTGCATGGATAAAAAGGAACCAACTATTAATTATTTTATCATGAAGTTGGTTGACGAATAAAATTAATGGGTAAAACCTTCTCTTGTAAATATTTGGGTTTGTATACGTCCACACTAACGTGGCATGCAGACTCACGGTGCTTGAGATGTCGGTGAATTTTATTTTTATATTGTTTTGAAGGAATCAATATAAATGGATAAATTCGAAGATTTGATCGGTATATTTATTTATGATTTTTTGAATTTTCAAAATAATTTTATCTCGCTTATTGTTTACTAAAAGACACATATTTATTGGTCCAAAATTAGATGATAAGAAAAGAATCTTGGTTTTAATTCTTACTGCTAAGGAAAATAAAATGTGTTCTCACTAAGGATGTCATATGATGTCTATTAAAGTCTGTAGTGCAGAGGTGTGAGGTTCATAGAAATATGATGGTCTCATACGAATCTTCAGATACTTGAGTAAGTTAGAAAGGTAAGAGGTGATGGATAAGTTGATGAAGGAATAGGAATTGTTTGGAGTAGAAATTGAAGGGAAAATCTAGATTAATTTATTCTTCATATTTTGCCTGGATATTTTGAGCAAGTTCTACCTGAAATACGAGAGATTGTATATGGTGGGGAACTTCTGACAAAACATGTGGTGAAGAAAATTCATTTTCATCAAGGTATGAACAAGGCTAGTAACTCATTCACTAGTCGTTGAATCATGATTAGGGATGGCATCTACTGACATATTGTGTGTAGATACCGAAATCACTAAAAGCCTACAACTAAGTGATGATGAGATTATTATATACATGGGTAATGCTACAAAAGTAGTGGCTGTTGCAGTGGGAGTTATTTATTTATCTTACGATATGAATAAACGTTTGATTTTGAGAAATTATCCTTACGTACGTTTTCATAAAAAGAATTTGATTTCAGTTTCTATGTATTTACATATGGATACTCCATTTCATTTAAATGAAATGGTCATAGTGATGAGGGATGGAGCTATAATTTATTGTGGTGCGTTGGTGGATAATTTGTATACTCTTAAATCATCGTTATCCCATGGATGCAACAAATAGTAATTAATAATGCATCTTCTAATATAAGTAAGAGAAAGGAACCTTCGGAGATAAACTAAGCATACTTTTGGCATCTAAGACTAGATCAATTTTACTTGAGTAGGATTCAAAGGTTTATAGCCGATGGATCGTTGGGTTTATCTGAAGTGGAAACTATCTGACTTGTGAGTCTTGCTTGGAAGTAAAACGATTAAAGGCCTTTTAGGGCAAAGGGGTGTAGAGCCAAAGATATGTTGGAAGTGCTTCATACTGATTTAAGCGGTCCTAAGAATATCCCTGCGAGAGGTGATCATTACGATTTAATCATGGTGGTGAGTACATCTTAGAATAGTTTAGTAGTCTACACCGGGCATACCCCAGCTGAAAGGTATGATGGAAAGAAGGAATATGACTCTTATAATATGATTAGATAAATGATGAATTATTTGAAATTACTAAATTCATTTTATGGGTATGCCCTAGAAACAGCATGTCTTATAACGTTTGTCTGTTTGTGGGATATCCTAGAAAAATGGAGAGTGATGATTTATTTAGTCCAAATATACAATGAATTCAGATAATTACTCTAACATACAAAATATTAAAGTAAAATACCAAATAAAACCTTATAATCCCATATACTTTTAAACCAAAAATCCTACCCTCACCCACCCACCCACCGTCGGACCACCGCCGAACGATCTCCAGACGTCCGCCGAACTATTGCTGGACATCCGTCGAACAGCCGGTGGCGGCTACCGAACCTCCGCCAGAACTTAAAATATGCAAACAAAATGTGCAAAAATAAAATTATGCAAAACAAATTGTGCAAAAATAAAATTGTGCAAAACAAATTTGTGCAAACAAATTGTGCAAACACATAGAGGTATTTATGGTATCACAATCATAATTGTGTAGTTATGAGTATTAGTGCTTTGAGTCATGTAGTTTATAATAATTATGCATTATTTTATGTATCCAATACTAAGTGACCCTTAAAATTAAATATATTTAGATTTGAAATTCTAAAAATGAGTTACCTTAATTTTGTTAGTAAGATTGATACTTTACATTACACGTTGATGGAGTGAAAATAATCTTTGAATAAGATTTTTTGGTCTTCTGCTAGATTTTGAAAGGAGAGACAATGAAGAAATACGTTTCTCACTTTATTTTTCTGTATTTTGTAAACCCTAGTTTCTACGGTGCTAGAAAAGAATGAATTAAACAACCAGTACATTTGTTTTATATCATGGATAATTTGGACTTTAAACTGGATTTTGGCATGGCATTAAAATATATTTGGGCTTGGGTTGAATTTAAGAAAATATATAAAATTAAAAATAAAACATAAACGGGAATTTAAAATTTAACACATATGAGAATTAACTAAGAGTTGTAAAGGGCTTTGAATAAAAAATATTATATATATTTATATTTATTTAAATAAATAAAAAATATATTTACAGAAATATTCTAGATATTATAATCTACCCTACTTTAAAATAATTTCGTCCTCAAAATTTAAAATATTATATGTAAAGAATGCTTGTAAAAATAGTTTTATGCATCATTTTGAATGTAAAACTTTTCACCTCAATTTGTAAATGTTTTAACAACAAAAATTATATTTTTATAAGTGGAAATATTAACCTTCACTCATAATTTTTTAATGTAATCAAACTCGATTTTTATGTAAAAATCAAAATTCATTGAGTTGGATGAATTGAAGCATTAAGAAAGACTTATATTGGAAGTTGCGATCTTTGAAAATAAAACACTTGAGCTCAGCTGTAAAATGAAATGATCTAGCATTTTAAAATGGAGGTAATTTGTAATGTGAATTTAAATATGATCTCTCTCTCTCTCTCTTTCTCTCTCCCCCCCCCCTCCTCTTTTAAAATAAAAAATAAAATTAAACTTACGTTAAAATAATGAAAACTTTCAATTTTCTTCTAAAATGAAGCATATGAAGTTTTTGTAAAGGAATGTCTTAAAAAATAAAGACTATATTTTTAATGCCTCAAATATAAACAAGGGTTACTTATTGTTAAGTAAAATATATATAGGAGTATTACTATGCAATACATCCTTCCCATATATTTATAACTAGATAAATAATTATATATGATCATCCTTAAACTGCCCCTAAAATATCCAAAAGATAATGTATTGACCAAATAATTATCTTCCATAACGTACGTAATAAATGATTCTTATTACCATAATTATTGTTCCTAAATTATGGTTGCATAGTTCAAAATCTTCTATCCAATCAAAATTATCACATAAACCCACCCAAATTAGATTGCTCCACTTTTAGAGTTTCTAGGAATCTCACAAAATGTTGAAATCATCGATCTCAAATTAGGGGGAAAAATCATCGACGGAGAACACTGCTGCACGGATCCCAATCCATTCAGTGATTCAACCTCATTATTGGCGGAGTGCGCAAGCTATAATTTTTAGCATTGAACTTTCTCCATCTCGTAACTGTACAGAATATTACAACGTTTCTCTATGCTGACCATTTGGAATCCATGTTTGTGTGTCGTAATTTGTAGTGGTTCTGAAATATTTTTTTTAATTCGTCATGTTTATGTACTGCATGTTAGAAAATATGTGTTCTTCTATTCTCTGAGCAACATTACGAATTCATTATTATTGGAGAAGTGATCATCAGTGGACAGTTGAAGGACATTTTCTGTGATCCCGTTTAAATTATTTTATGTGTTGTCAATCAAAGGGGATTGAATTCCTTGTTCATGTGCTGCCTTTTTTTCATGTGCTGCCATTTTACAGTCTTTCCAGCACACAACAGATTTAAGAATCCAATGTGCTTGATCTTTGATTAAGTTATGATTTTATGTGCTGTCATTTTATTGTTTCTGTACGGCTATTTGTGTGTTGTCATTTCTTTGCTGCCATTTCATTGTGTTTGTGCTGCCATTTGTGTGCTGTAATTTATTTGTAGTTAGATTTCATGTGCAACCTTTACGGATTTTATGTGTAGCTTACTTATATATCAATTGATTTTAGTGCAACATATCTGTTGTGTGTAGTGACATAAGTAAGCGGCCAATTGTGTGCTGCCATTTCATTGTGTCTGTGATGTCATTTTTATATCGTTAGACGTTATGTGCTACCTTTATGGATTTTCTGTGCAGCTTACTTATATGTCAATTGATTTTAGTGCAATGTATCTTTTGTGTGCAGCATACATATTGTGAAATTTATTTTAAGGCATCGTCCAGGAAACCTATACCATCTTCCAAATTAGATGTTTATGATTTTGGGGTGATCTTACTTGTACTTCTCACCAGAAAATGTGCAGATGATGTAGTTTCCAGAGAACATGGAGAAGTCAAGTTAATAGATTGGATTCGATTGAGAGTGGCTCAAGTCCAATGAATAGATTGTTTTGATGTTGCTCTAGCGTAAGAGACGACCATTTAGACTGTGTATGCAGATCTATCATCCATTTAGTTCGATGATATTGATTTTGGTATGAATGTTATATTGTCAAAGTGCTTATAGTTATAAAACTCCTCTGTCATCAATTTGAGATTTATTTATTTTTAATAAGTATCAGATGATATTAGAATCAGTTGGCATGCAAATTGTAATGTCATTTTTCCTTTTTGGCATCAATTGTATTTTGCATAATGTAGATGAAAGAAATATTGATACGGTAAAATTATATATATATATATATATATTTACATATATATCAAATGGTTGGGCTACGTCATCGACTCCTCTTCTCTCCTTTACGATAAACTCACATGATCCAGAGATATGGCAGTGTAAATTATATTGAGCGCAACAAAATGAACCAAAATAAAGATGATGAAAAGAAGCAATTATTATAAATTTATGTGTAAAACTAGATTCACTCCAAAATGAAGATGATCCTCTGATGAGTGTTTTCTCAACACACAATTAATCTCCAGGTATGAAGGATGTTATTGTAGCTTAGATAAGCGACCAAGTTAAATATCGTACCCAAAGGACGGCGTATCATCAATTTAATTATTTACTAAATTAATTAAGACAAGACAATAAGGTTGGGATTTAATTATTAAACTACTAAGCAGAATTACTAAATAACAAGTAAAATAAATTTAACACTAGAATAATACGAAAGTGGATCAAGTAGGAGAATAGGTAGCTCTAGGATAATCTACTTTTACTCATTAATCTCCCTTTCATGTATCAATGTCCGACTCTACCTTGTTGGATATGGACGCATCACTAAACTATGAAAAACTACTCTATAGACACAAGTAAATATGTGTGTAACACGTGTGAATAACCTTAGAATAAGATATATAATTTCACTCCCCTTTCTAGGTACTATCAGTATCAATTATTTTTCCCTAGGATTGGTACTATAACCGGATATGATCTCCTTTTATAGGTACTATAAAATTACTCTCTTTATCCTACTTATTAACCCGAATTCAATTCAATTAATAAGTATTCATATAAGATAGTTCTAATGAAGCTTCGGAGTCCCCTCACTTAGAATCATAACATGGAATCCTGCTCAGCAATGAACGCACTCAATCAATAATCAAGATATGTATTCAGACTATACATAACAGTTAATGATGCACAAAACAACTCTGAGTATGAATTTAAAACGCATAATCTTATATAAAATAATTCCACAAGTAATGTTGTATGGAGTATATGATGAGTGTGTAAATTCACAAGTTTAGCATCATGTTTTGTGCTAGTTTTAGAGAGTTTGAAGGTGGAAATAGGTGGAAAACCTATACATATTGTGAATTAGCATGAATCAGGTGTTATTGGAGCTCTTTGAGTGGTTTGAACAGCAAAATCGAAGTGAAAGTGCCAAGAATCGAAGAGACGGAGTCGAAGCCATGCGAATCGCCCAAAAAAAGAGGTGGGTTCGACCTGTTGGAGGAGGGTTTGACCTCTCCAGCAGGTCGAACCAGTGTTGGAGAAGTGCAGGAAGTAGGTTCGACCACGACTCGAGGGGTTCGACCTGTTCATCAGGTCAAACCATGGTCGAACCAGTTCGTGAGAAGCTGGGTTCGACCACGACGTTGGGAGTTCGACCTGATGGTTGGCCGAACCAAGAGCAGAAATTATCCAGTGATGAGGTTCGACCTGGGGTTCGACGAAGTCCTGAGAGGTTCGACCTGTTCAAGAGGTCGAACCGGTGCAGAATTCTTCCAGTAGCAGGGTTCGACTTGGGGTTCGACCTGTGGCTAGTGGTTCGACCTATTTGACGAGATCGAACCTACGTGTGGGAACTTACCTTATCCGGATTTTCGAGGCCGAAACGCGTGAGATCACTTAGAAAGCCCATTCCAAGCCCTAGAGACGTGATTACAAGTATAAAAGGAGACCAATCGCGTCCAAAGAGAAGAGCTTTTGATCATCAATCATAAGAGAGACAAGAGTAGAGGTGGTGATCCATCCGGAGGGCTGTGACAGAAGTTCGCTGAAGGTTCAAGTAAGAATGATCAATCTAACCATGATTGTTCCTAGATCAATCATGGGCTAGAACCGCCTTGGTAGTTCTAGGGTTATGAAAGTTTCATGATGTAATTCGTATTTCGTGTGTAAAACTCCGTACAACACTACCTGTGGTTTGTTTTATATAAGATTGCATATTTAATCCATACTCATAGTCGTTTTGTGCATCAATGATCGTTGTGTAGAGTCTGAATACATAACATGGTTATTGGTTGAGTGCGTTCACTACTGAGCAGAGTTTATTGTTATAATTCTAAGTGAAGGGATTCCGAAGTCTTATTAGAACCGTCTTATATGAATATTTATTAATTGAATTAAATTCGGTTTGATAAATAGGATGAAGAGTATAACTTTATAGTACCTAAAAAGGGAGATCAAATCGGGTTAGATTCTAGACGTGGAAGATAATTGATTATGATAGTACCTAGAAAGGGGGCTGAAGTATATCTCTTGCTCCGAGGTTATTCACACGTGTCAAGCGCATATTTACTTGTGTCTATAGAGTAAACTTGCATGGTCTAGTGATGCGTCCACAAACCACAGGGCAGAGTCGGACACCATCACATAAAATACGAATTGCTAGTGAAACTGGATGACTCGATGAACTACCTACTATTCTTCTTGATTACAACTCACTTTTCTCTAACTCTTGTTATTACTTTTTGCTATTTCGATTAGTAGTTATTACTCTTTAAACCTTTACAATTACCAAACATAGTCTAAAGTGTACTAGAATATAATGAAATTGATGTTTAACCATCCCGTGGGTTCGATAATGTAACTTGGTCATCTTCGCGACTACAATTGATATCCTTATACTTGAGGATTAATTTGTGTGTTGAGAAAACCCCTATCAAGTTCTTGGCGCCGTTGCCGGAGACGGCGTAAACTATCTTTTTTGTATTATTTCTAGTTTATTAGGACTATTTACCTTGTTTTGTTGTTTTCTCTCTTATTCATTTTAGGTGTATGCTCACAAGATCAAAGAAAGGTAATCTTGAACCATATAATCCTGAGATTGGAGCATCATCAAGAAAGAAGAAGAAGAAGAAGAGCAAGGCAAAGATAATTGACCCAACTGAAGCTCTGAATTTTGGAGTCAAGGTTGACGAGCAGATTTCGCAGACGATTGAAGCTACAACTGAAGTTAATTTGGAAGTAGGAACAGTCAACATGGCAGCAAATCCAGATAATCTAGCCATCCGAGAGGTTTTCAGAAATAATGGGGCTGGAAATTATGAGCTTTTAGGAGGAAGGGGAACTAACACAGCTTTCGATCTTCATCCCGCTCTTATTAGCATGATAGAAAGGAACTCCTTTTCAGGAGGGTCTTTCGAGGATCCCCAACAGCATCTGAACAAGTTCTTGGGTTATGCAAGTACTCAAAAAGACATAGGAGAACATGAAGATGCTAGGAAGATCCTTTTGTTCAAATTCTCGCTTACAGAAAAGGCGAGGGATTGGTACGACACTATTAACGCAGCTGAGTGCACCATGTGGGAGCAATTGAAGTTAAGATTCTTGGAAAGATATATGCCACCTTCGAAGGTGTTTAAGATGAAGCAAGATATTAACCAATTTGCTATCAGTGGAGGTGAGAAATTTCATGAAGCGTGGGATAGATTCAAGGACATGCTCAGGAAGTGCCCTCAACATGGGCTATCTAAAGCCCAATATATCTGTATATTCTATAATGGATTGGACTGTGAATCAAGAGTGTTACTTGATGCTTCTTCTAATGGAGCATTGCTTACAAAGTCATCCGTTGAGGCCGAGAAATTATTTGAAGATATATCGATGAATTCGAGGGATTGGCCGACTGATAGAGTTAGAGGTACGTAAGTCCTTGGGAAGGTAGCTCAGGTTGAACAAGCAATGGTGAAAACAAGGAGAGAGGATGAGATCGTTTCGAGCTTGTCCAATATCAACAAGCTACTTGAGTCTCAACAGAAGCAGATCAGCGAGATATCTCAACGAGTACCAATCATGCAGCAAGAGATGATGAATAATGGAACAATCCAAGAAGAATTGGAGAAAGCAAATTATGCCATGGGTCAAAGTATTCAAGGAACGAGGTACCCAAATCAAGGAAACCGGAACTACCAAGGGAACTATCGAGGAAACTTTAACAATCGTGGTCCCTCTGGTGGTTATCAACAGCAACTAAGGAGGCCCGAATTTTCATGGAGCAATACGAACAATACAGTGCAACTTCCGATGGGTGTTGATCCGGGAGAAAAGTTGGAAGAAGGGAAGCCTGGTTTTGAGGATACTGTGAACAGGTACATGGCGAAGAATGATGAAAGAGTGAACCGCCTTGAGGCCAAACTTGAGAAAAAGATTGATGATCACCACAAAGATTTGTCCACTCAAGTGAAAGATCTCACGTTGTTGATGGGTACAATTGCAGAGAATGTGAACACATTGACTCAATCTGTAGGCAAAGGGAAGTTTCTGTCTCAGAGTATAGAGAATCCAAAGTCGTGTAATGCCATCACACTGAGGTCGGGAACACAGTACGAGGGACTGATGAGGCCAGAATCAAAGTTGGAATTTTCTAAGCCTCGGTTCGACCAACACCCACAGGGTTCAACCTGTCATACAGGTCGAACCATGGTCGAACCTCATCAGCAAGAGCACTCTGTTTTGTCGCAGGAACAGTTCGACCATGATCGTAATGGTTCGACCAACCCATCAGGTCGAACCCAGGTCGAACCGGAGGATAGAAACTATACAGTGAAGCGGTTCGACCTAGGGGGCAATTTTTCGACCTCCAATGTTGGTCGAACCCTAGTCGAACCTCAAGAGCAGAATGAGATCAGTCTTCCAGGAGAGAGGTTCGACCAATACAAACCTGGTTTGACCTCTCAAATAGGTCGAACCATGGTCGAACCTCACCAAGACGTTTTGATTGATGCACCTGATGTTCCTTTTGATGTCGATGCGACTCCAGTGGTACAGAATGAGCAAAGTACAGATATAATAGCTGAGAAAATATGGAAAAGAGCTAAGCGATTAAGAGCCGAAAAGGAGAAAGCGAAGAAGGTTGATCGTGATGAATGGGGGATTCCCAAAACAAAGATACCTCCACCGTTTCCCTACAAGCTAGTGAAGAAGGGATTGGAAGAGAAGTTCAAGAAGTTTTCAGAGATAATGAACAAGATAAGCTTGAACATCCCTTTCTCAGAGGCAATCATGGAGATGCCATACTATTCTCGATTCCTTAAAGACATATTGATGAAGAAGCGAAGCTTAACCGGAGTTGAAATGGTAAACTTATCTGAGAATTGTAGCTCAATTATTCAAAAGAAGTTTCCGCCGAAGATGAAAGATCCAGGGAGCTTTACTATTCTATGTGAGATCGGGAAGGGGCCAGCACGGCGAGCTTTGTGCGATCTAGGGGCAAGCATCAATTTGATGTCGTTGTCCATCTTTCAGAGGCTTGGTTTGGGAGAGTTGACCCCGACAACAGTGGCTCTCCAATTGGCGGATAGGTCGATGACGTTTCCAAAAGATATTATTGAAGACGTTCTCGTCAAAGTAGATAAACTAGTATTTCCTGTGGATTTTCTTGTGCTAGAGATGGATGATGACAAGGATAATGTTCCTTTAATCTTGGGGAGGCCATTCCTTGCTACGGCTGGAGCTATGATCGATGTTCGGAAGGGAGAACTTAAGCTGCGAATGGACAAAGAAGAAGTACTTTTCAACTTGGACAAAGCAATGAAGATGCCCATGGAGTCTCAGTGTCATAGTACTGACGTGATGGAGGAGATTGTAAAGGAGGATATGTCTTTGATGTCTAAGGATCCTCTTGAGAAATGTTTGATGGAGTCTCCTACTTCTTCCACTACAGAGCTTGATGGTCTATCCAATGATGAATGCATTGAATATCTTGAGAACTTACTTGCTTCGGGTGAGGCCAGGTATGTATTGGAAAAATCGAAGGTTGAAGAAGTGAAAGGGACTAAAACGTACTTGCCATTGGAAAGAGAGAGCACTCCGATGGAAGTAAAGAAAGAGGATGCCTACTTGAAGCCTCCTAACTTACCACCGGCTACTCACAAATTTGAAAATCTTTTCTCTCATTCTTTATTTAGTAATCAATTTTGTCCTAACCTTGATCTTGATGGTGATGGGAGTGATTCCACAATTGAATGGAAGATTGACAGGAATGAGAAGAGAAAGTTGGAGAAAGGAGATTCGATTGATCGTATGGTGCTAAGGAAAGGTAAGGTGGTAAGTGAGGATAGTAAGAGGGGGAGAAAGTATTGGAAGGTGAGGATGCGATGAGACCGTCCTCTGATCAAGTAGTCTTCAAAGTGGTACCGTCGTGACTCTCCGATTTTAAACATCAGCGCCTGTTGGGGGCTTTCCCTTCTATTTTATTGCTTTATTTCTTTTGTGTGAGTAAGAAATTTTTATATTTGACGTGCTTACTTTTTTGCAATTACATCTCTTTGCAAACTTAGTTTCGACTTTAGTTTCTACTAAGTTTGGGGGGTGTGATGTACTTACCTCGATAAGCACCGACAGTATAATCTTTTCTTTGTATTGTTTGTTAGGGGAGTTGGTTTTTGCGGCCATATTAAAATTTTAATCGATTTTGATGTGATAATTTTTTACAACTTGCCTAATGTTCAGTGGTTTTTGGTTGTGTTTTCTTTTACGGAGTTACTCATGAATGATGTCTTGTGGAACAATTTCTGAAGTTGTGCTTTAGATTGTACCTAATGAGTTGTGTTGAAGCTTGAAGTGTGTAGAGAATGAAGAACACTCAGTTTTGAAAATCAAAAGGATGGTTCATCCAACGCCAGGAGTGGTTCGACCAGTGCCGGAGGTCGAACCAAAGCAGAGAAAGTCGAATCGGAGTCGAAAGTTGTCCAGTGAGGTGGTTCGACCTAAACCATATTTGTTCGACTTGTTCAGAAGGTCGAACCTGTGGTCGAACCAGTCAGTTCAAAGCACTCTGTTTTCCAGAAAATGGGTTCGACCAATTCAAGGATGGTTCGACCTGTTCAGCAAGTCGAACCCAGGTCGAATCAAGAAGAGCATTTGTCCAGAAGGTAGGTTCGACCTCGTCATCTATGGTTCGACCTGTTCAAGAGGTCGAACCTGAGGTCGAACCAAGCCAGGTACGCAATTTAAGTTCGATTTTTCGGAGGGTTCGATCATTTTTTCAAAACACCAAACCTCGAACCCTCTTCGAACCTCTACACCATTACACAAATTCTTCGATTACACTTGATTGCACACCGATTACACAACATTACACTTTGAATTTAAGAATTGGGCGCGGATTTGGGCGATTTTTGTCACAAATTAGGGCTTCAGTAGCGACATTCTTGTGTGTGTGTGGTTTTGATCGGTTGTTCACCATGGGCAAGTCAAAAGGTATGTTTTTCCAACTCAATTACTCTAGGATTGAAGGTTTAGGTATGCAATTCGATGTGAATAAGAGGATTGATGTTGAGTATGGTTGAATTTCATGGTGAATGTTGATATTGTGACTTGTTTCATATGAATTCATGTTTGTTGGTTGAGAATGTTTGATTATAGATTGAACTTGATGGTTTATGTGAATTGATCAACAATATTGTGCAACTATTAGGACAAGCATGCTAGTTTGGTTGAATTGGTATTCGAATTGGAGTAGTTCATGTTCTGAATTGTTGAAATTGTTATGAATTGCTTGAATTGTTGATGCATGCTTGTTGGTTATTTAAAGAAGGTTGATTGAAGATGTTTTGAGCATGTTGAATAAGCAAGTGGTGTTGAGACGATAGTTGGAGTGATTATGCATTGATTCTTGAAGTCTTGAGTAAAGTATGTGATATGCTAGTCAAATACTTATTTTCTTGTCTTGTTGGTTGGATTGAAGTATTTGTTTTCAGGAAAGGGACAAGGATCAAGTAAAGGTAAAGGAAAGGTAGAGGAGGAAAGATCGAAGAAGAGGCATGACAGGCCTTCGAATTTGGACAAAGTGACAAGGAAACTGAGGCTACAAGATCGTTTACCCAAAAATTTCAAGATCCAGATGCAAGATTGGGATGAGATCAAAGAGAAGTGGGAAGAAGTTTCAGACAAGATAGCTCGCACTCGATACCAAGATGATGAGGCGATGAGGATAATGAGAATAGGGGATGACATCTTTTGGATGTTCGATCAAGTAGGGATCCGGAGATTCATGGAGTTGAAGAGGCCGACATACTTCCATGTTACAGCTGAAGTAGTTTGCTCATTTGAGATGGAGAAAGTCCCACTTGGGTACCCGTATCAGTGTACGTTTCAGCTTGGCGGAGTGAGTAGGAGATGGACGTCTGAGGATTTCAATGAGTTGTTTGAGATGCCTTTAGAGATCCCTCGATTGGAAAATGCTGCATTCAATGCAAATCGGTTTTGGAGGGAGATCATAGGGGAGATTCGAGACTATAAGATCAGACAGGCTCGTGCTTCCGCAATAAAGAATCCAGTCTTGAGGTACATGGACCGAGTTCTGAGCAACACATTATTCGCCCGCTCGGAGGGGAGTGTTGTGTCTAGAGGAGAGCTTTACGCCCTGTGGTGTATGCTAAACGGGGTGCAGTTCAATGTTGGAGCTTATTTCATTGCGCAGCTGCATCGATTCAAGACCATTGGATTTTCAAAAGGTGAATATTGGAGGGTTACTGACGATCGTGGCTGAGCATTACAACTTGGATTTCACCGGCATTACACCAGTAGAAGGAGAACCCGATTTGAAGATGATCACGTGCGTGAAGGGAGGATTCGCCCATTTCAGAGATGGAGATTGGTTCTTCACGAGGGGTCTCAAGCCTTTCGAATTTATGTTCCCCTTCAACGTGACCAACTTGACAACTATTCGGGTAGCAAGGAATAAGTTGATGAATTCTCTCGGACATACCGCCTTATCTGTGGCAGTGAAATCGGGTGGTGATTGGAGAGCGGTAGCGCAGATGTGTGCTGAGGGCAGGATGGCTGAGTTACAGCAGATCATTGATCAAGGAGAGTTCCGTCCACCTCAGCCATAGCAGCCTGAAGAGGAGGATCAGGTAGATGAGTAGCCGGAGATGGAGATTCCGGAAGAAGAGCAGCACGACGCGCCTCAGCATGCTCCGGTACCGCAGTAGCAGTGGGCAGTCCCAGGTACACGGGAGCAGCTTCGCTTGATTCATGAGCAGCTGGTCACGGTAGTAGCTGCACAGCAGGAGACGAACAAGCAGCTCGCGCTCGCTAACGCCAACTACGCCACGCTGAATGAGAGGTACTCTGCCTTGGATGAGCGTGTTGGTAGAGTGAGTAGTTGAGTGGATATGATGGATAGGCACATTACCAGCCTGTGCCGAGCTGTGGAGAATAGGATGGATGAGGATGACAAAGATGATGATGAGGATGATGATGCTCCTAGGGAGTAGTTTCAGGTTTTCTTTTGGTTTCTCCGATTCATTTTATCTCCCATTCTTCTTTTTATTTTTACGGATTGGGATGTGATTCATGTGTGAGTGGCATGTACTTGATATAGTTGATCTTGTATGATTGATTTGTATATGGGCTGTTGATTCTGTGCATTCATGTGTTCATGTGTTTATTTTCATTGAAAAGAGCATGTATAATTTGATAAGTATGTGGAATTCATGAGGAATTGATTTTGATTATGTGCTATGAGGAGTATTAGGAATTGATTTACCTATTTGAGGATTTGAGCCTCTATCATGTTTGATCATGATAGTTTATTTTTGAGAGAATCATTCGTATGAACGTATTCTAGAACTTGGCTTGGCGTCTTGTGTGAAACTTACAATTGATGAAATATTAGGACATGATCTTAGGCCATTTTTTATTAATTGAGTCACTTAGCCAAATTTTACCTTTCCTAATGATCCTATAAACCTTTGGTAGCCCTGTTTGAGCTTTTAAAAGTTTTTTCTTTGGCAAGCCAAATAAAAGAGCCTTATTTACCTTATTTGAGCTTTGTAAATACCCTATTCATTGGTAGAGAGAGTGAGGTGAATAAGTGTGCAAGAAGAAAAGGAAGATGGAATGAGGTTTAGTAAGAAAAGTACATGGTTAAATCTTGTTAGGGGTAGTGTCTGAAACGGGTACCCCGAATTGCTTATACATGGGGCTTGAAGTTTTAAAAAGCAGCCGAATAATGTTCGAGAAGGGTAGTGCCTACAACTGGTACCCGAGCGATCAAAAGAAGAATGATGTTGATGCAAGGAAGAGAAGGAAAATCGAAAATTGCAAGTGCAAGAGAAGAATTGGAGGAGAATATGTAGCCGAATGAGAAATCAAGAACCTCCAAGGTAACTCTCTACTAGTGTCTTAAGTCACTATGCCCAAATTTTCCTACCCTTTCCAAAGAGCCAACATTACAACCTAGAAACAAGTCCTTTGTGATCCTAGTATTAAGTTGATGTGAGTTGATTTTTGAGACCTTTGCCAAGCTTATGGTTACGCGTGAATATGAATTGATATGAGTGTTTATACTAGCCTATAGTGCCTCATGCACGTGAGCGAAAGAGAGTAAATACTTATCTTGTGAGCTAGATTACTTAGTACTCCGAATGGTGTGTGATTGGATTGATTTTACATGAGTGAAATATATGATGCAAGTAATTCTTGTTTGATTTAATGAAGTGGCATGTGTAATATGTATTGTACTTGATCTTGTTGAATTATACACGACTCCTGTGGTTTAAATTGGTTGCCTCGGGACGAGCAACATGTAAGTTTGGGGGTTTGATGAGTGTGTAAATTCACAAGTTTAGCATCATGTTTTGTGCTAGTTTTAGAGAGTTCGAAGGTGGAAATAGGTGGAAAACCTATACATATTGTTAATTAGCATGAATCAGGTGTTATTGGAGCTCTTTGAGTGGTTTGAACAGCGAAATCGAAGTGAAAGTGCCAAGAATCGAAGAGACGGAGTCGAAGCCATGCGAACCGCCCAAAAAAGAGATGGGTTCGACCTGTTGGAGGAGGGTTCGACCTCTCCAGCAGGTCAAACCAGTGTTGGAGAAGTGCAGGAAGTAGGTTCGACCACGACTCGAGGGGTTTGTCCTGTTCATCAGGTCGAACCATGGTCGAACCAGTTCGTGAGAAGCTGGGTTCAACCACGACGTTGGGAGTTTGACCTGACGGTTGGCCGAACCAAGAGCAGAAATTGTCCAGTGATGAGGTTCGACCTGGGGTTCGACCAAGTCCTGAGAGGTTCGACCTGTTCAAGAGGTCGAACCGGTGCAGAATTCTTCCAGTAGCGGGGTTCGACTTGGGGTTCGACCTGTGGCTAGTGGTTCGACCTGTTTGACGAGGTCGAACCTACGTGCGGGAACTTACCTTATCCGGATTTTCGAGGCAGAAATGCGTGAGATCACTTAGAAAGCCCATTCCAAGCCCTTGAGATGTGATTACAAGTATAAAAGGAGACCAATCGCATCCAAAGAGAAGAGCTTTTGATCATCAATCATAAGAGAGACAAGAGTAGAGGTGGTGATCCATCCGGAGGGCTGTGACAGAAGTTCGCTGAAGGTTCAAATAAGAATGATCAATCTAACCATGATTGTTCCTAGATCAATCATGGGCTAGAACCGCCTTGGTAGTTCTAGGGTTATGAAAGTTTCATGATGTAATTCGTATTTCGTGTGTAAAACTCCGTACAACACTACCTGTGGTTTGTTTTATATAAGATTGCATATTTAATCCATACTCATAGTCGTTTTGTGCATCAATGATCATTGTGTAGAGTCTGAATACATAACATGGTTATTGGTTGAGTGCGTTCACTACTGAGCAGGGTTTATTATTATAATTCTAAGTGAAGGGATTCCGAAGTCTTATTAGAACCGTCTTATATGAATATTTATTAATTGAATTAAATTCGGGTTGATAAATAGGATGAAGAGTATAACTTTATAGTACCTAAAAAGAAAGATCAAATCGGGTTAGATTCTAGACGTGGAAGATAATTGATTATGATAGTACCTAGAAAGGGGGGTGAAGTATATCTCTTGCTCCGAGGTTATTCACACGTGTCAAGCGCATATTTACTTGTGTCTATAGAGTAAAATTGCATGGTCTAGTGATGCGTCCACAAACCACAGGGCAGAGTCGGACACCATCACATAAAAATACGAATTGCTAGTGAAACTGGATGACCCGACGAACTACCTACTATTCTTCTTGATTACAACTCACTTTTCTCTAACTCTTGTTATTACTTTTTGCTATTTCGATTAGTAGTTATTACTCTTTAAACCTTTACAATTACCAAACATAGTCTAAAGTGTACTAGAATATAATGAAATTGATGTTTAACCGTCCCGTGGGTTCGATAATGTAACTTGGTCATCTTCGCGACTACAATTGATATCCTTATACTTGAGGATTAATTTGTGTGTTGAGAAAACCCCTCTCAGTATACACACGAAAGTTCAATTAATTCATAAAAATCTTCAAAATTCTAGTTCTAGCCCATGATGTTGCGAAGAACAATCATGGGGATTGGATAGATCTTACCCATATGTTCGGAAAATACAAGAGAAATTAGAAAATAATAAAAACCCTAGATGCGGGCATCATCGTGTCCTTCACCATCTTGAATCCTTCTCTTGGTTCTCCTCTTGATTCCACAGATGAATCTTCAAAGTGATGGATGGATGGAGGAAAGGATATGGATGATGGTTGGGGGGTGATCCCCCTTTTGGGGTGTAGGATGATTGTGTTGTGGTTCTTCTCTCTTGGTGTGATCTACATCCTCTTTTATACTTGTAAGCTCTTCTTATGGACCTTTGATTGGCTTTTCCTTAGAAAACACAAAAATACATGCACTAGGGTGTAAAAATACAGATCTGGAGCTGTTCAGGCTTTTGGTTCGACCTTTGGGCTTGGTCGAACCAGATCAGGGAGGTCAAACCAGCTTGCGCAGTCTCACCGTTTCATGTATAACATCCACCTACGAGCTTCGATTTGAGTGATTCATGCACTCACGCGATCCTCACTTCCTTGGCTTTCTATCAATATGAAGAACTCACAAAACCTCCAACATTTGAATATATAACAACACATGCAAAGTGGCATAGTAGTTTTGTTTGGCACAGCTTGCGCGACGTCACCATTTTTATCATAACTTTCTCGTCTGGAATCTGATTTGGTTGTTCTTTATGCCAAAACAATCCACTCTTATATGTCTTTCCAACTATATATCACACTTTTAGTTTTGAGCTCTACATGAATATATAAAAATTACACAATTTGGATGTGCGTTTTTCAACATTCATACTCAAGTTGCACCTTTTCTCCAACTTTGCACTATTGATGCTTTTTCCACCTAAATACAATAAATCACCTCAAGTGAAACTTTTTTTCACATATATTGAATATAAGATACTTGTGCTAATATATGACAATAATTCCCATCAAAAGATGTTAAATTGGACACTCAAACACGCTTATTTTCACCCTCATCAATCCCCAAACTTACCTGTTGCTCATCCCGAGGCAACAAAATAAAAATAAAGAGAGAAAGAGTAAGAAAATTAGCAGAAAAAAAGGACTATAACCAATACCCCTTTCAAAATACAATTGTCCTCAACTTAGGTCATCCAACTCTCATTACATGTAATAATCAATTCATAGCATACAAGATAAGACAATCACCACCAATTCAAATGCTCCATTCATATGTTTTCATGGGAAGTATATATCACTCGCACTCAAGTGTAAAAGATGTACACTTATGGGTTAAGGTGTTTACGCTCAGATTCAATTCAAATGCATGTGTAACCATAAGCTTGTCAAATGTCTCAAACTCTCCACCACTAAAGATATGATTCGACAATGAGAGCAAAAAGGACTTTTCTTTTAGATGTAATGTTGGCTCTTTGGTTAAGGTAGGAAATATATGGATAATGTGAATCAAATAGTGGAGAACTAAAGCTAATTGATCACTTCAACATTCATCCTCTCTTTCTTTTCAATACAGACGATTTTCATTCCTTCTTCACCTACAAACACAACATTTTTTTTCTTCTCTTTTTTCCTCTCCTTTTTTCTCTCGAGGTATCAGTTTCGGGCACTACCTCGCGCATCTTTCATATGATACTAGATTTAAGTACTATTCTAGGGTGTTTGTTTCCATAGAGTACTAGATTTAAGCAATATTCCACGATTTTCTTTAAGATGCATTTTCAAGCTCAATCACTGTTTCATTACCAATTTCATTCCTTCCCAAGCTATTATGAAACTCCATCAACACACTTTGAAAAGCATTAATTCTCCATTAAACAATCAAGGCTAAAAAAATTCAGATGCTCAAAGTGGCTATTTCTCGTAAGTTGCCAAAGAATAAGGCTTTTAGGCTCAACGGGACTAACTACGGATAAACATCATTTGGTAGGGAATTATTTGGCTAAGTGCTTCATAAATTCAAGGATGACCTTAAATCATCTCCCATCATCTAACACATATGTAGTTTCAAGTTAGACAAGAGACAAGTTCTAGAATATACACAAGAACGATACTCACCAGAAAAGACATATCATGTGATTATGTAACATGATCAACGAGGCTCAAAATCTCATATGGGTTTTTAATAAGTAACAGAGCACTTTTCATAGTAAGTAATATCTCACAAGTACACATAGATCTTCATACCACAATAAAAGTCAAGTGCACTTCCTTTATCAATTTCAAAAGTATATGAATTTCAGCCACAATTTAAAAATATAAGCTCATATGGATCACCAAAACCAGAACCAAAGAACTCAATCCTTCTACTCCATGAATTAAAAGCGCACATAAAATTAGAATAAAGAAACGAGGGCACCTGATATATCCTTCAAAATATTCACGAGCTCCTCGAGTTGTTCAACTCGATCAGGTCAAAGCCTCAGCGTAGAACTCATCTTGCCACTCATATACATTTTCTATCATCAAAGCTCATGCACACCTCATCATCACATGATTCATCAATAATAAAATAAGAGAACTATAAGAAAGACTCAATTTACTATCTAATCGACTCCACACACTAGACACACCAACACTACATACTAAACATTAGGTAAGTTGCAAAAATTGACATATCAACACCGGTTAAAATATTAATCCACAAAAATCAACCTCCTAACAAATGAACAACCAACGAAAGAAAAAATTATACCCTTAGTGCTCATAAGATGAGGTAAGTACATCACACACACACCCCAAACTTAGTAAAAACATAAGTCAAAACTAATTTTAAAAAGAGATGTAATTGCCGAAGAGTGAGCACTTCAAATATAATAACTCCTCACTCACATAAAAGAAATATTAAAATAAAAAAATTAATTAAATTAAAAACACACACTAGACACACCAAGATATGTATTCAGATTCTATATATATAACAGTTAATGATGCACAAAACAACTCTGAATATGAATTAAAAATGCATAATCTTATATAAAATAATTCCACAAGTAGTGTTGTACGGAGTATACACACAAAAGTTCAATTAATTTATAAAAACCTTTAAAATCCTAGTTCTACTAAAAAGGTTCTAGCTTATGATGTTGCGAAGAAAAATCATGGGGGTTGGATAGATCTTACCTATATGTCTAGAAAATACAAGAGAAATTAGGAAATGATAAAAACCCTAGATATAGGCGTCGTCATGTCCTTCTCTGTCTTGAATCCTCCTCTTAGTTTTCCTCTTGATTCTACAGACGAAACTTCAAAGTGATGGATGGTGGAGGAAAGAATATGGATGATGGTTGGGGGTGATCCCCCTTTTGGGGTGTAGAATGATTGTGTTGTGGTTCTTCTCTCTTGGTGTGATCTACATCCTCTTTTATATTTATAAGCTCTCCTTATTGACCTTGGATGGGCTTTTCCTTGGAAAACATGAAAATACATGTACTATGGTGTTAAAATATGGATATGAAGCTGTTCAGGCTTTTGGTTTGACCTTTAGGCTTGGTCGAACCAGATCAGGGAGGTCGAACCAGCTTGCACAGTCTCACTGTTTCGCGTATAACTTCCACCTACGAGCTCCGATTTGAGTGATTCTTACGCTCACACGATCCTCACTTCCTTGGCTTTCAATCCATATAAAGAACTCATAAAAAACCCAATATTTGCATGTATAACAAGTCATGAAATTTGGCACAGTTGTTCTATTTGGCACAGCTTGCGCGATGTCACCATTTTGATCATAACTTTCTCGTTTGAAATCTGATTTGGGTGTTCTTTACGCAAAAAAGATCCAATCTTCTGTGACTTTCCAACCGTATATCACACTTCTAGTTTTGAGCTTCACACAAACACTTAAAAATTACACAAATTGGACATGCGTTTTTCAGCATTCATACACAAGTTGCACCTTTTCTGCAACTTTCCACTTTTGATCCTTTTTCCATCTAAAACATAATAAAACACCTCAAGTGCATCTTTATATCACATATATTGAATATAAGATACTTGTGCTAATATGTGACAACAATTCCCATCAAAAGATGTTAAATTGGACACTCAAACACGCTTATTTTCACTCTCATCATCCTCCAACTGGCCTAATATTTGTGTGATAGAATGAGGATGATCAAGAGTTTGAATGTGTTTCCATGGTGAGAGGGATTGAAGAGGTTTCTCAAAAATGTATTCAAAGCTTGTCATGCTACACACGAATTTTGCTGTAAAAGATTTGTTATGCATACAATTTTGTTGCCTTTCAATTAAGTAAATCAGAATGTCTTTCATAATTCGTGGTTCTAATGATTCACGTATGGTGCTAATTTTTTTCAACTAGACAAAAAACTCATCATAAAAATTTTGATAATTGAAAGAAAAGTTTACTACAGATTAAGCGTGTATTAATGCAACAAAAATAGAAATGATAAGTTAAGATAATTTAGGAAAATTGTTAGATATATTAAGAAGGAATATATCTTTTTTATTAATTATGGGGGTATATCAGGTATATACTTGTAATTTTTTGTATCTTATAAAAATCTTTTGAGTTCAATATATCTAAGAGTAATATTGCTTACAACTATGTATTTCCTAGTAATTATTCCTATAAACAATGACAAAGGCTCAAATAATTAATCAAATGTTGACTTAAGGGTTTTCCCTGAAAAATTCCATTCAATTTGGTAGAACAAGTTGACTTCATGAAGAATATTTGATGAACATGATTTGAAGTCGGATCTGAGGGGTTTAGCACTTTAATCTCAAAACAAACGTTGTTCTTGATTTAATCCTTTTGAAGAACTTTATTGAAGAACTCAGAACAATTCAGATTTTATCCTTTTGAAGAATTCTATTGACGAACTTTGAATAATTAAGACAACTCTGATGTCTTTTGGCTTCGTAAAGTGATGAGCGGTTTCTCAACATAATTAATCCCCAAGTATGAAGGATGTTATTGTAGCTTAGATAAGCGACCAAGTTATATTATCGAATCTAAAGGACGGTGTATTATCAATTTAATTATTAACTAAATTAATTAAGACAAGTGATAATAAAGTTTAAGAATTATTAATTTATTAACTACTAAATGAATTAATTAAAATAACAATTAAAATAAATCAAGAACTAGGAAAATACGAAAGTGAATCAAGTAAGAGAATATGTAGCTTTAGGATAATCCAGTTTCACTTATTAATTTCCTTCTCAAGTATACTGTCCGACTTTGCCCTGTAGATTATGGATGCATCATTAAACCATGCATATCTACTCTATAGACACAAGTAAACATATGTATAACACGTGTGAATAACCTTGGAGCAAGAGACATAATTCCGCCCCCCTTTCTAAATACTATCAGTATCAATTATTTCCCTGGCCAATTGGTATTCTAACCCGATATGATCTCCCTTTATAGGTATTATAAAGTTAATCTCTTTATCCTACTTATTAACCCAAATTAGATTTAATTAACAAGTATTTATATATGATAGTTCTAATGAAGCTTTGGAGTCCCCTCACTTAAAATCATAACATGGAATCGTGTTCAGCGTTGAACGCGCTCAATCAACAACCAAGATATATATTCAGACTCTACATAACAGTTGAAGATGCACAAAACAACCGTGAATATGAATTAAGAAAGCATAATCATATATAAAATAAATCCATAAGTAGTATTGTACGGAGGATACATAAGAGAATTCAATTAACTTTAAAACTTTCATGAACCCTAGCACTACCAAAAAGGTTCTAGCCCATGATGTTGAACAGTCATGGGTGTTGGATAGATCTTACCCATATATCTAGAAAATACAAGATAAATTAGGAAACGATAAAAATTCTAGATGTGGGAGACGTCGCGTCCTTCTCCGTATTGAATTCTCCTCTTGGTTTTCCTCTTGATTCAATAGATGAATCTTCAAAGTGATGGTTGGATGGAAGAAGGGATGGATGTGGATGATGGTGTAAGGGTGATCCCCCTTGAGGGATGGTGTAGGATCATTGTCGCCTCACATGAATAATAATGTAAAATATATATAAGTGTGAGAAGGGAATGAAATAAGGAAAAAAAGATATGGGTGAATCATGGAAGATTATGTGATAAGGAGATTAATTGTGCTCCAGGAAATAGGAAAGATGGGCTAATTTTCAAAAAAAATTGGAAATTCTCGCTGGCAGCTGCGCGATCTCATGATTTTGAACATAACTTTCTCATCCGAACTCTGATTTGATTAATTCTTATGCCATAACGATCCTCTCTTCCGTGCGATTTTCAACATTTCTCAAACTTTGCGCTTTTGATCCTTTTTCCATCTAAAATATAATAAAACACCTCAAATGCACTTTTTCCTCAAATATATTGAATATAAGACACTTGTGCTAATCTATTACAACAGTTCTCATAAAAAGGTGTTAAATTGGACACTAAAACACACCTATTTTCACTCTCAACATAGAGAATTTGGGATTTCCAAGATGATTGAAGGCCCTTATTTATAGGTGGAGGAAATAACAACTTATAAGATATTTTCTCCAGTAAAGGTATGTGTTCACACTTGAATTGAATTTGTCCAATTTAATTAAATTTGCTGGAATAGATTTAGGTCTATTTAATTTAATTAGGTATGTTGGACTAGATTTTGTGCCTATTTAATTTAATTAGGCCTGTTGGATTTGATCTGAACTTATTTAATTTATTAGATCTGCTGGACTTGATCTGGGCTTGCTTGATTTGCATCAAGCCCACTTGTCTTTATTTGACTTGGATTGAGCCCACTTGATTTATTTTGAGCCTATTTAGTTTGTGCTTTGGCTCAAATAATTATATCAATTATCAATTATATATTTATTTAGTTATTCCAATTAATTAATTATTTAAATTCCTTAATAAATAAATATTAATCAATATTCAATACTCCCTCCATCCGCCATTAACGTATCCATTTGCTGAGTATTGTTATTTTATATAAAGTGGATAGTTGAATTAGTGATGAGTGATGGGCCATATGTGGGGTCCTTTTTCGCTAAAAAGAGTAAATGATACATTTATAATAGACGACCAAAATGGCAAAATGAGTACCTTATTAGTGTTGGCATTCGATCATTTGATTAACGTGAACCGTTAGGGTTCCATACGTTTCTAACAAGTAGCAGAAGCAAGTAAACAAGAAATATATTACCTTTCACCAGGGTATGTTGAAGACGATAAATTCTCACCATCAGCCTGCGCAGCCTCACCGTTTTGGGCATAACTCTCTCATCCGATGTTAGATTTGAGTGATCTACGCGCCAAACGATCCTCTCTTCCATGGATTTCTGTCAATATATCACACGTCCTATTTTGAAGTCTATACAATTTTATAAAAATCATAGAAGGTGGCGGACAGTAGCAGCAAACAACCTTCCAGTCTTCTGATGTATTCTCAAGTCCAATCTCGACGTCGTGTGGGCGATGATCCTCGAGATCTTCTCAATCTGTTGTTCCCTCACCCTCCTCACAGTGTTAGGCGTGATTAATCTCATAGATTAGGGTTTTTAGACAGCTGAGATGACTTATATATGGGCTACAGCAGGGACCAGGAGGAGAAATTAGAGTTGGGCCTCCATTGGGCTTAAGTATCCAAGCTTAGCCCAAAGCTTATACTTAAGTCCAATAATAATAATATATACTACTAAAATATTATTACTGCACAACCGTTCTAATCCCATAATTACGTTATGGGCTCCTTCTTATTATGAGCTCGTTAGTCTCCCCATGTTTAAGATATACAATGTCCATTAATTAATTAAGTTACTGACAACTCCATTAATTAATATCTCATCCGAGAGTAGTACCACTCAACCTCATTATCATGCCGGAATAAACCCACCTATAGGGTTTACATGATAATCCTTATGTGCTCCTCAAGGGGACATCATCAACCTATATCGGACACGGATTCCTTCTACAATCAACAGCACACCATAGAGACAACACTACTTCCCAACTCACCGAGTTTGTTGATTTAATTACATGTAAATCTCACCCATTGATGAATCAAAGAAATACATACTGCCCTACATGTCGAGGTTATTGTATAGGGATTAAGAGGATGAATATCCATAATAAAAGAGATCAAGTTCTTCTTTATAGACAGTACAAGTCGAACGATCTCAAGTGGTCCTGCTCAATACACACAAGTGCACTAATGTGATTCTATAGTCAAGACAAACAAATACCAAATCACATTAGAATCATCCCGATAGAAAGTCCCCGTCTATCTCGGTTGTGAGCATTTGTTTATACTTTATAAGGAAATCGATAATATGATCTTCCGCATGTTGTCGCACAACATATTATCGACAATATAAAGTAAGTGGACTATTGCATCGACATATAAATAAATTATAAGATGCAATCATTTGATCATATGATTCTCATTTCAAATAAATTGTTATAATATTGTTCATACTAAAGCTAGACTTTTAGTATATAATCCAACAATTAGCGGATGGAAGAGTATAATTTCCTTTATATTTTTGTTTAATAGATAATTAATTTAATAACCTACACATGTAAAAAAAATTCGATATGATTGGATTTAGGAAAAGTGATCAAAATTATAGAAGCTTCTCTAACATGTTTTATTATATTGTTGAGTGCTTTGTAACAGTGTTGTCAAAATCGGACAGTTTGTTTCAACCGATTAAATCAGGAACCTGTGCCTGAACCGGTACGGAACAACCTAAAAATCACGTTTACAATCAAACCAAAAAGAATCGATTTGGAATGGCCAGAACCAAAAAACTGATAAACCTAGTTAACTAGAAAATTGCCAATTTTGTGTTTAAATCTGCATCGAATTCCAAACAAAGCAAATCTATTATGTTCTCTATTAAATTAATTCAAATCTTCACAATGAAAAAAAGAAGAATTTTCAAAAGAACACTTGTAAAACATATAGATCCAATAGATCGAAGTAAAGGAAACATTGAAAACGCAAAAATCCTCCCAAAAGTCGAAGGGAACATCAAGTACCGCCTACACAGACCGTGAAATTTATGCTGCTCACACAAGGAATACACCACATGTTGACCATCTTCTAAACTTACCTTTTGCTCGTCCCGAGACAACAAAATAAAAATAAAGAGAGAAAGTAAGAAAATTAGCAGGGAAACAAGGACTATGACCAATACCCCATTCAAAATGCAATTGTCCTCAACTTAGGTCATGCAACTCTTATTACATGTAATAATCAATTCATAGCATACAAGATAAGACAATCACCACCAATTCAAATGCTCCATTGGCATGTTCTCACGGGAAGTATATATCACTCGCACTCAAGTGTAAAAGATGTACACTTATGGGTTAAGGTGTTTACGCTCAGATTCAATTCAATTGTATGTGTAACCATAGGTTTTCCAAATATCTGAAACTCTGCACCTCTAAAACTTTGATTCGATAAAAGGATCAAAAATGACTTTTCTTTTGGTGTAATGTTGGGCTCTTTGGTTAAGGTAGGAAATATATGAAAAAGTGACTCAAAACTTGGATCAATCAAGCGCGCACTCCATCATAATCTTTCATTCTTATTAATCACTTCAATTAAGAACAACATTCTCTTCAACTCTTTCACTTTTCTCTTTCAAAAATCACATTTTTTTTCCTTCTCTTTTTTTTCTTTTTTCTTGAGGTACCAGTTTTAGGCACTACCCCTCGCATCCTCCATAGGGTGCTAGATTTAAGCACTACCCTAGGGTGTTTGATTCAATGAAGTACTAGATTTAAACACTACTCCATAATTTTCATTAGATACATTATCAAGCTCAATCACTGTTTCAACACCAATTTCATTCCTTCCCAAGCTATTATCAAACTCTATCAACACACTTTGAAAAGTTGTTAATTCTCTTCATGACGGATAATCAAGACTAAAAAAATTCAGATGCTCAACGTGGTTATTTCTCGTAGGCTGCTAAAGAATAAGGTTTTTAGGCTCAATGGGGCTAACTATGGATAAACATCATTGGGTAGGGAATCATTTGGTTGAGTAACTCATAAATTCAAATATGGTCTTAAATCATCTCTCATCATCTCACACACATGTAGTTTCAAGTAAGATAATAGACAAGTTGTAGAATACACGCACAAGAACGATACTCACTAGAAAAAAATATCATGTGATTATGTAACATGATCAACAAGGCTCAAAATCTTATATGGGTTTTTAACAAGTAATAGAGCTCTTTTCATGGTAAGCAATATCCCACAAGTATACATAGAACTTCATACCACAATATAACTCAAGTACACTTCCTTCATCAATTTCAAAAGCATATGAATTTTAGGCACAATTTAAAAATATAAGCTCACATGGATCACCAAAAATATAAACTCATTCCTTCCACTCCATGAATTAAAAGTACACATAAAAATTATTAAAAAGAAACGAAGGCACCTGATTTTTCCTTCAAAACATTTACGAGCTTCTCGAGTTGTTCAACTAGGTCAGGTCAAAGCCTTAGTGTAGAACTCGTCTTGCCACTCTTATACCTTTTAATCCAACCATGGTGTATAATGATGAAACAACGACCTCATAAAATAATGAGAAAGACTCAATTGACTATATAATCGACTCCACACACTAGAAACACCAGCACGACACACTAAACACTAGGTAAGTTGCAAAAAATAGACATATCAACACCGGTTCAAATATTAATATGCTACAAAAAATCAACCTCCTAACAAAAAAACAACCAACGAAAGGAAAAATTATACCCTATGTGCTCAAAAGAAGAGGTAAGTACATCACACCCCCCAAACTTAGTAAAAACGTAAGTCAAAACTAAGTTTGAAAAGAGATGTAATTGCCGAAGTGTGAGCACCTCTAATATAATAACTCCTCACTCACACGAAAGAAATAAGAAAGCAATAAAAATGGAAGGGCAAGTCCCCTAACAGGTTCTCATGTTTAACGTTGGAGAGTCACGACGGTATGCAATCTTTTGAACTACTGGATCGGATGACGGCCTTCTCGCATCCTCACCTTCAAATACTTCCTTTCCCTCTTTTTGTCTACACTCAGTACGTCACCTTTCTTGGTTATAAAAATATGATCCTCAGAATTTACTTCCACTCATTGTTGTCTAAACTCCTCCTTATCAATCTTCTACTAAATTTCAGAATCATCTTTCCTATTAAAATCAAGATTAAATAAGCTAGAAATCACATCTATGCTCTTGCATGATTGTGTCTTCATAAGCATCTTCATTGCTTCATTGATCGACCCAAATGGCTGGTCAAATGGACCTCTTGGGCGTGACTATGCAGTCTCACGGTTTTGAGCATAACTTTTATATCCGAAATCCGATTGAGGTGATTCTCACTCAAAAATGATCCTTTCTTTCATAGCTTTCAGTTCGACCCCCGTAGGAGCTAGTTCGACCATGGTTTGACCATGAAGCTTGGTCAAACTAGCTTCAGAATGGTCGAACCGGCCATTGGCAACCTCCATGATGTTCCTATGTGCCTGGTTTGACTTGTTAGAGGTGGTTGTTGGATTGTATACCAAAAGTCTAGCTTTTTGCATGAACAATGTTATAACAATTTATTTGAAATGAGAATCATATAATCAAATGATTGCATCTTATAATTTATTTATATATCCGATGCAATAGTCCACTGATGAATGTGTAAATTCACTAGTTTCGAGCCCGAATTCGTGTACTTATGGTATAATAAATGATTGTAATTTGATGTGAATTGCTATACATGGTGGAAAGTCATGAATCGGGAGATTATAAGGCTATTTGAGTTGATTTTCGATGGAAAATGAGTTGGAAGTGATCGGATCAGGAAAGAGGAAGAAACAGGGGTGCGATTCGACCATGCAGGGGTCGGATTCAACCAAGAAGAAGGGAGTTCAGCCAGCACCTCTGGTCGAACTGAGCTCGAAAAACTGCAGTTCGACCACAATAGCTGAGTTCGACCAAACCACTTGGTCGAACTGTGGTCAAACTCGAAGCCTAAACAGAAGCAGTACCGATTCGACCAGGAAGTATCCGATTCGACCAGGACTTTGGTCAAATCCAGAATTAAAGGCCAAGTTACAGATGGATTCGACCTAGGATTCGACTTGCCTGGGAGAGTTCGACCAACCTGTTTGGTCGAATTGATGTCCAGAAACTTACCAAATTTGTATTTTTACACCTTCAGTGCGTGTGTTCGCTCGAAAAGCCCATTCAAGGCCCGTAAAGAGAGTTTACAAGTATAAAAGAAGAGCTTTCACAGGATAAAGAAAAAAGCATTCATCATCCATCCTTCACCAAACCCTGCCATCATCCGAATGAGTCGTGAGGAGAGATTCATCTAGCGAGTCAAGTAAGATCATACAAACTAGCCATGATTGTTCCTAGATCAATCATGGGCTAGAACCGCTCCGATAGTTCTAAGGTTATGAAACTTTTATGAGTTAATTGAATTTCTATGTGTAAACTCCGTACAACACTACTTGCAGTTTATTCTATATAAGATTGTGCCTTTTTAATTCATACTCATGGTCGTTTTGTGCATCTTTAACTGTTATGTAGAGTCTGAATACATCTCTTGGTTATTGATTGAGTGCGTTCACCGCTGAGCAGGATTGCATGTTGTAATTCTAAGTGAAGGGATTCTGAAGTCTTATTAGAAGTATCTTATATAGATACTTGTTAATTGAATCATATTCGGGATAATAAGTAGGATAAAGAGTATAACTTTATAGTACCTAAAAATAAAGATCAAATTGGGTTAGAGTACTAAGTGCATGGGAAATAATTGATTATGATAGTACCTATAAAGGGGGTGAAGTATACGTCTTGCTCCGAGGATATTCACACGTGTCATACGCTTGCTTACTTGTGTCTATAGAGTACGCTTGCATGGTTTAGTGATGCGTCCCTAAATTACAAGGCAGAGTCATACATCAACACATGGAAATGAAATTAATAAATAAAGCTGGATTACCTGAAGAACTACTCTATTACTTACTTGATCACAACTGAAATTTCTCTATTGCTTGCTTATTTATTTGCTACTTCAATTATATGTTATTTAGTTTCACAATTTAACCAAATCCAATTTACCAACATAATCTTAGTTAATTAGAATATAATTGAATTGATAATAATCCGTTCCTTGGGTATGATAAATACTTGGTCACCTTTCAAAACTACAATTGATATCCTTATACTTGAGGATTAATTTTGTGTGTTGAGAAAATGCCCATCAAGTTCTTGGCGCCGTTGCCGGGGTCGGCATTAAATATATTTTGATTATTTCTAATTTAATTGAGATTATTATTCTTGTCTTTGATTTCTAACACTTATTTTTCTTAGGTGTATGCTCATAAGATCAAAGAAAGGTGAATTAGAGCCATATAATCCAGAGATCGGAGCATCATCGAGGAAGAAAATGAATAAGAACAAGAACATAGACCCAACTAAAGCTCTTGATTTAGGAGTTGAAGTTGACGTACAGAATTCGCAAATGATTGAAGTTGCAGCCGAAGTTAATTTAGACGTAGAAGCAATCAACATGGCAGCGGATCCTAACACACTTGCCACCGGGAAGTCTTTAAGAACAACGGAACAGGCAATGTTGGGTTGTTAGGAGCAAGAGGGACTGGAGCTGATTTTGATCTACACCCTGCTCTTATCACCATGATTGAAAGGAGTTCCATCTCTGGGGGAACATTTGAAGATCCTCAACAATATCTGAATAAGTTTCTTGGGTACGCAAGTACACAAAAAGATGCGGGCGCTCATGAGGATGCGAGGAAGATCATACTGTTTAAGTTCTCGCTGAATGAAAAAGTGAGAGATTGGTACGATAATCTTGATATTGCTGAATGTGATACATGGGAGAAGTTAAAAGTGAAATTCTTGGAGTGATACATGCCACCTTCAAAGGTGTTTAAGATGAAGTAAGAAATCAATCAATTTTCTATCCATGGCAATGAGAAGTTTCATGAAGCTTGGGACAGGTTTAAGGACATGCTTCAGAAGTGTCCTCAGTATGGGCTATCTAAAGCTCAGTATATCAGTATTTTCTACAATGGGTTGGACTGCAATTCTCGTGTTTTACTTGATGCTTCTTCTAATGGAGCACTGCTACTAAGTTACCCAATGAGACCGAGAAGCTTTTTGAAGATATTTCGATGAATTCAAGAGATTGGCTTACTGATAGAGTGAGAGGCACTTATGTCCTTGGTAAAGTAGCACAGGTTGAACATACTATGGTGAAGTCGGGAAGAGATAATGAGATCGTCTCTAGCTTGACTAACATTAGCAAGTTACTGGAGTCTCAGCAAAAGCAGATCATGGATTTATCGCAGAGAGTACCAATGATGTAGCAGGATGGTGGCTATGAAGGAGCTAGCCAAGAGGAGATTGATGAGGCAAATTACGCCATGGGTCAAAGTATTCAAGGAACTAGGTATCCAAATAAAGGAAACCAGAACTATCAAGGGAACTACAACAATCGTGGTCCTCCGAGTGGTTATCAACAACCAAGGAGGCCGGAGATTTTATGGAGCAATCCGAATAATGCGTTGCAGCCTCCTATTGGCGTTGATCCAAGAGCTAAAGTGGAAGAAGGAAAGCCTGGCTTTGAGGATACTGTGAATAGGTACATGGTAAGGAATGATGCAAGAGTAGACCATCTTGAGGCCAAATTAGAGAAGAAAATCAATGATCACCATAAGTATTTGTCTACACAAGTAAAGGACCTTACATTTTTAATGGGGGAGATGGCTGGAAATGTGAATATATTGACTCAAACTATCGAGAAAGGGAATCTTCCGTCTTAAAGTATTGAGAATCCAAAGTCTTGTCACGACATTACACTGAGGTCTGGAACGCAGTATGAGGGACCGATGAAGCCGGAATTGAAGTCAGAAGCATCAGGAGCCCGATTCGACCAGACATTCAGGTCGAACTGCTCAGGGGAGGTCAAACTCAGCACCTGGGTGACATCCGGAGGAGTCAGAAGACCAGTTCGACTAAAAATAGGTGAGTTCAACCAGAGCCTCTTGTCGAACTGAGGTCGAACTCCACTATCCAGAGCACTCTATTTTGTCTTATGCTCGATTCGACCACGATTGCTTGGATTTAACCAAAAAGTTGGTCGAACCATGGTCGAACAAGCCTGTAAGGAGAAGAACGAACTTTCAGATGTTCAGTTCGATCATTACTCATCGAGTTCGACCACCTACCCAGGTCGAGCTCAGGTCAAACTCTCCCGTTCTGTGCCGTTTTCCGCATTGAATGCTCCGCATTATGTTGAAACTACTCCAGTGTTTTCCAAAGAGTAGAATACTGAGATTATAGCAGAAAAGAAATGGGAAAGAGCTAAGAGATTGAGAGCCAAAAAGGATAAAGCAAAGAAGGCTGAACGTGATGAATCTGGGATTCCCAAAACAAAAATACCTCCGCCCTTTCCTCTCAAGCTAGTTAAGAAGGGATTGGAAGAGAAGTTCAAGAAGTTTTTAGAAATCATAAACAAAATAAGCTTGACCATCCCTTTCTCTGAAGCAATATTGGAGATGTCGTATTATGCCCGCTTTCTGAAGGATATTCTTTTGAAGAAGAGAAGCTTGAATGGAATTGAGATGGTGAATTTGTCTGAGAACTGTAGCTCGATCATTCAGAGGAAGCTGCTGGCTAAGCTAAAGGATCTGGGAAGCTTTACAATCTTATATGAAATTGGAAAGGGGTCGGCACGTCAAGCCTTGTGTGATCTTGGGGCAAGCATCAACTTGATGCCATTGTCCACCTTTCAAAGGCTTGGTTTGGGGAAATTAACCCCACGAAAGTTGCTCTACAACTAGCGGATAGGTCCATGACTTTTCCGAAGGGTGTGATTGAAGACATTCTTGTCAAAGTAGAGAAGCTAGTCTTTCCTGTGGATTTTCTGGTGCTGGAGATAGAAGATGACAAGGATAATGTCCCTCTTATCTTAGGGAGACCTTTCCTTGCTACTACGGGAGCCATGATAGATGTGCAGAAGGGTGAATTGCGGTTAAGAATGGATAAAGAAGAGGTTCTATTTAACCTTGACAAAGCAATGAAGATGCCAATGGAGATGCAATGTCACAGTATTGATGTAGTGGAGGAGATTGTGAATGAAGATGTGTCTTTGATTCTGTCGAAGGATCCTCTTGAGACATGTTTGATGGAGTCTCTTATTTTTTCCACTACGGAGCTAGATGAACTCTCAAATGAGGTATGTATTGAATTCCTTGAAAACTTACTTGCTTTGGGTGATGACAGGTATGAGTCGACAAGGACCAAGATTGAAGAGGTCAAGGGGACTAGGAAGTACTTGCCATTGGATAAAGAGAGTGCACCTCAAGAAGAGAAGAAAGAGGAGTTGAAACCACTACCGGAGCACTTGAAGTATGCCTATCAAGGTGAAAATGAAAAATATCCGGTAATTGTATCTTCTTTCCTTGATGATGATCAACTTGAGGAATGTTAGATGTGCTTAGAAAGTATAAATCTACGATTGGTTGGTCTCTTGATGATTTAAAGGGTATTAGTCCTTCCTATTGCATGCATAGAATAAGATTGTTAGATGAGGCCAAGAGTGGCATTCAGAATCAGCGGAGGGTGAATCCTGCTATTTAAGAAGTGATTAGGATGCAAATCTTAATGTGGCTTGAGGCAGGAATTATTTATCCTATTACTGATAGTCCCCACGTGAGTCCATTGCATGTTGTTGCTAAAAAGGGGGCATGACTATAGTGAAAGCTGAAGATGGTGAGACTTTAGCCACTAGGATTCCTACGGGATGGCGTGGGTGTACGGATTACAGGAAACTGAATGAAAATACATGCAAAGACCATTTTCCCCTTCCTTTCATGGATCAAATGCTTGATCGTCTTGCAGGGTATGAGTTTTATTATTTCTTGGATGGGTACTCGAGTTATAATCAAATTATGATTGTACCCGAGGATCAAGAAAAGACTACTTTTACTTGCCCTTATGGAACTTTTGCCTTTTGGATTATGTAAAGCGCCTGCTACATTTCATCGTTACATGATGGCCATATTTGATGGGTTGATAGAAAAGATCATGGAGGTGTTTATGGATGATTTTTATATATTTGGTTCCTCTTTTGATACTTGTTTAGCTAACCTCGCTACTGTTTTGAAGAGATGCCAAGATATTAATCTTGTCTTGAATTGGGAGAAGTGCCATTTCATGGTAAGAGATGGGATTGTTCTTGGCCATCATATCTCGGCTAAGGGATTGCAGGTAGATAGAGCAAAGGTGGTGGCGATCGAGAAGCTTCCACCACCTACGAATGAGAAAGGAGTGCGGTCTTTCCTTGGACACGCCAGTTTTTATAGAAGATTCATAAAAGACTTCTCGAAATACTCCAAGCCCTTATCTCATTTACTTGAAAATGATATTCCTTTTACTTTTGATGAAGAGTGTCTAACAGCTTTTCAGGTTTTGAAAGAGGCACTTATTACTGAACCTATCTTGATCACACTGGATTGGACTCATCCGTTTATGCTTATGTGTGATGCGAGTAATTTAGCACTTGGAGTGGTGCTTGGGCAGTTGAGGGAAAAGAAGTTCTGCGCCATTTACTATGTGAGTAAGACTTTCGATACGGCACAAAAGAACTACACGGTGACTGAAAAGGAGTTTCTTTCTATGGTGTATGCATTCAATAAGTTTCGACAGTATTTGGTTGGCATGAAGACTATAGTGTACACGGATCGCTCTGCGATCCAATACTTGATGAAGAAGAAGAAAACAAAGCCAAGGATCATTAGATGGATTCTTCTTCTGCAGGAATTTGATATGGAGATCCGAGATAAGAAGGGTACTGAGAATGTTTTGACGGATCACCTATCAAGATTGGAGACGAGGGAGCATTGTGATGATTCTTTTGAATACATTGAAGAGATGTTCTCTGATGAGAAGATAATGGCAGTGCTTGTTGAAGGAGCAGAAAGAGCATGTGTAGTGGCTGCCCAAGGGATGGATCCATGGTATGTGGATTATGTGAATTACATTGCCGTAGGTGAAATTCTGAGAGATCTCAACCGATATCAACTCGTAAAATTTAAGAGGGATGTTGTGACATTTATATGGTATAATCCGTTTATCTACAAGATATGTACGGATTCCATAGTCCGTAGGTGTGTGCCTGAGATGGAGATGGAGAGCGTACTTGATTTTTGCCATGCACAACCTAACGGGAGCACTTTGGAGCTCAAAAGATGGCAGCAAAGGTACTTCAATCTGCTCTATATTGGCCGACTTTGTTTAAAGATTGTGAAACCTATGTGGGGACATGCGATAGATGTCAAAGGATGGGGAACATAAGTCGAATAGATGACATGCCACTTCAACCAAGCATTATTGTTGAGATCTTCAATGTATGGGGGATCAATTTTATTGGGCATTTTCTCCCATCTAATGGTTTTCTTTACATCCTTTTAGTAGTGGATTATGTTTCTAAGTGGGTGGAAGCCATTCCCATTCGCGTGACTGATTCAAGGACTATTTTATCTTTCTTGAAGAAACATATCTTTGCCCATTATGGAGTTCTTAGAGCATTAGTGAGTGATGGAGGGTCTCACTTTGTAAACAAACTTCTTGAAAAGGTGCTTAAAGATTATGGAGTCAAGCATAGGGTTACTACACCCTATCACCCTCAAGCGAATGGGCAAGCTGAAGTTTCCAACCAGCAAGTTAAGCAAATTTTGGAGAAGGTAGTCGGAACCAATAGGAAGGATTGGGCTATGAAGCTTGATGATATTTTGTGGGGGTTCCAAACTGCTTATAAGACGGTGTTGGATATGTCACCGTATCAAATCTTCTATGGGAAGCCGTGCCACTTATCCATAGAGATTCAGCATAAATCTTTTTGGGCATTGAGGAGTTTAAACTTGTTTTTAAAGGATCAAAAGGAGTTGAGGATGACTCATATCAATAAATTGGATGAGTTCAGAAATCAAGCTTACAAGAACTCAGATATCTACAAGGAGAGAATGAAGAAATGGCATAATTCAAAGATCTCATACAAGGAGTTCAAGCAAGGTGATGAGGTATTACTTTTTAACTCTCGTTTGAAGCTTTTCACAGGAAAATTAAAATCAAAGTGGACGGGGCCGTTCATTATCCATAGAGCCTGCGGAGGGGGGAGGTTTGAGCTTACAGACAAAGATGGGGACATTATCACAGTGAATGGGCATCGATTGAAGCATTACAAGTCGTCGGATGATGTTTGCATCGTCTTTGAGGATACCTTGCACTAGATTAGTACTGTCGTGACTCTCCGACGTTAAACTTGAGCACCTGTTGGGGGATTTTTCTCCCATTTTATTGCTTTATTTCTTTTGTGTGAGTAAGAAATTTTTATATTTGATGTGCTTACTTATCGGAAATTACATCTCTTTGCAAATTTAGTTCCACTTTAGTTTCTACTAAGTTTGGGGGGGTGTGATGTACTTACCTCATTGAAGCATTGAGAGTATAATCTTTTCTTTGTAATGTTTGTTAGGGGAGTTTATTTTTTGCGGCATATCACAACTTTTATCAGTTGCGGTGTGTCGATTTTTTACAATTTGCCTAATGTTTTGTGGTGTTTTGTGTTGTTTTTTAGTATCATATGCAGAGTTACTTATGGATATCAAGTTTAAGATTGATTCTCGAGCTAGTTTTGGCCTATTATGGTACCTAATGTTCATTTTTGAGCTTAAAGTGTACAGGAGATGAAGAAATTTCGAGTTTGGAGCATCAGGAGTGAGTTCGACCAGACAAGCATGTCGAACGCGAGAGCTCTGGTCAAACTGAGGATCAGAGAGTTTGTTACTGGTTGATTCGACCAAGCAGTGACGAGTTCGACCTGGTGTTCGACCAAAGGAGCACATCGAACTGGCAATCAGAAAGTTGTACAGAAGTGTTCTACCAAAACATGATATGTTTGACCAAACGGTTGGTCGAATCAAGGTCGAATCGCGAACCTGAAAGTTTTGAACAGTCGAGTTTGACCACGATGGAAGAATTCGACCAAAGCACTTGGTCGAATGGTGGTCGAATCACGATGATGGATTATCCAATAGGGGAGTTCGACAAAGGATTCGACCACGTCAATCCGATTCGACCACGCGGATTGGTGGAATTAAGGCCAGGTAAGTCGATTTTAACCCCATTTTTCACATTCATTCGAGCACTTCACACACCACCTCCACCCGAATTCATTCCAAATCGAAACCCCTACATTCCAAACTCCAAAATTAGTGGATTTCGATCATTTCTAACCACAATCCACACACATTTCACTAAATTCATCGCATTTTTGGAGCAATCTAGTTGTAAAACTAGGGTTCGTCGTGATTTTGAAGAATTGTCACACTAGTTCATTCTAAGCCATGGCCGGTTTAAAAGGTATGTTTTCTCAACCCTAATACCCTAGGATTGAATTTCTAATCGTTGATTATAAGCGGGTATGTTGAATAAACTAAGTTCTATATGGATTCATGGTGTGGTTTAGATTTTGTGCATAATTACGTATGAATTGTTGATGGGTTCAATTTTGATTGTTGGAATTGTATTAAACCCTATTGATTATGCGAAGTTATGAGGAATGTGAGTAGTTTGAGATGAAGCATGTTGAATTGCTAGAGAGATGTTTGAGTTTGAGTAGTTTTCATGTTGATTTGCTTGAATTTGAATAGTAATGCATCCTTGTGGTTGGTTAAATCATTTGTTGAGCGTATTCGTGATTGGAATGAGGGTGAATAAGCATGTGAATTGAATTGATGAATCATTAGGATGAAACATGCTTGTTTGGTTCGACTATGCATTGAAAAACTTGAAGTCTTGAGTAGAGTTAAATGCATTAGTTTGGTTTTCCTTCCTTGGTTGTTTGTATTGAAGTATTGTTTTTAGGAAAAGGAAAGGAAGCCAAGGTTTGTTCCAAGAAAAGGTAAGATTGACCGTCTTGGGAAGATGCTGTGACAAAGAAGCTAAGGCTTAAGGAGCGGTTGCCCATGAATTTCAAGATTCGAATGAATGAATGGGATGAGATCAAAGAAAAATGGGGAGAGCGATGGTTACCATGAGCATTCGAGATGATATCCTGTGGATGTTTGATCAAGTTGGTATTCGTCACTTCATGGAGCTGAAAAAGCCTACTTATTTCCATGTTACTGCGGAAGTAATTTGTTCAATTACTGTGAAGAAGGGTTTGACCCATCTTCCGTATGAGTGTTCATTTCAGCTTGGAGGTGAGTAGAGGACATGGTCAGCAGAGGATTTAAATATCTTGTTTCAGACTCCTAGGGGGATTTTGAGGGCTGAGAATAGGTATTTCAATGCTAACAGATTCTGGAGAGAGATTTCTGGTGAGGATGTGGATTACAAGACTAGCAGCGCTCGTGCTTTGTTGATTCAGAATCCAGTGCTCTGATACATGGATCGAGTGTTGAGCAACACATTGTTTGCTCATTCTGAAGGAAGTTGTATGGCAAGAGGAGAGTTGTATGCTCTCTGGTGCATGCTCAATGGAGTGAGGTTCAATGTGTACTCTTATTTAATTAATCAGCTGTGGAGATTCAGGTGTTCTCCATTTCAGAGAGTGAATATAGGAGGGTTGCTTACTTCGGTAGCTGAGTACTATCATATGGACTTCGCCGGTATTTCACCCATCCTGGAGGATCCTGATTTGGTGACGAGCACGTGTGTGAAGGGTGAATTTGCCCATCTGAGGGATGGAGATTGGTTCTTCACGAGGGGATCGAAGCCCTTTACTTCCATGTTTCCTTTTGATGTGGGTGTGTTGACGACTATTAGGAATGAAGGGAACATGCTGATGAACACACTCGGGCACAATGCTCTCTCCATCACTTGCTTGACAAAGGGTGATTGGAGGACTGTAGCTCAGATGTATAATGAGGGGATGATGGAGGAGCTACAAAGGATTTTTGACGAAGGGCATTTTCAGCCACATCTAGAGCAATAACAACAGCAGGAGCTTGGAGAGGATCAGGTGGATCCAGATATTGGAGATCCACAGCCGCATGAGAGGCCACCACGACCCATTCCAGCAGTGCCACAACAGCAGTGGGCTGGTCCGGATGCTTATTTGTAGGAGCAATTTAGGTTGATTCATGAGTAATTCGCTACACTGAATGCGAACCAGTATGAGACGAATAGGCAGCTGGAATTGGTGAATGCAAACTACGCAGTACTGGATGGGAAGTACAACACGCTGCAGAATAACTATGTGGAGATGGATCAGAATTGGAGAGGTTGTTTGCTCATGAGTGCATGATGGATAGGAATCTCACTGCTCTTCATAGAGATGTAGATTGATTGCGCTCGGAGATGAGTGATGGTGATGACGAAAAGGGTGCGAGCAATGATGATGATGCTCTGAAGGAGTAGGATGCACTAGATTTTGTCTTTGTCTATTTCTTCTCATCTCCCTTCTCTTTTTCTCTTTACAGGATGGGTATTTGTGGTGTGAGTGGCATGTACGTATATTGATATGCTTGGATGTAGATTGAGAGGTGATGATTATACTTGTATGGATTGTATTGCTATGAGGGTTCTTGGTTTAAGCATGATGCATTCGTATGTTACATGTGTTAATTTTTATTGATTAGAAGCATGTATGCTTGATAAGTATGTGAATTTATTGTGAAATTGATCTTGGTTATTTACTTTGAGGAGTACTTAGGAATCTATTTACCCATGTGAGGATTTGAGCCATTTAAATCATGCTAGTTCATGATGATTTATTCTTGAGGGAATCATTCGTATGACCGTATTCTAGAACTTGGCTTGGCGTCTTGTATGAAACTTATGATTGAGGAATTGCTAGGACATGATCTTAGGCCATTATTGTGTAATCAAGTCACTTAGCCAAAATTTTACCTTATCTTTTAATATATGTATCATTGTAAGCCCTTTTGAGCCTTCAAAAGCTTTTTCTTTGGCAAGCCTTAATAAAAAGCCTTATTAAACCTTACTTGAGCCTTGTTGAATACCCTATTCATTAGTAGAGAGTTGAGGTGTGTAAGAGCTTGAAAGAATGAAATGGTGGAAGCTTGGTTGAGAATTATGAAAAAAGAAAAATATGGTTAAATCTTGTTTAGAGGTAGAGCCTGAAACTGGTACCCCAACTGCTTAGAAGGGTAGTACCCGAAATTGGTACCCTTGCTCATTGAAGAAAGATGATGTTGATGCTCGGAAAAGAAGGAGAATTCAAACTATGAATTTTATGAGAAGAAGATGGAGAAACAGATGAAGCAATGTGACGAAAAGCAAAACTCCAAGGTAATTCTCTACTAGTGAATTATTCACTTTACTTAAATTCTTCTACCTTTTCCAAAGAGCCAACATTACAACCCAAAAGAAAGTCCTTTGTGATCCTAGTAAGTAATTGATTATAAGTTGAGTTTTGAGACCCTTGCAAAGCTTATGGTTACGCGGAAGTATTGATTGAATATGAGCTTAAATACTAACCTGCTAGAGTGTACATCTTTTACACTTGAGAGTGAGAGTAAATATTTATCTTGTGAGCTAGATGATTTTGTACTCCAAAAGGTATTTTAATTGAGTGACGTTTTGCATGAATGATGCGTATGATGCTTGTAATACTTGTGTTCGATTGATAAATTACATGTGTGAGTATGAATTGTGTTGGTAGTTGGTGAATTTTACACTACTCCTTGGTTTTGATTTCGTTGCCTCGGGACGAGCAAGTTGATGAGTGTGTAAATTCACTAGTTTTGAGCCCGGATTCGTGTACTTATGATATGATAAATGGTTGTAATTTGATGTAAATTGCTATACATGGTGGAAAGTCATGAATTGGGAGTTTATAAGGTTATTTGAGTTTATTTTCGATGAACAACGAGTTGGAAGTGATCGGATCCAGAAAGAGGAAGAAATAGGGGTGCGATTCAACCATGAAGGGGTAGGATTCGAACAAGAAGAAGGGAGTTCGACCAGCACCTCTGGTAGAACTGAGCTCAGAAAAGTGCAGTTCGACCACGACAGCCGAGTTCAACCAAACCACCAGCACCTCTGGCGTTCGATCATTTGGTTAACATGAACCGTTAGGGTTCCATACATTTCTAACAATCAGCGGAAGCAAGAAAACAAGAAACGTAATACCTTTCACCAGGGTATGTTGAAGACGATGAATTCTCGCCACCAGCCTGCGCAGCCTCACCGTTTTTAGCATAACTCTCTCATCCGATCTTGGATTTGAATGATCTACAGCTAAAATGATCCACTCTTCCGTGTCTTTCCAGCAGTATATCACAAGTCAAATTCCGAGGTCTGTATGATTTTATAAAAATCATAGAACGTGGCGGACAGCAGCAGCAAACAACCTTCCAGTCTTCTGCTGTGTTCCCAAGTCCAATCTCGACGTCGTGTGGGCAACGATCCTTGAGATCTTCTAAATCTACTGTTCTCTCACCCTCCTCACAGTGTTAGGCGTGAATAATCTCATAGATTAGGGTTTCCGGACAGCTGAGATGACTTATATATGGGCTACAGCAGGGACCAGGAGGAGAAATTAGAGTTGGGCTCCATTGGGCTTAAGTATCCAAACTTAGCCCAAAGCTTATACTTAAGTCCAATAATAATAATATATATCACTAAAATATTATTACTGCGCTACCGTTCTAATCCCATAATTTTGTTATGGGCTCCTTCTCATTATGAGCCCGTTAGTCTCCCCATGTTTAAGATATACAATGTCCATTAATTAATTAAGCTACTGACAACTCCATTAATTAATATCTCATCCAAGAGTAGTACCACTCAACCTCATTATCATATCAAAATAAATCCATATGCAGGGTTTATATGATAATTCTTATGAGCTCCTCGAGGGGACATCATCAACCTATGTCAGACATGGATTCCTTCTACAATCAACAGCACACCATAGAGACAGCACTACTTCCCAACTCACCGAGTTTGTTGATTTAATAACATGTAAATCTCACCCATTGATGAATCAAAAAATACATACTGCCTTACGTGTCGAGGTTATTGTATAGGGATTAAGAGCACGAACATCCCTAATAACTGAGATCAAGTCTCCTATAAGTCAGTATAAGTCGAACGATCTCAATCGGTCCCACTTGATACACACAAAGTGCATTAATGTGATTCTATAGCCAAGATAAGCTAATACAAACCACACTACAACCATACCGATAGAGAGTCCCCGTCTATCTCGGTTGTGAGCATTTGTTTATACTTTATAAGAAAACCGATAATATGATCTTCCGCGTGTTGTCGCACAACATATTATCTACAGTATAAAGTAAGTGGACTATTGCATCGAATATATAAATAAATTATAAGACGTAATCATTTGATCATATGATTCTTAAATTCAAATAAATTGTTTAAACATTGTTCATATAAAAAGCTAGGCTTTTAGTATACAATCCAACAAGTCGAACCGTGGTCGAACTCAAAGCCTAAACAGAAGCAGTATCGATTCGACTAGGAAGTATCCAGTTCGACCAGGACTCTGGTCGAATCCGGAATCAGAGGCCAAGTTACAGACGGATTCGACCTGGGATTCGACCTGCCTAGGAGAGTTCGACCAACCTGTTTGGTCGAATTGATGTTTAGAAACTTACCAAATTCATATTTTTATACTTTCAATGTGTGTGTTCGTTCAAAAAGCCCATTCAAGGCTCATAAGGAGAGTTTACAAGTATAAAAAAAGAGCTTTCACAGGAGAAAGAAAAAAGCATTCATCATCCATCCTTCACCAAACCCTACCATCATCAGAAGGAGTCTTGAGGAGAGGTTCGTCTGGTGAGTCAAGTAAGATCTTACCAACTAGCCATGATTGTTCCTAGATCAATCATAGGCTAGAACCGCTCCGGTAGTTCTAGGGTTATAAAATTTTTATGTGTTAATTTAATTTCCATGTGTAAACTCCGTACAACACTACTTGTGGTTTATTCTATATAAGATTGTGCCTTTTTAATTCATACTCAAGGTCGTTTTGTGCATCTTTAACTGTTATGTAAAGTCTGAATACATCTCTTGGTTATTGATTGAGTGCGTTCACCGCTGAGCAGGATTGCATGTTATAATTCTAAGTGAAGGGATTCCGAAGTCTTATTAGAACTATCTTATATAGATACTTGTTAATTGAATCGTATTCGGGTTAATAAGTAGGATAAAAAGTATAACTTTATAGTACCTAAAAAGGGAGATCAAATCGGGTTAGAGTACTAAGTGCACGGAAAATAATTGATTATGATAGTACCTAGAAAGGGGGGTGAAGTATACGTCTTGCTTTGAGGATATTCACACGTGTCATAGACTTACTTACTTGTGTCTATAGAGTATGCTTGCATGGTTTAGTGATGCGTTTCTAAAATACAAGGCAGAGTCGGACATCAACACATGGAAAAGAAATTAATAAATAAAATTGGATTACCTAAAGAACTACTTTATTACTTACTTGATCACAATCGAAATTTCTCTATTGCTTGCTTATGTATTCTGCTATTTCAATTATATGTTAATTAGTTTCACAATTAAACCAAATCTAATTTACCAACATAATCTTAGTTAATTAGAATATAATTGAATTGATAATAATCCGTCCCTTGGGTACGATAAATACTTGGTCACCTTTCAAAACTACAATTGATATCCTTATACTTGAGGATTAATTTTGTTTGTTGAGAAAACACCCATCATCCACTTACTTTATATTGTAGATAATATGTTGTACGACAACACACAGAAGATCATATTATCGATTTTCTTATAAAGTATAAACAGATGCTGACAACCGAGATAGATGGGGACTCTCTATTGGGATGGTTGTAGTATGATTTGGTAATAGTTTGTCTTGAGTATAGAATCACATTAGTGCACTTCGTGTGTATTGAGCAAGACCGCTTGAGATCGTTCGACTTATACTTACTTATAGGAGAACTTGATCTCAGTTATTATGGATGTTAGTGCTCTTAATCCCTATACAATAATCTCGACATGTAAGACAGTATGTATTACTTTGATTCATCAATAGGTGAGATTTACATGTAATTAAATCAATAAACTCGATGAGTTGGAAAATAGTGTTGTCTCTATGGTGTGCTGTTGATTGTAGAAGAAATCCGTGTCCGATATAGGTTGATGATGTCCCCTTGAGGAGCTTATAAGGATTATCATGTAAACCCTGCAGGTGGATTTATTCTAGCATGATAATGAGGTTGAGTGGTACTACTCTCGGATGAGATATTAATTAATAGAGTTGTCAGTAACTTAATTAATGGGCATTTTATATCTTAAACATGGGAAGACTAACGGGCTAGTAATAAGAAAGAGCTCATAACGCAATTATGGGATTAGAACGGTAGTGCAGTAATAATATTTTAGTAGTATATATTATTATTATTGGACTTAAGTATAAGCTTTGGGCTAAGCTTGGATACTTAAGCCCAATGGAGGCCCAACTCTAATTTCTCCTCCTGGTCTCTGCTGTAGCCCATATATAAGTCATCTCAGCTATCCGGAAATCCTAACTGAAAAGAAAATCACGCCTAACACTATGAGGAGGGTAAGGGAACTGTAGATTGAGAAGATCTCGAAGATCGTTGCCTACACGACGTCGAGATTGGACTTGGGAATACAGCAGAAAATCAGAAGGTTGTTTGCTGCTGTTGTCCGTCAACTTGCATAATTTTTCTAAAATCTTATAGAACTCATAACTAAAAGTGTGATACACCTTTGGAAAGCCACTGAAGAGAGAATTATTTTGGCACGTAGATCACTCAAATCGGAGGTCAGACGAGAGAATTATGCCCAAAATGGTGAGGCTGTACAAGCTGCCGGTGAGAACTCATCTTCTTCAACATACCCTGGCGAAAGGTAATACGTTTCTTTATTTTCTTGCTTCCGCTGGATTAGAAACGTATAGAACCCTAACGGTTCACGTTAACCAAACGATCAAATGTCAACAGGTTTGACCAAAATACTTGGTTGAACCGGGGTCGAACTGCTTTCTGAAGCTTCCAAATCCGCTGTTGGCATCATTGGTCCCTCAAACTGCATTCCGGACCTCAACGTGATAGATTTGCATTCTTTCGGGTCCATTATGCCTTGAGATGGGAACTTTTCTTTCCCCATCATCTGCGTCAATTGATTCATGTTCTCGGCCATCTGCCCCATCAACAAAGATAGCTCCTTCAACTTCTTAGACAAATCTTCATGGGTTGAATTCATAGTAGCCTCAAGTCTATCCACTCTTGCATCATTCTTTGCCATGTATCGATTGAAGGTATCTTCAATACTAGCCTTCACTTCTTGTTGTTTCATACTAGGCCCTCTTTGTGCCAACTCTGTGATCTACTTCTACTGGGATTCTAGTAGCTTATTGATGTTAACTAGAATAGTAACTATCTCATCAGTCCTGTCCGGATTCACCACTTGATGTTCAATATGTGCTACCTTACCTAGTACATAAGATCCTTTACTCCTCTCTGTAAGCCAGTCACGTGAGTTCATAGAGATGTCTTCAAACCACCTTTCTTCTTCTATTGCTGTTTTAGATTACAGCGCTCCCCCTGATGATGCATCAATAAGACTACGCAACTCACAATCCAATCCATAGTAGAAGATGCTTATGTACTGAGCCTTAAACATTTCATGTTGTGGGCACCTCCTGAGCATATCTTTAAATATGTCCTATGCCTCATGAAATTTCTCACCCTGATTCATAACAAATTGGGTGATGTCTTGCTTCATTCAGAAAACCCTTGAGGGTGGCATGTATCTATCCAAGAACTTCTGTTACAGTTGGTCTCATGTAGTGCAATCTATGGTATCAAGAGTCTCATACAAAGCTTCTACCCTATCAATCAAAGAAAATTTGAATAATGTGACACGCCTAGCATTGTCATGACTTACAGCACCCTTTTGAGTGTTTGCATAACCAAAGAATCTTTTGAGATGCTGATATGGATCTTCAAACAGACCTCCAGAAAAAGGGATTCTTCTCCACCATGTTGATAAGAGCGGGATGTATCTCAAAATCATCATCTTCTCCCCTTGCTCCTATCAAACCCAAGTTGCCAATCCCATCAATCGTGAAAATTTCACGTATGGGAACATTATCCGGATTCTGCCCTGCTACGACCATGTTAAGATCAGTGTGTTATTCCTTCCTTTCCTTCCTCTCTTTTTCCTAGTGAACAAGTACCTCAGAAAAATTCAAGATTAGAATAGAAATAAATAATCACAAATAAAAGTCTTAATCAACTAGAAATAATAAAATCAATATTATCAGCCGTCCCTGGCAACGGCGCCAAAAACTTGATAAGCATTTTCTTTGAACACAAAATTAATCTCCAAGTATTAAGGATATCAATTGCAGTTTAAGCAAGCGACCAAGTTAAATATCAAACACAAAGGACGGCGTATTATCAATTTAATTATTAACTAATTAATTAACACAAAAGGCAATAAAAGTGAGATATAGAATTATTAAACTACGAAACAATTAATTTAAAATAAAAAATAAAATAAATTGAGTACTAGAAGAATATGAATGTGACTCAAGATTAGAGAATAAGTAGCCCTAGGGTAATCTGGTTTCACTCATTAATTTTCCTTTCGTGTATCCATGT